>OX401968.1:7817057-9067057 GCA_947859335.1 Tortricodes alternella
GAGCTGGCGCGCGGACTGTAAGCTCTAAGCGTCTAGAATAGTATCATTGTGGCCTGACGCTGCAATGGTAAACAGAAAATGCAAGATTACAAGTATTTATGACAAACGCCCCTCGCAGGAGTCAATACATTCTAATAAAGGTTTTTAATAACAAGTGCATCGCTCCCTTCGACACGTGTCGGCCCCTGCTGGGGTCCATAAAATTGGGGTTCTGTAGACTAGGTCAATTTGAGGGCTATTGTGGTAGGTCAGTAAATGTTGTGCAAGCATATAAACATTGCAAAGCTTATTTCGTCTGCGTACAATTTGGGTACCTATCCTTATCCCTCGGGAACGTTTAAACTTGGTGGGGAAAACTCGTTTTACCTATATTTTAAGATCATATGTACTTACTGTGATCTTGCAATAAGTTTGTTATCTTATTTTATCAATCACGTATAAACTACTGAACAGATTTGAATGAAAACTGGTGTATAGATAGTTTATATCCCAACATTATAGGTAGGTATACTTTTTATCCCTGAAAATTTTAAAGAGCCCGAGACAATAACTCCAGCCCAATTCTAAGTGGACCAAGTCGCAGGGATAACCTTTATAATAAGTTTCATTTCCGCTTAGATTGTACTGAATCTAGATTTAAAACCAAAATAACCGCGCATACCTGTATCAATCTCTATTCTTAAAATCTAGGAATACTGTGTAAACAAATAAACTGACAAACTGCGCCAGTTGTTTTATTTATTCTGAGTTTGCGGAAATTAGTGCAAAATTAGATAAATAGAGAATTTGTGCCAAATAAATGTTTGGTCCAGAGGTTTTTGCACTCTTTGCGCTCATTGCTTAATGTTTTCTGCATAGGAAATTGTACTGTTTGTCTGTTTTAGGAAATTAAATGTTTCATTCATTTTGTATTTATTTATAACTATTGATTTTCTTAACTACATCGGAAGATGATCAATGCGTTTAAACTTAGGGCTTAAGTGTCTGTTAACATTTTAAATAAAGCTATTTTAGTGTATTAAATGGCAAATCATGCCAATATTGTTCAGACCGGGAAATCGAATGGCAAACCAACGACAACCTATAGTAAACAAACGATACAAAATTTCCATACGGAACCGCAGTGTGTGTGCTCGGATCGCGCTTGCCCGGGTAATATGTGTGCCAATGTGTTTGTGGACCGGAGCTGGGGCGGTTTGGAGCAGCGTCTCTGGCCCCCTGCAGTTATTTTCTTCACGAATAAAATCAAATTTCGCTAATAATATTTACGCGAAAGAGACTTTAGTTTGTTCGAGTTTCACGTGGATTCATATGACGCGGTTTTGAGTAATTTTTGCGTGCATGTAGCCTTCCTTTGGCTCGTAATTTCTATTTTAACATATGTATATACATATATCTAATATATTTGTTTTATTAAAAAAATATTTAATTTAAAGAATGCTAGAAGACATTTTGTTTCTTAATATTTTTACTAGTGGCTCTGTCTATAGACCTCGCGAGTAAATATATTTTTTATACGTTTTCAATCCCCATATGTTAGACATTTATAAAAATTAAAAAAAAAATGAATCGACAAAAGAAAATCCATATAATTATCGAACCTACTCACAAAATTTCACGAGAATCGTTCGAGAAATGCGACCTCTAGAGAACAGCCGGACATCCGCCGGACATCCGCCGGACATCCGCCGGACATCCGCTTGGAGATCCATACGAAAGCATTTTTGCCCAAGCTGAAACCGAGAAGCTTCGCTCGCTCGGTCAATTAATTTGAAGTTTTTTTTTGCGTGTGATAATAATATGCTTCTAAGGTTTCAAGTATTCACGAACTAACTTTACTTTCACCTTGTTTCAGGTAATTCGATGACGACTCTCAACCCTGCAGCCTTATCAGTTTGCGATCTACAATTACTCTCTGTGTCGGTCAAGCGTGACACGCATTATCTACTTATCACCACACTTACTAAAGTACCTAATTTGTTGCTCAAAATGCACTGATGTCTGATATTATTACATTACGCCCGAGGGCGTTATGGATCTACAAATCATTATTTCACTTTTTTTCCCAACATGCTGCAACACTCAGCCAAGTCATCAAGTAATTTTTAGACCTAAAAATGGTTATATCCCGATCGATGCCAAATTCAAAAACATTATTCTGTACATAAACTTTACCTATGATGTCATAGAAAATTTTCATGTCCCTTTCTGTCCGTTCTTTCTCTCTCGGATCGGTGAAGCGCGAGTACCTAACCAATGTTGTAAACGACCTTCTCGACATTTTCAACATTGTAACAGTATTTTATTACTTAAAGCAACCATTTTATAACCACCCCAGTGAATACGTTTCGCTCTAAAATCAATCGCAGCCAACCCTAATTTACTTTGCCTGCCACCAAAACGCTAAAACGAAACTTAATGCAACTGAATAAAGTCCTTTTTTCTCCACCTACTTACCACATCTGAACTGTTTTTAAGTCGCTGGCTAACTTTCGCAAAGTCCTATGTAAAATTTAAGAGTATTCCAAATTCATCGTTTTTACTATGTACATAAGGTTTATTTTTGATAACATTTAAACGAGATATATGTCTATGTACGTGAGCGCGTTTTAACAAGATATTGATAGACTTGCATTATGTATCTGACATGCAATTTGTAACCTTAGCTAATGGATTTTAAGTTAATATTTGCTCGAATTAAATTCTTTGTAATACTTCATTTCCCTAATGATGGGGTTTTTAGAAGCTGCTAATGGGAGGGCTGCCTCTTGCAGGTTGTCATTTAAGCAAAAATGTATTTAAAAAAACCGGTTTAGGGAGTGGTATACCGTAATTACAAAATGAATTTAAATGTTATTTGCGTCTTTCTTTATTTGTGCATTTATTAAAAACTAGTGGACCCGCCACAGCTTCTCGCGCGGTATTTTCCATACAAACTTGATCACCCCTTTTCATCCTTTAGGGATGGAATTTCGAACAATTCCTCCTTAGTGCACCTCTAGGGTACTCGACGAATGTCTCCTCCAAATTTGAAACCTCTAGGACCACCCGTTTAGGCTGTGCGTTGTCTATTAGTGAGTCACGATACTGTTTTATATGTATAAGGGCGGCGGTGGCCACTATCCATTTGGCAGGTCGTCTGTCTGTTTGTCGGACTATAAAAATTAAGAAAAATCAACACAGATTTTTTTAAATTGCCATTGATAGGCAAACAGGCAGACGAAGACGTACCACCTAATTGAAAATGGTCACTGTCACCTGGACAACATGAGAGATGCTGCAGCGTTGCTGGTCTCGCACATAATTATATTGGCAAGCTTTTTAAAAGTCCCCCGTATTGTAAAACAAGTAAATTAAAGTTGTCTAAACATAACAGATTCCGCATGCACTTACTTAATATCTCCATAGCTTTGTCTTTCAAAAGAACACAAACTTGTAAATAATATTTATCCTCATACATATAGGTCGCGGTCAGTTTACCAACAACGAAAATAAGTTCATAATCGCAAAAACCCTCATATTTCCATCATTTTCGAAAATTTCGAAAAACTGAATCAACCAAAAAAATTCTATATATAATTCTCGCACCTTCTCAAAAAATTTCACGAGAATCGGTTGAGAAATGCGACCTGTAGAGGAGAACAAATGGACAGACGGACATAAATACGAAAGCATTTTTGCCCAAGCTGAAACGGAAACGCTTCGCTCGCTCGGTCGATTACTCTATGATCACATTTGCAATGACTGACCGGTGCATCATCGTCTAGCCGAAACTGCTTAAGCTAGAACGTGAAATTTAGAGATCTATCTTTTGTGACGTAGAGACTCACTGAACTAGAATTTTTTGAAAATCAATCCCAAAGTGAGTGAAAGGCTGTTCTCAAATTTGTTCAGGAAAAAAATAACACGAATATTAAAGGCTCTAGTTCACCCAAAGGACAATGCGGACGGCTATGCCTTGTATACCTCTGTGGCTATGCTCGGAATTTTACTGAAAAATCGAATGAGAAATGGAGAGATCCGTAAAAGAACTAGAGGAATCGACAGAACCCAAAGAATTGCGTAACTTAAGTGGCAGTGGGCGGGGCACATTGCTCATAGAACAGATGGCCGATGAGGCCGAAGAGTTCTTGAGTCGCTGGATGCGAGCAGCATAGGAGCGGTCGTTGTGGCGATCACTGGGGGAGGCCTAGGGGTCCAACAGTGGAGGTCTTTCGCCTTAAATTATGACCGTGATGATATTAATCTGAAATGTGGTATAAAATTATTTAAAGTTTGTGGGAAATACCGCGGGCAGAGCGGTGGCGGGACGACTAGTCTCTCTTGTAACATCTTGCGGGAAAGTAACGAAACTCAGCAAGTTTAAGAAATGCGACGATATGAAAGGTCGTCTAGACGAAGCACAATTTACCTAATTGCTAGCTTTTATTCTGGAGACCTTAACTTGGGGTTTAACTGTCTCCGGCGATTATTAGGGTTTCGTAGTTAAGAGGTTGAAAAGTTGGCCTGTAGCCTGTTTCGTTTACAATACGCGTATTGAGCTCGACAGTGCTGTTTTTGCAAGAGTTGCGTTCAAAAACAGGATCTACTATCATATTCGACAATACAATCTTTATTGAACATCACATAAACTATATTGGAAAAAGACAAATAAATAAGTAAGGCGGTCTTATCGCTCAGTAGCGATCTTTTCCAGACACCCTTCGAAAGAACAGATATTCAACATTGGTCTGAGTAAGAATAAGTTGACTGCTGATTTTCGGATCTCACGTTTGGCAATTGCAATGAATTTGATATTTATCACGAGCATATAATTATGCCGATATAAAAATAGACTTACTGCCGAGTTTTTTGCGACGCTTCGTCTCAGCACATATCACCTCTCGAAGTGCTGGTAGAATCAGACATGTGAAAGAGCCCGTGTGGCCTACTAGAAAAATAAATAATATCACCTCTCGAAGCGCTGGTAGAATCAGACATGTGAAAGAGCCCGTGTGGCCCACTAGCAAAATAAATAATCTGCGTTTTTGAATTTTGTGAGAGAACCTGCATACAAATATCTGCGAAATAGGTACATGAAAGACATGAAGTCCTCAATTGAGGACTTCCTAGTCTCTTTCACTCTGAGAGGAGTAGTATGCCCAGTAGTGAGACATATATGGGCTGACGATGAAGGCGACTGCAGATACTAAACAGAAAAACAATCAATAATATAATCATTAATAGTACAGGACCCAGTCTATGTCTGCGACGTTTAAAATAAGCATTTTACGGACCCGGAGACTATCCGTTATTATTTATTTCTTATACTTAATTAAGTAATTTTTGCCCATCGCATTTCTCTGTTGCACTTTATGACTTAATATCAGTTTTTTCTATGTAATATTTGGTTTAAGAAACTACTTAGGTACTGGTGAGTTCCTTGCGGCGTTTCTTCTCAGCAGATGTCACCTTTCGAAGCGCTTGGAGATTTAGATATGTGGAAGAGCCCGTGTGGCCTACTTGCAAAATATCTATATATTAATATTATTGACTTCATAATATTACATACTCGATGGGTACTTTTCGGAACTTGCCCGGCTCTCTAGACGTAAGCTGCTAAAGTTCAACAGCACTCAAAGCTCTATTCGTCACGAGATGACAACCGACAACTCACTGTACTGTCGCCGGCAAAAGTTTTACTTGCAGTTTTTATCTTCGAGAACTTGAGATGAATTTTAACAAACAAGCGCAGGATTTATACTGACATACGCGGGCCCGGTGTAAGCAGTATCACAAGGAATAAAATGGAAGCTTTCATATCAATCCGCGAGAATGCCGCGCGGTAGCCGCGCAGTCATATGTGTGAAGGCTTCCATTTTTGTTCCAGTGACACTGCTTACGCAGGCCCGCATCTGGCCCATGTTCCGGTATGTGGAAGCGTTCTGGCCTGAGTGCGAAACAATTTTTTTTTAAATCAATGTTAAACAGACAAATCTGCCAAATTATCTAATTAGAAACTAACGCTCCAATTTATTGAATGAGAAAGGTAGTGTGGATTGTGTAGTATAACTATATTTCAAAAAATAATGCGAAAATAATGAATGCACAAAGGAAGAACTAATAAATGTAGGTAATTTCCGTTAGCAAAAAACTAGACTAGCGAAAGCTGGCCCGGACATATATTCGATATTAGTCTAAGTGATACAGAAACGGATCGTTACAATGGTAACGATTGCGTTGCTTTGTATTGTTACTTTCTTTTTAATGTGAACTTCGCAAGGTAAGATAAAGACAAAGCAGAGCGAAATAATATTTCATTTGGCTTAGACAATATCGAAGAGATCCAGCTCAGTTTAAGCGATGTCACAATTGTAATATAACGATAAAATAAAATGGTGAAATATGAGCCGAAAACTTAAAAAGATAGTGAATAACTAAATCACCATCATACCATCTTAGGATTAATTAATCGAACGTGGCCACAATTAGTCTTGTGGCTTTGCCCACCCCATTAGGGATTTCGGGCGTGATGCTATGTATGTATGTATAACTAAATGTGGTGTGCTTTAAAAATTGATGTGTGTAAATCGTAAAGAAAAGCATCTCGTATAAGTGTGTTGTGTACCCGACTGTATTCTTTGTTGTGTGACGCGAGAAGCGACAAACAGCCGACAGTTTGACAAATGCTTTGACACAATGTCAGGTTCCATTCAATTGAGACAGGCCGAGTTTAATATGAGTATAATAATGTGCAACAGACAAACCTAATGGGCACAAATTAATTATAAGTAATGATAAGAGAGATGTAAGTCTTCAGGTCAGTAAAAATGCCTTCGTGTACCTACAGTAGACCCAGGGAAAGTGATGTTTAAAACCATAATTTTAGAATCCGAGTATGAAATAGACCACGCAGTCCGGATTACCGGATTTAAATTAAAGTTCTTAGCATCAAGCGCTCATGGCTCTAACTTCTTCCTTGCGGCTTGCGGTTGTATTGGAAATCAAAGTCTGAATAAGTATTATAATACCTATACCTAGATGGGTACATTTTTATTATCAAAACTATGAACAAGTGTGACCCGCTTCTACCTCATTTTTAGAGTTCGGTACCTCAAAAGGAAAAAAAGAACCCTTATAGGATCACTTTCTTTGTCCGTCTGTCTGTCTGTGTGTCAAGACCTTTCCGTCAAGAACGCGTGGAGCTGTTAAAAAAAATCAACCTGCTAAGTCACCGCAAAACCGCAATCAAAACATACGGCCGTTTAGGTATGCCACATAATTATTTTGATACCTACTCACAAGGGAATCAAAACCTATAGGGTACTTTCCGTTGACCTAGAATCATGAAATTTGGCAAGAAGCAATGTCTTCTAGCACAAGTAAAGAAAAAGTCCGAAAACTGTAGTTACATCACAAAAAAAAATAGATTCACCGAATAACCTTTGCAAAGTCGTATCACACTCGACGGTTGCACGGAGATAGGAGCTTGCAGAAGTTATTTTTTGTCTTATTTCATAGGTAGGTTGTAAATGGTTACGCGGTTATTTGGTTTCCGTACTTACAAGGTTTTTCATAGGTAAGTACAGGACCCTTGGCGCGCGAGACAGACTCACACTTAACCGGCTTTTTTCCACTATGTGGCCCTTGACTGCGAGGTTCTGATCAGTTTAGAATGAGTTCTACCATAGAGGAATAAGACCTAATTTATGGTTCTACTTATGAACCCTATGAGACAAGTGTAAACAGAAAAGTCGTCAAATTTTATTTCTCAGCAACTGTTAGATTTATTTACCAAAAAGTAAAGCATGATTTCTCTCCGTGCGTCACGGTCGGTCGGTGCTGGCAGAACATCGGCGCTGCAGGTGTCTGACGCCTCAGCATTATGCTGAGCCAGTTTCCGATTCATTGCCGCGAGGACACAATCTCCACTTGGTTCGTGTGCTGTCTTGATTTTGTTAAGCCAGTGTGTGTTGTGTAGTGGCTAAATGTTTTACTTTAATCAGATTAAAACTTTCGTGAGACATTACTAAGACTAGAAATAAGCACGGCTTTACTCACGATTTATTGTCAGAAATAGTCCGACATGTTTCGAACTCATATGGAGTCCTTCTTCAGGGGTTGAGTACGGTCGCGCTCACTGCTACCCACGCACCCCTGAAGAAGGACTCCATATGAGTTCGAAACATGTCGGACTATTTCTGACAATAAATCGTGAGTAAAGCCGTGCTTATTTCTAGTCTTATGTTTTACTTTGTTCACCGTCCGACCAATAATAAGTTTTGACCACGTTAAAATCCTTTTATCGCTGAAAATGCAAGGTATCTCCGGCCAACCGGAAGCTCTGTGTGTTGGCTAGCGGAAATTGCAGGACAAGCCCGCCCGCCTCATTTCCCAAAGCGATCGGTTTCGGGTTCCGTGATGTGCAAAATATTTCGGGAGTGTTATAGGGAAATAGAAATGTATGTATATGGATATTTCCGTTTTAACCGACTGCAAAAAGATCATCTAATTTATAACATGTATGAAATTAAAAATATATAGGTGTTTTTTATTTGTCAATTACAATATAATAAATAAAACCTTCATCTCATGTGATTTAATGAAACACATTTACTACATCAAGTAACAATATCAAAATGCCAATTGCTCATCAGCATTTACAAACTGTTGATATCCAAGGTGCAAGGATGTCTATCGTTGAGCAGTTCTCCTGGTTCTTCACCACTGATTCTATTTTACCACACGGATTGTCATGAACATAAGTTGCCTCTAAACCTTATACAAAAATCTAATCGGCACCCGTGAAACAGTTATCCTCTGATAGTAAAGTTAACCAGATTATTTTTCACTGTGCAAGTCATGTAGCTAATTTAACTATCAATATTTTTCCGATAATAAAATGAAGTGAATTATAAACAAGATTTTGTCACGTAATTGGTTGTCAAAATGGTGGTCATTTCCTACGGTTTTATGATATGGGTGTAGATAAAATCTAGTATAGTAAACATTCAGCCTAGTAATACTCACATTCAGTTTTGTAAAAGTCACTGTCATAGTCTCTACACTCTACAATAAAGCATGGTGTTTCCAACAATACGCATTTCGTAAATTAAATTAAAAATAATATTATTTCTACAAATGGGTTTTTGTACTCCATACATATTATATTGTGATGTTTACCTAAATTATGTTGAACTATCCTAGATATTCTGGTAAGCTACAACCAGATTATTCTACTAGACTTCACAGACTAGATAGGTGTCGTATATTTGACAAAAAAATCTAGTAAAATGAACTGTATTCTAGTTAACGAAACTAGAATTTTCTCTCCGTGTTGCGATGTCTCATTGGAATGATTATTGGTTTATGTACTACTTCTCGTAAAGACCGCCACAGTCACAGTCCGCCGTTATTGCAACCGCTAGTTGGCGCTGTCGTCGCGCACCCAGCGAATAGGCTTCAAACTTATAACACCCTCGTTTGTCGCTGAGGTTTAAAAATAGGGTTAGCCAAGTTAAACATCCACAAAGTAATCCATCACGTCATTAGCTAAACATGAAGTCTATCTCGACTCAATAGAGTTGAAATTAATACAAAATCATGTCCTAACCGATTCACTGCAGAACTCTAAAAACTTCCTTCAATAAAATCGAAATCCCAGTGAGCCCCAATCACAGAAGCACTTCTGGTCAAAGCATCTCAATTCCCACAGACTGAAAATAGCACAGCCTGCAATCACCGCAGCGCAGACTGCCATAGACAAAGGCTGATTATGATTGAAAAAAAAAAGGAGCTGTCAAACAGAGCGCGGGAACGGCCATGATGGAAAATGGCGATGTAGGGCAGCGTTTCGTATTCGTTAGCTTTGTGAAAGAAATGGAGTGTTTGTATGCGTTTTAACGAATGCGGAGCGAGATGATTATGAAATGTTTAGGTCAACTTTTGAAATGGTACGGACTTATCTCTGAAATAAGCATCGGCTTTTATACGTTCCACTGGTGGGAATAGGGTGATAGGGAACTATAGATACTGAACGCCGTTTATTGGTAGAAATGTCTATGAGAACGGAGTGAGGCAATTACGTACACTCTGTTTACTTTACGGATATCACCTTGCATGTAGTGAAAATGAAATGAAAATGAAAATGAAAATATTTATTTTGCAAGTACGCCACATGGGCTCTTTTACATGTCTGAATCTACCAGCGCTTCGAAAGGTGACATCTGCTGAGAAGAAACGCCGCAAGAAACTCAGCAGTAATTCTTTTTCCAACTTTGTTTTATCTAAAAACTAACACAAAATGTGCAACATAAAAACCTAATGGGTAAAAATTAATACTAATAAATAACAAATAAGGGAGATGTATAGTCTCCGCGTCTGGACAAGTTAAGTGACTTCGAGATGTATAAAGTCTCTAAGGGTTATAATAATAATAATTGAAAGAAAGAAACATCTAAATCGATTAATCCAGGTTAAATCGAGGTGTAGACAGTCTCCACGGTCAAGTGGTTTGTATTAGAGCTTTCAACGCTTCAATGTGAAGCCATTTTAGCTCCTGTGGCCCTTATGGGCGTTTATACGAGCGCTATCGCGATGTGTAACCGCTACCTCTGGTATCCGGCCTATCTGGCCATGATTTTACTATCCGGCGGGATACCGGATAGTGAGTCAGTATCCGGCCGGATAACGGATAGTAAAACCATGGATCGGGAAAAAATTAATGAACTCAACGTCAGTTATTAAATTAAAACTTAGTTTCTTTTTATTCAAATATAAAACTTTACGTAACATCACGTGCACGTTCGGGTATTCAATTGATATAATAAAGCGCGTATTTAAGGCCCGGGCACACCAAACGCGGCTGCGGCGCGTTTGCGGCGCGAACGCGGGTCCGCGCCGTTGTCGAACGGCGCGGGTGGATTTACCATGGCACACCAAAGTAGCCGCCGCCGCGGTGTGGCATGGTATATCCGCCCGCGCCGTTCGACAACTGCGCGGACCCGCGTTCGCGCCGCAAACGCGCCGCAACCGCGTTTGGTTTGCCCCGGGCTTAAACCTCTATGGCGATTCGTAACAAGTTGAAACTTGCTCACCGCGTAAGCTAATACGACTTAAGAGATAGCTTGTGTGCGGCCGGATACCCGGCTAATCCCGCCAATGGACATGCCGGATATCCGGTATACGGCCCGACCACTATCCTTTGCATCTCTAGTCACCGATGTCCTATTTCCCTCACTTCGTCACGCGGGCCCGCTCACGATCCGCTTCGCTTCCGTTCCGCGTTTCGGTAGGTATGTGTTAGCCTTTATACATCTTATTGGCCTTGCATTCACAGAGTTGTCCGTATACTATTTGCTAAGATAGTCTACAATACTAGCCCGAGCCCGAAGTGCTTTGCACGTTAGAGAAAGAGATAGCGGGAGAGAGAGAGAAAGGAGAAAGTGGGAGAGAAAGAGAGAGCCAAAGAGATAATCAAATTTCAATTGGTCAGTCAAAACTGATAATGAATCTTGTGTGAGCAACCCTGGCCATATCGGTTTAGCTTACTATGCGTTTTAATCACCATAACTTCCCCATGGAAATGAGGCTTCACTCCAATCTCCCGCCCGTCATCTCCAACTTTTGATTGATTGATCACGAACAATACAAGTTTAATATCGGAGCTTGTTTGTTTACGACTTTGGAAGAAATTGGGTTAATTGTCTTCTGTTTACGAGTTTATTACATAAACGGTGTTATACGAGTGCGTTCAACAAACTGTTCAAGGCCGGGGCAAACCAAACGCGGTTGCGGCGCGTTTGCGGCGCGAACGCGGGTCCGCGCCGTTGTCGAACGGCGCGGGCGGATATACCATGCCACACCGCGGCGGCGCGGGACCGCCGCGGTCCCGCGGCTACTTGGTGTGGCATGGCAAATCCCCCCGCGCCGTTCGACAACGGCGCGGACCCGCGTTCGCGCCGCAAACGCGCCGCAACCGCGTTTGATGTGCCCGGGCCTTCAATGTCTGTTCAAAAGTAATTGGTATAGAAAAATGCAGGATGCAGGATATTCTGAGAGATTTTCTCCTAGCACACAACTCTTACTTGTACTGTACAATTATGGTGGCGCCCTTTTTAACGTACTATACGGAGATCGCTTTGGTTATATTGGTTTTGTGTAGTGTCCGACCGAAGTGTCGGTTGCGGCGGTTTTGAAAAAAAAAACATGTTTCGGCGGAAGATTCGGTTTCGGTACAAAAGTGCCGAAGCTTTCGACCGCGCCGAAACTTACCTACCCGTACTTTCGGATCTCATTCGGCTCACCTCGGGTCAGACGGCAACGGCGTAGTTTGCTCGAGTTCACCAGAGTTTGTTGATTTTCAATAAAGCACTATACTGGCATAACTATTCAAACTATTCAGTAAGTCATGTATTTATTCAGCACAAAAAAGTAGGTATAGAAAAAACTTAAAACATAATAAGTATAATAATATTCATTCGGAAAGTGTATTTTATGACTACGACCTGATACGACCTAAAATAAACACTTCATCCTAATTTATTTATACATATATAAATTAAATGCAGTTTATATAATTCAAGACCTTACGATTTCCTTCCAATAAGTAAAAGGCTCCAGAGACGTTTCGTTCGCAATTTTCCGTATAAAGTTAACGAAATATGACATAAAATACGATAATTGCCTTTTACAAGAATTTTAATTAACCCCGGCGCTATTTGCCAACCCTATTCCTTCCGCTGAACATCCATTCCAATCTATTATGAATTTAGATTAACTAACATAAAGTTAAAAATCGCTTGGCTCTTCACCAGCCAGTTACATTGCACTATTGGGTAAACTCACAATCAAATTTATAGTTTGCCCCTTTGCCACAAAGTCCAATATCTATTGGCTATCTAATGAATTTGAAAAGGGTGTCTCTCCAATTTCCTGATGCTATAAAGTGGGCATCCTTTTAAGATGAAGGTATGGCCGATATTACGGCCGGTCCGTTTCTATCTCTATGAAGGACGAAAATTTAATGTTTGGGTCCAAAGGAATGTACTGACATACATACATATAGTTGTGCAGGTTAATGTGATGTGACGAAAGAAGAAAGAAACTTTTGTGGGAACGGCAATTCGATTTTTTTATGGAATGAATACTGGATTGATATCCATAGTTCCGTCAACTTCGTTAATCGTTTATCCGTAACTAAAAAACAAATTTACGCGTCGAATTAAGAACCTCCTCCTTCGGTTTTTTTGAAGTCGGTTAAAAAGCGCTACATTTCGGAACATTTAACGCAAGTTAACGTTAATCGTGATAAATTGCATTTTGTATTTCGTTGCGTTTACTTATTTTGTTCACTTCATCCTTTCTATCACAGGTTTTATGTGTTCTTTCAATTGTAAATGTTTCCATATCGCTCTAATAACTCTTTGTACTGATTTAATTTATCTTCACCACGCGGTGTGCAGGTCCCGTCCCCTAAAACTGCTTTATCTGCGCATCACTCGTTTCGTCGCGTCGCGTTTTACTGTACTAGGTACCTACAGTAATTTAGATTATACGGAGTTATCAATTTGATAACGCTAGAACTAGGGGTGGGACTTGAACCGCATCTGATAATACTAATATTTTTGAACACTAACACATATTGATCTAGCCCAAACTACAAACGATGCAAACCTAGCGATGCAAACCAGGAATGTTTCGGTGCACCGTCTAGACCGGTTCATGGAAAATTAAATCACACTATGATGGAAACCCTCTCTTATGGTGGTCTGAGTCTGATTTTCGACGGGCGGTGGGTGATGGTTATGTCATATCATCTGAGTCGTCAGACTGCTCGTCCCGGAAGTTCCCAGAATAAATTTAAGGCCGCGTGTGCGCCTGCTGCTGGCAGTGCCGGCGACGCGCACGGTGTCGCGCAGGAACTCGCCTATTCCCCGCGCGCTGACGCTGCTCAATGCGCTCCTAGCGTCAGCACCTGAGTGTGACTTGCTTGTGTGGAGATGGGTGGCTTTATGCGATGAATGTTTAACTTTTTGTGAGATGATGGATAATAGGCAATCTACTATCTTTACATGATTTATGTTTGTTTCTTCTTTTATTAACTTGAAGCTTAGTTTTGTTTCTCGGTGTATTGGTTAAGTTACTGTAATGCCGTGTAAATATATTTGTACTAATAAATAAATAAATAAATGAAATACACGTTTCTGAAAAATTCTTGGATTCAATTCAAACTGAACTTTTTGGAAATTATGAGCATTTCGCCTTGACGAAACCTGCACATTTCTGAGCAGTTATTCACTGTTGAAGTCCCGCCCGCATCTGTACTAGTTATACAGTGAGACTAAGGCCTACAGTCCGCGCGCGAGCTCCGAGGAATCGGGGGCTGAGGAGACGGGCGTGGTGCGCCGCGCCCGACCGACCTTTCAGCATGCGGCATGAGGCATGCTTATACTTATCGACGCTTGCCGTATTAGTCATTGTCTGCACTAAATCTTTAATTTAGCGGGCGTTAAGATTCCTCGGAGCTCGGACAGAGTTCCTCTCATCACGACTTACCATACAATAACGGAACAGAGTCTCCTTTCTTTACTGTATATTATTTTATCCTCAAACACTGTCAAAAAAGAATGTTTAAAATCATTCGTGAATCTCCCAGCCACGTGTTTTAATATGTATGTATGTATTGTATACATAATGTATGGGCGACGTATGTCGTTGTGTGAAAATATGGCGCCGATTCTTCCGCTGCGTTGTATTTTTGTACGTTTCGCTGTTTTTATTTAGGGGATGTAGGGAGATTACACACATGGTTGGTTCAGGTTGTAAATATGCTGGGGAGAGTTACTACGCAAACTGTACGTATGTTTGTGAATGCGTTTATTACACCGTAACTTTCTGACGACTGAGCAAATTTCAGTGTGGCATCACTAGAATCCTAAACGTATTGAACGCGTCTGGGTAAAAGGTAGTCTCTTAATGATAAAAGCATACACTAAATAGTTCTGACGACAAAATGTCCCTTTGAGTCCACAGTAGGGTAAGATGGTATACCTACAACAAATTTATGCAACTACTTCAAGGTCAACGTCGAGCACGGCATAGACAGCTTACAGAATAGCACCTATTAAGCGAAGCTTTCATTGCGAACGGAGGTCGTCAGGACTGCGTTTAACTTGCAACGATAAAATGCATAGAACAATGCAGGATTTTCCATACAAACTTTACCGGTCCTTTTCACTCCTTTGGGGAAGGAATTTCAAAAGATCCCTTATAAGCACACCCCTAGGGTACTCGAGAAATATTTCCCCCAAATTTGAAATCTCTAGGACCGGTGGTTTAGGCTGTGCATTGTCAGACTGTCACGGTACTGTTTTATAGGTAAGATAAATAATGAGGGAGATGTAGTATAGTGTAAGCGTCAGTGAAATAGCTTAATCTAACAGTCGCCGAGATGAACAGTCTCTGGAGTAGTAATTATATACAAAGATCACAGCACAGATGCTGAAGTGATCTAGTGTGGCCGGACGTGAACTCGCTTCCGACGAATGGATTCGCGATTGACCTCATTGTCGTCACTAGAGGACGGGCTTTCTTGTCGCAGTACATTCGTATGTCCGGCGGTCCAGCGGCTGTCCGTTTGTTCTCTTCTACAGGTCGCATTTCTCAACCGATTCTCGTGAAATTTTGTGAGGAGTTTCAATAATTATTTAAAATGTTTTTGTCCATTCAGTTTTCCGATAACTTTTAAAAATGGCGGAGATCTGGGGGTTTTTACTATTAAAAAACTTATTTGCGGTGTTGGTAAACTGACCGCGACATATGTCGATGTACGGGGATAACAGGTTTCCAACGGCAAAGTTAAGTTTGTCGCGACGTCTACAGCTCACGGAGCCACTAATACCCTGTATTCTATAGACTCCACAAGCGGCAGGGCTACGGGCAGGCGAGGGAGATGCGTAACCTTGAACGCACCAATCAGCGCTCTAGAAAGCCCACGCTCAGCTGGCAGCTTAAGTTGCTAGGAAAAGTTAGGTTAAGCCAGGGACACATATGTAAGTGCAGTTTTATTCTAATAAAGCTTTTTGCGGCCGGTCTGATGTAGCAGTCACATAATTGGCCGAAGAACAAAAAGGTTGAGTACCTACCCCTGGGCTTAATACAACGCTTTAGGATATATGATCTGTTGCATTAATTCTTCGTTATATCTGTGGCAATGAAGCACAGTTTGAGCTCCGTTGTCTAGTGGTTACAGCGTTGGGCTCTGCAGGTTAGGGTTGGGGTTTAATCCCAGTCAGAGACGACTCGTATAGTAACATATGTACTCGTAGTTGATCCGCAATGTGATCGGGCCTTAATACTGTCCCATTGATACCATTTGGATACGCAACCCTTAAACGGACAATAGTAGGTTTAATACCAAATGGCATGGTTTGACTTCGACTGGTATTTGTGTTTAAATACACCATTAACAAACTGCATTAGAGTGATTTGACCCGTGAAATGTAGCAAGCTTTTGCTAAACAAATCTAACATTGTTGACTGTCTTTGACAACAGTTTCTTACAACACCCTATGTTACGATTCTAGTGTAATCAAAATTGCACTCTGTATAATTTGTAATAAGGCTCAATTTCAAATACAATAACAACGAAAAATAAAACTTTTTAATAGTAAGCAACCATCTTGTTCGAACATCTGTCGTCTCTCCCTTTGTTTGCTTTGCTCTTGTGAAATAAGTCTTATATTTCGTCTTTACTGTATTTCAAATTGAGCCTAATTAAAAGTGCTGCAGGGTCCAATTTCGATTAAAAATAAAACGTTACATAGTTCTTTAAGGTAGGTTAAGTGTGTGCGTATACACTCTTCATATGAAGTGGGTCTTCTTTACTTTAAAAGGTTGAACAAATGTGTTTAGACACTAGCTGTATGAAAAGTATCCTATATTTTAATTCAAGATATGGTCTGGGTCTATCTGTCCGTCAAATCTCATCCCAATCTGTCCAGCCCTTTGCGCGTGATAGCGGAACAAACATAGAAACGTCTTGACATTAATACTAGTCATACTAATAGCACTGCTGAGGAAACGCTATGTATATCGTAAGTAATTAATTGAATTCACTTGCACTTTAACACCTCGTTTAACAGTAAATTTTTAGAGGAGTTTCTTGCGGCGTTTCTTCTCAGCAGATATCACCTTTCGAAGCGCTGGTAGCTTCAGACATGTGAAAGAGCCCGTGTGGCCTACTTGCAAAATAAATATTTTCATTTTCATTTTTGCCAAAGCTGAAACAGAGACGCTTTGCTCGCTCGGTCGATTAAAATTCTGAACGTGGAACTTTCATTGACTTAGCAACGACAAGTCAGTACACTCAATATTATCATAGGCCTACCGTACCTACTTGTATTTGCAAACCTTCCAGCACTTTCATTATCAACGTATAAAACGACACAACTCAAAAATATGGCCACTCCATTTTAAATCTTAACGCTATGGGATAACAATTTAAAACCCGTCAGCATTTACGTAGAGCGGTGACTTAGCGAGTCCCCTGCGCGGGCGCATGCGGGCGGATCTTCGCTCGTTAGTAGGATTTATTGCCGATTAATTGTGGAGTTTTGAGCTCCAATTGATTTTGTGATTGTGTAAAATGGCCAGTGTGGTTTCATTTAGTATAGTATAAATAAATAAATAAAATTTAAGTGGCTCAGTTTAAGTGCCCTCGCACATGGTGACATAATGAACCGTCGATGCGTGTTTAGTATAGCTGTCACTCTTACTCCTTGACCAAAAACCGGACAAGTGCGAATTAAACTCGCGTGGAGAGGGTGACGTAATTAATTGAAATTTCCTGTTACTTTAAATACATACATACATACATACATAGGTTCACGCCCGAAATCTCTAATGGGGTGGGCAGAGCCACAAGACTACTTGTGGCCAAGTTCGATTAATTAGTTATTTAAATACCATAGACTTCTTATAGGTTTTCCTGTAATTTATAGGTAAAAAACTATTTTCTGTTTTTTTGTTTCAAGTTTTAGGCCCAGTAATTTCGGAGATAAGGAGGGGGAATGGTTAATTTTCACCTATTTTCTTAAACAACTTAAAAACTATTAATTTTAAAATTATAAAAAAAAAATTAAGATCCCAACAACGAGCCCTTTTTATTTGATATGACCCCAAGAGAAGAATTACCCGTTTTGTAGTAAAATTTTAGTCGGATGCAAAATCTTCGTAGAAGAATATAGGGTTTATCCTGTATTAGGTTTATAATCCCAACATTTACTGCGTATTGCTTTGCAAAAAAAGGCAAAGAATGGAGCAAATCATACAAAGTCGATAAAGCCTCCGTTCCTTAAAAAAACTTCTAAGACCTTTAGAATTAATCTGTTCAACCATTTATAAAAGGATTCTTTGATTGCATTGTTGAGAACCCTACCAATAATATCGGTAAAGCAATTGCGCTTCATAAAACAAAAATCAAACTAAAATTTACCTTATTTCGTTAACTTCAAGAGTGGCACGTTGTTTTACAAACGGTACATTCATGTTTGGTGCTTGCAGTAATACAAATTTATTACTGCTGCTCAAGAAGCGAGTTTTAAATGAAATAAAGAATGTATTCCTCGGAGCTAAGAGCTATGGCTCTATTTAATGACTGTATTAAATTGTGCTCCTGTGGGTTATGGATGACACTTGAAGGTTTTTTAATAAAGGTTGTTTGTGCGATCAGTCCTATATTGTCATGGGTTCGAGACCGCGGAGAGCTTTTAAACCACTATGCCGAGGACTTTGTTGATCATGAACGTCTTTTTAAAACATTGTTATGTCTGGCGGCTGACTGAAATAATATGGATTAATTCTGTTCGAAATTTATTATAGTTTCTTTGTTTTGTAACAGTTCCGTATTTCAAATTCTTTGTTTTAATGTGGATAGACGAAAATATCGCCTATTCTTTGTGGAATGTTTTGTCTTAAGGTTCGCCATTTTATCTGTCCGTTCGATTTGGAGATAAAGTCGATTCATCTTTACTTGTCTTATTTAGGGAACAAATTTCTAACCTCAAATGCACCTTTTTTTTAGCTAAAACAGCTATTTCTTCGTCATAAATCAACCGGATATAATATTTTAGACATCACTGCCAATTTTTCACCTAGGATTGTGTTACATAGGATAGAATCGCTGTTTCATCCAAAAAAGGTACTTTTTGAGTTAATAATAAACTTGTTTACCGAATAAGACAAGTAAAAGGGCTCGTAATCGGGCTAGTTTATCGGCAATTTATTGCTGCAATTCGGGCTATCCTCAAAAGCTTACATTCAAACTTTTTGTCCCCATTAGTGATGTAATATGTAATCTTTTTGGGGATAGCCCGATTACAGCAATAAATTGCCGTAAAACTACCCGCTTACGAGTCCCTTATAGATAAATCGAATTTATACAAACGAATAATTGTTTGCATATATGGATTTCGTATAAATAGAATATTACTTGTACATCTGCACGCCACCCCCGGCCCCTCCGACGCCGCCACCAATTACGAACTATGTCATATAGTAGCCTTTAATTATTAAAAGAAAACTCGTAAATTTGATGAGAGACATTGTGGGTAACACTGGCGGTACGGCAATTATGAACGTCGTGCCATTTAAAGCCCTCCCCGTTCGCTCGGGATTTGAATGTCCTTTCGTTCAAAATTGCACCTTTACCGCCTTAATACACAATGTACTATTTCATAATGTTCCTTATTACCTGCTCGTATTTTATCTCTACAATAATTATTTACTTTTTTTTACAATCCAAAGAAAACAGCAGTGGAACGTATATTCAGTGATGCAGATGATGAACTCAACTTTGTTTCCAGGAGTCGAAGAGCTGATCCCCGACGAAGGCGTCCGATTGACTGCGGAGCCTCACGACCTGGTGGTGGATGAAGGGGAGCCCGCGCTGCTGGCGTGCGCGGCCGGTCGCGGCGCCCGGGTGAGCTGGCGGCACCGGGTCGGAGAGCCGCCGGGGCGGGAGGATGCCGTCTCCAGCGAGGATAAGTACAGGTACAGCCTGCTGATGAGGCGTATACGGAGAAATATAGGACTTGCAAATGTTTCAAAAGCTGGGAATCTTTCGGAAGTAAATTGATTAGTACACTTTATTGAGTACTTGATGGACGCGTTTTTTTCTTATCGTGAGACGCAATTCCTCACAACTCCGTCAAAAAAAAACCTGTCCTGACATTTCCGTAAGTTTGTGCCGGTTTTCACAGAGATTTAAGAGGACTGTGAATGGCAAAAGTCACCCTTTTCATACAAAAGGCGATAATGATTTCCACCCCTTAAATGTAAACCGATTTTGACCAATTTTTGATAGGTTGTCAGTCAGAACAAAATCTAGTTCTACACGTTATTTTAATATTGATTAAATGAGAATTAGATTATGTTCTGACTGACAACCTAACAAAAATTGGACAACATCGGTTAAGATTTAAGGTGTGGAAATCGTTATCGCCTTTTGTATGAAAAGCGGTAAGTTCACACTCGTCTTAACGCGTAATATTTGCTGATTGCAGGAAGCAGCTAGCGAACGGATCGCTAGTGATCGAGAGCATGTCGGCGGCGCTGGCGGGGCAGTACCAGTGCGTGGCCTCGGGCGCCGCCGGCAGCGTCGTGTCGCGCGTCGCCGTCGTCTACCTCGCTGGTCAGTACCTTACACACATGAGGCTTGCCCATGAACTACCGACATCATCATCAACCATTGAAATAAATAGTAAGGAACTGCTCAAAGCCATTCTCGCGATGCTTACTTTTGAGGTGTCATATCGCGAATATGACACCATCGCACGGTCAGTCGCACGGCAACCACGGTCATGGACACCCGTTTAAGTGACACTGTATCTAGTACAATTCCACAACCTGTGAGCCGCAACACCGAAGCCACCACCCAAAATGATATGATAGCGGGAGAATCAAGCAATATTAGACTTTAGTATGTATGTCGTTAGTACCATAGAGGAATAAGACCTAGAGAAACCATGCCCTCGGTGGACTACTTATTTAAAAAAACCTTGAACAGATGTCGCTAGTATGCACATGGTCATTTAATATTTTCCAAATCTATCGATTTCATGTCTAAAAATTTAATGATTCATTTACTTTTAAGGTTTTTATGTATGAATAATCAAAATTATACGTTCAATGACCTAAAATCATTCACTTAACAATAAAAAGTAATATACGAAAAATCTGTTTTAGCGCCATCTTACACAATTGTAGCGTACTTTTTCGTTTGTGCATTGTGATGTGACTAATTTGACCGATAATAATGGTTTTCATATAAAAGGTCATAGATACTGGATATACATACTTATAAATATAAATAAAGACTTAAATACGTAGGAAACATCTAAGATTTAAAAAAAAACATTGTTGCTCAACACGTAAATTATTTTCCCTCACCGGGGATCGAACCCGGAACGCCAGCTTCGGAGGCAGGGTCACTATCAACTAAGCTAACCGCGTCGTCAAAATATCCTATTTTATAAACTTGTAACAGAGAGAGCTACGTCTGTACATTGAAGTACACTTCGTTTTTAGGGTTCCGTACCTCAAAAGGAAAAAACGAAACCCTTATAGGATCACTCGTGTGTCTGTCTGTCTGTCTGTCTGTCTGTCTGTCTGTCTGTCTGTCTGTCTGTCTGTCACAGCCAATTTGCTCCGGAACTACTGGACCGATTGAGTTGAAATTTGGTACACATATGTAAGTCGGTGACCGCAACACGGACGCGTAATGCAAATAAATGAATTTTAAACATGGGGGCTACTTTTGGGGGGTAAAGAAGAAAATTTAAAAAAAAGTTATGCAAACTATATCTTGTGACATATCAAATGAAAGAGCTTATTGTGAGGATTTCAAATATATTTTTTTAGGATTTTGAAATAAATAGTTTAGAAGTTATTTAGGAAAATAAGCGAAAAATGACCCCCCCCCCCTCTTATTTCCGAAACTAATGCAATGCAATAATGAAATGTGTATGCAACTTAAATTGCTCTAGAGCAAATTAGGGCTGCTTTGTGCTGAGTATTTAAGTCCATAATGATGAAATTAAAGCGTAGTTGGAGGAAAACACATAAACGGGCTCTCACCAGCGATGTTACGTCATTCTCTAACTAATCTCGTCTCTCATTTCATCCCACATTTCGTCTGACAATCATAAATTGACCCGCGTGCTCGTCGGCATCACGCGGAGTTAGGTATCTACGTCCAGGGCCACTTGCGCCGAAATGACCAAGGTCGAAGACACGCAGGAACTAGTCATAGCTGGGCACAAGACCGTTAATCAGTTAATCTTAATTAACGAAGTTGACAATTCTAGTACCGGATTAACTTTTAAGTTAACTTTATAAATTGTTAACGGACTCATAAACTGCAGTTAAAACAACCAAATATTTGCCAAAAGGACACCGAGCGGACCGCACCGCGGTTTGGCCTTCTGCCTCCACAGTCCATACCAATTTTTTTTTTATAAGTAAATTACTAGCATTAACGATATATAAAATGCAGTTTCTATCACGTTTTAACGATTAACTTTAACTTCCGTTAAATCTTGCGAAATGTAACGCTTTAACGTTTAACGAATTAAACCTTTTTATTAACGGATTAGCGATTAACGAAGATAATTATTTAATTAACGGTGCCCAGCCATGCCACAGCTGGACATAAGTTCATCCGTTCATCGTTAATTAACAAATTTAACATTTCGATTAACGGATTAATTAAGTTTTGTTAACGGACTCATTAACTTCCGTTAAAACAATTAAAGTCGGCTAAACGTTAATTAAGTACCTACTGTTTGCCAAAAGAACAATGCTCGGGTTATGTCAGATAGCTTTAGATTTGAATTTGATCTCTAAATAATAGGTAGAGATGCAACGGATATCCGGCTACTATCCGGTATCCGGCCTATCCGGCCATGATTTTACTATTCGGCCGGATACCGGATAGTGAGTCAGTATCCGGCCGGATACCGGATAGTAAAAACTTGGATCAGAAATACGATAAAACAAATAAAAGCCATCAGAAATAAACAAAATCAACATCAGTTAATAAATTAAGACTTAGTTTCCTTTTATTTAAGTATAAAACTAACATGTCACATCACGTCGTGCACGTTCGAATATTCCCTACTGACGTAATAAAGCGCGTATTTAACCTCAAAGGGTCTCCCCGGCACTTACAATTCGTAACAAGTTAAAACTTGCTCGCCGCGCAAAGGCCACGCAAGCTAACACAGCTTTAGAGATAGCTCGTGTGCGGCCGGATATCCGGTTGCCGGATATCCGGATATCCGGCCAATGGCCATGCCGGATATCCGGTATCTGGTATCCGGCCAAACCACTATCCGTTGCATCTCTAATAATAGGTATTATTTATTACAAACTCTAATGCAATAAGGAGGTACCCAATTTTTACTAATGTTCCATGTCCTGCCTATACTTTCATAGCACCTACCAACATTTTGTATAAGTAAATACCTAACGCAACAACATATGTATAAAATGCAATTTCTATCACGAGTTACCAATTAACGATTTACATTAACTCCCGTTAAATATTCCGAAATGTAACGCTTTAACGTTTAACTAAGTTAACTTAGTAACGCAGTAGGTATTTACGAAGTTAACTATTTGATTAACGGTGCCCAGCTATAAAAATGGCCGCCATTTTTTGTACTTCTGATAACGGAAACGGATTCGTATTCGGTGGCTACATTTATTTATTTATTTATAAACACATTAACATGACATTACAATATATAACCAATGCGTCACCAAACTTAGACTAACAATTAAAAAAAAAAGACAATAATTAAATATACATTTGAAAAATTAAATTCAAATAAAAAATTGCTTGATCATCTGAAATACGCATATTATATTAAAACTATCTGTGGCGTGACGTCAAAAGCGGGGAGCGCACGGTACTTACCTACCGACCTCACGCTATGAAGCTATGGTCGCGTCATGAAATTTTACCTAATTATTTTTATACGGCGCTGCTGGGTATTGCGAAATTGATTATGCTATTCCTAAAATAGCGCCATCTGCGATTCTTTTTCCAAAGATCCATAATCAGAAACAGTTATTCTTTCATGTATTTTCAAAGATAACTGACAGATGGCGCTGAAATCCTAGAGGCTTTGTAAATAAAAGGTTACTCCATAGCGCCATCTACAAATACGGGGGTTTGAGGTGGTCACATTTCAATGTATGGAGTTGACCTATCTGGTTATACTTAATTTATGTTAGTACTAAGACATCAGCATTTTGTAGTGGTAGAGCCAAACAGTAATCCTCACTAGATGATTACTGTTCGAACGGGCCGGCTCGACCGGGGCAGTACCGCACTCTCACAGAATATCGGCGTAAAGTAATAGCTTGCTTCTGCGTTTCGTACGGTGAGTGACGAGATCCGGAGGCCCATTCCCTCATCCCCATCCCATCCCCATTCCCCATCGTCCCTAGACTGGCAACGCATTGGCAGCACCTCTGTTGTTGTAGATGTCCATGGGCAGCGGTGACCACTTTCCATCAGATGGGCCGTCAGCTCATTTGTCAGTCAATCGACATAATAGGGTGCGTGGTTAAGCCATGGCGCTGGCGTTTGAAAACCTTCTATGAGACTTGTGACACGAAATTATACCGATAGGCGTATCCTTCTTTTGAGATCGGTTTGCTCCGTTTAGAACACTCAACAAGAGCACAGCTTTGTAGACTTTAACTGAGTTACCAACGACTGTATGGTGTTGCAGAGGTGCCGCCGCTGCTGCCCGGGCCGCGCTCCGTGCTGGGCGCGGCGGGGTCGCCGGCGCTGCTGCCGTGCGCGCTGCAGGCGCCGGCGCGCGTGGCGCTGCGCCTGCAGGGCCCCGCGGCGCCGCCCGAGCGCAGGGTGTACGCGGCCGCGCGGCTGCACAGCCCGCCGCCCGTGCTCAAGCTTAATGTGAATGCAATATGTTTCAAATTACTCTGACTCAGGCGGCTTAATTTGTCTAAAGTTGCGTTACCACCACAGCTCTGTAGAAACGCAGCCTTACAGTGTTGAATGCAAAGTCTTGTTTAGCTTGTAGTTTGAAAAAAAATCGAGGCCTATGTTGGTGCTGTATGTGTGTTTATCTACACCCATATCATAAAACCTCCATTGGTTAATCAAAAACCGTAGGAAATGACCACCATTTTGACAACCAATTAGGAAAAACCAGTGCTGCGATAAAGAAATAACATGACTTCTTTATCGTTTTTAGTAAAGAAATGAGATTAAATTTGGAACAGCTGTCAAAACTCAAGTGGGTCTCTATTCTAGTATCCATAGATATTAAAACAGTTATTGTTACGAAACGTCAATTCAGTATGTTTTTTTAATATAAACTGCACAATATTTGATCTCGAGTGACGTGAGAATAGAGACTTCATCCGTTTGTCTATGATTTAAAAAAAAATGGTCTTGACGGAGGATCGAATCGGCGCCATGTTGGTGTTTTGCTGAACGAAAGTAGAATTGTTGTTGAATTGAATAGAAAAAGTTGTTTGTAATTTACATTTTAGTTGAAAATATGAATAGTAAGTAGTCTTCTCGGAGTGTGTGTGATGTGAAAATGCGCCGGATATCGGAAATATGCAGCCACGATTGCAACAAATAACTTGTTGCCTGAAAATATTGTTTCTGAACCCATCATGGAGGATTTATAATATGTGTGTAGATAAAGTTATGTATGCAACTCTGCATAATTTGGCCTTAAACACACGTGCGATCTTATTATGAAACTCGCCTATCGGCTCGTTTCATGAAAACCGCACTAGTGTTTTAAGGCCTATCATTATGCAACCGTTGCATAAACTACTATTTCTTATGTTATTAATAAGGTTTAGATTTACGAGTCATAATTCTAAATAATTCTAAATAATTGCTCCTCTGCTGCACTGGGAGTGAAGAAATAGCATAGAATGCGTGCAGATGCTTATCATCCTGGCATGTCGTAAAAGTCGACTAAGGGACGGGTCCTCTCCAACATGGTGGACTATCTGTATGGGCGATGGGCTGATCACCTGTCACCATACGGTTCATCATATCATCTTAGGACTAATAAATCGAACGTGGCCACAAGTAGTCTTGTGGCTCTGCCCACCCCATTAGGGATTTCGGGCGTGATGCTGTGTATGTATGTATGCTTAATCCGATACAAGTAACAGACTCATTCAAATTCTTGTATCTAAGGCCTTCGAGTCCCAGTTTGCTTTCAACCGGTCGGTACTATAATCTATCGTTTTATTTTGTACAGGTAACGTGGCTGAAGAACGGCGCCCCAGTCGTGCTGGAGCCGGCGCGCGTGTCGGTGACCCCGAGCGGCGCGCTGGAGCTGGACCCGCTGCGGGAGCACGACGCGGCCGCGTACCGGTGTCGCGTTGAGCTGTCGCCGCACAAGCACAGGTCAGGCTACAACACGGCCGGTCAGGCTACAACACTGGGATAGGCTACAACACTGAGGGACAGGCTACAACACTGTGGGACAGGTTACAATACTGTGGGACAGGCTACAACACTGTGGGACAGGTTACAACACTGTGGGACAGGCAACAATACTGTAGGCCAGGCTACAACACTGTGGGACAGGCTACAACACTGCGGGACAGGCTACAACACTGCGGGACAGGCTACAACACTGCGGGACAGGCTACAACACTGTGGGATAGGCTACAACACTATAGGACCGGCTACAACACTGGAACATGCTAAAACAGTGCTAGATCAGGCTACATCACTGTGGGACAGGCTACAACACTGTGGGACAGGCTACAACACTGTGGGACAGGCTACTACACTGTGGGATAGGCTACAACACTGTGGGACAGGCTGCAACACTGTGGGATAGGCTACAACACTGTGGAACACGCTACAATACTGTAGGACCGGCTACAACACTGTGGAACATGTTAAAACAGTGCTAGATGAGGCTACAACACTGCGGGTCAGACTACAACACTGCTAGGTTAGGATACAACTCTGCGGGTCAGACTACAACACCATGGGATAGGCCACAATACTGTGCAATAGGTTTCAACACAACGGGACACGCTACACCACTGTGGGGCAGGCTACAACACTGTGAGACGGACTACAACACTAGGTTGGCCTATAACACAGTGGGTCAAGCTAGAACACTGCTACGTCAGGTTTTAACACTGCAAGTCAGGTTACAACACTACGGGTCCGACTACAATACCGATTACGCTGTGCAAGCATTCTTCAAATAAAATTTTCTGAGTAAGTGCAGAGTTACCTAATAAAGAAATGTGTTGGCAGGACGAGCGAAGAAATCGAACTGCGCGTGAGCCCCGAGCCGGCAGGCGAGGAGCCGCCGCGGTTCGTCGCCACGCCGCGCCCGCTCACCGTCATAGAGGGTCAGTCGTAATGACGTGTAGTAGTAGTAGTACAAATTTTCGATGTCCGTTCATCTGTTTGTATGTCACAGCCACTTTTTTTCGAACACTATTGAAAACTGAAATTTTGTACGATTATTAATGTGTAAACCTCGCAAAAAAGAAAAATAAAATTAGAAACAAAATACTGTTTTCCATACATGTATAGCAAAGGTTATACACACACATATTTGTCGTATACAACCTCGAATAGGGGTTTCGTCGGACAGCAATTTGAATATTATTACTCGTATATAATTTTTTAATTTTCTTAAATGAAAGTTTATGTAACAAAGTTCCAAATAACTATATCGAGATAGAAGGAAAGAGTTCGTCGATTCGAAACTGAGCGTGTAACATTTACGCGTAGTTACTTTGATATCACGAGTGTAATTTAGTGACGCGAAGCAGAAGTCGCGCGAAAACGGTTCAAAAACATCGATTAGCACGCGGCAGGAGTTTAGGCGCCGTCACTCCCGCCGCCCCGCCCGCACACTCTTTCCTTCTATCTCGATAAAGTTGCTATACTATCCCGACTAAGTAGGATTCATGGATTCATGCGTTATAGGCGACTAACTTGTTTACACGTAACCCTACCAAGAGCATGGCCCACAATGCTGTTGACC
The DNA here is from genome assembly GCA_947859335.1 of Tortricodes alternella. Classification (NCBI taxonomy): domain Eukaryota; kingdom Metazoa; phylum Arthropoda; class Insecta; order Lepidoptera; family Tortricidae; genus Tortricodes; species Tortricodes alternella. The sequence goes on from OX401968.1 coordinate 7,845,128, forward strand.
GGTTTTTGGTTGCATATGTTGTATTGCGCAGGCGCGTCGGTGACGTTCGACTGCGCGGCGGTGGGCAACCCCAAGCCGGAGATGATCTGGCTCAACAACGGAGTCGCTATTGACCTTAAGTGAGTTAGTCTTCTTTTGTACTGTCTAAGAGGGTTTAAAGTACCCCATGTTAAGTTTCAGACTAATGCTACTTAAAATAACAGATGTTGAGGTCAGGCTCAGCCTAGGTCGGGGTCCAACAGAAACAGTTTACAAATTACCCTTCTTATTTCGTTAATAAAATAGAATAGATTACTTTAATTTAAGCAACAACGCGTTATTATTATAATTAAAATGCTGATCAATGACTTGACGTTTATGTAGAGGATTTTTTCGCTACTAATCTTCATTCGTAAGTAACTTCAACATGGGAAGTAAAATCCTAGGGTAAAACTGTAACACAGCGGAAATAGTTTGCTCCAGGTAGTTTCGTAACTTGCTAAAATGGCCTTCTAGAGCAGAATACCAGAGTCACAAAATATCAGACTCTCAGGATACCAGAGTCGCTAAATAGGAGATTACTACAAAACCAGAGTCACAAAATGCCAGACTCTCGGAATACCAGAGTCGTAAAATGCCAGACTCGCAAGGCACCAGAATCGCAAGATACCAGAATCTCAAAATAGCTGAGTTGCAAAATCCCAGATAGGACAAAATAGCAGAGTCGCAAAATCCCAGATAAGCAGAATTTTTGATTTGATTTAGTTAAAAGTTTGACTCCAAGAATATGATTTAATATAGGTACCATTTTTATTTATGTTACTCGGCGAATCAGGTGACTTGAGATTGTAGTATTCTGCTTATCTGGGATTTTGCGTCTCTGCTAAGTTTGAGATTCTGGTATTTTGCGACTCTGGTGTCTTGCGAGTCTGGCATTTAACGACTCTGGGATCCTGGGAGTCTGGCATTTTGCGACTCTGGTATCATGCAATCTAGTATTTTGCGACTATAGTATCCTGAGAGTCTGATATTTAGCAACTCTGATATTCTGTTCTGGAAGGATTTTTGTAACTTTCCTATATGATAACTCCTACCTAATGGGAAGTAATATTTCCTGATTCGGAACCAGTTTGAAATTGACATGCAGAGTAATTGTTTCTTACTTTTAGGGTTCCGTACCTCAAAAGGAAAAAAGGAACCCTTATAGGATCACTCGTGTGTCTGTCTGTCTGTCTGTCTGTCTGTCCGTCTGTCACAGCCAATTTGCTCCGAAACTACAGGACAGATTGATTTGAAATTTGGTATACATATGTAAATTGGTGACCGCAACAGGGATGCGTAACGTAAATAAATTAATTTTGAACATGGGGCCCTCTTTTGGGGGGCAAGTTAGTAAATTTAAAAAAAAAGTTACGCAATCTATATCATGTGACATATCAAATGAAAGGGTTTATTGTGAGGATCTTAAATATGATTTTTTTGGAATTTTAAAATAAATGGTTTGGAAGTAATTTAGGAAAATAGACGAAAATTTACCATTCCCCCCCCCCCCCCTTATTTCCGAAACTAACGGGCCTAAAATTTTGAAAAAAAATCAAATAATAGTCCTTTACCTATAGATTACAGGAAAACCTATAAGAAGTCTAAGGTATTTAAAGTAACATGGGAAATTTCAGTTAATCATGTATGGAACGGAACCCTCTCCACGCGGGTTTCACTCGCATTTGTCCGGTTTTCTTAAATACAAATGATAATTTAAATCTGATCTTACTTAATGTAAATATTGTATTAATAAAAGTACTGCCAATGAGTATTTCAAAGCTTCTTGGTTACCCGGAGAGTGGGAAAAGAATTGAGAGGTGTCTGTGTATGTGGATAGCACAATATTCGACTGAAATTCTGTTTCGTCGAAAAGTAACTACAGTTTAAGCCATACCTGACTTGTATGTTGCAAGTGCCTGTGAGACACAGCGATAACATCCAAAGGGTTTACTTAAGGCTTGCACATTCTGAAACACGGGTCGGAAGTAGGCCCGCGTGTTACAGTGTCACAGGAACTGAAATGGAAGCTTTCACATCAAGCAGCGTGGCTACCGTGGCACGCTTCCGTTCCGCGTTTAGGTGTGTGGAAGCCTTCAAGGTCGGATACTGTACGGAAGTTGCTTGTTTTTTAACGAGCATTAAGTTTTTCTACATGATCTTATTCATTATTCAATGCAGTGCATTTGCCTATAAAAAGTTTAAATAACGATTGTTTATGTTCGCCAGTGACCTGGACTCGCGTTTCTACCTGGTGGGGTCGGGCTCGCTGCGCGTGCAGGCGGCGCGCGCGCTGGACGCGGGCGCCTACACATGCCGCGCGCACTCGCGCCTCGACTCCGCCGACACCGGCACCACGCTGCACGTGCTGGTACACTTCCCTGCCACTCGCTCTATACAGACTCGCGCTTCGACCTGGTGGGGTCGGGCTTGCTGCGCGTGCAAGCGGCGCGCGCGCTGGACGCGGACGCCTACACGTGCCGCGCGCACTCGCGCCTCGACTCCGCCGACACCGGCACCACGCTGCACGTGCTGATACACTTCCCTGCCGCTCGCTCTATACAGACTCGCGCTGCTACGTGTTGGGTAGGGCTCGCTGCGCGTGCAGGCGGCGCGCGGGCGCCTGCACGTGCCGCGCGCTGTGTACAGTACTGTACGTGTGGTTCTCCGGCAGACGGCGCCGCGCGTGCAGCTGCCGGGCGGCGGCGTGGCGCGCGCGCGCGAGCGCGGCGACGTGACGCTGCGCTGCGAGCTGCGCGGGCGGCCGGCGCCCGCCGCGCGCTGGCTCAAGGACGGCGAGCCGTTGACGCCCAACCAGCACGACATCGCGCTGGTCGACGGGTCAGTTGCTTACCAATATACCTTTTAAATCTTAAAACTAATAGTAGGTTGTGCAACAGGAGCATAAAACGAGCCATTTTACCCGACATGTGCATATAGCCACCCGAGCCGGTACGGCGAGAGTGGCTAGTCTCGTCGAGGGTAAAATGGGTTTTATGCTCGAGTTTTAGACTTTGCTTTTCACTTCGATTGCAAGGAAATAAAATAAGGATTAAGAATATACAAGAAAATTTAATAATGATTTCGCCTGAGACTTTAATAGAAAGAAGTGTGAAAAAAATCAATATTTGATCGTCACTATCACTACTCAAACACATTGAATTTTGAAGTGGAAACACAACAAATTTAGCTAGTTTCTAGTTTTGTTTGACGAATAAATAGCTTCCCGTCACAAAAAAAAACTTTTTTTTTATATTCAGCTATGTGACGTTCGACTATGGTCGGAACCGTAGTGCCAAGTTATTATAAATATTTGTGTGGTATTTTTTACGTAAATGCACCCCCGTATTAATCGTACATTTGTATTTACATAGTAATATATATGTCGTAATTAAATCTCATAAAAATATGTCAATTAAATGAAAGTGTATTGTGTATGTGGGTGTAAGGCCTAATTGCCTTAGTATTAAAAGAATAAATTGTTTTATGCGCAAGAGCATAAAAACCCATTTAATGCATCCTTCTCTCGACATAAAGAACAACTTTACGAGCATGAGAAGTGTTTTTTTTTTTCTATTTTGAAACTGGTTAGAAAGCCAGAGCTACGAAAGTGATTACAAAAAATGTTTTTCTGACTTCGTAAATAGTTCCACAAGTAATTCAATCAACAGACTTTCAGAAAAGCTAGCCAGTGGAAAAATTACTTCAGTCTTTACAGGTTTGTGGGTTTGTATGGTCTGTATCGTTATGGTTCTCTTATTTATCCTCGTTTTTCTCAGATCCTCGCTGCGCATCCAAGGCGTGCTCCGAGTGGACGCAGGCATGTTCCAGTGCGCGGCGGCGTCGGCGGCGGGCAGCGCCGTGGCGGCCGTGCGGCTGGTGGTGCTGCCGCCGGACGACGGTGAGCGTCGACAACCACTTGGGAACCCGTTCCGTAACTAGTTACGAAAGCGGATTAGTAGTTGATGCAACGGTTGCATAATGATAGTCGCCTGTCGGCTCGTTTCATAAACCCGCACTCGTATTTTAAGGCCGAATTATGTGCAGTTGCATACATAACTTTATCTAACACATATTATAAATCCTCTATGATGTCCCCAAAAACCGTAGGAAATTACCAGCTTTAATTTTTTTTTAATTTATTACAGAACACATACAGTTATATACAAAAAATACATAAAGCGCAGTTCGTGCACTAAAAAATTCTATTAAAAAGACCTGGAGGTTCACTAAGTATAACATTATAGTAATAATCTATAAGAAGAAACAAGCGCTGGGCTAGAACATGCTGACAAAAAAAGTACATAAAAGTAGATGAAAAAGAAATGAAAAATGAAAAATGTTTATTCAAAGAAAAACTTACACTGCGGAACAATGGTTTTGGGTCCTGCGCTAGGATTCCCTGTGCTGCAGGGCCCAAATTAAGAAACTAGCAAAACGGACACAGTTCGTTTTTGGATTATACACACACACAAAATAAATTACATAAAACTAGCAGGAGAAAAGTGAATTATAAATAAATAGTCAGAGTACAAAGTTTACGTCCTTACATTATACGAGTATTTAGCATTGGGGACCCATCAACGTACTACTTCAAGTAGATTCTCGGTGTCGCGGTAGTCGAGCTGTTGTAACCACTCCGTCAATATGCGTTTATTAGGTGGTATCAGAACATCCCTAGATTTATTTGATAGACTTTTTTGATAATAAACGGGGCAATAAATGGGTGAAATCTCTTCGCGAATCCAGAAGAACATTTGGGGATCTTCCACCGTTTAAGGTAGGTAAAAAAAACTAACAAAAAGAACGGGCAGTCATAGGTACGACTACCTCTTAAAACAATAAATGGTAAAGCCAATTGATAAACTAGCGTAGACAAGGTAAATATTCAAAGAAGTTTCAACTTAACTAGTTTTTTAAGGGTACCAAATGAGTTGTTGAATGGATCTATTTCAGATAAGTATTTATTACAATATCTGGGAACTCGCTTGAAAAAAGCATGTCGAGAGTAATTATTACGAGCAGTGCTGACGTGGAAGAGATTTTTAGGACTTAGGAATTATGCTATGGCTTATGATATGGGTGTAGATAAAGTAATTTTTTTAATAACTGTTTTTTATTAATACAGCGAAATGACCTTTACATCTCGATAATATTTAGATGCTCGTTTTTTTAGCATATAGTAAACAAAATAAGAGAAGTTATGAAACCAGAAAGAACTTCCGTTTTCGTAACCGGTTCCGAAAGTGTGGTCATATTTATCTATTTTTGACAGAATGTAACGGTTTACTTACTTATATAAATACAAATTATTTAGATTTAGATTAAAGCATATTTTCTACTTAATATTTAGAAAATCATTATCCTTAATTTTTAATCCTTATGATCCAATTACGAATTTATGACCTTTATTTTGACAGGACTTATTTTGCGTCGTTTATTTAATTTTATATTTTATACAATGGTTTAATTATATTTATTATGTGACTTAAGGGGTTTTATTATTTTAGTTTTGTTCTATTTTCATTTTTTTTTGTTATTCCCCACAGACACTTCCCCCCCTAAACCCTTTCCCAACACAACTGACATATTCAACAGCCTGATCTCCTCGGAAGACCCGACCCTCGATCCCTTGCAATACGACCTAGATTTCCTAGGCGAGACCTCCTCCGCCTATACCTCTGAACCTGACTACTATGATTACACGCTCACCGAAGGCTTGGATGTTGGGAGGGAGAATGGGAGTATAGTCTCTGCGCCGCGGGGGCTAAGGGCGGTTATCGTGAAGCACCGCTTCGTCACGCTGAGCTGGCAGGAGCCGGAAAAAAAGGCGGAGGAAGTGACGGGATATGTCATCGTTTATAGAGTGAAGGGGAGTGACAGGTGAGTTCTTTGACTAAATATTGTTTATTTAAATACATGTAAGCAACGCCGCATACAAACACATATTATAAGAAATCTCTGGCAACTCGTAACTAATTTATCAAAGCAAGATCCTTGCAATATTTATTTTTTAGGGTTCCGTACCCAAAGGGTAAAACGGGACCCTATTACTAAAACTCCGCTGTCCGTCCGTCAGTCTGTCTGTCTGTCTGTCCGTCTGTCACCATGGCTGTATTTCATGAGGCTTGATAGTTAGACAGTTGAAATGTTCACAGATGATATATTTCTGTTGCCGTTATAACAACAAATACTAAAAAACAATAAAATAAATATTTGAGGGGGCGCCCATACAACAATCGTGAGTTTTTTTGCCGTTTTTATAGATAATGGTATGGAACCCTTCATGCGCGAGTCCGACTCGCACTTGACCGGTTTTAAAAATAAAGCATGAGTTTCATTTAAAGAGGTTTTGTATAACGTCTTCTGCCACTTAGGTGAAATCTGAAAGTGTATCTATTGTACTGTATAGATAGATGATAATGGAATATAGTTAGCAGCGATGCATTCTTTTTTCCTAAATGTTGATTGGCGTATGCGATATTTTTTTTAAGAGGACTGTGAACCAAAGGCAAAAATCACCCTTTTCATACAAAAGGCGATAATGATTTCCACCCCTTAGGTTAACCGCTTTTGACCAATTTTTGATAGGTTGTCATTCAGAACAAAATCTAGGTGTATACGTTTTTGGAATATTGATTAAAGATCAAGAAAGTCAAATAATGCCGAAATCAGTTTTGTATGAGAATACTGAAATCACAATAAAACTGAATTTGTTGATTATAGTGAAAAAAACAAAATGTATTGACCTGGATTTTGTTCTGACTGACAATCTATTAAGAATTGGTGAACATCGGTTAACATTTAAGGGGTGGAAATCGTTATCGCCTTTTGTATGAAAAGCCGTAAGTAGACCCAATGGTTCAAATGAAGCAACGTTGATTGATGCCATAGGGAGCGGGTGTCCCCTGGGAGCGCGTCCCGTTTCGAGATGAACGTGGCGTCCCTACAACCCAACACCACGTACCAGTTCAGCGCGCGAGCGCTAACCGCCAGCGCTATATCTCCCGCCACCGAGGTGAGTCTACCTCTTACTGTATTTGTTATTGTTGTTGTTTACTTTGACCTTTTACTCGACCAATCACATTTTCATATAAGTGGAATGCTAAAGTGGCGCCCAACGTGGGACTTCAGTTTGTGTTTATTTCTTCAAACGTATAAATCCTTAAAATATGTCCATTGTGTAAACTCAATAATGCGGCAACGCCGACATAATTTAACTAGTGGGCCCACCACAGCTTCGCCCGTGGTTTTTCCATACAAACTTTATCACCCCTTTAGGGATAGAATTTCAAAAATCCCTCCTTACTGCACCTCTAGGGTACTCGAAGAATGTCTCCTCCAAACAAACCTCTAGAACCACCCATTTAGGCTGTGCGTTGTCTATAAGTGAGTCACGGTACTATGATGTATTGATAATTTTAAGAATGTATTTTTAATAGTACTATTTCATTATACGTATTTTGCCGACATAGTTTGTATATGGGAGTGGAATTTTTATAAGGTCCGGTCTTTAACTCATTCATGTATATTGCATCATAGACCATCGAAGCGCACACATCACCCGAAGAGATAAGCTTCGGTCCCCCGACGGACGTCCGGGTGGAGCCCCTCGGGCCGCACAGCCTGCGCGTGCGCTGGTCGGCGCCCGTGCCCGCGCCCGCATCCTACACTATTCACTACACTGAAGTAAGTGCTTTATACTAATAAGTGGTCCTGTGTGTGTGGATAAAACTACTCTCATCAATTGTCTACTGAAAAAGCGGGTTTATATTCTGAGAAGAATATGCATTTTAATAATATAATTTATTATATACTCTGGGTCCATAAAATTGTAAGTAATACATTTAACTTATATTCTAGGGTTTAGATTCACAAACACAATACATTCAATATGAAATATAATACATATGAATGAAAGCGATAAGACTGCTTATGTTTCCCTCATACTACTGATGCACATTTTCTTTTTTTATTAATTAGGTTATGTGTATATTTTCGTCTTAAAATATTGATCACTCACTTTACGAAGTACCTTAATTTTGATTTTTGAGAATCGAAAATGTTGATTTATTTTTAAATCGTGAATATCTCGTAACTCGTGTTATTTTAACTAAACCTGTTTTGAGTTATTTGATTAGCAAGTAATTGTATCTACACGCGGTTCTCATTTGGACCACTATTAACGGGACTCCCTGTATACAGATATGCTATGTAAAATTCAAATATGGACAGTGTAATGATTGTCACTTCCTGGGAAATCATTAACCTAAAGGCAAATTATTTTTGATGTAAATACAATCAAATTTGTACCGTTGTACCGGGCACGGTTAAGTGCGAGCGGGAAGGCGTGAGGGGGTCCCCGAAGAGAAACAGTCTTTGACTTTGTCAAAGACTGTGTCAACAAGACGTCTGAACAGCGTATATTTAAACGCTTACAAGTTCAGTTGTAGGAACTTCGGTCGATTTAGGGACCGCCGGAGCGATGTCGCTATCTCGTGCTCACACTTGGTTCATCTTTACTACTGCTTCTTAAGGCCCGGTGACGTGTGCTGGCAAGTGATCGTAGTAAAGGTTACCCTACGGATAAGATTGGATTCGACACATTGCAATAGTTACTTAACCTATACAGGCTGGACCGAAAATACCGGGTGATTTTTCAGGGCATGATTAGGTAAAGTAGTGTGATCGCAAATATTGCCTGAGCCTGTAATTGTATCTTATAAATAAATAAATAAATAAATAAATATGTATTTAAAATAATTCATTTAAGTGTTTTTAAAAACGACAGAAAAAATAAAAATAAAATATTTAATAAGAAAAAAGGGTTTGGCTCGCCTGACTTATTGACTAACATTCACGCCCATCTTTCATTCAACTTCTGAACGGGGGCGCAAAATGGCTACGCCGTCCCCAATGTAGGTACTGTTGACAGGTCATTGACCTGTCATCAGCTGATATTGACGTCTTAGAAACAATAAATTTCAGTCCTTACCCCTTAAAAGGGCTTTAAAAATGCACTGTGAGACTGACTATTCACGAATGAACACATCCAACTGACGAAGCTCCACTGCGCTTAAACTTTGCTCGACGTGAGCGCCACCGACTTCGATGCATTTACGGCATCTTTTAACTAAATTTGCACAAACGCGGGGCAAGACCGAATCGTCTGCTTTGATCACGTCAAACGCCGAGATGATTCGCGCACGCATCTCGTCGGCGGTATCGCAAGTTTGGCGAAACACGTACTCCTTCACGTGATCCCACAAATAAAAGTCCAGCGCCGTCAAGTCCGGGGATCGCGGTAGCCATGCCACGGGTCCCGCGCGCCCGATCCACCGCTCACCGTACTCGGCGTTCAGCCAAGTCCTCACGGCCCGTGCGAAGTGTGGCGGCGCTCCGTCGTGCTGGAACCACATCGTGCGCACGAACGCAAGGTTTAGCTCGTCCAACTCGTCGCTGAACTCGTGCAGCAGAAATGATAGGTAATTGGGCCCATTCATTAGACGGGCAGGATTTTAAAGAGAAATAACGTGGAAAGATGTGCAATTTTATTTTGGAATTTTTGACATGGAGTGACACATCGCTCTCTTCCAATTTCAAACCAATAATTTATAGCTACCAAATAGGTTTTACCGTCAATACTACCCAAGTCGATGTAAGACTGGTAAATAAAATTCGCAATTTTCATCCGAACTGCGGCGGCCATTTTCTTTGTCAGCATAAGCCAAAAGCCGGCGGCGCGGTGTTTTTCAATGGACCAATACCGCGGCGCGGTTTTCTTCAAAGAAGCAATATTAGGTAATGACCGCAAAAGAGGCTGGTATGACCCGATCATTGATCAATTAGAAATTGGGGGTGTTAACTTGCTGCAAATGCTACACGGTAATACGGTTAATGACCACATCAGCTGTTCAGGGATTCAGAAAACTGCTTACGCTTAAACTTACTGTAAGACTCGTATTTTATTTGATTTCTATATCTTTGATCTTTATGAGATTTAAAAAAAAAATTTTTTATGAATATCTATGTATCTATTTTTTTTTTTTTTTAGTATGGACCTACGCTGTTAGTCTAGAGGTGGGCTAGAATCTATCGAACTGGCCGTAATCATGTCATCTGGGTCAGATAACACGTCACGAGGACGCCTACGTCTGGGAGGGACGTTGGCGAGAGGAGTGTAATCCACCACATCCCTAAACAGCGGGTTCGGGTGATGTGGTGCATTATCGAAATAAATCGCCCGGCAGTTGCGGTACATGTTATATATGGATTCTAGAGTGAATGGTCGTTAGCGCGTTTTAATCGACAGGCAGAGCCATCTGTCGGTCGTGAGCGCTGACCCAGGTTTTCGTATTGATTGGCATCTGACGGGTAGCTGGCGCCACCTAGTGTTGAGTAGCGCGAACGTAACGCTACACCATAAATACTATTTAGGTGCTAACGTTGAAATTATAAATACGCGTATGTGGTCGATAAAGCTTCTCTGCCCGGATAAGGGTTAAGACTAATATCATACTCGGGGAACGTTTTTAGTACGAGAAAAACCCTGCTCGAGTAAGATTTCAGACACAGGAACAGATTATAAATACGGACAATATGCTTGTTTTTGCAGGTGGAGACGGGGCGCGAGCAGGTGGTGACAGCGCACGCGGACGCGACGGGCGCGGGTGACGCCACGCTTACGGGGCTGCGCGCGGCCGCCGCCTACAGCGTGCTGCTGGCGGGAGGCGGCGGCGCGCCGGCGGCCGCGGTGCGCGCGCGCACGCTCGCGCTGGCGCCCGGCGCGCCGCCCGCCAACGTCAGCGCCGAGCCCGCCTCGCCCACGGTACGTACGCATTTCAGACGCGGGCGCCGGAGAAAATGCAAGCGGGGTATACATATTAAAACTGATTCCGTATACTGGTTACAAAATGGGGAATTAATTTCTCAAATTGTAACAAAATAGGACGACGACAACTTTTGCTGATCAGTTAAAATTTGATCCGAATACCTGAAACCGATCGAAATTGCGATTAGACTGAAGCTGCGATGCGAGCCCTGAAGGCAGAACACGGTAAAAACGAAGAGCCTGCAAAGTACCAATTTGGCTTGTCTAAAATTTTACGGCTACATACAACCGAGAGTTGCTAGGAAATAAACAACAGCTTTGTAAATTATAGACATGAGAGTGCTTTGACTTGTTTGATTTTAGCAAACAAGTTTGCAAGCTCTGTCTGAAATAAGTCGCCTGGTTGATAGTAGCAATAATTTGTTTATTTCTAGCCCTCTCATTTTTTGGTGAATATATTTTGAAAATAATCCCGTGGCTGCTCCTAAAGCTGGGTCCACATTTGTATCATTTTGGCGATCACGATCATGCGTGTCGTATCGAGTACACGTATCCTAAGTATGGACGCTCACTTTGGGCTTACCGTGTCACTAGCATCGTCGCGTGAAAAACTGCGTCCATACTAGCCGTAGCGTGATTTGATGATCGAGGAAAATTAAGCGACTCGAGTTGGATCGCGGCGCATCACGTATCAAATCATAACTGCGTATCATGATACGGTGTTAAAACACGTATATACTTACCGATCTTGATACGCGTATCCGATCGCGAGTGTGTGGGGTATTTAATAAACGCGTATCAACATGGATCGTGGGCGATCAGATACGGGGCGTAGCGTGATCGCGATCTTCCGGCGTCCACACTGACGATCATGATACACGTCGGTGTTACGCGGCGGAGATACGATACGGCAAAACGATACAAATGTGGACCCAGCTTAAGGTGTAGGCGGCTTATGAAGCCTTGAGGATAGCCTACAATGGTCTCCGGTCCGCAGTCGATCCTGGTGCGCTGGGAGGCGCCGCCGGCGCGCGCGCAGCGCGGCGCGCTGACGGGCTACAAGCTGCGCTTCCGCGCGGCCGGCGCGCGCCGCCGCGCCGACTCGCTCACCACGCCGGCCGACGCGCGCCGCGCCGAGCTCAAGGGGCTGCTGCCGCACACCACCTACCAGGTCAGCCTACACGGACCACCCGCGCTTACGAGTACTCAGTGAACAACTGACTTGGCAACGTGCTTATGTAATAGGACCTAATTCTTTTTTTCTCAGCCCAATTAACTGGGAGTATTTTTTATGTTGGAGTCAAATAGGCTAGTTTCCTGAAAAAATCTATTACACCGTCATTTTCATTATCAAAAACTATTGAAAACGTATTTTTTCTTTTTTCAATTAAACCAAAAATGATGAAGATATAGTGCGTTTCAGTTCCGCGTGACGTCACGACTTAGCACACTTTTTACCATTAGGTGACGTCATGAGCCCCCACTCCCGAAGTTCGGTGCGCGTTATCTTTGTAAATTTTGATTGATTTGATAAAGCAAAAAATACATGTTCAATATTTTTTGACAATTTAACTGACGGACTAATTAGTATTATTACTTTGTACCCAGGAAACATCCCTATTACTTCATCGGTTAAATATTTAAATACTGGCTACGTAACAGAATGTTCAGTACACATTATAAATATTTGGAATTTGTGTGTCGGTCGCAGATCCGCGTTTGCGCAATCAACGCGAACGGCTCGGGCCCGTTCAGCGAGTGGCTGACGGCGGCCACGCAGGAGCAGGCGCGCGACGAGAGCCGCGTGCCCGCGCAGCCGCCGCCGCTCAGCAGTGAGTAGCGCCTCTGTGGCGCGCGCCAGCCGCTACAGCGAGGACAACATCCTAAATCGGCTTTACTTAAACACTTTTTTAACAAAAACTATTTGATTTGGCAAAGCGAAAAAAATATACGTTCATGTTCATTATATTATTGATAAAATGACTATTTCCAAAACACGATTTGATGAAATCGATAATTTTTACAACAATTACACTTTAATTAATACAACAATTACATCACGCCCATACTAAAAAAAATACTAATTTATATTTTAATAGTGTACTTATATAATTCATCCGCTTTTTATTTTTCCCATACAAGAAAATGCTTCTCGTTCACTCCCGTGCAAACAGACAGTGACCGAACACTCAAGGTCATTGGCTCTTGTCAGCGTCAGCGCCATCTATTAGCCGACTTACGAATCACACAAGTGCCACAAATCCCTTCTCACTGTTGTAACCGGTTACGAAAATAGAAATTATTTTGTAACTGTTTACAAGCGATTACGAAATTGGTATATATTATTCGTAACGTAGTTACAAAATGGTTATCAAATGTAACGTAGTTAAGACCGAAGTAACCAACTGAACCCTCACTTATGTATTCATAATTACGAAAGACTTAAGCTTTTCCACTCTTGTAACCGGTAAAGAAATCGTTACCAAAATGGAAATTTCGTTTTGTGTCGTGTCCTCACGTGTCTAATGTTGAGTCATCGAATGATAATGAGCAATAGCATTTATTTATTGTCAACTCGCGCTGTTAGCTTATTTTACGACGCGGATAGCCTAGTTGGTAGTGACCCTGCCTCCGACGCAAGCGTCCCGGGTTCGATCCCCGGTAAGGGCAAATATTTGTGTGATGAGCACGAATGTTTGTTCCTGAGTCTTGGATGTTTCCTATGTATTTAAGTATTTATTTCTCTATATTAGTATTTATATCGTCGTCTAGTACTCATAACACAAGCCTTTAGATCTTACTTTGGGACTAGATCGATTTGTGTAAAGATTGTCCCCTGATTTATTTATTTATTTATTATTTATTTAATTTTAGCCAAATTATTAGGGTAGACGTAACCTTGACATAGCTGACGAATTTTTACGAGTTACGAAAACAGTAATAGGCTAGATTCCCCAAAAAATCTAATTAGTCCGTCATTAGATTGTAAAAATGTATTGAACACCTATTTTTTCTATTGTCAATTAAACAAGTACGTTGAAGTTCCGCGTGACGTCACGACTTTGGTCACTTTTAACCATTAAGTGACGTCATGAGCCCCCACTCCCGAACTTTGATGCGCGCTATCTTAGTCAATTTTGATTGATTTGATAAAGCAAAAAATACTTGTTCAATATTTAATCTAACTGACGGACCAATTAGAATTAAATTTTTTTTCCCAGGAAACATACCTATTATATGGTCGTATTTATGAAAATGAATTGGTTGGATTGATTTGTGTTGAAAATGAAAAGAAAATGAAAATGAAAATATTTATTTTGAAAGTAGGCCACCTGGGCTCTTTTACATGTCTGAATCTACCAGCGCTTCGAAAGATGACATCTGCTGAGAAGAAACGCCGCAAGAAACTCAGCAGTAACTCTTTTTTCACCTTTGGCAGTACAGTTTTATCTAAAAACTAACACAAAATGTGCAACATAAAAACCTAATGGGTACAAATTAATTCTAATAAATAACTAATAAAGGAGATGTATAGTCTCCGCGTCTGGAAAAGTTAAGTGACTTAGAGATGTATAAAGTCTCTAAGGGTCAAAAATAATAAAAATAAAAATTGAAGCAAAGAAACATCTAAATCGATTAATCTAGGTTAAATGTTAGCTCGTGCGGGCCGCGACTGGATCTCGGTGTGGTGGGAGGAGCCGGGCGCGGGGGAGGGCGGCGTGCCGCGCGGCTACCGGCTGGGCTGGGGCCTCGGCGTGCCCGACTCGCTGTCGAGGGACCTGCCGGCGCACACCAGGCACCATGTTATAAGGGGATTGGGTACGTACAACTTAGCCTACTTAGTTAGTTTTAAACTTTCGCGACTTAATCACATATTTGTACTAGTGGCACCGTGAGCTGTAGACCTAGCGACAAACTTAACTTTGCCGTTGGAAAACTGTTATCCCCATACATCGACATAGATCGCGGTCAGTTTATCAACCACGCAAATAACTTTGTAATCGCAAAAACCCCCATATCTCTCCCATATGGTAAAATTTCGAAGAACTCAATCGACAAAAAAGCTATGCAATTATCGAAACTGCTCACAAAATTTCACGAGAATCGCGTGAGAAATGTGGCCTTTAGAGGAGAACAGATGGACAGCCGACGGACATACGAAAGCATTTTTGCTCAAGCTGAAACGGAGACGCTTAGATCGCTCGGTCGATGAAAACGGGACTTAACCGTGATATTAAATTATCCTGTTTAATTCTGGAATTGTACCCAAAAAGTTCATGAAATCAAATTGACTCCTGCAAAACTAATAAAAGCTATTTTGTTGGCTGAAGATTTTTCGGGTTTAAAATTTCATATTTCTACGGTCACTTACAAGTTAAATTTCCATCTTAATTTCATTCATCGTTGTCAAAATATTTAACTTCGCGCAACTCTTCCAGTATCCGAACACGCAAGAAGAATTATCTCAGTGGTCTTGTTGGAATACAAAGACAGATGTCACGGGTACAGTTACAGTTGGAGCTGGATGGTCGTATCATACTATAATTATCTATCTTTGTGTCAGCCAGTTTCATATAAATAATTCTTAATTTCAATCACACATTCAAACATAGGCAATTTGAATTTCATTTTTGTCTAACTTATTTCATTTCCATCCCATTTATTTGTACTTTTTTTAATTTAATTTAATTTAATTTTAATTTAGTGTTATTATCATCATATTGTAGTATTCATGGTGACCATATTTGTCAGTGCTGTCGCACACCTGTCAAAGGCGCATAGACGGTAGTGCGTCTGCTTTGTATTATTTTCCTTACGATTGTATAAGTCTTATGTGCTGTTGGTGTCTCAATAAATAAATAATTATATTTGTCTTGGGGTCTGTTCTACTCTCCGGTGAAGCTGTCGATGCCGCCTGAGGCTAGCAGCGTCCCCTCCGAATGACAAAGGGTCTGATCGCTTTTGTCTCGTTCTTGTTGAACGCGTCCATCCTAGTTTAGGCCAAAAGGTTGTGAGATTAGTCCTCGAAGATGTTTTTCAGACAGAACTCTTCAATGTAAATAATAAATGCGCGCGATAAATCAAGGATTTTGTTCGTCCCAGAATCAAACGCAGAGTACGTGATCTCGCTGCACGCGTCGAACGCGCTGGGCGCCGGGCCGCCGGTGTACGCCACCGTGCGCACGCGCGCTGCCGCCGCCGACGGCGACGACCCCGACGACGACGACGACGACGACGACGAGGAGGAGGAGGAGGAGGAGCGGCCGCCGCTTATACCGCCCGTCGGGCTCAAGGTCACCTTTGTTCCAAACCAGTAGTACATTCACTGTACTACATTCACTCATTCTCTCAGTTTAAGCGTTTGATTAAGGTAACTAGTGGCCTGTTAAATAAATAAGAGTTTACTTAAGTGTTTTTAGTATCAATTAATACAATTTATACTGGGTATAACAATCTACTATTTCGTCCTGGTCGATAATGCTTAAATCCCTCGCTACGCTCCGGATTCTACTGTAGACTCCTTCACTCCGCTATGGATCCAAATATACCACCCTCGCCGTAAATATGTCATTTTGCTCTCTTGTGACACAATGTACTAAAGCAAAGCCGTTGACGTTTACCATCATACATACATAAATAATAATGTTTATTTACATTATTACTAAATTTGATTGAAACAGGGTAGAACAAGGGAAAATGGGGGGAGAAAAAGGGAGGAGCATAAGAAATGAAAAAGGCGATTAGGGATTTGAGATACAGGATTAACAATATTTCAGAAAATTCGTTCTACACAAAAAAATATGGGCGGCAAATATAGGTGTCTTCCTCTATTATACCAAGATAGAGTATGGAATGGAACATTAAAATAAAAATAAATAAAATAAATAAAATTAGATAAGGACGTTTTCCTTGTATGCTCAATTTTGTGTTTTCTGATGTGCTTCTACTGGTGAAATTTTTTGTGGAACGTTTCTAATAAAACAAGAAAATAAATACGGAATATATATTTAAAAAGAAGAAGATAGAAAGTGACAGACAAATAACGTGAATGTGTGTTGACAGGTGATCATGCTGAGCGGGACCACCGCGGTGGTGTACTGGACGGACCCCACTCTCCCCAAGGGGCAGGTGAGTGCGCCATGAATCAAGTTCTTACTCGAACCCCATACATGACTAGGGATATTACTCAGGTTAAGCAGTGAAAATCCGATCCCGTTATCGGTTTTTCCAATGTTTTATTTTCACCTTGAACGCCAGACCACGTAAAGTCGGTCAAAAACTGCCATGGAAATTAAAACATTCTATTCTTTAAATTCAAAATGAAACTTGTTTACTTCTTTGCAACGTATTTACATATTTTTACCGCTATAGTTCTAGAACCGGAGAGTGACATAAGGAACTTTTTACCGAGAGAATAACGATAAGTGAATTCGCAGGCAAAAGACAGTTCCAAATTGCCATTATTCAAGGATATTTCCGTCGAAAAAAACAAACAATCTATATAACCTTATATGGTAATACCTGTAATAGTACCTTGTATGGTAAATAAATTAATTATTATTAATATTAATAATATTATTAATAATAAAATCGAAAAACCAGAACGAGATAAAAAACGAAGGAAGAAACGAGAAGGTGCCTTACAAAATTTTAAGAACTTTTGCACCTCGTTTCTCGAATGCAACGCACGTTTCACGGGGAAAACGATTGAAATTTATTTTCTAGATATAAAAATTACCACTATCCGTGCGTATTTTAAAAACAATCAGCTAAAGAAAATTCGTCATTTATCTATCCCCTCCCCCGATTTTTTTTTATAAAATGAGAAAATTTTAATAAAATGTGGAATAATAATAAATTGATTATCAAAGTTACCAAAGTTACAAGTTACAAATTTACAATTTTTATAAGCTATAATTTTCCTCAACGCTAATTTCCGACGGAACGAGAATAAGTTCTCGTTTCTATGTTATTATGTGGCTTGTTGTTCGTATCAATCGAGTCTGAACTCGGCTTTTAGCTTAACGAATTAATAACATAAACCAAGTTTCAAACAAACCAAACCAGTTTTTCTTACTTTTGGGGCTTATTTCCGAATTCCTTTATGAAATCTTTTAAAGCTGTACCTGTGCAAAATTGCTGCCAACAAAAATGCAACGTGAAATTAATACATTATTATGTGTGATATTAGACTGAATTGAGTTTGTTTGTGGGATCTGGTGGCGAGGAATACAAATAATTATAGGTATTTTTGAATCGTAAATAGTAGTATATGCAACGGTTGCATAATAATCGCCTAAAGGCTCGTTTCATAAAACCGCACTAGTGTTTTAAGGCTAAATTATGTAGTGTTGCATACATAACTTTATCTACACACATATTATAAATCCTCCATCCTCCAGTGTTCAGAAACAATATTTTCTGGCAACAAGTTATTTGTTGCAATCGTGGCTGCATTTACGATATCCGGCGCATTTTCACATCGTTCTCGGAGTCACTACTATTCAAATTTTTAACTAAAATGTAAATTACAAACAACTTTTTACAATTCTACTTTCGTTAAGCAAAAAACCAACATGAATGATGAAATGACAACAGTACTTAATGGCGGCAATTCGATCCTCCGTGGGATATATTTGGTCCCATAGAACACTTCTTCTTTTGCCATCTAAATCGATTGATCTAAAATGATCGGTAATTTCGGTAAATATCTAATTGTATTATTCGCGGTCGATGCAGTAGCTAATTTTGTTTTATATTTGACGTGGGTTCTCTCCACGGCGAATCAGTTTCGACTGATCGGATTCATCGGATCACCCGCTCGGCGCGCCGATGGGGCCTCGCCGGCTGCGGCGATCGAGTATCGTTATGACCATAACGATACTAAAATTGATACTGTAATAACATTACAGTACAGGTTGTTATAATGCTGGTCATTTCCTACGGTTTTTGATTACATTATGGAGGTTTTATGATATGGGTGTAGATAAAATAAGTAAATATATATATATATATAATCGGACACAATGAGGTAAAGGCAGCGTTATATGTCAGACGGCGACGGACGGCCGGCGCTACGTGGTGCGCTGGGCGGCGGCGGGGGCGGGGGCGCGCCCGCGCACCTTCAACGCGACCGACCTCAACTGCATGCTGGACGACCTCAAGCCGTTCACGCTCTACGAGTTCGCCGTCAAGCTGATCAAGGGTGAGTGTTGTGTCGGCGAGTCCGCTGGCTGGTCGGCTGTGTGCTCAAACATAAGCGTTTGATTTCTGTACGCCGAGAGATGATAAAATAAATAAGTGCGCGCGCTTGCCCGCCCGGCGCGGCGCCGCGCTTGTCAACGACTGCGTGCTTCGTAACGCTAAACTCCGTACGCGCGGCGATAAGCGACGCCCGTCATACAGTTTGCGATAGGTACGCGACAGTCCGTATTTGAAGACGATATCATAATATTTATCAACTCTCGACGAACAGACTTTAAGGCGACTGGTCTATGAATAAAACCCTAATCGATTTGCCTAATGATAAGTTTGCGTATCGTCAGGCGGGCAGGAGTCGGCGTGGTCGATGCTGGTGTCGAACACGACGCTGGAGGCGGCGCCGGCGACGGCCCCGCGCGAGCTGCGCGCCGCGCCCGCCGCGCCGCCCGCGCGCGCGCTCGAGCTGCTCTGGGCGCCGCCCGCCAAGCCGCACGGCCTCATCACCGGTCAGTGTGTGCACCTGCAGCAGTCGGCGCCGTCGGTGCTGGTGTCGAACACGACGAGTCTACATTGACTCTACATAGGCTCTACATTGGCTCTACATTGATTCTACATTGGCTCTACGTTGGCTCTGTATTGACTCTACATTGACCCTATATTGAATCTACATTGACTCTACATAGGGTCTACATTGATTCTACATTGACCCTACATTGACTCTACATTTAGTCTACATTGACTCTACATTACTACATTTCTACTAGTTTTGAATATAGGAAATAAACCTTTGCTGATTTTAAACCTCCTTAGTCTGAAATGACGTACGAGTGGTTGACTGTATTTCAAAGCGAAACTCGTAACGTTATAAAAATCCATAACTCCCGCGGGAGGTAAATCGGCTATAGCTGCTCTATACGCCTGTGTATAATAACATCCTTTCCGAGCAAGTGTGATGAAAACAAATATGCCGCGAGAACTCCATTTAAAATTGTTCTAGGGTGTATTTTTAATTTCTTGAAAAAATGCTTCTTAGAATTTTGTATTTGTTCTCGCAATCGAACTGAAAAGTAAAATATTTGACTCGAGAATAAAACTCATTCACACTTGATTTATAACCTCCCTCGTTCGTTATCGCTCAGGAGACTAAATCTCTCGTGTGGAATGACTCGTTTTAGTCCCTAGTTGAACAATCTA
Source organism: Tortricodes alternella (assembly GCA_947859335.1). Classification (NCBI taxonomy): domain Eukaryota; kingdom Metazoa; phylum Arthropoda; class Insecta; order Lepidoptera; family Tortricidae; genus Tortricodes; species Tortricodes alternella. The sequence goes on from OX401968.1 coordinate 7,865,373, forward strand.
CTATTTCATGACTAGGTTACATAATAATGTACGCGCCGCTCCCGGAGGGCGCCAGCGTGGGCGCGGAGGGCGAGTGGACGGCCGTGGCCGTCGCGGGCGAGCGGCCGCGCGCGCGCGTCGACCGCCTGCGCCCGCGCACCACCTACAGCATCAAGATACAGGCCAGGAACAGCAAGGGCCTGGGGCCGTTCAGCGCGCCCATCACCTATACCACAGGAGTTGGTGAGTAATCCATGTTACTTGCTGTTGGCGCCAGCTAGATAGCGCTGTTCGTCGCCATTTTAAGGCTAATCAAAGTCTGCATGTGCAGATATTATTGTTAATGTCTTAGTTATTATATTTACCATAAATTTTTACACCCTTACCGTCATTTTTTTGTGTTTGTCTGTTATTGTTGTTCGTTTTCATGTAAGAACAACATTTCGTACGCCAGAAGGCCCATCATACCATGTAAGAGGAACGCCTCCTCTTACATTCAACTGTCACCTTATTTACCTGTGATGAACGAATAAAGATTTGATTGATTGATTGATTGCATGCAATACGCATCTCTGGTTTGAGGGGATTGAAAATTATTAAAAGCAGAATGATCGACATGTCCTGTGTCAACAGAAAACAAATGATCAGCAAATGCGTTACAGATAGATGTAAGGGTTGTCATTTGTTCAGCATTCACTGATATCGTCAACAAATACATTAAAGAGCAGGAGACCGAGCGAGGAGCCTTGAGAGACACCATTTAGAACAGTTTTGTACTACAAAAACTAGTCCAGCAGATGAGCGCCAATCCCCTTATGATGAAGATTCATGATAACCAGTTTGTGATCTGTTTGTTTGTAAGCCTTGTACAACGATAAAAAGTGTAAAGGTGGTCCGTCTTCCAGTTGCAGCATTTTTTTAATGGCTGTAACTCGGGCTATCCTCAAAAGTTTACATTAAAATTTTTGGTCCCCACGGGCCCCTTAATTAATAACTTAACCACACCCTACTGCTGATTTATTTAATAATTCATTTAAAGATTTGTAACTAACAGTAGGACACCAAAACATTACAATCTTAATTAAAAATATTATATAAGTAACCTAAACATTAAAACAATTTACATTTAAAACTTACTTAACTAAAAAATGGTAATTAAAATTTACTTATTCAAAAATATTTTTGGGCTTAAAATAACAATAAAACAGGCGCCTCATTTGGGAACGCTAAGTGATTCTGTAGCGACTCGTAAGTCAGATTTCTCATCTCGCTCTTACGCATTACGCGTCGTGCGGAAGAGTGGGATGAGAAATCTGGCTTATGAGTCGCTACAGAATCACTTAGCGTTCCCGAATAGAGGCGCAGGTCTTTATTCGACATTGTAATAGCCTGATCTCTTAGTTCTTACGACATACACACAAAAGTCTAATATTGCTTGACTCACATACACGCTATCATATCATTGTGGTGTGGCCGGTGGTGCGATCTGACAGGCTTAAACGGGTGTCAAGAGCCGTGGGTGCCATGCGACTGAACGTGCGATGGTGTCAGATTCGTGTTCTGACACCTCAAAAGTAAGCATCGCGAGAATTACTTTGAGCAGTTCCTTACTGTACAGGGTGTCCCTAAAACCAACGATAAAACGAAAGGCACTGGTAGTGCGGCTCAAGAGCTACTAGATTAAGTAATTTTGACCTTAATAAAAATATCATAGTTTTCGATATAATGGCACTTTTATAAAACTCATGGTTTTTGATACCCTGATTCATTATTTTGAGTGCTACGACTGGAAAATTTAATATTTTGTAAATCTGTTTTTTGAATTATGTTCCTGAAAAACTATGCTATCGAATGTGATAAAAAAAAATTCATGATGCAGTAGTGGTAAAAAACATCAAGCAATTTTTGGATTTTCAAAATTCGACCCGTTAATTTGATCGAGTTTTATTTTTAAAAAAAAGTTACTACATAAACCTTGCACATAACATTAAAAAAATATAAATTTAGTGTACTTCTTATAATGGTACAACATGTACTAATTTACGCATTATTAGCATGTAATTAAATGCTAAATTGTTTGATTTCTTTTTTTACCGCTACTGCATCATGAAATTAAAAAAATCACATTCGATAGCATAGTTTTTCAGGAACATCATGCAAAAAACAGACTTAGAAAATATTAAAATTTGCAGTCGTAGCACTCAAAATAATGAATCCGGGTACCAAAAACCGCGAGTTTTATAAAAGTGCCATTATCTCGAAAACTATGATATTTTTATTAAAGTCAAAAATATTTAATCTGGTAGGTCTTGAGCCGCATTACCAGCGCTTTTAGTTTTATCGTTGGTTTTAGGGACACCCTGTATATTTCAATGCCCCGTGTAATACGGAGTGTGTAACCTCCCTCTTATGCTGTCGCGCGGTCGCCCTCAGACAGCGGCGGCGGCGGGCTGGCGGGCGCGACGTCGGCGTGGCTGTGGGCGTCGGCGGGCGGCGCCTGCGCGGTACTGGCGCTGGCCGCCGCGCTCGCGCTGTCGCTGTGCTGCCGCCGCGCACCGCCCGCGGAGCCGCACACCAGGTAACCCTTGTAGCGACGCCGTCTTCTCTATCTCTTCTCTACATAGTATAAAACTAAGTCACTTTCCGCCGTCTGTCTGTATATCCGCTAACTCCTCCTAAACCACGCAACGGATTTTGATGCGGTTTTCACCAATGGACGACGTGATTCGTGAGGAAGGTTTATATGTACATAACAATCTAAATAAGTGTTAATATATTAGAGGAAATTCAATGTTTTTCAATCGAGTCGTCAAAAAATCCATTTATGAGCGCTTACACGGCTTACGCTGACGATACCTTGAGAGATACATCAAAATAATGTAGTAAAGATTTGTAGTTCTTCAAAAAGCCTACAGAAAAGTCCGCGGTGGCATATGTCTACCTCTTAAGGTTGACTCATAGTAATCATTTTTATCTTTAAAATATTAATTAAAAATATTAGGCTACTTGCGACGCTATATTCTATTCAGTATTATTTGTCGGGAATTCTCGTTTCGTCTTGCTACATATCGCCGAGTTCGAGTAGCCTAATTATTTGACGTTCACAAAATCTGTCTGTTATGTTGGTATGCAAAGTGTTTTTTAATCAATGTGAAGGTAATAGTGACATTTCATTCGCGCGAGCGGATCTAGTAGTACCATATATTCGATACCTACCATACCAGACTAAAATGAACTCTATGTGGCCGCAGCACGTACCAGAAATCATCGGCATCGGCGGGCATCAAGCCCCCCGACTTGTGGATCCACCACGACCAGATGGAGCTGAAACACCTCGACAAGTCGCTGCACAGCTCCGCTAGTAAGAGTACGCCTCGCTCACACCTACTAATCCATCCCACTCGCACACGCTGTAGCTAATAATAATGCTAACTTAGAAAAAATACTAACTAGAGGCAATCATCATCATAGCAGCATGATCCTACCGACTGCGCCATTATTCTAAAGCTCAAAACTGATTGCCTCTAGTTATTTTGAACCCTAACACCCTTTAACTGAAGTTTAAATTTGCTTTGACAATGAATTTTAGGCTGCTTAGCCATGGAAGATTTATTTTGATACTTTATGGCAAAAACGCAGAATGTCAGATTAGCAAAACGCCAATTAGGAAAATGGCAGTTTAGCACAATGCCAGATTAGCATAATGCCAGATTAGCAAAATGCCAGATTAGCAGACTGCCAAATACCAAAGCTCCCAGCAGGCCTTCACTCGTCAATGTATCTATCTCTGTATGGCATTTTGCTAATTTGGCAGTTTGCTAATCTGGCATTCTGCTAATCTGGCATTATGCTAATTTGGCATTTTGCTAATCTGACATTCTGCGTTTTTGGCATAAAGCGTCAAAAGGACCTTTGGGAAACCTTGTAGATACTACTTTCCGTTTACGTATCGTAGTATTGTGAATCTTAACCATCCTCCTGCAAGGAGTACCCAACGAACGTAGTGTGTTGCTCAGTATCGGCGGGCAGCGCGGACGGCCCGTCGGCGCTGGCGTCGTCGACGCTGACGCTGCCGCGCGCCGCCGAGTACGAGCCCGCGCGCCACGCACCGCCCGCCAGCCTCGACCGCCGCCACTACGTGCCCACCTACGTCGGTCAGTATATATACTATGTCATCATCATCAGCCGTAAAACATCCACTGCAGGACATAGGCCTCCCCCAAAACTGGGGGGATTTGCCAATCACCACGCTTGGCAGGCGGGTTGGCGACCTCAGTTGGTCATGATAGCACTCGAAGGACGCTGCTGCCCATCCTTCGGGTGGTCCCTCTGTCGCCTTTTACGACACCCACGGGAGGAGATGGGGTGATGCTATTCTTGGCCGGCACCGTGTTTTTCTCTTAGCCGGACGTGACGTTTGATTATGTGGTGGCGATTTATTTATTTCAGGAAAACTTACAGCTACGTTTGCAGTTTTGGGTAACAATAGTAGTACACTCTAAGCCAATTACAAGTTTTCGCCAATGGAACGATAATACATTTAAATTTATATAAAATGTATACCTACTATGGATATCACTAAAACAGAAATGTTACATAGCGTGCTTGCAAATGTGTGTGCGTGTGTATAATTTATCTTTGTATATTATGGTTTAAAAACGTTATTGTTTATGAGTGTCTTAATAGAGTTGTGATTGTTTTTTTTTTATTATTCCCTTTAAGTTTTTTTTTGTTGTTGTTACTTATGTTCATTTAGTTGTTTATTTGCGCTAGACGCGCGGCGGTCGCCGTCGTGCGCGGGCTCGGACGAGACTGCGCCACTGCGCGCGTCGCCCGCGCCGCGCCGCTGCGACCACTGTGACTATAGGAGTGAGATTATTTTCGGTTTGCTTTTACCCTTTGAATTTTTTAATTATTTATGTTTTTTTGATTTAAATAAAACAGACGTCCAAAATATTTCACTTATATTTTTAAGTTTTTTTTACTTCCCTTTGGAGATCTTGCCGACTGCGCCAATTACTGTTCAAATTCTAGTGTTACCTCTAGCATTTGTAACAAGGACTTCATAAAACAACGTAGTGGCAATACATCGGAAGATATCTAAAATGTATGTCAATAAGAAAATACAAGTAAACCTCGAATTATCTAATTGAAAGAATCGCTAAAAGAATGATCCTCCCGACTGCGCCACTAATTCATCCTTTATGATGCATTGTCAGTTTGTTGCAATGACATTGTGTAAACTAGAATCCGTAATTCGTCGAACTAAATTGACAGCTCAAAATGCGCAAATGTTGCCACAGTAAGGGTACTGCTGTTCGTGTAGATATTAAGAAAAAATCCGGCTTTCGATACCTACCAGATATATTTAATGCTTACTTATTCATTATGAGCTAGAACAGGCATAATAAACGTATGAATATCATGTTACCAATTTTTAATAAAAAGTAGGAAGCTAACTTAGATATGACAAAAATGCAGATTGATTAGATACTGAAAAATACCCTATCGATGAAAAAAAGAATCATGCAAATCGGTCCAGCCATCATAACATATCTACATATACAAAAAAAAACAAATCAAATATACGCGTCGGATTGGGAACCTCCTCCTTCGGTCTTTTGAAGTAGGTTAAAAATCGACTTCAGATATTTCATCGATTCCTGGCAACACCTTTCAGTTTAATTCGCTGAATTGTGTTTTCTAGTTGAATGACATGTAATTAGTGCGTGAACGGAGACCGAATGCCAATTTCCCGTGTTTTTGCAGCCATGACGGGCGTGGGCGGCGTGGGCTGCGCCGCCACGTGCGAGCGCCGCGCGCTGCGCGCCGCGCATGCGCCTCGCCCCGACCAGGTAGGTACCCGCGCACGCGCAGCCGTACTTCTACTTGCCACTACTCCGGAATACTCTAACGCTGGCTACACATGAGCCGCGAACGTAATGTCATTCTATGCCGGACGGCCTGTGTGTAGCGGCGGACGTCAGTCTCACTAGGGCAGGGCTACTCAACCTTTTTTTTTCTTGGGCCAATTATCTGTGACTACCTACATCAGGCGGGCCGCAAAAACCTATAATATAATAAAACTCAACATTTAAATGTAATTTTTTATTTAACTAAAAATTACTGTGGTTAGATTTCGGGCCGTGACGAAATGGTTAAAGGGCTACAAGTTGAGTGTCCCTGCAATAGAGATTATTGTGTAAAGAAAATATCCGCTACGCGTCCGTTCCATGAGTGAACTGAGACAGACTGAAGGCCCGGCCAAATCCTGTAGTCTATAAGCCTCTCCAGGCGCCTCCGCATCTGTAGTCAGCATAAATGGCGATAAAAACACCGCCGGTTTCCATATCTGTCAGTCAGTCTGGTAAATTTTTCAATACTAAAGGGGCTCGTAAACGGGCCGCATTTTTGGCAATTTATTACTGCAATTTGAGCTATTCCCAAAAAGATTACATATTATAATATCACTGCTGCGAACAAACTTTTGGCAATTTCAGCAATTAATTTCCAAACAATTGCAGGTTCACAAGCACCTTAACTTAGTAAAGCAAGATAATGACACAATGATTAACGATTATGACATTTGAATTGACTAATTCATTGCTCTGCGTTTAGTTCCGCAAGCCAAATACAGATGGCGTTATAAACCCCAGGACTTTCAGAGCACGCCGCTACTGGCGGGCATGGCGCCGCTGTCGCCGGTGTCGTCGCTCGCCTCGCTGCCGCACGGCGCGCACGGGCCGCACGGGCCGCACGGCGCGCATGCGCACCACACGCTGCCGCTCGCGCACGGGTTGCCGCCGCCTGCGCCATGTACGTATAGGAATGAAACTTACAGGAATCGGTCCATGCGTGCCTATAACTACACTTGTAACTTCATACCAGGCCCGTAACTAGGACCCCCCCCTCTAGTAACGGCCTGCTGAAGCATTGCATGCTGCAGGCATTGTTAAAGAAGAAGAAAGAAAGAAGAAGAAAATTAATTATTTCACAACAATTAACATGGTAAAACACGTATGAAAAACAAGAAAGAAGAAGTAACTGTTGCTAAACGGGCAATGCCCTACCATAAAAAACACCATTAACTAAGATAATATGCTAAGAAAATTGTTTGTTCATAGTATGATATTACCTTAAACCACCGCTGCCCTACCTTAAACCACCGCTGGCCTACCTTAAACCACCGCTGCCCTACCTTAAACCACCGCTGCCCTACCTTAAATTACCGCTGCCCTACCTTAAACCACTGCTGCCCTACCTTAAACCACCTCTGCCCTACCTCAAACCACCGCTGCCCTACCTCAAACCACCGCTGCCCTACCTTAAACCACCGCTGCCTTACCTTAAACCACCGCTGCCCGTCCTTAAACCACCACTGCCCTACCTTAAACCACCGCTGCCCTACCTTAAACCACCGCTGCCCTACCTTAAACCACCGCTGCCCTTCCTTAAACCACCGCTGCCCTACCTTAAACCACCGCCGCCCTGCCTTAAACCATCGCTGTTGTACCTTAAACCACCGCTGCCCTACCTTAAACCACCTCTGCCCTACCTTAAACCACCGCCGCCCTGCCTTAAACCATCGCTGTCGTTCCTTAAATGCAACTCTAGCTTGGGGCCTGGTTCATAGATATTATGATAGTAGCGGTGTCCACAGGTGGGTCGGGCGCGTGCCCGCTGGGCGCGACGTGTGCGCCGGCCGGCGCCCCCGCGGGCGGCGACATCTACGCGTGCGCGGCGCGCGAGCGCGGACACTACGTCGCGTACGAGCCGCTCGGACACTACACGCAGTGAGTACGCGTCACACGACAAAAGATAAAACGTTTATTCAGCTAATTGGCCACCCGGGGGCTCTGTTACTCGTCTCAGGTCAGGCCCCTAATTTTCGGGGCATTCGAGATAATGTCAATTGCGAGATCAAACGTCAGATTTATACAGTTGTGTTAAACGACTGTATGCACTGTCGTTTAATCTCGATTGTGAGATTATCTCGAACGCACCGAGAATTGGGGGCCAGGACCATCAACACTCAGAAAAAGCGCCGCAAAACACTCAGCAGAAAGTCATCTTTAAACTAGTAGCCCCTTTACAGCTGGGAGTGGAAAAAAAAAACCAATTTCGAATATACGGAGTGCATAATTTGTGTGTGTGTTTCTTGTATATTACTCTGACACGCTTGTGCCAGTATTTTGCAGTTTTTGTGGAAATGCATTTCTGGAAAGAACGGAAGAACACTTTGAATGATATTTTATCAAATATACTTCAGACCCCGGTCCTTGAATAGCGCTTCATACAAACGTAGTTCAGTTGTGGTTTGAACATAATTAGCCGGATCGCATTGAAACTTTGCAAGGATACAGATATAACGCAAATCGAGGTATGTAATTTGCGTGATTGAGAAAAAAAATCTTATAAAATACAGGATAAAAACGGATTTGTATTAAATTCAAAATCATTTATTATATACACCTGTTAAATTTTATTTCGAAACTCGCAATTAACAAATCTAGATATCTCTTTTATCTATATTCCTGCAAAGTTTCAATGCGATCCAGCTAAAAATGTCTAAACCACAATTGTACTACGTTTGCATGAATGTCTACTCAAGGACCGGGATCTTAATGATCCATCTCTGTGAAGAAAATGCTATTCTAATACTAACGTGTGTGGCAGCCGCGATTCGCTGAGCAGCGACGCGGGCGCGGGCGGCGCGGGGGGCGGCTCGCTGCAGCGCCGCGCGTGCGCGCCGCCGCTGCACAGCTTCGCGGACGCGCACTCGCCGCACTCCACGCCCAGCCACGGGCAGGGTGAGTCGCCTCTCCACTCGACCATCGATCATATACAACGTTTTGAAACAATAGCATATTAATGCGGTATTTTCCAATAATAATCAATCATTTTTGTCTTAACAAATATTTGAAATATACATTATTTCTTTTTGAAAATTACAATGGAAGAATATTACGAGGGTTATTAGAATGAACAACAGATACCTGTCGTCCTACCAACTGCGCCAGTTGCGCCATATATACATGTCTGCATTCACTTTTTGGCATAAATAGTACAATTAATTATTAGTTTCACTTGATACTGAACTTCAAAACTTCAGTTTACATTAAATTAAAGAGATAACATCATTCGCGCGTGTAAAGGTGCTTGTAAATCAGCAATTTTTACGGCAATTTATTTTTGCACGGTATATTTTTGAGAATAACCAAAATTGCAGCAATAAATTGCCAAAAAACTAGCCCGTTTACGAGCCCCTTAAAGCATTCTTTCTGATTACTATTTTACATTAACAGGTAGTGTAAGAGAGACGTCTCCGTACAAGAAGAGTAACAGCTCCTCGCCCGGGCACATACCGAACAGACTGCAGCTAGGTGAGGCACACGCGGAAATGTTGCTGGAACTAAAATATAGATGGCGCTTATCTTAAAAACTACTGCATTGATAAATTCGAAAACTATTACCTTATCGAAAATTGGAAATTAATGCGAAAATAATTTAAAACAATTTATTTTTGACAAAACGGTCTTGCAACCATTCATGCCATAGTTATTGATTGAACACAGTGGCCCAAACTAAAATAAACGCCTTGGGTCCGCGCACAAAGCACACGCATGCAAACAAGCAAATAATCAACCATCGAACACTGACTCGTTTAAAATATGATAATGATGATTTGTCCTCAGGTGGCAGCATCCCGCACTGCGCCGAGGAACTGGAAGCGCTGACACCCTCGCGCTCCACGGAGCGCCTCGCGAGGGAGATGCAGAACCTCGAGGGACTCATGAAGGACCTGTCTGCCATCACGCAGCAGCAGTTCCACTGCTAGTCGCCCGCGAGCTAGCGGCGATGCTAGTGACCAGTTGATCTTGTAAAGGACCAGTCTTCAGAAACTGCGAGTGACCAGTTAATTTAGCTCGTGAAGGACCATTCTACAGTTTCACTGTTAGCTAGTGACGATCATTGATCTCGGCCGCTGGTGGGTCTCCTAGTGGCGGGCTGGTTTGTGCTGACGGCCTGCATTAATCACGCCAGCCTAAGAAAACTCTCTTATCTACTAGTGACTATAAGTAACCCGACCATTAGCATGGGCCACTAGCGACATATTAATCAAATACCAACAACCACATAGTCCCACTGCCTCTAAAGTTAACTTGAACAAGATGTATGGATCAATTCAGTGTTAATTTATAACAGAATAAAATACTTGAGAATGTGACACTTTCAGCCTCAAAATTATTAAACTGTTTCCAAAACTTACGAATAGATGGCGTCGTTGCGTTTATCTTAGCGCCATCTAGTCCTACCTCGGTGAAACTACACTTATGCCATGACATTCCGTGTGTATTGGCCTTTATTATATGACAACGTGAAACTATTTACCAGAACATGCGATCTCTAATCATACTTGACTTAACTTTGTGCTCAAATCAAGCTAAGACTGTCGACTGCTACAATCTAGCGAAATATACAACTGTAGTCAAATATTTACATACTCTTTTAGTAAATAGGGCACTTAATTAGTGTCAGTAGTCACTGATAACGTCGTAGGGAACTGATCAGTAATGCTAGGAATATAGAATATAGGTAAACAGATAAAAAATTACTCACAAATACATACATACATACATATTATCACGCCCGAAATCCCTAATGGGGTGGGCAGGGCCACAAGACTACTTGTGGCCACGTTCGATTAATTAGTCCTAAGATGGGATTATCTGTATGGGCGATGGGCTGATACCTGTCACCATACGGTTCATCATACCATCTTACTCACAAATGGCCAGTGTTCATGCAGCAGTGCTCTATTAGAGCCGCCTCGGGTCAGGGGGCTGTTCTCACTGGGTACCAGTAGAAATAAACCCATTTGTGCCGCTCACTGAGTATATATGTAATGATTTACATTTCATTCCTGACCGTCATTTAGTTTTAACAAACAAGTCATTTGTTGAAAATAATTTAAACAGATAATTCAGTCAGTAAAAAAGCAATCTGTTTTTCTCTAAATGAATTATCTTCTCAGATATCTGTGACTTAATATGACTTTACGCTGTATTATATATTGTGATGTAATGTATATAGAATAGGAATAGTTTAACTGTAAGTTCATTTAGATATTATATGACTGTGCTGCCATTGGCCTCATATGTATTACAATATGGCCAACGTCTCAAACACTAAAGCACTTTCGGAAGATTATAATTATCATTTTGCCATAAAGATAATGCCCCAACATTTTATGTTGTATTTTTTTTTCGTAAGAGCTGTTTGATAGTGTTAGCGACCTCTATCGCTTTGACCCGGCAGCTCTGAGGCTGACTGAATAAAAACTGTGTGACTTTTCTTCAAATGTAACGGGTTCACAGAACCATAACATGAGTTGCAATAAAAAGATGCTCACTGCCTGAACGAAATTGACTTCTTTGTCAAATACAATACATTCTCCAGGCATATTTTACTATTATATACAAAAACCAGTTGTATGTAAATACAAATATCGCTCAAAATATAGTTATAATTTAAATATGGGATTATTTCGACGGCAGTAAACATATTTTTGAGATTGCATTTTATATTCAACTTATCCGTAACTATTACTACAAAAAGAATTGTCACTGGGAAAGTGTTTATATTATGATAAACTAAGTCATTTAACTTCCTAAATCAGCCAATTAAGTCGAAGCAAAGATACAAAACATTTTCTTGATTGGTTCGTTTAGTAAGTCAAGCTTCGAGCTGTTTAGTTTTAACATACAGCGCAGAGCACGACTGGCAGGGCCCCAGTAAGGCTTACATTATTAACCTTTTGAACGCCACGCCACGGACCGCACCCTCATACAGTCTGTTTTTTTGACGTTTACGACAGGTTTCAGTACCTATGTTGACGTCACAAGCGACGGTTGACATTAAGATAGCGTTTTAGCGGCAAAGGAGGGGTACCGATAAGCTAAGCAAATTGGCCCCAATTTGACAAAAAGATTACTATGTAAGTAAATATTTTTTAATTTTTTATTGTTTTAGTAAAATAAAGGACACTACCTTAACGCTACAATAAATCAAAATTAAAAATAACAAGTTTCCTTCACGAGAAAAATCGACAAACTGAGATTCGAAATGGCATTTTTGGTAAATTGTGCCGTTTTTACTATATCGAGTTGTTTTTAGACATGCCATTTCGACCTCAGTTTGTCGATTTTTCTCCTAAAGAAAACGTAGTAATTTTTATTTAAATTTATTGTAGCTTTAAGTTAGTATCCTGTATTTTGCTCAAACAATGAGAAATATGTAAAAAATAAAGTTAATTTTGAAAAGTATTATTAGTGATTTTTCCTTGAAAATGTGAAAAATTCATTACGAAAATATTTTAATATAATCTAAAATGAGCTAACAAACCAATAATATTGTTTATTAAATAGTCAAGAACCGAATTCCCAATGCTCCAATTAGCGTCGCCAGCGCCCTGACGTCGTGCTGTGTGAAGCCTGTGTGCGATCATTGAAAGCGATAGACAGCAACTGCTAGCTGGTTCTTTATTATTTATTTCGAAGTACGGCTAGAAATTAGATTAAGAATTTGTAACTGTATGTAAGATACACTTTATACTAAATGTTTAGGTGTACCTTTATGTATAATAAAATTACTAATTTATTATTTAAAAGCTGAAAATTATAGGTTTTTTTTTTGTATTTTACCTACGTATTAGGTGTTGATGATTACGGCGTATTGTATACTAGTCAAGCTTCGTTCGTTCACTAAATTATTGACCAAGTCGATTGCAATTTCATACGTTTGAATGTCTGTTGAGTATTTGTCTTTTCCTGTAGACTTTTTGAACACATTCTCAAAATTATATCTCACAATTTACTATTAACGGTGGTGTTCTTAGGTTTGTATAAAATTTTGATACGATTTATAAAATATATGTAAATTTGCTGTTCGATATACCTACGGTTTCAAATAAATTTGGCTCGCGATTTGAAATTTTACCACAATACGAAAATATTTGCACTCATTTACATTTTGTAAATATTTTTTACTTAATATCTTTGATATAAGGTATGATATTGAATGCAGTTTAAGTGTTGTACTTTTTGTGACGTTTCGAAGTTTTAAATATTGATGACAACGCCCTCTATATTTTGGCGCCGCAACTAATGCGCGCGATGCCTCCTTTGTAAATATTCCTTGTTTACGCAAGATTATATAATTTCAGTATTTTAATAATACAAGATAAGGAATTGAAAGCAACAGGTTGTTATGTAATAAAACAGCAGTCGTGGTGTCCCAAACAGTGTGCTAATAAAGTAATGATAAAAGACATGACTAATACTATAGCTGGAAATTGAATGCACCTTCGAATAATAAATCAAAATAAGACCTACTTGTACAAGCAAAGAGTCAGCCGCGAGGGCTGCGCTCAGTCCCCATGAACGGTAACGCAGTAATGTTGAAACAGTAAATAAACTTAAGTTTATAATTAACTATTTAGAAGGAGAGAATTAAGACCCCTTTTCCTTCATATTATTGTCGAGGTTGAGACGCCATATTGTAAAGTACCTCGGCTGTTGTTGTTTGTGCGTCGAACATTACTTCCTCTCTCACTTCCAGCGAACCATGTCCTGCTCAGTTATTTATACGTAGCTTTATTTTATTAGAAAAAGTCTTGGAGGCCATTGAAAAATGAAAACAGAAAAGAACGATTGACATGTCACAATAGCACGATGTCGATAACATAGAAAAAAGTTGAGATGACAAATATTTTATTCAGAATAATACTTAAAAGTGCGGCCTATTTGTATCTTTTAAATTACTCTTTGGGGGCTGCGGACTGCGGTGGGCGTCAAGCGTCCTTGATATTAGTTCTTAAGATAAACTGGACGTGGTTTAGCAAAAAGGATCCAAACCAAAATAATTGCCATTAATACATAATTAAGTTCTATGTCATCGATATATGTCTAAATCCTAATAGGTTTTATTGTGGATTGGATGCTTTTCCCTAAATTACGTCCAACTATTAGACTGATTTTTGTATCACTTTCATGATTTCAAATTGTATTTATTTGTATTTTGTATGTAACTGCGGAATGCAGTTGGGCACGTCTGTTTAACCTAAGGTTCTATACCTACTGCCAGGTATATTTTGCGGTTAAATATTGAACTATAATGTCTGTATCCTAGCGGTGGCTATGTAAATCTATTTTTACGTAACTTCAGTTGTAAGTTTTTTTGACTTGTAATGGAAAAGAATATTAAGATTGTCGACATTTTAAAAACGAACAAACGCAAAACGCTGTTTAAAGCAAAGATGTCTGATTTATAGATTTACCAAACACTTAACCTTGGAGTCTTTCATACTTTAAAATTCTTTAAAACGTCAATCAGGTAATCTATTCAAAGATAGCGCTAGCGAGTCTTGTTTTTCGTCCATTATTTACGATACCATGCTTACCCCCTAAAATTTGCGATGTTCGTGGGCGAAGCGTTCCTCCCTTTTGCACATAGACAAAGTAAAAGTCAAAATATTTTTATTGAACTTAGACTTTTGAAGGTTGAGGAATAAATCTACCAAGATAGGGACAGATGCTATATGTATGCGATTAATGCTTGTGCTAGGCCTGCTGAGGGCTTAGCACACTAATTTTTATCGCGCACATAAAGCATTCGTCCCTTTCGCACCCGCGTATTAGTTAAAAAGTGACAGATGCTTTATGTGCGCGATAAAAGCTAGTGTGCTAAGCCCTCTGGTGTAAATATAGCATGCTCCCACCACACGAGACTGCTCCAAAAGCTTTTATTTAAAGATGGGTTAAGTTATAATTAATTTTATGATTTTTAGTAGTTTGGAGTGATTGTACAATATAGGTACCTCCGGCTGCGGGCCATGTTCTGTACAACAATAAACTTGTATTATTTATTTATTATGTTGTTTTTTATTTTTCTACCTTTCATATTATTAATTTTATTCAAGGATTAAAATAGTGATTGTTGAAAAATTTCCATTATAGGATTACAATTATCTTCTTAACTTATATTATAAATGCGAAGGTAACTGTTTGTTACGTTTCCACGCCTGAACCGCTGAACCAATTTTGATGAATTTTGGTATAGAGATAGATTGGAAGGTCGGAGAAGGGCATAGGCGACTTTTTATCCCGAATGCACAGTTCTCAAGGGAACAGCGATCAACAAAATTCACGTATACAAAGTCGCAGGCGATTACTAGAATGTATAAAATACTAATCATGAAATCTCAGGATAATTAAAACCTTGACATTTATAATACTAGGTATACAGGTAAGGGGACGAGAGTTCAGACGCGTATTACACTGCACGATATACCAGCACAATGTATCGGGTGGGCGGAGCTCCTTAAGGCGGATACATACTTACGTGTTGTGGCGTGTCGTAATGCTTACTGTCGTGACGGTGAGTGTGAACACTAATGTGTCGTGTCGTGGCGTACTCTGGCGTTATTTCTGAACAGTAGGTACTTAACGAACCTTTGCAGCGAGCTTTGAAGAGCAATAAAAAGAAAAGAAGATACTGGTTTCACCCTATAAACAGAGGGAGACAAGACATAGGTGCATTTCATCGTCTTATTAAAGATAACTTTTCGTTGACGCACAAGTTCTATAAGATCGTCAGTAATTTTGCTGCAAATATTATAAATTAAGAAGTGCCCGCTAGATGTTCGCGCCACGAGCCACGCGCCGGTATAGAAACACATTTGCCTGTTGTGTCGTGTCGTCGTATATAGTCTATACTGGTAACATTTGCACCAATGATTGGTGACCTTTTTTATCAATATTGTTTGTCAGTTTAGAATAGTAAAATTGTAAATTGTAGCTTCGCGAAACGGGACCAACTTGTACAAGCGGAAGTCTATTTCTAGTACAAGAAGTTAAAAAGCCCTGGCCCCCAATTCTCGGTGCATTCGAGATAATCTCACAATCGAAATTAAACGTCAGTGCATACAGTCGTTTACAGAACTGTATGAATCTGACGTTTAATCTCGCAATCGACATTATCTCGAATGTACCGAGAATAGGCCCCTATAGGGCCCATGTCTAGCAGTGGACGTCTTTCGGCTGAAATGATGATGATGAAGTTAAAAAGAGGATTCCGCTTGTATTATAGGTTACAACTGTTACATGTACTTCTGGAATAGACCCCCGTTGAATCGATTCATAGAGGGCATTGAAATTGTGGTGATTTTCTTAAGCGTGTTCGGCAAGTTTTGGCATTTTGGCAGTAAGTGTAAGGCAGAGTCCTTATTTTCCTAATGGCCACTCTGAAAATGACAGAACGATGACAGTTTGCATTAATGGCGTGTTGTGTATATGCCACCAAAACCAAATATTTTGCTGAATCGTCTAAAAAAGCAGATGTAACTTAGTTTTAAATAAATATTCCCGTAGAACTCAAGATTATGAACTTTTTCCTGACCGTGTTTAGCTTATCATCTTCATGTTAACGTTAAGGAAATTCCAGACAACACTGTCGAAAATATCAACAAACATGACCAAGAAATAACTTAACTGATCAGTTCTGTTAAACTGCTTAAAGATTTCAGAAAAATCACAAATGGAGGAAGAAGTAAGTAGGATGTGATGTTGAGAAACACAATACATGTTAGACTTGCGCAAAACAGTGTTTCATATGCAGTATCTCGTCACAACCTGGAAAGTGAAATATTAGTGTGATATCATGAAGGGTGTACTGCCGATCCTGCTATGCCCTAGGATATCACCGTCACTCACAACATAATCAATTACATATGTGTACAAACATCACGTCGCTGCTTTAGTTGGATAGTGGCACAACTCGAAATGAAACTATTCTTTTAAAAGACTTAATACTATTCAATTAAAGTCTCTAATCAAAGACCATTTAAGTTTAAGTTGTGTCACTGTTCTACTAAAGCAGCGACATGTATTTAACCCATTGGATGCTTAAGACACGGATCCATGCTTTTTCTTACATACACTTTTTTGCATTTCTTTTTTACTGTAATTTTTTTGGTACTCCATGAATCTGATGAGACGCGAATGACGGTTTTTTTTTGGCTCCCGCATACGAGGGGTTAATTAACATCACAGTAATACCATGTGGTGTGAACTAAAGTCTTTTTCTCTTTTTAACATCTTGAGGTGAACTACGAGTAAGCAAGATGGCAGTCGATCTGATTGGTATTGCTGGTGCTTGGTCAGTTTCTGTTCTGAGTGATGCTTGTTCCTTCCAAGTGGTTACGATATTACATTAACACTGCCACGTGATATTGCACTGTGATATTCCTCGAACTACTTACACATCTCTAATACATGTTATGTTTATAAAGGTCATTTTATAGATTTATCATATCCGGTGAAGAGATGAAGAATTCAATCTGGTAACTTGTCGCACGTAAAAAACGTAATTGTACTGCAAAATTAAATGTTAGTCATGCAAGCTCAATTAATGTAATGTCCAAGGAAAGCAAAATGGTATGTATTGTCTGAGGCGTAGCAGGGTAACCAAAGGCCCTAGTGCAAAAAAAAAACTGGGGCCCATCTTTATTCTTTAAAATGAGTTATCATAACTAATGTCATGTTGCAAACTATTTTATTTATTATTATTAATTATCAGGCAAGCAGTTGTAGCAACTGATAAATGCCTGTATCCAGCTATTCTGTAATCAGGTGTTTCTTTTACGAATGTTGTAGTTGTCCAGGCTATTCTTGAACTGATTGTCATTCACTGCTGAGACCACTCTGCACACTCTTTACATTCGCATGGGAGAATGTTTAGCTAGATTAATATGAGGTTTGCTGGTCAGGGTCCGAGGACCCTATGAGCTTGGGGGCCCTGGTGCAGTGCACCATCCAGCACTTCGGTAGCAACTTCACTGTGTATTGTTGCCATGTCAGGAATAAAGAATTGTTTAAGCGTTGCTGTACACTACCCTTAATACTTATGAGTGAAGTTCGAAAGACACCATAAGAGAGAGTGAATAGGCATTATCTAGGTGTGCATGCTCCATTGTCGACCTCATCGTCACTTTGCATCAGGTGAGATAGAGCTCGTGCATTTGAGCTCTATCTCACCTGATGCAAAGTGATATCTGATGATGAAGATCTATACCCTAGTTTTAAAAAAAGTATCGGTCCATAACTAATATTAAAATAGAGGATGTAAGCATGACTGAGTCTGTTTAGTCTAATTTTTTATATTGTGCAGATATTCTACACAATGGCACTACAGACAGAGATATAAGGGTCATTTTGTCTTGCAGGAAGAGCCCGTCAACCTCGAAGAATGGTTCACAGAGGAGCAGCTGGAGAAGTTTTCAAGGGTGTACAGAAAATACCCTGTAATATGGCTCCCTTCGCACCACAAATATGCAGTGCAGGTACACTGCTTGTTTCGGGTTACCCTTGTTCCATCAAAAAAAAATTGACAAATTATCACTTCCCAAACAATTTTTCTTATAATTTCATTTGCCAAATTATTAAAACGTTCCAACAATAAGTGACTTGCCAACTGGTACTTATACCAAATTTTATGAAGTCAAATGTTTCAGTTGGTATAACATAATTTACGCAAACAAAATAAGGCAAACGCATTTTTTTATTAATGGATTCTAACCTAAATTTATTTGGCTCGGTTCTGCTCCAACCTGTATTGCTCGCTCGCTTCGCTCGCTCGCCGCAATACACATACATAGCATCACGCCCGAAATCCCTGGCAGAGCCACAAGGCTACTTGTGGCCACGTTCGATTAATTAGTCCTAAGATGGTATGATGAACCGTAAGGTGACAGGTGATCAGCCCGCCGCAATATAATAATTATTATTTCGTATTTGCTGTTTTTGTCTTTATACTTTTTATCATAACAATTCATTTGACTAACTGATTATTGTCTAATGTTTTTTTGCTATAATATAGCATTTGATAAAAGACCAAATGACTTAATGTCGTTTTCCGTACTAATATTCTGCTGAGTGAAAATTTGACCAAATGAAAATGTGCGTACTAAAATTATTCCAAAGATTGCATTGGCAAAAAAACGGTTGCTAAAATTTGTTTGGGAAGTGATAATTTGTCAAAAGTTTTTTGATGAAACGTTGATACGTTGATGATACTCCGAGTTTCTTGCCGGCTCTTCTCAGTAGAGGATTTTTTTCCGAACCGGTGGTAGATTCATTCCTTGACCTTCATAAGAGCTTGTAAAAGCCTAAATTGAATAAAGATAGTTTGACTTTGACTTTGATACTTGTTGAAACAAACAGATACAAAAATTCTGCATTTTTCATCACTCTGTATGTATGTATATATCTTTTGCAATTATTATTTAATGTATAGACATCATTTCTACAGATTTATTATATGTAGGGATGTCATATGTGTACAGGGAAAGCGGCGGGCGGCGTACATACGTCTGGCGAAGGTGATGGGGCTGCGGGGTGGGAGCGGCGTGGCGAGCCGCGGGGCGCGCCTGTGCCGCCTCTTCACCGCGCGGCTCAAGCAGGAGGTGTGACTTGACCTCAACTATTATGATATATTCATATTATTTATTGCATTATGTTTACTTGTTTGTTTATATGTGAACTTGGAATGAATAAAACAAGTTTTTTTGAGGTCCGTACCTCAAAAGGAAAAAACGGAACCCTTATAGGATCACTCGTGTGTCTGTCTGTCTGTCTGTCTGTCTGTCACAGCCAATTACCTCCGAAGGTACACATATGTAAGTCGGACGGACGCGTAACGTAAATAAATTAATTTTACATACAGAAATACACATATATATTTCTTTTTTTTTAGTCCCATTGTTTGTTATTTTGAAGATTTCCGTGAAAATAACAATAAATCAAATAGGCGTGATTTATACAGTAATATCACAGTATAATCAAGTATACAGTATTCCATCTTCACATAAACGGCCGAAACGATGCGCTTTGAAATCTCGGTAAACTTCGGTATACAGCAGCCGCGAGCGCGCTGCGGTTGGGTACGGACGTGGACAGTGCGAGACTCTCCCGCGAATTTATTTACGTAAATTATGGCATGAGATTTTTTGATGTTTTTTGGTATATTAAAAGCAAAATGAATAAAACGCATTTTTTTACTCCACACTGACTTACAGTCACTTTAGAAAGTAGAAATAAGAACTAAGTAGAAATGATTAAAATTAAGACTAACAGGATTTGCAGTTATATTTCATGAAAAGATGCTAAGACAATTTAAGATAACATTATCAAATACGTAGCCCAAGAAAGACAGTCGGCGGGCAGCCCTACTGCGTGTTTACATTCCGAGCGGCCGTAGGTAATTATTTCGAGGACACTGCCGAGACAACATACTGTTAGTTTGTTATACTGTGGTAATATTGAAATGAAACTTGATTTCTAATTTATTTGTTTAAACATTAGCTAGCTAGTTGTAACGGTGTCGTGTGCAGCTGCTGGTGGCGTGCGCGGAGGCGGAGCGGCGCGGCGCCGCGCCCCGCGCGCTCGCGCCGGCGTGGGCGCGGCGCGCCGACGGCTATCTGCAGCTGCTGCCCACCATGCTGAAGGTGCGTGAACCATTACATATGTTTATTCAGTCAAAGCACAATTCGGCATGCTGTCGACGCATAATGTCCAATACGCATAACGACACATTTGTGTAAACAAAAAAATACGTGAAATGGCTACTCGCAAAATGACTTACTCGTACAACGACGGCTTGATCCTAGGTATCCTGACCAACGGCCCAGCCCCTTTGTGGTCAAATGAGCCCACAAAGTAGTCCGCAGGCTGAGCTGCATTCGTTGTTCTCTCAGCAACTATTACATTTTCCGTGACTATCCAAGCGAGGGATTCAAAGACACGAGATGCAATAACTTCGCTCTCGTGTAGCACATACCACTTTCCACCTCAGCAGCGAGAACATATTGGATAAAGATAAAAAATACAACATCGTAAAAATTCAACCACATGTAACTTAATTTGTGAAAAAAACAATATCAACATTTTTTATGTTAAAAGTAAAATCCAAAAAGTTTGCGATAGAACTTCATATTCTTCAACATTGTCTTTATTTTGTTATAAAAATACAATTCGATTATTTAGAAAGAAATATAATAATCCAATTTAAAACATTAACAGATGACTTGCAGTTGTAGGTACGGTTATGCGCGCTTCCGAACGTTTTATTGTATATCTTTTTTGGACTAGGTACGGAATTTCAGAATCGAACTTCGAACAGAGTGTTTCTATCTCTCGTTTCATTATTTTCTAAAAGTTTGAAAAACATGCTCTAGATTAATCGCTTTTAACGTTGTGCGTTGTTGCTATATAATACAGCCGCTATTGGGTTGGGCTGAGTTACTCGGTCCTGCCAATTTTCAAGCCAATGGCACCCTCAAGTGGGTCACAACAACATGCCAGGCCCCCATATTCTCAGTTCATTCGAGATAATCTCACAATCGAGATTAAACTCCAGTGCGTACAGTCGTTTGACACAACTGTATGAAGCTGACGTTTAATCTCGCAATCGACATTATCTCGAATGCAGCGAGGATTGGGAGCCAGGCGTGTGGACGAAGGAACAATGGAACTGACAAGTCAACAATAAAGGTTTGCTTGTATTACAAATATGTTTATCCCCATATCATAAAACCTCCATAATGTAATCAAAAACCGTAGGAAATGACCACAATTATGACAACCCGTACTGTAATGTTATTACAGTATCGATTTTAGTATCGTAATGGTCATAACGATACAGATATGAGCTACAGGCCGGCGCGCCGCCGTCGCCGCAGCCGGCGGGGCCCCATCGTCGCCGTGTCGCCGTTTATAATATGTGTGTAGATAAAGTTATGTATGCAACTCTGCATAATTTGGCCTTAAAACACACGTGCGATCTTATTATGACACTCGCTAAAGCTCGTTTCATAAAACCGCACTAGTGTTTTAATGCCTATCATTATGCAACCGTTGCATAAACAACTATTATAATTTTCTTTCGATAGCGATGCACAATGGGGAAGCTGCATGGAAATCAAAATATGGTTTAAGTGTAGATTATGAACGAAATGTAAACAAAATCATATTACAGAAAAAGACAGCTTATTTTGACTATTCATCTTTTTTGATTAAGTGTCAAAATTAGTGCAAAATATATATTGGTTTTTAGTTCTGATTTTAGTATTTTGGACATCCTCATCAAATTTATGTCATGTTTTATTTCTACGATGTTGGTCTAAAAACAGTATTTTCAGAAATAATTGCAGATGTCGTTTAAACGCCATAGCTGTTGTCCATTTTGTATGGCGTGTTTTTGCGAGTGGTATGAACAGTGACTTTTCAAAGCTTCATAACTCATAAAATAAACAACATAAATATGTTTTGCGGTCGGTTTCTATTACTCAGCACTTGCCAATACAAGATGAAATAGTTACTTGTTATACAAGAGTGCAATGTTGCTTTTTAACCGCATGCTCAATTTTGATGACCGAGCAAGCGAAGGATTCTAAAATTGAGTCACGAGCGCAGCGAGGGATAAAAAAATTAGAATCCTGAGCGTTAGCGAGGGAATCAAAAGAGCACGAGGTGAAAAATCTTGGCACTCGAGTGCAACACGTAACTTTCCATTCCACCTCAGCGAGTACACGACTAAATGCAAAAAAATTGCGCATTATTAACAGTTTCAGTCAATTCTGTTAGCGTCAAATAAACTTCCTCGTCGCTAGAATTTAGGTTTTTCACTTGTTTTCAAGTTTCTTGTTTTTAACCTAAAGTTTTAACAATATGAAGTAAAAATAAAATGGCGCGCGCAAAGCAAATTAAAAAAAAGTACACCAGGGAAGAATCCGAGTCTGAGCTTTTAACAAATTAAAAAAGATTGTATGATAAATTCGGCACCATGGAGGTACAGTAAATAGGTGTAATGATGTTTTGAATTCACAAACTTAGTGCACACGATGTTCTAAATTCAATTTACTTTATCCTCTAGCAGATAAAAACGGCTTTTGCACTCAGATATCGAAGAGAAAAAATATTGTTTCCGGGATGATATTAAAAAATAATAATTATGCATCTCCCTATTGACATAATGTGTTATGTACTTATTTTCGCGTATTTATTAATCCGTTTAATGTTATCTTCTACATGACCGTATTCTTTGCTGCGGTGCAGTGCGATTCACGTAAATTATCGCTTATTTCGCAACGTCACATATCGGCCGAAATAGCTCAGTTGGGAGAGCGTTAGACTGAAGATCTAAAGGTCCCTGGTTCGATCCCTGGTTTCGGCAGTCTTTTTGTCTTTTTTTAATAATAGTAGTTTATGATTATAATGCAAGTGCGGACAATGTATATTGTGCGATAATAGAAATCGGAACACCCAAAAATCTGAAATATTTTATTCCGATTTTTATAATAAACGAATCCTAAGATCGAAATGTTCTAATCGTGAATTAGATATCCGAATATTATTTGTAAGATCGCTTAAAATGCATTAATTATAATAAATTCATCAATTTTATCATTATGAAAGTTGTAATTGGGTATTAATTTTCAACTTAATGTTGCTTATAATATGATCAAATCGTGTTCCACGAAGACTGTTTTGAGAAATGTTGGCTATGAATCATACTGGAGTTGAATTACAAGAAAAATCGCTAGTCCCAATGGTTAGTTATAGTAGATTGTTGCATCAAGAAAAGCAAATTCTCTTTAGACTCTAGGTTTGGGAGCGTTCAAGTATTACGTAACGCAATTTTTGGAGATTTTTGACCCTCCCTTCCCCCCATGTAACGCACCGTAACGTTTTTCTTTACCACCTATCCCCCGTAGTAAAACGTTACGTAACCAAAAGTGACCACTTTTACGTAAAAAAAAATTTTCAAGTGGTCATTCCCTTTGAAATTTTGAGCAAAAAAGCGTTTTAAAAAATGCGTGAGAGAATTTCTCTCAAAATTGTTACGTAACGCGTAGTTCAAACCCCCCCTCCAGCCCCTGTAACGCATCGTAACATTTTACAAGACCCCCCCTCCCCCCAAATTCGTTACGTAATACTTGAACGCTCCCTTTGTGGAGATTTTAAAAATCTGCCAACAAGCTACACGCAAGGAACACTAAAAGAGGGAGGGAGAGAGAAAAAACGAAAAAGAGCGCGTTGTTTATATTACAAGCTTTTTATTAACTGGGGTTATGTTCGGGTCAAATCTTGCAAGCTGAATTAGAACCACTTCCTCTTATCCTACGAAGTTGAATTTTTACATGTTGGTTCAGTTTTGATGACGATTGCTTATTATGTTAAGCATCATCATGACATGACATCCAGGATTAGCTCCAGACAAAGGAACTCTTCAATGGTCAACGGCACAGACACGAAATTTCGTGTACGCATTTTATTGCAATATTAATATATTATTTTTTTATTTATTTAAACTTTATTGCACAATATACGAGTGTACAAATGGCGGACTTAATGCCAAAAGGCATTCTCTACCAGTCAACCACTAGGCCAAACAGAAACATGTTAAGGATGGTGCAGGAAGTATAGACCGTAAAGCAGTAATACAGTTATACACGCTATGGTGTATATTTTACAATATACATAAAAGACTTATATGTTTATAATAAATCTAAAAAAATATCATTTATTTAATATACATACACATCAAAATATAGTAAATATATAATAATACCTACAGTACCAATATCATGCAGAGACTTACTCATGAAGGTTTTCAAAAAGATGCTTGCGTAACATGCGCTTAAACGAGGCTCTGCTCTGGGCTCGCCTTGCCTGGAGCGGGAGCGCGTTCCAGAGACGAATGGCCTGCAGGGCAAAAGAATTGGACATACACCCAGTGCGACGAGGGGGGACAGAGTTTAAGCTACGGGATAATCGGAGCTCACCACCAGGTCGAGCGGATTGAAATTGAAATTTACATCTTAAGTAATTAGGTGCAGCTGGGTTAAACAAAATGGAAAAAAGAGTAGTAAGAATTCTTTACGACCTGCGTTCACGTATGGGAAGCCAATTAAGTTGGCGCCGAAAAGCGGAAATATGGTCATACTTTCGCAGACCGAAGATAAATCTAATACAGTTATTAAGAAGACGATCCAACCTACTCAGACAAATTCTATTTAAAAATACTTATTGTTTTTCACCTCGCTAAACCATTAATTTCTGTATGGCTTTCCGATAATAGGGATGTTTACTGGGTAAAAAAATATCAATTCTAATTAGTCCGTCGGTTAGATTATAAAAAAATATTCAACATGTATTTTTTGCTTTATAAATTCAATCAAAATTGACGTCACTTCATGGTAAAAAGTGTGCAGTCGTGACGTCACGCGGAACTTCAACGCACTTTATCTTCGTATTTTTTAGGGTTCCGTACATCAAAAGGAAAAAACGAAACCCTTATAGGATCACTCAACTGTGTCTGTCAGTCTGTCTGTCTGTCTGTCTGTCTGTCTGTCTGTCTGTCCGTCTGTCTGTCCGTCTATCACAGCCAATTTGCTCCGAAAGTACTGGACCCATTAAGTTGAAACAGGCGCGGTCGCAGCCTGAAATTTGGGGGGGGGGTCACTAATAATAAAATATGTCGAGTAAATTAAACTTTATTTTTAGACTTGATTTTTCTATTTGACGCGTACGATTTGGGGGGGGGGGGGGGGGGGGGTCATGTCCCCTAAGACCCCCTCCTGGGACCGCGCATGAGTTGAAATTTGGTATACATATGTAAGTCGGTGACCGCAACACGGACGCGTGACATAAATACATATATGAATTTTAAACATGGGTGCCACTTTTGGGTGGTAAATTGGAATAGAGATGCAACGGATAGTGGTTTGGCCGGATACCGGATACCGGATATCCGGCTGCACATTAGCTATCTCTAAAGTCGTGTTAGTTTGCGCGGCCTTCGCGCGGCGAGCCAGTTTCAACTTGTTACGAATTGTAAGTGCGCGGGGAGGCTCTTTGAGGTTGAATACGCGATCTATTACGTCATTTGGGAATATTCAAATATGCACGACATGATGTTAAGTGAAGTTTTATGTTAAAATTACAAGAAACTAAGTTTTAATTTGATAACTGACGTGGATTTCGTTTATTTCTGATGGTTTTACCCTATTTCTGATGCAAGCTTTTACTATCCGGTATCCGGCCGGATACTGACTCACTATCCGGTATCCGGCCGGATAGTAAAATCATGGCCGGATAGGCCGGATACTGGATAGTAACCGGATATCCGTTGCATCTCTAAATTGGAATATTAAAAAAAGTCATGCAACCTATATCGTGTGACATATCAAATGAAAGAGCTTATTGTGGGGATCTTAAATATATTTTCTTTTGAATTTCAAGTAAAATAGTTTAGAAGGTATTTCGGAAAATAGGCGAAAATTTACCATTCCCCCCCTTATCTCACAAAATACTGGGGCTAAAATTTTGAAAAAATAATAATTAGAAAATAGGTCTTTACCTATAGATTACAGGAAAACTTATAAGAAGTCTATGGTATTTAAAGGAACCTAGTAAATTTGAGATAATCATGTACGGAACGGAACCCTCTCCACGCGAGTTTAAATCGCACTTGCACGGTTTTGTGTTTAATTGGCCCAAGAAAAAGTATGTGTTCAATATTTTTTTATAATTTAAATGACGCACTAATTAGATTTTTTCAGGAAACACGCATATTCCTTGGCTTGTTCATATTTGTTAGAATGACGTGTGTGGCAGGTCCCGGAGTGGCTGTCGCGGCGTGTCGTGTGCGCCATGCGGCGCGCGGCGTGCGCGGAGGCGGGCGCGGGGGCGGGCGCATTGCTCGGCCGCGACGCCACCAGCGCCGTGGCGCGCTGCCTCGCGCAGCCGCCGCGCCGCGTCCACGAGCTCTGGTCAGTGCCTCCTCCGCAGCCCTACTCCACCCTTTAGCCACACCCCAGTGGCTTTACTAAACCACAGTACAATTAAGTACGCGGTCGTCTTCATAAAGTCTGTTCGGCGAGAGTTGATAAATATTATGATATCGTTTCGAAATAGCGACTGTCGCTTAACTATCGTAAACTGTATGACGGGCGTCGCTTATCGCCACGCGCACTGAGTTTCGTGGTACGAGGGACGCAGGTGTTGTCAAGTGCGGTGTGGCGCCGGGCGGATTTTTTTTCTATGACACATGGTTAATACTAGAGATGCAACGGATATCCGGCTACTATCCGGTATCCGGCCTATCCGGCCATGATTTTACTATCCGGCCGGATACCAGATAGTGAGTCAGTATTCGGCCGGATACCGGATAGTAAAAACTTGGATCAGAAATACGATAAAACAAATAAAAGCCATCAGAAATAAACAAAATCAACGTCAGTTATTAAATTAAAACTTAGTTTCCTTTTATTTAAGTATAAAATTAACATGTCACATCCCGTCATGCACGTTCGAATATTCCCTACTGACGTAATAAGGCGCGTATTTAACTCCAAAGGGTCTCCCCGGCACTTACAATTCGTAACAAGTTAAAACTTGCTCGCCGCGCGAAGGCCACGCAAGCTAACACAGCTTTAGAGATAGCTCGTGTGCTATCCGGCCAATGGCCATGCCGGATATCCGGTATCCAGTATCCGGCCAAACCACTATCCGTTGCATCTCTAGTTAATACGGGTTGAGTACGGATATGACGTGTCTTGTGTCTTTCTATAATATGTCATTGGCTTCGAGTGTGTCGTTTGGGAGTTCGCGTATTGCTTTCTGTTTATACGGTAAGGCTATTCAATAATAATATTCTATGAAAACAATATAATTTTCCCTTTAATTTTATATTATCATCGATAAAAATAATAAGCGGGCCGCTATTTGTACTGGGTTGAGAAGCCCTGACTTTTTACTTTTTTATCAACTCTCGCCGAACAGACCTTACGAACGGCCGAAACGACGCGCTTCGGAATCTCGGTAGACTTCGGTACACGACAGCGCGTGCGCCGGGGATACGTATGTGCGCGGACAGTGTGAGACGCTCCCGGGCATTTATTTACGTAAATTATGGCATGAGAAGTTTTGCTGTTTTGATATATTAAAAGTAAAATACATAAAATGCATTTTTTTACTCAATACTGAGTTACAGTCACTTTTGAAACTAGAAATAAGAACCAAGTAAAACTAATTAAAATTAAAACTAAGCTTCGCTAAGGCTTCGCTGGCGGTATTTTCCACCCCTCCTTCAAAAAATCCCTCCTTAGTGCACCTCTAGGGTACTCGAGGAATGTCTCCTCCAAATTTCAAACCTCAAGGACCACCCGTTTAGGCTGTGCGTTGTCTATAAGTGAGTCACACTACTGTTCAAGAATGACAGTCAGCAGGCAGCCCTACTGCGTTTTGACATACCGAGTGCCCGTCGGTAATTATTTCGAGGACAATGCCGAGACAGAATACCGCTTACTTGATTATACTGTGACTGAAGTTAGGTTTATCGAAGGATGAGCTTGCGTATCGTATCGCTACAAGCCGTGCGCGCGGTGGTGTCGCGCGGCGACGTCATCCAGCCCGGCGTGCTCTCCGCGCCGCCGGACACGCCCGGCGCCGCGCCCGACCCGACGCGAATGACGGCGCTCAACTGGGCGGTGGCGGACCTCATGCTCATGCACGGAGCTACGATCGTCAGTGACGTGAGTACAAACTACGGCTCGGTCATACGCGGAAGTTCAGGGAGTTTGCCGCGTGTCATGAAAGCTCCCACACTGACGTGACCGACGCAAAGTTGATTGACACGACTGACAAAAAACATTTTCACTTCTCATGCTCCTAAAGTTGATCTTTATGTCGAGAGAAGGTTGCATAAAATGGGTTTTTATGCTCTCGTGTATAAAGTAATTTCTTGTTTTAAGAATAAGGCAATTAGGCCTTACAGCCACAAACACAATACACAACCTTCATTTAATTGATGTATTTTAATGAGATTTAGGTTATATCTTAATCTAATTACGACAAGGTACGTATAACTATCTAAATACAAATTTACGATTAATACGGGCGTGCATTTACGTAAAAAAATAACGCAAATATTCATAATAACTTGGCATTAAGGCTCAGACATAGTCGAACGTCACAAAGAGGAAAATAAAAAAAAATAAGCAAAAAAAGGTGTGGCGGAAAGTTAATTATTCGTCAAACAAAACTAGAAACTAGGTAGCTAAATTTCTTGTGTTGCGGCTGAAAATTACACATTCAAAATTATTCGAACTTTACTTTTAATTTCGATTAATTTTACATTTTTATGCGTGAACGTAACATTTTAATTACATTATAAAAAAAAATCTTGTATATACTTAATCCTTGTTTTATTTCCTTGCAATCGAAGTGAAAAGCAGAGTGTAAAACTCGAGCATAAAACCCATTTTACCCTCGACGTGGCTATCCACCCTCGCCGCACCGGCTCGGGTAGCTGTATGCACGTCTCGGGTAAAATGGCTCGTTTTCTGCTCTTGTTGTACAATCTACTATTATAGTCTACAGGGTTCTGTCTTGTCTTTCTGTCTTATTTTGTGAAGATACCGAAGTTAGTGCATATTACCTAAAGTGAATTCATCCTTTTCTTATTTAGTAAAGAAGTTTATAACTTCAAAATTTATCTTTTTTGGGTTAAACAGCAAATTTATCCTAAGTAGTTAAAGCAATCCTAGGGGAAAAATTGGCAAAGTGATGTCTAAAATATTATCTGCGGTTGTTTTATTTACGATGAAATAGCTGTTTTAGCCAAAAAAGGTGTCGCAGGAATCTGGAAAATCATGGAATGTTATTGAGTTGGCCGCGTGTCATCAATACTCGGGGTCCTGCCTTTTCGGCGAAATATTTTTCGCCAAATTTCACTTCCCAAAAAACTTATCGCAGTAGTTTCATTTCCCAAACAAATCTTTAGCACATTTACAGTTCGCATTGTATTCATTTCATCTGTTTATCATTTTACTTTGTCAAGTTTTATTAAGATAAACCTTTTCGCAAACGTTTTCTTTTGGCTAATATTATATTCCTAAAATATGATTGTTCAAATTGTCATTGAGAATATAGCATAAGTTTGGCAAATGATGATTGACGAGCCGCGAAGGGGGCTCGGGGGGCGAAGCCCCCCGCTGTAAAAAACACACCATCGTAACAATTTGAGCTATTCGCAAAAATATTACATATTACATCTCTAATAGGAATAATAAATTTAAAGCTAAACTTTTGGGGATGGCTCGATTTGCAGCAATAAATTGCCATAACAAATTCTGGTTTACAAGCACCTTAACTACGGTGTCAAATGTTGCGATTAAATAATGACTGTGGTATGACTACGATGGCGAGAAATGAAATCAGTTGAGTAGAGGCTGGTCTGCGCAGGAGCACTACTCGAAGTACGAGACGCTGCGCGCGCTGGTGGCCACGTTCCACGCCGTGCAGCGCTGCGGGCTGGAGCCGCCCGTGCGCGCGCCGCGCGCCGCCCGCGCCGGCTGGCGCCGCGCCGCGCGCCTCTACTGCCGCGAACAGTCAGTGCCTACTCCTCACCCTACTCGCGTTCCATATACTTATTACGCTGCGACCTATATGTTGGTGTACCCGTCGAACATATCCAGGATTTGATGACTTCAAAAAATAGTACCCAATTAGTACCTAGTACAAAAATAGTACATTTGTAATTTCAGAGATATGAGCCCTGTTAGTCAGGTACGCTAACTTAACGTCAAACCGGCGTACCAAGTCTGGAGCTCCAGAATAGAGTTACTACGAAAAATGTTGTATATCCCAAAATACCTTCAAATGGCATTTAGTGGTTTTTATACCTTACGGTTCACTCGCCTTCAACATTTTAACATCTATATTTCTGCTAAATATCGTTTCAGTTAAGATACGTATCTAAGTTAAACTGAAAAGAAGTTTCTTCAAGCTATAGGTTCGCTTTTATACACCTCCATTAAATTGACCACTATATCTTGTAGCGTTTTGTCGAGCAATGTATGGCTGCAATTCGGGCTATACCCAAAACGATTACATATTACATCACTAAAGGGGACAAACGGTTTGATAGTAAACTTTAGAGCATAACCCGAATTGCAGCAATAAATCGTTAAGCTCGTTGTAATGGTAGAGCCAAACAGTAATCCTCACTAGATGATTACTGTTCGAATGGGCCGGCTCGACCGGGTTAGTACCACACTCTCACAGAATATCGGCGTAAAGTAATAGCTTGCTATTGCGTTTCGTACGGTGAGTGACGAGATCCGGAGGCCTATTCCCTCATCCCTATCCCATCCCCATTCCCCATCCTCCCTAGACTGGCAACGCATTGGCAGCACCTCTGGTGTTGCAGATGTCCATGGGCGGTGACCACTTTCCATCAGGTGGGCCGTCTGCCGGTTTGCTAGTCAATTGACATAATTTTTTTTTTTTTTAAATGCCGGAAAGAGCCCCTTTAGATTGAATCGTGCCCATTTTGTGACGATCTCGCAGCTAGAATTGTCAACCTTATCGCAATGTGATGTGAGTGTTTTTGTGCGCAGGGAGGCGGTGGCGTCCCCGCTGCTGCTGCAGCGGCGCTGGCACGAGATGGCGCTGAGCGCGCGCCGCCGCCTGCGCGCCGCCTGGCGCGGCCCCGGCGGCGCCGCCGTGGCCGCCGTGCTGCCCATACACAAGGCCATTGCCAGGAGGTGAGTGCCGCGTTTATCTGTCGCAGGCATATTGTATCAATCCGCCGGTTACATACGGCGTCGTCAGTTTACAAACGGTCGCTGTTATGTAATATGCTCAACAAATCTATAGGTTAGGTTAGGTTGGAATTGTGTCAAGGCGCGAAACGCCACAACCAGGCGGAATAGGAGCTCCGCAAAGCGGAGCTCCATCGATTTCGCCTAGGAATATTTGCTTTTCAAGTATAACATCTATAATATGTAGGTAATATGACTGGTAGATAATAAAAATGAAAAAACTTACCGCGTAAATCTCTTCTTGCGTCTTTTCTATCTCTATCTGCGACTAAAGAATATACTGCGACCTAAAGAATTTACTACATTAGTGCAAAAATGCTGCTGGACTTGTACTCCTGAAAAACCAGAGCTGCATGCAAGGCATAAATCGGTCCCTGAGGAGATCAAAGCTATGATTCTGGAAAAAAGGAGGCTGCGTAGAGTATGGCACACAAGCCAGCACCCTGAATATAAGAGAGTTTTCAATAAAGCAATTAAAGAATAAGAGAAGTGCTTATCCAAACTACAAATAAACACGCTGCAGCACAAATCGGATCTTTATCTGCTACTAAAGCCTCCAACTATTCGTTATGGAAAGTATGCAAGAGTACCAATAAGCCCATTATGCCTAAGCCTCCTCTCAAAACCTCTGACAATACGTGGGCTCGGACATCGGAAGAAAAATCTAAAGCCTTTGCAGCACACTTATCACAAATATTTACTCCGAACGAGCCTGATCCGAGAAACGATGAATCATCTATTGATGAAGTCTTAGAACAAGATCTACAACTGGAGTTTCCAATCCAGGTGACATCCCCTAAAGAAGTGAAACAATCCATCAATCGTCTGGAAAACAAAAAAGCACCAGGCTTTGACCTTATAGATAAAAAAGTGCTAACTGAACTACCAAGAAAAGTTCTAATCTATCTGACTGCTCTTTTCAACGGTATAATAAGAACCGGCTTCTATCCCACTTTGTGGAAAATATTTCAAATTATAATGGTGCAAAAACCAGGAAAACCACCAGATGATATTGCTTCTTATAGGCCAATAAGTCTACTGCCGGTAGTTTCAAAGTTATTTGAGAAAATTCTCCTAAAGAGAATTATGAGGGCTCTACAAGAACGGTCAACAATACCAGATCACCAATTTGGTTTCAGGCAAGAACACGCAACGATAGAGCAGAGTCACAGAGTGTGCAAAGTCATCAGAATGTCCCTTGAAAGAAAAGAATTCTGCTCTGCAGCCTTTATAGATGTACAACAGGCCTGTGATAGAGTGTGGCACAAAGGAGTGCTCTACAAGATAAATTCCTTCTTACCCCACAAGTACTACGGGATTCTGGGATCATACCTATCTGAAAGACTCTTTCAAGTAAGAGAAGGTGAAACCACGTCATCGTTCTATAGTATCCTTGCTGGCGTACCACAGGGATCGGTATTGGGCCCTGTTCTCTATACAATCTACACATCTGATCTGCCCCAAAACCCTGGCACGTGACAATGGCTACGTTTGCTGACGACACAGCAATAGTAGCAACCAACAAAAGTGCCGTTGAAGCCTCACAGGTCTTGCAAAACAGCCTTAATGAAGTCCAGCTATGGCTAACTAAGTGGCGGATCGCAGCCAGCACGACCAAATCGGTTCAGATCACATTTACTTTGAAAAGAGGAGATTGCCCACCGGTAACATTGTGCGGTCAACAGCTTCCACATACCAACAGTGTTAAATACTTAGGGATGCACCTTGACCGAAGATTGACCTGGAGGAAACCTTCACCGAAGATTGACCCGGAGGAATCATATTAAGGCAAAAAGAGATGAACTGAACATAAGATATCGCTCACTATACTGGCTGCTGGGTAGAAATAGCGTGCTTTCTCTCGACAATAAACTTCTAATTTACCTAACCGTCCTAAAACCAATCTGGACTTATGGCATCCAGTTATGGGGTTCCGCATGCAATTCAAATTTGCTTATGATCCAACGAGCTGAAGACTCAATTCTCAAACAAATCTGCAATGCTCCCTGGTTTATAAAAAACTCGGTGGTACATAATCACCTGCAGATAACCACGGTGAAGGAAGATATTCGATCTTATGCTGCAAAATACAAAAAGTGACTTCTGCATCACCCCAACAAATTGGCTGAGCAGCTCACAATACCTGACCACCTGAGACGACTCAAGAGGAGAACGATCCATGAACTTGATAATCTAAATTAAATTATCCAGCCACCGATAGAGAGGCTTTTGATGGAGAGTCGACTTTACACACCTGAAGGACATGCAACGCATCTACTCATAGCCTATCGACTGATCGCAAGATAATAAAAACAAAAAGAAAACTCTATTTCTACATAGTATACAACAGAGTCGCTTTCCGCGTCTGTCTGTCTGTATATCCGCTAACTCCTACTAAACCACGCAACGGATTTTAATGCGGTTTTCACTAATGGATGACGCGGTTCATGAGGAAGGTTTATATGTAAATAACATTCTAAATAAGTTTGTATATCGTAAAGTAGTAGTTTAATATAGTGTAGTCCAATATTTTTCAATCAAGTCGACAAAAAATTCAATTGTCTTGATAATTTGTAACCATGTCAAAACTTTATTTTTTATTAAAATTATTAAAAAATAGAACAGGAAACAGTCCATAATCTGTTTATATTAGGGCCCGTGTGATATATTAAGGCCAGTCGACGCGCGTCTTATATTTTTGTCTATATATATTTCTACGGTGTAACGACAACGATACAAGATGAGCGGCAACTGCGCGTGGATACGTCGACGTGTGCAAAGGCTCTTAGTGTGTGTGTGTGCGCGCAGGTATCCGCACGTGGTGACGGGCGAGTTCGCGCCGTGGAGCGCGCTGCTGCGGCAGGGCGTGCTCGCCGCGCCCACCGTGAGTGTCGCCGCTATGCGCTCTTCAACAACTATCAATCACATAATGATAATAGTAGTTTAAGCAATGGTTGCATAATGATAGGCCTTAAAACACTAGTGCGGTTTTATGAAACGAGCTTTTAGCGAGTTTCATAATAAGATCGCACGTGTGTTTTAAGGCCAAATTATGCAGAGTTGCATACATAACTTTATCTACACACATATTATAAATCCTCCATGATGTGTTCAGAAACAATATTTTCTGGCAACAAGTTATTTGTTGTAATCGTGGCTGCATTTACGATATCCGGCGCATTTTAACATCACACAGTCACTCCGAGAAGACTACTATTCATATTTGCAACTAAAATGTAAATTACAAAAATGTTCAGCAAAAAACCAACATGAATGAAAGCAGTAATGGCGGCAATTCGATCCTCCGTCAAGACCATTTTTTTTTAAATCATAGACCAACGAATGTAGTTTCTATTCTCATGTCACTCGAGATCAAATGTCGTGCAGTTTATATTAAAAAACATACTGAATTGATGTTTCGTAGCAGTAACTGTTTTAATATCTATGGATATGAGAATGGAGACCCACTTGAGTTTTGACAGCTGTTCCAAATTTAATCTCATTACGATACTAAAATCGATACTGTAATAACATTACAGAACTGGTTTTACGTAATTGGTTGTCATAATGCTGGTTATTTCCTACAGTTTTTGATTACATTATGGAGGTTTTATGATATGGGTGTAGATAAATTCAATTTCCTTCAGAAAAAAATGAGTGCCCTGGTGGGAGTCAAACCATGAAATATGAATTTATCGTAACACTAGTTGACCCGCCAGAGCGTATTTTCCATACAATCTTTATCCACCTCTTTTCACCCCTTTAGGAATGGAAATTCAAAAAATCCTTCCTTAGTGCACCTCTAGAGTACTCGAGGAATATCTCCTCAAAATTTCAAATCTCTAGGACCATCCGTTTAGGCAGTGCGTTGTATATAAGTGAGTCACGGTGCAGTTTGATATCTATTGATAATTCACAGAATGTACGTAACACTGCATAACACTATTCAGCATAAGATTTTACAAGCAAGCAAGATTTTCCAGGCTGTTACAAAAAAAGACCAGACATCGAAGACTAAGGCGAGCGCTTCGCTTCGCTATGCTCTCAATCTGGACCCCAACCTATCCGAGTCGCTTCTGCTCCAACCCATCTTGATCTCTCGCTGCCATTTAACATTTTTATTAGTAATATTAACGATTTTCTATATAGTAAGAATTATTGAAACTGAATTATACGTTGAATTCAAG
Organism: Tortricodes alternella; assembly: GCA_947859335.1. NCBI lineage: Eukaryota > Metazoa > Arthropoda > Insecta > Lepidoptera > Tortricidae > Tortricodes > Tortricodes alternella. Next base: position 7,901,265 of record OX401968.1, read on the forward strand.
TTATAGGATATATACCCTTCGGTGAAAGATTGTCGATGTACAAAATAAAAATAATGAACTAAAATTAGATGTGAGTAAAATGAGTCCATGTTGATAATGGCTCGACTTGACCGTAAACCACGACGGTTTCTATACGCGCATTCCAGTTGCGGTTACGGCTACCCGCCACCCGGTTAGCCGCAATTGCAACCGCGTCCTGCGGCCAGCCGGACGGCCAGCCGCACTGCGGCTAACCGGACAGTTCATACTTACCCTTGGGGTAAGCTTGTTGATTTTTTGCAGAGCGAGCGCGGGCCGGCGCCCGGCGACGAAGGCTACTGCGAGCAAGAAGATCCCGAGAGCGAAGGTCAGTATAGGCACGATTCACACGAACACAACCTCGCGACAAAGGAATAGGCAGAGCATATTTACTTAAACTTACACCTAATAACTAACTGCGAAACAGATAGCAAGCGGCGAGCAAGCACTGCTCTTTGACACACGCACGGTATCATTATCGAAAACTTTCGTTTGGTTGCGTCGACGATCTCAAAAGGAGGATATGGCGTTCAATACAACTGCGTTTAACAAATGACTTAGTTCGTCATGGTAACGCCATCTATTTACACGTTTATAAACTACGAAGCTCTATTGCCGACGTCTTAAGTCTTATGACATTTACACAGTCTTATTTTGCCTGATTCATCGCTGTCTTTCATTGCACACTACTAGGAGCTACGAACCACAAAAACAAAACGCATGAATCAGCCAATAATGGACCTTTCCTCATTGTAATAAAAACGCCGATGTCGGCAATATTTACCGAGTATGCGATGGTGTCATTTGACACCAAAAAAGTGAGCATCGCGGAAATCGCGTTACCCTTAACGGAACGCGCGCGCGGAACCCTTATAGGATCACTCGTGTGTCTGTCTGTCAGTCTGTCACAGCCAATTTGCTCCGAAACTACTTGACCGATAGAGTTGAAATTTGGTATACAGATGTAAGTCTGCACTGTGACTGCACCACGGATGTGTAACGTACATATTTATTTATTTATTTATTTCAGTAAAACTTACAGCTATGTTTACCGTTTTGGGTAATAATAGTAGTACAATCTAAGCCAATTACAAGTTTTCGCCAATAGAACGATAATACATATATTTTAAAAATACACACAATATTATATATTACATATTTTAAACATGGGGGCCACTTTTGGTGGAATAATCATAAAATTAAAGGAAAAAGTTTTGCAAAATGTATCATGTGACATATCAACTGAACGGGCTTCTTGAGAGATTGTTAAATATATATTTTTTTTAATTTTAAAATAAATAGTTTGGAAGTTATTAAGGATTATAGGCGAAAATTCAGCAACCCCTTAATTTCCGAATCTACTGGGCATATAAAATAAAAAAATAAAAACAGAAAATAGTTCTTTACGTATAGATTACAGGAAAACCTATAAGTAGTCTATGGTATTTAAAGTAGGAAGAGGTAGGTAGGAGTATTTAACAGGAAATTTCAGAAAATCATGTACGGAAAGGAACCGTATGTATGTAAAAGTATCACTTTGTTAGTTCGATCCACAGTCTTTTCTGATCTGAACTCTGTTCTAATATAATATAATCTAAACATTACAGCTATATATATATATATATATATATATATATACATATTGACGCAATACGCTGCTTATCTTAAAACTAGCTATCTTAACCTAAGGCGATCGCCTAATCTACTCATTAATCTACAATCTGATTTACTCATCTACACATACATACAATAGACACATCGCACGTTTAAAAATAAAAGGAGACAAGTCAAAATGAAATTCACTTTTATTTTAAACTTTACTCAAACGCGTTAAAATTTAATTTGGAATGGATTTGTATTTCACATTATTTCTTTTTATTTTTAAACGAGCGACATGTCACGTATTATGTGACTAATATCATTCATTATCAATAAATTAATTAAAATGTACAAATGTATGATTCATTCTAGATTCAAATGTAGGGAGCGACGATGATTTGATTCTAGTTGAAAACAAAATAGAGACCATAGACTTGGATGGAGATGAAACAGATACGGCAACAAAGAAAAAAACGAACATTATAGATATGCCATATATCGAAGATAAACTCGATGACACTGAAAACTCGAAAGATCATGACAAAGGTGAACGCGAGAAAGATAATGTTACGATTAAAGAAGTTAATGATGAAATTGATCAAAATGTCCATATCAGCAAACAACTTCATCAAACATTGGCTATTACCGAAGAAAACGATAAAAATATTGATTTAAATGATGATGACAACAACAAGTGCGTTAAAGATATTGATACCACAAAAGAATCAAACAGAACATGCGGCGTTATCGAACAAAGCAGTGTAAAAATTGAATTTATGAAAGAAATAGATAAAACGGTTGACGCTAGCCAAAATGCTAATATAATTGATTGTATTTCCAAAGGAATCGATAAAACAATTGATTTTAGCGTGAAACCTGTAGATATGCGTGAATATCAGGACAAAGGCGTGTTGGAAGCATTGCAAGAGCTCGACGTTAACGCCGTCCAAACTGTAATAATGTTCGAAAGTGACGAAGAACAAGCAGAATTCAAATTTGACGAATACTCAAATGACGTAAATTATGACGAACAAAACATCCATAAACAAACAGAAGAAACTCCTGTAATTAATGATGTTTTAGAAAATGTTCAATCCAATAAACCAGGAATAGAAAATAATATAGACTCAAATGCCATGAATATTGCCGATAATGTTAGTGAAAATACGGAAGACGTTCCTGAAGTAAGCGGAGATTCAGAAGATGTCCAACTGAATGAGTTGAAAAATAGAAATGACGGGAGACTAGGGAATATTAAAACCAAAAATTATTTTAATTATATTGAAGGATTAGTTGAAGACGGAGGTGTAATAAATAAGACAAATGCTTCTAGTGCAAACAATGAAAAAGAATCTTGTACTGACGTGGGTATTATAAGTGATAAAGTTGAGGGTATCAGTGAATCTCATACTACTATTAGTAAACAAAGATGTTGTAGTGAATCGAGCGAGTCGAATAGTGGAAACTTATACATAGATTATGATTTTGACGAAAGCAATATGGTCGTAGATGATGATAGCAAAAGTAGAGATAATTTTATGGAAACAAATGACAAAGGAATTAAAAATAAGCTACTGGCAATAGTCGATGAAACTACTAGCAATGACAGCTTCAGTTCGGCCAACATGGAAGAAGTTGAAAGTTCTACGAGCACTAAATCATCAAATGAACTTAGAATGCCTGCACTTACGCGAATATTGAGCTCAAAATCTAACAAATCGAAATATGATGTAACTGAAAATTCTGCTACCACTCAAGAACCCACTGAAAATGATAATTCTGTCATACCGTTTGAGACAACAAAATCTAACAATTCGACAAGCGATGAAGATCTAGATTCTTTGACCAATATTATACCTGAACACAAGTATCCTTTGCTTTCTGGGATGCTTAGCTCAGTTTCTGATGATGTTAAAAGATTCAGAAGATTTAAAGAGATCAAAAAAAAGATGAAAGCACAGAAAACTCTCGAAGAAACTGAAAAACAGCGGGCAAAGGATAAGGCAAAAGTACAAGTTGCTGTCAGAAATATTATTCAACAGTCAAAGATTAATCAATACGCTAAAGAGCTACTTAATGATTTAGTTAGCGAGAGTAGCGAGGACGAAGCGACAGACGATCAAGAAGATGCTATCGGTAAGTTTATATTAACTGTTTATTTTATTTATATATTTAACTAAGCAAACAATGATATACAAGTATAGTTCAAATCATTGGGGGTTTTTTTAAAAAAACATTTAACTGACTCTAACGGTAAAATAACTGATATTTTGTAAGTCATTTTATTTCTGCAAGTCCCCAATACCGCACTGGGATCGCACGGGGACTACTAGCCTACCTAGTCCTTGCCATTATGAGATAAAGCCTGTGTTCAGCAGTAGGGCGTGAACATACAGGCTAATAATGATGATGACGATGATGTAATGGTCCGTATCAACTAAAAGTTAAGCCTGAAAATATGTGGGCTACTTTGACTGCGACCGCACTCAACCGCTGACGATGGACTCCATACGAGGCCGAAACATGTCGGACCATTTCTGACGATAATTCGTGAGGAACGCTGTGTTTATTTCTGGTGTTAAAGAAAACCTTTCAAGTTCTGCTCAAGAGAAAATATTCCATCAATATCTCCACAGATCCAAAGCTACTGATGTTGCCAGTGGTGACTCTCACGCCGCTCGGAGACGCCCAGCTGTTGCGAGAGCTGTTCGTACCCAGTACCCCGCGCCTGCGCCCTTTCGACCCCACGTTGACGCCGAAATTCGTGTTCCATAAAAATAACGTAGCCCTTTTGAAGTTGTGTAAGCCTTGCGTTGTAATGATGGAGAGGATGGACCTGGAGGGAGTGAGGAGGAGGACGCGGGTGGCGAAGAGAGTGGAGCTGCCCAACATAGAGGAAGTGAGGCGCAACAACAGGGGCATTGCCACGGCGCAGGTCGCGCCGATCATCGACCAGGTGAGAATATCCACTTGCATCCCTTGCATTTCAAACGAAGATAGTTTATAATCTATGTCCGGAATTTGTTCTAAAAATGCAATTCTGTAGATAATAGTGCAAATATGTTCAAGTGTTATTAGGGTTCTTCACCTCAAAAGGAAAAAGTTTTTTTGTCCGTCTGTCTGTCTGTCTGTCCGTCCGTCTGTCAAGACCCCTTTTCTCAGGAACGCGTGGAGGTATCAAGTTGAAATTAATATCAAATACTCGGGCCTGCAGGCCCTTGGAGCTGTGAATAAATCAAAGGCACCGCAATCAAAAGATACGGCCGTTTACGCCGCATATTATGCCATTCGCAAGGTAATCAAAACCTGTTATAGGGTACTTCCCGTTGAGTTTAAATCATGAAATTCGGCAAGAAGCAAGGTCTTATGGCAGATGTAAAGGGAAAAAGTCGTAAACCGTAAATTTGTAGTAATATTGCGAAAAAAATTGCATTAGACGATTGCATACTTATTTGCCGTTGAAAAACTGTCCGCGACCTATGTACCGATGTATGGGGACAACAGTTTCTCAACGGTAAAGTTAGGTTTGTCCCTTAATCCAGTTCATCTTTTCGTTAGAGCAATGTTTGGTGTTTTCATAATTTATTAACTTTAATAATGTTACCTAATGATTTTGGTGAATGACGCTGTACAATTAGCTAACTGTTTACCATGTTATACCTTCTTATTATATATATAAGTAGATTAAGGTTATCTTTGTCAATTTGCGGCATTTGTTAAGGTTCCGTAACTTCAAGGTTCTGTGTGTTTTTCAAAGGTAAGTACGGGACCCTCGGCGCGTGAGCCAGACTCGCACTTGACCGGTTTTTTTAAAGATATATGTGCAACATATATATATTTATCAAACTGAAGGCCCGAAAAATTATCCTTATAGAGATTGAACTAGAAAGTTATTTAGAACGTTTTATCGTATATTACTTTCGGATGAACGATTATTTGAAGAGTCGTTTTTTTCTAAGAAAAAACTTTAGGCCAACGAAATGTGAAATAACGGTAGAATATTTTTTTAAAGCGTGCAGCGACAGCGGAGCCGGGCGCAGAAGCGTGTGCAGGTGCAGGAGTGAGCAGGACCGGCGCTCCCTCGGAGGAGGAGCTCCATCGCTTGCTCGACTCTCTGACGGTGAGTACTCGTTGCAGGTTCATTCTTACGAGTTAGTTTAATTCTTGACGACGCGGTTACTTACAATAATAACGACATAGAAACCAAGTCCGCGCACACAATTTGAAGCACCGAAATTGGAGCAAGCGTCATACAAACGCCGGGACGCTCAAAACATCATTGAAACCTATTTACTTCTACCTCCATGGTGCCGAATTTATCATACCTTTTTTTTTAATTTGTTAAAAGCTCAGACTTCCTTCAACTTTCTTGGTGTACTTTTTTTTTTAATTTGCTCTGCGCGCATCATTTTCTTTTCACGTCATATTGTTAAAACCTTAGGTTAAAAATAAGAAACTTGAAAACAAGTGAAAAACCTAAAATGAGTGATTCGAGCGACGAAGAAGTTTATTTGACGTCAACAGAATTAACTGAAATTGTTAATAATGCGCATTCTTTTTTTTTGCATTTAGTCATTTCCTCGCTGAGGTGGAATGAAAAGTTACGTGTTGCACTCGAGTGCAAAGATTTTTCTCCTCGCGCTCTTTTGATGCCCTGGCAAACGATCAGGATTCTAATTTTTCAATTTTAGAATCCTTCGCTTGCTCGGTCATCAAAATTGAGCACGCGGTTAAAAGCAACTTTGCACTCTTGTATAACAAATAACTATTCTTAAGCGAGTCTTTAATGTACCGTTTAACTGGATGTTATGTTGTCGACGTCGCTGTTGACGCTACCGTGTGCGCAGGAGATGACCGAGGGCGCGGCCATCTGCAAGGCACACGCGTCCACCGCCGGACCCGGGTGAGTGCTAAACTATACACTGACTTGGCTATTAATTTGCTAATGGCCGAATTCAGAAACGCCACTTAAGCATTTGATTAGATATTAAATAGTTAAATGTCCCTCAACTAGTTGTCAACCTATACAGAAACGTCACTTTAAGTAAAGCTCAATTTGAGTGGCCTTTCTGAATTCGGCCATAATGGAAACTTTTTATTATCTCACAAAATCATATCTTATCTCAATCAACTTAAATTTGTTGACTAATTTATTCTGAAGAATACGTTCATTATTGGGTCAACGACATTCTTGCCGATTAAAAGAATGCAAATGGAAAAAAGTACGTTTTGTGGTATCGGCTACGAGTGCATTCCTCCTGTGCCCAAAGATCTAACAAGTCGAGAATGCCTCAAGGTACTTAGTCCACCTTTTGTACAATGATGTCTACAGTTTTATACAAATCTAAGTGTACCTATACCACAGCAGGTACGCCCATCGAAACCCAGGGATCGCCGGTGCAGGTCAGGGTTGAACCCAAACGTCCCTGTCCATGACGTAGTCTTTTACTGAGTAGTATGCCCTAGAAATAAGAATTCTATTTACAGTAGATTTGAACATTGTGCCTGTTTGTTCTATAATGTTTTTAGGTATTTTATTTTAAAAACGTGTACAATTTCCTTGAAATGTTTTTTTATATTTAGCCAGTCTACAAGTAGGTACTTTAAGCATTCCGGTATTTCTATTAGCCTCTGGCTTATCTACAAATAATACAAATACGTATCCCTCAGTGACTCGCGGGTGCCCATGTTATAATTATGTATATGGCCCCGATATCCCTTTTTTGCAAAATAAAAATAGATTGTTTTAAACTTTCGCGATTTAAACACATATTTACATGTAAACGGGACTTAATCGCGTTAATTAATGTTGTTATTTATTTACCTCGACGTTTCGACCGTATTACAACGGCCGGGGTCACGAGAAGACTAAAGTGGCGGGTAGCAGCACCGTCGCGTCGCACGAGTATTGCGAACTACCCGCACTTAATCTTGTTTTTCTGAATTCGGAGCATAAGGCTGGCGAGACACTATACCGATAACATAACATTAATTTACGTGATTAAGTCCCGTTTAAATGTAAAAATAAAATAAGAGTTTAAAAATAGGTCGGCGGGGTTCCGCGGGTGCGAGCGCTGCGCGCGCTGCGCCGAGCGCGCGCTGTGCGGGCCGCCCGCCGGTTGGCGAGGCCGCTACGCGCAGCGCCGCCTCGTGCGCCGCTGGGTCGGCGAAACGCGCCGCGCGCAGGTCAGTTGCGCTACAACGAACACACCCTTAAAACCCGAGCCGCTAAGGGAGGACTTTAATGGCTCGACGTTCATAATTGCCGCCCGTGGTGCAGACGAAAAAGAACACATACACATACATAGTATAGTATGTGTAAACTCTTTTTTGCACATAAACGACAACAATACAATTCTGCATTATGATATAAACAGTGTACAAAGGCGAGCTTATCCCTAATGGGGGTTTACCCTTGAATCTTCGACAAACTTTTCATCGAATATCAGTTCAAAGTCAACAGTTCCCATATTTTCATTTCATAGACTATTCATATCATCGAACGTATGAATCAAGTATTTTTAAATCACCGATTATTTAATTGTAGAATAATTGTTTTACAATTTGTTTATACTACAGAACTTCATTTCGTAATTTTTTATTTCATGTCTTATTTAAATCTTGTAAATTATGTTTCATAAAAAATCATTTCTAATGTGTATTAATGTACAACTAATTTGTGTAGTTTGACGAATTAAACGCAATACGCTAGCAGACGGACGTGGGTAGATATCATACGACTAATCCCACTTATCAATGAAACACTAATAATTGTTTATAAAAAGCAAGACTTCCAGGGTGGTCATAAAAAAAATTACTAACACCAAAGGACCTTGAACCTAACTTTGAACCTTACCGTTCCGAGTCGCTTCCGCTCTGACCCATCATGCTCGCTCGCTTCGCTCGTTCGCTGTTTGAGGTTTTTTTTCATAATGCACATTACATACTAACCTCGAGTGATTTTTTTTGTCATGTCCTTGAGATGGGTGGTCAGAGCTATATACCTACCTATATTAAAATTCATATGATAAATTATGTTGTACTGTGTATACACTATAATATAAAAGAGATTTGTAATAAAACGCCGATGAAATGAAGATCGATATTTAGTTGTTCTGTCTTTTGAATAGTTTATGAAATGTATGTTTTAAGAAATAATAGTCCTTTTACAGTTGTTCAGGAATTAAGAAAATGTGTAATGTATAATCGATGAAAAGAAATTACTTCTAAAGAAATTATAGGAACTGAATATTCTATAAATCGTTTTCGATGTAATGAAATTCCATGAAAAGTTTGTCGACGATTCAGGGGGCACCCCCCTAATGGGATCTCTTCCAGCTCACCTTGAAGTTGAAAAGAGAAGACAATGCGTGGATAGATGCTCTAAGGATCGGAAGGACAGGATCGATGTTTCTCTTCACAGTGAGGAAATTAAGGAAACTTAAAGGAAATAACATCGAAACACAAGCGCAAAGTTCAGCTTTCGTATTAGTTACTATCTATCTTATATAAGTACATAATAAGAAGACATGTCCCCACTGACTTTTTCATCATCGCCAAGTCCAAACCGCTGGAGATAGAAATCTGAAATTTAGAAAAAGATTGCCAAGTGCGAGTCGGCCTCGGTCACCGATGCTTCACTATATCATGGGATAAATCGTTGATGTCGTTTGAATATCCATTTACACATGCCATCGATTCGTAATAGATTCTACTGTTTATAGGTTATCCTTGAATTAATGTTGCTTGTTATGAAAAATAATTAATTATTACATAACTGCCAACCATAACACAAAAACGTCATTTGCCACGAGAATGCATGTCCACCTGCGGGGTCTGGCTGATTAGCTGAGTCACTTGGGTTTCTTTACATTTAGTTATCTACGTAAACGAATAGAGTATAGTTGTCGGCCGAAATGCACTCTGTATGAATACAATCTTAGCATGTTAGCAGTATTACGAAAGTCCTCATGGCTTCTTAAATGGTAAATCTATATGTATAAGCTGAATATTCATAATAATATAATATATATTATTTTCTACCCAGGATTTAGCTGAGAAAGAAAAGGTTCGAAAAAATGGTAAGTACTTATACAAAAAATGCGTCGTATATAATAACTTTTATGTTATAACTGCCTTGAATGCATTGGTAACGATATGACCTTTTTTTTTTATTTCGAATCAATCAAAAAAGCTTTATTTTAGTGAACTTTAATTTATCAGTTACTTAAGTTTCGTTTATGTATCACTCGATATACTATACAATTTAAACTGCAGGTCATGTCAAATAAAAAAAATTACATGGAGATCTGACGATCATAGAAGAATAAAGTACACATAAGAATTTAAAATAATATTAAGAGATTATTGATATTAAATATGATATGATAAAAGCTGATATCAAAGTTTTCAAATACCATTTGAATGAAAAAGGAAAACTTAATTTAAATGCAAAGAGTATTCCATCTAACATGTATAGTGGCATCGATCCACGAAGACGCGCCCCTCCACTAAATTTTACGTACATTTACGCAATCGTGCGACGCCGAATGAAGTGGTGGGGCGCGTCCTCGCGGACGGAGCCAGCCCTGACACAGCCGACGTTATAGCGGAGCGCCAGGAGCGCGCCCCCGCGCCCGCGCCCGCGCCCGCCTCCGCGCCCGCACCCGCGCGCGCGCGCGCTCGCCCGCGCTCCCCGTACGACGCCAAGCTCGCGCTCGACGAGTGGATCCGTCAAAAGAACTTTGTCAGTGAAAAATTCGGCATCAAACCGAGGAGTTATAAAAAGCACCCAGTTTCCGTTGAACCCTCCGACCCTGCGACTATCACCCCTGTCCAACCTTGGACGGGGGTGATAGTCGCGGGAACCGCCCCTCCGATCTCTAACGGCCGAACGAGCATCGACGCGACGACCGGGAAAACTATAGTGACTATGAACAAAGCGCGCGAAGTGAGCAGCGCGCCGCTCGTGCTGAACCACGCGAGCCCGGCGCCGCAGAGGGTGTCGCGCCACTACGTCGTGGACAGAAGCGGCGTGGTCCTCAGCGCGCTCCTGGGGCAGGAGGCGCCGGGCGGCAAGTGCTCCAGGCTGACGGCGGGCTACCGACTGAAACCTGCGCGAATCACGGGCAACACAGGACAAACTGCGGGATCAATCGATACCGGGCAAACAGGATTTCCGGTAAATCCGGATAATGTGGGATTATTTAAAGATTCGATAAACTCCATTCCCGTTAAGCGCGGATACGAAGATACGGATCCGTCTCCGGGCTGCTCCGCGGGCCCCGCCGGGCCGCCGGGGGTCGCGCGACCCGCGGGGTGGGACCGATCGCTGCAGCTTGGAATAAACCACGATTGCAACTCCACTTGCTCGGAAGAGAGTTTACATCAAAATCAACCGAAAATTTTCAACTCGAACGCGGTCGCCGATATAAATAAGAAACTCAATCACTTAGCGTCGAGCGATACTCAACCTAATAAAACTACGACATATATGGATGAAGATACGAGTATGGAAAACAATTTCTTCCCCATCATAACTAATGTGCAGTCGTTAGCTAAAGACAGTCCGCATTTAAAGAAAACTCCCAGTCAGTACTTGAGCAGTGTCAAAGACAGTCGATGTCAATATAAAACTCAATCATATCCGTCAAATCAAAGTCACGATGGGAAGACGAATGCGTCGGAGGTTCAAGCCGCTAAACAGCTGCTCGCGCTGATGACTTACAAGGGCGGGCTGTCGCCGCTCTCGCCACCGGCGCAAGCTACCGGCCAAACTAGCAACCAGAGAGCTTATCTGAAATCGGTATATCACTTGGCAACAAACTCGGCGACACCTCTACCGCATCTGACTCTCGACGCGTCGAAACCGACTCGAGGACCCGGCCCGTTACGAGTACCAGGCCCGTCACCAGTACCATTTCTGAACCCAGTGTTACCACGAGCGACAAATATCACGCCAGCCTCGGATCCGAGCTTACCCGCCACACACGAAGCGCCACACCGACCCAACTATGTCGCATCTGGAAGCTACCCGTCCGCTCCGAGCGGTTCCGTTTTACAAGCGAACAACCACGCTCAAACGAACGCAACACAATTGCAACTAGAGCAGATGAACTCGCCGCCAGCACGCCAGACCATGCCAGTGAACTCCGTACAAGCTGGCCAGTCGCCTTCACAGAGCAACACTCAGGATAATCCAGACATGTCGCTGGCAAGCCCGCAGTTCGGCGCAATACATGCAAACTTGTTAGGTGCCCATGAGTACAACATCAATTCCTCAGTTAGCATGGTTGTGACAAGCCAACAAACGCTGCATACTACGCAAACATATCGAGCAGGAAACGATTTGCAAGTAAATTCGGTGCAAGCTGGCCCATCGCGAGCTAGCTTGTCCCACGTTCAGCTTTGCCAGGAAAGCGTAATACAAATAAACCCGCAAGCATTAGGAGTCGACTCGTCGCACGCGCAGAATAGTTCGTTAATAAATCCGCAACTCAGCATGCTGTTGACCAACGAACAGGTTTACGCGTTGCAATCAGCGAAAGTGTTGCCTTTAGCGAATCAACAAGTTAACGCGACACCGACAGATCCGAGTCTAAGGACGATGTTGGCAAATCAGCCGTTACAAGCGAGCGGGAATGCTGGCACTTCACACGGAAAATTTCAAGCGAACATGTTGCATGTGACGTCGGTGCAAGCCGGCTCGTTGCCCGCCGCCCAAGACTTTTATTGCGGTGAGTACTGCAACATTTTTATTATTTTAATGAGCCGCTTATTCATGCGATCTAGTTGATTTGATGATTATACAGGGTGGACCATACGTTTTTGGACTTTTAGAAACATGATAGAGGTAAAACTACAAATGCAATTTAATTAGGTATTTATTATAAGTAATTAGTATAAAATATTTTTTTAATTAGTAAAAACACTGTCGTCTTAATTACGTAGCGCTCAGAAGTATTTTGACAAATATATTTAATGATTTAATTAAAAATAAATACGAAACACAATAATCATTTATTAATTTTTTTAACAGCTTTTGAATAATCTACAGAAGAGTGTCAAATTGGTCCTTATTCGTAACAAATGAAAAGTTAATTTTTAAAATATTAGGAAAATGGTGGCTCAAAAGTATTTTGACATTGTTGAAAAAAACTAATTTAACGCACAATTATAATTTACGGCAATAAATATATTAGTATTTAGTAGCATATCCCTTGGCCTTTATGACAGCCTCGCATCGCGCCGGCATTGAATCGATTAATTTTTGTAATCGATTTATTGGAATTTGATCCCACTCATTTTTCAGAGCTTCAAACAAAGCGTTTTTATTTGAATAATCTTGGGTTTTGACTGTACGTTTTAATTCTTCCCAGAGATTTTCTATAGGATTCAAGTCGGGACTTTGACTTGGCCACTTAAGAACTTTGACTTTTTCAGGATTTAATAAGTCACTAATAATATGCTTTGGTCTGTGTTTGAGATCATTGTCTTGTTGAAAATACCACTCAGCTGGCATGTGATGTTTAGCATATGGTAGCATCTGAGACTTTAATATATTTGCATACATAAACCGATCCATTTTTCCTTCTATTCGAACTAGTGGTCCAACTCCAGACCGTGAAAAACATCCCCAAACCATCACACTACCACCTCCATGTTTAGCTGTGGGTATTTGTTACCGATAATCGTATTTTTTGTTTACTGGACGCCAAGTGCACTTGACACCATCAGATGTCATTAAATTAAATTTACTTTCGTCACTCCATAGAACTTTAGACCACATTAAACTTGACCACGAGATATATCGTTTCGCGAACTCAAGACGAGACTTCCTGTTTTTCTTCGATATTAAAGGTTTTTTAGCCGGTCTTCGGGCATGTAACCCTAGGACCTTTAAGCGTCGTTTGACAGTAGAAACATGAATATCTACGTTATATTTTTCTTTTAGCTTCTCTGCTGCACTGGAAGTGAAGAAATAGCATAGAATGCGTGCAGATGCTTATCATCCTGGCATGTCGTAAAAGTCGACTAAGGGACGGGTCCTCTCCAACATGGTGGACTATCAGTATGGGCGATGGGCTGATCACCTGTCACCATACGGTTCACCATACCATCTTAGGACTGATTAATCGAACGTGGCCACAAATAGTCTTGTGGCTCTGCCCACCCCATTAGGGATTTCGGGCGTGATAATATGTATGTATTTTTCTTTTAATCCATTTTTTATCATTACAGCGGTCATCCGGATATGACTTGCTGATAACTTTTTTATAATATGATCGACGTAAGAAGAAGTTTTTCTTGGACGGCCCGTTCGAGGCTTACTTTCGACAGTTTTACGTTTGTTATAGACTTTAGTCCAATAGCTAACTAGCTGTCGAGACACTTTAAACAAACGAGCAACTTCTGTTTGTTTCAATCCTTGTTTTAATGCATTTATAACGGCTTTTTTGAAGTTACTAGAATATTCCTTACACTTAGGCATATTGAAGTAACCACGATAAGTAAATATACGTAAAAATGAAAACTAAGACACAAGTTATCTGCGAGAGTTCGTCAAGTCAAATGCGTGTCAGTAGTAGTTTATGCAACGTTTGCATAATGATAGGCCTTAAAACACTAGTGCGGTTTTCATGAAACGAGCTTTAGCGAGTTTTATAATAAGATCGCACGTGTGTTTTAAGGCCAAATTATGCAGAGTTGCATACATAACTTTATCTACACACATATTATAAATCCTCCATGATGGGTTCAGAAACAATATTTTCTGGCAACAAGTTATTTGTTGCAATCGTGGCTGCATATTTCCGATATCCGGCGCATTTTCACATCACACACACTCCGAGAAGACTACTATTCATATTTTCAACTAAAATGTAAATTACAAACAACATTTTCTATTCAATTCAACAACAATTCTACTTTCGTTCAGCAAAACACCAACATAATGGCGGCAATTCGATCCTCCGTCAAGACCAATTTTTTTTTAAATCATAGACAAACGAATGAAGTCTCTATTCTCATGTCACTCGAGATCAAATGTTGTGCAGTTTATATTAAAAAAACATACTGAATTGACGTTTGGTATCAATAACTGTTTTAATATCTATGGATACTAGAATAGAGACCCACTTGAGTTTTGACAGCTGTTCCAAATTTAATCTCACTTCTATACTAAAAACGATACGGGAATAACATTGCAGCACTCGTTTTACCTAATTGGTCGTCAAAATGGTGGTCATTTTCTACGGTTTTTGATTACACTATGGAGGTTTTATGATATGGGTGTAGATAAAATACTTTTGAGCTCACGAAGTTCGTTCGGCGGCGCGGTGTGTAAACAAACATGTTGTAACTTGATACGCTTATATAGCGCAGTTACACTACTCTACATTATGCTCAATACATTTTCCGATAGGCTTTTATTTTAAAGTAATATTTAAAAAAAATATGTTTGTCAAAATACTTATGAGTACTACTGTAGCTCCGTCTTCTTGCTGGCACTCTTGCAACCGACTAACCTACTAACTACCGACTCCGTATTCAATCCTAAAAGGGCATCGCATAGTAAAGTAAGACAAGACACCACCACGTTGCATTTCCCGTCATCCTTTGTACTGCACATATGATAGTTTAAAAAAAAATCTGTGTTGCTATTTGCAAAAAATTATGGCCCACGCTGTATTTGAAATTAGAAAGACATTTCGCTGTGATGTATAATCGCAGACCAAATATCCCTGTATGATCATGCTGCCTAAAAATCAAAACGTATACCTACGTGAAATTTAGCCTAAAGCAAGACTAAGAAGACTATTGACTAAGAAGCAAAATGCTCACCAGGCAATAGGACTATGCAGCACTAGAAAATCATTATATATTGACTAAGATGCAAAATGCCTACCAGGCAATATGACTATGCAGCACTTGAACTTCATTGACTAAGAAGCAAAATGCCTACCCAACTACCCAAACCGCATTGTAGCGGACGTATATATGCCGATGATGATGATGGCGCTCGAGGCACTGTTGAGTAATTATCATAATTCTGCAGTGGAATTATTAAATACTAGCTTCTGCCCGCGATCTCGTTCGCGTGGAATTCGGTTAGAATTATTACCTCCGGGAACTTTAACATTTTCCGGGATAAAAAGTAGCCTTTCGCACGCGCCGCACGAGCTCTCCGACATGCTGCAGATCCTCGACCAGAGCGGCGCCGCCACCTTCGAGGACCTCAACATCAACATGTTCAACTCTAACTTTAGACGATTTGCTGCTTAGGTATTATTGCAATTTAGGCATTTTGCTTCGCAGACATTTTGATCTTTAGAAAATTTGCTGCTTAGGTATTATTGCAATTTAGGCATTTTGCTTGGCAGACATTTTGATCTTTAGACGATTTACTGCTTAGGTATTTTCCCACATAGGCATTCTTTTTAGTCATTTTGCTTCGTAGAAGTTAGACAAGTTAGACATTCTGATCAAGAAGGCAAATATCCTAAAGACACCGCTTAGCCTAACTTTTACAATTAAATAAATCTGCCAAACTTGTGGGGCGCGCGGGGTTTTAGAGCTCTGTGATTGGCGTGTTCGAGGTTATGCGTTCCCCGCGCCTCCCTCGCCGCTTATGGCTTTTGCCTCTAATGCTGGCAGCGGAGGTCGCCCGGCTGTGCGGACTCTATTGGATATGTGGTCTGTGCGTGAAATCGAAATTAAAAATGTAGGCCTAACATGTGGCGCCGACGCCGAGAGCAAACTGCGCTGTGGTGTAGTTGGTATGCACATGTCCGTGTCCGTGTTGGTCGATACTATTAGTACTGATATTACTCGACTCGACTCGACATTTTCAGTGCACCGGTCAAAAATATAAAACATAATTTCTTCTCTAAATTGTAAATCTGAACAATACTCTTAAATCCCTATCTGTTAAAATCTATCCATTTTTTTATATTGAGTGCGAAGTATCTGTGTGCATGCTGTGTTCGCATCTAGAAGGTCGATCAGCCAGTTTGGGAACCTGAAATAAAAAATAAAATAAAAAAACAACAAAAGTACCTGTCTTCGTAGGTCTGGCTGACTGTCTGTTTGTTTGTCACTTACGGTTTTAGTGAAAATTGGAAAGGATCTTTTTTTGGGGTCCAAAGAAGGGCATGTTATGCTAGGTCTCTGTTTCTTTTCCTTTATATAACCCGCGTAAATATAGTACATAGCTCTCAATGTCCATCTTGCAAATGGTTCGACTCGACCGCAAACCACAACGGCTTTATACGCACGTTGCGGTTGCAGTTACGGCTAGCCGCCACCTGGTTAGCCGCAATTGCAACCGCATTCTGCGGCCAGCCGGACGGCCAGCCGCAGTGCGGCTAACCGGACAGTGCGTACTTACCCTAACGGTTGCAGACACGAAGACGCTGGTGCTGCTCCCGCCCGTGCGGGCGGACAAGTACTGCCGCGACCGCGACCCCACCACGCTGACCGTAGCCGCGCTCGAGCGCAGCGTGTGGCGGCTGGCGGGGCACCTCGTGCTCACCGAGGCGCCGCACGCGGGGCTGTGCACGCTGCACGTGCTGGAGCCGCTGCTGCGGCGGCTGCTGCCGGCGGTACGTACCACTCACCGCGGCGCTAACTGTAACGGGCACTGACCCCACCACGCTGACCGTGGCCGCACTCGAGCTGTATTCTATATTTTGATTCATTCTAACTGTATTCTGATTCATTTAATTTATGTTAATACATTTGGTACTAATCTTACTAACTTCCCTAATTTGGCTGCAGGCTACAGAAGAATCATGGGTGCCGTCCCCGCCCAAAATCAGAAAAACGAGTGGCGATGTTACCACAACCGACCACACCGATAGCACAGCAAAGAAACCTTCTTGGCTCAAAGTGAAGTCGTTCGCTAAAATAGCCGACTTAGACCCGACTCGAGAGCGCTCTCAAGAGGCTGGTGCCTTTCAGGAGAGCAGTGGCATAATAAGGGCACCGCCCTGTATTAATTTGGAGAACAAGGTTTACCAGAAACTGTGTGATTCGCCTCTCACTTACGCTAAGGTACGTTGATTGAATGGATAATTCCAAATATATGTATGAAATCATAAATATGTATATTATAAAGCTATTATGGATACCTTCCCTCGGGACCCACCGTGACCTAGCCCCGAAATCTTACTGGTTACCTCTGCTGCTCTCAACCATTTGGTGTCAGAAGTGGCATGTCCTGGATGAATGACCTATATGTATATTTTTATATATTGGAATCCATAATATCTTTTGTCCTATTTGTATATTTTATAATAACTTTGGTCATAATGACCTTTTGCCATAACGACGTATGCCCTAATGTAAATTAAATTAAACTTAATTACTTAAATACTTTGTTTGTATTTTTAGCATTTTTTGTTTTGTTACATACCCTCGCTTGTCTTATTCTTAGTTTGTGCATGAATGCCGACTTTCTGCGGTGTTAAACGTTATTTACCTAATGTATTGCTATCGGTGAAAACCTGTAATTGGCTTTTTAAATTTTACTTTAATTTTTAAATTGCTTGTGTAAGCTGTTGGTTTTCCATAAATAAATAAATAAATAATACTTTTTACCCTAATATTGAATATCCTAATGCTTAAATTGCACTATTGTCTTAAGTACTAATGATCATGTGGCCTAATAGTTACATATCCTAATACTAGTCGCCATAATCATGTATACACTAACACTATTTGCCATAAAGATTTTCTGGGCTGTTACAGCCCACATCCTATCTCCACAGATTCCCAATTCTACAAATTTCTAGCAGTACAGATTCCCAACCCAAGTAAACAGTTTTTTTTATAAGTGATAATTTTCTTTAAGCTTAATTAAAAAGGGATGATCAACCCTACTGATTTACAAAACAACAGTTTTATTTTAATTAGGTATTTAATTCATTTTTAAACATTTAACTTATAACTATCTCATACAAAAACCAAATAATCTCCCGTGGAAAAATAAAATAGTAAATAGACAGCCGCTAATCGTTTGATACAGTCTTTAACATTTATTTTGTCTGTTATGCAATATTTTTCAGAATGTCATTTGACTTGCGTTTTTTGGCTGGTGAGTGCAATTGGCTTTGTCGTATTCCGTTTCCGGTCTTGGAATTTGTCTTCTTTTTTTTAACAAACTAATAAATAAATAACAAGATGCTTGGATTTTGCTGATTTTTTGTATTGTTTCGCACGTATTTGTACGCACGTTCTCATGGGCACAACTATACAAATGTAACACGGGAATCTGTAGACATGGGAATCTGTAGACATGAGAATTTGTAGACATGGGCGCCTGTAATATTGGAAATATGTAGACATGGGAATCTGTAGAATTGGGAATCTGTAGACGTGGGAACAATTGCCGGATTATGCATCTACATACGTCATCCTACGATTTTCTCTACCAACATGAGCGCTCGTTAAAGAAGGTTGATCACGCTCTTATGTTTACGATGTGTTATATCATGATGCAATTAGGGGAGGGTATGGTAAGCTGATGATGCTATGTTCCGGTCAGGTGCTGAGCGGAGTGGGCGGCGCGGAGGCGTGCCGCGAGCTGCTGCTGCGGCGCGTGCCCGTCTACCTGTACAACCTGCAGACCAGCGCGCTCGTCCACGTGCAGGCGCAGGTGAGCCGGCAGCTTTCACTCCTTTCACTTCTTTCAATATTTCGACGTTATTTGCAGTTGTCACGTCTGCGTAATCTTACACGTTTAGCCGGTTCCGCTTGATTGGCTTCAGTTGCCTCGCCCCCGCGCTACACGGCGGCTGCTGCTGCCTCTCATAGTTCTTTGAGTTCGTCTGTAGCAATTACATTATTAGCTTTCTTTTCTTCGTTACTTTTTAGGGTTCCGTACCTCAAAAGGAAAAATAGAACTCTTATAGGATCACACGTGTCTATCTGTCTGTCAGTCACAGCCAATTTGCTCAGAAACTACTGGTCCGATTTGGTTGAAATTTGGTAAACATATGGGTTGAAGTTGGTAACGTAATTAATTTTGAACAAGGATACCACTTTTGTGGGGTAAATCTGAAATAAAAAAAAAGGGTTTGTGAGATATCAAACGAAAGGGCTCATTTTAGGAATTTTAAGTTAAATAGTTTGGAAGTTATTTAGGAAAATAGGCGAAAATTGACCAATGCCCCTTATCCGAACTAAAATTTGGGCTGGGCCTAAAATATTCAAAAAAAAAACAAACAGAAAATAGTTCTTTACCTATGTTTATAGGAAAACCTATAAGAAGTCTATGGTATGTAAAGTAACATGGGAAATTTCAGATAATCATGTACGGAACGGAACCCTCACCAAGCGGGTTAAATTCGCACTTGTTCGGATTTTTTTTTCGGCTTCAACCACTGGCTTTATTTGCCTCGTTCAAATTTTTGAACATTGGCTTCATCGTCAGCCGCATCTAATGCCTCTTCGTTTATAATTATTTTCTTACCACCTTTATAACCTACCTTACAGTTAAGTCTACTTTTCAGCCATCGTCGGACGCATCAAATATAGTCTTCGCAGCATCAGAAGAAACCTTCGCCATCGTACAAGAACTAGCTAAAGTTCTGACACCGCTCCCCCCTCTGGACCCCTCCAACTACATAACTGAACCCAAGCCGAGCCAACCAACAAACATTATAAAACTCTACAGCGTGTCCAAACAGAAGCCGTCAACAACAAAATCACATCAACAAAAAATAGCAAAAATCAAACCTAAGTTGTTGAATTATTTGACGGCGAAGGTGAAAGTGAAGGACGGTGTAGAGGTCGCTAGGACTCTCGTGCGGGACAAGGAGAAGGCGGAGGGGCAGGGCCAGGGGCAGGCTGAGGAGCAGGGCCAGGGGCAGGTGGAGGGGCAAGGCAAGGGGCAGGCGGAGGGGCAAGAAGACAGGGGGGCGGGAACGCTGCCGGTTATTACAGTCGACAGCTCGGATGACGACTAGGTGTTTATGGCGATGGATTCATAAATGTTAAATCTTGGAATTAAGTTATATTTTAAAATTCGATCGATCGATGTTAATCGACCTTTTGTAAGTTACCTAGTGTGTTAATATTTCCCTTAATTAACTCCTTTCGTATTAATTGTTTACTTTAAGTTATCTTTTCGAGTTGGACTGATCTTTTCGTGTAATTTTAACACTCCTAAAATACTGTACTTAAGCCAAAATATTTATGAGGCCAACTCTTTAACACAAATCGATAGTATTTCAATAAAAAGCTTGCTGCGTACTGGACGACAAGTTGGTCGCACCACAGAAAGGTCAGTTTACCACATTTGACCGCATCTCAACGACTGCAGTGATCGTTCTCAATCTCAGAACGTAGTTGTTTTATATGGTTTACACAAGATGATAACCGGCGCGGATACGTGAGGAGCGTTAAAGCGCAATTAAAGCGTAGTTGGAAGAAAAATCATTTTCTGCATTATCACACAAAAATTGCCCACTAAACGAAATCCTGTATCCGCGCCTGGATGGTTTCAATTAAAAATACATAGATCTAAGTGCGATTTGTATAATTGTGTTTCACGAGAGACACAACTGTTATTTGTACTTGAAAATAAGCTGTTTAATTTTTAAATTTATACCTATCTAAATAAAATGTTTTTCTCACTAGACATTCCTCGTGTCTATGGAGTCAGTCAACGACATCTTAAGAGTATTTATTCAGTTTGTTAACTGGCCTGACCTGTTTAAGAATAAGGTATTAAGAATTAAGAATATTAAGGGCTCTTTATGGGCGATGGGCTGATCACCTGTCACTATACGGTTCATCATACTATCTAGGACTAATTAATCGAACGTGGCCACAAGTAGTCTTGTGACTCTGCCCACCCCATTAGGGATTTCGGGCGTGATGCTTTGTATGTATGTATTGTTAAGGGCCGATTTTCGAATCGCCGGATAAAATGTACCTATCTGTCAGATAACTCGCACTAAATTCGCTCTTATCTGCAGAATGAGTCCTTAACCGGGGATTGAAAAACCGGATGTCAATGTTGTTTTTTGTTTAGGTAACCTCTATATTTTTATTCATTATGCACGGTACATAACTGTTAGGTTCGTGGATAATATACAGAAAAACACACACTATTGCAGATGTTTTAACAAATATGTATCTTAAAAAGTCCTTAGAATTTGTAAGAAAAAGTAGGTTAATCAAAGTCGAATACTTTCAGGCTGAATCTTATTTTTAGTTTATGTAACATGTATAATAAAACATTTATTTGACATTTGTGAGTTTGTTTGTAAGTAGAGTACTGTAAACGAAAATCATAAAACATACTAGCGACCCGCCCGGGATTTGCGTGGGCGATATTGGTCTTTACGAACTTTAATAGTCATAACTTCTACAATTTTCTAATAATGTTAATAATAGCTTGCATAATTATTTATAAGATGTGTTTTTTAGGGTTCCGCACCTCAAAAGGGAAAAACGGAACTCTTATTGGGTCACTTGTGTGTCTGTCTGTCTGTCTGTATGTCTGTCAGTCTGGCACAGACAATTTGCTCCGAAACTACTGGACCCATTCAGTCAAAATTTAGTACACACAATGTAAATCGGTGACCGCAACACGGACGTGTAACGTAAATAAATGAATTTTAAACATGGGGACCACTTTTGGGGGGTAAATAGGAAGATTTAAAAAAAAGTTTTGCACACCATGGCGTGTGACATATCAAATAAAACGTCTCGTTGTGAGGATCTTAAATTTTTTCATTTTATAATTTTAAGATAAATGGTTTTGAAGTTATTTAGGAAAATAGGCGAAAATTACCCGCTGCCCTTAACTCCGAAAGAACTGGGCCTAACATTTCGAAAAAAATATAGAAAATAGTTCTATAAGAAGACTATTTCAGATAATCATGTACGTTACGGAACCCTCTCCACGCGAGTTTAACTCGCACTTGTCCGGTTTTTCGCCTTAGTTTTAAACTTTATCTATTAGTTATTAATTAATGAAATGTTACTATTACTATTATTACTATTACGGAGCAAGGAGCGGTGGAAGGTACAATGCAGCGTCGCGGGCAAGATCTGGAAGCTTAGAGTGGCATGTATGTACGTATGTATGTATGTACAAGGTAAGTGTTTCCTCAGTGCGGCCCGTACCTACTAGTGTCGAAGAACGGGATGCACTGAGAGAGATACCTCATTGGATCATGCTCGCGTCGCAGGAATAACATTTAGACACGAATATTAGTCTTGAGTTATTTTGGTGATCAGGTTACGTTAATTTAAAACGTGCTAATTTAATAAGGTTTAGACAAAAAAGAGTATTATGTTAGAAAGCTTTGTTGCACTGTCTAGATTTAATAGGTAAGAAAGTATAAGTATATACTTGGGCAGATAGCTAAGCATCCGTTACATGTAAAATCTTGACTATTAAATGTATGTGACTATCCGTCTGTCTCACCAAACTTCAGCAGTCATTGGAGCATTTCCTTTAGTATAACTTTACAAGTCAAAATCTAGGTTCGGTTACATTTTATAAATCGTAAGAAAGATGTACTACTAAATTAAACTTGGCAAATAAAACTGCTGTCAAATGCAATGAGACCCTGTTGCAGTTATTCCATTACCTCTGAGTACAATAGTGATGGCTCGTGTGTAACTGTGCGCGCGTCGTGTTCCTACAACCCAACGCTTACAAAAATAAATGAATGAATTACCTATTGCCGATGTATTTATTTATCTTCCGTTTCTGACTGACTCACTGACTTCACTCTGGCACTCCGCTGGCTCGACCCATAGTTCTATTCCCCATACAAGTTAAGTCCATTTAGTTCTGTGTTGAGTTCCGTGCGGTGAACAGGAGCGCTGAACGAAGAAACCATCAGTTAACAGGTGAGCGTCAAGTTGGCGTACCCGTGGAAGATATCCAGGACGGTGCAAAATATTTTACCCGTGTTTGGTATGAAATATCTCAGTTTCTATTACAGCTAGTTGAGACTCCGGGAGCTAGGGGTACTATTTGGGCACTATTTTTTGAGATATACGGCATTTTTGGGAGCAGCACCATTCTCGAGATCCAAATTGGTACGCCAGCTTGACGTCAAGTTAGCGTACCCGTTAAACAGGGCTCATATCTCTGAAATTACAAAGGTACTATTTTTTTCAACTCTGTACTAATTCGGTACTATTTTAGGCACTATTTTTTGGAATCATCAGATCCTGGATATCTTACATGGGTACGCCAACTTGACGCTCACGTTAACAGCGGCCCTAGCAAGGTTCACACGAAGTTAAGTTAACGCCGTCTACGGGACGGTCGTTAACGGGATTAAGTTATCCCCGTGTCAACCTCGCTCGGGCCGCTGGATGAGTTGTTTCCGGGCAAACTAATGCCGCCGCCGTGCACTCTGATTGGTGAACTGTTTCTTCGGTATTCAATTACCAAATTATTTGTATATAACCCACTGAACTGACGCGATCTTACGCCTTGTTTTGAATACTTTATAGGCATAAGGTTTTTTTTTTGTTAGAATGTACCTAATTTATACTGTGATTGCATGGTTCCACGCTTGACAAGTTTTGGCTTAAAATGTAGTAGGTACCTATCCCATTTTGTATAATTTAAGACACAACTACTTACAAGCAAATACGAAATTCTGCGTTATGTCGACCAGCATTATTTTTGGTACTCTGTCGTCCTTTTCCTTTCTTAACACTTCAAAAGTCAGCGAGAAACAAGCCAATGCTTATCATGTAGATCGACTTTTACATAATAAATCAGTTGAAGGCAGAACACAGGCTGCGTCCGCTTTGTGTCCGAGGTGCATAAGCGATGCAGGGACCATTGCGTCGTTGCACCTCGGGCCTCTAAACTATTCAAAGTGGATGTCCATGGACAGAGAAAGTCATTATCTAAAGGATGAACTCCTTAGTCCATGATCCTCGCTTTTAAAACATGCATTGATTTTAATGAAAGCTAAACGTATCGTGGTTGCATGTCACGGTCGGGTAGGCCATCAACACTTGCCACAGACGATTTTTGTGAAGTAAATGCGTATAGCATTCTCTACCAGTCAACAATAAAGCCAAACAGATAATTGCAGTGGTGGGTGCACGGAGAAATAAGGAAACCACTAAGCAAACACAATACATTACCTACTCGTGGCTGGAGTCGACGATCTTTAAACAAAACGTCGCGCGTGAAGCAAATGCAACCAATCAGGGAGGCGCGTTGAGGTTAGAATTGCCAGTCGTACTATAGTACTAGCTTTTACCCAGGGCTTCGCTCGCATTGAAGCCCTTAAATAAGTGTCAAAGAATCATAAAATAAATAAATAGCATCACGCCCGAAATCCCTAATGGGGTAGGCAGAGCCACAAGACTACTTGTGGCCACGTTCGAGTCCTAAGATGGTATGATGAACCGTATGGTGACAGGTGATCAGCCCATCGCCCATACAGATAGTCCACCATATTGGAGAGGACCCGGACGGACTAAGGGACCTTAGTCAACTTTTACGACATGCCAGGATGATAAGCATCTGCATGCATTCTATTCTATTTCTTCACTCCCAGTGCAGCAGAGGAGAAGAATCATACTTACCAATAATGTTTTTTTTCCCTATGTATTTTTTTTTAATAAGAACTATTCTTTATCCTTCCCAATACCTTAGAGAATATGTGTACAAAGTTTCATGATAATCGATTCAGTAGTTTTTACGTGAAAGCGGAACAAACAAACTTTCATTCGCGTGGAATTCGGTTATAGTTGTTCCCTCGGAACCTTTTGCATTTTCCGAGATAAAAAGTATCCTATGGTTTTTTTAATAAGAACTATCCTTTATCCTTCCCAATACCTTAGAGAATATGTGTACAAAGTTTCATGATAATCGGTTCAGTACTTTTCGCGTGAAAGCGTAACAAACAAACTTACATTCACATTTATAATATTAGTACCTAAGGATTGACTATTTTGGCTTTGTGTACTATATATTGTTAAAGAAATATATAGTTCGCAAAAATACTATAAATCGGTGAGTCCTCACAAATGGGCTTTGAGTTGGCCAGTTAAATAGGTATTTTCGCAGCTCGGATAGCCACAAGATACGCAATCGGAACCTAAGACGAATTTTATGTATTGTATTTAATCAATTATATGTATCTTACACTATTTTTAAAAGGTTTTTCTTTTAGTATACTATTTTATTGATAAAATACTATAAGGATCCCAGATAGCATTTTTACGACCCAGTAACGTCATTACCACGTTACGACCCAAAAATGACGGCCCATCCTACGTCGCGGACGTCATCTGCTACCTGGGATATTTTCCCCATAAATAGTTGAAGCGCTAACTTGCTCTCCACGGACAGCTAGACTATACATATACATATTTGATTATGGTCACGTTGATGTATGGGTGACACATGGTTAAAAGAATATTAACGAATTAATCTCGGATCAAATGGTTAAGGGTTTCACTATTTTTGACATATCTTGCGACCAATCAATTTAAAAAAACGGCTCTTACGGTTGCAGCCTTGTTGGTATTTTTAGTTTTATACTTTTTCTTCTTCTTCTTCTTCGAATCGTCATGGCTGAGCGGCGTCTTTCCGCCTTGGTTCACCTGAAACAAGACCTCTCCAAGCCACCCTATCTTCCACTAAACTATAGGTTACGCAGTATAAATAAAAATAAAAAAATTATGTCAAAACTCTGCCGTTTCAAATGTTAAGAAAATATCGAAGATCAGATAGGTACCTATATAGCATAAGAAAGAACAGACTAGATATAACCTGAAATCTATGAAATGTCGGGACTCTTTCGGTTGCAATTATAGTTCTTCATAATTAGCGCTAAGGGACCCGGCGCGCGCTAGGGGGAAGCAGTGTCGGGTTAAGCCAGCGCGGGGTCCGTAGCAAATTCTGTGAAGAAGCCCTTGGTTTGCTTTAGTAATTTTTAATTATTTTTGTATATTTTGATACCGAAATCTTAAAATTGGCCTCTTGTATTTTAATTAAAAAACTATATATTTATGCACTCCTATGTTAATCGGAAAAAGAAATACGCTCATGCAAGCGTGCGTGCGCGGGGCCCCCAATGTGCGGGGCCCGTAGCATTTGCTACTCTTGCTAGATGGCTAATCCGGCATTGGGGGGAAGGGGTAGGTATGTATTGTATTGTATTTGTTTGAGACTGCTCAAACAAAATACAATACATACGGGTCAAACAGAGAACTTCCTTTTAAAAGTAGGTTCAAAAGTAGAATGATGCAACCACCAGCCGGCAGGTTAACCTTGTAAGATCCCCTGAATATTCCAGGTTGTACACGTAATAGGTACGCACTACATGGCTGCGTTTAACGCCTCGACCCACTCGCGCACCTGCGACCGATAATTAGTGTCCCGCGTGAAACGTGATTCGTCACGCCGGACGAACCCAAGCAATAACCTATTCTACCCTTTGAGATAAAATACACTGAGGCTGAACTTAACTGATGTAAGACATCCAACGAAAACATAAATGTTACAAGGAAGGCTACATTTGTCTTCCATAACTGTCGGGCCAGAAAACAGTTGAAATCCAGATCGAAGTTTCCTAACCCTATTCTTTAACCTTTTGAACGCCACGGCTGAATGCGAGAAAGCGTGTCACAAACGCCGAGTTACGGCTGTAGCCGACAAAATGTATGGAAAACGGCATGCCCTGGCGTCCGGCACAAAAATCTGCTGTCGGCCACAACCGACTGTGGCGGTCAAAAGGTTAAATTAAAACCTACATTGTGTCGTAGTCACCAGTGGCAAAGCGTCAAATATTTGCTAAGGGAAGCCGGAAGAATGGAACCGTACGTACGAGTCTGACATTTAGTTACAGTAACATGCAATTCACTAACAGCTAGCCGTATAGCTTTCTAGCTTGGTAAAGCCGTCAGGAATCGGCTTGTAGGCAGGCTTCGCCACTGGTAGTCACAAATACCTTGTCTATCTCTGTATTTTTAATTATAATAATTCTCATTTTGAAATTTATGATTGTTTTTATGTAATACAACAGTTGTTCGCTTAAAGTACCGTCTTTTTCTTTTCTTTTCTTCATGGTTCGATTATGTAGATCCGTTGGCTATCTTAGTCGCAATGTAAATTTAAATTCATTTTAGTTTAAGTTTAACGAATTGTATCGTATCGCGTCCTTTTACGAGTGCTGATGCACACCTGTCAGAGATATGTAGGCCGGTCTTGTATCTCTACTAGCTAGTTACAATTGTATAAGCCTTGTGTATTGTTGGTGTGTCTGTCAAATATTTAAAAAATAAAAAGCAATAAGGTATTCTCTGTATTGAAAGTTGACGTGAGATTATGCCGGAGCCATTTTGAGCCACGTAATTAAAACAACAGGCTACCTCGAAACACGAGTCTCCAGACTGTCGCCAGAGGATGGATGGAACAATATCAAATTATCGTACTTTTGCGGGAAACAATTCAGTTCTTGACCATAATTTTTAAAACCATACTTTTGGCCGATTTCGTAATGAACTTTTCACATTTTTAGGACAAAGCACTAATAATATTTTTCATTTTAAAATTTACCGCTAAAATGCTATTTTACTGTCAGCCGTCGCTTGTGACGTCAAGCAGCGTGATTCGGAACGCAACCGACCTAATTCGTCATACGTCGTGACTGCTGTTTAAAGTCACGTGACTTAGAAGAAAAAATTATGTTTTTAATTTATTAAATTCTAAATAATCTTGATTTATTTTTATATAAATCCTGTTCTACATTAAAGGGGCTCGTAAACGTGCTAGCTTTTCGGCAATTTATTGCTGCAAACCGGGCTATCCCCAAAAAGATTACTTACATATTACATCACTAATGGGGACAAAAAGTTTGAATGTACAGTTTTGAGGATAGCCCGAATTGCAGCAATAAATTGCCGAAAAACTAAGCCATTTACGAGCCCCTTAACGTACAATTGAGAGTTAAGCTACGGTTCCACAGAAATATATTAATATGTTTTACTACAGTCAAGTACCTAGCCAATTACTAAAACAGTGATTCCCAAACACGTCCAAGAGCCGCACAGCTGAAAGGCTGTAGGCTGATCCTCTGCCTACACATACATTGGTCCGAGTTATTATTTTCTTTTCATTGCAAACTTTGATATGCCATATCACTTAGGTATGAGCCAATAGCGAATCAGTGTAGGGCCAAATGAGTGGGTTAACTTTTTCACTGCCATGTAGCGCTACGTTACCACGTCTACGCGAGGGTACTTGGCTGGCAGTAACAGTGTTAAAATTGCAATCATATGTAACATTGATTATTGTAGGCGACGAACTGCAGGTACCTACTGACGTAGGAAGGTACCTACTCGGTGCTGTCATAAGTAATTTATTGGAAAGTCTTATAAGCTTTATTACCGACTTGAGTTTAGTTTGACCTTTCTGTTTGTGTTTCGATAGCGGTTGTGCGCTGTTATTGTGTTGTTAATTCACTAATCAAATATGGACAAAGTTTTAATTGATATTACCTAAAAGACTTATTTTGCCAAAATATAAGAGGACTGTTAACCAACGGCAAAGATCACCCTTTTCATACCAAAGGCAATAACGATTTCCACCCCTTACATTTTAAACCGATTTTGACCAATTTTTAATAGGATGTCAGCCAAAACAAAATCTTGGTCTATACGTTTTTGAATATTGATTAAAGATCACAATATTAAGTATATATGTGTGACCCATCCATCTACGTAGTAGTAAATAAGTAATTATTAGCATGTAGTGAATTTGTATAGCGATCTCAAACACCATTTTGTTTTGTATTGTTTTAATTTAATTTATGTTACTCTGTGTGTCTTCTGTGTTAGTGAATAAATGTTTCTTTCTTTCTTTCTTTCTAAATTAGTTTTGTATGAGAATGCTAAAACAACAATAAAACTGAACTTATTGATTACTTATAGTGAAAAAACCAAAACGTATAGACCTAGAGTTTGTTCTGACTTCCAACCTATCAAAAATTGGTCAACATCGGTTAACATTTGAGGGGTGGAAATGGTTATCGCCTTTTGTATGAAAAGTCGTATATAGTAGTCATAGAGAATCGTGCAGTTGGTGGAAAGCTTTTGCGCAGCTGAAAACACTGAGTTTAACAGTTCTATAGTCGTACGAGAAACCTTTAAAGTCTGACCACGGGTATACTATTTGCTTAATCACTATCATCCTTTGCCTTGTTAAAGGCGACAGCCGGAAATCGTTATCCAAAAGTTGACTCAAACATAGCAACGATTAAAAAAAGTCTGTAAAATAACAGTAATATAAAAAAAAAATACGGGTCGAATAGATAACCTCCTCCTTTTTTGAAGTCAGTTAAAAATGCTAAAATGCGACTGCTTAAAAAATACGCTATATTTATTTAGTGATAATATCTCTATGTTTCTCCCTATGCAACAGAACTAAACGACATCATAATAAATAAATATTAAATTAAAATCCAGCAAGTAGTTTTTCGCCAGATATTTAGGATTAAGGAAAATTGTAACCTTTTGATAATACATTTATTATATTATTTTATTCTAGGTTTGGCGACAGAGGGTGCCTCCTTCTGCGGCCCTAACATGAATGTCACAAAGATAAGATAGTAGCTAGTGCCGACGAAAGAGATAGTCATAGAGATAAACCGGGTTTAATTTATCTTTGTGTCATTCATGTTAGGGCCGCTGGGGCAGAAAAATACTAATACCGTGCTCTCAAACCGCGTTACCCATTCTGTGGCTCCATCGACTCAACCAGAACGTGGAACTCAAATATTTTCTCCAAGTTGCGAGTATCGTCGAAGTTGCACAAACAAGAGGAAGGGCCGGCGCTCAAATATTCACGACGAATATATTACCGACCGATGAACGCCGCGGTCGGCACGCGGAGGGCGCACGGGACGAACGAAGCTAAACCCTTCAGGGAAGTTGTGCGTGAAGTATGATAATTAAAACTAACGTGGCTGGGTTGGAAATCTGCTTATTGTCGAAATTTTAATTTTGAATACAACTGCAGCGCGAATGAATAAAGTACATGGTACATGACATACTTAAATACCCCCTATACTTATTGAGTCACATAGTTCCTTTATCTAAACCAGATTGGCCTGAAAGTATCGCCTCTAGTTGCAGTTGTGACGTTGTGAGGCGAAATGTGATCGAAATAGCGGTGAGAGCCGAGCGGTAGTCGGCTCATTATATTGTCATTAATTATGTATTAATTCGTAGACAAACAGACAAACAGCTCTAATGCAGATTAATTGGAAAAGTTGCCTCGTTACTGTCACGGGCCGGTTCAGTGGGTGAACACTGTTAATGTGATTATTCCATTTAGCACATTTCACTGCTCAAGTTCACATTGTACCAGTCTGCACTATACGGAAATCGTCTTGAATGAGTCAGTGCAGTCAGACCAGATGAAATCTTTATGTGTGTTAACAACGTTATCGCTTTCTGTCATTTCATTCAAAACCGTATCGTAAAAAGATACGGGTCGATAACCTCCTCCTTTTTTTGAAATCAGGTAAAAGTATAAGTGCGTTTGTCCACCGCCGCCGTCACCGAGACCAATAGTTAGGGAGATGGGTGCCATTTTGGTATATAATTTGTTCGTCTTTCATATTGATAGGGATGAAAGTTTATGCCAATACAAATCGATTTGGTCCAGTAAATGAAAGTCGTACGTCCCTGCGTTTTTTAATTACTACTTTAAAAAATCGTAATAAGTGAAAGTTAGTGGATACTTTGAAGTCAATAAAAATAATATAACTTTTAAACTTTGCGTTTAAAGAGAATCTCAGAATCAATTAATTAGGCTATTCCCTGTTCTTTGCCCCTTTCCCTTCTGACCATGTATTTTTGGGTGACGTTGATTCTAGCCGCCATCTGTCATAACCAAATTGCTCTAGAAAGGGGCAGTTTTGAACGTGGGAGCGAGTCCTCGTGGGAGGTTTCGGCGGCGCCACTCGAGAGCCAGCTAGCCGTGGCTACGTGGCTAGTAATCAAGTGTGTTCTGGTGTGAAGGGCGACACGCGCGGGCGCGCGCTGTGATAGCGATAGTTCCGGTCCCGTGTGCCACTAATTTGACGGGCATTTGGGATCACATTTATTAAGCTCCTAAAGCCTATTCATCCGATTTTCCTTGCTAAAAATATCTTTACTAAAACAAGAAGGTACTACAGCTACTTTGAGGAGTTATCCAAATGTTCTTAATGTTCCTAAACCTTGTCGTCTCCATCCGATTAAGAGGACTATGAACCAACGGCAAAAATCACCCTTTTCATACAAAAGTTGATAACGATTTCCACCCCTTAAATCTTAACCGATTTTGACAAATTTTTGATAGGTAGTCACAACAAAATCTATGTTTAATACGTTTTTCGAATATTGATTAATGATCAACAAAGTCAAATAATCGCCGAAATTATTTTTGTATGAGAATACAAAAACAACAATAAAACCTAAATTATTGATTATAGTGTAAAAATCAAAACTTATAGAGCTAGATTTTGTTTTGACTGACAACTTATCAAAAATTGGTCAACATCGATTAACATTTATTTTAAGGGGTAGAAATCGTTATCGCCTTTTGTATGAAAAGCCGTAGGTTCACACTCCTCTTAAGCAAACAGTTTTAGAATAAAGTATCTTATAATTTGTAACCTGTTTATTATTTATATGTATTTACTGTATAAACTTGATTACACGTAATTATAGATGGCCAAACGTTGCAGGATTTGCGTCGTTTGCATGTCTTGCGCCTCTATTCGGGAACGCTAATTGATTCTGTAGCGATTCGTGAGCGAGATTTCTCATCTCGCTCTTACGCATTACGCGTCGTGCGGAAGAGTGGGATGAGAAATCTCGCCCACGAATCGCTACGCGTCACTTTGCGTTCCCGAATAGAGGCGTTGGTCGTTGCAACGCATCGATCGATGAGTTTAGTTTTGCTTTGCTCTCGCCAGCCTGCGAGTTAGCCATGCATCGTTCTAGTATGCGAGTGACCCAGTAGCGGGCATTAATCCGAGTTGTGCACCGATATCAGTGTATCGGCTAATCACTGCTCCTCGCTCTCGTTGTGAAGCGTCGCCGAGGCGGAACGGCGCTGAGATTACATCCACGAGCGCTGTGAACCACACTCATACCTGTGGTCGGGATTTACCTGAATGCCACTGAAGATCGATCGATATCCTGCTTTCTGCTGTGTACATGTTTCTTACGTTATAATGTGTTTTGTTACAGCTGACTATTTTGGATAAAAATGTAAGAACTACAAGAAAATACATCCATAAAATGCAGTTTTTCTTATCTATAAAACCATGACAGCCAGACATGGTTCTTTAAGAACTAAGTTTCCTAAGGATTGCTCACCTGTAAATTTTTCCACTGAAAATGTGCTGGAAGCTTGTCCTAACAATGATAAGTTTAAGTTTACGCAGTACCTAGTCTATTATTAGCTATGATTGTTTCGCGAAAGATCTTGGAGATCGGAGACAATCTGACGAGTACCCACCTTGCGCAAACTCGCTGTGTACAGTGTGCCGTTGGCCCGGGGCACTCAGTGCTCAGTATTTAGTACAATTTGTCGAGGGGAGCGCAAACATCCGACTCGCGACAAACAATCGAAGAGTGCGCGCTGCTCACACCGCACCGCAGCGAAGCTCTGAAAGCAGCTGCAATGTGACGGACATACATATACATACATATTATCACGCCCGAAATCCCTAATGGGGTGGGCAGAGCCACAAGACTACTTGTGGCCACGTTCGATTAATTAGTCCTAAGATGGTATGATGAACCGTATGGTGACAGGTGATCAGCCCATCGCCCATACAGATAGTCCACCATGTTGGAGAGGACCCGTCCCTTAGTCGACTTTGACGACATGCCAGGATGATAAGCATCTGCACGCATTCTATGCTATTTCTTCACTCCCAGTGCAGCAGAGGAGTAGTAGTGACGGACAAATGGTTTAAAATAGGCCGCAGATGATCCCGTCTATCTCCAGAAGTCATGCTTCACGGTTGATGAATACAATTAATGATCTAGTATAGGTAAAAAGCCTCATACACAATTTCGGATGATTTCTTATGATGATCTAAAAGTGCAGTTACACGTGCAACATTTTCACGGCAATATGGGGCCGGCAACTATAGCTGTCTTACTCTAACTTCGTACGTTTGGCCTATAGTTTCACTTTAACATTATCGACGGGCACCGACACAGTCATGGTTTACAAAGAGATCTACATATTTTCCATCTCGCTTTAACATATTGATTGCTGCTTCTCTCTCGAAGATTTTGCATGCCTTGAGAATGGAACACCGCGCGCACACCAATTTGAGCACCACGTAGTAGATGAGATGTACGTATCTACCTGACTATACGGTTGCAATTTGAATGGATTCCCGAGCGCAATTACCGCTTGCTGCAAGGACGAGCCTTTCCAGTTCCAAGAGTGCACTAAGATGCTGATGCTGGAGTTCACGGAAACACGGCAAGTTTGGCTGTACTCATTTCAGCTTTTCCATGCATAGATAAATCATAGAAACCTCTTCCTAGTGGTTTGCTCCAAAAAGATGTTTGATGAAAGCCTTAAGATACTATTCACGGTATAATAATGTATATTTAAAAATTTCGTCCACTTTTTCATTATTTATAATAAAATTATCTTGAAACTAAACACATACTTAACAATTCCGTCGGAAGTCACCACTAAGGAGGTGAGGTTTACTTTGTGGTGGGGTTCCAATCGCTTGACCCTCAATGCTAGTTTCAGCTTGACTCTCACAACGGTACACTCTCCCCGCCCTCCTCTTGAGAGTGCGAGCCGCCTCCGGTGTGAGGCGCGCCCGCGGATATTTCGTAAAACAATTATTGTCCAAGGCCCCGCGACCCCGCGCCTTCGGACGGAAGCTCTCAAGCCTTTGATTTCTTTAAGTATTTATTATGTCTATTGACTGAAACAGCTTTGTTAAATCAATTATGGCGCGGGGCCTGTGCGCCAGGCCCGGGGACTGTGTGATCTCACTCCGACCCAGTGTTCGTGGCAGGCGTATGTGCCTTCTGTGATCACACGAATAGCCGAAGTTATTCAAGGTTGAGTTTAAAGTGGTGTCATTAATGCATATTTTGGGTAATAACAACATCCCTGACAAATTGAATTGTACTGAATTGTAATACAAATAGATACTTCATAACCAAAAGATACTGTATTCTGTACCTGGGAATCGATCCCGCGAACTTAGATGGCTGTGTATAGCGATCTCCACAGTTTATGTACATGCATATTATTATGCACTATATGCCCTAACACTCAATTTACCAACCTTCAGCGTTGAACTCGACGCCGCATTGAACGTGACCGCTTACAAAACAACGCGCTGAGATCCATTCATTTTGTGCCTTTTTTCAGCTCATAAATTCCCCTAAATCTCGAAATAAACCACAAAATAATGCGGAAGCATTAAATATGAGCTTACAAGTACAATGAAGGGTTTACACAAAGCGCCGTAACGAGGGGGACTTACCGCCGCCGGCAATGAATGCCAGACGAATGTCCAGATCACTGTATAGAGTGCGACACTCAGTCTCAGATACTTGGGAATGAATCGTTGGCTTATGTGAGCTATTAATAAAGGATTCAAACGAACCTGTGACGTGTCCCAGCAGACACGGACACGGACGGCGAGCGACTCCGCCCAACGCTTACTAGAACTCATTTACCGTGTTAATATAACGTAGATCTATATATACCGATACTTGACCGTGGAGACTGTCTACATCTCCATTTAACCTAGATTAGGTAATTTAGATGTTTCTTTATTTCTTTATTTTAATTATTATTATGATGACCCTTAGAGGCTTTATACATCTCTAAATCGCTTAACTTGACCAGACGCGGAGACTATACATCTTCCTTATTAGTTATTAATTAAAATTAATTTTTACCCATCAGGATTGTTTGCTGCCCTTTCCATGTGTTAGTTTTAGTTAAAACTCCAATGTAAAAGTTGGAAAAAAAAAGACTTACTGCTGAGTTTCTTGCGGCGTTTCTTCTCAGCAGATGTCACCTTTCGAAGCGCTGGTAGCTTCAGACATGTTAAAGAGCCCATGTGGCCTAGTTGCAAAATAAATATTTTCATTTTCATTTTCATTTTCATTTTCATTTTCATTATAGCACTAATGATGGACTAATGCTTCAACGCATTCTCTACAAGGCAACCGTTGAGCTAAGCAAGTTGAGGTTAAACGTACATAATTGGAGCTGTATTCTACACCAACCGATATAAACAGCGCCTCTATTCGGGAACGCTAAGTGATTCTGAAGCGATTCGCGAGCGAGATTTCTCATCTCGCTCTTACGCATTACGCGTCGTGCGGAAGAGTGGGATGCGAAATCTCGCTTACGAGTCGCTACAGAATCACTTAGCGTTCCCGAATAGAAGCGCAAATATGTATAAGGATATTAAAAACCGGACAAGTGCGAGTTAAACTCGCATGGGGTTCCGTGATTATCTTCCGAACTATTTACGATATGTCACTCGATATAGTTTGCAAAACTTTTTTTTTACTTTTCTAATTTATAGGTTACCGCCATGTTTAAAATTCATTTATTTATGTTACGCATCCAATACGTGTTCAATATTTTTTGATAATCTAACTAACTAATTGTGTAATTGTGTAACTAATTATAATTACAATTTTTTTACCAGGAAACATCTCTATTAAAGTTGTTCATTGTGTTTAACGCCTGACAAATTTCGGTGCAAGAGGGCCTTGTGACGCACCATCTCTCGACCGAACTTTCGTTGCCGTATTTTAGGATCGCTCCAGAACCAATATACCTACAAGCCATCAATTTCGTAACAAAATCATGTCGATATTTTCACTGCCTCCCTATTCTATATACTTATACTTACGTGGTTCCTTGTTTTTGACCTCACGCGTCAATTTCTTTATAAAAGTGCCATTAATCTACTGTAGTTCGGTCGTGTCCGCGTGAATACGGAATCAACCCTTCTCAAGTGTTACCTTTCACTCAAAACTCTTTAGGCGCGGCATTGTCGCCGGACCAACATTAAACTTCTTTTAACATTAAAATA
This sequence comes from Tortricodes alternella, assembly GCA_947859335.1. Taxonomy (NCBI): domain Eukaryota; kingdom Metazoa; phylum Arthropoda; class Insecta; order Lepidoptera; family Tortricidae; genus Tortricodes; species Tortricodes alternella. The sequence goes on from OX401968.1 coordinate 7,937,993, forward strand.
AGCAAGTAAAATCGTCTATAGCAATAGCGTCTATTCGGGAATGTCTAATTGATATTGTAGCGACTCGCGAGCGAGATTCATAATATCCCGCTCTTACACATTACGCATCGTGCGGAAGAGTGGGATGAGAATCTCGCTCGCGAGTCGCTACAATAGCACTTAGACGTCCTCGAATAGAGGCGCAGTTATGTTGTTAACATCATAATAATATATTTTTCCGGAACACCGTCGTCGGCCGTCGGCACGACGCGACCCAAATATCCATTCGCAGAGTAAAGATGAACCGAAACACTGCCACACATTAAAAAATGCAAAAAAGAAATTGCGACTCAGCTTAGTTCAGGGCCTGTATTCGAGACTGCTATGTGATTTACTATATCGCGAATAAAATGCCAAAACCGCGAATGTGAACGTCAAACGCGTACAAAACAACGACACATTCGCTGTTTTCGCATAGTAGTGACAATATAGTAAATCAATTAGGAATCCCGAATACAGGCCCGAGTGAGTTGACTGCGCAAAAGTAAGATTGCACGCCAAGTTAATTGCACTTTGAGTGACTCTTAAATTGATTTTACGTTTAATATTAAAATAGACGTTCCAATAAACCGCCTGATTGCGGTTTTACAGCCGCTCTAAAAATACGCCGACCTTTGGACGACAAATAAAGTGGCATCACGTCGGGCCGGGCGCGGGCCGGGCGCGCGTGCAGCCGGTGCACAACGTGGCTGCTTCCTACGCGAAATGTGAACAAATCCTACAGGGTCTCGTAAACGGGTTATTTTTGCTACAATTTAGTGCTGCAATTCGGGCTATCCCTAAAAGGATTACATATTACATCACTAATGGGGATAAAACGTTTTAATGTAAACTTTGGAGGATAGCCCGAATTGCAGCAATAAGTTGCCGTAAAACTAACCCGCTTACGAACCCCTTAGGATCCTACTTCCTATACCGGGTGTCCCACGGCTATGCGATACGAAGGGAAAGTACCTTAAATATTGTAGATAGGATGTTTCGCTTTATGGACACATTATTTTATTGAATTTAGGTAATACTGCATTCGAAGTTTGTTTAAAAATTAATTACTTGAAAAAGACACGGCTTTACTCACGATTTATTGTCAGAAATAGTCCGACATGTTTCGAACTCGATTGGAGTACTTCTTCAGGGTTTGAGTGCGGTCCCGGTCAGATCAACCCGCGCACGGTACGCGTTGACACTGACCACCGACAACCAGCCACAGCCAGGCGCGTCAGCAGCGCCTGCGCCGCCCCCCGCCGCCCCCGCGCCGCACCCTCTGCACGGGCGCAACGCGTAGCTCGGAGAGCAGTGCGCGGGTTGATCTGACCGGGACCTGAAGAAGGACTCCAATCAAGTTCGAAACATGTCGGACTATTTCTGACAATAAATCGTGAGTAAAGCCGTGTGTTTTTCAAGTATTCATAATGTCTCACGAAAATGTTTAAAAATTGCTTGCCTCGGCTGTGAATCGAACCGAAAAAATGACAAAAAAATAATCTTAAAGGAAGACCGTAAAATTCCATCTTGTTATAGTACCTACATATAATTATGTATTATTATTAATAATATATATCCTTACTTAATATTATAAATGGTAATGTAAGTTTGTTTATTTGTTTCGCTTTCACGTAAAAACTACTTAACTGATCATCATGAAACTTTGTACACATATTCTCTCAGGTATTGGGCAGGATATAGGCTAGTTTTTATTCCGGAAAATTTCAAAATTCCGGAGGGAATAACTATAAACGAGTCCTACGCGAACGAAGTCGCGGGCAGAAGCTAGTATTATAATATATGTACATGAACAAACACACCCACAAGAACACTCGCGCACATACACACATGTTCGTCGCCGGTCAAACTCCTGGATTTATATATAATATGTGTTAGTATTTTTTACATGTTATCCCTCTACCTACTAATCTTATAAATGCGAAAGTGTGTTTGTTGGTTTGTGGGTTGATCCTTCATTCTCGTAGCGACGGAGCAACCGATCGGCGATGCAGTGATATGGTTAATGCGCCGGAGAAACACATAGGCTAAATTTTCCCGAGAAACACGATTCTGTATATTAAACCTGCGTCTCTATTCGGGAACGCTAAGTGATGTTGTAGTGACTCACGAGCGAGATCTCTCATCTCACTCTTCCGCACGACGCGTAATGCGTAAGAGCGAGTCTCGCTCGCGGGTTCTGGAGTATCACTTAGACGTTCCCGAATAGACGCCCTGACTTTGTGTGACACCGATACTACTCTACCCCATTCATTTTGAACGAGGTAGATTTTCATGTTATAGTATGCTAAATAAAGTTTTTTTTTATTCTCTAATACCTACTCGCTTCGCTCGTCGTCAAGCCCTCCCCCCCGGCTCCCCCCCCCGGCTCCCCCCCCCAGCTCCAACCCGGCTCCCCCTCGGCTCCCCACGGAGCACGCTCGTGGAGAGCAACGCCGCGCTCGCCGCAAATCGTTTGACATAAAACCTCCTAAAGGATTTTTTCATCTGTAGTTCCTACTTATTTAATAAAATATTTAATTTTAAGAGGCTTACGCCAAGGCGGGTTCAGTTTACAGTAAAAATATTTAAATTAAAATTGAAAATAATCCTTTTTATCGAAGGAGTTTTTGTGGGTTCAGATATTAAGTGCAATTTTGCAGCGTTCATATTAGATTTATGAAAGCTCTTGTACGACTTCTTTAAATTAATAGGTAATAGTCAAAGTTTACTTTGATTCCACTACAGTAAAAAAGTACAGTATGTAGATCAAGTCTTAGTTAACACTTTAAGCGCCAATAATCGCAAGGCACTACGCGTGTAGCGCGTAGCAGCGTTTTTCCGCTTTTTAGCGAAAATGCGCTACGTAGAGTGATCACCTAGCAGCGCCTCTATTCGGGAACGCTAAGTGATTCTGTAGCGACTCATAAGCCAGATTTCTCATCCCACTCTTCCGCACGACGCGTAATGCGTAAGAGCGAGATGAGAAATCTGGCTTACGAGTCGCTACAGAATCACTTAGCGTTCCCGAATGAGGCGCCAGGTTCCTGGCACCTTTAAGTGTTAAGAACAACGAAGCGATATGCGTAGCATCTCGTAGATACTCGTAGTATCCGTAGCACTGCGTAGCATATCGTAGCACCTCGTAGCAGTGCGGGGCACGCGCTTCCAAAGTGACAAAATGTGCGAATGAATAATCTTGTGCCTGGTCGCGTAAGAGGGGTCGGGGTCATGCCTGCCGGGGGATAAGTGGAAGGACAGAAATACCCCTCCGCCCAACAGTGGGACTAACAGGCTATCAAAACAGTTGTTTTAGCGGTCGATCGAAATAGTGCTCATCGCGTTTAGAGAAATAAAACAATTGTATATGTGACTGCGAAATACCAGCTTTCCATTGTGTTCTCATTTCTTTTTGAACTGTTGATTATAAAGTTAGCGTCAAAAATATTTAGTCAGTTTAGAAGTGTGTCACTGAGTTGACACACAAACATATCGAGTCGTCGTGGTACAATATGCATAAACCGACGCTGACTAATTGGGTGGGTAATGTTTTTTAAAGACAGGCATATTATTTATTTTTTTGATAGTGGATGTTTCAGGGACCAAAATTTTTTTAAATGACTTATATGACATTTCCCCCGTTACAGCCGTTTGCTCGGCTGTTTGATTAAATATTTGCCTTAAGTTAAATAATGAAAAAGAAAGTGACAGTTCTTCTTCACTTAGCTATCAATTTATTTATTTTTATTTAACTTCAGGCAAAGACTTAATCAATCAGCCGAGCAAATGGCTGTAAAGGGGGAAATGTCATCGCAGCAATTTAAAAAATCTCACGAATAAACGATATGAAATAAAAATTAATTATCCTTTTTTATAAAAAAACTTTACCTACCCCATTATGATTTCTAAGCCACCTTGTAAAAGTGATATTATTATGTTAGTTCCCAAAAAATGACGACGTAATAAATGGTGTCGCTACTTACAGTCAGCCTCCACCGTCGCTATGATTAAAACTGCTTATCCATTCGAAGCCCTCGCATTTGTACACAATATATGTACGAGTAGGTCTACCTTTTTCGCCGAAAGGAAACAGGCGCGAGGTTATAATAACCTTATAATAATAACACCCACGGCCGTACAACTATTGTACAACACCAAATTACGTATACGCTCTGTGAACGATACGATTGAGATTACAGTCTCTATCACGCAGGCAACAGAGTCCACAATAGTGATCGCGCGCCGGGCGGCGCGGCGCGGGCGCGGGCGTGCGTGAGCGCCGCCGACTGATACGAGTATCGGTAGTCACAGACGTGTCTGCTAATTGGGTGCGCGGGTCCGCCTGATCCAGTTAACAAATCTAACGTAATGCCGGCGCTCGACGGAAGCGTGCATGGATTATATTTAACTAACTCTAAAACCGTATTTCATTCGGTTGAATAAATATTGTTTTTTCTCTTTATTCTTCTTCACTTAGATTTTGGTTTAAACAGACAAAAATGTATATAGTATGACTATAAAATTGTATACTTGACTGTGGAGACTGTCTACATCTCCATTTCACCTAGATTAGGTAATCAATTTAGATGTTTCTTTATTTCTTCATTTTAATTATTATGATGACCCTTAGAGGCTTTATACATCTCTAAGTAGCTTAACTTGTCCAGACGCGGAGACTATACATCTCCCTTATTAGTTATTTATTATAATTAATTTTTACCTATTAGGATTTTGCTGCCCTTTTCATGTGTTAGTTTTAGTTAAAACTCTTAATGAAAAAGTTGAAAAAAAAAGACTTACTGCTGAGTTTCTTGCGGCGTTTCTTCTCAGCAGATGTCACCTTTCGAAGCGCTGGTAGCTTCAGACATGTAAAAGAGCCCATGTGGCCTACTTGCAAAATAAATATTTTCATTTTCATTCTCATTTTCATTTTCATTATAACAAGATACCTGAAGATTACAAAAGGCTAACAACACATCGATTCGAAAAAAAAGTGTTCAAATGGTTGCTTGATAGATGTTTTTATTCTGTTGCAGAATTTTTAAATAATAATTAGTTTAGTACATAATTTTTTGCTAAAACAATATACCTAATATTGATTTTTTATTTGAATAGAATATTTAGTTAAGCTATTATTAATTACTTACAACTATTTTCTAAAATATTTCAACGCCGATGCTGGCAGAATATGGTGAACTAGCACTTTTACTAACCTATACTGTACCATATTCTCAGAAATAAATGATTGATTGATTGATTGTTCAACTGTTGGTTCTATCATAATAACTAGTGGTTCCGTGAGCTGTAGACCTCGCGACAAGTTAAGTTTGCCGTTGGAAAACTTTTATCCCCCATACATCGACATAGGTCGTGGTCAGTATACCAACACCGCAAAAGTTTGTAATCGCAAAAACCCCCATACCTCCGCCATTATGAGAAATTTCGAAAAACTGAATCGACAAAAAAGTCTATATACTTAATTATCGGAACCTGACCACAAAATTTCACGAGAATCGGTTGAGAAATGCGACATACGTCTCTATTCGGGAACATCTAAGTGATATTGTAGCGACTCGCTCGCTAGCGAGATTCTCATCCCACTCTTCCGCTCGATGCGTAATGCGTAAGAGCAGGTTGCGAATCTCGCTCGCGGATCGCTACAATATCACTTAGACGTTCCCAAATAGACTGTGTGCATGTATGTATGTGAACACATGTCGTGCTATAAAAAAACGACGCAGTTCAGTTTAGAGCCTAAAGACAATCGCATTAAGAGACCATGGTAAACGGACGTACAAGCTGAAATGGAGACGCATCGCTCGCTCGGTCGGTTCAAACAACTAAATACTAAATACTTTTGGCAACAGATTTTTTTTGAATAATTATTCTTAAGGGTTTTGTATTGTTTTTATTGGTTCTCAGGTTGATATTCGGTCCCGCTCGGTATCGGCGCGCGTGTGCGTGTGCGTGAGGTGATCGTGGTTCTGCCATGAATGTGTGTGTGTGGTACGCGCGGCGCCCGCTCTAAGTGTACTGTTAGTAAGAATGCGTACAGTCTCCCGCGAGCGCACACCGAGCGGCGCGGCCCACTGTACGCGACCAACTTTTTGCATAATTTAATTGTAATGATGTTTCTATAATTAACAACAAACACGATCATGTTTGCTGAATTAAATCATTTTGTTTTGTTTTTGTTGCGCCCTCATTATAAAGTTATTGTGGCGCGGACAGAGCTGTCGGGATTATTTACAATAATCACTTTAATTTATTCTTGTGGAATAATATTGTAATGTTTCCATGAATAATTAATTATGATGAGAAACTTTTATAACATCGACCTGGGAATGTCCACAGCTGGAAGTAGCGTCACGCGGAAACACTGTCGACGTCTTCTACCACCGTCCATCGCGATGTCTTGTTGCAATCTGATAGCAATGGTTCTTGCTCTTTTACACGGAAAACACGATGAGCAAGCAATGTATCAATTTGGCTTGTCTAAAATTTTACGGCTACATACAACCGAGACTTATTTGAAAATAAATAGCAACTTTCAAAATCAAAGTCAAAGTCAAACTATCTTTATTCAATTTAGGCTTTTACAAGCTCTTATGAAGGTCAAGGAATGAATCTACCACCGGTTCGGAAAAAAATCCTCTACTGATTAGAGTCGGCAAGAAACTCGGTGAGGTATCATTTTTTCAAATTAGTACACATATAAGTCAACAATGATGTCTACAGTTTTATAAAAATCTAAATATATACCACAGCAGGTACGCTCCTCGAGACCCAGGGATCGCCGGTGCAGGTCACGCTTTAAGCCAAACGTCCCTGTCCATGATGTAATCTTTAACTGAGTAATATGCCCTAGAAATAAGAATTCACTTTACAGTAGCTTTGAACATTGTGTCTGTTTGTTCTATAATGTTTTTAGGTATTTTATTGTAAAAACTTGTGATTGCTTGGACTTGTTTGTTGTTAGCAAACAGCTTTGCAGGCTCTGTCCGAAATAAGTCGCTTGGTGGATATGAGCAATCATTTGTTTATTTCTAGCACTCCCATTTTTTCAGTGTAGTGATGAGGGATCATTTGGCCATTTTTTGCCTTGCCGTGGACCACTTACTGTTTGGAGGTAAATACATTTAATGAAAAATAATACTTAAGTAAAAGATGATTCTATCGATGGTTCACTCGTAGCGCAGCTGGCCCCGCGCGTCGTTGTGTCGACTCGTTCTCACATATTTCGTTTTTTTTCGATGGCTTCGCGGACCACTTCGGGTGGCTGTGGACGCATAATGCCCTCAATATGGAAAATGTCTAAAACGCAGAATGGCCTCAACACAGAATGGCCTAAACGCAGTAAGTCCTAAACGCAGTATGTCCTAAACGCAGTATGGCCTAAACGCAGAATGGCCTAAATACGCGATAACAGTCTTGATTGACACATATAGATCTCAGTAGATAAGAGCACCAATATAAATAAACAAATATACTAGACATACCAAAGTGCTATGGGTTATGTTTTTTTTCTTCAATATACATATTTTCATTCCATCCCCAATCCCCATCCTCCCTAGACGTGCAACGCATTGGCAGCACCTCTGGTGTTGCAGATGTCCATGGGCGGCGGTGACCATTTTCCCTCAGGTGGTGGTTACCTGTAGTGGTAGAGCCAAACAGTAATCCTCACTAGATGATTACTGTTCGAATGGGCCGGCTCGACCGGGGTAGTACCACACTCTCACAGAATATCGGCGTAATAATAGCTTGCTATTGCGTTTCGTACGGTGAGTGACGAGATCCGGAGGCCTATTCCTTCATCCCCATCCCATCCCCATTCCCATCCTCCCTAGACTGGCAACGCATTGGCAGCACCTTTGGTGTTGCAGATGTCTATGGGCGGCGGTGACCACTTTCCATCAGGTGGGCCGTCAGCTCGTTTGTCAGTCAATATGACATAAATAAAAGTACAAATTTTGATGGCGTCAATTAACTAACTTTTTTTGTGTAATCCGATCATCTGTTGTCTCTGTCTTTATTGGCCTAATGCTTTTTCGGTCTATGTACCGGATAGGACATTCTGCGTCTAGGGCATTTCGCGTCTAAGGCACGTCTACGACATTTCGTGTCTAAGGCATTTTGCGTTTAGGACAGTTTGCGTCTAGGGCGTTTCGCGACTAGGACATTATGCGTCTAGTGCGTTTTGCGACTAGTACATTTTGCGTCTAGGACTTCGGGTGCCTCCAGGAACTACCAGTGGTCCGCGGACCGCCGATTAAGAACCACTGTGATAGATATTCTAATCATTTCATTCGAACCGATGGAAAGATTATATTGCATGAGTGTCAATACGGCTGAATTTACTATCGAGGGGGATTCGCGCACGTTTTAGTTCGAAGAGAGGCGCGGAAGGGGAAGGGTTTTTGTTGTGAGTTTTGGTACGTTTATCTTCTTTTTAAGTTGGTTGGTAAAGTCGTTTTGAATTTGGCCCGGGCACACCAAACGCGGTTGCGGCGCGTTTGCGGCGCGAACGCGGGTCCGCGCCGTTGTCGAACGGGGCGGGCGGTTTGCCCCGGCCTTAAGTGTAATAAAAAATAAAACCACTTTACCGTTCTTTTAAAGGAGATAAATGATATTTAAGATTACATTCAAGCCAGCCTGTGTTATTTGTACCGGAAGTTGATTAAATTACAAGATGAAGTCGGTTAAAAAAGCGAAAAATGTTCCTGTCCTATAGTATTTTTACAACCTGAAAATGTATTTTCTATAACTTTGTACTCTCCTCGATTTTTTGAATGTCGGTCATTACCGTTGTTCCCACGGAAATATTCTTGATTGAATTTCCATGTGTCCGGACCGTTTCAAATACTGCATTTTGATTGATTATGACTCGAGTAATCAAATCACGTGCTGATTTTATTTCACACTAGCTGTGCCCGCGACTTCGTCCGCATAGAGTTTGATTATCGTTACTCCCTCGGGAACTTTACAATTTTCCAGAATAAAAAGTAGCCTATGTGTTAATCCAAGGTACAAGCTATCTCCATTCCAAATTTCACCAAGATCCGTCCAGCCGTTTTAACGGGAAGAGGTAACAAACATACACACCCACACACACACACAGACACAAACTTTCGCAATTATAATATTAGTAGGATACTAAATAATTATTCAAACTAGTCAAATATGTAAGGGATGCACTGAACGACAAACGACTCGCGGGCAGGTCGTGCTAGACGTGCTGTGCAGTTTCACTTACATGAGCGCCTTCCTAATTAGACTCTTTTTCTTACACTAACCAACAAAGCTTTAGTTGTTTTAGGTTTGTTTTTTTTTTTTAATTTTTCCATCATGAGGGCTTACTGGCGTTTGCGACTGCGCGACATGTGCATGATGCAAGTTTGCCTGTGACGGGGTATCGAGGGGACGAGGAAGCAGAGGCGTAGCGTGAGGGTACGCTGATGTTATCATTTCTATTTTTAAACATTATATTATTACTCATTAAATATTGTACTTACATAAAAAAATTAGGTAATGCAATTTTTATGTTAATACAAGAAGTAATTAATAATATTTTCATCACACTTGCTCGGAAAGGGTGTTATTATACGCAAGCGTATAGAGCAACTATAGCCGATTTAACTCCTCTATGGGCCCCGCCGTCAGCGGGAGTTATAAACCATACAATATCCATAACTCCCTAGGGAGTTATGGATTTTGTATGGTTTCGAACTCCCGCGGGCAGTTAAGTGCGCCAGGTCGGCGGGGCGCGCGACCGCAAGCCGGCGGAGCTGCCCCGCGCTGATCGCAACGTACTTACAGTTTATGAACACCCACCTGATGGTAATTCACGATGTAAAATGGGAATAAAATTAATATATATACTTTTTTTTGTCTAATTTTTATTTAATTTCCTCGCAAATGTGATGAAAAACATTGTGTGTATCACGGGCAGTAAGGGGATAACAAACTCGAGTCATAAAAGCCCTCGCCTATCGGCGTCGGGCTTCTAACAGACTCTCGTTAGTTATCCCCTTCTTACGGCCCTAGATGCACAATGTACTATATCGCAGCACTGGTTTTTCCTAATTGGTTGTCAAAATGGTGGTCATTTCCTACGGTTTTTGATTAACCAATGGAGGTTTTATGGTACGAATGGATGGAATGTCTGCGAAGTAACTGGACATAATTTAGGAAAAGAGATCCAATCGACAAAAAAACAATGCCGATTTTAGAGATTATGTCGATGGCATACAATTTTATTACTAGTGGCTCCGTGAGCTGTAGAACTCGTGATAACCTTAACTTTGCCGTTGGAAAACTGATAATCCCATACATCGACATAGGTCGAGTCAGTTTACCAACACCGCAAATAAGTTGCAAAATGGGGGTTTTGCAACTTATTTGCGGTGTTGACTCCGCCATTTTGAAAAATTTCGAAAAACTGATTCGACAAAAACATTCTACTTATATAATTATCGAACCTGCTCACAAAATTTCACGAGAATCGGTGGAGAAATGCGACCTGTAGACGAGAACAAATGGACAGACGCCGGACAGCCGACGGACATCCGCTGGACATACGAAAGCAATTTTGCCCAAGCTGAAAGGGAGACGCCTCGCTCGCTTCGCTCGCTCGGTCGATCAAACGGAGGAGTGTCACGCAAATGATGTCTGACTGACAACCTAGCAAAAATTGGTCAACATCGGTTAGGTAACCTTTAAGGGGTGGAAATCGTTATCGCCTTTTCTATGAAAATGGTGATTTTTGCCTTTGGTTCACACTCCTCTTAATGGCATTTATTTTGTTTTGGATCTTTTTTGCTAAACTTCGTCCAACTGATTATGCAAGTATATTTTTAAGTAAATAGGTACAATTGAAACTAATGTAGGCACGGTTTTGATTCCGATTTATTCAATATTTATATTTGCAGAGTCATTCCAGTCGGGGCCCGATACATCGAGACAGCAGTTGGCACAATAGACCAAGCGATACCCGCGACCATCGACAATTGAAATAATTTTGATAAAATAAGCGAGTCGATGGTCTGCAGCGTCGGTCTATTTTTCTCTTACTTACTAATAACAAATTATGATAATAATAACATTATGTAATTAACTACTTATATTATATGACATAGTACGAGTAGGTATGGCCACGCGCCGAGTTTAAACAAACCTATAATGATGGTTAATTAATATGTTTCACTATTTGCTTGCTTCCTCTTCGCTGTAAACTCTTTCAATTGACAGAATAGGTTAAACCAATAGTCAACGCGTGGCCTCCCGCCTCTCTCCCTCCCCTTCCCGCCATCCTCGGCCCAGGGCGCCCAGCCGTCACCCTGCGCCAGCGCTAGCGCGTAGGTAGTCTTAACAAATAATTGACTAGAATCATATCTGTTTAATTCAGAACATTACATACCTTAGGTAAAATACAAAACGCTAACAAACTACAGTTGACTAGATATAGTCTCGAAACGCGCTCGCTTCGCTCGTCTTCGTTTAACGAGTACCAATGAAGCGTCGCAGCGTGGGGGGTGGGGGGGGTTAGTCTATCTAAAATTAATTACATTCTTAAGTAGAACACTCTCCGGAGTCACCGGTGGCGCCGCGCGGCCGACTCGCTCAACAGGTCGAATGTCAAGTAACTGTTCCATTCGGAACTGATTTAAGATTGAGGCTGCTTGAGCGAGTAGCCCCGGCGGCGACGGGCGGGGTCGGTGCGGGGTGCGGGGGGCGTCTATTCATCATCACCTTCGTCGGAGCTTCTCCTGTGAACAACGGGCACGTTGGAGTGAGTTCGTTCGGCCTCTAACTCTTTTTAAATGGCGACCAAAGTTGATAATCTAATCTTGCCTTCGAAAAAGTCTTGTTATAATGACAACTACTGTACATGACGGTAGACTCTTGCAGGTGGCTCGTGCGCGGCAGTCGCTAGAGACTCGACCCACGGAACTCTACTTTTAAATAACAATTACATTCAACCTAAACTATCATTTTGTGTTCCGCTAATTCTCAGGAGGGAAAATGTCAATGTGCACGACGATGGAGCCAGCCCAGTGTCACATGTGCAGCGGTCGGCTTCGGATCTTCGGAGTACGGAGAAGCCGCGGCTGCATACTACTTGCCGTTTATCGTTTCTCTCCCGAAGTGAAATGATTAAAGGAAGACAGAACAGACAGAAGTTAGATGACTGGCTGCGGGCCGGGCTGGCTCGGTGGTTGTGGAGATCTTTGGACGATACCGACTTCAGCGTTGAACATCGTAAGGCTGATAACGACGTCTGTTAGCCTTCATCCTGAGTTTAGAAGAAAAGTCATAAAGAAGAAGTAAAGAAGATTACTCCTAGTAAACATTAGCGTAGTGACCTGTTGTCGTAGGGCGGCGCACGCGCACAGCGGAACAGCGCTCCCACGCCGGAATACTCGCACAGCAGCCGGCCGCGCTCGGCCCTCTCCGACCCGCCCGCCGCCGTGGACCCCACGAGGGCGGTCAGTGCCGGCTTCAGCCCCTCGGGGCCCGGCATCGGCTCGGAACGCTTCCCGTAGCGGCTGCCCATGAAGAATCTGCACACTCAGTTTTATTTACAAGGCCTTTCTCAGTTTGTCTGCCTACTGCAGAAATGGATTATCTGAATTACTTTGGGTTATTAACCTTTTGGCCGCCGTTATCGACTATGCGTGACAGCGTATACAGGGTGAATAAGCCCTTCATAACCTTGACTTAAAGTTGAAATTCGTGTTACTTCCCAGACATGCTTGGCGGCCAAATGATTAACAGGACTTAACCACATTATCAGCTGGAGAGATCGCGAAGCTCCGAGCTTATAAGTTCACCGGTGTCTCAGTCGGCAACATCAAATACGTGTTCGGAAGACAAGCAAGAGATCGTTACATCAGATCTCAAAAAGAAGAGCGGAGGACTCTGTTGAGAGAACTTCTCTGACAAGGGCATAGCTCTTTAATTATGATGATGGACGAAGGTTGGTCGGATACTAGTTGAAGCGGCGACGTTACCTGTCGTTCCGCGGCGCGAGCAGGCGCGGCGCGGGCGGCGAGCGGCCGTAGCGCGAGCCCAGCACGAACGGCAGCGGCGACACTGCACAGGTGTATACTATACATATACGCTCACATATAAACAATACGGCAATAGGGAACTTGCATAATTTTTATTTCATCTTTTATTGGAAAGTACTGAGTAATAGAAACCAAACTGCGTTCGCAAAACATTATTGTGTTGTTTTTTTTGTGATACGACGCTTTGAAAAATCGTTTTCATACCACCCACAAAACGCTCCATACAAAATGTCCCTGAACTATGACGTCACAGTGCAGTTAGAGTATATAACCAGACCAATACAAAAAGAGCGCTGAGGGTCATACATTTTATATGGCCGTCAGGGCTCTTTTTACATTGGGCCAGGTATAAATATATGAAATTTGCAATTATTTCCGAAAATACTATTTTTAGGCCAATATCGTACAAATAAAAAATGACAGTACTTTGATGAGGATGTTAAAAACTAGTTATTCAGAACTAAAAAACAATATTTATTGTTCACTTATTTTGAAAATTTTTCACCCTTATTAAAAGAAAAAGTAACAGTCAAACTGATCTTTTTGTTTCTTTTACAGGCATTTACTTACGTTAAGCTACCGGTCCACAGTAATCTATACATATAATAAAATCGTAAAGGGGAAAAAGTATGTACATTGAAGATAACAATGAAAAAATGCTATGGGGGGCTTCAGAATGAGCAACAGAACAAATCCCAATGGTTTTTAAATTTCATGTCTGTTTGTCTGTTTGTCTGTTTGTCTGATTGTATGTGCACGATAAACTTTTAAACTACTGGGTGGATTTCAATGCGGTTTTCGAAAATGTATTAAGGGAAGCTTCAGGCCGGACGTAGGCTATATAAACTTTTGATAATTAAACTGGAAGGGGGTATAAAAGGGGTTGAAGTTAGCAACTATGAAATATACTAATTCGCTGAATTTATATACTTGAAACTTGGTATAAATACTCTTCACAACAAATAATTAGTTAGAGAAAAAATTAAACTACCCCTAAAATGGGTGCCTTAGGGCATTAAACTTTGTATGAGAATAACCGATTCCATATGTTTATGAACTTGAAACTTTGTATACATGCAGTTCAAAACAAGCAATTAGGAAGGCAATGGAGAAAAAAACAAAACTACTCCTAAAAAGGGATGTCTTAGGGTATTGAACTCTTTATTGGAAAAACTGATTCCATTTGTTTATCAACTTGAAACTTTTTATAAATGCACTTCAAAACAAACAACTAGGTAGGCGATTGAGAAAAAAAAACGAAACTACTCCTAAAAAGCGTTTAGGTTCACTTCATCCTCATTCCCATTTCGTTCACATTCCAGCATTCCTACTTAGTCAGCAATCCCATTTCGTCCACTTCCTATTCCATTCCAATTTCGTCCATATTTCCATTTCGTTCACATTCCCACTTCGTCAACATTTCTAGATTAATTAACACGCGTAAAGTAAAATAGGCCAAATACGTAGGTTGATTTAGATTATGTTAGTTTTGCAGCAGGCCCAGAGGGCCGAACCACCTAGAAACAGGAGCTCCGCGGTAGCGGAGCTCCGTCGACACTTATTGATTTGAAATTGATATATTGATAAGATGCTTTGGTGTGTTGAAAGTTTGTATGGGAAGAACTGACTCCATGCTGATATCTACTTAAAATATGGTACAAAAACTCTTCGAATAAAACAATTCTACTTCCTACAAAGTCTACTAATGTTATATATGTAAAAGTGTGTGTGTGTGTGTGTGTGTGTGTGCTGTGTGCCGTGGCTGAACGGATCTTCATGAAACTTCGTATATAGTTAGACCTTAGCTCCTGGAATAGGAAATAGGGTAATTTGTATCCCGGCTAAGTCAAAATAAAGGGAATAATTATAACCGAACGAGGTCGCGGGCAGAAGCTATATTTTATAAATGCGAAAGTAACTCTGTTACGTTTTCACGAACCAATTTTGATGAGTTTTGGTATGGAGATAGATCTGTTTGTTACGTTTTTACGCCTAAACCGTTGAAGCAATTTTGATGAGTTTTGGTATAGAGATAGATTGGACTTTGGAGAAGTACATAGGTTACTTAAATTATTATTCTACGCAGACGAAGTCGCGGGCACCAGCTAGTATATTAATATTTGTTACTAGAGTCTAGTAGCCAGTTGTTAAAGAGTGACCGAGACCGCGGCGGGCCCGCACGAGCAGGCGCTACACGCGTGAAGAACATGTGCGCTGGCGAGACAGATGACCGACAATAAACCCAGCCTTATTGGCGGAAACTTGTCTCGCTCAGTGCATAACATTCACAACACAACATTCTTAATTCATATGAAAACAATGAGATGCATATGAGACTCACTCTCAGCTCGTTTATCGCCGGACGCGAGTGCGCACGCGCACAGAAGCGCCACGCCCCACCACCACGACATGACTGTCCACTGACGACTGACGGCTAACTGCTGACTGCTAGCGACTGACGGGTGACTGTCGCTCGCTGACCGACACCCGGTGAACACTGCCTCTCTCGTAGAACGCGCTTCCGAACCTAAGGAAAATATGAATGCTGATAATTTAGTCGACACCGTATTCGTAGTTCAGTCTATTACAATGGCTTTAACGCTGTTCGCAAAAGAAGAGAGTTTTCAGGAATTTGGAGCATTTCTCTACCTTTGTTTTATTGAAGGCGATACTGTACCCTTATAGTTAGCTTATCATTAACAATATATGTCCTTATAGGAACGACTAATCAATGTATGCACGTAAAAATCAGATGACAATGTTAGAATTAGTTTTCTATATATATTGATGTGCCCTGAGAACGCCCTGAGAACTATACCGGAACTGCTAATTTCAGATCTTGTAAAACCCACAAGTTTAATACATAAATTTTGAATTAAGTGAAAACCTTAAAACTACGTAACAAATTAAAAGTAATTAACCAGTGAACTACTTGATTTTAGTCAATGAACTCTCCGCCGACATAAGATACGACTATATCTATCTTAATAAAAATAATAAAGCAACATAACTTGGCCAATGAACTGATTCGATTAAAATATTAGTTAAAACAAAAAATATCGTGCTAATTAAAATTGACTGCATGACAAGAAAACTTCTAAAAGAAATTTCTATATTTGTATGTTGAATATTAAATAGTTTCGTTAGTAGCCTCGTTTATTTTAATCATCTTGCAATTACCACGTACTATATTTTAACAAGAAGTGAAGTGTTTGCGTTCAAACACTTCACAGAGGCGACAAGCGTATTGAACGCTTGGCAACGAATGGCATCGCGTCTAGCTGACTTGTAACTCAATAGATGCGGCCGACAAACGTTGTTTTGTAGAGGCAGCCCCGCGTCCGCCGGAAGGACGTCGGTAATGGCGCGCTTTGACGCCGCGATCACCTTTATGCGACAATATCTCTGAGTATCGGCGCCGAGACAAGAAACGGGAAAAATAGGCCGGCGACGCGGGAAGTGAGGGTTTGCTGGACCCGAACGATAATAAATTATTATTAATTTAATGTTGTGATATTATAAGAAACGAAAAACGCCCCAATCAAAAAAAATTATGCGTAAAGATTTTAACACAGTCAAGCCTTTTCAGTAATTTTAACTGTAAAAAGAACACTAAGCGTGTTAGACATATCGCAACCACCCTCGGCTACAGATTCACCAAAGATATACTAACACGATGGACGATCGACGTGCATGCAAACCCGACGATCATAATGCCTGCACTTGCAACATGCAGCTGCAGTCCGCTGATTAGTGGCTGTTGTCGGATGAAAACGAGGTGATTCGAATCGGGATGCGCAGTAGTATTTGGTACGTTCATCAGACAATAGCGCTCAGAATAACATATCGACGATACGGGGTTCAATTCCGTGAGACCGCTCCTATATTAGGAGTGAAAACCATGGCATAAGCCAGTAAGTAACTAATCGTGAAAATCAAACCGTGACCCACCCAGGCATTGCTAATATATGGTATTTTGAAGTAGCAATTAATCAATTTTAAATGGCAGTCTGATCGCCCAGAGGTGCCGTGTTGTTCTACTCGGCGTCGTTTCACAGACGTGTGGCTGGAGCGTTAGTGGCTGATCTTTTAATTTGAAGGCGCTGTGTGTGCGTGCGAGCCCCGAGCGCGTTGCAGGCGCGGCGTTTATTGCTGCTTCGGATGTTTTTTGTGTCTACGCTTGAACTATTTATATAAATTACTTTAAATTATTGGACAGTGTCGTTAACTTGATTTTGTTAAGTTTCGTCGTACCATTTTATTAACGGTTTTTCCTGTGTGATATATATATACCTTGGAAAACATAAAAAAGTACTATTTATCAATGTCTAGCCTGTGAATTAAATGGCAAGAATTTGACTGAGCATTTCTGCGTGCGTTCGTTATTCCCTCGTAATAAGCTAACGGCTCACTGAGCTCTTGTGGCTTTATAAGGGTTAATATTCAATCATATATTTGGAGAGATGTTTACCCCGCGGGAATATCATATGAAGCTGTTAATACGCACGTAAACCCGGATCATGCACGCACTGAACGTTCAAGAAGTTTCTAAATGATATCTATATTTATTTTAAAACATTTAGAAAATCATTTCATTGCTTCAGTAAATAACAAAACATTTTTAAACGTTTTACTTGAGGCATCTTGAAACGCACTTTCTAACTTTAAAATTAAACTTTTTTGCATGAAACAATATTTTTTTTAATATAGAAATCTTAGACGACTAGTTCGCAATGTGATATCTAAACTGTCTAAACTATTGTCTCCGGTTGGTTTATTTACGAGGAAACAGCTGATTTAGCCAACAAAGGTGCATTTACAAACTTGTTTACCCAAATAAGTAAGTAAGTAAGGATGGATCGACTTAAGATCTGGCGGCTCATTCGGGAACGCTAAGTGATTCTGTAGCGACTCGTAAGCCAGATTTCTCATTCCACTCTTCCGCACGACGCCAAATGCGTAAGAGCGAGATGAGAGATATGGCATACGAGTCACTACAGAATCACTTAGCGTTCCCGAATGAGGCGCCAGGTGTTGATTTTTTTTAGCGGTGCAAAATATAGAACCAATTTTAGGGACCAAGCCCGTGACCTACAGACTTGCAGGCGTGATCAATGCGTGGGTAATTTGTATCACAATGCCAGTAAATTTTTCAGGCTAGAATAGCGAAGGAAGATTCAGGACATAAGTGCTAACAGAAGCCGGTCCACTTGGGAACTTGCACTCTGTGTTGCCGAAGCGGACGTTCACCGACCTAAACATTCTTAAACATTTAGTATCCCTTTTAACCATTTATAACTTCTTTATATCGGTTAGTGACATATTGGTATGTAGCATTAGCACACAGTAACATAGTTGATGGTGCCGGCGCTTGTCGTCGCCGGCGGCGCTCATCGATACTTTATTTTTTGAACTTGATATTAGATACGCACTTGTGCGCCGCATAACACACAAACAAACAGAGGCTCATTACGTATTCATATTGCCCTTTCTGTTCTCGATAATTATACAGTGAGAGCGAGGGCTACAGACACGAGCCTGTGGACAAGCGCACTCATAGTTTATGTGCATATGCATATCTATTTATGTACAAGTATATCAAAATAATATGCATGAAGGAGAGGCTTTTTATTCCTGAAAAATCATGAAAAGAAAAACAGAAACCATACATGATATACAAGAGTAAATGGCTGGCTTCCAAGCCCAAAATTGACATGGCGACTTAATGCGTTTAGTCATTTTCTACCAGTCAACCATAAGGTTAAACACAAAAAAGATTAGATTAGATTAGATTAGATTTATTTATTTCTCAATTTAATAGTACATTATAAATTGTACACATGTCAAGATATATGAAATTAAATTGAGATCGTCAATTATTAAATACGAATAAAAAGTTATAATCCAAATTTAAATTTGCTAATATTAAATGTCACAATCACAAATGAAAAAGGTAGGGATCTCCGTAAAGGATCGTCATTTCAACATATAAATTAGAAACTATAATGATAACAATAATAATACAATAATAATAAAACAAAAAACAAACAGATATATTTACATTGGCAATAAGACGCTTGAAATTTAATTAAACACACTCTTATATTTTGGACAAGACCAAGTTCTTCCCGATGATTCATTCTAAATCATATGCTACCTGCCAATATTGTACACATTCATACTTCAAAGTGATCATGATCAGTCGCTTTGAAGTATGAATGTGTACAATATTTCCAGGTACCATATGATTTAGAATGAATCATCGAGAAGAACTTTGTCTTGTCCAAAATATAAGAGTGAGTTTAATTAAATTTCAAGCGTCTTATTGCCAATGTAAATATATCTGTTTGTTTTTTGTTTTATTATTATTGTATTATTATTGTTATCATTATAGTTTCTAATTTATATGTTGAAATGACGATCCTGTACGGAGATCCCTACCTTTTTCATTTGTGATTGTGACATTTAATATTAGTTAATTTAAATTTGGATTATAACTTTTTATTCGTATTTAGTTTATTTTCCAATTAGCCCCCCAAAAGTGGTCCCTGTTTAAAATTAACCGGTCACTGACTTAACTACATATGTGTACCAAATTTTAACTCATTCGGTCCAGTAGTTTCGGAGCAAATTGGCCATGACAGACGGACAGACAGACAGACAGACACACGACTGATCCTATAAGGGATCGTTTTTTCCTTTTGAGGTACGGAACCCTAAAAACAACTGCATCCATAGTTTAACTAGTATATCAAGATTCCCTCGGGAGGCAGGTTCGAGTTCCGATCCGTGCAATGACGACGGACTATCTGTGGCCCTAATTTGAGGGTCCGCTTTCTGCACTCACACTCATTCACGCATACACTTATTATTTTAGAATCCTTCATGGCTACTTGTTAAAATTTCTCTCCTAAATTCCGAAAGAAAGCTTATTATAGCTATTACCTATAATAAGTACGGAAACATAATTAATTATCAGAATTACACTTGTAGATGTTAGCAAGACGCGAAATAGTTCGCATGTACTAATTAAACGAATGCCCGGGACCCGGGAGCCCCGGACCCCGGGACCCGGGAGCCCCGGACCCCGGGACCCGGGAGCCCGGGAACGCGACAGCGAGGAGAAGACATCAACGCGCCGTCAACGCACGTCATGTTTATGGTCGGCTACTTATATCTTACATGTGTGATTAACATGGATTATAAATAAGTAACATGAGAACTAAATCTTTTCTTTAATCTGATACTATTTTAAAAATCTGACACTTATCTCGAATGAAAAAAAAAAACCAATACACTTTTACGCTAAAATAATTTTTCGACCGAACATTTTAAAGGTACAGCCTCATGCCAAATAAAAGTAGATGAACTGGCAAGATCAACTAATGCACTTATTAGGTACGGTCAGCTTTGTATGTAGCTGCACACTTTAGAGTCTTGTCTTTTTAACAAGTTCATACGGTTGTATTAAACGACAAGGTACAAAATTGCAGTTGAGTTTGACGCCGACTGTACCTCTACCCGTCTCTCTTTCAATGAACCAATTACCGTGTAGGAACTCACCTGCGAGCCGGCGCGCTGCTGAGTGCGGTCCGCGCCGCGCCGCGCCGTATTTATGCGCCCCGTGCCGCCGCCCCCGCCTCCTCCCCGCCCGCGCGCCACAGGTGACCGATCAACAGCAGGAACACATGTGGAACTGAAAACTCACATCGGCTTGTGCTGAAGATATGTGAGAAATAAGGACCAAATCGTTAATTATGGGTACAACCAAAATAGTAGTTTATGCAACGGTTGCATAATGATAGGCCTTAAAACACTAGTGCGGTTTTCATGAAACGAGCCGATAGGCGAGTTTCATAATAAGATCGCACGAGTGTTTTAAGGCCAAATTATGCAGAGTTGCATACATAACTTTATCTACATACATATTATAAATCCTCCATGATGGGTTCAGAAACAATATTTTCTGGCAACAAGTTATTTGTTGCAATCGTGGCTGAATATTTCCGATATCCGGCGCATTTTCACATCACACACATTCCGAGAAGACTACTATTCATATTTTCAACTAAAATGTAAATTACAAACAACTTTTTCTATTCAATTCAACAACAATTCTACTTTCGTTCAGCAAAACACCAACATAATGGCGCCAATTCGATCCTCTGTCAAGACCATTTTTTTTTTAATCATAGACAAACGAATGAAGTCTCTCTATAAAAATATACTGAATTGACGTTACGTATCAATAACTGTTTAATATCTATGGATACTAGAATAGAGACCCACTTGAGTTTTGACAGCTGTTCCAAATTTAATCTCATTTCTTTACTAAAAACGATAAAGAAATAACATTGCAGCACTGGTTTTTCCTAATTGGTTGTCAAAATGGTGGTCATTTCCTACGGTTTTTGATTAAACAATGGAGATTTTATGATATGGGTGTAGATAAAAGCAATTTTTTGTGAAAAATTTGGAAAAAAAAAAACTTAGTTTAGCAAGGTATTTGTCAATGTGGAATGATGTCGACACCCTTTTTTCACTGAAAAACCTTTGAATGCCGAAATCTATCGGAAAGAATGTCTCCAAAAAAGATTACTGCCTAAATAATGTTGGACCTTTAGTGCTTCGTCAAAAGTGACGAAGCACTAAAGGTCCAACATTATTTTGGCCTGACTTGGCTAGCTCTCACTTTGCTTCATCTGTGCTACAGTGGTATGCCAAAGAAAACGTGCAGTTTGTAAGCAAACAACACAAACTGTCCACAAATACGTCCCATCGAGAGATTTTGGGCCGTAATGAAGAGGGATTTACGCTATAAGGATAATTCAGCCAATTCATTAAAAAAATTCAAAAGAGGTTGTAAGCAGGTAGGTAGCAAGTACATATTATTATTGTCTTGTTTTTGGCAATAGGGTGTATAAATAACAGTAAAAGATGTATATATAAAAAAAAAAAGATAAATATTTTTCACGCTTACTTTCCTGTACCCATAATTAACGATACAGACGTTAGTACATTACAGCAGAAACCAGTAATTGAGTCTTCCTGGACCATTGAAGTTAGAAGTTACTTATACGAGGCCTAGTTGATTAATTACAGTCGAAGAAAGTATAGTTCTTTTATTCAAACAGAAATCCCAAAAAGTATGTTTAATAATGTACGAATACACAAGTGCGAGTTAAACTCGCGTGGAGAGGGTTCCGTTCCGTACATGATTATCTGAAATTTACTAGTTACTTTAATTACCATAGACTTTTTATAGGTTTTCCTGTAATGTATAGGCAAAGAACTATTTTCTGTATTTTTTTCAAAATTTTAGCCCCATTCGTTTCGGAAATAAGGGGGGGGAATGGTCAATTTTCGCCTATTTTCCTAAATAAGTTCTAAAATGTTTTACTTAAAATTCAAAAGAAAATATATTTAAGATACATACAATAAGCCCTTTCATTTGATATGTCACACAATATAGGATGCAGAACCTTTTTTTTTTTTGTTTTTCTAATTTACCCTCCAAAAGTGGCCCCCACCCATGTTTAAAATTCATATATTAACGTCATGCATCCGTATTGCGGTCACCGATTTACATATGTATACCAAATTTCAACTCAATCTATCCAGTAGTTTCGGAGCAAATTGGCTGTGACTGGGTAATTAATTAATGGCTACAGCAACCAAAGGATGCCCACAAGGAGGAGTCTTGTCACGAACTCTGTGGAGTATTGTGATTGACTCCCTCCTGGGAGAACTCAGCACTGGCCTCGTGTACACAGTAGGGCACGCAGATGACCTAGTGATGCTTGTCAACGGCAACTTGCCGTAAGTATACAGGATAAGAGATCATGAATAGGGCCTTAGTAAAGGTGGATAACTGGTGCAGTAAACACCAGCTATCCATTTATCCAAACAAAACAGTGGCAATACCGTTTACCAGAAAAAAAGACCTTCGAAACATGCAGCAACTTAAACAGTATGGTAAATTTCTAAAACAGTCCATTGATGTGAGATATTTAGGAATCATACTAGATAAAGAACTGACCTGGAAGAAACAAGTAGACAATATAACAACCAAAGCTCTCAGAGTATTTGGTATGTGTAGATCTGCCTACGGAAAAACGTGGGGCTTAAACCCTTAGGTACTGAAATAACCCCAGTCCGGTGCTTAGGCAAATCTGAATCTGGATGTGTTCTTTGAATACATAACAAATGGCTCTAGACTATCTGTGTAGGTACCAAAGTTCATTTAAATCGGTTCCGTAGCATATTTCCATACAAACTTTCATCCCCTATTCCCTATTGTTATTTTACACCCTTGAGGGTAAAACTTTTACAAACTTTGAATGTTATATTTATTTATATCGAATCAACAGCCTAAAACATAAGTTTCAAGCTTCTATCTTTAAGAATGACGATACTTCCGTACAACTTTTCATCTCCCCTTTCAAACCCTTACAACCCTTTTTCGCATTAAAAAGTAGCCTATGTCCTTTTTCAGGCTTTAGACCATCTGTGTACCAAATTTCATGTAAATCGGTTCCGTAGTTTTGGCGTGAAAGCACGACAGACAGACAGACAGACAGACAGACAGACAGACAGACAGACAGTTACTTTTGCATTTATAATATTAGTAAGGAGTAAGGATGGTAAGGATAAGGATTTGTGTATGATGAATAAAAATTGTTTTGATTGAAATGGGTTTTTGCCACTTTATCTATAATTTTATGCGTGGTCGAAAACTAGTCATGAAGTGGACGGAATCCATCAAAATCGACCCAAACATTTGATCTCTAGAGCGCCACAAAGGAACAAACATACATAGGCTGATAAACACATTACCCTCTTTTGCGTTGCGCAGTTGAGTAATAAAATAGGAGCTCGTTGGAGTGGCTAAAGTTGGTAAGTAGTATTTTTGCGTTTTAATTTTAATTTAAGTGAATGTTTTGTTAAAATGAGACTCCAATCAAGATTTCTTTTAGTTTTGTGAAATTAAGGGTTTGGTGATGCAGAAGGTATTGCAACATTCATTTCTGAATGCGGGTTTTGCATTCTTTATTTCGTTACAGTTTAATGGACCGCCGAGCAATCCAGTGCTGACTCTTATAGTACCAGACAACTTGAAACACATTGATGAGAAGGTTCAAAACCAGAAAATGCCATCCAGTAAGCACACAATGTAAGTGGGCACCTACATTGTTACGAGTATATTAGTAGTGGCTACGGAATGTGCTGCCTAAATTTAAATAAGTACTACTACTTTATTTGCAATATCTGTTATTTTTTGCAAACTTTTGTATCTCTTATACATATATATCAGTAATTTGTACGCTATATGTCCCATAATTATTTTTCGAAATTTACAAGCACTGAATTTTTTTTAAAACATAACTCATACCCCTGTTTTTACAGTAAAGAAGAAAGAAGCAGCGTTCAACCCTACCATAATGCAGTAATTTTAGTTTTTTGACGAGCTACATTATGCCGTTGATGCGATCGGACGTGTCGGCTAATTAGTATATTAAATTAAACAATCATTTGCAATATCGTGACCTAGCTCTACATTAAGCCGATGCGTATTATCTGTGTCATTTCGGTATTCGTGTTAAGTGAGTTATTGCTATGACTTATTAATGTTCAGTGTGTAATATAGAAAAATGGACGGCAGTCCTTTTAACCGGAGCTCGTTAATGCGCCGCAGCCCGCCACCCATGCCCATGCCCGCGCCCGCGCCCGCGCCCGCGCCCGCTCCCGCGCCCGCGCCCGCGCCCGCACCCGCGCCCGCACCCGCACCCGCCCAGCAGGAGGAAGATCCTCCTAGAGTTGTGTCCACGCCTGAGATCCAAAACTGGATGAAGACTATCGAGCAGTGCCTAAATGAGGTGTGCGCTATAGCATCTGAAGGAAAACTGAATTCGGACTAGAAATTAAAGTCATGGGACATCTCAAATGGCCGTGCAGTATCAGTCCCTCAAACAAAATACTTTTCAGACCCGTATCACCCTTCAAGCCCTTAAAGAAAAACGTGACCTTTCGCAGCAACTTCAAGACCTCAAACAAAGTATTGAAGAGTCCTCAAAACCCGCCACAGAGGCAGTCTCCTTTGCCGATATAGCCAAAAAAAGTGCAGACAACTTTATTCAGCCCAGCAACATCAGCTCTGTAGCAATTTACCCTACGGATAAAGCGAAGTCAAGCGAGGAGACAAAAATCCTTGTCAAAAAAATCATCAGACCTGAAGAAATGAAGTTGCACGTGAGAGGTTTGCGCAAGACAAAGAACGGCGGTGTTATCATCAGCACCGACACCAAGGACGACATCGAGAAGCTGAAGCAGTCGGCTGAACTGGCGACTTCGGGCCTCACTGTGGATGAACCACTTAAACGCAAGCCTAGAATTATTGTAATCGGAGTGCCTGCGTCAATGCAGGAACCAGACGTGTTCGATTGTATATTTCAACAAAACTTAGCCGACAAGCTTCAAGGTACGACACTTGAGACATTTTTGACCACTATTAAGCTAAGTCATAAGTCGGGTAAGAAGGACGCTGAGACCTGTAATTATATAATTGAAGTCCCTGCACATATACGCAAGGCCCTAATTACAAAGGACAGAGTTTTGGTGAATTGGTCATCGTGCCCCGTCAGAGATTTTACTCTAGTGACAAGGTGTTACAAGTGTCAGCAGTACGGTCATGCGGCCAAGACATGCCGCGAGGAGGCCAATATCTGTGGCCATTGCGGTGAAATAGGTCATGAACTAAAGGACTGCGCGAAGAAAGCCGAGCCACCAAAATGTGCTACATGTTTGTACTTCAAGAAGCCGTGCAATCACAAAACTGGCGACGTAGACTGTCCCGCAAAAAAAAATGCTGAGAAAAGATACATCAACTCGATAGATTATGAGGGAGCCTGAGGGCGCCTGGCGTTGTAAGAGTATTTTTCCATCAACAGCACTGAGTTAGTTACTAACCCATCACAAAGCTGCTCCACTGACCTTAATCCTAATCTAAGTCGCACGCAAAAATGTCTAAATTATTGTAAATAAACTTGCAACGTTGTCTTCAACCCAGTTTACGAATTCTGATGACGCGGATTCTTGCATGTCTTACTTAATTTGCGATTATTATTATTTTATATTAAGATCAAAACACTGACTATTGACATTATGTTATTATTTCGTTAGTTATACCGTTTTGTAATTTATCTAACTATTAAGAATAGAACTGTATATTGCACATGAATATTTACAATAGTTTATATGTAAGTTAGTCTGTTTTGCCTGAATCACAGGAACAACCTAGTTCAGGCACACGTATTTTTTTCTCTATTAGTAGATATGTTTAGTATTTAGTATTTTCAATAAAGATACAATTCTACCATAACAACCGCTGTCCCCGGACGCCCAAGATACAGGCCCAGCCTAGTTTGGGGTCCGTCGGATATTAGCGTTAAGGAAAAAAAAAATGATAGCTTAAGAAAATTGTTAAATTGTAACTTGTAACTTTGATAATAAATTTTATTCTTTTTATTCTTATTCTACGAGGGCGGGTTGAAAAGTTCGCGGCCTAACTATTAAAACAAATACACATATTATATTTATTATTATTATTTTTCTACATAGTCCCCCTCGAGTTCAATGCACTTTTTCCATCTGGATTCCAGGGCCATTACACCACTTTTGAAGAAGCCTTTGTCCAGATCCTCAGAATACCTGTCCACTTTAGCTTGAACCTCTGCGTTGCTCAAAAATTTCAATCCACCCATATGTTTTTTTTCAATTGGGGAATAGGTGGAAGTCCGATGGTGCTAAATCGGGTGAATGGGGCGGGTGGGGCAATAATTCAAACCCACAATTGTGAATTTCCGCCATTGATTTTAGTGACGTGTGAACACGTGCATTATCCTGATGAAAGAGATCTTTTTTGGTCAACATTCCAGGTCTTTTTGACTTTAGTTCCTCGCGTAAACGACGCAATAGGTCACAATAATAATCCGAGTTTATGGTAGCACCTTTCTGGAGGTAGTCAACCATTATTATTTCTTTTGCATCCCAGAATACTGATGCCATGTATTTATTGGCAGACAAAATCGCTTTGGCTTTTTTGGGAGGCGGAGATCCAGCAAGAACCCAGTGCTTCGATTGCTGTTTGGTCTCTGGCGTAAAGTGGTGAACCCACGTCTTGTCTGTGGTTATAAATCTGTTTAAAAAGTCTTGAGGATCGGCTTGATAGAGTTCTAAACAGTCGCGTAAATTTGTAAATCGATTGCGTTTTTGCTCAACTGAAAGGAGCTTCGGAACCCATCTCGCCGACACCTTGGAAAAACCTAATTCATTGACAATAATGTTCTGAGGCATCTCCTATGAAAGAACTCAGATTCTTTCATAGGAGATGCCTATGATGTCAGCTATTTCTCTGATTTTTAAACGACGGTCTCTCATAATCATATCGCATATTGCTGCCACATCATGTCCATTAGTTGCCGTTGTTGGCCTCCCGGGGCGTGGGTCATCTGTAATACTGTCTCGTCTACGTTGGAACTCAGCTGCCCATTTTCTTATCATCGTATATGATGGACAGATTTCCCCTAATGTACCTTTCATGTCTTCATAAATCTTTTTCGGAGTCAATCCTTTTTTATGCAGGTGTTTAATTACAGCACGTTGTTCCAATTTCTCCATACTTAAAAAACTGTTCTACACATGTACTTCAACAGGCCGTAAAATTATAATTAAATACAGATGCCAATTGAAAATTTGCGGGTTGACAGTGAAATAATGACAGTTCAAAATGGCGGCATAAAAGAAAAATATTTCATTTTTTTTATGGTTAGGCCGCGAACTTTTCAATCCGCCCTCGTAGTAGTAAATCCAAAATCAGAGCAGCCCGAGAAGCAGCTGCAAAAGCAGCCCGAGAAACAGCCGCAAAATCAGCCAGTGGCTAAAGAACAGAAATCTGAAATACAATCAAATGCTGACAGTTCAGAAACGTTAAACAAGACTATTCAGAAACAAGAGAATTACAAAGGGAATGTTGGCAGCTTGTCGTATATCCCGAGCTTGCTGCAGCAGTTCATGCAGAAGCGGATGCCACTGCTAGAGTCCCAGCTGATCAGTGAGCGGTCACCCAGCAAAGAGTCTCTGACAGACAACGACTCTGGGAGGCAGATATCATCCAGTAAGTTCTAAAAATAATATAATAGGGTATTCATGCATATTCAGAGCATATCCTAAATTCTAAATCAAATGCATCCTGTTTGACTCTAGTAAACTTGCGTGCGAAAGACAAACGTGTTTCGCAATTAAAGAAAGTCAGTAGTGGTGGAAATTCTG
Organism: Tortricodes alternella; assembly: GCA_947859335.1. Taxonomy (NCBI): domain Eukaryota; kingdom Metazoa; phylum Arthropoda; class Insecta; order Lepidoptera; family Tortricidae; genus Tortricodes; species Tortricodes alternella. The sequence goes on from OX401968.1 coordinate 7,966,411, forward strand.
CTCTAAGTTCTCTGAGTTCCCGAGGTTCGCGGGGTTCATGGCTCGATGTTGGTTCCAGAAGGCTCAGCGGGGTCGGCAGGTTCAAATGCAGATCCGCCGCATTGCGTTCGCAGTCATCAAGCCAGGTGTCGACTCTTTGTTCCGGTTCGTGTGAGCCGAGCATGCTGGCTCTCTGTGAGCCCTCTGCTTCGACCCGAGCCTACTCATTTACAAGTGGAGAAAACATGGCGCGTATGAGAACGTGCCTAAAGGGAGCCGCACGTGAATCGGTGCTGTCTCTACTTCACACGACTACAGATCCTGAGGTAGTCATGCAGACCCTACGACAGTGCTACGGACGACCGGAGATGATTGTCGACAAGGCACTTAACGATCTAAACAAGCTGCCGCGACTAGGCGCTTCGGCCGCGGATTTGAACGCTTTCGCGGCCCGTGTGCAGAACATTGTAGCCGTCCTTTCTAGCGTGGATAAGAAGGGATATCTCAATAATCCCCTTCTAACAAGAGAAATATTAGAAAGGATGAGCCCGCACCTACGGTCGCGTTTTTGTGATTACGCGATCGACAACGAGACCGAATCAGAACTCGAGGTTAAAGTGCTGTCTAAGTTTTTGATGCGAGAAGCGAACCGAGCGCTGCGCTTCACTTATACCTCAGCCGCGGCGGGAACCACAACACATACCGCCGTGGCGCCGCCTCGAAGACCCGAACTGAAGATAACGAAGCCTTACAACTCTCAAATACCGCCGCGGCGACCGAACCCAGTGTACGCGTCGGACCCAGCGGACGCGTGCCTGAGCTGCGGCGGTAATCACGAAACGCCGCAGTGACGCAAGATTTTGCAGCTCGCAGTCGACGCTCGCTGGGAGTGGGCTAAGCAAAACAGGATTTGCTTTAAGTGCTTAAACAAGAGGCACAGAAGAGATCATTCAGACAGATTCTGAGATCAGAGACCACCAAGAAACGGGGCGTTATCCCGTCATTTCCTGTTATTTTGAATTTTCATTTTTTTTTAAATAAATATAAGTATAAATAATAATTACTTACAGTCTTAGCATGATTTATTAATTTATTGGAATTTCAAAGCTCGGTAGCAACCCCTAAATATTGTTCAAATATTATTAAATTAAATATTTTCTAGAAGTAGAAAATTACTCTTTTTGGTCAACTAAGGACCTTCCTGTTGTAGATACATCCTGTTATAGATCTGTTTGTTTGTTTAAATTAAATATTTATATATATATATATATATATATATATATATATATATATACATATATATTATATATATTTGTATGTTTGCGACAGAACGCATTGTTATTCACAACAAGTAACCAAATACATTTTTTTTCCTAAAATTGAATCGACAATCCTGATCACAACATTATTCACGAATTGGTTGAGAAATGGACAACCGCCGGACATCAAAGATCTCAAAAGAAGGATATGCCTATCAGTACAATTTCGTGTAACAAGTCTCATAGAAGGTTGTCAAACGCCAGCGCCATGGCTTAACCACACCCTATTGCTGATGTCTTAGTTCTTACGACATAGGTACAAGTCTAATATTGCTTGATTCACATGCTTCCATGTCATTGTGGACGGTGGGGTCGGTGGTGCGGTCTCACACCGCACATGCGGGACGGCATTTCTTCAATTATAACACTGTCACTTAAATGGGCGTGAAGCATGCGTCAACGATGGTGGTTAACACGCGTCAGATTCGCGTTCTGACACCTCAAAAGTAAGCATCGCGAAAATTGCTTTGAGCAGTCCCTTACTATATATTTCAACGCCGGACATATTAGACACAACAAACTCTTCAGGTAGGGCCAACTCACGAGGCATATTTTCTGACGCATCGAGTGCATGCAGGTGGGTCTGTAGGTTATCGTCTTTTGTACCCTTTGCGCTGCATTAAGGGAAGTGAATCCCTCACGTATGTCTCGAGTCTTGCTTTGAAAGCTTCGACTGCCTTTCTTTCTTCCTTCTGCTTTCTTTGGATTATGGCCATCGGTTGCAGCAACAATTAGGTACTGCCAATGGGTAGCGCTTTATATATAAATATAAATAACTAATTAAAAAATCCGGTAGGTATCACGAAGAAATTTCGTCAAAGATTATATGTCAAACATTCAATTATTTTACAAAACAAAACATAATTTGATTTCATTTATACCTGCACTTCATGCGCGCCGAGTGGAGGCGAGTGCAGGCGAGTGGCTACGTGAAGTAGGTCCGCTCGGCTCGACTCGTGTGCGCACGCCTCGCCTCGTCTGCGCTCGCTATAGTTGTCGGTTTTAAGTGCAAGATCAAAGTAACGAGTTAAATCGCGAGCGGCCCCAGTGTTGCCACCTTTGTTTTAGTAATGGGGGTAGTTGAAAAAGCTAAAAAGGGCTAGATCGGGCTAGATGGAGCATGTTTTAAAAAAGAGGCTAAAAAATACCTTTACTAATGATTTCGATTATGTATTTATTTTTTACTTTGAATTACAATAACATTTCTAAATTAAACCAAATTAGAAGAAAAAATAACCGATTTAATAGGTTCAAAAATTAAAAATATTATTTGGTTATTTAACTAACTAAAATTAAACAAATTTAACCAGTTCAAAATTTTAAAAGAATAATTTAGCTATTAACCAAAATCAAAAATATAAATCAATATCTATGACACAAATCGCGAAAGTTCGATGGTATCGCGATGTTAAAATGGCGCAAATTTCAGATTTTGGTGCAATATTTTTAAGAAAATGAAAAGGGGCTTTCCGGGCTAAATCATTAAACAGCGAGTTCAAATACAGTAAAAAGTGCTAGATCTAGCCCCAAAAGGGCTAAGGTGGCAACACTGAGCGGCCCGACCTCACGCGCGCGTACATTAGTGTGCCATAGGTTATAAAATACTTCACGTACGATTTTTCTTTAATATATTAAAACAAAATTAAAATGAAATAACCCTCTTCGGAATAGGACATAGGGTACTTTTATCCCAGAATATTCAAAAGTTCCCGAGGGCATAACTATAACCAAATTCCGTTCGGACAATGTCGCAGGCAAATGGTAGTTTTAGATATAATATGAATTTAATGAAACTCTTTTCTTTTATTATTTAGGTTCTGATATCATCTAACAATAGAATAAACACAAAAACATGTTCACGCACGTCCCTCCATTAGGTACTTAATAATGTAATGAATTTTGATACGTATTTATATACAAATATAAATTTCATACGGTAGATATATGTTCATAGTAAGTAAGTCTTTTTGTGTATAGTAAGCTAAGCATCCGCCATCTCCTTTTCCTCCAAGGTTTCGGAATCTTTTTTGTACAATATGTACGTAAAAAAGCATAATGAGCAATCGCGGACAAAGCTGTCGCGGCACATCCATCGTCTTCTACGTTTCGGCGGCAACTGAGCTATGCGAGCGTCAAGTGGATGCCACTCGCCTCGGCACCACTCGCCGAGTAGAGTTGTGCGTGCTCGTTCACTGCGCGGATCGCTCCGGACTAGTACGATTGTGCGAATGTACTAGTTCGCTCTTTTAGTTCTTTTAGTACACTAGTACACTGAAATAATCTCTCTATGGTCTGCTCCCGCCCGACTGGTCCGTTTCCTTCCCTCTTGCTGTCTTACTCTGACAGAGCCAATGTGCAGCCGTTCGGTCGGTCAAACGGATCGCTTCGCTTGCGCTGCTCGCTCCGCGCAATGTACTAAGAGCAGAAACGTTACGGAATAGTTCGTTCTAGTACAGTGACGGGAATTCATTCCTTTACTTCATTAGTACATGTACTACACAAGCCTATCGCCGAGTGCCTCGCACGAGCGCCTCGTACGAGCGTCAAGTGCAGCTATTAGAGTAGTCACATCACCGATAGCGCGCTATTATATAGGCGTGCTTACGTTCTTTCAAAGCTAGCGCGCATTCGGCGTTGAGAACTCGCTTTTAGTGCGTCTTGTTACGTAGGGCTATTTGGAACCAAACAGAGTCTAGTCTAGACAGCGTGACCACTCGGTAGTTTTCTACTTTTTTGGTAGATTTTAAGCGAAATGGATAAACATTTGGTAGGTATGTTAAAATAAGTTGGTATTTTTTAGTAGTTTATGAGATAATAAGATTTTCTTTTCTTATTCTCATTCTGATTCTGATTCTCTTTCGTTTTTTGACTGAAAATCAAAACATCCAAATACAACAAGGTACATAATGGTCACCAGACATGTTTAAGTTTATCGTTTAATTGGCATGAACAGACAAAGAACTTGGTATACAAAAAAGCGAATAAATATTGCATTGTCATCCAGTTCTAAGCTGTTTCAAGTTTCAAGTTTCTACCTCATCGGGAAGATAATTTAAAATCGATAGCAAATTTTTTAACGAATTGTACCTACACCAGAAAGCGAGGTACTAAAACCGTGGTAATAATTAAAATAACATTACACATATTCATCGCATTTTGTGTTCAATGCCAATATACCTTGTTCACAAAACATGTTGTTTATTATTCGCGTATGATAATTTAGATTTTTAAAATACATTTGATAGATTTTGGTAGTTTTTGACCGAGCTTTTAGTAGATTTACCAAAATAAAAGTGGTCACGCTGAGTCTAGACGGGCAAACAAACAAGCAGTATTGTACTTGTAATAATAAATATATTAATTAATTAATTATTCAATTAACCCCTTACATAATACGGTGAACGTCCCGGAGGGCAGTGTATCTTGCCGAACAAGTGAGTGCGGGCCGCGAGCGGCATGGTCCAGCCCGCCAGTACGCAGGTGAGCCGCTGCCCGCGAACCTTCCAGTGGAACTATTGTTCCTTAACCTTTAAAGTGAGCCTTAGAGTACATCTCTACGCGGTAAACCACTTGGTGCTTAGGGTTTGTTTCTATAGACAGAACTAATTTGTTTAGAACAACAGTGGCGCGAGACTGAGTGATGAGACGACTCACATCCATCGCCTCTGTGGCATGTGGTTTGGTGGAGATGTCACCAATTTATCAACTTTTACATCATATGTCAGGGGGCAAGTCTGTGAAGATATACCCTTAATTATTTATACATGATTACTGTCACTATTCAGTCATTTTGACTGCACTGTCACCATCCTGCCATGATTCTTTAAAAGGCAGCCTTCTAACATCACCAGTAATGTCTTCTGTGAAACATTACTAAATGTATGATAACTAGCGACATTTAGTGTAAAACCCTAACTTTATCCAAATACTTCGTAGTCCTCTTACCTTTTCCCAATAAGTGTTTGTATTTAGAGGAAAGCAAATTTAAACAATATTATTATGTTTAGGTGTAATATGATGTGGCAAAGGTGTTTAGCCAGGAATATTAATAAACATTTGTTTCTCCCTAGATGTGCCGATCCCTTAATGAGGCACATCATAAATTTGCAAGCTCCAAGCTAGTAAGAACGATCACATGGTAATTAAATCCACAGGCAGACACATCAGGTTTCGCTAAGTGATATTTCAAACAAATAATTATTTCTCAACCATGCTTGGATATTTCTCCTTAATTTTCTAATTAATTGAGCCCATGAAGATCTATGTTGCAGGTCCTACTTTACACTGAAAATACAAAAATATTAAATTTAATCAATTTGAGCAATATTATAATAAAAGTAGCTTATTTTTAAATTGTGATAAGTGCTCTGTACCTAATTACATTTACTAGGAAAAAGAAGCCCATTATGTATGAAAATAAACTATACAGTAACAATTTGAGTAGAGTTGATTTAACAGTTACATTCGGAGCTGCCTAGAATTTGCTTCAGTCATTTGGAACCCTTATTACCAAAAGCATAAAGACAGAACACAAAAAGTGCAAAAAAAATCGTCAAGGTTCTTGAGTTTAGAGCTGGTGGACACTATGTCGATTACATTATCATCAGCTAACAGGCAACACTTCCAGCTTCTTACTTTCAAATGCTCCTGTATCGATTTATTCACATTGTTTAAAATCTTTAATAACTTAATGGATGCCCCTGGATTTCTACAAAATATAAATATTTGAGTGCCTCGTAGAACTGAAGGTACTTGCCGTGCAAATCGATATTTAGCATCACCAAATATGAGAGCAGACATGCACAGCATTCTCATCTTAGATGTGTGTGCAGACTGTACAATGACAGTAGCATGGATGCAGATTTGTTTGGTAGCTCACTGGCAGTATTTAAGATAAATAACAGACTTTTACTGAATCATCATGATTTGTATTAAGAAATATCAGATAAGAATGGGGAATATGCATGTTTTTTTTTCCACCATTTATTGGAAAGTACTGGGTAATAGAATCCAAAACTTATGCAAAACAATTTTTTAAATATAGGATGCTTTGAAAAGTGTAGTTCATACCATTCACAAAAACGCTCCATACAAAACGGAGCTGAACTATGACGTCACAGTGCAGTTAGAGTGTATACCAGACCAATGTAAAAAGAGCGCTGACGGTCATACATTTTATACAGCCATCAGCGCTCTTTTTTACATTGGGCGATGTATATGAAATTTGCAGCTATTTCTGACAATACTGTTTTTAGGCCAATATCGTGCAAATAAAAAAATTACATAAATTTGATGAGCATGTCAAAAACTAGTAATTCAAGAACTAAAAGACAATATTTATTGCTGACTTATTTTGACTTGATTTTGACCCTTAATAAAAAAAACGGAACAGTCAAAATGATCTTTTTAGGGTTCCATACCCAAAGGGTAAAACGGACCCTATTACTAAGACTCCGCTGTCCGTCTGTCCGTCTGTCCGTCTGTCCGTCTTTCTGTCTGTCTGTTTGTCTGTCCGTCTGTCACCAGCCTGTATTTCATGAACCGTGATCGTTAGACAGTTGAAGATACTAAACAAAAGAATAAAATAAATATTTAAGGAGGCTCCCATACAACTTTTTCCTTTACATGCATTTATTTACATTTTCTTTCATTATATTTATATAATTTACCTAAACCTCATTTTGAGTTTCATGCATATTCCCTATTAAATATTAAATATACATTCGTATTTAGGAAAAGTAAAACCCCAGTATATTATAGTAGTAATATGTTATGTACCTGTACCTTTTGATAATACATATATGCTTTACAGGAAAGTATACGCCTATTTATATAAGTTCCTAGCTAAGACTAGAAATAAGCACGGCTTTACTCACGATTTATTGTCAGAAATAGTCCGACATGTTTCGGACTCATATGGAGTCCTTCAGGGGTTGAGTACGGTCGCGCTCACTGCAACCCACGCAGACAATAAATCGTGAGTAAAGCCGTGCTTATTTCTAGTCTTAGTAATGTCTCACGAAAGTTTTAATCTGATTAAGGTCCTAGCTGTTGCTAATATGTCATATAACATTGAACGACAGTTTGTTTGTAAAAAATAAAAATAATAAATCCGCACGCTGCGGTATTATTATATTTTAAGATGACAAGGTCTCGTTACTGTTAGGTGACATCCCTAAAGTATGTCGCATCACATGTTAAGGGAGCGGGAGGCGGTCGACGAAGTGTGACATCGTGTGACAAAGGGTGGGAAGGGTCCTAACTTTTGTGACGTCACATTTCAAAATCGAATACATCTAAGTGTTAAAATGCCAAATTAGAACTATTAACGAAAAACTTAAAAATATTTCCAACTTTATCTGTATTGAAGAAGTAGTTTCAAAGTCCATGGACTCAAGATGATTAAGTTTGTAACTTAATACTTTATTAGGTATCTTGTAATTTTTTTTCTAATATTTGATTTGATATTGATTGTTTTAAAAATATATTTAAATGGACATAAAACTAATTTAGGAACTGCTGTTTTAATTTAATAATTTCTTGATGTAAACTTGCAAAATATGTGATGTCACACTAGGTCTCACAAATGTGACCAATAACTGTGACAAGGATGGGGAAGGTGTCAAAAAATCACGTATTTTATGGATGACCCCAAGTTAAATATTACCAACATGATACCCTTAATTTACCCTTTACTATTAGACTGATAAAAATAAACCTTAAAATGGATCATTCTAAATAACGAAGTTTTCATGTTCATGTTTATTTCAGTAAATAAAATTAGATTGCACTTTTCTTGGGAATTTAATTATAATTTAACAAATAAAAAAACGACTTCAAAAACCCTTTGAAAAGTAAGAAATAATTATTGGATTCCGTAAGTCAATTACCTAGAAACGTCAGATATATTGTTGATTAAGTGATATATTAAATACCACCAGGCCACAGACTTCGATATATTTAATATATCACTTAATCAACAATATATCTGACGTTTCTAGGTAATTGACTTACGGAAACCAATAATTATTTCTTACTTTTCGAAGGGTTTTTGAAGTCGGTTTTTTTATTTGTTAAATTGAATAGGCTTACTGTATAAACAGAAAGCAACACGCGAACACCCAAACGACACACTCGAAGCCAATGACATTATACAAAGGTATTTTTTTTTTTTTTTTTTACTTTTTAGTGATTATCGAATGTGATTTAACGACACAAATTTACTTCATCAAGCAACAATAGCATAATGTCAATTGCTCATCACCCCTTACAAAATGTTGCTATCCACGGTGCAAGGACATCAATCTTTGAGGAGTTCTCCTCTTTCTTCACCACCAGTTCTATTTTACCACATGCATTTTCATGAGCATAAATTGCTTCTCAACCTTATACAGAAATCGAATCGTCAGCTGTGAAATATTTACCATTGAGGAGTTCCGGTGGTTATCTATGGTCTTCATCATCAGTTTCAGTTCACCAAATAATGCTTTTGGAACGCAACTGCTTGAATTTTTACCGAAAATACCAAAATTATTGTATGCGTGCCTATAATATTTGAGGAGTTCCATCGATTCGTCATAGATTCTCTCATCAGATCTCACTTTTACTTCACCAACTGGGACCAACTGTGAGGTATACTCTATCGATTAAAAAAAGAATCATCCAAATCGGTCTAGCCATCTCCGAGTAATCGGGAAACATACATTAAAAAAAAGATTCCGACGAATTGAGAACCTCCTCCTTTTTTTGAAGTCGGTTAATAAATAGCGATTTTTCCCAGGTATAGATGGAGTAGGTACTGAATTACTTACTCTACTCGGGTGAGATGGTACAGGGAAACGCGGTGGAGCCGTTCGCTGTCCTGCGAGTCTTTAAAGTTCATTTTCTTCCTACTACGCTTTAATTTCATCATAATGGCATTAAATACTCAGCACAAAGCAGCCCTTATTTGCTCTAAAGCAAATAAAGTTGCATACAAATTTCATTATTGCACTGTTTTGTATTTTTTTTTAATTTGGTTGGTTGATAAAGAAGTTTACACCAACAGCTACCCAATCCGCCCATTCACAGTCCGACGAGACAGCCGACCACTCTTCTGTGGACTTAGTGTTAGCAAAAAAAAAAAAACAGGCCACATATCGGCGGCCATATCGAACTGTGATTGTTTCGTCTAAAATGTTATGCTCAAAGTACTGGCTGATAAGATAGTATGGGTTACAAAAAGATTTAAAAAAAAATTGGCATAATATGACAATTAATAGACTAGATACAAGATTTCTGTGAAAATTAACGGATTTTCGACTTTAGCTTCAGAACCAATAAACCGATTTTAATAAATAGGGTATCTTAAGATTCGAGGAGAACGTGCGAGTGTCATAGACTATATAAAAATTCTAAGGGTGCGTCATAACAGGTGCCAGTATCCTTTTTACTTCGCTAGTTGGGTTTAACTGTACCTTTACGTTTTTTACCAACTTTTAGCAGTAGTAGAAAGAAAAGCAGATTATGCACCTCGCATCAAGTGATTTGTTATTGCGCTCGTGTTTTTAGAGCCCTCACTAGCGTTCGGGCTCCAAACCAACACTCGGCGCAATAATGAATCACTTTCTGCTTGGTGCAACAATCTACTATTAAACCGTACACGTTGAGCGATGCAACAAGGTTAGAGGTTCCTTTCATTTGTGCAGGCAGAGGAGGAGTGGGCCGCCGAGGCCGGCGGCGCCTCCGACGGCGAGGAGGAGGCCGGCGCGCGCGCGCTGCACGCGCGGCTTGTCGCGCACGTGCGCGCCGCAGGCGGGGAGCCGGTGAGAGGGCGCAGCGACACGGGCGGCGACCCGGCCTCGGGGCTCCCCGGTCACTGACGACGCTGTTCCGCAGGAGGGGCGCGCCGGCGTGTGGATGGAGCACTCGTACGCGCGCGCCAAGAGCGGCGCCGGCTGCCTGCGCGTGATGCTGGCGCGCGCGCCCTCGCCCGACGCGCCGCTGGACGTGGAGGCGCCGGCGCGCGGGTCGCGGCCGGCGCCCGGCGACGCGCCCACGCCCGCGCCCGCGCCCGCCGCGGCCGCCGCCGACGCCGCCGAGCCCGACTGGGAGGCGCGCGTGCTGGCGCTGGCGCCATCGCCGGCGCACGCGCGCGCCGCCCGCGCCGCGCTGGCCGCGCTGCGCGCGCTGCGGCTGGCGCGGCTGGCGGGCGCGGGCGCGAGCGGCCCGCTGGCGCGGCGCGATGAGGCGCGCGCGGCAGCGCGGCGCGTGCGGCGCGCGCTAGCGCCGTTGTGGGCGGGCGGCGCGCGCGCGGCGTGCTGGCTGGCCGGCGCGCTGGACGCGCACGCGGGCCGCGCGATGGGCGCGCTGTGGCGCGAGACGGCGGCCGAGCTGCGGCGCGCCGTGCCGCGGCTGGCGGCGCGCCTGCTGCCCGCGCCGCCGCCGCCGCCGCCGCCGCACCCGCTCGACCGCACGGGTGAGGCGACTATTGTATACCGGGCGACGCGGCGTCGCTTGCCGTGCGTACGCGCGTGCGGCTGGTTCCGTAGCGTTCGGTGATCGACGTGTGTCACAGGGCGGGCGGTGAGCGGCGCGGAGCCGGGGCCGTGGCTGGTGTGGGTGTGCGCGGGCGCGGGTGAGGCGCGCTGGGCGCGGCGCCTGCGCGCGCTGCTGCACACGCGCGTGCTGCCGGCGCACGCGGCGGCCGGCGCGCCCGACGCGTGGTGCGCAGCCGTGGCGGGCGCGGCGCGCACGGCGCTGCTGGACGTGGTCGCCGAGGCGGGGTGAGTGCGCGGGGCGGGCGGGGCGGGGTGGGTGAGCGGCCGAGTGTGACGCGTGTGTGCGCAGGTCGCGGCCCGTGGTGCTGGGCGGCGCGGGCGCGGGCGCGGCGCTGGCGAGCGCGCTGCTGGCGGGCGCGGCGGGCGCGGTGCGCGCGCTAGTGCTCATCGCGCCGCCGCTGCTCACCGCCGAAGGGGAGACTACGCATCTTCATAGGAACGAGGTATTTCATGCGCACTATACGTAGGTATTTCTTCTTCTGCCGTCGTTAAATAATTGGTCGCATTGTATGGACAATTTGGCAAAAAGTTTAATAGCCACTAGGGCTCCGTGAGCTGTAGACCTCGCGACAAACTGGGTCCACTGGGAATAGGTTTATTCAATGTGTTTTTGTTTGTTGACCGTATATTTTAAAAAGTAGTCTTTTTTCGACTAAGGTATTTTACGACGTAGTCTTAATACAAAGTAGCTGTTATGGTTAGTGGGTTTCTTTCACCGTTGGCTTTCTGCTGTATAGATATTTTTCTACATAGACATTTTGCGTTGTAGTTATTTCTGCCCTATAGTCGTTTTGCGCCCTCCGGAAACATCGGTCTATTTTCCCGATCGGTCCACTTTTGCGAACCGTCTACTTTCCCATTTGGTCAACTTGCTTTTCCTTATCCGTCTACTTCCTGATCAGTCCATTTTCCTGATTTGTCTACTTTCCCGATCGATCCACTTTTGCAAACCGTCTACTTTCCCATTCGGTCAACTTGCTTTTCCTTATCTGTCTACTTCTTGATCAGGTCATTTTCCTGATCTGTCGACTTACCAAACGGTCCACTTTCCCTAACTGTCACTTCTCCTCATCCCTCTGTCCTTACATTTGGGCCCAAGTTAAAAAGGATTATAATAAGTCTAGTACAAACTGCAGTATATATTAGTACCCTGTCATTTTAACGTCATGTATGAACTGGCATACAAAATTTCTCCGAAGTGTAACAACAACAGGGTTGTACTCGTAGGTATAGAAGGTAGTAAGGGTAAGGGCCGAGACAGATGGACAGTATTCTGATTGTAACTCGGCTGCAAAATATCTTTATCTACACCCATATCATAAAACCTCCATTGGTTAATCAAAAACCTTAGGAAATGACCACCATTTTGACAACCAATTAGGAAAAACCAGTGCTGCGATAAAGAAATAACATGACTTCTTTATCGTTTTTAGTAAAGAAAAGAGATTAAATTTGGAACAGCTGTCAAAACTCAAGTGGTCTCTATTCTAGTATCCATAGATATTAAAACAGTTATTGATACGAAACGTCAATTCAGTATGTTTTTTTAATATAAGCTGCACAATATTTGATCTCGAGTGACGTGAGAATAGAGACTTCATCCGTTTGTCTATGATTTAAAAAAAAATGGTCTTGACGGAGGATCGCCATGTTGGCGTTTTGCTGAACGAAAGTAGAATTGTTTTTGAATTGAATAGAAAAAGTTGTTTGTAATTTACATTTTAGTTGAAAATATGAATAGTAAGTAGTCTTCTCGGAGTGTGTGTGATGTGAAAATGCGCCGGATATCGGAAATATGCAGCCACGATTGCAACAAATAACTTGTTGCCAGAAAATATTGTTTCTGAACCCATCATGGAGGATTTATAATATGTGTGTAGATAAAGTTATGTATGCAACTCTGCATAATTAGGCCTTAAAACACACGTGCGATCTTATTATGAAACTCGCCTATCGGCTCGTTTCATGAAAACCGCCCTAGTGTTTTAAGGCCTATCATTATGCAACCGTTGCATAAACTACTATTAAACGTCTTCGAAAGAGTATTGAATGTAATTATTTGAATAATTAATATACCAGAAGCAAAGGAGTTTAAGGTTAAACGATAGTGTAGATTTTCATACTTTCTTTGCCTATTTGAATTGAAATTATGATAACCAAATACTACTAATTTTCATATACTGAGCATTACATAAAAAAATACCCTTTAGTTCTGTGGTTTAAGTCTATATCGTTCCTTGGGAGCCAAAACCGCTTAACCACATGAAACGTACTTTTGAGAAAAACGCAAATAAAGATTTGCGTATTAAAATTTCTAGGGAGGATCAACGCCTCATGTAAAAGTTTCGCTCGTTTGCTCATGTGGACCGATCGGGAAAGTAGACGGTTTGGACAAGTTGACCGATCGGGAAAGTAGACGGTTTGTACAAGTTGACCGATCGGGAATGTAGACGGTTTGTACAAGTTGACCGATCGGGAAAGTAGACGGTTTGTACAAGTTGACCAAATGGGAAAGTCGACGGTTTGCAAAAGTGGACCGATCGGGAAAGTAGACCGATGGTTCCGGAGGGGTTTTGCGAGGTAGGTATTGACGACTGGACCCGACAAACTTAACTTGCCGTTGGACATCTGTATATCCACTAACTCCTAAACCACGCAACTCATTTTGATGCGGTTTTCACCAATGGACGACCTGGTCATTACGAAGGTTTATATGTGTATAAGACAATTTCTCTAAATTTATTAGGAATTGTAAAATTCAAATAAACGATTGCGTTGCTCTGAAAACAAAGTGGCAAATGTATAACATATTATTATAAGTGGACATGCGTGTCGTCCGTCGCAGCTGGAGCTGCCGCTGCTGGTGGTGGTGGGCAGCGCGGGCGCGGCGGGCGCGCGCGGCGCGGCGTGCGAGCTGGCGGCGGGCGGCGGCGCGCCGCGGCGCGTGCTGCTGGTGCGCGGCGCCGACGACGCGCTGCGGCTGCCGGCGCGCGCGCGCCGCCGCCTGCGCGTGCCGCAGCAGGCGCTCGACGCGGCCGTGGCGGTGAGTGCGGGGGCGGGCGAGGGGCGCGGCGGCCGGAGACGCTGACACTGACGGTGCGCGTGTTGCAGGAGGAGTGCGCGCGCTGGGCGCTGCAGGCGGCGGAGGGCGACGCGCGCCGCGCGCCGGCCGAGCGCGGCGCCGCGCACGACGGGTGAGTGACGCCCGGGCCGGGGGACCCTTGCTCGCCGCGACGAGCGCGTTTAATACGGTTACTATTTCGGTTGCAGAGCGCGCGGCCTGCTGCGCGACCTGGAGCCCGCCGCCGGTGAGTGCACGCACGACGAGCACACATAATTCAAATTTCATAACTCTTTAATTTTACTGAAAGAGGGTTTGCACATCAGTGAAAATAATAATTTTTTTTTTATTTTTTTTTGTTATGTACGGTTCTTAAACCAAGAAGGGGTGTATGGGGGGCGAAGCCCCCCGTGGCAAAAACAAACAAACGTAACAATTATAATAATCTGTACCTTTTGCATCCACTAAATACAGGCAGAATAGTTTTCTTATACGTGCAAGCAAAAATGTTAATAACCTAACCAAAGAGCTCGGCATTGATGTGTTTAATATTAATACCCACATTATGAGGCGTGCTTTAACGAACACTTACTTTGAATGAGCATGCCCTTACCTTTACCCTTATCCTTATCTTTACCCTTACCCTACCGATCCTCGGTACTTAATTACTTAAATACTTTGTTTGTATTTTTAGCATTTTTTGTTTTGTTACATGCCCTCGCTTGTCTTATTCTTAATTTGTGCATGAATGCCGACTTTCTGCGGTGTTAAACGTTATTTACTTAATGTATTGCTATCGGTGAGAACCTGTAATTTGCTTTATAAATTTAACTTTAGTTTATAAATTGCTTGTGTAAGCTGTTGGTTTTCCATAAATAAATAAATAAATAAAAAATATTGGTAGGGTAGGTTAGGGTTAACTTGTGTCCCTTAGAGCAGAAATAGGCACCCCGCGAAGCGGACGATAAATAATGCACACTAATTACATACTCTGATAATTTAATTGTTTTAATAATCTTACAGAGGTGTAGCAATATTTATTAAGTAATAATTTTCTAAATGTCGTTTTGATAATCAGTGAGTTTGCCTTACGAACCTTTTTGTGTAATGAATAAAAAATAAAAAAACAGACTTCAAAAACCCTTTGAAAAGTAAGAATTAATGCCCTTCGTAAGTAAATGACCTAGAAACGTCAGATATATTGTTGATTAAGTGATACATTAAATACATCGAATTCGGAGTCACGTAAATTAACACGGTATGAGGGATGGATTACCTAATTTACTTGCCACCGACTTCGATATATTTAATGTATCACTTAATCAACAATATATCTGATATTTCTAGGTAATTTACTTACGAAGGGCATTTTTCTTACTTTTTAAAGGGTTTTTGAAGTCGGTTTTTTTATTTGTTAAATTTTAATTTTAGTTTCACTTTAGCGATTATCATATGTGATTTAACGACACACCTTAACAACATCAAGTAACAATAGCATAATGCCAATTGCTCATCACCCTTTACAAAATGTTGCTATCCAAGATGCAAGGACGTCAATCGTTGAGAGTTCTCCTGGTTCTTCATCACCAGTTCTATTTTACCACATGAATTTTTATGAGCATAAGTTGCTTCCCAACCTTATACAGAAATCTATCGCAACCAGTGAAATACTTGTCATTGAAGAGTTCTGGTGGTCACCCGTGGTCTTCATCATCAGTTCCACTTCACCAAATAATGTTGTCAATATCGACACAAAAAGGCAAACATCGCAAACGCACATGTAACTATATTTAGTTACGTATAAGTTGTAGTTAGGTATTCGAGCCTGAAAATGCTGTGCTACTCCCATGGTGCCTGAAAAGCTGGAACTTGTTCTGTTTTTTCGATATACACATAAATAATCCTTTTTCAGGTATGGTTGCTAAAGCAGGAAACAAAGACTCTTCCAGAATTTGACCGCAACCCGAGTAATCTAGGTCCATCGGTTACAGAGATACAGCTAGTTAAAGATGGTCAGAGTGCTCGGGATGCGATCAAATTGTAGCTAATTGAGTCTGCTTTACCTGCTTTGTTACAATACCTGCAAAATCCTTTGTTGAGGTAGATTTATCGAAAAACTTAAACAAGTGCCTATTTTTCAGTTTCTGGATTAAAAATAGCCATCTTAAACTAGCTTTTTCTCTGTAACCAATAGACCTAGATTACTCGGGTTGCCGTCACATTGTAGCAAATTTAGTTAACACTGCATATCCAACAATACCTGAAAAGACGCTATTATATGGTAGTTTTATCGAAAGAACTGAAACTACCGCCATTTTATCGAGCAGCATGGGAGATGCACAACATATTCAGGGTTACAAACTTGGGTATGAACTACTCTCAGGGGAGCTAAAAACATATTACCAAATAGTAGTAATATGCGCGTTTGCGATTTTTGACTGTTTTCTGTCGATATTGATTGCCGTAATTACTCAGATATACCTCGTCCGTTGTAAAAAGAGCCCTGACGGCGATAAATTTATCGGTTCTTTTTACAATGGACGATGTAAACGAATCCAGTTATATATGAAAACTTGATAATTTTCTTGAAATTTGACCTATGGTTCTTTAGAAAAGTTGTTCAGTATTGTTCACTTAGCACAAAATCAAAGATTCGCCCGCTAATCTCCAGAAACTTAGAAAATATGAAGTAGATTATGATGGTCGATCGTTGTTCACTGCTCGCACCTTTGGTACTGTAAGCTGTAGAAAGTTAACCATAACTCGTACGACTGTCAATGAGGTCTTGTTTTGTAGGTAAATATACCAGGATTCATTATTCCATACATCATTATGTTCCATATTCAGCCGATTCCCTATAGATATAGCATAAACTAAGAAAATACTCAAAATTTAAAAAAATCATGAAGTTTGGGAAGATAATATTCAAAAACTATAAGACCATGAATAAAAATATTTATACCGTGTGGTAGGGAATTTAATATAGATTATTTTTGTAATTGACAGCTTTCTCCTATATCTAATAGTTTTTGTTTAAAACAGAAAAAAACGGCGGTGAGGGACCTATATTCCAAAAAAGGGGGGGAAGGGGGGGAAATCGGTCTGACATCGGGCAAAATTGTGCTCAGCAGGGTCGAATTAGTCTAAAAAAACCTGGTGTCAAATTGTTACATTCCATGCAGTTCAACATCGGAAGGAGAAGGCTTTTGATTAATCGATCTAACAGGACTAAAAAAAGCCAGGTAGACCGATCACTAGGACAGAGCGTAATTGTGAATCCATGCAGTCCGATTAGTCGGTCTAACAGGAATAACAAAAGGCCAGGTAGACCGACCACTCGGATAAAATGGAATTGCGATTCCATGCAGTCCGATAGACGAACCAATGGGAAAAATAAATCCACGTCACAAAGCACTCGGACCACGTGGCCACAGGGCTCGCATCGGTCTCGCTATTGCTACAACCATCGTACTGAATGCACGT
The DNA here is from genome assembly GCA_947859335.1 of Tortricodes alternella. Taxonomy (NCBI): domain Eukaryota; kingdom Metazoa; phylum Arthropoda; class Insecta; order Lepidoptera; family Tortricidae; genus Tortricodes; species Tortricodes alternella. Next base: position 7,983,792 of record OX401968.1, read on the forward strand.
ATACACGATGGATTCGCATTTCGATGTAAACGTTTTCATTTCTGACATTGAAAATCGCCCCGCTATTTGGAACTTAAGGTCAGAATTATACATGATTACTGACCGAAATGAACAATGGATTCTAGTCACTAGTGGCAGCCACCGGGGGCTGAGTTTGGCGGCAGCGCTTAGTGGCTTGACATAACCACTAGTGGCCGTGTTAAGTGACCGCCATTAGTGCCGACACCAGCCTTCACTAATTGGAGAGGCACTGAAAGAAGATTAGTGGTCCAGTGTGCGGCCGCTCTAAAAGCCAAGAGCTGACTATTTACCATCGAACGAATGGATCGGTCAACTTGTCAAATCGCTATCGCTATGTAAATCATACAAAAAAAGTCGAATTCATTTTCATTGATAATCGTTAAATTCACCTTGATTCCTTCCTTCCTTCTTGATTTTTAGGGTTCCGTACCTCAAAAGGAAAAAAACCAAACCCTTATAGGATCACTCGTGTGTCTGTCTGTCTGTCTGTCTGTCTGTCTGTCTGTCTGTCTGTCTGTCTGTCTGTCTGTCTGTCTGTCTGTCTGTCTGTCACAGCCAATTTGCTCCGATACTACTGGACCGATTGAGTTGAAATTTGGTATACATATGTAAGTCGGTGACCGCAACACGGACGCGTTACATAAATATATGAATTTTAAACATGGGGGCCACTTATGGGGGATAAACTAGAAAATTAAAAAAAATATGCTACCTATATTGTGTGACATATCAAATGAAAGGGCTTATTGTGAGGATCTTAAATATATTTTCTTTTGATTCTTTTTTTCTATATTGCTTCGTTTGATGGTGTAAATGTGTGGTGTCAGAGAGCGGGCGCGTATCGTCCCGCACGCAGGGCACCGCGCCGTTGGAGCTGCCGCCGCCGCGGCGCGCGCCCTCCGCGCCTACCGCGCCGACCGTGCCGACCGCGCCGTCCGCGCCGCCCGCGCCCGCGCCGGACGAGCTGGATATCATGCAGCTGCCCATCGTGTTCGCGGACGACGAGCCTCCGGCGCCCGCCGCGCCCATCGCGCCTGCGCAAAAGCGACCTGGTAACTAACGCTGGCATTTAAGAGGGAAGCTCACGGTTCGGTTTTCATACAAATTCCCTTTACTACCTAAATTAAAACCTTATAACTCGTCATCCAACTGAAAAGTAGCCAATCTGAATAATGTCCAATCTGTAAAATATCCACTCTAAAACGTCCAATCTGTAAATTGACTATCTGTAGAAAAGTGTCCAATATGCAACGGCGTGCTGTTCATACAGGCATTTAGGCAGTGCCTACCCTGGCAAAATGTCCGATTTATAAGTAATTCGTAAATCGTATTTACTTATTGTTACTTTTCAAAAATACCTATATCTTTTTATTCCTTGCTATCAAAAATCTTACAAACAGACAAACTAAATTCAATCTTAACTTACACTTAATAAGGTATCAATTCCACGCTATTTATGAGATCAATAGGAGCTTACTTGCCAGACAATTACAAAAATGAGACATTTTTTTTTTCATAACTGTTCCCTTCATAACAGACTGTGATCATATTTTTTTTATTAATAATGTCATTACTAAGAATATACTTAAACTCATAATGTTGTTTTACAGAATGGTTTCCTTCATGACAGACAATAATCATAATTTTCTTATTAATTTTTAAATTTATAACGATAACTATTCAATATAAGATTTACTTATATTGTTAATAATTTCTATCGAAGTTATATTTGTTAACGTATTAATAAAAAATAGGTAGTGTTGAAATTGCGGGTATGATTGGAACGGCGTAGCCGCATGAACCTATGAACCTATTTAGTATAAAATCTTACAAAAATTAGGAAGATTTTCTGGTCTGTTACAAAAACAAGAGCTAACATCGAAGGCTGAACCTAACCTATCTGAATCGTTTCTGCTACAACCCATTTTGCTCGCTCGCTCAGAAGTCGTCTTGAGTGCCTATCCAGTTTCATTAAAACTTACGATTAAAAAATTATTAGTATCGTTAGTATTAGTATGTTAGTAGTATCTTCGTTATTCGAAATAAATGAATTGAATTGAATAATACAGTTGTATGATTATTGACATCATGAATTTCAATAATCCGGATAAATTCGTCCAAGCTCGTCCATGGTTCAGCGCTGACTGTAACCGTGCTGAAGCACACAAACAGTCCGCATACGAAGCCTGGGCAGCTGCTCGGCTACGTTAAGCTCCGAATACTCGGAATCTGAAGAAAGCCGCCAAGAAGTGCAAGAGCGGAATTCGCGGGGCAAAGTTCGACTATGTTAGCCGCATAGGGGCCAAGCTTGCCTCTTATCCAGCAGGCAGCAAGTCTTTTTGTTCCCTCGCTAAAGCAGTTGAAACAAACTTTAGTCATCCTTCTTTACCACCTCTGCTGAAACCGGATGGCTCGCTGGCCCATACTGCGGAGGAGAAAGCGAACCTGTTCGCTTCACTCTTTGCGGAGAATTCGCGTCTGGATGCCGCAAACAACCTACTCTACCTCACGCTGGTTGCACTATGGCACCAGTTCACATACGTCAGAAAGAGGTACTCGGAGTTCTGCGGAATCTTGACGTGAATAAAGCTAGCGGGCCGGATGGTATACCAGCAATAGTCCTGCGAAATTGTGCGCCCGAGTTGTCTCCTGTTCTAACGCGCCTGTATCGCCTCTCACTTGAGACTAGAATAGTGCCCAAGTCATGGAAGTTTGCAAACGTGCAACATGTGCCCAAAAAAGGAATTCGAGCCGACCCTACCAATTACAGACCCATCTCAGTCACCCCCATACTCTGCAAGACTATGGAACGTGTACTCAATGGCCGACTCCTGGCGTACCTGGAAGACAATGACCTTCTCAGTGATCGCCAGTATGGATTCCGACGTGGCTGATCTACGGGGGATCTTCTTGTGTATGCCTCACACTTGTGGAGTGAGGCTGTTGAGGGGCACGGCGAAGCATTTGCCTCTAAAGCCTTTGAAAGGGTTTGGCACGCGAGCCTTTTAAGCAAGCTTCCATCTTACTGACCTGTGCAAATGGTTATCAGACTTCCTGAGCGAACGATCGATACGAGTAGTCCTAGAGGGCTACTCTTCCGAACAATGGGCGACTGACGCCGGTGTTCCTCAGGGATCTGTACTGTCTGCAACTCTTTTTTTGCTGCATATCAATGATATGTTAATTCCAGGTACCATTGGGTTTGCTGATGACAGCACAGTTGTGGATAGATACTTGACAAATGCAAAGGCCGGAGGGGATGAAATCCAGTGTTGTCGAGAGTCCATGGCTAGTCGTTTAGATTCGGCACTTAGGGCAGTCTCCGAATGGGGCGATGCCAATCTTGTCAGATTTAACGCTGCCAAAACGCAGACGTGTTTATTCTCTGCAAAACGGAGTCCTTTCGATCTGACTCCGACTTTTTGTGATATATCCGTACCGATAGCTGATCATCTCCAACTTCTTGGGATGGACCTGTCGTCTAATATGACCTTCAGCAGTTATATAGAGTCAATGGCTAAAACTGCTGAAACTTGGCATCCTTTCCAAGGTCAGGCGGTATTTCAACCCCGGGACAGCTGCTTCAGTTGTACCAAGCACAAGTCCGGTCGTGTATGGAGTACTGTAGCCACCTATGGGATGGATCAACGAAATACCAACTATCCACCTTAGACTCTATTGAAAAACGTGCCAAGAAGCTCATCGGTGACTCGGAATTAGTTGAGCCGAAACTGCTGTCGGGAAGGGCTACGGCATGTCTAATTAGCATGTGGGGAATGTTTGCCTTACAGTTAATGTTACGTCTGATATTACACAACGACATCCGTGCTTCTCGAATTTCCATACATGTAATGTGTTGAGCTGAATACAATTTATCACAGAGGGCAAGTATGTACATTGTGACTCATACCTTGATATCTGTCCTCGCGACATCTGTGCGTTGTATGTATCAGCGCCCTCAGGTGCTTTTCCTAAGCCCGAACCAAGGGCCTCTGCTTCGCCTTACAATTATGAATACCTGTTAACATATATAGAATATGACTCCTTTGCCAGGAGCCATTGAGCATCACAGACTTGTCATGATTTAAATCATTATACCATTATTACAATAACATTTAACAGTTATTACACATGTGATTCTTATTACATGAGGATTTATATTTCATGGCCTGGTGTTAGCGTTTAGGGTCTACCACCCCCACCAGCCTATTACTGTGGCCTAGTGCTCTCGCACTACGATGAGGAACCACGTCCCCCACCGCGCTCTCACCAGTATATGTCGATACCGGCTCAAGCCAGCCCAACCCCCGGGGTTCGTGCCTATAGCACGTTTTCAACACTTCTCTTATAGCCGGCGCCCCCAGTGGGACGCCCAGCCCTCCTCTTATAGCCGGCGCCCCCAGTGGGACGCCCAGCCTGATCTACTGGCCTCCTCGGAGGGAGCCACAATGCTTGCACAATTTCCAAGCATGAGATCATATTACAATCACGTACAATAGGTAATAAATTACGATATTCAACAACAACTCCATGATACTCAAATCCGTGATACTCAACTTCAGTTTACAGGCATTACAGCATATTCAGCGGCCACTTTATAACACGTGGTATAAGTAAAACAAAGGAAACTCAATTTAAACTAGAGAAAACAATTTCAAACGCACGTTACTTCGACATAGACTATGACAAGAAAAAACTATCTTACCATAAAGAAATAGTGTTGCCATGTACAATATTTATATTTCGCGGAATTGCCGCGACACTCCCGCCGGGAACATTTAGTGTAGAATAATCATCAAGTTGCTAGTCCATTCCCTTATCTTCTCAAGGGCACGGATTGCAGCAACTCGCTTATGTCCAGTTTCTTTATTTTGTTCTGATAATGTTTCTACATTGTTTGTCATAGAATTTTTGTCCGTTTCATTATTATCATCTCTCAGATCATCTATTCTATCAGTGCTCTCCATTTCATCATCCCTTTCTTCATTTGGTACATCTACATTGTCATTTGTTAATTTAATAATTTCTTTGACTGTTTCTTGATTACTGACATCCATAGTGTCATTTGTAATTTTCCTAACTTCAACTTTTTCCTTTTCATTAACAGTCAATGTTTCTTTCTCTACATCATCAATTATTTCTGTTTCAACATTAGGAATAATAACTGATTCTCTTGAAGCTTCGTCCGGTAATTTACGTATTTCAAGATTTTTTCTAGCGACTGGCAGTACTGGATTTGGTTGTTCGGCGTCTTCTACTTCCAGAGGATATAAATGTGCAATAGAACGCGTGTATACAGAGTCCCCTACTTTTACCATAGCCACTCTAGTTAAACCATCGGAGCCTCTAATCAAAGAGATTATTTTTCCTACTTTCCAGCCTTCACGATTTTTATCTCCTTTTATCTGAACTATTTGACCTTCTTTAGGGATATCTCGTGAAGTCACACGTGGTTGTTTCAGAGAGTGATTATATCTTTCACGGAGACTCGGTAAATAACGATTGCGAAACATTTCTTTAAATTCTTCTAGCATGATACGAGCTCTTCTCCAGCCTTGAATTAAATTGGTCTTAATAGATGAGCCTTCTATTGATGGTTCATTTTGAACAGTTTCTAATGTGATACATCTACCAATTTGCAGAAAATCTGACGGTCTTAAAATGTGCTCAAGTTCTGTATCAACACAGGTTAAAGGTCGTGTATTTATTACCGCTTCAATTTCTTTAATTATAGTTGACAGTTGACTATCCTTTAAAAGATGTTTCTGTAAGGATCTTCGTAAACAGTGTTTTATCAGTCCTACTAGTCTTTCATAAAATCCACCAAACCATGGAGCGAGTGCAGGTATGAATCGCCACTTTATTTTGTTCTCTACACAGTATGTATTAGCTAGTATATCAGCTATCAACTTGAAGTGTACAGCATTGTCTGATGTAATGAGTGTCGGTACACCCTTGGTCGAAATCATTCGCCTCAGAGCGAGAAGACCTTCTTCGGCTGATAAATCTTCGACAACTTCAAGATGAACAGCTCTGATAGCTAAACATGTGAATAAACATATCCATCTCTTTTGTGTTCCTCTCTCGGTTTTGACTAACATAGGTCCTAGATAGTCAACTCCAGTAAAAGTAAAAGGTTTGCTGTAGTTAACACGTTCATGTGGCAGTGCAGGTGTAGGTGGTAATTTAAATGGTCCACCGCCATGCTTTACACAACGTGGGCACTTTCTTAAAACCTTTTGCACTTGACGTTTGCCTTGAGGTATCCAGTAAGTTTTACGAATTATACTAAGAGTATGGTTGACACCAACATGATAGTTTTTCTCATGTATATCTTTAATAACTTTATTGGTAAAGTCACATCCTTTAGGTATGATTATCGGATACCTCATGTCAAACGACCATTCTGCATATTTTAGCCTACCCTTGCACCGTAAAATGCCATCAATGTCTTTAAATAAACCTAAGTTTCTACTGAGACTTGTTAGTTTTCCATTAACTTCTTCTTTGAAATATTCTGCCTGTATTTTCTTGATCTCTGTAAGTGTACTGTCCTCAGATTCCATTACTGCGTCCTGATCTTTGGACTGCTTTTCAAGACAGTCATCATTTGCGATAATTTCTACTTCCATTGGTTCTGGCAATGTTTCTTGGACTTCATTAGTCTTTGCCAGATCCTCCCCAACGAAAAGAGAATGTTCATTTAACGAACTTGCAGGCCAACTACTAGGATCTTGAAGTAAAAAGTCTGGTCCAGCTAACCATCTTTCTCTATCTTCCTTTGAACTGGACGGTCTAGTAGCAACGTCAGCAGGATTCAGGGCAGACGGTACATGCTTGATTGTCAATTCTTTGTTACTTTTAATCTCTTGAATCCTTCTTGACACAAATGGAGTTAATAATTTGTCAGTATTGAACCAGTCAATAACTATCTGACTATCTGTCCATAATATTTGTTGTGTTATGTTGAAGCTAATGAATTGTTTGACATATTTTATCAGACGGCTTCCAATTAGTACACCTAAGAGTTCTAGACGTGGTATCTTTAAATTTTCCTGATCTTTTATTGGTACAAGACGTGATTTCCCAATCACAAAACTCTTTTCATTATTTCCAACTATATACACGACTGCAGAATAAGCTCTTGCTGCAGCGTCTGTGAAGCAGTGAATTTGACAGTCATTACTTTGAGAATTCTTCATGTACTTCCTAGGTAAACTTATTTCTTTAACTTCGTCTAAATCACGTTTTATGTCATTCCATCTAATAATGATATCCTCTGATAAATGGGTATCCCATTTTATTTTCATTTTCCATAGATCTTGCAGCAGTAATTTTGCTGGTAGTAATGTGGGTACCGCGTAACCACAAGGATCATAAATAGATGCAACGCTCTTTAAAATACCTCTTTTGGTATTAACGTGGTTAGTTACTTTTGATCTTAAGTTAAGTGTATCGTCTTCCAAATGCCACTCCAGACCTAATATTTTGACTTCTTTATCTGGGCAAGCATCAGGAACGTGATGTAAGAATTCTTGAGAATTAGAGCTCCACGCCCTCAGATTCATTGATATTTGTTGAAATGTCTCTTTAGACTTTTGATATAAATCCAAAGCTTCTTCAGTAGTACTAGCTCCTGTTACAATATTATCAACATATACTTCATAAGCCAGTTTTTTCACATTATTATTTTCAGCTTTCAACAAGTGATGTTTCACAGCAGCATTTAACATGAAAGGACTCGAAATTATTCCAAATGGTACACGTGTGAATCTGAAATGAACAAGATTGTCTTCATTTACCGGTTCATTTATATCTTTAATCCATAAAAATCTTGTTACATCTCTGTCTGGTTTATTGAGACCTATTTGTAAAAAGGCTTTTTCAACATCAGCCGTTAAACCAATAGTATGGCATCTGAATTTGATAATTAATCCAGTTAAATCTTCGAGCAGCATAGGTCCACAATAAAGACATTCATTAAGGCTTCTATTATCTTTTGTTTTTGCTGAAGCATCATAAACAATTCGTAGTGATTTTCCTGGCGCTGAGACTCCATGATGAGGTATGTAATGAATAGGATGACTTTCATCCTTCCCTGCTGGAACTTCTTCTATGATTCCTTCTTCAAAGTGTTCCTTTAATGTTTTATCATATGACAACAAAGTGTCAGAATCCAGTCTTTTAACTAAACTGACCAAACGCCCAAATGCCAAACCAAAGTTGGTTGGTAAATCTGGAGGGTTATTATTCCATGGCCAACTAACATAATACCTGCTATTCTTAAATTCTGTAGTTTCATTAAAGTTTTTTACTGCCTCTTCATCTCGGCTTACTTTTGGTGAGTCCGTAATACCAATTGATTCTAAATCCCATAATGATACTAATTTTCCATCGTCTAATGGTGGATCTGGTTGATTTAGTCTAAAGTCACACGATGACTGAAAATATGTTAAAACTGACAATTGTTCAACTGATACATTAGATGATCTGCCAGAAAGTATCCAACCAAATTCTGTTTCGACAAGATATAAGTCTTCGCTGATTTGTATTTTCTTTGTTGACATCACAGAATAATAATAGTCATTTCCGAGCAAAATATCGACTTGGTCTGATAAAGAACCATCATCAGCTAGTAGATATTTTCCTTTGATGTTCCATCCAACTACTTCCTTTTCTGGATATGATACTCCTTGAGATATCGAAGGTACTACATTAGCAAATATTGTTTTACATATGTTGTTTCGGGTGTTTATTTCCAGTTTCACAAGTGGACTGTCTATTTCTTTAGGCTTCTGAGCACCAAAGGTAAAAATGCTCAGGCGATTTTGTTCTTCTGCTTGTAGATCCAACGCTTTAGCAATGCTTTGCGTCACATAACTTCTTTGGCTTCCACAATCCAGAAGAATTCGGCATTTCTTAATAGAATTATTATGTCCTTGAACAGTTGCTATCGCCGTTTGAAGTACAGTAGACCCAAAGTTTACATGCATAGCATTTGTAACTTCCCTCTTCTCATTATTGGGACATAACGCTTGGTTATGGAGTAGTTTCAGGTTACATTTCTTACAATATTTTTTGCGTTTACAATTTTTTACTGAGTGTCCTAATCCAAAGCAATTGTAACACCTGTTTGTCAATTTCGATTTTCTTTCATCATTGGTTTTAAATTTGTCACATTCAAAATTTAAATGAGATTCTTTACAAAAAATGCATGACCACCTTCTCCGTTTTTCACCTTTAGCATTCCATTCCTTTTTAAATTCAAATTTTCTTTTCAACGGCCTATGGTTTTGTTTCGCATTCCATTTATTGGATGTAAATTTTACATTACTCTTTGGTCGATTCGTATGGGTTTTCGCGCCATTCGACTGGTTATTGAACTTCAAATATTCTTCTTTAACGCTTTCTGAAGCATCCTTTACATGTAAAGTCTCTACTGTGTATTTAGAAGTTTCATCTGTAGTATTATCTTGTGTTATTCTCTGTGCTTCTTCCTTAGCAGCAATAATAATTGATAATTGTTTTCTTATTTCATCAACCGATTCTGTCCCTTCAGAGCCTAGTCTCATTTTAACATCATAAATGAGTTCAGTTGGGAACTTTTCCAAAATTAAAAATCTTATGTGATTCGAACTAGTGTCTTCTCCTACCGATTGAAGTACTCGTAGGTGCCGTTCTAATGCATCTAATGTTTGTCTACATTCCTCCATTTTCTCAGCACGTTTAATTTTAGTAAGAGCTCTGTGGTGTGCGTAAATGATGTCACTTTCTTTCCCGTATCTGGCTTTCAGAGTATTGACAGCAATAGCATAACTTCTATTTGTTGTGTCAAATCCATCAATGAGTCTTGCTGCTTCACCCTTGAGTGAACTTTTAAGATACAGTAACTTATCAACATCATTCAATTTTCTTCGGCTTATATTTGATGTAAACTGGTCCCAGAATTGGTGCCATTCAAGTAAATCACCACTAAACTCTGGTAATTTTAAATCTGGAAGCTTGCTATATGCTGATTGTTCATTTTCTTTGGTAGAAGTTGTAGGAAGTTCCGCAAAAAATTTCAGTTTCGCTTCTAATTCCGCCAACACTTCTTCTCCTTGAAGCTGATAGGTGGTGAAGTTTGATATTTCATCTGGATCTGGATCCTTACAAACGTTGAAATAATGATAAAGTTCCGATGTAAAACGGGACAGAACAGATTTTAATTTTGCTGTTACGATTTTTGCTGTTTCTAATCTGTCACTGTTTAGGTTATTATGTAGATTGAGAGCCTGATCTGAGAGAGATCTAACTTCATTGATAAATATGGACAAACGATTCAGAAGTATACTATCCATTGTTTGATAAAAGAAAATATCTGGAATAAAATTCTATCCTATAATAACATGCAAATATTCAATAATCGAGATGATAATTTATCTTGCTAGTTGGTTTTATATACTCAAAGACTATTGAAATCGTAAAGTAAAATAAAAGTTTTAATTTACTTATATTTTTAGTAAAAAGTTGTATCCAACGCTTTCAGTACACAGCCTTCGTAACCCTGTCTCTATCAAAACACCATAATGCAATAGTTATAGTTAAATGATACTATAGTTGTGCGTAAGTACCAAATTCATAAACCAAATAATGATGAAACACATTATGCGCAAAGTAAATTCAATAGAAAAGCATAAAGATGCAAGATTATGGTCTATAATTCATTCAATTGGTTTTCATCAATCATGACAAGAAAATATAAAGAAATCATCATATTTCATATTTAATTAGCGACCTGTTACAGCTTCGCACAGGTTGCACTAATTACCTACACTGAGATGTTACAAAACTTTATAATATTACACGCTGGGCGAATATGATAATTGTCTGAAAATTTCATCCAAATCGTTCCAGCCGTTTTGGAGGTTCATACGGAATCATCACATCACACATCAATTTTTATAAAAATAAATAACTATCTATTTTCTTTGTTAATTTATAGTGACTCAGGCGCTCATGGTACTGCATACTATAAATGACATGAAGTATTAATCTAACTGTGCCATCAATAATTTATTTATTTAAATTTATTTTATTACACATAACCTGAAAATGAATATTCTTCATTGTGCAACTAGCCTTATTTCATTTCATCCACTAAGACACACTGAACTGTCTTGATTGCATTTCAGTATATTGTTAACTAAATCTCAGAATGGCTACAATAATGTTCTATAATACTAAATCTGGTTGGGCTCGGTTCATCTTGTATAGACTGCCACTAACCCTTCGACCGCCACAGTCGGCCATGGCCGTCAGCAGTTTTCCGTGCCCCCTGACGCCACGACATGCCGCTTTCCATACATTTGTGTCGGCTACAGCCGTCACTCGGCGTCCGAGGCACGCCTTAGACGAGCACTCGTGGCAAGCTTTTTCGCCGTTAGCCGTGGCGCTCAAAAGGTCAATGAACTATGCATATGTTCGGTGAACAAATTTTGCAAATCTAGCAGTAATCGTAATTAAAACATACCTTATTTGTGGGTAATCGGTAAGGTCTCGTTGGCTAAACAAATGAATGCGTTGCCCGCTACTTTCTGACGGTGTTCTTATGTAGACTTTCAAAAGCACGTGTGCCTCAGTGCTATAAGTAATAAATGACACAATGTTTCATTACGACTATAAGAATGACATTAAAATATGACGGGAATTTGCGTCGTATTTATCAATATACCTATGAAAATATAAATTGGCCAGAAATGTTGGGTGATGATGTTCTCGAAACATCGTAGGTAGGTAGGTACTTACTCGGTGTACGTGTTTAAGTTCTATCTTTTAGTTTCCATTGTCAATAAACAAAAGAATAAAAGTACCTAATGGTAATCCACTGTTACACTGTATTAAATATCGAATGATTTACTGAATATTTCACAATCATAAAAGATTCTTACCTAAGTTTGTTGAAGCTACCGCGTGTATGAAAGTTAACTATTTTGCAAATAACCTTTTAAAAACACTAGACTTTTCGATTCTTCCACACATATACTATGTAATTAACAGAACGTCGTAACTTTTTATCGTTTTTCAATAGTACAAGTAGATATTTACCAATTTATAGATTTTTTCTGTATGCAAAGCCAGCAGACATGTTTTTATACGTAAAGGAAACCGATTTTCACGCCAGTGACAAACCGATGACTTCCGGTTTGCAATATAACCCTTTGCACAAGTAGTGTCAATACTACGACAAATAAAACCAAAAAACGATTAAAATAACCAACCAGCAAGTAATTCTCTCTCAAAAAGAGAATTAAATATTTCAACATTAAATTACATTTGCATGTCACCTTATTTCTAAAAATACATGTATTTTTCAAGCATTTCTTTGCACATTGGTTTCGCTACTGAACAACAGATGTCGTCATGAGTCACAAAACTTGCCATTTTAATGTTTTAACCAGAATTCTTTTCTCAACACATTACTTTTCTGATAGGATTCTTCAATTAATAATCATCCCAGCTTATCTACACCATGTCGGGAAGGGCTACGGCATGTCTAATTAGCATGTGGGGAATGTTTGCCTTACAGTTAATGTTACGTCTGATATTACACAACGACATCCGTGCTTCTCGAATTTCCATACATGTAATGTGTTGAGCTGAATACAATTTATCACAGAGGGCAAGTATGTACATTGTGACTCATACCTTGATATCTGTCCTCGCGACATCTGTGCGTTGTATGTATCAGCGCCCTCAGGTGCTTTTCCTAAGCCCGAACCAAGGGCCTCTGCTTCGCCTTACAATTATGAATACCTGTTAACATATATAGAATATGACTCCTTTGCCAGGAGCCATTGAGCATCACAGACTTGTCATGATTTAAATCATTATACCATTATTACAATAACATTTAACAGTTATTACACATGTGATTCTTATTACATGAGGATTTATATTTCATGGCCTGGTGTTAGCGTTTAGGGTCTACCACCCCCACCAGCCTATTACTGTGGCCTAGTGCTCTCGCACTACGATGAGGAACCACGTCCCCCACCGCGCTCTCACCAGTATATGTCGATACCGGCTCAAGCCAGCCCAACCCCCGGGGTTCGTGCCTATAGCACGTTTTCAACACTTCTCTTATAGCCGGCGCCCCCAGTGGGACGCCCAGCCCTCCTCTTATAGCCGGCGCCCCCAGTGGGACGCCCAGCCTGATCTACTGGCCTCCTCGGAGGGAGCCACAATGCTTGCACAATTTCCAAGCATGAGATCATATTACAATCACGTACAATAGGTAATAAATTACGATATTCAACAACAACTCCATGATACTCAAATCCGTGATACTCAACTTCAGTTTACAGGCATTACAGCATATTCAGCGGCCACTTTATAACACGTGGTATAAGTAAAACAAAGGAAACTCAATTTAAACTAGAGAAAACAATTTCAAACGCACGTTACTTCGACATAGACTATGACAAGAAAAAACTATCTTACCATAAAGAAATAGTGTTGCCATGTACAATATTTATATTTCGCGGAATTGCCGCGACAACTGCAGAGCCTTGAACACCGCCGCAAAGTTGCCTGCTTATCGGTATTCTACAGGATATATCACGGAGAGTGTGCGATGGAATTACATGAACTAATTCCGCCATCCCCATTCCTTCTTCCGGGGACTAGGCGTGGGCTGGGGTTCCATCCCTATGTTGTGGATGTTCCAAGAATTCGCACGAAACGTTACGCTTCAACATTCATTTCGCGAACGGCTAAGGAGTGGAATTCTCTGCCTGCAGACTTGTTCCCAGAACGCTACAACTTGGGTCTTTTCAAGGAGAGAGTGAATAGGCATTATCTAGGTGTGCATGCTCCATCGTCGACCTCATCATCACTTTCCATCAGGTGAGATAGAGGTCAAATGCACACCTATCTTCTATATAAAAAAAAAACATTTATGATTAAGAAACATGAAAACAAATATTAGTATGAAACAAATATATGAATATTGACGTTATAAATTAGAATGATTAGGAGTTTCAAGCGTTAGTATAAGAAAATATACAAGGTGTCCCTAAAACCAACGATAAAACGAAAGGAGCTGATAGGGCGGCTCAAGAGCTACTAGATTAAGTTTTTTTGACCTTTATAAAAATATCATAGTTTTCGAGATAATGGCACTTTTATAAAACTCGTGGTTTTTAATACCATGATTCATTAATTTGATTGCTACGACTGCAAATTTTAATATTTTGTTAATCTGTTTTTTGCGTGATGTTCCTGAAATACTATGCTCTCGAATGTAATAAACAATTTTTTTTATATCATGAAGCAGTAGCGGTGAAAAAAATGAAATCAAACAAATTTTTGATTTTTCAATATTCGACGTTACTTTGATCGAGTTTTATTTAAAAAAAAGTTACTACACTAACCTTACACATAACATTAAAAAATTATAAATGGTGTGTACTTTTTAAAATGGTACAACATGTACTAATTTACGCGGCAGTTTTACAGACAAGGCTAATTTACTACAAAAGGGTCTCATATTGCGGTTATTCGTTTGGAACCAAAATTTGAATTTTGAACATAAAAGTAGATGTTGGAGGATAATTTGAAATTGGAATACAATACTACAACACAACACTACACTAAAATGTCACATAACGTTTAAAAAAACCGAAATTTAGTGTAGTTTTCAAAATTGTGAAAAATAAATGTTAAATTTCAGTTTTTTAAAACGTCATGTGATATTTGAGTGTAGTATTCTGTTGTAGTATTGTATTCCAATTTCAAATTATCCGCCAACATCTACTTTTATGTTCAAAATTCAAATTTTGGTTCCAAACGAATAACCGCAATACGAGGCCCTTTTGTAGTAAATTAGCCTTGCCTCTAAAACTGCCGCATGTTGTACCATTTTAAGAAGTACATTAAATTTATAATTTTTTAATGTTATGTGCAAGGTTAGTGTACTAACTTTTCTTTAAATAAAACTCGATTCAACTAACGGGTCGAATTTTGGAAAATCAAAAATTTGTTTCATTCCTTTTTTTTACCGCTACTGCATCATGATATAAAAAAATGTTTATGACATTCGATAGCATAGTTTTACAGAAATATCATGCAAAAAACAGATTTACAAAATATTAAAATTTGCACTCGTAGCACTCAAAATAATGAATCAGGGTATCAAAAACCACGAGTTTTATAAAAGTGCCATAATCTTCAAAACTATGATATTTTTATTAAAGTCAAAATTACATAATCTAGTGGCTTTTGAGCTACCCTACCACCTCCTTTCGTTTTATCGTTGGTTTTAGGGACACCCTGTATAAAAACAAATATTAGTATAAACAAGCCATCAGAGCTTACTTTGGGACTAGATAGATTTGCGTAAAGATTGTCCCCTGATTATTATTATTATTAAGGTGTATGATTATTGATTAGTGATATTATGAATTCTGAAGATTATGAGTTTCGATCGTTAGTATTAAATATTTTTATGAAGAATGATCATTATGATGTAAAATCGTATGAGAAATATTTTCAGACTTCCGAAAATAGGACTTACAAAGTTATGTAAAATAATGCGCACACATTTTTCAGACTGGACATTTTTAAGACTAAACATTTTTCAGTTTGGACATAAGTTTAGAAAAGGCAAAATATAACAATTGCTCATTAATAGTAGATTGTTGCAGCACGCAGGAAATGGTTCACTACTGCTTCGAGTGTTATTTGAGTAAAAACACGAGTGCAATACGATAATACATAACTTGATGCGAGGTGCATAATCTGCTTTTCTTTCAACTACGACTAAATGTAGTAAAATAATATGATTTGCCCCGATTTTGTTTATTTAACGTTTAAGTAATCTGTACTGTACTAGGTTTTCAATCAGTCCTTTGAGCATACAATTTAGGGCAGCGTAATCACAGGACATGGCCTCCGCCGCCGACGTCATCAGATGACATGCTCGTGATCGGTTTAAGTCGACACTCAGTCTGTTAAACTCGACCCCACAGCAAAATTGAAAGTCAAAGCGTTGTGACGTGTAATTAGTGATTATAAATGTGTGCGTTTGTTTGTTGCAGCGGCGGGCGCCAGCGTGACCGTGACCAGCGGGTTCCCACGGGTGAGCGTCGCCATGTTGCCTGTTCTGATTTGAGATCCACTTCGAGATCCCAATAGTGCTTGATCAGGAATGTTTTGCATTATAACTAATGCATTATTTAAGAAAAAAAACAACATCTTTAATGTGGCACACGTTTGCGCTAAGCCGAATATATTTAAAAGCGTATGCCTCTCCCGTTTTAAAACGAGCGCTGATGGCCCCACATTTTACAACGGGCGAGGCATACCAACAAGTCCATTTTCGAGGTATTTTACTTTTAACTTTTTTTTTAAGTCAGATTAGCAACTTAAAAAATTTGATAAAAAAATGAACTAAAACAACTTTTTTCTTTTTACTCACGTACAAGATATAACAGTTATTTATTATAAACATTACACCTGGAATTACCGGTAGAGTAGACAACATACCTTATTAAACATTATTCTATGTATGTACAATTTTTAATTACAACGTTTGCTTGGGTTAAAATAAGAATATAACGGGGCGTTAAAAACTTAGAGGCAAACTTTTTATTCGATCCTTTTTTGTTACTTGTTTCAAGAATATTGTAGTTTTAATCACTAATGCAGGTAAACTGAACTATAACCTTTTTATATGTAAATTTGTAGTTGTAAGATATACTACAAGTATTAGTTAAGTGACGGACAACATTTGGGTCAACTGACCCCGTAATGGACCAATGGTCCCCACAATTGGTCCATTACGGGGCCAGTTGACCCAAATGTTTAACGTCACTTAACTGATACTTGTAGTATATCTTACAACTACATACATTGAATAAAATACAATTTACCTAAGTTATTTCTATTAGAAATTGTAATGTTATTTTTAGTAATGACTTTATATGAAAACGAGCTTGGTTTATTTGCCCAGTGGTTCAATTGCCCCAGTCCCAATTCCAAGAGGTATGTATTAAAATTGACATAAACATGGATAACAACAACTTTTGTTTTTTAATAGACAATTAAAATTGACAACCAGTTTTATATTGAGTTGTAGAAATATAGATTAGGGAGCTTTTACATGTCCAGTCGATCTTTTATTTTCGATTACGAGGCATCTGCAAGAAACTGTATTATAATTACGTACTAGATAAACTTTTAACTAATGTTGATAAAATACAAAGAAACCCTCAATTACATTGTACTTAGCAAGTGTTCTACTAGACCGTACCGAACGTTCATACTATCTTAATCATTTCTGAATACAAATTAAAATGTTTTATAAATTAATATTACTTTGTTAAAACTATTTATTAGGGAACAGTCGACTTGCTATGATCAATAAAGGATGGCATGTCATTAACTCTCCATTTCAGACATTAATAAGTGATAAAGTTTGTATGGAAAGTACCCCGTGCGAAGCTGTGGCGGGTTCACTAGTAAGAATATAAAAAAACAGTCTAATGTTTATTTTTCAAAATCGTTCATTTCCTGGACCAAAGCCCGTTTGAAGTTAGCAAATTAGCAAGTAAGTTTTTCATTACAAATAAAATTAAAATAATAATTTTAATTCGTTTCATGCAATATTTCTCAATTACACATTACAAAATTACGAGTATAAGGGTCGGTTGAACCACCGGGGCGATTGAACCTGCGATTAGTGGACCAAACGTCCCGACAGACTTTTTAGCAACAAAAATTATTTACTCGGGAGTTAGGCAGCGCTGCCACCATCACTTTTATAACAACGTAGGCCTAAAAGTAAAAAATAAATCAATAAAACAATTCAAATACACTGTTATTTAGCGTAAAAATAACCATGTAAATACGGGCGTAATATTTACCTTGTGGGTCCTAATAAATACTTCGTTGCCCTCTAGTACGCATCCGCGCTGGTCTGCGCCCGCGGCTGACTTACTGGCCGCGGTTTATAGGAGTGTGCTGAAGGTATATCTCATCCAAGGAAAAAAGAGCGCTGGCCGGCAGGGAGGGGATGGGTCTGCGCATGTGTACACTCACGCGCGAAAGCGCTTGGCTATTGTTTAATATTAGAAGTGTTATGATTTGTCGAATAATAGTAAAACGGTAAGTTTGGATGGATCATAGACCCCATCATCAAACTCCAAGTTTTACCTTAACGAGACCAATCCGGAGGTACACACTTTCGATAAAAAAATATATTTTCAAATTGGTTCTCAAATGTCGGAGTTATGAAGTAATAAACATAAAAAAATATATACATATTAAAAATACTGATGAATTGAAAATCTCCCTTTTTAAGTCGGTTAAAACGAGCGCTGATTACGAGGCCATACGTATTATATGGCCG
Organism: Tortricodes alternella; assembly: GCA_947859335.1. NCBI lineage: Eukaryota > Metazoa > Arthropoda > Insecta > Lepidoptera > Tortricidae > Tortricodes > Tortricodes alternella. Next base: position 8,002,204 of record OX401968.1, read on the forward strand.
TCAGCACTCTTTTTTTGTGACACGACCTGTAGCACAGTATAAAGACATACAGTAGTCCGACACCTTTGATCTCGCGGTAAATGCCGACAACGTCGAGACAGTGTTGAAACGGCGTATGTACGCTAGGGCTGTCACAAGTAAACAATATTTACGTATTTATTTATTTCAAACGAACGTCACCATCAACATTATTATTAACAACTAGGTTTTGTACGCGACTTCGTCCGCGTGGAAGCTTTTATGACTATTCCCTCGGGAATCGTGTTTTTTTCGGGATAAAAAGTTGTCCTTTATAATTCTCCGAATTTCCAACTGTCGCTGTGTCAACCAAAATTTCGTTGCTGAACTCACCAGCGAGCCTAACTTGACTCGACAATGCGACGCGTATAAATCACATGTTCGTGCGTGTCTTTCGACCTTGGTCGTGTTTTTAAATAAATTAATCAGAGGACAATCTTTACACAAATCGATCTAGTCCCAAAGTAAGCTCTAAAGGCTTGTGTTATGAGTACTAGACGACAATATACATACTTATATAGAGAAATAAATACTTAAAATACATAGGAAACATCCAAGACTCATGAACAAACATTCGTGCTCATCACTCAAATATTTGCCCTTACCGGGGATCGAACCCGGGACGCTTGCTTCGGAGGCAGGGTCACTACCAACTAGGCTATCCGCGTCGTCATCGTTTTAACGCAATTGTCCATTGACGTAGGTACCTAAATCCGCGTAAAGCTTACGAGTGCGTGGGTCAATTTATGTTTGTCGATTAAAATTGAGATACCTTCAGCTACCGGATTAAAATTTATCAATCGTTCCTCGCGAAATCATTAAATTGTAGACAAACGCCATCTAGTGACTCTACAAAGTAATATTAAGCTAGCAGCGAGCACACAGCCGCCCTCAATTTCACAAAATAGCCGCTTCGCCATAATAAAATCATGATAATATCTTTTCTAAGCAGAAAATACCATTTGTTTTTTTTTTGTGTCTGAATAAAAATGAAATGGGCTAATTTTATAAGCTAATGGGCACTAGGGTTGTATACATTTTTTTTTCACCAAAGGTCTTCAAACTTGGGCAACGAATTCGTCTGGTTCGAATTTTTTAATTTGATTTATTTATCAAAGAAATTGTGGTTGATTTTGAAAAATTGTCATTTTCATTTCATTTATTAGCCATTAATTGCATGTACATAGAGATCTTATTGAAAAGTTTACACATTTTTGAAATAGCCCAATTTACAATTTTACCCAAATGGTGTAGCTTAACACATAATATAATACGTAGGTCACAATATCCCAGCCAATATCTACCTGTGTGAGAGATTACAGGGATTTCACTAGCATTAAACGTCAAAAATAATTATAATCCACTATAAATAATACATATTAAATCAAATTGTGATACACATCTTATAGCGCACTTAATCAGGAGTAACAATCATTAAGATTTTATGATATTTCTTTTATCCTAGGAAATAGCAAACGGAAAATCGAAATCAAATCGAAAAAGTTGATTTATTTTTAAATCGTGAATATCTCGAAAACCGTGATATTTTTACTGAACCTATTTTGGGTTATTTTAATAGCACGTGATTCTATCTACATGGGGTTTGCATTTGAACCACTATTTACGGGACCACCTGTATTATTCATTATTAAAATAAAAGTTAAACAAACAATCCTATTAGTGTAGTGATTGATAAAAATATACATAAATAAATAAAATGAGCATTAAAAACAAATCATTAAACATAAATTATGGTGACTGTAATTGAAGCCATTTAATATTCATTCTTATAATTCAAACGAATTTCGAAATAAATTCAGGCTTTATAAGTAATCGATTACAAAGCCTTATTTAGTGATATAAATCGATTCATCTTGAAAATCGGTTTGTGCTGCTACCGATTTTTTTTTCTCATTCCTACAATTGTGATTTTTGCAGCTGTCAAATCGGGCGTCTTAGAACGTCGTGACTATAGTGTGTTGATTAGACATGATTTTCTGCCTGCTCCCTTTGTGATCAATGTTCTTTAGTAGTTCTGTAATCAATTCGTGGTTATAATACGTTCTTAAAAAGCTAAAAGTACGTAGATGTTTTTAAAATAATCTGCGTACTAGGTGCCATAGTTTTATTTTTAATTTTTAAGCCAATTTTGTGGGTGGAGAAGTTGATGAAAAATTATTTAAATTACGTTTCGTCGTCTTCTTTTCTTAAATGCGTACAGATAATTCTGGTTTTAATTGTTGATGATAAATAACTGTTATGTCTTGTACGTGAGTAAAAACTCACTTTTTTGAAAAAACCTGCAAGTGAAATATCTCGGAATTTGTTCATTTTTGCATAATGCATTATGGGGTTCAAATGATTGCAAATCTTGATAGGAATGCATCGACTTACAAATAAGGTCCCCCGCGCACTAGGCACACTATAATTTTTCCTTACATTAAGACGAGTTTCGTACCTATTCAATGCCAACCTACGACGTACTGCTTGTGATTCGAATGTTTCCCCGTCTAGAGCTGTTACAGTGTGGTGTGTGTGCGCAGGGCGGGCGCGCGCTCAACTACACGCGCGTGATCGTGGCCAAGCGGCGCGGCGGCGGGCGCGGGGCGAGCGCGGGGGGCGCGGGCGGTGCGGGGGGCGCGGGCGGCGCGGGGGGCGCGGCGCGGCCCGTGCTGCTGCGCCGCACCGTGCGCCTCGTGCACAAGCCGCCGCGGCATTAGTGCACGCGCCGCCGGCGCCGACCCCCAGCCTGCGGGAACCGATCGTCGTGCCTATTCTACTGAATTTAGTTACTCTCAAATAAGAAATCTATCTTTTAAATAAACTTTTGAATACGACTCTGCGCTTTATTTGCTTCTATTGCGAATGCACCTACTCTGGGATGTGACGGTCCGTGCTTCGTTGGCGACTTGGGAGAGCTCCGAGCCGGTTACACTGGAGTCCGCTGTTTCAAAACAGTGCGGGCGGCGCGGAACGGCGGCACGTGCGAGTGCGGCGCGGCGCATGCGCGGGCTGCGGGGGGCGGGGGCGGGGGCGGGGGTCGCGCGGAGCGGCTGCGCGGCGCCAGTCGCGTGCGGAGCGTCGTCCCGTCAGGTTTGAGCGCGGCCGAGCGAGCCCGCGCCCCGCGCCCCGTACCGCGGACCAGCAGCGCCGAGCGCGCTCTCAACCCATTTCGACACTCGAATTATGTCTCGCACCCCGACCCACGCTCCCTGTGCCACTAACGACAGTTTCGATACGTATTTCTCGAACTCTAATTAAATCTACGAATAAGGTCGTATCGAATACGATACGTTACAGTAAAATCTGATATACCGATCGAGATGACGGACATGCCGATCGTGAACTGAACACAGCATTAAACTGCTAAGTTTAAGGCGCTAGACGTCCACAAGCACGCGGGCAGAGCCCGAGGTGCACGCAATTTGTTGTGTTCTAGTTCGGGGCGAAGCGTTCGATCGCTCGCGCTGTAAACACGGAGCCTTGAGCGCTCGCAATGACGAATACCTAGGCTACACTGCACCTAATACGATCCATGTATTCCTAGCTTATAGGATCGTTGAACTGAGGGTTAATAGGTTGTAGATATAATGAAATTTTCTTTATCTAGGTGCCTAAGTATATGAAATCCATATTCAGGAACGCGTTGCAATTAAGAACTATCAATCAGTCTAGATATTCTGTTGTGTGAACCGCGTGCGAAACTTATTTTCTTATGAAATAATAATCGAAAAAAGTTCTCTGTCACCTGTTTTTTCATAGAACGAACGGAAATACCGTTTCTAGGTTTGCTTGTCAGTTGTCGTAAGGTTGGATCGGTTGTGTATCGGTGGAAGCGAGAGTGGGCCGGGGCGGGCGCGGGCGCGAGCGACGCCGCTGACGCGAGCGTGTTGCAGCCGAGTGTCGCGGCAGCCCCATGTCCTGACGGCCCTCAGAGCCGGTCCCGAGGCTCGCAGCTGCTCTCAGCCCACAGGTGAGGCCCCGACACCGACGCGACGCGACATCAATCAAATCCAATTAGCTCGGAGAAGCCCGCTGCTGGTATTGGACTCGATTTGTGTCTTACTATCCACAAGCACAAGGTTGAGTTGAGTGAGCTACCTACTTGGAGAGATTTCGTACTGTTTTACTTATAATAGTGGAAGCGGCTCGTGGCCAAAATGGGTATTATTACACATTTCGTATTAGAATTGTGCCACTTCGTGCCTAAACTTGTTCTCTAAACCTAAGTATTAGATAGTGCAATTGGAATCGCAGAGCTGGAAGTTCTCTTGGTTCAGGGGGTAGTTATGACTTAATCATTTTTGGTAAGGAATTTAAAAAAAACTGAAACCTTTCAAATGGTGTGTCATAGGTATGAACCTTTTGAACGCCAAGGCTAACGGCGAAAAAGCGTGCCACGAGCGCTCGACGACGGCTGCAGTCGACGCAAGTGTAGGTTTGTAAAACGGCATATCGTGGCGTCAGGGGCACGGAAATCTGCTGACGGCTAGAGCCGACTGGGAAGAAGATAAATTAAAAATATTACTTAGGTATCAGTGGCGAAGCGTCAAATATTTTCTAGGGGAAGCCGTAAGAATTACAAACGTACGTGCGAGTTTGACATTTAGTTAGAGTAACATGGACTTCACTGACAGCTAGCTGTAGCTTTCTAGCTTGGTCAAGCCGTCAGGAATCGGCTTGTAGGCAGGCTTCGCCACTGTTAGGTATGGAAGTATCTTACACCGATTGGTTCAGCTGCAATTTGTTAAAGCTTTTACGTTTTATAATTTGGCAGTGGCAACATGTTTCTGGGAATAGGTACTTTATTTGATACTTTTTAAAGAATCTGTTTATGAAAGCTCGTTTTTAATACCGGGGTTTTTTTTAAAATTTAATAAATCTGTTTATTTTTACACTTTTTAAACGAATCTAAATTACAGATGCAACGGATAGTGGTTTGGCTGGATACCGGATACCGGATATCAGGCATGACCATTGGCCGGATATCCGGCAACCGGATATCCGGCCGCACACGAGCTATCTCTAAAGTGTTAGCTTGCGTGGCCTTCGTGCGGCGAGCAAGTTTTAACTTGTTACGAATTGTAAGTGCCGGGGAGACCCTTTGGAGTTAAATACGCGCCTTATTACGTCAGTAGGGAATATTCGAACGTGCACGACGTGATGTGACATGTTCGTTTTATACTTAAAATAAAAGGAAACTAAGTTTTAATTTAATAACCGACATCGATTTTGTTTATTTCTGATGGCTTTTATTTCTTTTATCGTATTTCTGATCCAAGTTTTTACTATCCGGTATCCGGCCGGATAGTAAAATCATGGTCGGATAGGCCGGATACCGGATAGTAGCCGGATATCCGTTGCATCTCTAATCTAAATACCTACAATGAGTGAACTGTTAATTATCACTGTCATCTGGATCGGTCCTTGCTGTAAGTTGATGAGGAGTTGGGTATCCTGCAGATCTCAGGTGATGCTGCAGCATCATGTCAAGGTTACTATGATCTTACAATAGGTATATCATATATATTATTTCTAATGGCCGCTGTACACATTGGGCCAGCGCGTTGGGCCAAAATAAGGAGTACCAGATGTCGCTATTTACACAATGGTGCACCAATCATTCTGCAGTGGCTCTTTGATAAAGATGGACGTGGAATCTCTTGCAGCCGCGGCATTTTTTTTTTATAAATCAGGGGACAGTCTTTACACAAATCGATCTAGTCCCAAAGTAAGCTCTAAGGCTTGTGTTACGGGTACTAGACGACGATATACATACTCGTACTTATATAGAGAAATAAATACTTAAATACATAGGAAACATCCAAGGCTCAGGAACAAACATTCGTGCTCATCACACAAATATTTGCCCTTATCGGGGATCGAACCCGGGACGCTAGCTTCGGAGGCAGGGTCACTCCCAACTAGGCTAACCCCGTCGTCAATTTATTTATACAGCGCGTTTAATTATTATAAATGGCGCAAAAGAAGTGTTGTAAATGCTTTGTATTCCATATTATTGGTTCGTCTCGATAGTATTCAATAAATTGTAACACCTCGTTGCTAGTCCGCGCCATCGTCTTGGGAACTACCTGTCGGTAGTAGTACTGTTTCTGCTGACGAATAAAAACGAACTGAATAAGACGCCAACGTGTGAACAGTGTTTGCGAAGCGCGCCAAGATCCTTTGATGTGTGCACGAAAAACCGACACCGTTCGGCTGGCCGGCCAGTGTTGGCGCCAACTACCAACATACAGCAAAGTAGGTCTCTACACGTTGGCCCAACGCACTGGCCCAACGCGCTGGCCCAATATGTAGGTACAATGGCCTTAAAAGGTGTTTTTTTTGTCACAACGCCATATATCTCCGTTAATTATAATCCTAAAAAGCTTACATTCAAACTTTTTGTCCCCATTGGTGATGTAACTACCTAATATGTAATCTTTTTGGGGATAGCCCGAATTGCAACGAAACTTATTATTATTATATTAACGAAAATTATTACATCTTGTAAAATTTTCTAAACTAATGTCTGAGCAATTATTATCAGTGGTACCTATAGTACACACACAGTCACCACAGTGTGTCATGGACCACTGTGTACTCAAGCGATTTGAGTCACTGTGTACAAAACCGCCATTTTGGATATAACTTATACCACGCATGATAGTTTTGCTTAAATCGAAGTGCAGTATACGTCAAAATTACCTCAATTAAGTTTATTTCTCAGCAAAATTATTAAACCATTGGTAAAACAAAATGTTTGTGAAAAAATAGAAAGTACACCTTACCTTAAAATTCACTTTTTATTTCGTCAAAACAAAAAAACATTAATTACACGGGTTCGTTACATAGCTGACGCAAGCGAACTGGTTGTAAAAGAAGAAAGTACTTATATGGCCGCAAAGCATTATAATGTGCCAAGACGCACTCTAAGGCGTTATTTACAAGAGAAAAGGAGAACTATCTATTTTGGGCAACCACTTCTTAACACTGAACAAGAGAATATCTTTTATCTACACCCATATCATAAAACCTCCATTGGTTAATCAAAAACCGTAGGAAATGACCACCATTTTGACAACCAATTAGGAAAATCCAGTGCTTCGATAAAGAAATAACATGACTTCTTTATCGTTTTTAGTATCGTAATGAGATTAAATTTGGAACAGCTGTCAAAACTCAAGTGGGTCTCTATTCTAGTATCTATAGATATTAAAACAGTTACTGATACGAAACATCAATACAGTATGTTTTTTTTAATATAAACTGCACGACATTTGATCTCGAGTGACATGAGAATAGAGACTTCATTCGTTTGTCTATGATTTAAAATTAAAAAAAAAAATGGTCTTGACGGAGGATCGAATTGCCGCCATTACTGCTTTCATTCATGTTGGTTTTTTGCTGAACGAAATTAGAATTGTAAAAAGTTGTTTGTAATTTACATTCTAGTTGAAAATATGAATAGTGGTCTTCTCGGAGTGACTGTGTGATCTGAAAATGCGCCGGATATCGTAAATGCAGCCACGATTGCAACAAATAACTTGTTGCCAGAAAATATTGTTTCTGAACACATCATGGAGTAAGTATTTATAATATGTGTGTAGATAAAGTTATGTATGCAACTCTGCATAATTTGGCCTTAAAACACACGTGCGATCTTATTATGAAACTCGCTAAAAGCTCGTTTCATAAAACCGCATTAGTGTTTTAAGGCCTATCATTATGCAACCGTTGCATAAACTACTATTCTTGAATCATATCCAAGAACCAGTCGATTAAGTAACTAATCTTTTAAACGAAAAAACCGGACAAGTGCGAGTTAAACTCGCGTGGCGAGGGTTTCGTTCCTTACATGATTATCTGAAATTTACTAGGTTACTTTAAATACCATAGACTTCTTATAGGTTTTCCTGTAATCTATAAGTTAAGAACTATTTCGAGTATTTTTTTCAAAATTTTAACCCCAGTAGTTTCGGAAATAAGGGGGGGGGGGGGGAATGGTCATTTTTCGCCTATTTTCCTGAATAACTTCTAAACTATTTTACTTAAAATTCAAAAGAAAATATATTTAAGATCCTCACAATAAGCCCTTTTATTTCATATGTCACATGATATAAGTGGCATAACTTTTTTTTTCTTTTTCTAATTTACCCCCAAAAAGTGGCCCATATGTTTAAAATTCATATATTTACGTCACGCGTCCGTGTTGCGGTCACCAACTTATATTTATGTATACCAAATTTCAACTCAATTGGTCCAGTAGTTTCGGAGCAAATTGGCTGTGACAGACGGACAGACAGACAGACAGACAGACAGACAGACGCACGAGTGATCCTATAAGGGTTTCGTTTTTTCCTTTTGAGGTACGGAACCCTAAAAAAAAATCGGTTCATCCGTTTGGGAGCTACACACTTCACCCCCCCTATGTTTGCGTAGGGGGCTAAAACATAATGACAGATTAGAGAAGAAGAGAGAATAGCATTAATACCATGCTCTTAAAAGATGCCGAAATACCTTTGAATGTTTTATTGTCTGTCCGTCTCTCGTTTAATTTATGCGATAATTACGCTAAAACTGCTGGACAGATTTTGATATAAACTTAAGTGCGGTAGGCAATACTGCATTGATTTGGATGATTTTTGGAATATTTATTTTCTGTCATGTGATAATTACCTATAGATCTTTCCGAAGTTCAATCGATCGCGGCAATGTTTCGCGAAGTGTTAAGCTTAACTGCGAGGCGAAACACAAGACAATAGTATGCCTTTAGCAGTAGGCTCCGGCAAGCGCGGAGTGCGGGGCTGGCGGGCCGGCGCCCGCGCCCGCACTGAAGCCGGACTCATTGCGACCTGCAACTGGCGCTCGCTGCTGTGACTCGGTCTTAGTCGGTGCCTGCGCCTAGGTACCTATATGTATGTACAAACGAGTAGAATAGTGTAGCACGAGCTACATAGGTAGGTACAGTCCGCCGAACAGTTTCGCAGTTAGCGCGGCGCTCGGCGTGCAGGGCAGGTCCGCGGCGATTGATTTTGCCACGGACCTCCGCCCTCTGACACGTCCTGGGGCGAAAAGGTCATCGCGGCTGCAGGGAAATAAAAAGAAACGGCTTTTAGCCAAACAACGTTACGCCGGCATTACTTAATTATTCAGCTCCGCTAGCACCTCTACGCGAAACGTACCTAATACGGTGCAATTGTTAAAATTTAATTTACCTTGTTCAAAAATCTACGTAATACGTAAATAACTAACCGGATGAGTTCAGTAATTTACGTTACAAAGGTAAACGTTAGGCTCCGAAGTGTAATTATCTCTCTGAATATCTCTTTCGTCGACACTAGTGTGAGAGAGACGCACTTAGAGATAAGACGGTGTTAACTTATTATCGTGTCAACCTTGCTAGGGCCGCAGATCTCTTAAGTGAGTATAGCGAATAGGTATACAAATTTGCAAACCCGATTTTAAGATGTGCATGGCACCTACACATTTACAAATTCCTATAAAGGTTGTAGAAGGTTCTGAGAGACACGCACTTAGATACCTAAGAGACGGCTTAACTTATCCTTATGTCAACCTTGCTAGGGCGGCTGAATGTTTATTTCAACTGTTTTTAAAAATAGAGAGAGGCATTGTTCGTCGTTGAGTTTCTCTCACAGTTACAATTGGCATAACTTCGTTGAGGTGTTTCGTTCGGCCAGAGGCCCCCGGTCCGAGCGAAGGTACCTTAATGCCGTCGTGTGGTGTGTTGCAGACTCCCGGGCGGCGGCGGCGCGGCATGTGAGCGCGCGCGCGGAGCGGCGGCATGCCGGGCGGGCGCCGGGGGCTGGTCGCCCCGCAGAACACCTTCCTCGAGAACATCATCCGGCGCTCCTCCTCGCAGCGTCAGTATCCTCCCCGCACCCCCGCGCCCCCAAACCCCCGCCCCGCGCCCGCGTTACAGACTCCATGTGTTGCAGCAGACAGCAGCTTCCTGCTGGCGAACGCGCAGATCGTCGACTACCCCATCGTGTACTGCAACGAGACGTTCTGCAAGATGAGCGGCTACAACCGCGCCGAGGTCATGCAGAAGTCGTGCAGGTGCGTGTCGCGTGCGCCGCGCGTGCCGAGCGCGCCCCGAGCGCAGTGTGTGACGCGCCGCGTGTTGCAGGTGCACCTGGATGTACGGCGAGCTGACGGAGAAGGAGGCGGTGGAGCGCGTGGACCGCGCGCTCGACCACCACCTCGCCGACCAGTTCGAGATCCTGCTCTATAAGAAGAACCGTGAGTGCCGCATGCCGTGTGCCGTGTGCCGTGTGCCGCGCGCCGGGTCCGTGCCGGCGTCCGAGGCGGCGGCGCTCTCGCGAGCCGCGGCGCGTTAATAATATAAAGCAGGCCGGTCCCGCGGGGCCGCGCTGCAGCGTCTGATTAAATTTTTCCGCCCCGCTTCGCATTTTATTTTATTAGGTACCTCGTGTTTTTAAGCGTACGTAACAAAAACAAAACATGGTCCCGCGCGCGGCTCGATTCGGCGCGGTGAGTCCGAGGCGTCCTGTTCGCCGGACACACATTTACATTACGTCTCTTGTTTGCGACTCGAACGCTTCGCTTCCGTGCCGTGTCCTGAAATGGATTTACATAGGTACTAAAAATAAATGTAAAGTCGCAACCGCTTAGCTTTACCCGCTTTCTCGCTTGTGACCTTAGGTAGGTATACAATAGGTACAGAGTGTGTTAATAGCTTAAACCGTTGTCTTTTTACAGTAAATGTTCGGAATGATAGCAATTTTAATGGATGCAATAATTTAGTTCATTAATTTTGTTATTATACCCTCTTTTTCTATCTAATTTGATAACGTTTATTTGATTTTAATAATTACCTGTTAATAGTTAAAAGCTTTTTAAAAACATCTGAAAATGTTTCAAATGACCCCGGGCCTGGGTCGGATGAAACACAGACGAAACATTGAAACACTCAAGAACGTTATGTATTTTTTATTATTTTCAATGACTTCTTTACTTTACAATTATATAACCAAATGTCAGTCTTTGATTGTAACATAATTATATGGCATTTATTGCTATTAACTTATCATTAAAGACTAATTTATTTCAGTGATGAGATCAACTTACAAAATTTATCAACATTTGAAAAAGTTTCTCGTACAAAATGTAATATTTTTATAGAATCTAACAATATAAATCTTACTTAGATAAATTTGGTAGTTGACAAAGTAGTAGGAAAACAAATAGGAATATTTTATACTAATCAGATTCACAGTTGTGAGATTGTGACACAAGTAATGACGATCACTAGCTGTGCAAGCCTCATGTGCCCACAACTTACACTTAGAACATTGCACCCAATCTTCTCCGGTCTGCTGCTTCCGTAGCATTCCATGCAAACTAGGCAGAAGTAGTCTTCTGATTCATCTTCCGAAGTTGAAGTTCCTTTAGTTTGTTTCTTAGCTTGGTTGTTTTATTCAATTTTTTTTAACACTTTTTGCCTGTCCTTTGCCATCTTTCTGGTCAGTTTCCATCCCGATTTCTCGTTTTTAGACGGTTTCGGGGCTACTGAAAAATGCATAAATATACATAAATAAAATAACTTACATACCGGGGTCAATTGAAATATGTTTCTATTGCCCCCAGAAATTTTGTTTCAACTGTCCCATCAACCTCTTAGTAAATATTAAATTACGTAGAAAAAATACGGAACAATGTAGGCATGCACAAATCACTTCAAATTCGACTAGAATAGGCATACAAATAACAGTTAAATCCGCAGTAACAATATACCAATACTTTTTAATTAATAAACAAAACAAAAACACGAAAAATACTTACTTTCTGTGTCGAAAATGTAATACAGTCTCATAAAAATTTCCGACGGTTGCAGAGTCACGCCACGCACTGCTCGACAGGTTCCAACACGAACGCCGATCAATTCCCCCGGCGGGACCCCGCCGCTATGCCTATCCGTCTCGGAGTTATTGAAGTTGTTTCAAATGACCCACGTTTCAACTGACCCCAGTTTCCCCTATGCATTTTTTATTTAATTGTTCCCTATTTGACATACGCATTTTACAAAACTGTATACCAAAATTGCCGTACCGTACAAGTATTACCAAAAATAATTTTCATACACAACTAATTAATATATAGGTATATAATATGTTATTAGAAAACCGTGGGAAACGTTAATTTTCTATGATTACATCAACAAAATTTACAATAATTATTTTTTTCTTGTTTTTTTTTCTTTTTTAACCTGTACTACTGTTATTACAGCATGCACTTTACATTTTGATCATGTATATGTATAATAAGTTCCATTTATAAGCCTATAATTATATATAATTGATGAACTCATCTGCCAACATCATGATTTAAGTATTCTGGTATTGAATAAAAGCAATTATCTAATAGCCATGCATTTATCCATCGTTTGAAACTATTTGGATTTAGCTCCTTACAGAAGTTAGACAGTTTGTTATAAACTTTTATAGACATACAGGTTACATTCTTCTTATAAATATATGAGTTTGCCTTTGGTGCTATTAACGCATATCGCCTTCTATTAGACTTAACATATTTAAACAGGTGTTCGTGCACACTTAATACTTGTAATAAGGGTCTACACGTACATCTGCTACGAGCTACGGCCGCGGCTTGCACGAAGGCTACGTCAAAGTATTATTTTGAAATTCATTGTTTATTGGACGATTGCATGCCTACATTGATCGCTATGCGTGGAAACGATGTGTGTGTGCAGGCACGCCGCTGTGGCTGCTATTGCAGTGTATGTATGTGTATATATATATATGTGTGTGTGTGTGTGTGTGTGTGTGTGTGTGTGTGTGTGTGTGTGTGTGTGTGTGTGTGTGTAGGCACGCCGCTGTGGCTGCTTGCGCAGTGTATGTGTGTGTGCAGGCACGCCACTGTGGCTGCTAGTGCAGTGTATGTGTGTGTGCAGAAACGCCGCTGTGGCTGCTAGTGCATTGTATGTGTGTGCGTGCAGGCACGCCGCTGCGGCTGCTATTGCAGTGTATGGGTGTGTGTGTGTGTGTGGTTTTTGTGTGTGTGTGTGTGTGTGTGTGTGTGTGTGTGTGTGTGTGTGTGTGTGTGTGTGTGCAGGCACACCACTGTGGCTGCTTGTGCAGTGTGTGTGTGTGTGTGTGTGTGTGTGTGTGTGTGTGTGTGTGTGTGTGTGTGTGTGTGTGTGTGTGTGTGTGTGTGTGCAGGCACGCCGCTGTGGCTGCTTGTGCAGTGTATCTGTGTGTGTGTGTGTGTGTGTGTGCAGGCACGCCGCTGTGGCTGCTATTGCAGTCTTTCTGTGTTTGTATGTGTGTGTGCAGGCACGCCGCTGTGGCTGCTAGTGCAGTGTATGTGTGTGTGTGTGTGTGTGTGTGTGTGTGCAGGCACGCCCTTGTGGCTGCTAGTGCAGTGTATGTGTGTGTGCAGGCACGCCGCTGTGGCTGCTCGTGCACGTGGCGGCGATCCGCAACGAGCGCGAGTTGGTGGTGCTGTTCCTGCTCACCTTCCGCGACATCACGGCGCTCAAGCAGCCCATCGACACCGACGACCCCAAAGGAGGCGAGTATCGCAACACACTACACAACTATCTGTTCCAATACGACATTACCGCTTCCGCATTTACCTACATATTTTGTCGGTGATGGGTTTGCTGGCCAGTGTTGTATCGCGCTGTGAGTTACACGTTGAAGAGCGCCCGCTCGCTTTGCCGTTGTCCGCAGCGGGGCTGTCGAAGTTCGCGAAGCTGGCGCGCAGCGTGACGCGCTCGCGCTCCGTGCTGGTGTCGGCGCTGCCGGCACTCAAGGAGCCGCAGCGCCAGAGCCACCTCGCGCATGTCAGTACTCCCACACCACCCTCACGCAATGTACGCTCACGCACCCTCTCTTACCTTTATTTACTCTAACTATTACTAAGTATACTTTCTTACTGTTACTTACCTATATATGCTTTAATTAACACTTATTAGCTAGATGTTTTGTAGTTCTCAGCGAATCGCTATCTATACTGATACTACGGCTCGCACATCTCTTGTCAAGCGGCAACCGCGGCTAGCCGTCTCAACTCAGACGATCTTCAATATATCCGGCTTTCCTGGTTTCACTGTTAACTCTATTGCACGAGCTCGTAGACACGATGTACATACAGCACGAGACGCGGCAGCGCCGAGCGGTGACACTCTGACTCAGTCAATGCCGGTCGGGAGGCCCTATATAAGCACGCTGCTGTACAGTACGTGTTGCACAGTGTTGGGCCACATGAGGCATGACAGTTGTGTGCGCAGGTGATGTCGCTGTCGGGCGACGTGCTGCCCCAGTACCGGCAGGAGGCGCCCAAGACGCCGCCGCACATCCTGCTGCACTACTGCGCCTTCAAGGCTATCTGGGACTGGATCATCCTGTGCCTCACCTTCTACACGGCCATCATGGTGCCGTACAACGTGGCATTCAAGAACAAAACGAGCGAGGACGTGTCGCTGCTGGTGATCGACTCGATCGTGGACGTGGTGTTCTTCATCGACATCGTGCTTAATTTCCACACCACGTTCGTGGGCGCGGGTGGCGAGGTGGTCAGCGACCCCAAGGTCATCCGCAAAAACTACTTCAAGTCCTGGTTCCTGATCGACCTACTCTCCTGTCTGCCCTACGACGTGTTCAACGCGTTCGACCACGACGAGGACGTGAGTGCGCCTGCCGGTGTCGTGTCTGTGTGGGTGTAGCATGCATGCATGAGCCGTGGCTGTGGTGATGTATGCGCTGTGTGTCTGCGTGTGACGCGTGCGTTGTGTGCAGGGCATCGGCAGCCTGTTCTCGGCGCTGAAGGTGGTGCGGCTGCTGCGGCTCGGGCGCGTGGTGCGCAAGCTGGACCGCTACCTGGAGTACGGCGCGGCCATGCTGATCCTGCTGCTGTGTTTCTACATGTTGGTGGCGCACTGGCTGGCGTGCGTGTGGTACAGCATCGGGCGCTCGGACGCCGACTCGGGCCTGCAGTACTCGTGGTTGTGGAAGCTGGCCAACGTCACGCAGACGCCGTACTCCTACGTGTGGTCCAACGAGTCGGACGGGCCCGAGCTGGTGAACGGGCCCTCGCGCAAGACCATGTACGTGACCGCGCTCTACTTCACCATGACCTGCATGACCTCCGTGGGCTTCGGCAACGTCGCCGCCGAGACCGATAACGAGAAGATCTTCACCATCTGCATGATGATTGTAGCAGGTGCCGACTCTTCTGTTATTAGCCGGAGCACGCCTCTCCTCCCCGCTCGCCCCGCGCGACCCCCGCGCAGCTCACTCTGCCTCGGGCGCCGCGCTCCATCCAATCCCCTCCTGTTGCCCTGTTTCTACATCTTTGCAAATTATATACAAAATATTTGAATACTTAACTTCCTAACGTCTTTATTTTTGTTTCGGCCGTATATTGGTTCTCGATTTGCTAGACTTTTAATTTATTTTCCAGTCGCACAGTGTGTCCCGTGTGTCGCACACCGCTAGCCGGCCGCGCGGCCGCGTCCGTGGTGTACGTATCTGTTTATTTATGTTGTTTGTCGCGTTTGAGTTCGCGTGTCCCCTCCCCGTGCAGGCCCACGAAGCGTCGCGGCGCGTCACCTGTGTGGTCAGGGCGCCCGTGCGCGCGCGCCGCGCCCGCTGCCCCGGCGCCACGAGCGAGGCGAGCGCCTCGGGCCTGCGCCGGGGCGGCGCGCACGGCTCGCGGCGCAGAGCAGTGGAGCGCGACGAGGCAGCGCGTCGGCTGCGTGGCCTCTCGCGCGTTCGCGTTTGTGTGTATCTGCGTGTCCATGTGTGCGCGTGTGTGTGTGCGTGTACTGGGTGTGTAGAAGCGCGCGTGTAAGTGTGTGCTGGCACTGAGCCGACGTATCCGCAGCGCTGCTGTACGCGACGATCTTCGGGCACGTGACGACCATCATCCAGCAGATGACTTCGGCGACAGCCAAGTACCACGACATGCTGAACAACGTGCGCGAGTTCATGAAGCTACACGAAGTGCCTAAGGCGCTGAGCGAGCGCGTCATGGACTACGTCGTCTCCACCTGGGCCATGACCAAGGGACTCGACACCGACAAGGTTAGTCTCGCTCTCGCACCACGCGGTCCTGAGTAGCTCTCTCTAGAGTCTCTCTCACACTAACGAGGATTCATTCTCATTCTCAGGTCCGTAGACAGAGGGAGGGTTGGGTTGGTCAAGGGGCCCCAAAATCTCTGCATCATGTTGAAGTTACTTTTAGGCGGTGTGCCAATTGCTACCGATATAAATCCACCCTCCTTTGTTGGTTAGTAGAACCCCCTAAAACCCAAAATCTTGACTACGGGCCTGCCTACCTACATATAGGGTTTCAAACATAATCTTAAATTATAGATAATATCGTTTGCTATATATAGGCTAGTAATTAAAAATGGTTGTCATACCATTAGCTTGCGCTGTTTATAGTGCTCATCCATCATTATTTATTTATTCCAGGAAAACTTATACTTAGCTACTTTACAGTTTTCGAGTCTTCCGTTTTTCAGTTTATAGGTACAATATATCCATTGGTTCATTGGTTCATTGGTGGTGGTTGGATATATTTATTACATAATTACAACTTCCAACATGAGCCACGCTGTACGCTACAAGCATCGCACATTCCACGCGTCAGCTTAACGATCACTTTACTTCATTATTGCGGTATTCGCATTGGCTTTACATTTGAGTCAGTCTACGTTTATACGTGCTCTTAGCTAGTATCTTATAACTATACCTTGGTTATGAATAAATAATACACAGTTATCAGTGTTTCTATCAAGATCAATCAACCATCAACTATCAAATCATTGCCGATGTACTAACCCGTACATCATGTGGTCCTTCGAACCGGATATGAACCAGTGACCTATGGACGAATCCCTCCCGGTCGCAGAGTTCCTCGACTTTCTAGAAATGAAGCAACTTCTTACATCATTTGAAGCAAGTCGTCGTAAGTTAGATACTCCAAGACAATCGACGCATCCTGAAACATCAAGGAAACCTTACTACAAATCATTTGGAAGCAGTGAAGTGATCGTTAAGCTGACGCGTGGAATGTGCGATGCTTGTATCGTACACACGCTGTGTATTGTGTCGTGAATGTTGTGTGTGTGTGTGTGTGTGTGTTTAACGGCTGCTCGAGCGCGCTGCGCAGGTGCTGAACTACTGCCCCAAGGACATGAAGGCGGACATCTGCGTGCACCTGAACCGCAAGGTGTTCAACGAGCACCCCGCCTTCCGGCTCGCGTCCGACGGCTGCCTGCGCGCGCTCGCCATGCACTTCCACATGTCGCACTCGGCGCCCGGCGACCTGCTCTACCACACGGGCGAGTCCATCGACTCGCTCTGCTTCATCGTCACCGGCAGCCTCGAGGTTATCCAGGACGACGAGGTGGTCGCCATCCTCGGTAAGTGCATCCTCATGCGCGCCCTCGAACTCCCCCGTCCCCGCCGCACTGAGCAGCGCGCGTGTCCGCAGGCAAGGGCGACGTGTTCGGCGACTCCTTCTGGAAGGACAGCGCCGTGGGGCAGTCGGCGGCTAACGTGCGCGCACTCACCTACTGCGACCTGCACACCATCAAGCGCGACCGCCTGCTCGAGGTGCTCGACTTCTACCAGGCCTTCGCCAACAGCTTCGCGCGCAACCTCACGCTCACCTACAACCTGCGCCACCGGCTCATCTTCCGCAAGGTGCGCCCGCTCCGTCGGCAGCTCCCCCTCCCCCCACCGGCCCTCGCTGACCGCGCTCTGTGCAGGTCGCGGACGTGCGGCGCGAGCGCGAGCTGATGGAGCGGCGCAAGCGCGAGCCGCAGCTGGAGCAGGCGCAGGACCACCTGGTGCGCAAGATCTTCTCGCGGTTCCGCCGCGAGCGCAGCGTGGCCGCCGCGCCGGCGCCGCGCCCACCGCCCGCCGCGCCGCCCGCACCGCCCGACGCCGAGCGCGGCGACGCGCCCCCCGCGCCCGCGCCCGCGCCCCCCGCGCCCGCCGCCGCGCGCGGCAAGTGGGGCCGGCTGCTGGCGGGCGGCTCACTGGACGCGGCCGACGCGCCGCGTGCCGCTTTCACGCGCAGCCTCAGCGCGCGCGACCGGCCCGCGCCCTCCGCCGCGCCCGCCGTCGCCGGGACGCCGCCCCCCGCCCCCGCCCCCGCTCCCGCGACTACCCTGTCTCTCAAAGTGAGCATCACTTTTAAAACAAATTTAACCATACGACTTCTCTGACTGTAACTTGCGACTGTCCGTCCGCTTCTCTACACGTTTGCAGGCGACGTTTGCGAAAGCGCGATCGGCGAGCGCGCTGAGTGCCTTAGGCGGGAGCGGCGGCGGCGGCGCCGGCGCGGGCCGGCAGGACACCATCGAGGAGGAGCTGGAGGAGCGCCGGGCGCCGCCCACCACGCCCGCCGCGCCCCCCGCACCCGCCGCGCCCCCCGCACCCGCCGCGCCTGCGCACGAGGCGCACGAGGCGGCACTGGCCGAGTTGCGGCGCGACGTGCGCACCGAAGTGCAGCGCTTACAGCAAAAGGTACATACACGTTTCTACTATACGTAGTCTATTCGTTTAGGTAGGTAGTTAACTACCTAAATGTGACGAAACCACTAACGTGACTCAGCTAACCTAGATGTATGTTGTTACTTTTTTTATTATTAATATTTTTAAATTAGATAAATTGAAACTGGACATTTTCTATTTGTATTTTGTACTATAAATGCTTTCGTTAAAGGTAAAATCACAATCATTATACAGGGTGTACCGAAAATACCGGGCGATTTTTCAGGGCATGATTAGGTAAAGTAGTGTGATCGTAAATATGTATTTAAAATAATTCCTTAAAGTGTTTTTAAAAACGACAGAAAAAATAAATTATTTAATAGGAAAAAAAGGTTTGGCTCACCTGACTTATTGACTAACATTCAGGCCCCTTTTCATTCAACTTCTGAACGCGGGCGTAAAATGGCTACACCGCCCCCAATGTAGGTAATGTTGACAGGTCATTGGCCTGTCATCAGCTGATATTGACGTCTTAGAAACAATAAATTTCAGCCCTGATAAGGGCTATTTCTAGCCCTTAAAAGGGCTTTAAAAATGCGCTGTGAGACTATTCACAAATGAACACATCCAACTGACGAGGCTCCACTGCGCTTAAACTTTGCTCGACGTGAGCGCCACCGACTTCGATGCATTTACGGCATCTTTTAACTAAATTTGCGCGAACGTGGGGCAAGACCGAATCATCTCATAGTCAAAAGCCGAGATAGACCAGTCATTTTTTTGAATTTTACGGCTTTGAACGGCAACAATTTTTGAACGGAAACCGGATTTTTTTATACTAATTTGACCCTGCTGAGCACGATTTTGCCCGGTATCCCCCCCTTCCCCCCTTTTTTTGGAAAACATGTCCCTCGCGACCGTTTATTTCGTTTTAAACAAAAACTATTAGATCTAGGAGAAAACTGTCGATTATAAAAATAATTTACATTAAATTCCCTACCAAACGGTATAAATATTTTTATTATAGGTCTTATAGTTTTTGAGTATTATCTTCCCAAACTTCATGATTTTTTAAAATTTTGAGTATTTTCTTCATATATGCTATATCTATAGGGAATCGGCTGAATGTGGAACATAATGATGTATGGAATAATGAATCCTGGTATATTTACCTACAAAACAAGACCTCATTGACAGTCGTACGAGTTATGGTTAACTTTCTACAGCTTACAGTACCAAAGGTGCGAGCAGTGAACAACGATCGACCATCATAATCTACTTCATATTTTCTAAGTTTCTGGAGATTAGCGGGCGAATCTTTGATTTTGTGCTAAGTTAACAATACTGAACAACTTTTCTAAAGAAAAATAGGTCAAATTTCAAGAAAATTATCAAGTTTTCATACATAGCCGGATTAGTTTAAATCGTCCGTTGTAAAAAGAACCCTAACGGCCATATAAAATGTATTGCCGTCGGGGCTCTTTTTACAACGGACGAGCTATAGTTGAGTAATTACGGCAATCAATATCGACCGAAAACATTCAAAAATCGCAAACGCTTTAGCTCCCCTGAGAGTAGTTTATACCCAAGTTTTCAACCATGAAAATGTTGTGCTTCTCCCATGGTACTCGATAAAATGGCGGTAGTTTCAGTTCTTTCGATAAAACTACCATATAATAGCGTTTTTAAGGTATTGTTTTATATGCAGTAAATGTTAACTAAATTTGCTACAACTTGACGGCAACCCGAACACTCTAGGTTTATTGGTTACAGAGAAACAACTAGTCAAAGATGCCTTATATTTTTGCCCAAAAAGTGAACAATTGGCACTTGTTTCAGTTCGGGGGTGTTAACTTGCTGCAAATGCTACATGGTAATACGGTTAATGACCACATCAGCTGTTCAGGGATCCAGAACATTTCACTGTACGAGTCGTATTTTACTTATTTGATTTTTTTTAAAGTCTATAACTTTGTATCTGACGATGAGATTTTTCTGCATCCCCCCTGAAAAATCACCCGGTATTTTCGGTACATGCTGTATAATTTATTTTTATCTAAATTTTTATGGTGCTTTACATATTTTTTATCGATATGACATCGACTTTAGTGCGAATAATTAGACAATCTTGATGTTAATTAAATAATTTGTTTGGATTTTGAAAGAGGTCAAAGATGTCTGCTAAAAGTAATTTATTCTAAACCCTACCGATTCCCAACAAGTGAGCTATACTCTAGTAGTAAGTACTGAGTTTGAGAAGGTTGTACATATTACTTACGGTTCTAAAATTACATAAAACCCTTGAATTCAACCCTTTGTTATTGGCACGTAGCGCGTAGGTGGCTCGTTTCATTAACCGCACTTGTATTTTAAGGCCTATCATTATGCAACCGTTGCATAAACTACTATTATCTACACCCATATCATAAAACCTCCATTGGTTAATCAAAAACCTTAGGAAATGACTACCATTTTGACAACCAATTAGGAAAAACCAGTGCTGCGATAAAGAAATAACATGACTTCTTTATCGTTTTTAGTAAAGAAAAGAGATTAAATTTGGAACAGCTGTCAAAACTCAAGTGGTCTCTATTCTAGTATCCATAGATATTAAAACAGTTATTGATACGAAACGTCAATTCAGTATGTTTTTTTTAATATAAACTGCACAATATTTGATCTCGAGTGACGTGAGAATAGAGACTTCATCCGTTTGTCTATGATTAAAAAAAAATGGTCTTGACGGAGGATCGCCATGTTGGCGTTTTGCTGAACGAAAGTAGAATTGTTTTTGAATTGAATAGAAAAAGTTGTTTGTAATTTACATTTTAGTTGAAAATATGAATAGTAAGTAGTCTTCTCGGAGTGTGTGTGATGTGAAAATGCGCCGGATATCGGAAATATGCAGCCACGATTGCAACAAATAACTTGTTGCCAGAAAATATTGTTTCTGAACCCATCATGGAGGATTTATAATATGTGTGTAGATAAAGTTATGTATGCAACTCTGCATAATTTGGCCTTAAAACACACGTGCGATCTTATTATGAAACTCGCCTATCGGCTCATTTCATGAAAACCGCACTAGTGTTTTAAGGCCTATCATTATGCAACCGTTGCATAAACTACTAATTAAAAGCTTTTATTTAGCTTGCAATGTTTGTATGCATGTTCGGGTCAAATCTTCCACCACTTCCTCTTATCCTACGGAGCTGAATTTTTACATGTTGGTTCAGTTCCAATGACAATGCATTTTTTTGGTAAGCATGACCTGAATCGACATATAAGATTAGCTCCAGACAAAAGAACTCTTCAACTGTCATCAGCACAGACACGAAATTTTGTGCAGGCATTTTATTATGATAGCCAGTTTTAAATTTTACCATGAAATGGTTGCTGTACTCAAGGTTGGTTCCAACTAGGGAACTCTTCAACGGTCAACAGCAGAGTCACGAAATGTTGTGTAGGGTGAAGGCGGTTACAGTGGCTATAGCGACAACAGTGGCGCACTAGCCGTTTTGTCAAAAATATTATAGATAGCTTTCTTTCTTTCTGACTCTTCGGAAGGTCTCCCGATAGAAACAGTTTACAACCAGTTCGCTTGCGTCAGCTATGTAACGAACCCGTGTAATTAATGTTTTTTTGTTTTGACGATAGAAAAAGTGAATTTTAAGGTAAGATGAACTTTCTATTTTTTCACGAACATTTTGTTTTACCAATGGATTCATAATTTTGCTGAGAAATAAACTTAATTGAGGCCATTTTGACGTATACTGCACTTCGATTTAAGCAAAACTATCATGCGTGGTATAAGTTATATCCAAAATGGCGGTTTTGTACACAGTGGTTCTAATCGCTTGAGTACACAGTGGTCCATTATACACTGTGGTGACTGTGTACTGTAGGTACCTACTGATAATAAGTGCTCAGACATTAGTTTGGAAATTTTTACAAGATGTAATAATTTTCGTTAGTTTTTCCTTTCAGGATGGCTCTTCCAGCAAGGCCCCGTAAAATAGGGAAACACCAGTGCTGCGATAAAGAAATAACATGACTTCTTTATCGTTTTTAGTAAAGAAAAGAGATTAAATTTGGAACAGCTGTCAAAACTCAAGTGGCTTTTTAAAAAAAATTGGTATGAGCGAGAGAAAAGAGTCTAATGTTTTTAAATTTAAGTAACTTGATTATAAATTTTAAGACAAAATATAATTTTTATTTAATGTTACATTTATTGTTTGGTTAATTCAATAAATAAAGACTGATAAAAAGCCGAAAATTACATTATTATTTGGGTTATAATTATAGATGATTCACTGTGAACTTGCCTGATTCACTGTGAACTGAGGGCCGATTCACTATATGCCACCCCCAGTACACAGTGGCTCAAATAAGTTTTTTTGTTAAATACTGTTTATTTTCCAAAATATTACCTTGTGGTACTAAATCGATTAAAATATTCAATATATATTAGGTACACTATAATACTAATCCTTTTGCATCTTTCCAACACTCGTCCAAATCAAGTGACATCGCTCAAAAAAAAAGTGACCCACTGTTGCCGCCTTGAACCTACGCATTTTATTATTATAGCCGGTTTTAAGTTTTACCATGACATGGTTGCTGCACTGAGGGTTGGCTCCTAACTAGGGAACTCTTCAACGGTCAACAGCAGAGTCACGAAATGTTGTGTACGCATTTTATTATTATAGCCGGTTTTAAGTTTTACCATGGCATGGTTGCTGCACTCAGGGTTGGCTCCTTACTAGGGTACTCTTCAACGGTCAACAGCAAAGTCGCGAAATGTTGTGTACGCATTTTATTATGATAGCCGGTTTTAAGTTATACCATGACATGGTTGTTGCACTCAGGGTTGGCTCCTTACTAGGGTACTCTTCAACGGTCAACGTGGCACAGTCATTAAATGTTGTGTACGCATTTTATTATGATAGCCGATTTTAAGTTTCTGATAGACGTACATACAAATTCCTCTAAAAAATATACTCTATTTGTTTTGCTATGTTAATATATTAACGGTTCTACCTCGAAGTGTAAGTTGTTGTTACTCGTAGCTTACTTAAGTAGGTACAAAATGTGAAAGAGGAATTCCATACATTAAATATTACGGCCGATTTATTCTGTCCGAATGAATGTTGTATCTACGTATAGTAGGTACTAAATGTTAGATATTCTGTGATCAAGGAAACGGGCTATCTATATAAATATTAACTTAATACTTTGGAACCTATGAACTTAACTTATATGATCGAAGCAAGTATTAATGAATGAATGAATGAAGTATTAATAAAAAATGAATGAAACAAGATATAGGCTTGCTTTGTTCTCATGTTGAATGTTATAACGTAGATTATTAATGGCATGTTTCACAATATCCGAGTAAAATGTATCTGTCGAGTAACTCATACAAAATTCGCCATTATCTGCCAAATAACGCCTTACTTGGACATTGTGAAACAGGCCCTAAGTGTAACTTGCCGGAGTTTTTGCCTGCGACGCGCGGGTAGATTTATTCCTTGTTATAATAAAATACTCAATCCGTACTGGTGACGCTTGTGTCTCTTTATATTTGTGAATTGTAGTTATAAAATGAATAAGTGCTAACGATCGTGCCTTATTATGACA
The DNA here is from genome assembly GCA_947859335.1 of Tortricodes alternella. Classification (NCBI taxonomy): domain Eukaryota; kingdom Metazoa; phylum Arthropoda; class Insecta; order Lepidoptera; family Tortricidae; genus Tortricodes; species Tortricodes alternella. The sequence goes on from OX401968.1 coordinate 8,026,377, forward strand.
TAAGGACATAACTGTGGTTAGGTACTTGAAGTTGAGTTTAGTGACGTGCTCAAGATGCCGAAAACCTAAGGTTAAGTATGTATAGGTTAGTAAGTTTATAAGTTTTAGTTATTAGTTAAAAACTTTTGTTTTTGGTGGGCGTTATGTCGTACCTGTTTTTTTTACGTAGGTTAGTTGCATTAAAGCCTTCACATTGAGAAGCCGCGTGTATTTTCTTTAAATCACCTGCGGCCCTAACATGCATGGCAAACGATAAATTAGAACCGTTTATCTCTAAGTGCGTCTCTCTCACACTAGTGCCGACGAAAGAGATAGTCATAGAGATAAACGGTTCTAATTTATCTTTATGGCATGCATGTTAGGGCCACTGCAGTGGAAATTGACCATACACACATACGAACACATTCATTCAACAACTAACTACCTACTACAAAACAACTACGATCCTACAGTGTACAGAAGCTAGTGGATCATACATTTATAATTTGCCAATGTCGCTCAGTTGGGGCGCGTGGAAGAGCTGCTGACGGCGCTGGCGACGCGGCTGGGCGCCGACGCCGGCGAGGCCGCGCCCGCGGGCGCCGCGCCCGACGAGGCGCCGCGCGCGCCCGCCGACGCGCAGCTCGCCAGGAAGCGCCGCTCCAAGGTGAGGGCGCCCCCGTCCCCTCCGGCCGACGCGCCGCACCCCCCGCGGTAGTAACGGCGCGGTTCGTTCCAGGCGCGCAGCAAGGGCGCCGCGCCGCAGGTGCCGACGCCGCCGGGCGAGGCGCCGACCAGCCCGCCGGGCGCGGGCGCGGCGCAGCGGCGGCGCGACTTCGTGTAGCGCGCCGCGGCGCCCGGCGCGCCCCGAGCCCCGCCGCCGGGCGCCGCCCTCGCGCCCGCGCCGCGCCGCGTTTGACGCCGCCCGGCGCGCGCTGCGGCATCGTGCGATAATGACTTTACCGCGCCGCGTCTCGCGCTGTAGGCCCGCGACTCGCGATCGCACCGCTTGCGCCCGCCGCCCGGGCGCTCCTAGTCGCCAGCTGATATTACTGATAGAGTTATGCGATATTGTTTGTTGACATTCTAAGAGTGTGTATAAAGGTAATTATAAGTAACTATTAGACACTCACGTTTTAAAGCGATACGAATATCCCCAAGATTGTTTCCACGTTTCATCTCCTTTATCTTTACACGACCGACCAAGAACTATTTGTACTTATTACAGCGGCATCTGATCCATGATAATCTGTACGCGCCTATATTTTATACACGCTTGGATAATATTTGACTGTTATATTATGAAAGTAGATATCTATATATATATGATTTTAAGTGGAGCTCGCCCGCGCCGGCGCCGCGCCGACTCGCACCTTCCTTCACGGCTTCGAGGTGGTAGAGCTCTGGTATGCTTCTATTCTACTAACCGTTCCATATGTAGTAGGATAGGTAGTGATGATCTTTCCTGCATCTTCATTTTTGTCTGGACTGCATTGACAGAATTGACCTCTCCGTGGTGTATAGGTACACTTACTGTGCCGATGTTACGCGTATCCTAGGAAGTGAAGCAGTAGGTTATTGGCATAATTCGGTAAGCGGAGAGGCACCAGAAATTTTCGATGATAGGATACGAGCGCAATAATAAAAGTTCGAATGGTGGCGGCGGCGGCGGCGGCGGCGGCGCGCGGGCGGCGCTCCGTTGTTGACGTTTGTGAAGTCTATCGGCGCCGTCTCGCGCATGACTCGTACCCGTACTCTGCGGACGAACAGTTCGTTCCTTGCCTTGCGGCCTTGCTACGCCACTGCTCCTTATGATCTTTTTTATTGAAATATATCAAAACGACAAACTTATTTTTTGTTTTATTACCCAGTCCTTACACGTTTCAGGAGTAGTTTTGTAAGCTGGTGCAAGTGGTGGCTAACGAACCGGCTGACCTGCGCTGGTCCGGTCAGGCCGAGACGTCTGCGCTAGCGAGGCCCCTGCGCCTGCGCACTCCTAGATATCCTTAATGCTTAATATATACTTAATCCTTAGGTACTAAATATTATAAATGTGAATGTAAGTTTGTTACGCTTTCACGCGAAAAGTACTGAACCGATCATCATGAAACTTTGTACACATATTCTTGGAGGTATTAAAAGTAACACAGGATACTTTTTATCCCGGAAAATTTAAAATTGGAAAATTGTATAACCGAATTCCACGCGAACGAAAGTTTGTTTGTTACGCTTTCACGTAAAAACTACTTAACCGATCATCATGAAACTTTGTAAACATATTCTTGGAGGTAATAAAAGTAAAATAAGATACTTTTTATTAATTTAAAAGTTCCCGAGGGCACAACGACTGATAACCGAATTCCACGCGAACGAAAGTTTGTTTGTTACGCTTTCACGTAAAAACTACTTAACCGATCATCATGAAACTTTGTAAACATATTCTTGGAGGTAATAAAAGTAAAATAGGATACTTTTTATTAATTTAAAAGTTCCCGAGGGCACAACGACTGATAACCGAATTCCACGCGAACGAAAGTTTGTTTGTTACGCTTTCACGTAAAAACTACTTAACCGATCATCATGAAATTTTGTAAACATATTCTCTAACTAAGGTATTAAGAAGAATATAGGATACTTCTAAATACAAAAACAATTCATATTTTACGTAAGGTAAAAAAAAAACATTTTTGGTAAGTATGATTCTTTGCAGCGCCGGATCTAGAATTTTTTCGAGGCGGGGCAAAAACTGAAAAATGCCGCTCCCGCCTTTATATAATATATATATTTTATGTGTATTATATGTATTCCTTTATCATTATCATAATTTTGAACCATCAGACGCCCACTGATAGACATAAGCCTAACGGTAAGAACGCCAGAACGACCGGTCTATCGTTGTAATCCTCCCTGACGTCGAAAAAAACGGGTTAGAAATGCAAGTGAACCGAGAAAGCTATTTTTTGGATATTGTCCGGAGAGGCCTTAGAAAATCTTAACTTCAAATTGTCGACCAAGATATCCTGTGTGCATTTTCCGCCATCATGAAAAAAAGGGTAAAATTTAGTTTTTTCGCCAGAACTCGGCTCTCCGTTAAGGTACGAATATTGCGATAAGATACTTTTTGGTAACTTTTTTACGCTCAAAAATTTAGACTATATACATTTTGCACCTACCGTTTATCGTTGTTGTGATATCGTAGAAGAAAGTAAAAAGTAAAATTCAGGTAGTCAGGCGATCTAGTAACAAACTTGTAGAGCATGTTAATGACTGACCTGCAATGACTTTTATCTACACCCATATCATAAAACCTCCATTGTTTAATCAAAAACCATAGGAAATGACCACCATTTTGACAACCAATTAGGAAAAACCAGTGCTGCAATGTTATTTCTTTATCGTTTTTAGTAAAGAAATGAGATTAAATTTGGAACAGCTGTCAAAACTCAAGTGGGTCTCTATTCTAGTATCCATAGATATTAAACAGTTATTGATACGAAACATAAATTCAGTATGTTTTTTTAATATAAACCGAATGACATTTGATCCCGAGTAACATGAGAATAGAGACTTTATTCGCTTGTCTATGATTTAAAAAAAAAATGGTCTTGACGGAGGATCGAATTGCCGCCATGTTGGTGTTTTGCTGAACGAAAGTAGAATTGTTGTTGAATTGAATAGAAAAAGTTGTTTGTATTTTACATTTTAGCTGAAAATATGAATAGTAAGTAGTCTTCTCGGAGTGTGTGTGATGTGAAAATGCGCCGGATATCGGAAATATGCAGCCACGATTGCAACAAATAACTTGTTGCCAGAAAATATTGTTTCTGAACCCATCATGGAGGATTTATAATATGTGTGTAGATAAAGTTATGTATGCAACTCTGCATAATTTGGCCTTAAAACACACGTGCGATCTTATTATGAAACTCGCCTATCTGCTCGTTTCATGAAAACCGCACTAGTGTTTTAAGGCCTATCATTATGCAACCGTTGCATAAACTACTATTTTTTTGACAATAATTAAGACCTTTAGCGCACCGCACACCGCACCGTAAAAGCGGTAAGTCTGTGCACAGTTCCGATTTCGTAGCTCGCACGGTTGTATTCCTACGTTATTTTTATAATAATAAGGGATTAACGGTTGTTCAAGGAGTTATTGAGGTGCAATATAAATAAATAATTTTCTATGCGTCAAAATTATTATTTATTTATTAACGCCTGTACGGTGCGCTAAAACTCGTAATTCTTGTCTTAAAAAAAAATATTGCAGGTATTAACATGCTCTCCAAGTTTAATACTAGACATTTTTTCGATATCTATCACGGGAAAGAAGAAAACTGCAAAATAGCGCGTTTCACTACCTGAATTCTACTTTTTACTTTCTCCTTCGATATCTCAACAACGATGACTGGCAGGTGAAAAATGTAGGTATATAACCTTAATGGTTGAGCGTAAAAAATACAACAAAAAAGTATTTATTATCGCAATGTTCGTATCTTGACGGAGAGCCGAGTAATAGCGTAAAAACAATTTATTTTTTATTTTTAAAAAACAAAACTACACTAAATTTCGTTTTTTTAAAGGTTATGTGCTAGGTTAGTGTAGTATTGTATTCCAATTTCAAATTATTCTCCAACATCTACTTTTTTAATCAAAATTCAAATTTTGGTTCCAAACTAGGGTTTCCAACCGTAACTACTATAATATAAAGTATTGTACTATATTTTGGCTCTGTGTACTATATACTGTTGAAGAAATATATAGTATGCAAAAATACGATATTTCTGTCAGTCCTGACAAATGGCTTATACTTTGCTTTCATTGCGAATGATAAATTATTTTAAAACGCCCAAAGTACACAAAAAAAATATAAATTTTGAGTTTTTTTTGTTTGTTGTTCCTTTACATCAAAGTGGGGCAATGGATCGACATGGCATTTTGCATTTAAGTTGGTGCAAAAGAAAAATAGGGATTTTCGCAGTTTGGATTGCAACAAGATGTGCAATCGGAATGTTAGTAAGACGAATTGTGTGTATTATATTTAGTCAATCATAACTTACGCTCTTTTTAAAATGTTTCTCTTTAAAGTACTATATTTTCTTTCTGTGTACTATATTATTTATACCTTTGACTGGAAAGTACTATATTTGCCCCATAAATAGTTGGCAGTCCTATTCCAAACTATTCCAATAGAATAACCGCAGTATGAGGTCCTTTTGTAGTAAATTTGCATTATCTTTAAAACTGTTGCGTAAATTAGTACATATTGTACCATTTTAAAATAAAACTAAATTTCTAATTTTTATACTTTAAGGGCTAGGTTAGTTAATTACATTTTTTTTTAATAAAACTCGATTAAACTAATGGGTAGAATTTTGAAAAATCCAAAAATGGTTTGATTTCTTTTTCTTACCGCTACTGCATCATGATATTTAAAAAAATGTGCAAAAATTTTCGATAGCATAGTATTTCAGAAATAGGTATCATGCAAAAAACAGATTTACACAATATTAAAATCTGCAGTCACTAGCACTCAAAACAATGAACCAGGGTATTAAAAACCACGACTTCTATAAAAGTACCATTATCTCAAAAACTATTATACTTTTATTAAGGTCAAAATTACATAATCTAGTAGCTCTCGAGCCGCCCTACCAGGTCCTTTTGTTGTATCGTTGGTTTTAGGGACATCCTGTATTTTAAAGTTAAGATACCCAATAATAATCAGTTACCCGTCAGTTAGTGTCTCACGAATAATCAGTTATATTACTGTGTTACACAATTAACCAATATCGTACCATCTCAGCTTATCGGCATAACGTTCTTTAATGTTGACGCTAAAGACATTAATTTTAATGCATACTCAGCTCAAACTTATCAATCAAGCCCTATCCCTTTAAAGTGTGTTTAAATGTATTAAATTTTCTTTAGTAAGCACACCAGATGTTAATGCACACTTGAATATTAAATTAGACGGTCAAAACATTGAATTTGTAAAGTCAAGTGGTTTTTCTAGGATTAACACTTGACTCAAAACTGCAGTGGGGATCCCATATTCCAGCCATAGCGAGTAGGTTGAGCTCTGCTGCGTTTGCAGTCAGACAGATGAGGCAGTTAACTGATGTAGCGACACGGCAAGGTTGGTTTACTTCGCGTATTTCAAAAGTATTATTTCATACGGTTTAATTTTTCGGGGATCAGCTGCTGACTTAGAGTCTATTTTTATTTTGCAAAAAAGGGCCATCAGGGCCATATATAACATGGGCACCCGCGAGTCACTGAGGGATTTTTTCTCAAGGAAATTGAAATACTAACCCTGCCTTCGCTATACGTATTTGAAATAATAATGTAGGTATGTCAGAAAAAAATTATACAATTTTCCTACAACTGTAGATAAACCAAAGGCTACTAGAAATACCGGAAAGCTTTTAAACTGGCTAAATCTAAAAAATCCTAAAACAGGCTAAAAATAAAAAAAAAATAAAAAAAACTCGTACGCCAGCGTGGTGTATGCTCATGCTTCTGCCAAGAAGCTTTACCAATTTCAGGTACTGCAGAATTAGTTCCTGCGCATGGCCACGGGTGCTCCGTGGTTCATGCGCAACGTCGACCTCCACAGCGACTTGGGATTGCCCACAATCGCCACGTTCATGAAGGAAACTTCAGGTATTTCGACAGCGCTCCCCACCATCTAAATCCGCTTCTTAGGAAAGCAGTGGACTACCGGGTAGATTCTCTCCGATACACGAGTTTCTTGCGGCGCTTCTTCTCAGTCAGTGATAACGTAACTTTCCGAAGCGCTGTTAGCACTAAAACCGATTGAAATTGAAATTCTGCTTAGCGTCCTAAGTCCGAGGTGCTCATTAGGAGACCCTTAGGCATGCTAAGTGTATAAACCCAACATGCGAAGGCCCTTCGGGCCATGACCATGACCTGACTTTTCTTAGTATTGTACATTAATCCGTGAGCGGCAGCAAAGATTTGCAAGTTCTTACCAACTGTCTAAACCCACATACTGAAGCACTCAGCAGCACCATGTCATCAGCGTAGTTGAGGTTGTTGACGCAGACCTCGTCCACGTGACTACCGACATGCTGGCTGCTGAGTGCCTCAATTAGTTCATTCATATACACTTTGAAAAGTGTTGGCGAGGCAAGTTCCCCCTGCCTCACACCACACTCCAGCCTATAAGATTTCGACATCTTACCCGCCCATCTGACGCAGTTGATCTGGTTTTCATACCAATACCTAAAGATATTAACTATTTCACGAGGCACTTTTAAGCTATTAAGTTTTTTCCATAATAAATCGTAGGAAACCAGATCAAAAGCTTTGGATAGATCCAGGAAACCAGCATAGACAGGCGTATTCCTTTCCGTATAGTATCTGACAGTCTGCTTAAGACTCAATATAGCGCTTTCAGTCGACAGATTTGGTCAGAACCCGAACTGATTATCATGTAGTGAAATACGTTTGTCTAGTTGTGTATTAAGCAGGCTGTCAAACACTTTCGAAATCACAGTCGCTAGAGAGATAGGTCTGTAGTTTCCTAAGTCTGAGGAATCTCCAGTCCTATTCTTTATTACCGGAACCGCCACTGTCTTCATAAAGTCGGGGGGCAGATATGAATGACTGATACATAAATTAAACAGCAGTGCAAGAACTCGCGGCATGTGCGGGCCGCCGTGTCTTAGATGTTCTATGCTTAGGCCGTCGTGACCGGGAGATTTGCCACTCGATATCGATTGGATTGAATCTGCCACATCTTTGGCCGTGAATCGAATGGCAATAGCTTCACCGGGGTCAGATGGCTCGCCTTGTTGTTAGTAACATCTACTATTCGGTCTTGGAAAAGGACTTTCAAAATTGAAAAATAAACATTGCATGTTTTGCCATCCACTACAAAGAAAATTTTAGGTTTTTTTATATAATATAATATATAATAACCTAATATATTTATGCGTATACATAGTTAAAAAAATCTCTTTAAAAACTTTTAAGCTATTGCATAGCTTCTATCGCGGGCCTTGAGCGCGGGGACCGAATCCAGAAATTCCGTAACGAAAAAACCTCACGCTCCCCACTCCGACGGGCACGGAGGTGTGGCTTGAAGGCCGTGCATCGTCTAACGTCGTTTCAGTTCGGCAGTCTTCGACACGGCGTTGTGTGCGTGCGATTAGACGTATTGTACGACTCTACGAAACTCGCACGAATCGAGACGAGCTGCTCCGAAATCGGACGAATACATAAGCAGCTGTTTATGAGAAAGTATATAGGTGTATAGGTATTTATGTACAACAGTGAACAGCGTGCACACTGGACGGTCGGTGCCCTCTTAAGTATGTAAGAAACAAAAAAGGAAAATGTGTATTTTTAATATGTATCTCTTCCTTTTTAGGGTTCCGTACCCAAGGGTAAAAACGGGACCCTATTACTAAGGCTTCGCTGTTCGTCTGTCCGTCTGTCTCCAGGCTGTATCTCATGAACCGTGATCTAAACAGTTGAAATTTTCACAGATTATGTATTTCTGTTGCCGCTATAACAACAAATACTATAAAACAGAATAAAATAAATATTTAAAGGGGCCCATACAACAAACGTGATTTTTTTGCTTGTTTTTGCTCGATATTGATAACGGCAACAGGTAAACGCTTGAAATATTCACAGAATATTTAGATATATATTATGGAGATATAATGATGATGATGATGAGAATGCTATGCAATAGCTTTACCGCGGCAGTCCCCGAGTGCCACAAGTCTTTTTTATTAGGTTTCTTTCGCAGGACTTTAAAATAACCGATATGATAGTATCGTAATGGTCATAACGATACAGATATGAGCTACAGGCCGGCGCGCCGCCGTCGCCGCAGCCGGAGGGGCCCCATCGTCGCCGCAGCCGGAGGGGTCCCATCGTCGCCGTGTCGCCGTTTATAATATGTGTGTAGATAAAGTTATGTATGCAACTCTGCATAATTTCGCCTTAAAACACACGTGCGATCTTATTATGAAACTCGCTTAAAAGCTCGTTTCAAAAAACCGCACTAGTGTTTTAAGGCCTATCATTATGCAACCGTTGCATAAACTACTATTACCTACAGGTTCCGTCATCGAAACTAAACAGATGTTTGTCTCTGGGTGGGTTTCAAAAACATTGTACGAATTAAGGCGTATTTAGAAAAAGTTAAAAAAGTTCCTCTACGGTACGAAAATTAACCATACAATTGTATGGCTAATTTTCGTAACACAGTGGAACTTTTTTTTTTAATTCAACTAAATGCGTCTCTCTCACTCACTGTGTTACGAAAATTAGCCACACAATTGTATGGTTAATTTTCGTAGCGTAGAGGAACTTTTTAAACTTTTTCTTACTTGCTTAATTCGTAATTTTTTTTTGAAATCCACCCTTCTGACATTTTGTCATCAAAATTCGAAAATGTCAGAGGGGTGGACTCCAAAAAAAAAAACGCGTCAAAACGCATTTTTAGGATTGTCTTACATTTTTTGGATTATTCTTGCTAATTGATTCAGCGACTACTACTATCAAATATTTTGGACTAACATAATAGGTTTGTCGTTGTAGAAATGAAATGAAACAAGAGTGCAGTTTAATCCTAACTTTAATATATACAAAAGGAAATACATTACCGAGGAGTCACCCCAGTACATAATGTTCATATAAACAAGGTCGGGCGCGGCGGCCCTCCCCGACGATACATGATATAATGGCTAAAGTAATAATATAACACAAACTGCATTCGCTTAACCTAACAGTGTATGTAACCAGGAGCGAGCCGCGCCGCGACGAGGGGGGCTAGCCCATGGGTCCGAGTGACACAGAAACCGATCGTTACTAGGGTAACAAAATAAGGCTCTGTTTTGTCACTTTCTTTTTACAAGCTTTTATTCAACTCGCTTCGTTCGTGTCTTTTCCGGTCCAAATCTTGGAAGTCGCGTGATCGTAACAGGCTGAAATTTGGTACAAACATGTAATCCAGATGATATCGCAATATTAAAGTGAAACGGGTAAAAAGTTTTCAATAAAAACGTAGTAGGTAATGTAGGCTTCGAATAGTAAGATTAAGACGAAGCGAAACGATATGATATACAATATCTCTCGGGCGACGTCCAACAGAGGCCCGGCGGGCGCGCTCAGGCCCAGCCGGGGGGCGCGGCGTGGGGCGCGGGAGGCGCTGGGGGCGTGCGCGGCGCGCGCGCGTGCGCGTGGCCGAGGTGCGACAGCGCGGAGTGCGCGGACGAGCACAGGTCCTGGTACGAGAACTGCGGGAAGTGCTCCTCCTGGATGCGCTGCAGCGCCGCGTCGCTCTCGGGCGGCGTGAGCTCCACGCTCTCGCCGGTGAACTCCGAGTCGAAGTAGCGCGTGTCCGTGTCGGACTCCACCTGCGGCTTGAAGGGCGGCGGGATGCGCTTGGCCAGCAGGTCGGTCCAGCTGACGGACGCGAAGAACGGGTGCGCCATGATCTCCAGCGAGTCGTTCGGCCCGCCACCGAGCCGACTCGCGGGCTCCTTGGTGAGGAGGCCGGCCAGCAGCGCGCGCGCGGCCGGCGACAGCGTGTGCGGGAAGCGCACCTTCTCGGACACGATGAGCGAGTACAGCACGTCGTGGTCCTGGTTGTAGAAGGGCAGGCGGCCGCACGCCATCTCGTACAGCACCACGCCCGTGCCCCACCAGTCCACCGCGGGCCCGTAGTCCGCGTCCTCCAGCACCTCGGGCGCCAGGTACTCGGGTGTGCCGCAGAAGGTCTTGGTGGTGCGCCCGTAAGTGATGTTCACCTTGCACAGGCCGAAGTCGGCGATCTTGACGTGGCCGTCCTTGTCGAGCAGCAGGTTCTCTAGCTTGAGGTCGCGGTAGATGATGCCCTCCGAGTGCAGGTAGCCGAGCGCGGATACGATCTCGGCGCCGTAGAAGCGCGTGCGCTCCTCGCTGAAGAAGCGCTCGCGCGACAGGTGGAAGAACAGCTCGCCGCCGTTGGCGTACTCCATCACGAAGCACACGCGGTCCGCCGTCTGGAACGAGTACTGCAGCGCCTGCCCCACAGAACAACAACACACTGCATCTATTATAACAGACATTGCTTTATATCATTGTGTTATATTGTATTATTTCAGCGGCCCTAACATGAATGACACAGATAAGATAGACCATCTTATCTCAAAGTGAGTCTCTCTCACACTGGTGCCGACGAAAGAGATAATCATAGAGATAAACGGGTTTAATTTATCTTTGTGGCATTCATGTTAGGGCCGCAGTGTGACAATTAGAACTGAGCTTGCAATCTATGAAATTACTCTTGGCAATCTATCTTCTATACATATAAAACAGTACCGTGGCTCACTTATAGACAACGCACAGCCTAAACGGGTGGTCCAAGAGGTTTGAAATTAGGAGGAGACATTCCTTGAGTACCCTAGAGGTGCACTAAAGAGGGATTTTCCGTAATTCCATCCCTAAAGGGGTGAAAAGGGGTGATAAAGTTTGTATGGAAAATAAAGCGGGCGGTGCTGTGGCGGGTCCACTAGTATCATATAACTAACCGAATCGTGCCAAAATATGCGCCCATAATATCGTACTGTCTCAGCTTATCGGCATAGCGTTCTTTAATGTTCACGCTAAAGACATTAATTTTAATACATAGCTCAAACTTATCAATCAAGCCTGCGTAGTATCCCTTTGATCTTTAGAGACAACCGACTAGAGATAGGACGCGGTCTGCGGTGTATCAAAAAAAAATTCCGAAAATGGTTGCAACGTATTAACTTATTAAGCCGATGCTGCGGAAAGAATACTTACTTTATTAAATAAATAGAAATACTGACAGAGAGCCTATTTACTGCAGTTTACCAAATTATATATCGCGATAACGCGAAAAAATTAGGAAATCACCTCGCGTTGTTGAAGTACGCTCACGCCGCTGTGCAAACTAAACGTTCTAACGCTTCGTGATTTCACACGAGACCGTGTTTTGTGTAATTTCTGTGTATTTTAAGGATAAGGAATTCATATTTGAGGGTTTTGAAATATTTACCCTTTCATACAAAAAAAAAATGGAATGCTGAAAATGGCTGCAAACTAGTTACTACTTAAGCGGATGTTACGGAAATAATACTAGGGACTTTTTAAATTTAATTTAATTTAATATCGGATGTCGCTTGACCGCAGTCGCACCTAACATGCAAGATACAAGGATAAGTTAAACCGTCTCAGGGGTCGTCCACAAATTACGTAACGCAAAATTCTCAAATTTTTGATCCCCCCTTCCCTTCCCCCATGTAACAGGACCGTAACATTTAGCCGGGACCCCCCCCCCCCACCCCATTCCGTTACGTAACAGGTCCTTTGTAAAAAGTTTTTGCCTAATATTCAGGTAGAAAGATTTATATTATTAAATAAAATACGAAAGTGTAGTTTCAAGGACGACATAAGAATTATTCTGAGAATCCTATAGTACGCCCAATTTCAAAAGAGCGCTGACGGCCATACATTTTATATAGCCATCAGCATCTTTGAACGTATTTCGGTTCCATTTCTTAATAATCTTTATATATAAAAAGTACGTGTCACGTTGTTTGTCCGCGATGAACTCCTAAACTACTGAACCGATTTTAAATTTGATTTGCACACCATGTGCAATTTGATCCAACTTGAAAAATAGGATAGGATCTCAATTTATAGTCGCAATATTATTTTATTGCAAATTATTTGTCTATTATTTGACAGTCACAATTATCTGTTAGCTCCAAACGATTCAAATTATAATTTCATGAGTTTACATTAATTGTATACTATTATAAAATCGTGACGTAACGCCAACCTTGAACCCCCCCTCCCCCAACGTAACAGGACCGTAACGCTTGGCCAGACCCCCCCCCTCCCTCCAAATTGTGTTACGTAATTTGTAATTTGTGGACGACCCCTTATCTCTAACTGCGTCTCTCTCTCACTAGTGCCGACGAAAGAGATAGGTAGTTATAGAGATGAACGGGTTTAACTTATGTTTGTGTCTTGCATGTTAGGGCCGCTGATAATGCGAGCGAAGGTGGATCGCGATTGCCTAGGAAATGCCTATTTACTCTAACGGTGTCTAACTACTTAGGCATGGAAAGGAAGCAAGTTAGACGAGGCACCTAACTGGAACTGAAAGCTCGGTCACTTGTTGGGTGCAACTGTTCAGACCCAACCTGCGGCCCTAAAATGAATGACACAAAGATAAATTAAACCCGTTTATCTCTATGACTATCTCTTTCGTCGGCACTAGTGTGAGAGAGACGCACTTAAAGATACGACGGACTATCTTATGTTTATGTCATTCATGTTAGGGCCGCAGTTCATATGGTTAATAAAAATCAATTAAGTAGGTACTTCATGATATTAATTTTATTCCAAATCGTAGTTAGTGCAATAATGTAACGTTCACTGGATTCCACAAGTCCACATACAAAGAAAATTGTACTTGTATACCCACATAAAAGTTGTGGTGGTATTATAGACCTCTTGGATGGATTCTTGGTGCTTAGATTTTTTCTATAATTATTAGTTTTATTTAAAGTGAAAACCTATTCAACTCTGCTATAAAACCCATTTTTTCTTTGAACCTATAATAATAAATAATAATTCATTTATTTATAGAAAACCTATCCATAACATTATATATTAAACAATGGAAATTATAAATCGCAGATGGCTCGCCTTGTTGTTAGTAAAATCTAATATTCGGTCTTGGAAAAGATCTTTCAAAATTGAAATAAAAAATTGCATGTTTTGCCATCCACTTCAAAGATAATTGTATAAGTTTTTCTTAACCATAATAACCTAATATATTTATGCGACCACATAGTTAAATTATTCTTTCGTAGGACTTCAAAATAACCGATATGATCGTATAATTCGAATGACATACCTTTTTAAAGGTTCCGTCATCGAAACTAAACAGATGTTTGTATCTGGGTGGATTTCAAAAAATTGTACGAATTAACGCGTAGTTAAGAAAAAGTTCCTCTGCGCTACGAAAATTAGCCATACTTAACTTTTTCTTAACTACGCCTTAATTCGTTTTTTTTTTTAAATCGGACCCTCTGACATTTTGGCATTTGGACGCATTGTTAGGATCGTCTTACATTTTGTCGTTGTGGAAATGAAATGAAACAAGAGTGCAGTTTAATCCTAACTTTAATATATACAAAAGGAAATACATTAGCGAGGAGTCACCCCAGTACATAATGTTCATATAAACAAGGTCGGGCGCGGCGGCCCTTCCCGACGATACATGATATAATAGTTAAAGTAATAATATAACACAAACTGCATTCGCTTAACCTAACAGTGTATGTAACCAGGAGCGAGCCCCCTAGCGCCCGGCCGAGCGCGGCGGCAGGGGGTCTCGCCGGGAGCAGGGCGGGGCCTATATTCGACATGGGTCCGAGTGACACAGAAACCGATCGTTACTATGGTAACAAAATAAAGCTCGGTTCCGTCACTTTCTTTTTACAAGCTTTCATTTAACTCGCTTCGTTCGTGTCTTCTCCGGTCCAAATCTTGGAAGTCGCGTGGTCGTAACAGGCTGAAATTTGGTACAAACATGTAATCCAGATGATATCGCAATATCAAAGTGAAACGGGTAAAAAAGCTTTTAATAAAAACGTAGTAATGTAGGCTTCGAATAGTAAGATTAAGACGAAGCTAAACGATATGATATACAATATCTCTCGGGCGACGTCCAACAGAGGCCCGGCGGGCGCGCTCAGGCCCAGCCGGGGGGCGCGGCGTGGGGCGCGGGAGGCGCTGGGGGCGTGCGCGGCGCGCGCGCGTGCGCGTGGCCGAGGTGCGACAGCGCGGAGTGCGCGGACGAGCACAGGTCCTGGTACGAGAACTGCGGGAAGTGCTCCTCCTGGATGCGCTGCAGCGCCGCGTCGCTCTCGGGCGGCGTGAGCTCCACGCTCTCGCCGGTGAACTCCGAGTCGAAGTAGCGCGTGTCCGTGTCGGACTCCACCTGCGGCTTGAAGGGCGGCGGGATGCGCTTGGCCAGCAGGTCGGCCCAGTTAACGGACGCGAAGAACGGGTGCGCCATGATCTCCAACGAGTCGTCGGGCCCGCCACCGAGCCGACTCGCGGGCTCCTTGGTGAGCAGGCCTGCCAGCAGCGCGCGCGCGGCCGGCGACAGCTTGTGCGGGAAGCGCACCTCCTCGGACACGATGAGCGAGAACAGCACCTCGTGGTCCTGGTTGTAGAAGGGCAGGCGGCCGCACGCCATCTCGTACAGCACCACGCCCGTGCCCCACCAGTCCACCGCGGGCCCGTAGTCCGCGTCCTCCAGCACCTCGGGCGCCAAGTACTCGGGCGTGCCGCAGAAGGTCTTGGTGGTGCGCCCGTACGTGATGTTCACCTTGCACAGGCCGAAGTCGGCGATCTTGACGTGGCCGTCCTTGTCGAGCAGCAGGTTCTCTAGCTTGAGGTCGCGGTAGATGATGCCCTCCGAATGCAGGTACCCGAGCGCGGACACGATCTCGGCGCCGTAGAAGCGCGTGCGCTCCTCGCTGAAGAAACGCTCGCGCGACAGGTGGAAGAACAGCTCGCCGCCGTTGGCGTACTCCATCACGAAGCACACGCGGTCCGCCGTCTGGAACGAGTACTGCAGCGCCTGCCCCACAGAACAACAACACACTGTATCTATTATAACAGACATTGCTTTATATCATTGTGTTATATTGTATTATTGCAGCGGCCCTAACATAAATGACACAGATAAGATAGACCATCTTATCTCAAAGTGCGTCTCTCTCACACTGGTGCCGACGAAAGAGATAGTCATAGAGATATTTAATTTATCTTTGTGACATTCATGTTAGGGCCGCAGTGTGACAATTAGAACTGAGCTTGCAATCTATGAAATTACTCTTGGCAATCTATCTTCTATACATATAAAACCGTACCGTGGCTCACTTATAGACAATGCACAGCCCAAACGGGTGGTCCTAGAGGTTTGAAATTTGGAGGAGACATTCCTCGAGTACCCTAGAGGTGCACTAAAGAGGGATTTTTCGGCAGCGGGTCCACTAGTATCATATAACTAACCGAATCGTGCCAAAAAATGCGCCCATAATATCGTACCGTCCCAGCTTATCGGCATAGCGTTCTTTAATGTTCACGCTAAAGACATTAATTTTAATGCATAGCTCAAACTTATCAATCAAGCCTGCGTAGTATCCCTTTGATCTTTAGGGACAACTGACTATAGGTTGACCGCTTACATGAGTCTTCGCCCGCGCGGCACAGGGGCGCGGGGGCAGGCGACAAATGGGACCGAGAGAGGTGCGAGCGGCAGGCGCATTTTTGTTTTCATTCATTTGACGCCGCCCGCACATCTCTCAGGCCCCTTTGTCGTCCTGTCCCCGCGCCCTTGAGCCGCGCGGGCGACGACTCATTTAAGCGGTCAACCTATAGAGATGGGACGCGGACTGCGTGTATCCGTTGTCGTTTCATTTCGTAACGTCGTATCGTGATACAGCATCAAAATACGACCATACTCCCGACCACGATAAGTGTGTATCCAATACGACGTCGTACCCGGTGTATCATATATACGATCGCGTATCATTTTCAGTCTCCGCCGGTGCCCGCGACACCCGACTCAGATACGATACACGAAAATGATACAAATGTGCGCCGGCCTAACTCGGTTATGGAAATGAAATTTATTTAATTTTTTTGTTTGTTTTCACGACCGTTATTTATGACTAGCTGCGCCCGCGACTTTGTTCGCGTGGGATTGGGATGAAAGTATCCTACGTGTTAATCCATGGATACTTATAAAATTTATAATTTAGCTTTTTTTCTGCGCGGAGACCTATTTTTTTTATAAAAGTAGCCTAAGTCACTCCTTATAACATTATCTATCTGCCAGTGAAGTCCCGTGAAAATCGGTCCAGCCGTTTCGAAGATTAACCAGAACAAAGAGAAAGACAGATAGACAAAAATTTTATAAAAACGTCGTTTTGTTAGCAGAAGGTACCGTATATACTTTCAAATGCATTTAGTAAAAAGCTGTTATTTTGACATTACAAACAGACACAACAATTTTATTTATTTTGATGTCATATATTTTCGGGTTGTTTGTTTGACAATAATGGCCAAATAATGCAATATTTGGCAATGGTTCACCATAGGTTTCATGATTTTTAGGGTTCCGTACCCAAAGGGTAAAAACGGGACCCTTAATATTACCACAGTATAATCAAGTAACAGTATGTTGTCTCGGCAGTGTCCGCGAAATAATTACCTACGGCGGCGCCGTACGTAAACACTCACTAGGGCTGCCCACTGACTGTCTTCCTTACGTTACGTTTTTGATATTGCTACATTAAATTGTCGTATTATCGGTATATGTAATTTAACTGCAAATCTTGTGTTTTGAATTTTCGATGATTTCTACTTGAGTACTGATATAACTAGTTTCAAATTGATTAAGTGATTGTAAGTTAATATGGAGTGACTATTTTTTTTATTTACGTTACGCGTCCGTGTTGCGGTTCCGACTTACATAGTTATGTGTACCAAATTTCAACTCAATTGGTCCAGTAGTTTCGGTGCAAATTGGCTGTGACAGACGGACAGACAGACGACACACAGACAGACAGACAGACAGACACACAAACAGACGAGTGATCCTACAAGGGTTCCGTGTTTTTCTTTCGAGGTACAGAACCTTAAAAACGTCCGTTACATAATATAGTCGTAATATTTACCTACTTTGTATACGAATTTGCAATCATATCATAGGTTCTTCTACGTAACCTATATTATTTTTACCCGGATTGAGCAAAGACTGAATGGGTCAAAAATTTAAAAACGCTACGATTAAACTATCAACACATTTGAATAATTAATACATTCATAATTATATTATTTAATTTTAATATTTTTTTAAAGTAAGTTGTGTCATTTTTGTTAATTAAAATCTCACCAAAAACACAAATGTTAAAAAGTAGCCAAAGTACTTCTCGGACAATCGTAAGATCAAGAAGGTATTGAAATCCAGATCGACGCCAAGTCCAAAAACACTATTCTCGTTGTCACGCGGCCAAAGCTGCGGGCAGAAGCTAGTATAGTATAGGTATATTCTCACCTACTAGGTGGCACTCTCGCCGGCATATGCGCTCAAAGCGCCCGACAAACGAACCGCCTTGAGCGCGCGCGGACATCTATTAAACGATCACACTCTACCTGTCATAGAAGTTGCTCGCTACGCCTTAATAATGCTAATACCTCCTAATACCTACCATACATAACACAGAAATATGTAAAAAATAATGACATTTGTCTTACCTTGCCGGCTGCGTTGGTAATTTAAAACATGTTATTTCTGGTTCCGATATAGATGAATTTAAACATCCATACACTGAACAATATAACCGATAACTTCGTGCCATAATTTACGTGAATAAAAACACTGTCCACGTCCGTCCCAACCGCGGCTGTTGGGTACCGAATGTTACCGAGATTTCGAAGCGCGTCGTTTCGGCCGTTTGTATGAAGATGGAATACTGTATACTTGATTATACTGTGCTATTACTAAGGCTCCGCTGTCCGTCTGTCCGTCTGTCTCCAGGCTGTATCTCATGAACCGTGATAGTCAGACAGTTGAAATTTTCACAGATGATGTATTTCTGTTGCCGCTATAACAACAAACACTATAAAACAGAATAAAATAAATATTTAAGGGGGCCCCCATACAATAAACGTGATTTTTTTGCGCGTTTTTACTCGATATTGATAACGGCAACAGGAAGACGCTTGAAATATTCACAGAACATTTAGATATGTATTAACTTCAAAAATAAATATTTAAATTAAAATAAATTAAATATTTAAGGGGGGCTCCCATACAACAAACGTGATTTTTTTTTGCTTGATTATAATGGCACGGAACCCATCGTGCGCGAGTCCGACTCGCAGTTGGCTAGTTTTAATATTTTTTTGTGTCAAGCATTGTCGAGTTACAAAAGTTGATCCTATGTCATGCCATTTATGTGTAACATAAACCAAAATGGCTCAGGATGACTTTGGCAGTTCCATTTCGTCGTCTTATTCGCATATGGTCTACTGTTTCGATTCGCCAGCATTCTTGTATCGTCACTTCCCTATCTCGTCCGCTTTCTTACGTGGGCCACTGTACCAACTCGTTTACATTCGTAATTAGACTACAGTGCCAATTCGTCAACATTCCTAATTAGTCTACAATGTCAACTCGTCAACATTCCTATTTAGACCACAGTGCCAACTCGTCAACATTCCTATTTAGACCACAGTGCCAACTCGTCAACAGTCCTATTTTGACCATAGTGCCAACTTGTCAATTACATGTAGAAAAAAAAGGAAATATACGCGTCGAATTGAGAACCTCCTCCTTCGGTTTTTTTGAAGTCGGTTAAAAATATTGACTTCGGATGATAGATAATGTAGAACTAACTGCACGCATAATGTGCAATCAGTCGAAATGTACATACACAAAATCTACATCGGTAAATGTGGTAATACACAACACAGTTGCACGAGTCTACGGTGACGTTTACCTCTAAGATTGAATTTGAATTTGAATTGATTTGAATTTTTAATAGACTTTATCTACACCCATATCATAAAACCTCCATTGGTTAATCAAAAACCGTAGGAAATGACCACCATTTTGACAACCAATTAGGAAAAACCAGTGCTGCGATAAAGAAATAACATGACTTCTTTATCGTTTTTAGTAAAATGAGATTAAATTTGGAACAGCTGTAAAAACTCAAGTGGGTCTCTATTCTAGTATCCATAGATAATAAAACAGTTATTGATACGAAACGTCAATTCAGTATGTTTTTTTAATATAAACTGCACAATATTTGATCTCGAGTGACGTGAGAATAGAGACTTCATCCGTTTGTCTATGATTTAAAAAAAAATGGTATTGACGGACGGCCGCCATTATGTTGAAGTTTTGCTGAACGAAAGTAGAATTTTGTTGAATTGAATAGAAAAAGTTGTTTGTAATTTACATTTTAGTTGAAAATATGAATAGTAAGTAGTCTTCTCGGAGTGTGTGTGATGTGAAAATGCGCCGGATATCGGAAATATGCAGCCACGATTGCAACAAATAACTTGTTGCCAGAAAATATTGTTTCTGAACCCATCATGGAGGATTTATAATATGTGTGTAGATAAAGTTATGTATGCAACTCTGCATAATTTGGCCTTAAAACACTAGTGCGGTTTTCATGAAACGAGCCGATAGGCGAGTTTCATAATAAGATCGCACGTGTGTTTTAAGGCCAAATTATGCAGAGTTGCATACATAACTTCTATCACTATCTTCTATCCTATATAACACTATCATTATGCAACCGTTGCATAAACTACTATTACCTTATCGTTTATCGTAGCACTGTGGTCGATAAAGGAATGCGGACGAGTTGACACTGAGGTCGATATAGGAATGCGGTCAAGTTGACACTGAGGTCGATATAGGAATGCGGACGAGTAGGCACTGCTGACCAAGGAGTACTGAGTTCGATAAAATAAAGTGGACGAGTTGGCACTGTGGTCAAAATAGGAATGTAAACAAAATGGGGTATTGACGATATCAGAAAGTGGACGACTTAGGAAGGTGACGATTTAGGAATTGTAGGCTGACGACATGACACTGTGTACGATTTAAGAAAGTGACGAAATAGGATTGTGGACGAAGTCATCCTGAGCCACCAAAATGGCACCGTCGGCGCGCGGGAGGAGCGAGTCCACTGACCGTGAGGAAGGGGTGCTTGGTCTTCTTGAGGACGTGGTTCTCGGTGAGCGTGTGTGTGACCTCGTCCTTCTGGATGATGAGGTGCTTCTTGAGAATCTTCATGGCGTACAGCCGGCCCGAGCCCTTCTCGCGCGACAGCACCACCTTGCCGAAGGTGCCCTTGCCCAGCACCTTCACGAACTCGAACTTCTCCAACGTCTGCGGACAACAGCCAAGCCAACCGACCTCAGTCACCATCCGTGCCTCTCAACGGAAACTGCCGTCTGTCAGTCAGTAATGTCGTCTGTCAAATATCGAGGGACAACCAGTAATGGCGTTAGGAAGGGCTGTTAGGGCGTGAAAGTACAAACTAAAAGAAATGAAAGCCGAGGCGACCCTTTATGTTTTCGCATGTATTTGGATAGAAGATTGTGGGCACCGTAGCAATCTCGTCCGGCCACTGGTAGGGCTACCAGCGGCACTGGCGACAACAACAAAAGTTGCACTGTGAAAAATATCTGATTACTTCAAAACTGTAAGGATGATATTTTTTTTATTTCAAGAAAACTTACAGTTAGGTTTACAGTTTTGGGTAACAATTGAGTACAATAGTAATATGCAATGATAGTATGGGGAATTATGACGATGCGGTTTTAGGATGCTTATGAACGGGAAATGTGTTTATCCGTCCCTTTTAGATAGCCCCATCGTCAAGCAGGAGAAATGAAAACATCCTTTGACATTGTCGAAACCAACCTTTGGATGGAAGGTCAGAAAAATAACTCTAATTTTAATATGTATTTGTCCAACAAGAGAGCAAAGTTGGTTTTTGTTGCGAGTGTTGATTTTGAATCCCGAGTAAGCGAAGTGTTCTAAGATTTTAACTTACATAATTTTGTTGTCACTTTCACTTCGATACGAAAAAAATTGTAATTTAACAAATACAAAAACCGACTTCAAAACACATCTGAAAAGTAAGAAATAATAATTGGCTTTCGTAAGTCAATTACCTAGAAATGGCAGATATGTTATTGATTGAGTGATAAATTAAATAATATCGAAGTCGGTGACACTTACATTAGGTAATAATATCCTTCATACTGTGTTCATTTACTTGACACCTACGATATTATGTAATTTATCACTTAATTAATAATATCTCTTATGAAAGCCAATTATTATTTCTTACATTTCAAAGGGTTTTTGAAGTCGGTTTTTTTATTTGTTAAATTATTATTTTTTTGGTACCGAAGTGAAAGTGACAAAGCAAAATGAAGTTAAAATGTTAGGAATTTTGTGAATAGGCTCAGCACCGTTCTTGGCATTCAAAAATAAGAATTAAATAGTTAGTTGATCTCACACTCGCAGCAAAATCGAATTTTACTCACTGTTTTTAAACAACAAAACGTGCTTGTTTAAGGTGCTGAGGTAAATAAAGTTAATTGTCTAAACATTACAGCTCAAAGAGCTCGTTTGTTCTAATTGTGATTTTGTACGCTATCTTTTCAACGGCTCTGCACAAATAAAGACATGAGAGGTCCAAAGTGTTTGCGGCTTGGTAACGTTGTTTATGCATATCTGCGGCTCGTCACATGCAAACGACAACATTGAGGTCATTTCTATACAGATGCAACGCACGCGCGTACCCCGCGGCGGCGGCGTGCGAGTAAACAGACGCGGCGCGTGGCTAACGACCCGCTCATAAACATGTTTCGGTCGCGCACGCGTCCGGCCCGGCGCGAACACCGCGCGCGCCGGTTCCGCGAAGCGCTGACTCAGCGCGCAGTTTTCCTGCTCGGCCTCACCAGCACCGCTCACCGCTGCATATATTATGTTCATGATACTTTATCAGAGCCATTGAAAAGATAATTAACCTTGCGTTAAGGCAACTCTCGAAGTGACTTTGCAATTTATATTATTATATTGGTTGATAATAATGTAAACAAAAATATTGTTAACAGTCGAAATATCCCTTTTGCCACTTCAGTGTAGACCGTATACCGATATCGCATGCCCGAGGCCGCGACGAGGAAGTGGCCCGATGCGGAAAACGAGGGCGCATTGTTAGGGGAAGGCCCAGACCACCGAACTCTGGGTTTTTTAGCGATGTAGTTGTTATCCTACTCAAAAACTGACGGTTTTATTTTGTCGTCGCATTATCGACAAATATGGATTTATTTGTGGAATAAAATTTAATAAGGCTGAGGCTATTTCCTGGCATATTAATATGTCTTCTATTAATAATAATAACTCCACATACACGAGCAGGGCGGAATCGAAATCATGTTAATTATCGCCTTATGTCAGGGAAATGGGGTCGCCGGCGCTGAGCGAGTACTCACCACGCGGCGCGGGTCCTTGAAGCTGGTGCCGAGCTGCGCGATGTCCCAGTCGTCGGAGTCAGCGAGGCGCGCGGCGCCCCCCGCGCCCCCCGCCGCCCCAGCCGCGCCCGCCCCCCCCTGGCTCAGCTGCGACGACACGTAGCGGATGGCCGCCACCCATTCCTCACTGCAACCACACCCGTCAAACATCCAGTGTCATTACCATGAATTGATTTGGGCTGAATGATCGATCGATCACACGCAGGTCGACCCGCCTGCCACCGGCCAGGCGTCCCCACCCAACATCATCACCATGAATGCAAACCGTTCTCGTTATCGAAATCTATCAGAAATACCGCTAATTGCTGATACAAGTAAAAGGGACCGAGCGATCGTTTTCGATAACGAGAACGGTTTGCGTAAACTCATGGTAATGGTACAGTAATGTAATGGTGTACCTTTTGTAAACATCTTTTTAGGGTTCCGTACCTCATAAGAAAATACGGAACCCTTATAGGATCACTCGTGTGTCTGGCTGTCTGTCTGTCCCTCTGTCACAGCCAATTTACTCGAAACTACTGGACCGATTTAGTTTAAAATTGGTACAGAATTGAAAATTATGTAAGTCGGTGGCCGCAACACGGATGGTTAACGTAAATAAATGAAATATAGTTCTTTCATAATTTTAAGATAAATGGTTTTGGTTATTCAGGAAATTAGGCAAATTAACCATTCTCGTGACCAGTCTAGATGAGCGTACCTGCTGTGGTATATACTTAGATTTGTATAAAACTGTACACATCATTGTTAACTTATATTTGTACTGTTTTGAAAAAATGATACCTCACCAAATTGCTTGCCGGCTCTCCTCAGTAGAGGATTTTTTCCGAACCGGTGGTAGATTCATTCCTTGACCTTCATAAGAGCTTGTAACACCCTAAATTGAATAAAGATAGTTAGAGATTGACTTTGATCCCCCTGCCCCCATATCTCCGAAACTACTAGGCTTAACATTTTGAAAAAAATACAGAAACCAGGTCTTTACCTATAGATTACAGGAAAACCTATAAGAGGTCTAAGGTATTTAAAATAAGTTAGGAGATTTCATATAATCACGGAACCCTCTCCATGCGAGTTTAACTCGCTCTTGTCCGATCTTTTAAGTCATTTGTATTGCTGCCAGCGCCTCCTGCCGCGCGCGAGTCACAGCTCATCCCGTTCAGTTAACCCCATGCAACATTTCTAATCTTTTTGACTGTAATAGTTATCCTTCCTATTATTGTATTATAATTTTTATAAATAGGTGTTTAAATGTAAGAAAATTCAAATCCAGTTCTTAATTTATAAAAGCAACAAATGGCAAAATTCACTAACGCCATTTAACAATTTTATCCGTGATTTAATGGATAAGTCTCCATCAACCGGCTGCCAACCTTTACATAATAAACAATATATTACAAAATTATAAGCAGAGAAATAGTTTTAAAGCCTTATGTTACAAATTTAACAAAATCACATTTCGCTCGTTTAAAATCAAAAAGAAATAATGTGAAATACAAATCCATTCCAAATTCAATTCTAACGCGGTTGAGTAAAGTTTAAAACAAAAGTTAATTTCATTTGGACTTATTTCCTTTTATTTTTAAGCGTGCGATTTGTAGTTTCATCATACATTGCATCTGACATCACATTCTTAATAAGGTTTTGATGTCATACAATTTCCCACACCTTTTGGGCGTACAAAATAGTCCAATACCTAATAAGGTCAGACAATAAGAGTAGAAAGATAGAGGGATAATCAATGTCTGTTAAAACATAGTAACTATTCTTAAAACAATTTAAACAACAATCAATCAATCAATCAATTTAGATAATATACCTATTATCCCAAATTGCCCATTGGAATACCTATAATTTGAAAGTTGTCTCAATTAGTAGTCACCTAATGCCTGTTTAAACAAACACCAAAAACATTAACAAACAGACTTCAGGAAGATTTTGAACAGCATGCAGAATTCATTGCAGAGGCAGCACACAGGCACACAGGCACTGCCATTTGTGACTAATTGAAGGTCAAACTCCAACTCGTGAATTATTAAGTTTGGCACAAGCCGAGTCGCAGCACACAACTGCAACAGGTACAACATTCTCATAGAGGTTCAAATAGAGATAAACAGGACATGTTATTACATACACTGTAGTGTTTGTGTAACCAACCCTATTAATTCCAGTATGTTGATCTCAGTATGGTGATGGACGTCTATTTGCACAACCACCATTCCATAGGAAGCACTTGTTATTGTAAAATATGTAAAGCACACCTTGTTAAGTATACACATTCTGTCAGAATCAACTTCTCAGATAGAAACAATGACATGTATCAGCACAATTAACATTAGCAAACTTTTATGAAATTGGGAACTCCACGATTAATAGAACAACAACTAGGCAAAGGCTCCATTAAATATGCCATATTTAATTTACATAGAGTACAAATTATCGTTGCTTAGTCAAAGATTATCATACAAGTTAAATATTTACTGAAAATAGTTAAACTGAAAATTTATTGAAAATATTCAAGACCTACAGATTTTTGTCTGTCCTTAAAACTAAGCAAATCTGACTTGGGCAGTATTGTTAGCTAACTGACAATATGAGTATGTCAACTTGAAAATGGATTTTTAATATATTACTTCATATCCTCTTCAGATCCTCTAAATAATTCAATTTCCAAAATGTACAACATAATTAAAGTGACTGATGACTGGTTTGAGGAGTATTATTTGGTTCCTATCCTAGGTTGATGCAACATGATAACATGAGCAAGTGTGCGTGAACGAATGCAGGAGCCAGTGTGTGGTCAAGTTGAAGCCGGGTGCAGGAACCTGGAGCTCCGAAGAAGTAGAGTTGGGGCAGGGATAAGCACTCACCGCTCCTTCTCGCTGTCGACGGAGAAATTGCGCTCGATGACGGTGGTCCACTGCAGGCCGCGGATGGTGAAGGTGAAGGGGCGCGGCTTGTCGGCCGCCATGATCTGGCAGTCGCGCACCGTGAACTTGTTGAGCGGGTCGCGGAAGTTGCGCCGCTCGGGCTGCGACTTGAATCCCACCAGGTCGCCGTTGTCGAAGAGCACGAAATACCGGTCGCGCCAGTTCTTGATGTGCTCGCCGCGCTTGTGCAGCCAGCCCTCCTTTATGATGCCGGCCGGCGCCTCCTCGCCCGCACCAGCGCCCGGCGCGCTTTCCGCCATGCCGCGCGCGAGGGAGCCCTGTTTGACAACAGACGCCCGCCGCCCGCCGCCGTGCGACCCCGACACCACGTTTCGCCGTCGCTGCTCGTCAGCGCGCACCACTCGCTTCGCCCTGCTCTCTCACCTGGACTGGCGAGAACTGTGCATTGCGCGACCGAACATTTTCCCGTTTCAGAAAACAATAATCCACTAAATTCAACGTTGCACTATTCAGGGAAAACGACACGCACGTAAGCGACGTAGCCTCGCAGATAGTTATGGGGAGAAGTCAATTTGCAACGTCTGGAGTACGATAATAAGCGCTACGACGCGCCCATTTCTACGAGGGAGAAAGAGAGATCCGATTGGTTTTACAACTTCGACACAGACTATTTTTTGAAGTCGGATTATAACCTATTTTGACAAATTAGTTCCATATGTCTGCCACTAGGTGAAAGAATGGCGGGGGCCAATAATGTGCGACCATGGAATGCTCGACCTGATAATTCGCGACCAGAAATGTGGTCACTGATTATCGGGTCGTGCATTATCAGTCTGTACAGTAATGGCTTCCAATTATCAGCTCGGACCGAACTTGTTCAACCTGATAATGTACGGCCAAATAATGCACAGCCAGATAATGCTCGACCCGATAATCGGCGACCATCGCTTTCAAATATTGTGGTCGCCGATTATCACCCCGCACTACTAATGTACAGCCCGATAATGCACGGCCAGATAATGCACGACCTGATAATCCGCGACCAACAACCACAGACAACTACTGCTGAGTTTCTAGTGTGAAAACCTAAGGATGCACTAAGCTACGAGTAAAATGGTAAATGGCAGCGAACGAGCGAAGCGAGCGAGCAAGGTGGGTCGGAGCAGAAGCGACTCGGATAGGTTAGGTTCAGAAGGCTAAGGCGGGAGCGAAGCGAAGCGTAGCTCCCGCCTTAGCCTTCGATGTTAGGTCTTTTTTTTATAACAACCCAGAACTATGGCTTTTGGTTTCCAGTTATCAGGCCGTACATTATCAGGTCGTTTATTATCACTCCGTGCTGCGAATGTACGGCCAGATAATCGGAAGCCCGTGGACGCGAATTATTGGGTTGTACATTATCAGGTCGTGCATTATCTGGTCGAGCATTACTGGCTTCCGATTATCGTCTCGAACAAGTTTTGTACAGGCAGATAATGCTCGACCCAATAATTCGCAGCCCAATAATTCATGTACATTCTAGTCGCGAATTATCTGGTCGTGCATTATCGGGTCGAGCATTATCGGGACGTACATTAACCGGACCCAGAATGGCGTTGTATTTCTTATAGGAACGTTCCGTTTTTAGCAAGTTTTTATGAATTGCTTTAAAACGCTTGTAATGAAAAACTATAAGATAAAATAAAAATAGCCAACAAAAAATGTCCTTAACTCGCCTTCCAAACTATACCTACTGACTCCCATGGAATGAATAATGGAAACAGCCATTGTAGAGCATAGGTATATAGTAACATTTAAGTTAGCAATAATAATGCTGTAAGCTTCGTGACCACGGCCGTTGCGATACGGGTGAAACGCCTAGGTAAATAATAATTTATTATCACGGTTATGTCCCGTTTTTCATACAAACAATACAAATATAAATTGAGCTCTAAAGGCATTGAAGTATTACATATCGCTGCTTTAGTAGAACAGTGACACAACTCAAACTTAAATGGTCTTCGATTAGAGACTTTAATTAAATAGTTTTAAGACTTTTAAAAGAATAGAGTTTCATTTCGAGTTGTGCCACTGTCCAACTAAAGCAGCGATATGTAATACTTCAATGCCTTTAGAGCTCAATTTATATTTGTATTGTTTGTATGAAAAACGGGACATAACCGTGATAATAAATTATTATTTACCTAGGCGTTTCACCCGTATCGCAACGGCCGTGGTCACGAAGCTTACAGCATTATTATTGCTAACTTAAATGTTACTATATACCTATGCTCTACAATGGCTGTTTCCATTATTCATTCCATGGATAGTTTTGCTTAATCGGTACTGGGGCTTAGCACACTAATTTTTATCGCGCACATAAAGCATTAGTCCCTTTCGCACCCGCAAATAGTTAAAAAGGGACACATGCTTTATGTGCGCGATAAAAACTAGTGTGCTAGACACTCTGGTTAAAATTTGAAATTTGCCGCATATAAAATATGTAATTTTTTTACTGGTATACCCCGCCACACGTAAAAAGAGCGCTGGCGGTGGGGACTGCGCAGTATTCGATTTACCGGCCAAATTGGTGGTATTAGGCACAGACCATGTGTCCTCTGGTCAGTGGTATTAGGTGAGGCGCGACGAGGGAGATTACCCGCAGTCTGCGCAGTACCTACATCTGTGCCGTCGAAAGTTACAATTTTACACGCAAAACCTGGCAGCACTGCAAGGCAAGATGCATGATATCGGTATCTGTGATCGATGTTGCCAATTTCTGCTTGTTAAATTGTAACTTGTAGCTTTGTGAAATAGGCCATAGCACAGAGTAATGTTTGGCCACAAGACATTTACGATATGCTAGCTCATATTAATTTGACAGCAAAGGCGGCTGTATCGCAAAAGCCATACGTACGCGATATCGCTTAGGCAATATACCTTACATAATACCAGTTCCAGTTACTCAGTATAGCCTCTGAACGAGTTGGCCTTAAAATGAACATTGATAAGACGAAGATCATGTCGAATATTTATTAATTAAATTATTTATTTATTTATTTATGGAAAACCAACAGCTTACACAACCAATTTAGAAACTAAAGTAAAATCTAAAAAGCTAATTACAGGTTCTCACCGATAGCAAATACATTAGGTATATAACGTTTAACACCGCAGAAAGTCGGCATTCATGCACAAACTAAGAATAAGACAAGCGAGGGCATGTAACAAAACAAAAAATGCTAAAAATACAAAGAAAGTAATTAAATAATTAAGTACCGAGGATCGGTAGGGTAAGGGTAAGGGTAAGGATAAGGATAAGGATAAGGTTAAGTTAAGGATAAGGGTAAGGGTAAGGGTAAGAGCATGCTCATTCAAAGTAAGTGTTCGTTAAAGTACGCCTCATAGTTTATTCAAATTTATACTTGCACGTATAAGAAAACTATTATGCCTGTATTTAGTGGATGCAAAAGGTACAGAAATAGGGGGAAATGTCTTTTTTGTCTAGTGGGAGTGTTGAACGAGAGATTTCCGAGTAGCTCTGGACAATCGATGCTGCCGTTAGTGATTTTCAAAAAATAAACGATGTCGGCAATTTCGCGACGCTTATATAATGGAATCAGGTGGTGCGTTTTGCAGATACTTATATAGTTGGAAGAATTATATGGGCTATTTAACTTAAAGCAAAGAAATTTAACAAACTTTTTTTGAACACGCTCTATTCTATCAATGTAGGTCTTATAACGTGGGTTCCAAATTTGAGAAGCATACTCAAGTTTGCTTCTTGCATAAGCGCAGTAAAGAATCTTAAGGGTTTTAGCCTGTGTAAAATTAGCAGAATTCCGCATTATAAAGCCCAGAGACTTAATAGCACTCGTAATGATAACATCGATATGGTCGCCGAAAAGCAACTTTGCATCATGTAAAACACCTAATTCTCTCATGCAAGGAACTTACTTATATCCATGCAGTGCCAACTCCAGTAAAAATCGGAGACTATACGCTCGAAGTTGTTGACGATTATGTATACCTGGCCCCCAATTCTCGCTGCATTAAACGTCAGTGCATACAGTCGTTTGACACAACTGTATGAATCTGACGTTTAATCTCGGAATCGACATTATCTCGAATGCAGCGAGAATTGGGGGCCTGGGACATACCGTCCAGTTAGGTAGAGCCAACTTCGAGAAAGAGGTCAATCGTCGAATCCGACTCGGCTGGGCATCGTTCGGGAAGTTACGCCATATCTTCTCGTCCAATATACCGCAGTGTCTCAAGACGAAAGTCTTTGACCAGTGTGTGTTGCCAGTGATGACTTACGGCACTGAGACGTGGTCGCTCACTATGGGCTCAAGGTCACCCAAAGGGCGATGGAGAGGGCTATGCTCGGAGTATCGCTGCGAGATCGAGTTAGAAATGAGGAGATCCGCAAAAGATCAAGAGTAACCGACATAGCCCAAAGAATTGCTAAGCTTAAGTGGCAGTGGGCGGGGCACATTGCTCGTAGAACAGATGGCCGATGGGGTCGCAGAGTTCTTGAGCGGCGACCACGTACTGGAAGGCGCAGCGTCGATAGACCACCCACACGGTGGACTGACGACCTGGTGAAAATTGCGGGTCTCCGCTGGATGCGAGCTGCACAGAATCGGTCGTTGTGGAGATCATTGGGGGAGTCTTTCGGCCATGAATACCTAATGTACCTATATTTATGTATGTATATTTCTCGTGATCGTAAAGGCTAAGATTTTGGTACACAATATGTACATTGCAATATTAAAATGCAATGGGCAAAAAACAACTTGTTATAAAAATTCGGTATTTAACAGTTAACTAATTTTGGCATAGTTTTATAGAGACGCAGAGATAAACTCAATGTTTAAGGGATGCAGGTGGCGGCGGCGTTATGTAACGCGCTGCAAGCGTGGGCGGCAGGCTCGTGACGTGGCGCGGGGCCGCGGGGTGCGCGGGGCTCGGGGCTGCGCGCGCCGCCGGTCGATGCGCCGCGCCCGAGCGCCGCGCCGCGGCAGTGCCTCGCCGCGCGCCCAGCGCACGACTGACCGCCCGCTGCCGCCCCGAGTGTTGCGATGAAGGTAGAGCCCCTTGTCCGTAGCGCGGTAGCGATGCCTTAGCTGTAAGCGGCGGCGATGACTTAGCGGCGCCGGTCGGTACGTGTCCTAGCTGTTGCGTGTTGTGCGGGCGCTCACCTCATCACCGCCGCCGTCATCATCCGCCCTCGCGCCACCCACCGACAACGTTCATCGTAGTTTTTCTTCCGGCGATCGATTGTTTATCGAGTTACACACCCTTCACATCTTCACATGACCTTTTTCCGTTAGGTTCGGATGAATTTTAGTCGTAGCACTGTTTAATTCCTAAACAAGTAAACTTCTCAAGCTCAGATTATAAGTAATAAGTTCAAAGAGGCCGTCTTAGAAAACGTTGAAGTAGCATAGATATGAAATACCTACTTAGTTTTCTATGTTGCTCATCTTACCACAGTTCTTACCCCGTTCTTACATTACCTACTATTCTATAATCTAAGTTCTTACACAATAATCGGCCATTTTTGTTTCCTTTGCCAAGAGGTCGCCAATGTCCGCAATGGCATCTAGTTTAATTTTCTTCAGCGTATTCGATGTTATGCATGATTCACGCAACTCATTCATTAAATGTTGTAAAAGTTAATTAAAACGTGCCTAATACGGCTCCCCCATATAGAGATAACTTTATGAACTAAGCGAGTTGGAGTGTGACCCATTGCCCCCGTGCCTCAGTGCTGTCTGCTGTCACGCCGTGCCGCGTGCTGTAGCGGGGCGCTGCGGGTCCGGCATGATTCATTTAACTATAACTACCAACTATTTTAACTGGTCATCCTCAATCTTATGGCAAATATCATCATCAAATTTTCTTTGTTTCAGCAACGCAAAGATCTGTTTATAAGCTCATATAATGCTAAAACTACCCAAAGGCCTTAAAAAGAAGAAAAAAGGAAAAAAGTCTAAACGCAAAGGGGAGGAGGAGCTATTCACCGAAGAAGAGCTCCAGAAGTACCGGAGGGAGCACCAGCGACCGGCCGACACCGGCGAAGCGTCCGCCAAGGAGAATGAGGAGTGGTCCAAGTTCAAGGACTTGACGACCGGAGTCGACAGTGTACTGCGCCGGACGCAGGGTGACCTCGACCGCATCAAGTCAACCTCGTTCTTCCAGCGCGTCCCCGCGGGCGCGCGCGCCCCGCCGCCGCCGCCGCCGCCCGCACCGCACCAGCGCGTGGCCACCGTCTGCGCCGCCGACTTCCCGCAGCTCGCGCCCGCCGAGCCGCCCGAGCCCGTGCCCTCCGACTCGGACTCCGAGGACGAGCAGGACGACATCTTCGACACCTCGTACGTGGACGCGGTCGAGCGCGGTGAGGTGCGCCTCACCTGCGTGCCGGACTCGCCCGACGAGCCGGACGACCGGCTCTTCGACACCTCGCACCTCGACGCGCTCATCAAGGGGGAGGACCCCAAGACTTCCAAAGGCAAGAAGCAATTAGATATCGGAATAGCCGTTTCAGTGCTCACGGGTCGGATAGACAATGTAACCGTCACCTCGAAGCGATCCAAGAGGGTTATTCCGGGTGATTTGTTGTTGGAGAGTGACGACAGGGATCCGGCGCCGGCGCCGGCTGCCATTCCCAGCGAGCCACAGGAGAAGAGCATTCTCGATATCGATGCCGATATTCCTATCACGACTCCGATAGATCTCAGTGTTTCGCTGCATACGTCTCTAATTCAGCAAAATAAAAATCAGTTTGAACTAGAACCTTGTCAGGTTTCGCAAGCAGAAGAAGAAGACGACGAATTTACTCAACTAGCGGCGGAGTCCTTAGAAGTCAATGCCGAGGTGACTAAATTTGCACAGAAAAAAATCACAGTCGCGCCAGTTCAGCAAGAGTCTTGGTCGGTCTTCGAAATCGATAAGGATTGTGCAGAAGGTGTCGCAGAGGACTCGATCGACATCGTTGACCCTTACCTCGATCGAGACGATCCATTCGATACAAGCTTCGCTGACGCTATCGTGCCCTCGGCTCAGTTTCAAAAGGAAGAGGATATATTATCAGACGATGAAGATTTTGATCCTCGGGCTGAAGAAAATCGAGCAAGGTTAAATAATCGACGAAAGTCTTCTGTTCGTATTCATTTAACAGATCCTTCTGGTGTCCGGGAATCTATAACATCGGACGATTTAGGAGATAAAGAGGTACCGTTGGTACCGCGTGATTTGCTGGGAGGGAGTAGCACAGACTTGGCACAGCTAGGTGACTCTCCCTTGGACCCTGTGGATATTAATGAGAGTGAAATAGACCCGTTCGATACTACTATTGTAGACAAAATAGTTGCGCCCGGTAAAATTGAACTGAAATTATTGGAGCAGGAGCTGATCGGTGGTAACCCAGCGGTGGTGTACCGCGTGCCCAGCGACCCCGACTTCGACCCGCGCGCCGAGGAGTCGCCGGCACCGCGCGCAGCGCCGGAGCGTCGCGCCTCGCGCCCCGAGAACCTCGCTTACGGCAAAAGCGTCGTGTTCGACGTCGACGCAGCCGCTCTCGAGCCTGACAAGCCCAAGGCAGCTAAACCGCTCACGCCTTACTATACGCGTGAGGTCTCCATCACCGAGGACCTCAGCGAAGAGGCCGAGGCGGCGGACGTAGTTCCCGAAATCTTAACGAGAACTCGCTCCGACGAGGATTTAGCGCCCAAAGTTAATTATCAAACGAAGAGGCGACATTCGGAACTCCCGCAGTCGAACCAGAGCAAGTCGAAACATAAGAGTCTGCTGGAAACGGGGCACAGCGAGATACAGGCGAAGGTGCTCACGCCCTCGGAGCCCAGCCCTCGGCGAGCGACGCAGAGGGTCGAGAACGATCCGTTCGATACCACATTTGCCGGTGAACTAGCTCCGACAAAAACAGAATTAAAGTTACTTGCTAAAGAATTTTCGTGTGACGAAACGAACGAGCCCGAAGGTCCGGAGGACTTGTTGGACCCGTCCGACGACATCTTTCAAGTTAAAGCGCTAACGCCCGAACCCTCACATTTTTCAGGATTGCCCGAAGAAGAATCGGACCCGTTCGATACTTCTTTCGCTACTGATCTCCAACCAGGCAGAACCGAGCTTAAACTTCTTGAGTCAGAGTTTCTTCATTGAGACTAAAACCTCCGAATAAGAACAAAATGGCGTTCAACCCATTTCTAAGCATGGGCGAGCCCGTGGCACCAGCAACCGCAGAGCTCAATCCGTTTATGGTGTCGGAGGAGACGCCCGCAGAGTTGTCCGGTGACAACCCGTTCGCGGCTAGCAACCCCTTCTCAGACTTCGGGTATGAGCCGGCCGCCGGCGACACTGTGCCTGCCGACATCTTCGGTGCCGAGCCGCACGGCGCGCGCCAGTTCACTGCACAGCGGCCGCTTGATATGTTCGGGTCGTTGCCAGCCGAAGCCGAACGCCTCGTGAAGCCCACCGACCTCGACCTAGTCTCCACCACTGCTGATTTCTTTACCACAGAGGACATGGCCTGTGACCCGGCGCCCCCCCCACGCCCTCTTCCGCCGGAAACACAAAACCTGATATTGACCGTGACGGGGCAGATGGAGTTTACGAGCTCGCACCTGCTGGACCGCATCCCGCCGACGCGCACGCCGAGCCCCGTGTCGGCGCGTGACATCCACTCGCCAAGCCCCACACCGGAGCCCGAGCTGGAACCGCTGCCGCTGGACGAGCCGGCGCCCGACGACAGCGTCGACATCAACCGCAACAAGCCAGCGCGGCCGCCTCCTGCGCGCCCGCCCCCCGTCCCGCGCCCGCCCCCGCCGCGGCCTGCGCCACCACCTGTAATCCCTGTTGCACTCTTTCAGCAAAACCAAACCTCGGACGATATTAATCTTTTCGATGCGCCGGTTCCTGTAACAGTAAAAACGACGAAGGAAGACATTTTAAGTTTATATTCGGCTCCCAAGAAGGCAGAGAAGCAGATTGATTTTCTGAGTGATGATCTCTTAGAAGACATACCATCCACTATGTGCGCAGAGATTCCGAGCAACACGACAACTAGCGTGAGCACGGCGGTGCCGTCGGTGCCGGCCGGCGCCGAGGCCAGCTCAGTGGCGGGCGAGCCGTCTTCCGCGGGGCTCACGCCGATGGACTGCTCCGAGCCGCCGCCCGACGTGGCCCCGCTAACCACCAATACTTCTCCTTTCGCCGATGTTGACAACGATAACTTTTCAACTGCTGAACCGAAGGATGACGAGATGAACCCGTTCATGGATTCCACCTCGCCGTTTGTTGACACTAACACTAACATTTTCGGTGTGACGCAAGAAATATTTCCGTCTCAAAATAATGATGCCTTCGCGACAGCGGACAACGATAGTTTCGGGATGTCCCCAAGTACGACTTTTCCTACTCCAGCAAATAATATTTTTGGGGCAGCACCTACTGACATTTATAAGGCAGTCCCTAACGATACCTTCGGGGCGGCTACTGACGCCTTCGGGGCGGCTGCGGCTTCTGACGCCTTCGGGGCAGCTACTGACACCATAGAAACAGCTACAGATGTCTTCGGGGCAGCTACTGATACCTTAGAAGCAGCTACAGATGTCTTCGGAGCAGCTACTGACACTTTCGGGGACCGTGAGCCGAATAGGTTAATCATGGAGCAGGGCCATGCATTTGGGACGGCACCCGAGGCAACTGAGGCCATGGCGCAGGACGCTTTCCCGGAGTCGCAGGACGCCTTCGATGCATTCTCTGCCAAATTCGATTCCACCGCTGCCAAGCACCTTAATTCGGGTAATTATTACCTAAATGGACTCTTACTTTTAATACGTTCCGAATTATACAAATGGTTCGTGTGATGTGCAGGGGCCTGGGGAGAGGAGACGAGCGCCGCGGCGGCGGCGAGCGGGTTCGATGCAGAGGTGTTCGACCCGTTCCTGAGCATGGGCGCGCCGCCCGCGCCCGCCGCCACGCCGCGCCAGGAGCGCCGCAGCTCGCAACACTCCGAGGACGACTCCTTCTCACTGTTTATCAGGTTCACATTTACTATCTGTTTGATGTTTCGACTTTTGCAACGCGACGTACGACACGAGATACGGCGTGATACGGGTTGAAACACTATGCTGTCTGACAGGCCGAAGGAGAGCGAGGGCGCGGGCGAGGGCGGCGCGGTGCCGGCGCTGGCGCCACCGCCGCGGCCGCAGGCACTGCCCGAGTCGCCGCGCGCCAACCCCTTCGACAAGAGCGGCGCCGATGCGCCCGCTGCCGGCGCGTTCTACGGTAAGTGCTGTGCTCCTGTGCTCGGTAACTTATGCTTCTGCATGATGCTCTCATGTCATCATGTGTGTAGATGTGTGCACAGAAGAGGCGCGGCGAGGCTCGCGCGGATCGCGCGGGTCGGGGGGGGAGACGCCGCCGACGCCGCTGTTCGATGACGACGTATCGCAGCCCCTGGAAGACTTCCCGCGCACCAAGTACGACGGGCCCGGCTGGGAGATGCAGCTGCGGCAGCCCGTAAAGAAGAAGATCACTGGACAGAGGTACGGACCTCCCGATCTACGCATCGACTGTCGCATGAAAAAGACATGTTAACATAAGTTGCATGCATTATCGTCTCCTGAAGCCATAACTCACCTGGACTACATTTTTTCAGTTCGACCGTACTGAATATTTTGACTAATCTTTCGTATATGTGTAGATTTTGGAAGAAGGTGTGGGTGCGCGTTAGCACGACAGGCGAGGCACCGGTGCTGCAGCTGTTCAAGGCGCCGGGCGACAAGGAGCCCTATCAAGAGTTGCCGCTGCAAGCGTGCTACTCTGTGTCTGAGGTGGGCGCGCAGCAGTTCGACACCTACGGGAAGATCTTCACCGTCAAGCTACAGTATGTCTTCTACAAGGAGCGCCCCGGCGTCAGGTACGATGCGTAAGCAGTCATAGTAGACGACGCTGAATGTGTGCAATAACGTCTAAGTTCTTTTTATATGCTGCAAGTAGATAAATGCTGGATGATGGTGCACTCTAACAATTTTTTACTTTACGTTCGCTAATAGTCACTTGAGATAATTTGTCACTTTCAATACTTTGAACTAGTAGGTAAATAAATATCTTGCCAGGTAATTGCATTCTCACTCGTGTTTGTAACTGGTGTACCATATAAATAACGGATTTATTGAAATGATGATAATGTTTTCTGACTGTAAGAACTTGAGCGGCCTCTGTATTCATTCATATTCTTTATTGCCTTATGTTGTATTTTTTTTTAAACTATTACTTACATGCTCGAACGTAAGCCCTCTTAGGGCACTGCAATTTTATTATATTCTAACTAGCTGACCCGTGCGAATTTTCGCACAGTAACGTGATCAAACACCGGATACTAATATTATAATAAAGTGGGAATAAGTAAATGCAAGTGTTATTAGTACTCTATTTGTCTATTTTTCGTCAATATTATCACGCCCGAAATCCCTAATGGGGTGGGCAGAGCCACAAGACTACTTGTGGCCACGTTCGATTGATTAGTCCTAAGATGGTATGATGAACCGTATGGTGACAGGTGATCAGCCCATCGCCCATACAGATAGTCCACCATGTTGGAGAGGACCCGTCCCTTAGTCGATTTTTACGACATGCCAGGATGATAAGCATCTGCACGCATTCTATGCTATTTCTTCACTCCCAGTGCAGCAGAGGAGTTTTCGTCAATAGCAGATAATTTTGAAAGATAATAATTGACGGAGTACCTATTTGCGGGTGTGCCATCTATTTAGCATAATTTTTAATGTCCGAAACTTATTAGGCATAACCGCATAACAAGTTTCGCATACTTTATTTTCGCTGAATCTTAAACTTGCCGAAATTTTATTCGGCATAATTCATTCTTAGCCAAATGGTTGTTTTCCCGAATATTATATTAGCATAATATTGATATAGCCAAATTTTATTTTGCCTAATGTTGTTTAGTATATATATAATTCTGCAGAATTTTGATAGATTGAATTTATATGACATTTGACGCGGGCATATAAGACATTAATTTGCAATATGGCGATTGTGTATATGAACAAAACAAATATATTTCTTTCGCCGCCGTCCGCGCGACGCGAAGCCGCTCTCGACAAAATCTGCGTCCCTCGTACCACGAAACTCAGTGCGCGGGGCGATACGCGACGCCCGTCATACAGTTTGCGATAGTTAAGCGACAGTCGCTATTTCGAAACGATATCATAATATTTATCAACTCTCGGCGAACAGAACTTAGTGACGGATAATTTTGACAAAGACAATAATTAACGCAGTACCCTCCATCGGCCCTAACAGGAATGACACAAAGATAGTAGCGCCATCGGTTCACATTAGTCTGCGTGTGCAAATAGCCGACACACATGTTAGTTAAACAGACTGTCAATAGATGGCGCTTACAAATCGCGTGGTTTTTTTATTTATTTTTTAACGAAAACGTTAATTTTAATCTATCTGTGTATTTTTGCGATAAAGCGTTTGACATAAGTTTTAAAATGACGTTTAAATCATTAATTTTGGTAAAGAACTAACGGAGATATGGAACGTCTTCAAAAAAATACCTTTTATTTATTTATTTTATTTATTCATTTAATTCATGTAACCATGTGACATATATTAGTATTTCAGAAATAATATATATGATGATAATTACTTATCTCCTAACTAATCGTTATCACAAAATTATAGTTAGATGATTGCACTAAGAGAGTATCTGAGTGTCCGTGCGTGTAGGCCGGGGCAGGTGACGAAGGCGGAGCGCATCACGAACAAGCTGTCGCAGTTCGCGGCGTACGCCATCCAAGGCGACTACCAGGGCGTGAAGGAGTTCGGGAGCGACCTGCGCAAGCTGGGGCTGCCGGTGGAGCACGCGCCGCAGGTGACGCAGCTGTTCAAGCTGGGCTCGCTGAGCCACGAGGACGTGCTGCAGTTCAGCGCCTGCATCGAGGAGGCGCTGTTCCGGCTGGCGGCGCACCGCGACCGCGCGCTGCACTACAAGCTGGAGGAGGTGCAGGTCACGGCCGTGGACGAGCTGTACGTCGAGCAGGACGCCGACGGCGCCGTGCACAAGCAGATCGCGCGCGTCCGAGTCTTCTTCCTCGGCTTCCTTAGCGGTGAGCTTACGTATTCATATCTTCTCTGAAGTCAAACTCGGTACCTAATTTTACAGCTTCAAATATCGTATTCATCGAAGGTTTATTACACAGACTGCGGACCTACTCTTTCAATACTTATACTGTATACCTAAGTACTGAACCAATTAGATGCGGTTCTTGTAAACGGACAAAGGTATCCCTGAGAGAGGTAATACAACATTGCTTTCGTGCGAACCAAGGTATCCTGTCCAGATAAAATCAGTGTAAAACCAGAACGGTTAAGAATCGAGCTTGTATTGAACAGGTATGCCGGACATCGAGCTGGGTGTGAACGACCTGCGGCGGCAGGGCAAGGAGGTGGTGGGGCGGCACGACATCATCCCCGTCGTCACCGAGGAGTGGATCCGCGTCGAGGTCGCCGAGTTCCACGCCTGCGTGCAGCCCGAGGAGTTCTACAAGACGCAGATCATCAAGTAATACGCGCTGGCTAACGTCTCGCACCATCCGAAGTAATCCAAACAGATAACATTAATGTGACAGTCGTCTGTTTGTTTGTTTTGGCTAATCTACTGTACCTACTGATTTTGGCGAGCATTGGCAAAGATGCTTGATACTTTTTATCCCGGAAGATTGCAGCTCCCGAGGCCCTACCTCGTCAACCTAGCAGTAAACGTGATGGTGGTGGTGGTGCCTTGGTGAGGTTTAAACGGATGTTGACGTGATATGCTCTCAAATTGCCCCCTTTACTGATGGAATTTCTTAAGAACCCTTCCCCTTGGCTCACCGCGATGAACGCGCTGCCCCCGAGGCGAGGAGCTGACGAGCGAGCGCGTTGCAGGTTCAAGCCGCCGGACGCGTGCTACATCGAGCTGCTGCGGTTCCGCGTGCGCCCGCCCAAGAACCGCGAGCTCCCGCTGCAGCTGAAGGCCGTCTGGTGCGTCATCGGGAACAAGGTCCGTGGCCATTGGCCATTATTGCCTTATGATTTTCTGCAGATCTCAAACGAACATACAGACTCAAATAAATCGCAACCTTTTCTTAAATTTCTTTAGCTTGGGAAAGGAAATTCAGTAATGCAATCTTAGGGAGTAATTCTTTAAGAGATTCCGTTTTTTTTTGTGAGGCAGCAATATACCACTATTCTTATAGCAAAGCCTTCTGCACCTGGCTACTTTAAATAGTTCTTGACCTTTGGAGACGAGCTTTATCTTAGTGGAGCGAAACCCGAAGTTAAGCATATAGGCGGGGCCCGACGATGCCTGCATAGAGGCAACACCCCTGTCTCCGTGTTAGCCCTCACCCTGCTGCTCACCCTGTCCTCCGCCAGCTGCTGAGGGAATTTGTACTCATTTAAGGTCTGTGAATATATATTTTTCCAAAATACAAAATTTACTTATGTAACAGGAATTCGTAAGTATAAAGAACTTTAGAAATAACTGAATAACTAAATAGGTATCTCTGATCGATTACCCTCTTTGATAAGGAGAAGGTTAGTGTAAGCCATGTGGCAGGATAAACGTAATCAGAAATCCCCACCGGGCCGGCCCGACCATGCCTGGTGCCCTGAGCAAAAGACAATAATGTAAACAGACTGTGTAATTTTCAATGGAAAAACGGCCAAGCGCGAGTCGGATCGGAGTCGTTTGTCACCAGGCTGTATCTCATGAACCGTGATAGTTAGACAGTTGAAATTTTCACAGATGATGTATAACATAACAACAAATACTAAAAACCGGACAAGTGCGAGTTAAACTAGCGTGGAGAGGGTTCCGTTCCGTACATGATTATCTGCAATTTACTAGGTTCTTTTAAATACCATAGACTTCTTATAGGATTTTCTGTAATCTATAGATAAAGAAATATTTTCTGTATTTTTTTCAAAATTGTAGCCCCAGTAGTATCGGAAATAAGGGGGGGGGGGATAGTCAATTTTCGCCTATTTTCCTAAATAACTTCCAAACTATTTTACTGAAAATTCAAAAGAAAATATATTTAAAGTTCTCACAATAAGCCCTTTCATTTGATATGTCACACAATATAGATTGCATAACTTTTTTTTTAATTTTCTGATTTACCCCCCAACAGTGGCCCCCATGTTTAAAATTCATATATTTACGTCACGCGTCCGTGTTGCGGTCACCAACTTACATATGTATACAAAATTTCAGCTCAATCGGTCCAGTAGTTTCGGAGCAAATTGGCTGTGACAGACGGACAGACAGACGCACGAATGATCCTATAAGGGTTTCGTTTTTTATTTTGAGGTACGGAACCCTAAAAACAGAATAAAATAAATATTTAAGGGGGCTCGCATACAACAAACGTGATTAACCCACCGGTGCGGTGGGTATATATATATATATATATATATATATATATATATATATATATATATATATATATATATATACAACTAAATATTATGTGAATATTTCAAGCGTCTACCTGTTGCCGTTATCAATATCGAGCAGAAAAATCACGTTTGTTGTACGCGAGCCCCCTTAAATATTTATTTTATTCTGTTTTTAGGGTTCCGTACCTCAAAAGGAAAAAACGAAACCCTTATATATATATATATATATATATATTCAGTTTAAAAATTAATAATTAAATTAAAATAAAACAAATAGTTAAGGGGGCCTCCCATACAACAAACGTGTTTTTTTTTGCTTGATTATAGATTATGGTACGGAACCCTTCATGCGCGAGTCTGACTCGCATTTGGCCAGGTGTGATTTGATGTGATTGATCGCTAGTATGGACGTACTTATTATGATTCTGTATCACGATACGAAGTTGCGGTACGATACCTGAACGCTACTTCCCTTCGCTAGTTGATTTTTCCCCGATCATCAAGTTTGGACGTGATTGTATTTCCTGCGTTTAGCGTCCACATGTATTCCGTGGTGCACGCCAGGTGGAGCTGCGCGCCGACGTGCTGGTGCCGGGGTTCGCGTCGCGCAAGCTGGGGCAGGTGCCGTGCGAGGACGTCGCCATCCGCTTCCCCATCCCCGAGTGCTGGATCTACCTGTTCCGCGTCGAGAAGCACCACCGCTACGGCTCCGTCAAGTCCGCGCACAGGTACAGCGCCGCCCTGAAACCGGTTACTCACACACCTGTGCAAAGTACTTTCTGTGCTACCGAGGTCAGGTTCCAAATACAAAATCCAGTAACAAGCGGATCCTGCCGTGTGAACACGTTTGACCACGTTTTCAAACGGACGGAGTGACGTGTGTTGTAATGCGCAGACGCACCGGCAAGATCAAAGGCATCGAGCGGTTCCTAGGCGCGGTGGACACGCTGAGCGAGTCGCTCATCGAGGTGACGTCGGGGCAGGCCAAGTACGAGCACCAGCACCGCGCGCTCGTGTGGCGCATGCCGCGCCTGCCCAAGGAGGGCCAAGGTACCGCACCACCGTGCACCGGGAGGCCATGTCGCGCT
This sequence comes from Tortricodes alternella, assembly GCA_947859335.1. Taxonomy (NCBI): domain Eukaryota; kingdom Metazoa; phylum Arthropoda; class Insecta; order Lepidoptera; family Tortricidae; genus Tortricodes; species Tortricodes alternella. The sequence continues at coordinate 8,068,972 of OX401968.1, forward strand.
CGCGGTGCGATAGTTCGAACGAGCCAAACAAAACACAACGAGTCCCTGGCTGTTGGACATTCTTTAACACAAACCCGCTGTAAAAATACATTAAAAGTAAAGTCTAATTTACTCGACATAATATTTCATTAATTATTAGTGACCCCCTCCAAAATATCTGGTGGTGTTTACTTAATGCACCTGGACTAATTCAGACCGCGACCGCGCCTGCTGAAACTGTCACATGTGTTGCATAGGTCCCATATAGGTCCAATCACTCTCTTATTATTTGTAGCCCTTTGTTCGCTGGTTATCAGATTCGCAAAACACCAGATACTTAAAACACCGGATTCTCAGAATACCAGGTTCGCATAACACCAGATTGGCAGATTCTCATAATACCAGATTCGCAAAAGATCAGAACTGTAACTGGTTTTTAACTGTAAATTTTACCAATGCTTAAATATTTAGCATTGTGATTAGTATAATTTTCGGTTCACAGATAACCAGAAAGGTTTTATTTATTATTCTCGTTTTCAAATTTTATGGTGTTTTGCGAATCTGGTATTATGAGAATCTGGTGTTTTGCGATTCTGATCTTTTGCGAATCTGGTATTCTGAGAATCCGGTAGGTATTTTAAGATTCTGGTGTTTTGCGAATCTGGTGTTATGCGAATCTGGTATTCTGAGAATCCGGTGCTTTGAGAATCTCGTGTTTTGCGAATCTGGTAACCAGCAAACAAAGGGAAAATATTGATTTTTATTAATTTTAAAAACAAAATAATAACTATTTTATTGCATTTTTGAGAAGTAATATTTTAAAGGTTTTTATTTATTGTCCTCTGCCAAGGAAACGTATAGAGGTTTAGGTATGAATGGCTAGGACATTGAAGCCTACTGGCAGCACTGTTTGCTTGGACGTATCAGTATCTACAGAGGACGATGTTTGGAGATGTGACTGAGATCAGTAGAATATTGAGACCTGTGATGTAACCTCTGAGGCGGTCCATAAATAACAAATGGCTGCAAATTGGCTGATCTGTCCGCCTGCCCGTCCGTCTGTCTTTTAAGAGATTTTGCCTCAGAAATGAATTATTCGTGTAACTTGTGTCCAACTGCGACTCACGCAAACAACACGAGGGTGTTGGATAGCGCGCGCCGGCGCCGGGTGCAGCTGTGGGGTGCGTGTTGCAGGCGCGTACACGACGCACAACCTGGTGTGCCGCATGGCGCTGACGTCGTACGACCAGGTGCCGGCCGAGCTGGCGCGCGCTGCGCACGTGTCGTTCACGATGCCCGCCACGCAGGTGTCGCACGTGACGGTGCGCTCCGTGTCGCTGCAGAACCACGAGCGCGACGACCCGCCCGAGAAGTACGTGCGGTACCTCGCGCGCCACGAGTACGTGTGAGTATCACCCGCCCCGCCACCGCCACCACCGCGACTGCACCTGCAGCACACTCGGGGCTCGAGCTCCTCCAACACAGCTGGTCCGTCGCCTGCGGGCCACGCTCAAGTGCCACTTCGCGCCAAAACAGGTTGTCCGTGGGAGTATGGATCGAATCGAACAGGGACATAGAGGCGGTCATTTCCAATCATTTTAAGCGATAAGTGCTGGTTCGATTCTTGTCGGTTCAAAAGTTGTGATTTTTTATGAAAAAAAAAAACATAAATTACCGAACAATAAAATAGTAAAAAAATGACTGTACCGCTACCGGCTTATTTTTTCTCATACACAACAACCGATTAAGAAAACTTGAATTGCTTTTAAAAAAAATCCTCAATTAGTAACAATAACGCGATAGTTGGATAAGTTTTCTAACTAAATGAATATTTTTTCGGTTCAAAGTACCATTTTGGAAGAGGCACATTAGCCCATAATTTATCTCAAAAAAAACCGGACAAGTGCGAGTTAAGCTCGCGTGGAGAGGGTTCCGTTCCGTACATGATTATCTGATATTTACTACGTTAGTTTAAATACCATAGACTTCTTATAGGTTTTCCTGTAATCTATAAGTTAAGCACTATTTGTATTTTTTTCAAAATTTTAGCCAAATAAGCCCTTTCATTTGATCTGTCACACGATATATTGCATAACTTTTTTTTTTACTTTTCTAATTTACCCCCCAAAAGTGGCCCCCATGTTTAAAATTCATATATATACGTTACGCGTCCGTGTTGCGGTCAGCGACTTACATATATGTATACCAAATTTCAACTCAATCGGTCCAAGGTATAAGGGTTTAGTTTTTTCCTTTTAAGGTACGGAACCCTAAAAACAGCCGATAGCGGTACAGTTATTTTTTTACAATTATTTTCGTTCGGAAATGATCCCTTCTATGTCCCTGTTCGATTTGATCCACTTCCACGGACACCCTGCATATACACAAACCTATTGACAGGTCATTACCGCACTTGGCTTTTTTCTGTTCTAACTTATTATAATGCTTGTCTAGTGTGAGAATTTATATTTTTTTGAAAGAACATAATTCGTGGTCAGGCCACGGTAAAATGAAAATATTATAAAGATTAGAATTGTACTTAAATATACCCAGAGGACGAATTCTAATATTCATTAGTATGTTTTCTTCGTTGAGATCTACGTTTTATTTAATTCATGTGATTGTTATAGGTTGACCACTTAAATGAGTCTTCGCCCGCGCGGCACAGAGGCGCGGGGGCAGGACGACAAAGGGGACCGAGAGAGGTGCGGGCGGCAGGCGCATCTTTGTTTTCATTCATTTCACGCCGCCCGCACCTCTCTCAGGCCCCTTTGTCGTCATGCCCCGCGCCCCTGTGCCGCGCGAGCGACGACTCATTTAAGCGGTCAACCTATAGTGTAGATTACCTATTAGCCAAATAATCTTTTAAAGTTTAACGAACATACGCAATCAGTTTAATTTTTTTTTTATATAAATTGCCCAGAATATATTTTCCACCAACATTTTTGTGCAATGCTGAAAATGACCCTTGCACAAGTGGCTCTGACCTGTGGCTGTGCTGGCCGTACAGTAGGGTGGCCCGAAATTATTATTGTTTTGGATTTCCTTAACGCAATACCTCTTAAAAACTGCGTAATCAATCGTAGATTACCAAAATCATTTTAAAACTAAAAAAAACTATATCTATAGGGTTCTACCGATCTTCAAAGTTTTGAAAATTATTCATTATCATTAGCTTTACTTGTCACTCGAAATCTTTGGAAAGATGTGTTAAACTGTTAACAGAGGCCTTACAGAGTGTAAATGACGCTACTGCTAGATATGGCTTTATTAGAAACAATTTGCAATTTCGAACGGAAATGCTTAATTTTGGGCACAAAAATAAGTTTCTATTCTAAGTTTTTGTCATTGATTATATTCTCTTTTGGTTTATTTTATTTTCTTGTAGTTTGTTTCATTAATTCCATTATAAAAATACTTTTTAAACTTGATTTTTGTATTATTTTAGCCATATGGTTTAACTCAGTAAGAAGTTAAAATATACAAAACTTCAAAGTTCTCTGTACCTAGAGCCCTCAAGATGACACGCATTTCTAGTTTTTTTTTTTTTACCTTTTTCTCAATCTATGAATAATTACGCAAATTTTGATGATGAATTTGATGTGACAGTGTAACTTGAAAAAAAAATGTCTCGTACATTGACGGGACACCCTACCGTGCCTTTATGTGAGCGCAACGTTTCAAAAGCTTTGGAAAACTTGGAAATTCAAATTATTCATCGTATAATTAGAGCCCGGTATTCTCTCGAGCCCCCGCGGCCGGCGTGTCGCGTGTCGCGTGTCGCATGTCGCGTGTCGCGTGTAGTAACAGCGCGTCGTGTTGCAGCGTGGGCATCGAGCGTACGGAGGGGCAGGCAGCGCCGGCGTACGCGGCCGCGACGGCGCGCGCGCCGCCCGCGTCCCCCGCGCCCGCCGCGCCCCCCGCGCCCCTCGCGCCCGCCGCGCCTTCATCCGACTCTGACTCCGACTAGACCGACTCTTCCTGCACGACCACTTGATATTAAGTACCTACCTAATGATACGTCTTTGTAGCCATCGATAACGTGGACTCCCGCTGTCCGTCTCACTTTGAAAGGAGGTCTGTGCCCAGCAGTTGGACGTATATAGGCTCATGATCATGTTGATGATGAATGAATGCTGATTGCTCGGCGTAGATTTTGGTAAGTGTTGTGGAGTAGGTTGCAAAAACTGATCTTGAAATGCGAAGCAGCTATATTATGGCATTTTTGATTACAAATACTGACTACAAACTTTGACATTACTTTATGTAAGTAGGTAGCGACGGACGATGGTGGAGACTATTTAGCGTTCTTGCGACCATTGACGGATATATCCGATAATTCCATGGGTTGGATCAAATCGATGTAAGAAACTAAGACAGAAACCAACGTCCACGTCGTAGACAAATAGAAGAGTTTAATTTTGTAAATTATATACTGTACATATACCTATAGTAAGTAAGTATTTATTTACTGTGTTACTGAAAAGGTTAGTCGGAAAAACAGTTATCATGAAGTTGTGCATTAATTTCCGAAGCCTAATATTTGTTTAGTTAGAGTATTTACTTTTGATCAGTCGGTACAACAAATATGTTTTTGTATTCAAGATTGGTTAGTATTTATTATGTCATTGTTATGCTTAAGTTACTATTTGTTTGTATGTGTTGTGTCAGAGATGTAACAAGAGACGCGAGCAGAGGGAGAAATGGTACTACTTATACTTGTAAGTAGGTACTATTGGATCAGAAAACAAATGTGTTTGGGGAGTGAGCACGACTGCAGTCGCGAGACGCGAGCGCTGACGTGGCGCGAGCGTCGAGTGACAGCAGGCGCGAGTTCAATCGTTGTTTACTATTGTTAGATTATACAAATTAAATGTACTCTACATATATTTTCGTATATACGTACTACTAACCATTGTATTAAATTTGAGACTAATAAATAAACTACTGTGAAGATATACTTAACTAAGCTTTTAAAGCGAAACCCTCAGGCGGCATTCGGGCACTGTAGCTCAATTGTAGCACCTTCTCCTCCATTCCCAGGGGCGTAGAACAATATTATCAAGGGTGACAATAGTGACAGCAAACTGTTTTAATACTATTTAAGAGATTGTCAAGCGTCGTAGCCACGTTCTTTATCAAATTAGATCATAATGTTAGGTAGCATAGCACGAGCGGGGCGCGGCCGCACTACGATTGTGATAATAATATCATCTCCATAGTTGTTGACATCGTTATATTAAGTGCATGTTATAATTAGACATGTAAGCAATAACTAACTGATATAATTTAGCGTTTTGTCTGTGTGTTCCATCAGTGTAGAGAGGCGCGGTGCGTCGTGCTTCGAGGAAACTGTCGCTTTACTTGGAGCTAGAGAGCTCCTCCTTGCATCTATGTAAAAATATTAAAGTATGTCAAACCATCAATAAGTTCCACTAAGTAGCCTGTGGGCCGATCGAGGTAGGCACGAGGATAAGCTAGCCCCATCGTATCCCTCAGTGCTTCCCTCTCACACTAAGTATCGCAGAAAGAGAAGCACTGAGAGATAAGATTGGTATAACTTATCCTCGTGTCAAACTGGCTAGGGTCGCTATATCTAAACAATATGTTCAAATTTCTACTGTATCGGTATGCCTATTCAAAGTATTATATATTATACTTATAGCGGTGTTGCAGACATTTCGATAACAAGTTAACGGTACCTATCTATATTATATATTACGTACGAGTAAACTAGGCATTAGGAAAGAACCTATAAAATTGTAATCACCTCGCGCGGGGCGAGTGTCCCCACAGAGAGATGTTCACATACTGATATGTGTTGTTCCGTGTACCTACCCACAAATGGATCCTATGTTTTGTTGTCAATAAAAAATATGACTGTGATCTGTTATTTTTTGTTAACCTGATATATGCAAGGGAGATGGGTGGAGCTGTGTATTTTTCCGGGATAAAGTATCCTACGTTATTCTCCAGAGGACAAAGTAGATCACCGCGAATATTAAATCGAAATCGGTTGTGCGGTTTGGCCGTGAACACCTAACAGACGCCCAGACGGACTCGACAGACTTACTTTCGGATTTATAATATTTACTAACTTTTAGACTTCGTCAAATTTTAGCATCATGCGCAACGTTAATACAATGATTATTATACTAAAATGCCCAAGAGTCGAGTCCTGTACGTAACATTTTCGATGTTCATAAAAAAGACATCAACGGTCTCGCATGGCGCGCATAAACTGCCGTTAGTGAAATTTCAAGCTACCATATCCCCCCTGTTCCCAGGGTGGATTGCCTATGTTACCTATGTCCTTCCGTAGGTATCAAAGTATCTCCATACCAAATTTCATCAAAATCGGTTAAGTGGTTTACCCGCAGATTCATAATCACACAAGCTGTGCTCATCGCCATGGCTATTGCGACTATTCGCGAGCATCTGACGCCGGCTGCACTTAATCGGACTGACTTTTTAAATTATGATGTACCTAAAATTAAATGATTTCTGTTGGCTAATAACTTTGGAATCCAATCTCGATCTCGCGAGATCTCGAGGGATTTTACGGGATCAATCTCGAAAACAAAAATGAACTGAATTCTGGGATATTTCTAAAAACTGTATTTGGGTCAATCAACTTTTTTGTTTTGTTATTTTGTCCCCGGTTGTCCAAGTGACACTTACATACTGTTTCCTAGAAAAAATTGTGTACCTAACCATAGCAACGGGTGGCACTAAAAAGTTGATTCGCCCATTTAATACAATATTTGCAAGAATTAAACAGAATTAAAAATATAAAAAATGAGAATAAAGCGATTTGTGTTATATAGTAGTAACTAACTACGTATAATCTTGAGTGTGTTAATAGAGATACACATTAATAAACTAAAAATATTAATTTACCCATATTCTGAAATATAAATCTTTAAATATAATAAATAAGTACCTGGGTCGAATATGGCCATATACCATTATTTCAAACTCGACAATTTGTAATAACCTGAACGCGACCAAAAATTGTCGCTAGTGTCACATGTATCCGAACGGCGTACCTGTCACCCTTACCGCGCGCGCGCTTTTGGCCCAGCGTCCGTTAAAATGAAACATGGTGTTGGGGTTATTAAAATATTAAGTAAATATTCTTGTTGTTTTGTTATTTTTCAAATAAGAGTCTTTGTTAATTACATTACGATGTTGTGTGATGATTGTAATTTGATATTTCTTTGTTTAATTATCAAAGTATAGTGTGTTTTTCATTCGTGAATATGAAAACAAAAAATGCATGACCGCAAATATGGCCACCGTTTGGCCATATTTACAGTACTAAAATACCGAAACTTTTTTAAATTTTAGTCCATAGCACGCTATATAGCTAAAAGGTTTCCACGTAATTGGTCAGAAGCATCAATAAAACTAGCTTTAACTGCAGTCAAAAGCGGTAAGAAGAAAGTACACGGCCGCAAAGCATTATAATGTGCCAAGACGCACTCTAAGGCGTTATTTACAATAGAAAAGGAGACTAAATCTACTTTGGGCCGGAAACCACTTCTTAACACTGAACAAGAGAATATCTTTTAAATAAATGCTCTATTATAACAAGATCCATTTTAATTTCAGTTTATTCAGAAGTTTTTTAAACTAGTAAATTTATACGGTAAATATGGCCATATATATGGGCATATTTACCCCCTCCGTCGGAAATATGGCCAATTTCGTTTTCATTAATTCATGTTTTATAATCCAATACATTTCTAATACCCGAATTAGTTTAATTGCGTTTTACTTTTCTAGTAAGTATTATGTATTTCCAAAAATATACGAGATCTCAAAAAGATTGCATACCTACCCTACTACTAATGACTGGAAACCTAAAGTGGGTCGTACTATTTGCATCGATTACTTGTCGGATGAGTCAGTGACACGAAACGTGAATAATGAGTACCTAGCGACAGCTGAGGGGCCGCGCAACAAGCGAGCAGGGCCGCGATCACGCGACCTCGCCACGACCACACCACTGAAAATCCATATCGAGTGGAGGGCGCGTAATCCTACTCGGCGTGTCACTGGCGCACGGGGCGCGCAGGCGCGGGGTGCGGGCGGGGCGGGGGCGGCGCGCACGCGCGGGGCGCCATGTCGCGGCGCCGCAGGTCGGCCGCGTGCAGCGCGCCCCGTCCGCCGCGTGCAGCGCGCCCCACGCGCCCAGCGGCGTCCGCCAGCTGTCACTTGCCCCGCCAGGGGTTGTCGTGCACCGACCCACCCGACCATACTCCAATAACATAATACACGTTCGTGTCACATATCTATCGCGATTCACCCATGATTCTTTCAGATAAAATATGTATAGATAAAGCGTTGACCGATTGAGGGCGTTTAGATTCGGAAACGGTTTTCCAAATTACATAATTCTACGAAAATATAGTTACTGATTGCTAATGCAGTAACGTGTTTACTTATCCAATTATTCGGTTTGTGCACGCGAGTCGAAAGGAGTGACTGAATACGAAAGTGCGGTGGTCGACCCACGGGACCGGGACGAGAACCGACGGACAGGGCGGTTCGCCCTCACTATGTGATTTGTTTGTGCTTCGCGTGTTGTATAATAATTGTTAAGGTTCTGTGTCAAATCGCACACACGACGCGAAGCTAAGTAGTGCGGTCGGCGTGCGGCATGCGGCGACGCTAACGCATGGCAGGCGCGCCGGCGGCGTCGGGCCCGCGCCAGCCGCGCCGCGGGCCGGCGCCCTTCGCCTCCTTCGACCACGACGTCTCTGACGAGGTGAGGCAGGCAGTATGTATCTCTCTTCTGTCTCTTCGCTTCCTCGCTCGTCGTCGAGTTCGAGACGCTTCCGCTCCCTACAGTATTCGGCCCCGGTGGAGCGCGTACTAACCCGCACGAACGTTCTCTTCCGCAGTCGAGTCCCGAGTCGAAACAGACGTTCCAGCTGCCAGAGATCCGCGAGGACCCCGCGAGCGCGTCCCCCGGCGAGGGGCTGGCGCCGCCCGAGCAGCGCGCGCGCTCGCACTCGTCGCCGGCCGTGGCGGGCGCGCTGCAGCCGACAACGCCGCGCATCGACATCTCGCGCGCGTCCAGCTCGAGCCACCACGACTCGCGGGACAGCTCGCCGGAGATGGCGCTGTTCGCGGGCGCAGCCGAGGACAGCGACACGCGCGGCCGCCTCGAGCTCGGGTTTCGCGAGGACGGCGCGGCCGAGCTGCGCTCCTCCACCGAGGAGCTGGCCTTCTTGGAGGGCGCGCCGGGCGAGGGCCGCGCTGCGCCCGCCGCGCCCGCGCCCGCGCCCGCGCGCCGGCACTCGCGCAAGGACAGCCAGGGCTCCGAGGCGGCGCTGCTGGGCGTGTCGGGGCGCACGTCGCGGCTGTCTTCGGTGGGCTCGCAGTGCTCGGCGCAGTCGGCGCTGTCGGCCTTCAGCCACGCGTCACGCGTGTCGCGGCTCTCCGTCGTGTCGGGCGTCTCGCGCTCGCCCTCGCCGCACAAGATGCTGCTGGAGACCTCATTCTGCGGGCCGAAGCCTATCGAGGCCGAGCCCGAGCTGTGCGGCGCTGCCGTCGAGGAGCGCCTGCTGCGCCTGGCCGCCGCCGAGCCGGCGACCGCGCTCGCCAACACGCGCGACCACCGCGAAGTGCGCACCGAGGTCACCGTCGAGAGCATGAGCGCGCGTTCGCCTGCTGCGCGCGCCTCGCCCGCGCCCGCGCCCACACCCACGCCCGCGGTTACTCCGGTGCCTGCGCCCGCCCCGCGCCCTGCGCTCGCCGAGCCGCCGGTCGTTGTCGCGATCACGCCTGCCGAAGAGAAACGACAAAAAGAATCCACTAATCGGGCCCGAGCGGGCCGCCCGAGAGTGCGTCGCGACAGCTCCGAGCCCGAAGTCTACCGGAACAGGAATCGTTCCAAGGACATTATAAGAATAAAACTCAAACCCGATTCGGAGTACGAGGACGACGAGGACAACGAGGTGACGCCGCCGTGCGACGCACGACGCAAGCCGGCCACACTGGAGCTGCGCGAGCGGTCGCCGGCGCGCGCGCCCAGCCCCGCGCCCTCGCGCCGCCGCACGCCCTCTCCCGCAGGCGCCGTGTCGCGCAAGTCCTCCTTCTGCTCGCTGTTCAAGTCACGCGAGACTATTGCGTCACCCGATTCGCCGTCCAGCGCGCTGCGCCGCAAGAAGAGCCTCACCGAGGGCCGCGCGCGCAGCAAGAGCCGCGACCGCGAGCGCTCAGCCACGCCCTCCTCGGCCACGCCCACCTCCGCTGCTAAGATCCGCGGCTCCGTGCTGTCGCTGTTTAAGACGCCGCGCCGCAGCGCCGGCGAGCCCTCGTCCGCCACGCGCGCCGACTCGCCCGGCCTGCAGGGCACCGCGCCCGCCCTAACCGCAGATCAGGTCCGTCGCAACGCCGAGAAGCTAAAATATTACGAGGATACTATGAATGGCGTGATCCATATACCATTGCGCACGCCACCCGACGAGCGGGCCGGGCCGAGCGGCGTGCGCCGGCCGGGCTCCGAGCCGGACGCGCGCGCGCCGGACGCCGGCTGTGAGCTCGCGCGGCCCGCCTCTGCTCCACAGCCCCTGCGCGCCGACCGCCCTGACCCGCTGGCCCCCGCGGTCACCATGCAGAAGCCTGTTCAACGCACAGTGCTTCCTGACGGCAGCATCATCATCCCGTTGCACTCCCCTACCGAGCGGACATCCCCCCGCGGCGCCCTGGAGAAGCCGGCGAGCGGTGAGCCTGCGGCGGAGCCGGACGTCGTCACACCGGATTCCCGACGCAGCATTGTCACACCGGAGTCGCGACGGAGCGTCGTCACGTCCGAGTCGCGGCGCAGCATCGTCACCACAGACTCCCGACATATGGACGACAGTAGGAACGATGACATGCGGACGGAGTCGAGCTCGGACGAGGGCCGCGCCGGGGCGCCGACGCCGCCCGAGCCCACGCCGGAGGGCGAGCGTGCGCGGCGCCGGCAGCGCCTCGTGTTCACCACGCACGTGGGCAGCCGCGAGCAGGTGTTCAGCACGCAGTTCAGTATCACGAAGACGCCGAGCGTCACCAGCGAAATTTCCGGCTCGCTGCCGAGCTGCACCGAGCCCGCCGCGGCCGAGGAGCGCCCGCCGCCTCTGCGCGACACCCACATCACGTGCGCCGAGCCCGCGGAGCGGCCCCCGAGCGCGGCGCGCGCGGTGCGGCCCCTGAGCGAGGCGCGCGCGGAGCGGCCCCCGAGCGAGGCGCGCGCGGAGCGGCCCCCGAGCGAGGCGCGCGCGGAGCGGCCCCCGAGCGAGGTGCGCGCGGAGTGGCCCCCGAGCGAGGCGCGCGCGGATCGGCCGCCGAGCGAGGCACGCGCGGAGCGACCCCCGAGCGAGACGCGCGCGTCCCCGCCGCGGGACTCGTCGGAGTCGGAGCCCAGCTCGGAGGCAGCGCCGCCGGCGGCGCGCGGCGGCAGCGACGCGGAGCAGCGCGGTCTGGTGGTGCAGGAGTCGTTCGAGGACGAGCTGCCCTACGTGCCCACGACGCTGCCGCTGGAGCGCTCGCTGGCGCTGCCCATGGTGCCGGTGCGCGAGCGCGCGCGCGCGGCGCCCACGGCGCGTGTGCGGCGGCCGCGCGGCGCGCCGCTGCCGCCGGGCCCGCCGGCCGCGCCCGCCGCGCCGCCCGCGCCGCCCTCGCCGCCGCGCGGGGAGAAGCTGCGCATCAAGCTGCCGCGCCGGCCCCGCACCGCGTCCGCCAGCGCGCCGCCACGGCCGGAGCGACCGAGAACGAGGAGTGGTGGAGACGGTAATATGACAAACGAATCAGCAACCGTTGCATAAACTACTATTATCTACACCCATATCATAAAACCTCCATTGGTTAATCAAAAACCTTAGGAAATGACCACCATTTTGACAACCAATTAGGAAAAACCAGTGCTGCGATAAAGAAATAACATGACTTCTTTATCGTTTTTAGTAAAGAAATGAAATTAAATTTGGAACAGCTGTCAAAACTCAAGTGGGTCTCTATTCTAGTATCCATAGATATTAAAACAGTTATTGATACGAAACGTCAATTCAGTATGTTTTTTTAATATAAACTGCACAATATTTGATCTCGAGTGACGTGAGAATAGAGACTTCATCCGTTTGTCTATGATTTAATTAAAAAATGGTCTTGACGGAGGACCGCCATGTTGGTGTTTTGCTGAACGAAAGTAGAATTGTTTTTGAATTGAATAGAAAAAGTTGTTTGTAATTTACATTTTAGTTGAAAATATGAATAGTAAGTAGTCTTCTCGGAGTGTGTGTGATGTGAAAATGCGCCAGATATCCGAAATATGCAGGCACGATTGCAACGAATAACTTGTTGCCAGAAAATATTGTTTCTGAAGCCATCATGGAGGATTTATAATATGTGTGTAGATAAAGTTATGTATGCAACTCTGCATAATTTGCCGCACTAGTGTTTTAAGGCCTATCATTATGCAACCGTTGCATAAACTACTATTTTTTGTTTTTATTATATTGTCTACGAACTGGATTGTACCACTTTAGTCTTATAATAATTATAATGTATACATCTCTTCATCGTGTACATCCTTAAATAGTAGACACAACATGCTCTACTTCAAACTGTTTAAACAATTTAGAAAACTATATGTAATGTACAATACATAAAACTAAAAGGAGTTTAAGTTACAAAGTCTTAAACTAATACAAAATTGATAAATCTCTTAATTGACTACAAACAAAGAATCCCGCAAGTTAGGATTAGGGTCAAGGCGGTAACAGTGGCTATAGCGACAACAGTGGCGCACTGGCCGTTGTTTCAAAAGTATTATAGATAACTTTCTATCTCTCACACTCTTCGGAAGGTCTCCCGATAGATACAGGTTACGACCAGTTTTCTTGCTTCAACCATGTAACGAACCCGTATAGTGAATGTTTTTTTTATTTTGACGAAAGAAAATGTGAATTTTAAGGTAAGGTATACTTTATATTTTTTCATGAACCTTTTGTTTGACCAATAGATTAATATTTTTGCTAAGGAATAAACTTAATTGAGGTAATTTTGGCGTATTCTGCACTTCGATTAACGCAAAACCATGACGCGTGGTATAAGTTAAATCCAAAATGGCGGTTTAGTACACAGTGGCTCAAATCACACGAGTACACAGTGGTTCATGAGCCAAGTACATTAATTTAGAAAATTGAACAAAGTGTAATATTTTTTGTTAATTTTTAGGGTTCCGTACCTCAAAAGGAAAAAAAGGAACCCTTATAGGATCACTCGTGTGTCTGTCTGTCTGTCTGTCTGTCTGTCCGTCTGTCACAGCCAATTTGCTCCGAAACCATCATAACCTCATAACCTAGTAGATCACGTGTTGGTTGAATTGCCGCTCGGCAATCGTAAAAAGCATATTATTAGTGCCACTTATATTCCATCCCAGCAACCATTTATCACATATGAAACTCACTTTGAACAACTACAATCAATGTTACTTCAATCGGATATAACAAATTATTGGATTGTGGGAGATTATAATTACTCGTCACTTGAATGGCACGACAGCGGTGATAACTTTTCCGTTTCTGCTAATACAATCACATCTGCCCGTGAAACATGTTTAATCAACTTCATGGATTTATTTAACCTTAAGAGGGCACCGACCGTCCAGTGGCGCCCTCATCACTGTTATTGTGTTTTCTATTAAAGGAAAGTATTTTATTAAAATTGAAGCCGTATAAGTTGTTACGCAACTTAATACACAACGTATATGCTATGTAATATAGCTTTGCAAAGTATAACCATCATCTAATCAATTAAATAGAAAATAGTGGCCGCTTTTTTCTGTTAATTTTTTTAGGTGATGGTTATACTTTGCAAAGCTATATTACATAGCATATACGTTGTGTATTAAGTTGCGTAACAACTTATACGGCTTCAATTTTAATAAAATAATTTCCTTTAATAGAAAACACAATAACAGTGATGAGGGCGCCACTGGACGGTCGGTCAATTTAACATACACAGGAACTCCTCAGGTAAAATTTTGGATTTATTTCTTACAGAAAGCGTTGATTGTTTATGTTCACTTGCTCCTGTCACCTTGGTGCCACCAGATGCTCATCACCCACCATTTTATATAATAATACAATTCTCAAATGAAAATAATATAGCTTTGACCAATCAATCTGTACATAAGTACTGCTTTAACAAGGCGGACTACTCCTTGATTAACGCGGAAATAGAAAAAATCAACTGGACTGAACTTTTAGAAACCCATCCTATTGAGCATGCTGTGTCTCTGTTTTATGAAAGGATCTACACTATTGTCAAAACGAATGTGCCGTACAAAAGGTTAAATACAAACACATTTCCGACATGGTTCTCCTCCGCTCTGATTCATTATTTAAAAATAAAAATCGTGCTTGGATAAAGTGGAAAAAATATCAAAACATCGCAGACTATGAGATATTCTCTAAATTGAGGGATCGTTTTAAGTCAGAATCAGCTAAGTGCTATAATAGATATATGAGTTTGGTTGAAAGTAGTATACAAGACAACATAAAGTATTTTTGGACTTATATTTCTCATCGAAAACAGTCCACGGATATTCCTGTTGAAGTCTGTTACAAAAATTTAACTTCAAATAGACCGCAAGAGGTTTGTCAAATGTTTGCATCCTTTTTTCAATCTACATATGAACCCTCCGCAGTACCTGATGATTTAGACTTTATCGAGAGAGATTTGGATTCGTATGGCGGTGACACTAATATTCATAACATATTTATATCGAAACAACTTGTCAAGGAGCAATTAAATCTACTTGATGTATCTAAGGGCCAAGGCCCTGATAATATCCCTCCTATATTTCTAAAAAAAACTCTTGAAACCGTTTGTGTACCGCTTGTTATTCTGTATAATAAATGTTTGACTGAAGGTATCTTCCCTACTATATGGAAAACTGCTTATCTTGTACCCGTCCATAAGGGTGGCTCGAGAAAAAGTGTAGAAAACTACAGACCTATTCTATTTTGTCCACACTGTCAAAACTCTTCGAAAAACTAGTGCATATAGATATCTATCCCTCCTTACACAACCAAATAATGCCTCAGCAACACGGATTTGTCCACCTTCGCTCTAGTACTACTAATCTTCTGGTGTACACCTCATACCTATTCGAAAGCTTAGACAGCAATATTCAAGTTGACAGCATATATACCGATTTCCGTAAGGCCTTTGACAGGGTGGATCATTTACTTTTATTACAAAAAATCGCTTACAACGGAATACGAGGTAACCTTTGGCGCTGGTTTAAGTCATACATAACCAACCGTACGCAAAAAGTCGTGATAAATGGTTTTGAATCAAACCAAATTATGGCTACTTCAGGGGTGCCGCAAGGCTCTATTTTGGGTCCTTTATTATTTACTTTATTTATCAATGATATAAACCTGTCTTTTCGCTTTTGCAACATCTTATTATACGCAGATGACTTAAAAATGTATCACACTGTTTGTAACCTTAATGACTGTAGTCAATTTCAAGAAGATCTAGATCGTTTCTCTGAATATTGTGTGAAAAATAAACTTCTGCTAAACATTGACAAATGTAAAAGCATAAAATTTACTAAAAAAAGGTTAATACTAAACAATAATTACTCTCTGTGTAACTCGCAACTAGAAATAGTACAATCCATAAAGGACCTAGGTATCACACTTGATTCGAAACTTCATCTCGACTTACACATTCAAACCATAATTAGTAAGGCATATAAGATGTACGGTTTTGTTATGCGGTCCAGCACTGAATTTAAACACCCAAAAACATACCTGTATCTACTCAAAACTCTCATACGTTCCCAATTAGAATACGCTGTTACAGCGTGGAACCCCTATTATGTAAAATATTCAGACGCCCTAGAATCTGTTCAAAAGAAGTTCCTTAAAACAGTGCAATATCGATGTTATCGCCATCGCTTATCGTATTCTCAATTGTTGATTAATCACAACCTGTTAGACTTAAGCTCTAGACGCATGCTTCTTGAAGCAATGGTTCTGTATAACGTGTGTAACAATGTATTTGACTGCTGTGCCTTGAACAACAAGCTGTGCTATAGGGTCCCTTTTAACAGACAACGCGAGGCGCGCCCTCACCGGCTGTTCGCCACCGGCCGCTGCCGGACCAACGCCGGCGAGCGCGCCCCTCTGCGGAGGCTCGTACATTGTTATAACTCGCATTTCTACCACATTGATATATTTGCTCATAATATAAATATATATAGAAACCTCATTTTAAATAAACTAAAAGAGGCACAGGGCCAATCAAGATGATGTTATTTTATCTTGTCTTGTTATATGTACAACATGCTGTTGAATGGATATTAATAATGTGTATGTGTGTGTGTGTGTGTGTGTGTGTGTGTGTGTGTGTGTGTGTGTGTGTGTGTGTGTGTGTGTGTGTGTGTGTGTGTGTGTGTGTGTGTGTGTGTGTCAAATGAAATATCAAATGAAAGGGCTTATTGTGAGGATCTTAAATATATTTTCTTTTGAATTTTAAATAAAATAGTTTAGCAGTTATTCAGGAAAATAGGCGAAAAATGACCATTCCCCCCCCCCCCCCTTATTTCCGAAACTACTGGGGCTAAAATTTTGAAAAAAAATACAGAGAATAGATCTTTGCCTATAGATTACAGGAAAACCTATAAGAAGTTTATGGTATTTAAGGTAACCTAGTAAATTTCAGATAATCATGTACGGAACGGAACCCTCTCCACGCGAGTTTAACTCGCACTTGTCCGGTTTCTCTTTTAGGATGGCTCTCGTTCAGCAAGGCCCCGTTAAATAGGGAAACAGACAGATAAGGACAAAAAAACGCTTAAAATAAAATCAAAAATGTTATAAGCGTGAGAAAAGCGTCTAAAGTTTAAGACTGAGAAATAAGTAGTCAAATTTAAGTTACCTGATTATTATGTAATTTGTTCAATGCGAAAAGCCGAAAATTGCATTATTATTTGAGTTCAATTAAAGATGATTCACTGTGAACTGAGGGCAGATCCACTGTATCCCACCCCCAGTACACAGTGACTCAAATAAGTTTTTTATAAAAATACTGTTTATTTTCCAAAATATTACCTTGTTGAACTAAATCGATTAAAATAATCAATATATATTATAGTTACACTATAATACTAACCCTTCTACATCTTTCCAACACTGCCCCAAATCAAGTGAGCATCACTCGAAAAAAAAATACCCACTGTTGCCGCCTTGACCCTACACTTCTAAATGTATGGGAGTTCAATACTATAATGATTGTCTTACTTTTATCTTAGCTGAGGTTGAGAGCAGCAATACAAATCTAAGTCTGACTTTAAGCCAGTATATGCTGCAATCATTCTATAGAGTGGTGAATGCCTGCCAATTATTGAAATCTTCACGGTTGTCAAGGACAAATTTCATTCGATTTGAATGTCAAAGTATTCTAAGGTCAAAGTGAAATAAAACCGGAGTGAAAAGTTCCAATTTTTATTCTTATTCCGTACCACCAAAGGAATAAAGGAACCCTTATAGAATCAGTTGTTTGTCCGTCTGTCTGTGTGTCAAGACATTTTTCTCAAGAAAGTGTCAGGTATCAAGTTGAAATTTATATCAAATACTAAGGTCTGCAATCTCCTCAAGCTGTAAAAATATCAACTTTCTAAGTTAACGCAGTCAAAAAATACGGCCGTTTATGTCACATATTTTGATACTTTCAAGGGAATCCAAAGGGAATCAAAACCTAAAGGGTAAGTATACTTCCCATTGGCCTACAATCATGAAATTTCGCTTACAGCCCAAATAAAGGAAAAAGTCCGAAACCGTAAATTGATTGAAATTGAAATTGAAAGCCAGTTTTAAGTTTTACCATGAAATGGTTGCTGCACTCAGGGTTGGCTCCAAACTACGGAACTCTTCAACGGTCAACAGCAGTCACGAAATTTTGCCTACTTATTTTGTTATGATAGCCGGTTACAAGTCTAACCATGACATGGCTGCTGCACTCAGGGTTGGCTCCTAACTAGGGAACTCTTCAACGGTCAACACGAAATTTTGTGTAGGCATTTTATTATGATAGCCGGTTTTAAGTTTTACCATGACATGGTTGCTGCACTCGAAGTTAGCTCCTAACTAGGGAACTCTTCAACAGTCAACAGCACAGTCACGAAATTTTGTTTACGCATTTTATTATGATAGCCCGTTTTAAGTTTTACCATGACATGGTTGCTGCACTCAGGGTTGGCTCCTAACAAGGGAACTCTTCAACGGTCAACAGCACAGTCACGAAATTTTGTGTAGGTACGCATTTTATTATGATAGCCGGTTTTAAGTTTTACCATGACATGGCTACTGCACTCGAAATTAGCTCCTAACGAGGGCACTCCTTAACGGTTAACAGCGAAATGAAATGATGTATACGCATTTAATCAACTATGCCGTTGTCCATTTAGGCTCAAAGCTCTTCGCTGCTGACCAAGCATACGTGGCCTTAATTAAGGAGAGTCCTATCGCTAGAAGGTCTCTCCTTATTGAAGAACTAGACTGTAATAAATTAACACGCAAACGACCATGCAACAATGACGCATGACATTAACATTCTTAGAAACATGTCCAGAGAAAACTAAAAACTAAAAAATTAATAATAGTAAAAAAATAAATAAAAACAAGCTTTTATTTAAATGCTCTAAAATTAAGAAAATATATTTAAATTAAATCAAACCCGCCAATTTATTACATTATACAATGTATATGATATATTTAAAAGCTTGTCGCGAGATTTGTCTGTGTAAATTAACAAAAATACAATTTGTAACTGATCTTGACGCAAGTATTTCTAAGAAAAAAGTTATGTATTTCGTAAAATAAATTTACACAGGTAAATCTCGCGACAAGCTTTTGTATCATATAAATTGTATAATGTAATACATGTCAAGGTTTGATTTAATTTTAAATTTATTTTCTTAATTTTAGAGCATTTAAATAAAAGCTTGTTTTTAAAAATATTTCTTTTTGTCTATTTCATAGGTTGTAAATGGTTACCCCGTTGTTTTAATTTTTAGGGTTCCGTACCTACAAGATACCTACTGTTTCTTTTTCACAGGTAAGTACGGAACTCTAGACGCGCGTGTCAGACTCGCATCTGACAGGTTTTTTAAAATTATTTTTACATTTTTATTCCATTATTTTGTTTTCCCTGGTCATTGTTGATAGGCCTACTGAAACACTGACGGTTTAATTACAGGCGAGCTTTTATGCACGACAGGTGACTCCCGCGCGAAAACGGAGTGGATCGACTTCTCAGAAGTGCCGGAGAGGCGCAAGCAGCCGAAGCGCATCCAGACGCTGCCGGCGGCGGCGACGGGCGCGCCGGGCGCGGCGGGCGGCGTGCTGGTCAGCTACGTGGAGCCCGACCAGTGCCGCTGCGAGTGCCACGCGGCCGCGCGCCACGACGACGAGCTGCCGCTGCTGGCCGCGCCGCCCGCCCTGACGCTTGATCTCAGGTCAGCGCGCCATCCTTAAGGTTTAGTACGGCTCAGTCACACTTGGTCGACGTTCGACCCGCCAGTCGCGGCAACCGACTAATGTCAACACTTCAACCACAGTATAATCGAGTATACAGTATTCCATCTTCATACAAATGGCCAAAACGACGCGATTCAAAATCTCGGTAAACTTCGGTCCACAACAGTGGCGAGCGCGCCGCGGTTGGGTACAGACGTAGACGGTACGAGACACTCCCGGGGATTTTATTCACGTAAATTATGGCACGAGATTTTTTGGTAAGTATATTAAAAGTAAAATAAATAAAATGCATTTTTTTACTCCACACTGACTTACAGCCACTTTTAAAAGTAGAAATGATTAAAATGAAGACTAACAGGATTTGCAGTTATATTTCATGAAAAGATGCTAAAACAATTTAATATAGCATTATCAAATATGTAACCCAAGAAAGACAGTCGGCGGGCAGCCCTACTGCGTGTGTACATTGCGAGCGGCCGTAGGTAATTATTTCGAGGACACTGCCGAGACAATATACTGTTAGTTTGTTATTCGCTGGGTGCGCGACGACAGCGCCAACTAGCGGTTGCAATAACGGCGGACTGTGAAGATGCGGTCTTTACGAGAAGTACCTACACAAACAAATCATTCCAATGAGACATCGTAATTTACACATAATCCTCTACGATTATGTAAGTCGATGTCGATGTTGACCTTTTTTTCCATCTAAAATGGCAAAATCTAATCTAAACAGCTTTTCAGGCAGTCACACACGACATCGCTGCCTAACCTGAAACCAGTGGTATACCGGCGGCGGACTTTGTCATGACTGTCTTCACGAGAAGTGCGTAAAGATATAAACAAATTTAATCAAATGACGCATATAATATATAGGTACGTATATTTCAAGTGATTATTTATGTCGCGTTAATAATGTAGACTTTTTTTATTCTCAGTTAAACATGGCCAAATTAATTATCAAAACTGGTTTCCGAGCAGTCACACACGACATCGCTTTCCAACCACAAACTAGGTACAATAAAAAGAAAAAATAATATTTTTGCTTAACTTGTCCAAGACGTGAAAGAAACACAAGATCATACAAGCCATACCAAAGCTCGTGTTATTCGTCAAACTTTAGTTACATCGTGATCATTGATGATTGTAACTTGACGATTGATTACAATTTTTCCCATTATTCTTGCAGTTCACTAGGCAGCAGGTTTCGTCACGCATGTTTATTTTTGCTTAATAATGTAAAAATACGTAAATTTCACTGGTATAAAATATTGACACATCGTCCGCCAAAAGTGTCCTTTTTTGTCACCGCGCGCTGCGATCGACGTCGGCTCTCCCACCACCTACTTCGCACCCAGCGAATACTGTGCTTCAACCGTCGGCCGACCGGTTATACACCGATGATAGTAGACGGAGTATTTCTGTAAAGGTCTTTGGAGGATCAACCAAGTGTAAACAGTAGCGTTCGTCCACCACATTGGGCCGCGCCACGAACGGCCAAATACAACCAGTGTTCGTCGTTACGAACACTAGCTCAGTACGACCACCCTCTTGGACGGCCAGTGACTGTCGCGCTCTGTCGGCAGCTCGCCGGAGGCGGAGGGCGACTGCGCGCTGCTGCTTGACGTGCAGCTCGCGCGGCCCTTCGTCGCCGACTTCGACCTGCGCGGGCGCGACGACGCGGACCCGGAACCGCTGGTAAGCCGAAGCTTTACAAAAAGTCAACACTAAGCTGTTTTCGAAACTTACTGATTTTACAGTTTATTGTTAGGTATAGGTGTATTGAGTCAATAACTAATCACTGTAATCACCAATTAATCCTAAGAAACGGTGGCGTGGTTCGCTTACGTGCGCAGCGGTTGATCAGCGGATAAACGAAACTATTAGTTTAGACTGTAAATACAAAGACATTCGGTCTACATTCGAATGTGTTCGTTCATCAGCCGCTAACGTACGTCAAATAGCTGCACTTGACGCTCGTACGAGGCGCTCGGGCGAGGCGCTCGGCAAGTGGTGCCGAGGCGAGTGGCACTGACTTCATGCGCGCATACAGTGTTGCCACCTTAGTGGATTTCCCACTAAATCTGGTGGTTTGGAACCCCCGTTTAGTGGCAAATTTTTGCTTTTAGTGGCTAGTGGTTTTTTTAGCGGATTAGGAGAATTATCATAAATTATAAGAAACGACTATTTAACCAAATTTATACTTTCACAATATAAACATATATTTTTTTTATTACGCTGCGGTATGCAGTTAATGGG
The DNA here is from genome assembly GCA_947859335.1 of Tortricodes alternella. Taxonomy (NCBI): domain Eukaryota; kingdom Metazoa; phylum Arthropoda; class Insecta; order Lepidoptera; family Tortricidae; genus Tortricodes; species Tortricodes alternella. The sequence continues at coordinate 8,090,757 of OX401968.1, forward strand.
AAAGTGCTGCAACAGTTATGAAATTCCTTTAAATATTATAAAACAAATTGGGACGAAGGAGTCATATCAGTCTGATAACAGTGAGGCTGAAAATGAAAATGCAGCTTCATCTGAAGACGATTTATTTATTCATATAAATAATATCCTAAGCAACTTGATTTTTTTAATTGCTAAAAGTAAAAAATGATAATAACTACAATTAGATTTTTAATAATAAACGTACTTTTACTTTTCTTTTTTTTTGCTTTAATCATATTCATATATCTTAGTGGAAATTTTAGCGGTTTTCAGAGGGGGACATCTTTTTGTTAGTGATTTTCTGGTGGTTTGAGGAGCCTTATCTGGCGGATTGCTATTTCATCCGTTGGCAACACTGCGCGCATAGCTCAGTTGCCGCTGATTCGTAGAAGACGACGGACGTGCCGTGACAGCTTTGTCCGCGTTTGCTCATTATGCTTTTTTACGTACATATTGTACAAAAAGATTCGAAAACCTTGCAGGAAAAGGAGATGGTGGATGCTTAGCTTACTATACACAAAAATAGAACAGTGTTAGAACATATCTACCCTATGAAATTTATATTTTTATATAAATACGTATCAAGATTCTTTACTTTATTAAGTACCTAATGGAGGTACGTGCGTGAACATGCTTTTTTGTTTATTCTTTTGTTAGATGTTAGCAGAGCCTAAATAATAATTTAAAAAAAAGTTTCATTAAATTAATATTACCTATATCTAAAACTACCATTTGCCTGCGACATTGTCCGAGCGGAATTTGGTTATAGTTATTCCCTCGGGAACTTTTGATTTTTCCGGGACAAAAAGGATCCTATGTCTTATTCCGAAGAGGGTTATTTCATTTTAATTTTGTTTAATTATATTAAAGGAAAATCTACGTGAAGTATTTTATAACCTGTGGCACACTAATGTACGCGCGCGTGAGGTCGGGCCGCTCGCAATTTCACTCGTCACTTTGATCTTGCACGAAAAACCGACAACTATAGCGAGCGGAGACGAGACGAGGCGAGCGCACACGAGTGGAGCCGAGCGGGCTCACTTCACGTAGCCACTCGCCTGCACTCGCCTCCACTCGGCGCGCGTCAAGTGCAGGTAAAAGAATCACATAGCAGATCTTCTACGTTTTGGTCAAGGGCCTTGACCAATTTAAAGTTATAATTTATAAGTTAGTTATTTTTTTTATATTTAGTATAAAACTTAGAATAATAACACATAGAAACCTAGTCGACTTACAAGCGTGAGGCCAAATTATTAAGCCATTCCGGCTTAATACGACTATCTGTCAGCGTCAGTTGCGATTGGCTGTCACACAGACAACATCTCCAGTCTATTTATTTAAAATGACGGTTTGTGCAATAAATGGGGGCCACAATGCTTCGGACAAGCAAGATAAACATACCAAAATATCATTTCACTTGTAAGTACTATTTTTTGACTTATCGTTTTACATTAAACCTCATTAAACGTTCACTAAAATTTCGCAATATTTACAACCGCCATTACATAAAAGTGTGGCCAGTATAACGGAATTATTTCCCCTACAATTTCTTATTATTTACTTATCTACCATGGGTATTTTATGGGTGCGCATAATTTCGAATGATGAATATTACTATTATTATTACTAACATGAAGGAAATAGACATAGCTTAAGAGCGTTTTCACATTACCCGATACGATATCGGTATCGGGCCCCGATTCGATTACGGGGCACGTGAAATTTATGAAATACTAGCTTTAGCCCGCGACATCGTTCGCGTAGAATTCGGTTATAGCATGAGGTCCCAACTCAAACAAATTATCTTTTGTACAGTAAATGTATCATAGATGGCGCAACGATTCACTTATTTGAATTAACTTCGCAAATACGGCATATTAAATAGAATTCGAGAAAAAAATAATCGTCTGGACCGCCCGATTCTCCATCTGAGCAGATATTTATTTTGTTTCATGGCATTGGGAAGATATTTATTTTTTTAATGTATTTACACCAAAGTCTTATTACTTAGAACATTTTTTTTGGTTTATTAAATAGTAGACCTAGCAGTGCGAATTATTAACCCTTTGACTGCCACAGTCGGCTCAGGCCGTCGGCAGTTTTCCGTGCCCCTAACGCCACGATATGCCATTATCCATACATTTGCGTCGGCTACAGCCGTCGTCGAGCGCTCGTGGCACGCATTTTAGCCGTTGCCGTGGCGTTCAAAAGGTTAAAGACTAGCTTCTGCCCGTGATATTCTTCGCGTGGAATTTGTTTATACTTATTCCCCCGGGAATATATTGTATATATTCCCGGGTATAAGCCATGTCTAATCTCCATCTCCTTTTTGGATCCAAGATGGCGGATGACACTGTCATGTCAAAAATCGTCATTGGTATTGTTTTCGAGGTATTTAGGCATGACAAAACCAAATCCGATGTCACTTTTTGGATCCAATATGGCGGATGACACTGTCATGTTTTGACATTGGTATCATTTTCAAGGTATTTAGGCATGACAAAACAGATTCTGATGTCACTTTTCGGATCCAAGATGGCGGATGACACTGTCATGTCAAAAATCGTCATTGGTATCGTTTTCGAGGTATTTAGGCATGACAAAACCAAATCCGATATCACTTTTTGGATCCAAGATGGCGGATGACACTGTCATGTCAAAAATCGTCATTGGTATCGTTTTCAAGGTATTTAGGCATGACAAAACAGATTCCGATGTCACTTTTTGGATCCAAGATGGTGGATGACACTGTCACGTCAAAAATCGTCATTGGTATCGTTTTCAAGGTACTTAGGCATGACAAAACCAAATCCAATGTCACTTTTTGGATCTAAGATGGTGGATGACACTGTCGTGTCAAAAATCGTCATTGGTATCGTTTTCAAGGTATTTAGGCATGACAAAACAGATTCCGATGTCACTTTTTGGATCCAAGATGGCGGATGACACTGTCACGTCAAAAATCGTCATTGGTATCGTTTTGAAGGTACTTAGGCATGACAAAACCAAATCCGATGTCACTTTTTGGATCCAAGATGGCAGATGCCACTTTCATATAAAAAGTCGTCATTGGTATCGTTTTCAAGGTATTTAGGCATAATAAAACCAAATCCGACGTCACTTTTCGGTATGGTATATTGATTGATTGAAAACGATACTAATGACGATTTTGACATGACAGTGACATCTGCTATCTTGGATCCAAAAAGTGTCATCGGATTTGGTGTTTTCATGCCTAAATACCTTGAAAACGATACCAATGTGGATTTTTGAAATAACAGTGTCATCCGCCATCTTGGTTCCAAAAAGTGACATCGGATTTGGTTTTGTCATGCCTAAGTACCTTGAAAACGATACCAATGACGATTTTTGGCTTGACATTGTCATCCGCCATCTTGAATCCAAAAAGTGACATCGGATTTGGTTTTGTCATACCTAAATACCTCGAAAACGATACCAATGACGATTTTTGACATGACAGTGTCATCCGCCATCTTGGATCCAAAAACTGACATCGGAATCTGTTTTGTCATGCTTAAATACCTTGAAAACGATACCAATGACGATTTTTGACATGACAGTGTCATCCGCCATCTTGGATCCAAAAAGTGACATTGGATTTGGTTTTGTCATGCCTTAACCCTTTGACCGCCACAGTCGGCTGTGGCCGTCGGCAGTTTTCCGTGCCCCTGATGCCACGATATGCCGTTTTCATTTGTGTCAGCTACAGCCGTCTTCGAGCGCCTGTGGCACACTTTTTCACTGTTAGGCAAAAATAACAGAAATGCTAATATTATAAATTCCCTCGGGAACTTTTAAATTTTCCGGGATAAAAAGTATCCTATGTTACTTCTAATACCTCCAAGAATATGTTTACAAAGTTTCATGATGCTCGGTTCAGTAGTTTTCGCGTTAAAGCGTAACAAACTTACATTCACATTTATAATAGTACTAGTTTTCCCCGCGACTTCGTTCATTTAATGTTATAGAATATAAAAAAAAATCACGTCTTTATTACTCATTTTATTTATGGTGCTTTTGCGTGGTATATACAATTTTTTTATTTTAAAACTGGTAGTTTTCGTGAAAATGTGCCTGCTTCGCCGTTTCTGTCTGTCTGTCAGACAGAAACGGCGAAGCAGGCACATTTTGTGGCTACTGTTATGTGGCTTGTGGCTACAGCTATGGTTGTTTGAATATTTGGTTCGCTTCGGTTCGGTACGGAATCCTAAAATATGCCTGTTTATTTAAAATAATTTGTTTTTTACATCATCACTTCGATTTTTTCATACAAACGCCAAATTTTACTGTAAACATTTGATGAATATATAAAAAATATGCTATGAACTCGTAATTAGCAATACAACGAATAAAAAAAAATGCTAGATTTCAACTACCACTGGTAAGAGTAATTTCCCTATTTTCGGGGGAATGTGATTCCGCTAGCAACATTATTTGTTTACTTGTGTGCGTGTCGCCGTGTGTAAGCACGACTTGATCACTCCTACATAAATCCATTTGTGGCTTCACGTTTGACGGGTCGGCGGTTTGACACATACCTTCTATGTGTTATTATTCTAAGGTATAAAATTTAATTACATATTCAGTCAATTTCAATGCGTAAGTGTTGCCAGAGCAAGCAAGCTAAATTTCTAGTTTAAAAATATAAATATCAATTGATATAATATATCGTGATATATATCATGATATATCTATACATATATCCACTGATATTTATCAGCAAACCCTGTAATTAACAGTATTAAAATGAAATCAAAAACGTCAATTTGCTTAATTAAAAATTATCTCAAATCAACGAGAAAAATCTATTTAATTTACTTAATCACCATCACTACTTATTAAATTATTAAAATCTAAATAAATTCGACATGAGTATGGACTTCTGATTGTAGTATTTGAGCGTGAAGACGCGATTAGTCAGCTTTCAATATCCTCATCAATCTCGTCGGTAGGTATCATTGCTTTCCTCGTTACCATGCATGAGGTTCCAGTTGTAAGCAATATAAGTTAGGTAGCTAGGTTAAGCTTATGCCAATAAAACCGTTTTTGGCAGCTAATTAGTGGCTGTGGGATGGGAAAGATAACGACTGACAGTCAGGTACGAATAAGACAGAGTGAGAGAGAAGTATTTTTTGTTTAACTGTATCTGTTCTTAAATCGCAAGCAATTTCAAGCCGCAACAATACTTTTAAGTTAAGTTATTACCAATAGAGAGCAGTATATCATACATTTAAATGTATTGTCACCAAATATTGATCATAATAAATTAAATAGATGGTCTTTCTTGGCTATGCTTACTTTAAGTTAAAATGATTAACGAAATATTGCCCCAATTCGTTTAAATAACTCTCTTTTGAGACTCAGAATGAATAAAACAGGTTAAAAATAGAAAAAAATAGTAAATACCCTCGTATTTACCCGTGGGTAGGTAAATATCGGGTATTTACCGGGTATTTACCCGCCACTGGGTAAATACTTGGGTACGTGCCCATCTCTAGTTGCAATAAATCCTTATCCTTAACAGCTGGTTGCTGTTGTTCGACAGGGCAATCAAAATTACGAAAACTAATCGTCAGCATACCCTCCGAAAAATTTGAGGAATTTTGGGTTATAGTAATAGATGTTATACACAATTATAATAACTGATTAAGTAAAAAAATTACAAACAATGACATTTTCAATGACATCATAATATTACATAATTTTAAACGTCAATCACGTCGACAACCCTAGGTCGCTGTCTGTGTCATTTGACGTCATCGCACCAAGAATGCTGGAAAAAGTACGATCACTGTAGATAACCACGGTACGGCGCTGTGCCGTGAAAAATTCCGTTTCCCGTTTCGGAAACGGAATTTTTCCGAAACTGATTTTTGCGGTGTCGTGTATTTGCAGGACACGGCGCCGCGCCGTTTCACGTTCACCAATGCAACTTCCGGCTCTGCGATTCAAGTCGCTCAGGCCTAGGGAACAAATGAACACAATTCTAATATGAATTACCATTTGTCCCCCCTAACCGCTCTTACTATTGGGTAAATGACGGGTGGCAACTAGTGTCTGACCGAAACTTGATTCTTTATATGTTTTTTTACACCGAAATTGAAACTGAAGGATCGGTTTTGCTTCTAGTGAACCGAAACTTTTATAGATGTGTTAAAATCGCTAAATATTATGAATTAAAATATCAGTGGACCGTTATTTATAGACATATGAACAATGAACCACTTGTAAGTCGTTTAGGCAGGGGCGGCCTTAGGTACTGGTGAGCGGGGCGGCCGCTGGTGGCCTCGCTCTTGCAGGGGCCTCGCGTATCGGCCCGCGCATCGGTATGCGATGCTTTGATGAAGGACTTAGCAGAAAATACGACTGATTGTCTTTTGATTTGTAAATGCCATTCTATAGAAAATGAAATGACTACATACGAATTTGTAATTTCTCGTTGTATGCAGTGGCATAACTATACCATCTGGGGCCCGTGGCAAATTCTTTTGATGGGAGCCCTATCAGTAAAAATCGTCACGTTGTACTATATTTTTGAGCTCGCGGCCTCTTGGGCCGGGGCCCTCTTGGGTCGAGGGCCCGTGGCATTTTGCCAGTCCTGCCACCCTATAGTTACGCCACTGGTCGTATGGTATGACATTCTTACAAAGATAAATGTCATAAGTAAGATAAGGCAGAGCGAAAAAATGCACCTAGATGCGGCTATACAACACCTAGACGCATTTATACAATGGCTTGATAATTATCGTGAAAACGGTTTCCAGTTTGTAAACGTTATTTGTAAGATATTTATTTACAAAATTATGGATAGCGTAACGTCAATTTTTACATTTTCGTTTCGTTTTCAGCGCCTCTATTCGGGAACGCTAAGTTATTCTGTAGCGATTCGCGAGCGAGATTTCTCATCTCGCTCTTACGCATTACGCGTCGTGCGGAGGAGTGGGATGAGAAATCTCGCTTACGAGTCGCTACAACATCACTTAGCGTTCCCGAATAGAGGCGCTGGGCTGTTACAAAAAAAAAGACCTAACATCGAAGGCTAAGGCGGGAGCTGAGCTTCGTTTCGCTCCCGTCTTAGCCTTCTGAACCTAACCTATCCAAGTCTCTTCTGCTCCGAGCCATTTTGCTCTCTCGCTTCGCTCGCTCGCTCACTGGCATTTACCATTTTTAGTTATTGTACGTCAACCTCTTCAGCATAACATCATACTTTCGAAATATTAAACATGTTCGTTGTAATAAAATTCCATGGTAGCTGTGTGTACCTATAACAGCGCACGACCGCTTGTTGCAGAGCTCGGCGCCGGCGCGGCCCGGCGCGCGGCGCCACTGACGGCGCCGGCCGCTCGCCCCGCGCCCCGCGCCCCGCGCCCGCTCACCGCCCTCTAGTCTTGGGCTCCTTCTAGACTTTATAGAGTTTTATAAATCATATTCACTATTGACTCGAAGCGAGTTGTTATCATTTTTGAGATGTAAATTTACCCGGTTCGATATATTTATAGCGTCGTTTATATCTCTCCTATTAGCAACCGTTGACCTTTGCATTTTTTGATGTTTATTAAATTGTTCGAAGTGTATTGTATATTGCGGTTTTTATGCGATAGTGTAACGTGTTCATGGCAATCGCTACGCGTCGAGTGGCTCGCGCTCGCGCCGTGTTGAGTTCGTGTCGAGTGGCGTGTGCCTCTTCAGCTTTGGACCTCCTGCTACAGCGAAACTTAATTCAAAAAGACTAAGCAAATTATTGTAATTAATCCTTCGACGGAAATGATGTGCCAGTTACCAATTATAATCCATCATGTACTTTGCTAATATCTACTTTTCGTCGTGTATCTATAAGAAAAAAATTATGTGTAATTTCGCTGCCAACACAAACTTTAAACGTGCATTTCCTTCCGGTTTCATACCTCCATTTGTTTGCCTTGAAGTCTAAGTACAGACCTACAATATAACTGTGCAACATTACTGGCTGCACAACTATGTTGATCGTCAGCTCAGTAGTTGATATTGACCGTCAATATCATCCACTAACGATCAATGGGTAGAGTAGGTAAAGTTTTTTGAAGAGGGGCATATTATATATTTTTTTAATAGTGGACGTCTCAGGGATCGAGTGACTAATGGTAATTTATTTTAATTTTATATGGTTCAGTTCTTCAGGAGTTTTTTTTAATAACTGCGATGACATTTCAGCCGTTTGCTCGGCTGTTTGGTTATTTAAGCCTTAAGCTAAACAAAAAAAAGTGACAGTTCCCCTATTAAGATCTATTCTGTGGTTATGTGTGTTTGACACACGTTTGACAACAAAGAGCTGTCAGTCGACTCGACCACAGAATAGGTACGTCATAGAGGAACTGTCACTTTCTTTTTCTTTTTTTTACTCAAAGCAAAGATATAATCAAACAACCGAGCAAACGGATGAATGTCATCGCAGTCATTTAAAAAATCTCCCGTAGAAATGATATAAAATAAGTATCTTTTATATTCTTCTTCACAGGGACGTGACGTCCAATATCAAAAAAAAATTACTCTCTTCAAAATTTTTACCTACCCAGTAACCAGTGATATTGCACGGTTATATTGTAGGTCAGTACCTAGCTTTAGGCAACCCGTCTCTGGAATAGGCTCCTACAACATAAGACTTACAATATGCTGTCAGGCAAATGCTCCAAAAAAGGAGTTTACTTTGACTAGAAATAAGCACGGCTTTACTCACGATTTATTGTCAGAAATAGTCCGACATGTTTCGGACTCATATGGAGTCCTTCTTCAGGGGTTGAGTATGGTCGCGCTCACTGCAACCCACGCACGCATGTGATTTCTGACTATAAATCGTGAATAAAGCCGTGCTTATTTCTAGTCTTAGTAATGTCTCACGAAAGTTTTAATCTGATTATTGGAGTTTACTTTGTTAACCGAGATCAGAGTTATTAAGTTTATTTAATTTGTGATTACTAGCGGGAGGGGTCAGCTCAGCGCCTTGTTTGTCTGTTCGCGCGTCACCGTGTGCCTATCACAGAAACCTCAGGCGCGATCGCAGCATGAAATTTTGGGGGAGGGTCACTAATAATAAAATATGTCGAGTAAGTTTTTACACTTGATTTTTCAACGTCTACGACTTTGGGGGGGTGACGTCCCTTGTGACCCCCCCCCCACTGGGACCGCGACTGAGAAGCCTACACATGCTTCCGACCTGACGCCGCGGCCCGCTTATGTTTGATACAATAATCTTGGGTACAGCAGGATATGTGCTTACTACCTTCAACCAAAGAGCTGTCCTTTGAAATGAGTGAAAGTCGCTTTGACTTCTCCACTTTTCATGTCAGCGAGTTCTTCTAACCGCTAAGTAGCTACTTTTTCTTCATATTACTTGCATTACAAATAGCCACATGCACCGTACCTAGCAGTCTAGGTGTATGAACAGGCGGGATCCACCATGCAGTTAAACTGCTACAGTTTTAAACTGTAGGAAATTAATAGTAAGTTGACATGGTTGACTGTCTATTTCCTTATTTAAATGCGTAGGTATGTTGCCGTAGTCAGTAGATTTAAAATGTTATTTAATACATTACACGATTCTTGACTGAACATTAGGTACATACATACCTAGAACCTATTGGGCAACAGGAGCGCCCTAGCGAGGTTGACACGAGGATAAGTTAGGTATCTCATCTTACCTCTCAGTGCATATCTTTCTTCGATACTAATATGAGAGGGACACACTGCGATAACTCATCCTCGCGTCACCCTTACTAGGGTCTCAGTGAGAAATTTACAAAAATATCAAATAGTTCATGGGTTGTTTTATCGCGAAGATACCATCTTGGAATAAGTCATTCCCGTCCCGATTAAATTACGCAAAAGACCACAAATATTCAAGTTTTTATATAATTGATTGGATTGACACGTTAAAGGCCGGGGCAAACCAAACGCGGTTGCGGCGCGTTTGCGGCGCGAACGCGGGTCCGCGCCGTTGTCGAACGGCGCGGGCGAATATACCATGCCACACCGCGGCGGCGCGGGACCGCCGCGGTCCCGCGGCTACTTTGGTGTGGCATGGTAAATTCGCTCGCGCTGTTCGACAACGGCGCGGACCCGCGTTCGCGCCGCAAACGCTCCGCAACGGCGTTTGGTGTGCCCGGGCCTTAAGCAGCGATCAAAGCCTGAATACCTAATTGTTATCACTTTTTCAGTGCAAAAAAAATAATACAAAACATAATTAATTGATAACTTGGTGTATTTTTGCTTCGATTTACTTAAGAAATATCACACGCCCCGCCACTGTCAGCAATATCACACGCCCCGCCACTGTCAGAGATATCACACGCCCCGCCACTGGCAGCAATATCACACGCCCCGCTACTGGCAGCAATATCACACGCCCCGCCACTGGCAGCAATATCACACACCCCGCCACTGGCAGCAATATCACACGCCCCGCCCCTGGCAACAATATCACACGCTCCGCCACTGTCAGCAAGAGGCACATAATTTGTGGCTGGCTGGATCGGGACATTTTTAATTCTAATAGACTGCATGTGACGAACAACCTCCGTCCGGGGCGCCAGCTAGGCGCATGCGCAGGTTCTAGCTATTTATTATAGGTACTATAGATCCGTCGATTTAAAGATGAATTCTCGTCTGCCCGATACTGCACCTATTATATATTATGTGCTGGTACTACCCTATTGCGCGGGCGTCAACATTCAACATCGCAGAAAAAACGGTCGAGTCAGCGCAGCACCCGACTGCCTCCGTAAAGCTGTCTCTGTAATGTAAACATAGAGGTATTATACATAGAGGAGGTGAGCCAGCCAGAAACGCGTTATAATGGTAGAAAGAGAAAGAGCATAGGAATAGTATTCGTTTCCTTGTCTGTCCTAGAACATTTCGTATTGCGTCGTCAACGGACGGCGCGCAGCATGTTGCCATTGCGCATGCGGCAAGACAAGGGCAGTGCCACTATTTCTAGTTTCTGTCTCTCTTTACCGTGATACGCTTCCACTTACAGGCAGTCCTATGGCTCACCTCCTCTAGTTATAATACCTCTATGAATGTTAACGTAAAAACAATGCGGTAACACATTGGCTATTGTAAGAACTAGTCGGTGCGTGCGTTAAACTGAACGCCCTTGGCTCATTTTCATTCTAACCAATAAGGAAGTTTTCTGAAAAGTTCTAAATAGTCCGTCATTTACGTTATAAAAAAATTGAGCAGATATATTTCTTATGTCGATTAAACAAAAAATGACGAAGAGTGCGTTGTAGTTTCGCGCGACGTCACGACTTTGCACACTGGGTACCAATAAGTGGGGACTGACGTCATACGTCCCCACACCCGAACTTTGATACGCGTTATCTTTGTCAATTTTGATTGATTTGATAAAGCAAAAAATATGTGTTCAATAGTTTTTGATAATCTAACTGACGGACTTATTAGAATTTTTCAGTAAACTTCCTTATCAGCATGTTGGATAGCTATAACACGGCAGACCTCGCTGAACGCTGCACCGGTGTGGTGCTGTCTCACTAGACGCGTACGACGCTGCCTCGGCGGTTTATTTAGCTCGCAGTTATTTAGTTCTCATTGATGCAATAATGTGTAATACGAATGTACTAATGTTAAAAACATGATATATCAGTTTAGGCAAAAGTCTGAGATGTAAAATATATAAATTTTTGCTTTCCATGTTTGTTTTGATTGCCACCCTTCCCGACCCGTCCTGAGAGCGACCGGCGTAGTGGGCGACGAGGAGGGAGCCTCCAAACCTTCACGCGGGTCGTCGGCTCTCGCGCAACTTGTGTAACAAGAACTAAATTGGAAGTCTTCACACCATGACCGCGCGCCGCCACGACCCATGCTAGGTGTGTGAGAGCCTAGATTTGGTAGCCAGGGTAAAAAAATGACAATGCTAGCAACGACCTTCTAGTCGTGGATCATCTTTCATAATTACGAGGGGCGGCTGAAAAGTTATCTACCTAACTATGAAACAAAAGACGATCATGGCTAGTTTTTTTTATTTTTCAACATAGTCTTCTGACAGGGAAATGCACTTATTACATTTATCAATTAAAGACATTAACCCGTTAAAAAAAAACTTTAGGTTTATCATCGAAAAAGTCATTAACAGCAACCTTCATGTCGTTATCGGTTACGAATCTTCGTCCCCTCAGTTCTTTCTTCAAAAGTCTGAACAGGAAGTAGTCGGATGGGGCCAAATCTGGACTATATGGAGGGTGGTTGATTACTTCGTACCCATTTCCATTAATTGCTAGCTTCGTTAAGCGAGCAGTATGCACACGCGCGTTATCATGCAAAAGCAGAATCCCTTTACTGAGTTTGCCCCTTCTTTTTTCATTTATGGCTTCTCTGAGCTGGTCAAGTAAATCTGCGTAATATTCAGCATTCATTGTAGTTTTTTTTGGCAAGTAATCTACAAGCAGAATTCCTCCGCAACCCAAAAAAATGTTGCCATTACTTTGCCTGCTGACGGGCGAACCTTACATTTCCGAGGAGGCTTTTCATCCTTGAATTTCCATTGTAATGACTCCTGTTTACTTTCGGGATCCCACTGCTGAATCCAAGTCTCATCACAGGTTACTATTCTAGAAATAATTTCCTCCTCTTTTCCACGGCTCATGTCTAAAAATTCCTCGCAACATTGAACACGTCTGTCCTTGTCAAACGGAGTCAACATTCTAGGGACCCAGCGTGCACTAACCTTAGACATGTGCAAATGTTCATGAATTATTTCATTGACCCGTTCTTTACTAATGCCCACATCCCTGGCTAACTCCCACTGCTTAATTCGCCGGTCTTCTAAAATAAAATTTCTCACTTTGGCCACATTTTCATCGGTGACAGCGGAAACTGGTCGCCCACTACGAGAATCATCTTCAAGGCTCTCACGGCCAAGCTTAAACTGTTTCGACCAGAACTTTATTGTAAATTCAGAAGGGCACGAACCACCAAAAACAGGTAACATACGCAGTCTAATCTGCGAGAGTGTATTTCCTTCTTTAGTGAGAAATTTTATCACTGCACGCTGCTCAATTTTAATCAGATTATTTTTTTCTTGCGACATTTTGAAAACAATCCAGTCCCAAAAAAAGCGGGAAGCAAGAAACAAATGAATGTTGGTGATTTTGAAAAAAGAATAACCAGTGAACACGACCTCATAGTGGCCAGTATTATTTTCGCATAACATATAGGCTAGGTAGATAACTTTTCAGCCGCCCCTCGTAAGTAGGTACTTCAATCGGGGTAGCGTTGGCTGATTGAATGTATGTTTTTATCTAAATTCCTGCGACCGACCCAATGCTGAATTATTCCTCATAGCGTCTGCGTTAACTATACCATCGACAAATCAAAATTTAAGGGGGCTCCCATACAACAAACGTGATTTTTTTGCTGAAGATTGATAACGGCAACATGGAGACGCTTGAAATATTCACAGAATATTTAGTCACTTTAAAAATAAATAATTAAATTAAAATAAAACAAATAATTACGGGGATCCCATACAACAGAGATGATTTTTTGCCGTTTTTATAGATAATGGTACGGAACCCTTCGTGCGCGAGTCCGACTCGCACTTGGCCGGTTTTTTTTATGTTGTGCCAGGTTAGTGAACGTACTACATTTTTTTTAAAATAAAACTCCGTCAAACTAACAGGTCCAATTTTGAAGAATCTAAAAATAGTTGGATTCCTTTTTTAGGGTTTCGTACTCAAAGAGTAAAAACGGGACCCTATTACTAAGGCTCCGCTGTCCGTCTGTCTCCAGGCTGTATCTCATGAACGGTGATAGTCACAGAACCGAAATTATCACAGATGATGTATTTCTGTTGCCGCTATAACAACAAATACTAAAAAACAGAATAAAATAAATATTTAAGGGGGCTCCCATACAACAAACGTGATTTTTTTGCTCGTTTTTGCTCGATATTGATAACGGCAACAGGTAGACGCATGAAATATTCACAGAATATTTAGGTATATATTAGCTTCAAAAATAAATAACTAAATTAAAATAAAATAAATATTTAAGGGGGGCTCCCATACAACAAACGTGTTTTTTTTGGGCTTGATACGGAACCTTTCGTGCGCGAGTCCGACTCGCACTTGGCCGTTTTTTTTTACCGCTACTGCACCACGATTATTAAGATATTTTTGGTCACATTCGATTGCAGTTTTTCAGGAACATAATGCAAATAATCATATTATTATAATTTATAAAATAAAAAACCTACTTCAAATATCATTTGAAAAATAAGTTTTTTTCATCTTTATCAAGGTCGAAATTACTTGTCTGGTATCTTTTGCGCCGCCCTATCAGCTCCTTTCGTATTATCATTGTATTTAGTGACACCTGAGGGCTTAGCACACAATTTTTTATCGCGCACATAAAGCATTCGTCCCTTTCGCACCCGCTTATTAGTTAAAAAGTGACAGATGCATTATGTGCGCGATAAAAGCTAGTGTGCTAGGCACGCTTTATGTATGCCGTTAGGCCAAAACACGTGCACGGTACGACGTCGCGTCGTGCCACGATGCGTCGTGTTGCGAAATCAATAAATTAATCCTAGTAGTGCGTTTGCGTCGAAGGTCGCGGTGTCCTGCTAGCTCACGACTCGGCCGACACGCGGGTAAATCAAACTCCGAATAGTAAATAAACGATTTATTTATTACAGACTTTTCTTACGAATGAGATGAGCCCCGCGGCGAGTTAAATAAGCGCAATGCCAAGGTCGCGATCACTTGAAGATCTTGCCCTGGTTGAACTTGCGGCCCTGCTTGTCGGTGCCGCTCCACGAGAAGTAGTCCTGCACGAGCTGCTTGGTGGCCGGGTCGGCGGGGTCCAGCTTCTTCCAGTCGTAGGACTCGTAGTCGATCTGCCAGTCGGGCGACAGCGGGAAGGCGAGCTCCTGCCCGCGCCACACCCACACGCCCGAGATGCTGGAGTCGCTGTCGGCGCCGAACAGGCACACGGAAGCGAACGCCTGCTTGCGCATCTTGTCCAGCCGCTGGAACATGCCTGCAACGAGACAACATGCGCATGTCACTAGAGAAACTCTTAGCTTTGTTTGATTTAAAGAGAGCTCAAAGTTCTACTTTTGATTTACAAAGAGCTCAAAGTTCTAGTTTTGATACAGGGGGCAGTTCTAATATTGACTAAGAGGAGCTCAAAGTTCTAGTCTTGATGTAAAAGGCGCTCGAAATTCTAGTTTTTATCCAGGGAGAGCTCAATGTTCTAGTTTTGATTTAGAAGGAGCTCAGCGATCTAGTTTTGACCCAGGGGGAGCTCAAAGTTCGATTTTTGATTTATAAGGAGCTTGAAGCTTTAGTTTTGATCCAGGGGGATTTCAAAGTTCTAGTTTTTATTTAGAACGAGCTCAAAGTTCTAGTTCTGATTCAGGGGGAGCTAAAAGTACTAGTTTTGATTTAGAAGGAGCTCAAAGTTCTAGTTTTGATCCAGGGGGAGCTTTAAGTCCTAGTTTTGCAATCCTCAAATCAACTAAGCTATAATGTTGACGGTGACTGACCTGTGATGAGGTTGCAGCTCATGAACACCTTGGCAAGCTCCTCGGGGTACTTGTACTCTGCATACCAGATGGAGTAGTGCTCAGGGTCAAACTTCTGCCAGAAGTATGGGATGGACACGGCTTCGTCTTCATTCGAGTAGGAGCGCTTGAAGTCATCCATATTGAATGTGCTGTAATGTACATTTAATGAATCTGTGACACCTTTACCCGTTATACATATATTACATTTGTATTTCAAAATATTTGCAAGCAAAGCCTTGGGTGGAGTTATTTTTTCTGGGTTTTTGCCTAAAATTTATGAAATGTTATACTCCTATCCAATCATTTTTTTTAAAACTCGGAGGGAATCAATTCATGCAGTTTACTGTTTCACTTGATATTAAAGCTTTTCTATTCTATCCTAAGAATTTATGATAAAACTGTTTAGAATCAATTTTAATACAGGTCGCGCCCAACTTGAAAGTTGTCGAGTTGACTTGGCATAAGAATTAAAGTCCCAATCATTTTGCTGAGCAACTCTACTGTAGAGCTTCCGATTACACGTATTTCCGTGTTCCAAGACCGTGTTAAGGGTCAGGCTCGCACAGGTTACAACTCGAACACGGTAACGGGACACAGCTGCCCGAACCCCGGACACAACCAGCTCTACTACAGAGCGAAGAAAATGTTCAGCGCGGCCTAAATTTATTGTCGCATTCAAAGAGGGTAATTGTACCTACAATCAAAAAATTAAATAACGCAACAGTTTATTTCCTTTATTTTTAAAGCAACATAAAACAAAATGCTTAAACATTATAAAAATACATAACATATACAATAAATACATACATAGAAAAACAGTATGAGCAAAGAATAGTTAAGCGAATAAGATAGGATGATCAATTACAAGCGCTGCTAGACGTGATGATGATTAACTTACAACATACTATATACGGGTAAACAACAAACACACACTTCAAGAAACAAAAATTGTCCCTCCTGTGACCAAAAGTTGATGAAAACGACTGCTTAATTGTACGTCTTCTTCATACAGGCCAAAACTATGCCTAATGTCCTACATGCGGATATGATTCAAGCAACAGAATCAGGCCTCAGGGTACAGGAGGCTTTCGGGAACAGGAGGGGACAGTTCTGAACCTAAACGTGTGTATGACCCGTACATGACAAGAGAGACAAGTCGAGACTCCGCTGTCAGACCCTCGCATGACGCCGAGCCAAGCAGTGACGTCACAGTATTTATTTGTATTGATTTAATTTGCTACAATAGTAGATTGTTGCACCAAGCAGAAAGTGATTCATTATTGCGCCGAGTGTTGGTTTGGAGCCCGAACGCAAGTGAGGGCTCTAAAAACACGAGCGCAATAACAAATCACTTGATGCGAGGTGCATAATCTGCTTTTCTTTCTACTACTGCTAAAAGTTGGTAAAAAAACTTAAAGGTACAGTTAAACCAAACTAGCGAAGTAAAAAGGATTTTGGCACCTGTTATGACGCACCCTTAGAATTTTTATATAGCCTATGACACTCGCGAGTTCTCCCTGAATCTTAAGATACCCTATTTATTAAAATCGGTCTATTGGTTCTGAAGCTAAAGTCGAAAATTCGAAAATTTTCACAGAAATCTTGTATCTAGCCTATTAATTGTCATATTATGCCATTTTTTTTTAAATCTTTATTTAACCCATACTATCTTATCAGCCAGTACTTTGAGCATAACATTTTAGACGAGACAATCACAGTTCGATATGGCCGCCGATATGTGGCCTGTTCTTTTTTTTTTTGCTAACAGTAAGTCCACAAAAGCGTGGTCAGCTATCCCGTCGGACTGTGAATGGGCGGATTGGGTAGCTGTTGATGTAAACTTCTTGATCAAACAACCAACTTAAAAAAAAAAAACAGTGCAATAATGAAATTTGTATGCAACTTTATTTGCTCTAGAGCAAATAAGGGCTGCTTTGTGCTGAGTATTTAAGACCATAATGATGAAATTAAAGCGTAGTAGGAAGAAAAATCATTTGAGATCATAACAATAGTAGCACTTGCCTGCCAAAAGGTTGCCGACCCCTGGACTAAATATACGAGTATAAATAAATGTTACTACTTTTAGTATGCTTGCTATGAACGCATAATTGAAATAGAACAAAGGATTAAATAGCGACTGCCTAGCACCGCGCTAATACATAAAAACATACAGATGCTATATACATATGTGCTAAATGCCATCTATACATTATAAAAGCTGTTTTGATGTGATTCGGCATTAATGTATCCCAGCCACCAAACATGCTGACGATTCCCACTTTGATTTTTTTTAAATATGTATTAAGGTGCGATTACACTTGTCGTTAGAATATATTTGGAAGTCGAGCTCACAAGTAAGTGTGACTGAACGAGGTCGGATTCAACGTCATACACACCAGTGTAAGCAACGTACAAACGGGTTGATTTATTATTGGTTAGCTGACGATGAATTCGACTTCGCGCGTAAATCCCGTTCACCTACAACTTGATCGTTCACTGAGTTCTATACCAATCAGAATGTATGTTAAAGGTTGTGGGTGTTGGGTGCTCTAATTCTTACAGGGCTAGTTTCCAAATGTAATCGCACTTGTAGATTGAACCAGTGATGAGTGGCGCCTACCCTTTGGGCATGGAGTCGAAGGGGTCCTTGGACTCCTTGGGCTTCTCGTCGAAGTCCAGGTCGTCGTCGGCGGGGGGCGCCGCCTCCTTCTCCTTCTTGGGCTGCTCCTTCTTCTCTTTTTTCTCCTTCTTGCCGCCGTCCTGGAATGTCACGCATTTCTAGTAAACGCGGTAATGGTTAAAATAAATTAAAATTAAAGGCAGTTTCTAAAAAGACCGGGCAGCATTATATTTATTTATATAATACTAGATGGTGGCCGCGACTTCATCTGCATAGAATAGCTATTTAAGTAGCCTATGTCCTTCTCTTAAGGTCCAATCTATCTCTATAGTCTACTCATCAAAACTGGTTCAGCGGTTTAGGCGTGAAAACGTAACAAACAGAGTTACTTTCGCATTTATAATATATTTAAGTTAGCATAATAGTACATTGTGCATCTAGGACCGTAAGAAGGGGATAACTAACGAGAGTCTGTTAGAAGCCCGACGCCGACAGGCGAGGGCTTTTATGACTCGAGTTTGTTATCCCTTTACTGCCCTTGATACACACAATGTTTTTCATCACATTTGCGAGGAAATGAAACAAAAATTTGACAAAAGAAATATATATATATTTATTTTATTCCCATTGTACACCGTGAATTACCATCAGGTAGGTAGAATAAACTGTACATCGCGATCAGCGCGGGGCGGCTCCGCCGGCTGCGGCTTGATTCGGTTTCGAACTCGCGCGGCCGCAGCCAGCGGATCCACCCCGCGCTGATCGCGATGTACAGTCTATTCTACCTACCTGATGGTAATTCACGGTGTACAATGGGAATACAATAAATATATATATTTTTTTGTCTAATTTTTGTTTCATTTCCTCGCAAATGTGATGAAACTCGAGTCATAAAAGCCCTCGCCTATCGGCGTCGGGTTTCTAACAGAGTCTCGTTGCTTATCCCCTTCTTACGGCCCTAGATGCACAATGTAATATTCTACATGTAATAAATTGTTATTTAGAGACAGTCATAATGAAATAAGCATTCGCGCAACATTTTATCCTTATTAGTTTGCTCAGTCACATTAAGGATAGATGGCTGAAGATTACATAGTACAGTTTTGAAAACAATCAGGTGGCTGGTACCCGAGTGTAATCCCATTCATCTAATCGGTTGTTCTCTTTTTTTAACTAACACTCGTTCTTAAATTCAATCTGTGGATAGGTTTGCTTCATAGCAGTTAAAATTGACACATTTTGTATGCGGCTATTGTTAAATTTTGAACCCTAGTAACTAAATCTAGCTGCAGACTGAATACTGGGAATGGTAACTGTAGTGTATTGGATAATGAGGGTAGTCTCATATAAACCAGTCTGGTCATGTCAGGTGAGTTAGCAGCTGTGCTCTCCCGATTTTCGGCAATTAATATCAATACATATTAGTAGCGACGAGTAAAACGTGTACGGTGTGTGTTATATATTGATATTTAATAGATATTTGTGAAATTGCTGTTCGTGTAACGCAAAATGGGTGTTAAGTTTGGTGAATTTGATATAGCACATGGCTACTACAAATTTACATTACAAGGTTTGATTTTTGCTTACAAGCTAATGATATAGCGGATGAAGACAAGAAAAAGGCGAATATGTGGCTCCCAATTATTTGATTTAATAGTTTCTTTGCCGTCTCCGACAAGTATAAGTGTTGTAACCTATAAAGATATTGTTCAAAAGTTGAACAGTCATTTCCACCCCATACCTTATAAAATTGTAGAATCTTTTAAATTTCATTCGAGAAACCAAGAAGAGGGGGAGAAGGACAGAGATTATGTTGCAAATTTGAGGAGATTGAGTACACATTGCAACTTTAAAGACTAAGAACGAACGCTACGCGACCGTTTAGTATGTGGTATAACGACTAAAGAAGTTCAAAGGAAATTATTACAATGTGAAAAATTAACTTTCACTCAAGCCTCAGAGATACCAGTACCAGATTCGCAGAATGCCAGATTCGCATAGTACCAGATTCGCAGAACGCCAGATTCGCAGATTGCCAGATTCGCACAGTGCCAGATTTATTTTTCACATAATAGTAATAGAGAGAGTAAGATTAATTAGAGTTCCATACCTCAAAAGGTATAGAACCGTTATCGGATCATTTTGCAATATCAGTTGACGATCACTTTACCGGCGTTGGCGGGAATGAACCATATAAATCTCATTATCATATCAGTTGCCAGACAAAGTCACGGGGCCATCCATAACGAGCAACATTACTGCCTTTTATTTTATCAGGAACAAGTCGTTTTAGAGCATGGAATCATTTCATTATTGAGAAAAACTATATTTTATTACTGTACCTGCACCAATGATTGCGTAAGAGCTGGCAATGGCAATTGATTATTTCACTCTTACACCGTGCTGGCTTTACATGGGTTGTAACTCCCAGAGCCCTGTTTTAGCCCTGTTTATAACGGTTCTGTACCTTTTGAGGTATGGAACTCTAATTAATCTTACTCTCTGTATTACTATTATGTGAAAAATAAATCTGGCACTGTGCGAATCTGGCAATCTGCAAATCTGGCATTCTGAGAATCTGGTACTATGCGAATCTGGTACTATACGAATCTGGTACTATGCGAATCTCGCATTCTGCGAATCTGAAATCTGGCATCGTGCGAATCTGGCATTCTGCAAATCTGGTATACTGCGAATCTGAAAATCTGGCACTGTGCGTATCTGGCAATCTGCGAATCTGGCATTCTGCGAATCTGGCGTTCTGCGAATCTGGCGTTCTGCGAATCTGGCGTTCTGCGAATCTGGCACAAAGCGTCAAAACCAAATAGACCAGGAGGTAGTACGCTGAAATCGAACTGTAATGGTTTTCATGTAGCTACTATCAATAATGTGAGGCAGGAGCAGGTTGATTCATATATGATAAAAGTGTCTGTTGAAGGATCAATAATTGAAATGGAAGTGGACTCAGGTTGTGCTTTCACATTAATTTCTGAAGCGACAGCCAGACTCATATGGAATGGGGAATTACCCTTATTAGATAAAGGTGATGTAACACTGATCACATGGACTGATAACCATTTAAAAATTTAAGGGAAGGCCATGGTTCAAATGTTATTTAAAGGGTTAGAAATTAACCACCTTATGATTTATATATTGCTTGTGGAAATGGACCCAGTCTTATAGGACGTAATTGGTTTGAAGCATTAAAAATAATACCGGAAAGAATGAGGCCCTATATTCTAGAGGAACTTCATAATAATGACAATGGATTTGTGACTACTAAGGCCATGGCCAGAAGTTATTTTAGGTGGCCAGCAATAGACAAAGAAATTGAGAATTTAGTGAGGAATTGTGATACATGCGCTGAGCACAGGAATATGCCTGCACAAGTAAGCCACAAGTGGATACGACCTAATAAAGCATGGTCCAGATTACATGTTGATTACGCAGGACCATTTCAAGGAAAATCATTTCTCATACTAATTGATTCTTACTCAAAATGGCCAGAAGTCAAAATTGTTCAAGATGTGAGTTCTGTCACATTGAGAAATATATTTGCTGAACAAGGGTTAACAGAAACTTTAGTAAGTGATAATGGCAGAAGTTTCATTTCAGAGCAGTTTAGAGAATATCTATCAACAAACCTGCTTCCCACCATGCTTCTAATGGTCAGGCAGAGAGAACTGTTTAAACAGTTAAGAATAAACTTAAGAAACAGTCCCCACTACCAAGGCATATAAAGCTGCCTACTATTTTATATGGCTTACGAACTACACCAAATAGTACAAATGATAAAACATCTGCAGAACTCTTAAATAATAGACGCTTTAGAACCAAGTTTGATTACTTAAACCCTCTCCCATACAAAGATCAAAAAGTCAATGATGCACTTGATTAAGGGACAGACAGTATATTTCTGCAATTACAGCACAAAACCACGTTGGCTGAAAGGAGTGATAGAGAAGCGGCAGGGTATTTGTAGGTATATAGTAGAATGGAATGGTAAACTTTTTAAAAGACACGTAAACTAGATGCAAAGTCATGGAGGAGAGGGAGAAAGGGACCAGATTACAGAAGAATTAAATATGGGAAGGAGGCAAGATGAGCCGGTACAATAAGAAAATACTAAGTCGCACAGAAATGGTGATGATGATGATAATGAGTATGACGCACAAGTGAGTGCGACTCCCCCGGCTTCGCAGTGGGCAGAGATCATAGGGGTGTCCGGTCCACAAGACATTACTTTTCATCAGAGCCCAGAACACATACCGTCAACCAATAAATGAGTAAGATCACCTTCCTCGCCAAATATTTCAGAGCCCAAGAGATTAGCGCTGGATTGTCAGGAAGAGCTGCAAGAGCATGTGGAGACTGGATACAGATGATGAATCAATTTAGTTATTTAGTTAATCTTAGAATAAGTAGTGTAAGGACTGTTATAATAGATGATAAAAATAGTGATAGTGGACTATGCAGTGATAGTGAAAAAGTTAGTGCAATGGACTATCTTGAGGGGAAGGCATGTAGTGTATTGAATAATGAGGGTACTCTGAGTACTGAGTTAGCAGCTTTGCTCTCCCGATTTTCGGCAATTAATATCAATACATATTAGTAACAATAATACTAATCAGAACGTTTTAGAAGACAGCCTGGGAGGGCCGAGGGTGTAGAAGCGGTCGTACCTTCTTGTGTTGTTGGGTCAGTTCCTGGAACTTCTTGGGGTCGTAGACGGGCGGCGCGGCGGCCAGCGCGGGCGCGCCGGCCACGGCGGCCACGGCCGGCGCGTGCGCCAGCGTGAGGAACCAGCGCGACACGTTGCGCAGCTGCGCGCGCAGCGCCGCGTCCAGCACGTGCTGCGAGGAGGGCACGCTCAGTACCAGTGCACATACATCTATCCACCTATCTCCCCACTACCCATCACTAAAACACTTTCTTAGCTCAAACTAGTCTATTCATAGCGCAGTTATACTTCCCGGATCAGTTGGTAGATCTGAGATGCAGTTGTCCTTAGGTCAGGTTCGGTCATCCCTGCCCTCTTCGATTCGAAAATATGTCAGTGAACAAGTGTAATAACATCTTTTAGTAGTGAGGAAGGCTCAAGCTCTCACTCCCATAATTCCTGATTTTAAACAGTATAAAAATAGACATAAATCTCATTACCGATTCATATGTGATTTATATACTGATAAGTACATGTGTTTTCTTTTAACCCACGAATATCTAATTCACCGAATCAAAGACTCACCCATATTATGTACATTTAAGAATCATATTATGTATATTCTATAAAGGCATCAGCTGTTGAGATAACGTGCATAAATGCAAAAGATTATTATGACAAGATAAACGTTATTTAGTGGGGTGATAAGCATTGCTTTAGAAACTTTCCACACAAACAAACTTTCTCAGTTCAGACAAACAAAATCACCCCATTTGTGAGTAGGTCACAGAGATGCAGACTATTCTTTTTCAAAAAAAATGTGTAGAGGTAATCTTCACTAAGAAACATTGTAATTGTTCATTAACCGAGACAAAATAACACAATCAGACCACATACTGTGGTGGCTAGTGGTGTTACCTGGAAGGCGTGCAGCAGCGTGGTGAAGACTACGATGTCGGCGAGCGTGACGCGCTCTGTGACGAGGAATGTGCGCGTCAGCAGGTGCGCGTCCAGCACCTGTAGGGCGGCGAGCAGGTCGCTCTTTGCGCGCTCCACATTCTGAAACCAACATAATGCAGATAAATTGAGGAGTGAGACATGTTCATGAAAGTATTGTATTTGAAATTGAAATCAGATTGGGCCCTGCAGGCTCTTCATAATGTATATTATATAATAGGATGTTAAATATGTTCCAGATGCAAAAATATATCAAGATAACTTATCACACATAAAATATGTTTTTGACAGTTTACCTGTTTGTTGAACTGCATAATGCCAAGGTAGGGGAACACCCAAGCCGCAGCAGCGGGTAGCAGCTCAGAGTCAGCCCAGCCAATCCACTGCAGCACTCGAGCTTGTGTGGCTGCATCACCACCACGCAGTGCCACGTTGGACACTGCCATCACCACACAACACTATTAGTGTAATGTACTTCCAGCAAGAACCATGCCAGCACATCACTAGTCTACCAACCTTGATTTAGGTTGGCACATGTGTATGGAATATAAGTGAGCCAAGAATATGAACTTGTCTCCTTCTTAGTGCTGTATTAAAACACACATGTAAACGCACAAATTGCCAGTGCACAAAATTATTGTAGAACTTTCATTTGACTGAAATCATTATGATCAAAATTAAATTAAAGCAAAATATGACAAAGTAGTATCAAAACCAAGAAGTAAAACAATGGAGATAATGCTTCATCTATCTCTCTAGTGATAATGACCTCAGCATATCTACACTTGAGTGCCTGGTTCTCTCTATTAACAAATATCTTACTAATCATACAAGGTGTAGCTAACACAAGGTACCATATGTTGTAAACAAAACAAGTTTTGGGCCACAACAAGTTCAAGATTGCAATTTTATTTATATAAATTACAATTTGAATGACAATACCTTCATTCGTCAGAGGTGCAAACAGTAAGGATTTTAGTGAAGAAGTAACTGGATGAATTTTATTTGTCATTGGTACTTTTACAGTATTGTGAGGAAGGTTTGGACTAGTTATAAGAGGTTTGAGGTGTTTGATCCGGTGATGGGCACCTAAACTGACACTGAACTTGCCAATTAAGTTTCGCCATTTATTTTGAGGTTATCTACGGCTAATGCCCGGCTACAATGGAGCGGAGGACTCACCATAGTAGGCGATGGCGTTGCTCTCAGTCAGCAGCACCTTCCCGTCAGCGCTCTCGTATGCCGGCACCTAAAATAAACGACAGATCGTACACGTCATCGGCTTCAGCGTCTACACGCGAGGGTAACCCCAAAACAAACCAAAACTGAACACTTCACTCACTTTTCCCGCCGGGAACTTCTTGAGGAACGCATCTGACTTGTTGGTCTCTCCGAACACGAAGTTCGGGGCCACTTTCAAGTCGACCCCGGAGTACTGTGCGGCGATCAATGCCTTGTAAGCTCGGAAGTTTTCCGGATAAGTATAGAGTACCTATGGAAATAAGCACACACAGCGTCATCGAATGTTTTAACTGCACTCATTTTAGTCATTATGAACTGGAATATGCTATGATTCACAGGATAATTCACGGTAAGATTTGGACCTACCCCGGCCGCCATGGTGGATTTTTTCGAAGAGACTTCTGACAGCTCCGGTCAGCTGTCACTGTCAAAATCGAGATAACTAAAGTGATCTAAAGCAGGCTATATCTAAGGGCTATATAAAGCACGGCTCACAGGAACACTGAAAGGCAGCTGTATATAAAATAACACTGTAACTATAGAAAATGACATGTAATATTAAATAATATTATGAATAAATGAGTATGAGTATGAGTATATTTTAAAAATGCAAATCGTGGCCTATTCTGATTAGGACACAGATATCCTAAAAGATTAAGATTTAGGTTTCCGTAATGTAATAATGAGTGGAATAACGGACAGTGTTTATTAAATAAATTTACAATACTTTGTCCCACGGCCTATAATCTTCATACATATAGATGCTGGCATTAGTGTCTATGATTGTAGACGATACAAGAATGGATAGTGACTTTTACCCTGCTCTCTTCACCCCTGCCAGCTGTCACTGTGTACTCATCGACGCCATTTTAAATATTTTTTAACTTGATTTTGACAGTTCTTGTTTCGCGCCGCCTCCGTTTCATTAGGTTAGGTACCCATCATTACTGTTTCATCCTTGATCGAGTGAAGTATCGTTGATTTCATTCCGTGCTTATCCTCTCAGAGTTAAAACAGTAATATTTCGTCCGTGGTTATATTATTTAACCAAAATGTCCTATAAGTGTTGTGTGGACAAGTGTGCGAATAAACGACAGGACGTTAAAATGCATCAGTTTCCCGCATCGGAGATAGGACTCCACAAGTGGTTAAAGTGTATTAATAGCGATCGGCTTCACAGTTTAAGCCTCCAAAATCTTCGTAAAGTGTTTGTTTGTCACGTCCACTTTGAACAAAGATTCGTTACGGAGAAATCTCGACTTCGCCTCGGCGCGTATCTCACTTTATTCTCTGAAGAAGAGCTTAAAAGTGGTGTACCAAGTTTAACAGATGAAAACAAGCTCACTGGTATGTACATTAATTTTTATATTAAATATATTTCTGTATTTGCTAGTTCATTACAATCCAATTTATAAATGGCGCACCAAAAATACCACGCCGAATGTAACTTTCAGCTTGTAGAATTTCCTATAACGGATAGGCCTTTTTTTTTAGTAATTTTATTATATTGTTTTAGTTTTAGGGTTTTTGGATGTACAGTAGAGTTTTCCTACATACAGTACTGAAGGTAAAACTTGCAATGTAAACTAAGACATTGATATTCCTTTAGTTTTTAAAACTGGTATTTTTATTTTTGGCTAACAATAACAGTTTATCAAGTAAAATAATTTTCTTTTAGTGCATGTGGTATTTTTTACGTACACCTGATACCAACTGGTATTTAGTTTGTATATGGTGTTTCAACACCTACATATGGTTATTTTCAAGGACGTATAGACTGTTTGTAATAAAGAAGGCTAAGTAAATGAATTTGAAAAGGGATAGGTAAATTGAGTATGAACTTTTTTTAACAAGCCCGGTTAGCTGTTTCTGAGCTTGCAAGGGGACATCTAACTTCCATTAAAAATTACTTATAGCAATCAAGCAGATCTTTACATATGTATAGAAAGTTTTTCACCTACATACAAACTTGATACCTTGTACATGTTATCAAAATCATGTTTATGACAGCTTATCCAGGGCAACACATACAAGTGAGACCAAAGCCCCCAGGGCTTTTTTTATTAAGTTACAAGTTACAATTTTACTGGTAAAAACTGGCAGCACCGAAGACAAATCCCATGCATTTGATCTGGAGTATTGGACCTTTTGCCTAAGTGCGGTTTGACCTTTAATTGTAACTTGTAATCAGGGCACAGCATATCCTTGTACCAAGCAAACTCGTTCCAATGTTGCATTTTTTCTCTATTTGCTTAATTAATAATAATTATTATACTTTTCAGAAAATGTGATACTTGATCACTGCTATGGTAAACGCTTCCGGCATGACGATCTTAACTACTGCAAGCCAGACCCCTCAAGCAATGTGTTATTGGGAGCTGCAGGTACTTTTTATTAACTTGTTAGAAGATTCATAAATAAAT
This sequence comes from Tortricodes alternella, assembly GCA_947859335.1. Classification (NCBI taxonomy): domain Eukaryota; kingdom Metazoa; phylum Arthropoda; class Insecta; order Lepidoptera; family Tortricidae; genus Tortricodes; species Tortricodes alternella. Next base: position 8,118,260 of record OX401968.1, read on the forward strand.
GGAATTTTCTTTTGAATGAATTTCATACTTTAAACTAAACTTAAATTATATTTTTAATTATTTCAGGTCCATCACACGAGCGACCACGGCTACTCATGGAAATCCAAAATATACCACAACTTGCTTTCTCAGGTAATTGAAACGTTAGTTATTTGTGTTTAATTTTTATCTGAAATTAATTTAACTTTGGTACTATTTAAAAATATGTAGCATTGTGTTCTTTGTGTTTGTCTACAATATGATTAATTATTATAGAAAGTATTGAGTAAGGTGTTATAATCCCCGCTTCATAAGTTGAAACAAAATGGCGGCCATCCGCGCAGGTACAATTATGGTTACGCGCGGCCCGTCGCGTCGCACCTCATACCACACTTCGATTGACACCCGAAAATGTGTTCTACGAATTCATAGTTATAATTCAAGTTACGTGCCGCGAAAAAAATAACCATAGTTGTACTTGCGCGGACGACCGCCGCCCCAGTTCAACCTATGTGCCGTGGATTATACTGTTATATTTCCCAAGTTAATCATAAATATATTTTAATTCAGGTTCGTCACTTGAACTACCGTCAAATCTGGGCAAAACGCAAAACCTCCCACAACAGGAAGTAACAGGTAATTGAACAGATTATTTTATTCTTACATACATACATAGCATCACGCCCGAAATCCCTAATGGGGTGGGCAGAGCCACAAGACTACTTGTGGTCACATTCGATTAATTAGTCCTAAGATGGTGTGATGAAAAGAATTTATTCTTAAGGTTTCATAATCAAAGGTCCCTTCTTCAATGGGCCCTTCTTACATTGTCTAAGTAGTCTGCCCGTCCATCCGTCCAAGGTGTCTATCTCAAAAACAGTAAGGGTAGCTTCTATAGATTGTGCACAGTTATGCTATGTTTTTTTATCAAAATTAAAAATCTTGGATGCTCTCACATATGGAACGGATAACCAGAAAATTAGCGGATTTAGACCATTTTTGTCTTTCTGTATTTAAAAAATGGTTTGTTTTAATTTTGAAATGTAGGTATACTATCATTACACTTATTATAATGCTAAAAGAATTATGTTAATATATGTTGGTATCGCTCAAAACTTTGCAATGACAAGGTTCTAAGTCGCGTGGGCAACTGGCAGGCTGCATTCAGACAGACACTGTTTATAAACCAGCCCGCGAAAAAAATCGGTTCAGTTACTTTCTGCGCTGCCACCGACTGTATAACCGAGGCATAGTAGCCGGCTGACCTAAACAAATATAAACATAAACAGTGTTTTAAAAGGTTGCCCATGCCTATTCGATCCATGAACAACTTTACCATTACTTAAAATCTAAGTAATGGTAATCTTGTTTATGGATCTACTGCACAGGATGCGCCAACATTCTAGAACACTTTAAAATTTGTTCCACAACTTGTTTTGAATTTTATTTAACCTAGAAGTTTGGCGCGACGATATTGAATGTAATAAATTAAAAGAATACGTTTTATTAGGTTCCATAGTCAAATGGCATAAATTGAACCCTTATAGATTCATCATGTCCGTCTGTCTGTCTGTCCGTACGTGACAGCCATTTTACTCGGATACTATTGGAGCTACCAAGTTGAAATTTAACTCGTATATCTATGTTTACCGCTTTATTAACATATTATATAGTGAAAATATGAAAAAAGAAAATGTTTTTAGGTGTGGCACTCCATACATATAATTGTAGAGAGTGACACAAAATAACTCTTACGGATATTATCAAAGGGGGTATCCACAAAAATTACATGAAGGTTTCTTATTATGTTTTTGATTTGGTGAATATATGTCGAGATATGAGCTCCTAAAGTTGTCAATAAGATATCCCTTACTCTAACTTTCCAACTGTGATAAGTTAATAAACTCTGAAGAAAAAAGTTACTTCTAACAGGTAATAAATTTAATACTATCAACGAAAATTGGGTTGAACGCGTACGTGAACACGCTTCTGTGATAAAAAAAGCTAGTACATGTTGGTCTGTTTCTATACAAACTCTACGAGTCAAAGGGTTTGTTGCATGTTAGGTTAAAAGGTGAAATACTAAGTATAAAATCCTACATGCTAGGGAGCCCTGTTCTATGCATGGTCAGACACGCACTTGGCCAGATTTTATAAAAAAAGTATTTAAAGCAAGACTTTTTTGTGTTGACTTTTTTAAGTAAAAATTGTATACATTTTGTACTTCACTCACTGGATAAGTTAAAAAGGCTTGTAGTATAATATGTGCTCACTTATTTTATTTCAGGCCAAGGACCAGTGACTGATAGGTCGGCTGTTTTAAACATTCAAACTGTATCTCCTCCACCACATGGATCTCTACCAGGTATTTTTATCATCATTCGAAAGGCTTTCAACATTTACAGCTAACAATTAAGTAATTTTTAATTTAATATACTAGGCTTTACCATTAGAATAAATACTAATAGAAGGGCACCACGCGTGGAAATGAGCACTACACGGACAGTTTAGCAGAGTGAGTGCGCGCGAGTGGCCACTGAAAGTAAACGTGCGACAATGAGTCCAAATCGAAAGTGTCCCATAAATTTAAAACTTCCTAAACTTAAAATAAGAAACGTCAAATTCTAAATTTATGTTTCTAGCTTCAGTAGGTAGTTTCGGCTAGGCGATGGTCGTGATATATACTTTTCATTCTGCTCGTGGAATCATAATAATGGCATCTCGAAGCGTTACGATATTAATACTCATTTATTAAAAATATAGGTCGGTACCTACTGCAAATTTCAAGTTGAATTCGATATTATAGCATAGCGTCGTAAAAACACCATACAAAAATCTAAATTATAAAAACCCTAATTTACGTGTTAAAACAGCTTGAAAATTATTTGAGTCTAACCCTTTGCTACATTTCAGAAATTGCCGCCGAAACCGTCAACAAAACTACAAAGCGCCGAACACGTTTGATTCCAAGAGTAGGAGATGTATCACCGATCTATCAGAAGATTTATAGAGAGTTTTCTCGGTCCAAAAAGCAGCTGGAATTCAGTAGAAGAGCTAAAAGAGCTACACAATTTTCCAAGACTCAAACTTTTGATAAATTGACATCGAAAATAAATCCGATCGCCAGGAAACTAATTTGGATGCAAATTTGCCAGAGTTCAAAAAAACTCAAAGGCAGACAGTTTACGGATGAGGAAAAAATGATTTCATTGGCCATAATGAAACAAAGCCCCAAGGCCTATAAATTTCTACAAAAGATTTTTATTCTGCCATCCAGGAATACATTGACGAAAATGATATCGTCGTTGAACCTGCAACCTGGGGTTAATAAACAAGTTTTTGATGCTATCAAGGAAGAGGTAAGTACCTACAGTTTTACATTTGTTTATGATGGTGTTTATGTCATCCATTTCAATGTTAGAAATGCAAAAGTTAATCAATCCATCTTCTTGGTTACCTTGGCTAAATTTTCGTATCAATTTTGCTGTTTATAATAAGGGAAAGGCAACCAGACATCTATGGAAGAGCATGTGGCAATTCTATCGATAAACGGTTTGTACGCGGAAGTAGTCGGGCAGGGCAAAATCGGGTTTAAGTACTATAAATAACATTGGATTTTTGTAACTGTTGATGCATAGACATCATGCCAAGTATTTCTTAGTCATTTAGTTAAATTAATTTGTTTTTATTTCAGGTCGGGACTTGGAGCGAAAACAAAAAGTACTGCTCCTTGATATTTGACGAAGTGTCACTAGAACCCGCGTTGGAGTATGAAAAAGTTAAGGACAACCTTAATGGTTTTGTCCACTTGAACAAAAGAACAAATCAATTTGCCGACCACGCTTTGGCGTTCATGATCAGAGGCGCCATCCATAAATGGCAACAGCCAATTGTCTTTTATTTTTGCGAAGGTGCCACTAAAAAGGACGATATGAAAGTGATTTTAAAAGAAATCGTTAATATCATCATTGACACGGGTCTTTTACCCATTGCTTTAATTTGCGACCAGGGCCAGTCATTCCAGTCCGCTTTAAAGAGCCTTCTTGAAGACACGCGAAGAGAACAGATAAACGCTGGCACACAGACTGGTAAGTTCGAGACTGATTGTATGTTGAATCAAAGTAAGCGAGTGAAAAATTTTACACTTAAGTTTTAAGTATTTTACAAAGGAAGATTCTTTTTTATATAGTAGTTAACTACTACTTGGTGGAAAATTCAAAGCAACAACTAGATTCATATTATTTTGTATATTTCAGACGAAGTTATTACTATAAATGGGCGGAACTTAAGTGTTATCTTCGATCCGCCTCATCTGATCAAGGGGATCCGAAATAATTTTTTAAACAAGAATATTAAGTACGATGAAAAAGTTTCCAAGTGGAGTGACATTGTCGACGTCTATCAAACTGACTGCGGACATGCCCAGGCTCGGCTACTGCACAAATTGAACGACGCGCACGTCATTCCTGAAAAGATCAACAAAATGAAGGTACACCATTGTTGTATTAAGAATTCTCTTGAATCCATTTATATGAACAGTATCAGATTTCATTATTCACGTTTTGGTTACACATTACAATATAATTAGAGACTACTGTTTGTAAATTAATCACTCATGTGAAATCATCGTCACGGTTACAACAAGTTCACCATTCACAAAGGTTTAACTTTGTCATTCATATGTAATGTATGTAGAATCTTTCGATTGATTTCTGTCATGTTGTATTTAAACTGAATAATGTTTTTTTTTATTACTATCTATTATAAGACAGACTGCATATGTGATTCCAGGTCAAGACCTGTACGCGAGTCCTGAGCAAAACTGTGGCGGCCGCCTTGTCGTACACATCCCAATTTTGTAAGTATGTTCATATACAGAGCATAATCTTGTAGCAAATATAAAAATATCGATTACTTGAGACTAAATCGTTATAATCTGCTTTCGTTATGCATACAACCTCGTCGGCGTGGAGATTGTTGCCTCTAGGGCTCTGGGAAATTAGCCAAATGAATATTCAGCTAATTATCTGCAAACTTTTAGCAAAGTTGGTTGTGCTTTGGCTGCAAAAATAGAACAAACATAACAGGAAAACTGAATTATGCTTAATATTGGTTGGGCTATTTGGTATTGAGTGATATTAATAAATAAATAAATTAATCAGGGGACAATCTTTACACAAATCAATCTAGCCCCAAAGTAAGTTCTAAAGGCTTGTGTTATGGGTACTAGACGACGATATACATACTTATATAGTTAAATAAATACTTAAATACATAGGAAATATCCAAGAATCGGGAACAAACATTCGTGCTCATCACACAAATATTTGCCCTTACCGGGAATCGAACCCGGGACCGCTTGCTTCGGAAGCAGGGTCACTATCAACTAGGTCAAACGTGTCGTCAATTTTATAAAATACAAGTGAACATGATCTGATTAGAATAGTGGTCAAGGATAGATTTTATAAGTCTAAGAAATAAATATGTAGAATAATAATATGAACAAGTAAAAACGTTACAAAAAATTAAGAAAGAATTAATTTAACATTGTATTTTTTAGCTCACTACGCGGACGGAAAAGAGGTCAGCGATACTTTAAAAAACACGGCGGATACAGTTTTGTTCTTCGATGACCTCTTCGACTCAACAAACGGAGCTACAATAAGCGGGAAAAGAGCACGGGGTAAACCATTACTTAAAGCAGTAACGGCAACTTCTCCTCATCACCAGTTTTGGAAGGAAGCAGTTCAGAAGTTGGAAAAAATGAAATTTGTAGATCAAAGACGTGGAGAAGTAACTGTGCCTTCGCTAAAAAATTGGATTGTGACACTTAAAAGTTTTATGAGGTTGTGGCAATTCTTCAAAAACAAAAATATTAAAATAATGCGCCCACGATATTTTAACTCGGACCCAATACAGAATTTCTTTGGGCAAGTGCGTGCTTATAATTATCGCAATACTGATCCAACTTGCCACAACTTCATAAGCACCTTCAAATCACTGTTGATTACTAGATTTATAAAATTTCATTCAACAGCTTTTAATTGTGAGGAGGATTCTGGTGAACAGTTAATAAAACTCAGAAATTTATTTGAGCCCAAAACCTCTAAAGAACCTGACACCACCATATCCCCTCACAATAATGTGGCGATTGAATGCGAACAAGAAAATATTCAAGTACAGACTAGACGTGAGCGATTAAATGTGCACTCACGTGCTTATACTGCGGGGTGGTTGGTTAGGAAAATCTTGCAAAAAGTAAAGTGCGATAACTGTACTAATAACCTAACAACAAAAGAAGGGTCTATCCACTCGTGGATAAGTCACAGAGAATACACTTCGATGGTAAAGAAAAGACTGACCTACCCCTCAGAACACGCAGTGAGGACTTATGGCTTGATTGTAAAGGAATCAAACGAATACTTGGACAGAAAGCCACATACGAATTCGATAACTAAAGAAATCAAGCGGCTTATTTTATCCAAGTATTCGTTTGATTTTCTCACCTGCGACAGTCATAAAAGAGTTGTACTAGAATATTTTCTTTGTATCACTATTAAGTTCACAGTATTTAATTGGTGCGGCACAATCAACAAAATTTTAAAAGGTACAGATATTTCGAGATTGGGCAACAGATTACCGTTAATGCAAGAAAAAGCTTTAAATAAGTATAAAAAAAAGTTAAGAAATAAAAATAAGTAAGCTTAAACATGTTGTTTTATTTATTAGTCTTTTTTTGCTAAAATAAAGAATATGATTTATATTTTGGAAACAACCCCCTCACGATAGGCTTTTGGCGTAAAACCTTTGCCTTACATCATCGAACCAGTTTAAAAAAAAAAAGCTGTCATAGGTTATTCTTGCAAATCCCTTATTGGCCAATGTGGGGGTATGACAGTTGTGCGTCTGATACGTAGTATCCCTTAGTAGTCTGTGCTTTGTCCATTTGCAAGTGAGCTCTTGTCACAATACATGGACATAAAACATGCAAATGTATTTCGATGAATTTCAAAATTCACCCAATTGATGTGTTCGCCTAGCTTATAATATTATACAATGTGTAGTTTACATAATTATATATTATTTGCAATCATTATTATAAAAAAATAACAAAATGTAGAAACGGCTGCATCTGCATAATTTATGAACGCGTTTTTTATGCCTGACGTTTTATTTTTTAAATTTGGCAACATCGTCTTGCAATTTCCAAAAGAAAGTTTAGATCGATGGTGTAGCGAGGATTGTTGCGATTTAACAATATTCGTAATAGAAACATTCTATCGTCACAACCGTGAATATACTTCGTTGATTCCGAGTAATCTACCAAAAAGACAAGATGGTAAGTTTCGATCATGTTGAGGGCGGGCTAATTTTAACTCTGCTTGTGCTGTTTTGGCCAAGGTGTTGTCTCGGGCTGGTGGCGCGCTGGCGGCTGCTCTTCGCGCGCCTCTGCGTTCAAAACACACTATTCGAGTCCAATTCAACTAAAGTGGCATCAAAGCAATCTCTGGCTCAAATAACGTACACATTGTAAAATGGAACAATCGTTTTTCATAACGGTGGCTCGTCTGAACTTAAAAACGATAATATTTGATGTTTCAGGGCAACGAAAACTCGCTTCCTATGGAGCTGTGTTCCAACTGTAAGTAGACTTCGTTTTGTTTCTACCCTCTGTCTAATCTTCAAAGCTCTCTTATTGTATGTACAGTTTTACTGTTGGTATATACATACGTAATATAATAAATTTAACAAATTTAATGCAAAAATCGAAGATATCACTTCCCATCAGTTGCTTTCTGTGTCTCTAACTGGTTCCGTTTGGCTTCCACTACTGACCTAGTTCCTTCTGTACTAAACATGTTTAGAGTTACAGATCAGTCTGAGACGTAGGTTGCATTATGACCTTAACTGGAGGTTTGTTTTCAGCTCGTGTTAACTGCATTGATTTTAAGGTGGAGAACTGTGAGTGTGTAGCGGCGACACGGATGTGTCCCTCATGTTGCATCTCGCACGTCACTCATGTCCAGAACAATTTTTCTGATTCAACTTAATGTACATGCTGTCTCATGTTCTAGAAATACAATTTGCTGCGGAAGTTGAACATACCTTGTGCTAATTGAAGCACAGTACTGTTCCTTGGTAGCTCAGGCTTATGATAAAATGCAATGTATTAGCTAACATCCATAATAATTCCTTAATCAATCTATCTCAGTAACAATAGATAGACTAAAGCTAGGTCGGAATATTCCTTCCTATTAAACTTCACATCACTTCCATGTTCTTATATTCCCCTACAATTGTGAACATGCCCTGCATGTTTGAGCTCCTGTGTCTGTCAGTATCATTCCTCCATGTACCTCTCCAATCTATATCTGTATCCTTTTCTACTCTATTCTAGAACATATCTAACTAGCAGCCATATCTCTGTGCATAATTCCTCCATCCTGATGTTAAACATTGTGTATACAAAAATTGTTCTGGATGAACATACATGAACTAGTTTGTTGGTTAGTGCAACCCTCCACGTCGGCCTAGTCTCCGGTGTCTGTAGAGTTCATTACATTCTCAATGTTTGTTGCGTTGCGACCTGTTAGACGTTACGAGCTCACTCAGGTGCGAGGAATGTATGCAGCAGGGCCGCGCGGGCCGACGCGCGCGTCGCTTCCGCATGACCTATGTCCGCCTGTCGCCCTCTACAGCCGCGCGTCGGCCCGCGCCTCCAGCCAGCCCCCGGAGTTAGTAACGTGCCGCTTTCTGCACTCGGATGTATCCTTGTATTCGTTCTAGACGCTTTTTATGTTGATAGAATAGAACGTGAATATTTTGTATTTTCTGTATAAAGTGTACATAACACGACGCTCTGACGTCAAATTTTCGACGACGTTAAATATTCATGAGCTCGCACTGTGCCGCGGGGACTATACGAGGCTTGTGGCTGCACGAGACGAGCCGCGCGCCTCCGACCGCGTCGAACTAGTACTGCTGTGTTATCATAACACTACACTTGCCCCTTTCTCTTTCGTGTTGCATGTGTATTGATACATTTTTATTAAATCGCTGTTTGTACACACTTTAATTTCGATAGTCGAACTAGTGTTTCTTTTGATAGTTGTGTGGAGCGAAAGAGAAAGAGACAAGGCGATGGCACGCGTGTCGAGTGCTGTTAGTACCTCACTGGGTGGCCAGCAGAAGTAGCCGCGGCTCGTGGGGCGAGGCGGAGTCGCACCTCTCGTTCCGTCGCGCTGTAGGCATCATAGGACGGAGGGAGACGGGCGACTCGTCCCTCGCGCCGCTCCACGAGTCCGCCAGCGCCGCAAGGCCTGCCAGACTCGCGCGTCGCGCGCGGCGAGCGGCAGGCCTCGCGCGCGCGGCGAGTGCTGAGTGTGGTGTGCGCAGTCGACGCGGACGAGATCCGGCGGCTGGGCAAGCGCTTCCGCAAGCTGGACCTGGACAACTCGGGCGCGCTCAGCATCGACGAGTTCATGTCACTGCCGGAGCTGCAGCAGAACCCGCTCGTGCAGCGCGTCATCGACATCTTCGACGCGGACGGCAACGGCGAGGTGAGCCCATCAGCCGCCGCGCGGCACCTTCTCTCACGGTTTATCACACTCTTTTTACCGCGCACGCAAGCCATTTGTCCCTTTCGCACCCACCAGATGGTTAAAATGTGACAGATACATGCTTTATGTGCGTGGTATGACCTAGTGTGTTAGGCCCTCAAGGCCACATCGAGCTGACGTTACTATTGCTCCTGCGGCCCTACATGTAATAAGACACAAAGATAAGTTAAACCCATTTATCTCTATGACTATCTCTTTCGTCGGCACTAGTGTGAGAAAGACGCACTAAAAGCGCGGGCAAACAGAACCGCGTTTGCGGCGCGTCGCTTTTCCAACGCGGGCCCGCGGCGGTCCCACCCTACTTTGGTGTGCCATGGCGACTCCGCCGCGCCGTGTCAGATCGCGCGGGCCCGCGTTGCGAACGTCGCCCGGCGCCCGGCGTCCGGGGCCACGCACTGCTTTCCAGGGGGGCTAGCACGACACGCCCGCAAGTCGTTTGTCGCTCAGTACGTCTCTGTCAAACTAGTTAAATATGTAAGGGATGCACTGAGCGACAAACGACTCGCGGGCAGGTCGTGCTAGACGTGCAGTCGCACCCCTATATTGTCGCGCGCAAGGACTGATTCAGACTAACACCAATACTGCTGAAATTTTGCTTAACCATAAAAAAATATTAAATGAATCTTGATAGAGATATAATGTTTTGTTTTACACTATACATTAATTAAAAAACAGTTTGAAATGCAGCTACGGCCTGTTGAACGGTGTCGTCCGACTGTTAAACGCACCGACGTGTGGCGACGCCATATTATAGACTTCAAATGCTATCAATCTTACCTATAGGTCGCGCCAAACCGCGGCTGCTAGCAGTGTGAACACGATGCCGTTCGCGTCTCGTTTAATATATGTAATAAATAAAGTGTGGACAAATTTTAGAACGTACCTAACTAGAAGTTTTGCGCGGCGACTTGTGTGCTTTCAGTTTCAGATGTTAGGTAATTATTTGTTATATCGTAAACTGTGATTATTGTGCTTTGGTTCGCATTTGGCGGCCGTAGATAATGAGGCGCTGCGCCGGCGCGGCTTGTTGATAAACAAACGCGTGACGTCACGCGGAGCGCTTATCGCGCCGCGGTACCTATTTTTACACGACGCCCATAAAAAGGAGTCGAGTGTATTGTTCACGCATGTATGTTTGTTTGCATGGTTGTGAATATATCGATTCTACCATAACTTATCAATGCCTGAACGAATTTCGAAGTTTGGCGTGACAATGCTTACGTTAAAATTATAAATAAAAATTAGGCTGTCCATCTCTAAATGTCCATTGCACATTTATTGTAGGGTCGTTACTTACAATCTCAGAGATTATTAATTGTACTGGTCACTCGCACTTAGAAAAGATGCTTGTGGGTCTCTTTGTGGATTCCTGGTGGCCCTAAAATACTACAATTTGCGCGATTCATTTGTCGCTTGGTAAAAAACTTACGTGTAGCAATAGTTAGACAGGGACGCACTGAACGCCGAAAGATTCGCTAGCATGTTGCGCTAGCCCCTCTGGACGGGGAGCAGGTGCTGTAAACTTGGATCTGTGGGCAGGTGGACTTCAAGGAGTTCATCCAGGGCGTGTCGCAGTTCTCCGTGAAGGGCGACAAGCTGTCCAAGCTGCGCTTCGCCTTTCGCATCTACGACATGGACAACGACGGGTTCATCTCCAACGGGGAGCTCTTCCAGGTGATCAAAGTCAAAGTTAAACCATTATTTAATTTAGGCTTTTACAAGCTCTTATGAATCTACCACTGGTTCGGAAAAAATCCTCTACTGAGAAGGAGCCGGCAAGCAACTCCTCTTCAAGCAGATCAAGCAAGTAAGAGATCTCAACCTTACACAACTTGCACACTACTGTACAGGTAGCGGCCACGTCTAGCGGTGAACGAAATGTGCCGGGGATACTGCGCATGGGTGCGACTGCTCACACTCTCGTCACTGTCCCGCTCACTCCCACACGATAGCCAATTTTCGATTTCTGCGCAATAACGGTCACCGCTGTACTTTCTTGCCGCTGCTAGTGACCTGTAACAATACGCCTGTTGTTGTCGCCGGTTCGCTCAGTGCTGCCGTGTGAATAACAATCGGGGGTCAGGGTCCTAAGTCGCGGTTGCCTCACGCACGAGGTTCTTCAAGCCTTTTTTGGCTGAAAAAGACTCGTGTTTTCAAAACAACGGACGTTTTCGCCTCGGTTTTCTGAAGAATCCAATGCAGTTTGGTTTTAGTTCAGTAGTCTTCAGTCTTCACCTTTTAACATCCGTTGCATTTCGATGCGAAGAAATGTACATTTGCCAGGATCCGTCCAATTCGGTTGTCCAAACATTATGACGTTGGTATCGGCGGACGCCATAAATCGCGACGGCGTCGCGACACGGGCGCTGATCATCCCGAAATACACTACGAGCCAACAATAAACTGTAAACGACTACCTGCGCTTGCGACGAACACAGTTCTGGCTTATATTAGTTGTACATTATGTTAAAATAAGTCTATTTTCTGGTATGATTCCAGCTCTATAAGGCAAAGAAATAGAAATGCGGCTGTGTGTTGATTTCTTCTGAAATCTGCAGCCTAATTCATACTGTTTATTTTTTCTCGTGGATTGGTTTCCATAGGTAAAGAGAAACTATATCCATTCGCGCCCAACTCATACATATTGAACAGAGGCTGCAGTAACACGAGATGAGCCGTGTCGCCGTGGTCAGCGAGGACGCCGCTAACAATGGCCGCCGTAATTGCCCCGGCCTTGTGTCGGAGATAACAATATTTGTGTTAAACTGAACGGGCGATAATTATGTGTGCTGTGCTGTGAGTATTTTTAATAGCGATCTCCTCGGAATAAATATTGAGTGCGAAATACTGTATCCTGCAATCTAAGTAATCCGAAACAATCTATTGTCTACAGGTGAGCGTCAAGTTGTCGTACCCGTCGAAGATATCTAGGATCTGATGATTCCAAAAAATTGTACCTTTGTAATTTCAAAGATATGATCCGGTTTAACGGGTATTGGCGTCAAGTTAACGTACCAGTTAAACAGGGCTCATATTCCCCCCCTATCTTACGCCTTCCAGTTTCCAGCTTATGTCCTGCGTGCCTGTCCTTAATATAATATCTAAAACCATATTGACATCCGTCCAGTCGTTTTAGAGTTTATATAGCAATTTTTTTTCATTGCTACCTTCAATGGAGGTACATACATTTCCAGTTTATGATTTTATCATTGTATATATAGATAGATGATGCAAGTCTGGAGAGACGTACAACTTGGCATTTGCTTCGGTTTGTGAAAGTCATCTAGCCTTTTTAGGGTTCCGTACCTCAAAAGGAAAAAACGGAACCCTTATAGGATCACGCCTGTTGTTGTCTGTTTGTCCGTCTGTCACAGCCAATTTGCTCCGAAACTACCGGACCGACTGAGTTGAAATTGGGTACACACATGTAAGTTGGTGACCGCACGTCTAATGTAAATAAATGAATTTTAATCATGGGGGCCACTTTAAATTAGAAAATAAACTAAAAAAGGGTTTGAAAACTGTATCGTGTGATATCAAATGAAAGGGTTTGTTGTGAGAATCTTTTTTTTTTTATAGTTTTAAGATAAACACTTTTGAAGTTATTTAGAAAAACCCCTCGTTATCTCCGAAACTACCGATCCTAAAATTTTTAAAAAGTACATACAGTAAATAGGTCTTTACCTATAGAATACAGGAAAACCTATAAAGAGGCTATAGTATTTAAAGAAACCGGAAATTTAATATAATCAACCCTCTCCACGCAAGTTTAACTTTCACTTGTCCTGTTTTTTTTAAGTGTATCCATTCTTCTGTCCCTCGAGTCTATTGCCGTGTAGTGTAGCGAGGTCCTGTTATGGCTGCAGGTGCTGAAGATGATGGTGGGCAACAACCTCAAGGACACGCAGCTGCAGCAGATCGTGGACAAGACCATCCTGTTCGCCGACCGCGACGAGGACGGCAAGATCTCCTTCGACGAGTTCTGCTCCGTGGTGGGCAACACCGACATACACAAGAAAATGGTCGTCGACGTGTAGGCGCCGCGCGCGAGCGAGCGCCGCGAGACATGTGCTGTCCGGGCGAACTACGATCCAGCGCGGACCTCCTCGCGCGGCGCCGGCAGCCGCCCCTACCGACTTATCTTTGAACTGGCTCAAAATGGAATCGCACGTCGTCGTCGGATGCTCAACATGAAACGTCATCTATTTTCGACATTTTCATGCTTACAAGATTTTCATTTCTGTCACTGTCGACTTCAGAGATAAGTTGGTAGATGTACCCACGCCCGCCGCCCGCCGCCCGCCGCCGACCGAGCACCGCACGGCGCCCGGCAGAAAGAAATTCGCTTCGGGTAAAATCGTTTTACCGAACATAATCGAAGTGTATTACTTTCCGCCGATTACGTGCATCGCTGGCTCTATTATTTCGTGGTCGTCTGTCTCACTTCCTGTGTGTAATTTGAGCAGGCAGTAGTATGTCAGCGCCGTGTGTGGTACAACGAGGCGTGTCTGGTTTCTATCAGTATTTGGTCATTCGGTCAAAAGAGCGACAGCTTTTAGATATACATCGAGCTGGTTAGCTCTGTTGATAACCGCTGTACTTGGGCAGATTTTGATCGGTCATCAAATTATCTATTCCCAATCACTGCTGCTAGCCAGACATGGCTCGTTCGTGCCGCCGGTCCAGGCGGCGCCGGGCCGCTCTAGCTAGGACACTATTCAAATAGCGCGCCGCGCGCACGGGCCGGCCTGCACGCTGCGCAAGCATTCATCTGCGGCTAACACCAGTAATTAGAATGTGTGAATCGACCTGAAATGTGGATTTCATGTCGATTGACGCGTTAGTTAACGACGCTAGTCGTAGGTGTAGCAGCAACAGCGAGTATCGCCGCGATATGGCTCCGAGCAGCAAGTTCAGCGCCGGGCCGCGCCGCGCCGCGCTCCTATCATAAATCATTAACGTATCTCTTCTTAGCTTAAATATAAACATATACATTTTATTATAGATTTACGATAACGTCATTAGAATTCTATCATAGTCGAACGTAAGTAGATTTTTTTAAAATAATTTTGTTGCGGTAATATTTTAGTTGGTATTGTTATTTAGTATTTTATTTCTACAGAATTAGGTGTCAGTTGTCAATGCAAGTCCATCACACGTCGTATAGTGTCATTCGGTAGGCTGAACTAGCGTCATTAGTCGAGGGCGAGCCGCGCCCGTCGCGTCGGGGCCGGGGCGCCGCGGTGTGCTCCTCGTAGCGCTGCGTCGCAGCATGCGTAGCGCTGTGTCGTAGTACTCATAGCGATGTACAACGCCGTTTCGTAGCACTCGTAGCGGTGTACTGAGCTGTGTCGTATTACTCGTAATGATGTACAGCGTAGAGCCATAGAGCGCATAGCGCTGTACAGCGCTGTGTCGTAGTACTGATAGCGATGTACAACGCCGTTTTTTAGCACTCGTAGCGCTGTACTGCGCTATGTCGTATTACTCGTAGTGATGTACAGCGTAGAGTCAGAGCGCATAGCGCTGTACAGCGCTGTGTCGTAGTACTCATAGCGATGTACAGCGCCGTTTCGTAGCACTCGTAGCGCTGTACTGCGCTGTGTGGTATTACTCGTAGTGCTGTACAGAGCAGAGTCGTAGAACGCATAGCGCTGTACAGCGTTGTGTCGTAGCGCTGTGCCGCAGCATTGTTGTAGCATTCGTAGCGCAGCGCGCAGCGCCACGGCACCCCGGCCTGCGACCTACTTACTTCTATATTTATATACTGATCTTATCGCCTTATCCGAATTTTATACAATTAACTGTATGTAACGTTGTAAATGTTAGCTTGTTTTAGTGTCACTTTATTCTACTGTAACTATAAACAGTCGCTACGTCTCCCGCTTTCCCCCCGCCTCGCTCCTGCCCCGTACTCAAACAATCCCTTATCAAGTCCCTCGGCCGAAAATAAGCGTTACATAAAGAGCTCGAGATTGCCACCAGTGAATGATCAGATTCTCTTGCTCTAGTTTGTGTTAGGGGTTCCATTTACGTCACTAAATATCGTGACCATCCGTCGTCGGGAGGCGCGCAATTATGCCTTAGTGAACCAAGACATGCAGGGTCAGGTAATAAATATTTAGTCGCGCGCGGCTATTTACCCGCTCAGTGGAAATTGGGCCTTACGAAGGACGCCGAAATGACGGATGGTGACGGATAAATATTGTGTAAATGGGGCCTCTAGAGGCTGCCCTCTCCCTCCCACGTCCGTCCTGCCGCCCGCAGGTGCAGAGCGCCGTGAGCGCGGTGCGCTAGGCGCGCCGCCCGTCTCCGCCTGTCCCCGGCCGAGAGCCCGCGCCGACACCGACAACACCAACTGTAGCCGTGCTCGCTCTCGCTCGGACCGTCTCATGTATTTCGTCCATTAAAGATATATTTTTCCACAAATCGGTTTCCCTGCACTACGTCACAGGACAATGACGAAGGAATCTATACTGTATCGACGTGTATACACTTTCTGTTGGAATAAAGGGTGTGGTTTTTTATAATTGTGAATTAGTTGCGTATAACGCCTCGAAGGACGATTAGCTTCATAAGTATGTGTCTATAGAATTGTGATGAAATTAACCAATTAACTGTACAAATGAGTGCCATTACGCCTCGAGGTCGAGTCGGTGATCGAGTGTATCTGTAACTATATCAATCACTTCACGAACTATATTATGTAGCAGTGGACGCACCGTGAATCTTAAATGTCTAGTCACAGCTGTTGTGCATATAATATACTAAATATATAATATAAAATCATATATTCAGCATAAGTCTAACCGGCGTAGTCTTACTTCGCAGTTGTGCAATCGTGTTGCATTGTTGATAGTGTTAAATATTAACATAAATGAATTCCTTCTTTATGTAACAGTATAGGTATTGTTCCCAGTTTTAAACAAATTGAAATGTAGGAATATACGATTTTAAAAGCCTTTTCTGGAGGCGGCGACGGTTTCATGTTCTTGTCACGATACGATTATTTTGACTTTGAAGTACTGCCGTATTGTAAAGGTTATCTGTAACAGTACGCGCAGGCGCCGCCGCTCGTCTGTCGGGAGCATGTCGTGTCCTCTACTCTACTTTCAAGTGGAACTGAATTAAGTTTTTATTAAATTTTCAAATTTCAGCATTGGTTTTATTTTTTAATACTTTTCTCCCCAAATCCATACTTCCATACTAATATTATAAATGCGAAACTCTGTCTGTCTGTCTGTTAGTTTTAACGCCAAAACTACTTAACCGATTTAAAAGAAATTTGGTACACAGATAGTCTAGAGCCTGAGAAAGGACATAGGCTACTTTTTAATGCGAAAAAAGGGTTGTAAGGGATTAAAAGGGGGGATGAAAAGTTGTATGGAAGTATCGTCATTTTTAGAGCTACAAGCTTGCAGCTTATTTTTAAGGCTGTTGATTCGATATAAATAAATATAACATTCAAAGTTTGTAATAGTTTTACCCTCAAGGATGTAAAATAACAATAGGGAATAGGGGATGAAAGTTTGTATGGATATATGCTACGGAACCGATTTAAATGAAATTTACTACACAGATAGTCTACAGCCTGAGAAAGGACATAGGCTACTTTTTAATGCGAAAAAAAAGTTGTAAGGGGTTGAAAGGGGGGGATGAAAAGTTTCATGGAAGTATCGTAATTTTTAGAGCTAGAAGCTTTAAACTTATTTTTTAGGCTGTTAATTCGATATAAATAAATATAACATTCAAAGTTTGTAAAAGTTTAACCCTCAAGGGTGTAAAATAACAATAGGGAATAGGGGATGAAAGTTTGTATGGAAATATGTAAGATTTATGTGAATGTTTTATAAGTTTGCGACAAGAGACAAAATATTAGAGCTATATGCTGATGTAACATTTACGGAGTAATTACAAAATGAGAAACTGAAGTTGACGCGAGTAAGAACACACTATTCCACGCGGACGAAGTCGCGGGCACAGCTAGTATACTATAATTTAGTTATTTCAACACAATCATTTCCTTAAATCTGCTTGCGATTCTTTGCGATTCTGTGTGAATAAATAAAACTTTTTTATCCCCTCCCTACTGGTCCCCACTTAGGGAGGTACAAAAAATGCAACACCAGTGGCTGGACTCAATTAGCCAATATGTGCATTTCTTATCATAAACAGATTGGAAAGGGTGTACAGGTTTGACAATTCCATGTAATTTCATTTTAACTTTAACATGGACCAACGCTGTGATCACTAAAATATGTATATTCTCAACATTATTTAGAATACTTGATGGCAGAAGTATATAGCAGGCATGACTAACAGTCTTGTGCACGGTATTTGGTTCTGTGCACTCCTCTGAAACGGCTTGACCGATTTTCATGAAACTATAATAATAATAATAATAATAAATCAGGGACAATCTTTACACAAATCGATCTAGCCCCAAAGTAAGCTCTAAAGGCGTGTGTTATGGGTACTAGACGACGATATACATACTTATATAGATAAATAAATACTTAAATACATAAGAAACATCCAAGACTCAGGAACAAACATTCATGCTCATCACACAAATATTTGCCCTTACCGGGAATCGAACCCGGGACCGCTGGCTTCGGAAGCAGAGTCACTACCCACTAGGCCAAACGTGTCATCAAAACTATACATATTTGGTAGTTATGAGAATAGGTTATGTATTTTATTACTTTATCATTGACTAGCAAGATTTGTCCCAAACCTATGAACAAACAAACAACCAAACACACACAGCAAGTTGTATATATTATATAAAAAAAGCTTGTAATAAATAGCAATACTGTTAAGAATGAGTCAAATTGGAGATTTTAAAGTTATGAGGCATATCCATATTAATGCTTGGAACACTATAGTCAAATGACAAAATGCATGCTGCGGACGCCAACAATGACAATAGGCGATGCAAAATATATGGATAATAGTATAATATGGGCTGGCATGAGTAGTGATGCCTATAGCAGGCTATTGCGTTTCATACGGTATGGGCTTTACGCCGATACGCGTGTGAGAGTGGTACTACCCCAGTCGAGCCGGCCCATTTGAACAGTAATCATCTAGTGAGGATTACTGTTTGGCTCTGCCACTACTAAAAATTCAATGTGACATTTAAGTGTTGTAATGCAAGTTGTCTCTTGGATTAAAGATGAAAATGACTAAGGCTAAGACATTCTAAATACAAATTAATTTATTATCACTACCTACTTACAAGATAAATATTAAACAAACCTAGTGGCTATGGCTAGTAATTTCGTGTAGTCAGCACCCTTCGAGTGTGTTCTTTCTTTGAGGATGGTGCGCAGGATTGTAGGTATGGGCACATGTATGCGGGTGCCCAGTGGGGTGCCATTGTCATCAATCAACACCACGTTGTTGCTGTCGAACTTTGGGACCTTCACCTTCTGGTTCTGCTTCAATCCCACAAGAATGCCTTTCTTCTTTTGTCCTTTGATTGCCACCATTACCCTGTCACCGATGAAACCGACCCCTGGAAAAGATAATCCACGTTCTTATTACAGACCAAATATCTTCAAGACACTGCTTCGCCTAACTATTACTAGCTATTGCAGGCCCTAATAAATTGCTTCTAGTCCCGTTTGGTAATCAAAATTCTGTTACCAGCTTCGAAACGGGAAAGATTCCCTACATTCTATAGCCGATTACGAAATGTTTGTTACCAAACGGTACTTAGCGCAGCATTGGATGTCCACCCACAACATGGACAGACGGACTAAAAGAGAGCGCAGGAAAACGCTGGATGCAGGCCACTTCCAACCGACCCTTTTGGAAATCGATCGGGGAAGGCCTATGTCCAGCAGTTGATGTTCTACGGCTGAAATGATAATGACGATGATGATGATGAGGTACTTAAGGATCAATTGACTGCCGGTAACACGACTTCCCTATTAAAATACTGTTGAGAAGTAGCAGAGAATTTGCTCAAGGACTACGGCACATGAAGTAAAAGCGACTTACGTCTTTTGTTATAGACACAGATGATCTTTGGCGGCTTGCCCTCGGCCATGGCTCTCTTGCCGATCTCAGAGTTATCGACGACGCGCAGCCGCGACAGCAGCCGCACCTCGCTCAGACTTGCCGTCGTCTGGAAGCCGCGGGCCTGTGCTGCCGGCATCAATTTACTAAACAAATTCTTAAACATTTTCTACGAGGCCTCGTAATGTAAATAATTTGCGAAAGTAAGGTTATATTATACATTTTTGACAGGACAGTGACATTTGGTCACGGCTGCGTTTCGTTTCTAAACTTGAAACAAAAAGATAGAAAACCTGCAGGCCTTATAAATTAACACGACTAAATGTTCACATGCTCAATATTAGCACATAAAAAGCATGCTCTTTGAGTGTATACATTTGCCTCGGATAAGCATGCTCGTTTTAAGCATGCTCTTGATAAGCATGCTCAAAGCAAACACTCCAAATACATATGCTATTTGCTGGCATGCTCACTGCCAAGTTAAGTGAAAAATGGAAAACCAAGTAGGCATCCACACGGAATTGAATAATCCTTTTGCTTGCCTCAACCTGACTAGATGCCCCGAAACGCGTGTAAAAATTACGTCCGTCAAAATTATTGCTAAGTTATTACTCCGTCTTAATTGTCATTATTAGCTTCTTTTGGTTTTTTATTTAGAAGTTGAAGAACGAAACTTCTTGTTGACTTTTTGTGCGACAGTTCCAAGGGCGTCAAATTTACGAATCTTTTTTTTCTTTGTGTGTCATAAGTGAATGTGACCCATTTCAAAATGATAAAATCGTTTTATACCTTCTTCTATAAAAAATAGCCTCTGTTTGTCTTACAATTTTTTTAACCACTAACAGCCAAAAGTTTTATATTTCCAGCCACTTTTCAGAACTGTTTAGCCATTACTTGTTTCATTGACTTGGCAACACTGCGGCAGTCACAAACAATGTCGCGCTCTCTGGATTCTTTGGCGGGAACTTGAAAAGAATGGGCGTGGAAAATTTTCAAGTTTTTTCAAAAAGGCTTTAAATTCTCTTGTTACTGTGATCTCAAGAGCTAAAATAACAAATTATGATAAGGACTACCAATAAAATGGATGGGAACGAGGGGGGCGGGGATAACCCGCCCAACTCAGACAAACGCTCTTGGGTCGAGGGCGACGGCACTGGACATCGAAACATTCAAACCGTTATATAGGTTCATTAAAAATACCGTTAAAAGTGTTTGTTTAACTAAAGGCCAATAGTGTAAATCAGTGCAAGAAAGTGAAATAGTAAACAATTCGTGGCTTAAAGTTCCCGCCAAAGAATGCTCATTGACAGATTAGTGCTCGCAAGTGATCTCAGTGAAGTGTGCGAAAATTACGATGAATGGTCTTCCCGCCCGCCGTCGCTAAAACAATTACTAAAGGACATCGAAACATTCAAACCGTTGTATAAATTCATTAAAAGTACCGTTAAGAGTATTTAACTAAAAGCCAATAGTGCAAATCAGTGTAAGAAAATGAAATAGCAAAGAATTAAGTCGTGGCTTAAAGGTCTCGAAACCAGGCCATAAAATCCAACAAAAAAAAGCACAATATCGCAATCGTGTCAATTCGGAATATTAAGTACCTAATTAGGACTTGTAGGACACCAAACTGTAACACTCTACCAAATTAGAACTCTTCCTGGCCTTTTGTTTTGTACGGCAGAACCTACCCAGTGGCCTATTACGATAAGTAGGTACTTATGTAATATTGTAGCAGATGTTCGGTGGGTCAAACCCCGGCTCGGACATTGGACGAGTCTTCGAATATTGCGGAATTGCATTACAAAGTAATACATAAATAATAAGCAATTACAAGGTGTGTGAAGGACCCTGGACATAGGAAACATCCAAGACTCAGGAACAAACATTCGTGCTCATCACACAAATATTTACCTACCCTTATCGGGGATCGATCGAACCCGGGACCGCTAGCTTCGGAGGCAGGGTCACTACCAACTAGGCTAACCGCGTCGTCAACTGTGAACGTTGTAAAATAAATGTGAACTGTTAATTCTATTGTTTATTTTTGCAACTGGAATTTTGGTGATTCATGGATTTCATGGACAAAGCATAAATCAGACAATTACGGGGTCGGACGTTAACAAAAGCCATATTTAAAGAGAAGGAAGCCTTTTTGATCACGGAAGACGTTTAAAAGGCTTCCATCAGACAATGCGGTGTCATTACCGCAAAACAACCGTATCGTCGTAACAGGCAGCCATTAGCGATCAAACGTTATAAGGCGTCAATCTAAAAGTTTTACAAAGCGCTCAGCGAATCGGATTCAATTACTTATTTTTTATTTGGCTGAATCAAAGGTGGTATTGATTACAGGCGATAGATGGCGGGTCGTTACCGTCTTCGTGATTAGAGCGCGGCCGGTGTCGCCGCGACAAAAGAAGTGTCGGCTTACCTCATTAGACACCTCGCGCTAAACGGATTTACCTTTTAAAAACATTTTAGAAACGTTTTACTCCAAAAACCATAGCAACTGAGTCTATCTTTTATGTTATTCCAAAAATGTTCACTGTAACTTCTGAATGTAGCTTAACTTAACATCCTAGGATACTTCTATTAAACTTTATTATATGTATAAGCATAGAAATATATAGTAAGGAACTGCCCAACGCGATTTTCGTGATGCACACTTTTTTGGTGTCAAATGACACCATCGAATACTCGGTAAATATTGCCGACATGGGGTTCTTATTACATTGAGGAAAGGTCCATTATTGGCTGATTCATGCGTTTGGGTTTTGTGGTTCGTAGCTCCTAGCGAGCAATGAATCAGGCAAAATAAGACTGTGTTAATGTGATAAGAACTAAGACATCGGCAATAGATTTCGTAGTTAATAAACTTGTAAATAGATGGCGTTACCATGACGAACTAAGTCATTTGTTCAACGCAGTTGTATTGAACGCCATATCCTTCTTTTGAGATCGTTGTGTATAAGTATATAGAATGAACTCTATATAGCGAAACTGAAGGAACTGGTTTTTTTATGTCACTTGATTGACAAACGAGCTGACGGCCCACCTGATAGAAAGTGGTCACCGCCGCCCATGGACATCTGCAACACCAGAGGTGCTGCCAATGCGTTGCCAGTCTAGGGAGGATGGGGAATGGGGATGGGAGTTTTCGTTAAATGGACAGAAAAAAAAAACACTATTATTTTACTATTATAATATTACGTATAGAATATAGATGCAATGCATAACAACCTAACGACAGTCTAGCAGCAGAGGTAAACACGTGCAAGGTAATCACAATAAAAAAAAAAATGTATATTATATTATATTATTACAATTATCAGAATTATACTTAATTAGTCAACATATTCATATGCCAAAATGACTCATCTTGGCTGTTGGACCCATTTAAAACTATATTTTGACCATGTTACTACCTGTGATGACGAAATAAAGATTTAATTATTATTAATAAACAAAAGCACAGCTACCTACACAGTTGAAATTTTTATTAATTTCGGCAACTTAGAAAGTACTGCTCATTGGTTAATAATGACGTACCTATTGTTGTCGTTATTTAGACTGGGTGCGATGCTACACAGAGTGTATTATTGTATGGACAACAGGGTAAACCAACCTGAGTCAAGTAATTTCGACGTTTTAGGGAGTTTAGCGTTAAACTTTATTTGATAGTTTTTCATATTCGTATATTTGTATTATTAGGACATGAAATGTTATATTTCAAATTGTTTCTTTTGATATTTGGAGATCTTACATCTCCATCTTTATACTTGACCGTGGAGACTGTCTACACCTCCATTTAACCTAGATTAATCGATTTAGATGTTCCTTTGCTTCAATTTTTTTAGGGTTCCGTACTTCAAAAGGAAAAACGAAACCCTTATAGGATCACTCGCGTGTCTGTCTGTCTGTCTGTCTGTCCGTCTGTCACAGCCAATTTGCTCCGAAACTACTGGACCGATTGAGTTGAAGTTTGGTATTCATATGTAAGTTGGTGACCGCAACACGGACGCGTGACATAAATATATGAATTTTAAACATAACGGCCACATTTTGGGGGTAAATTAGAAATTAAAAAAAAAAGGTTTGCCACATATATCGTGTGACATATCAAATGAAAGGGCTTATTGTGAGGATCTTAAATATATTTTGTTTTGAATTTTAAGTAAAATAGTTTAGAAGTTATTCAGGAAAATAGACGAAAAATGACAATTCCTCCCCCTTATTTCCGAAACTACTGAGGCTAAAATTACGAAAAAAATACAAAAAATAGATCTTTACCTATAGATTACAGGAAAACCTATAAGAAGTCCATGGTATTTAAAGTAACCTAGTAAATTTCAGATAATCATGTACGGAACGGAACCCTCTCCACGCGAGTTTAACTCGGACTTGTCCGGTTTTTTTTATTATTATGACTCTTAGAGACTTTATACATCTCTAAGTCACTTAACTTGTCCAGACGCGGATACTATGCATCTCCCTTATTAGTTATTTATTAGAATTAATTTGTACCCATTAGGTTTTTATGTGGCACATTTTCTGTTAGTTTTTAGATAAAACTGTCCTGCCAAAGTTGAAAAAAGACTTACTGCTGAGTTTCTTGCGGCGTTTCTTCTCAGCAGATGTCACCTTTCGAAGCGCTGGTAGATTCAGACATGTAAAAGAGCCCAGGTGGCCTACTTGCAAAATAAATATTTTCGTTTTTTCCTAAAATGATCGTATATCCGGAACGCCATCAAACAATATTTTTTAACTAATTCAAGAATTATTTTATAAGACAATTTTCTAAAATCGGATCGTGTAGCCGCGTTTTCCCTGATTCCGCAATTTCCGAGATACTCTTCGCGGACAAAGTCGAGGGCAGACGCTAGAGAGCCAGCGAGTCCTGCCCACGTCTAATAGCGCCTGTATCCGGTGCTTTTGTGCAGTTGTCCAAACACCCCCCCTCCCCCCTTTCCGGATCCATTACATCACTATCAGACGCACCTGTGTCTGCCTCTCATGGCAAATCAACATCAATTACGAGTCTTGTGACGGACGATATAAGAGCGAGATTGCGGTTCGGGCGCGCCTTGCGCTTCATTGTGAGTCGCGCGATTGAGCTGTCTGTCAAAAGGCCCGAGTGATTGTGAGGTGTTGCGGGTATCGACGCCTGTGCAGATCGGGTGTCGGCTCGCCTCTATTCTACGGCTGTTTGTTTTGGTGGAGATGACAGCTGTCAGCGAATACGGCTTACCCTGCCACAGGTTGCGCCAAACTTCTAGCTTTGAACACAGGGCTAATCGCAGCGCAGTATTTATGATATGACACCAGTGGCGGCACGTGAGGGTAAGCCGGTGCATTATTAAAATAGATATGATACACCGGCTTACCCTCACGCTTCGCCTCTGTATGACACATGTACCTAAAGGTAATATAGCTCAAAATATTTTGCGGAGTTATTTCAGAGCGAACTACTTAAATGTTTTGCACGGACAGTATTTAATCAAACGGTTTCAGTTCAGTAAGTCTTATAATGTAACTGAAATCAAAGTACCAGTTAATCTCTTAATAAATAACAAAATATTTTTGTGAATGCTTAAAGGAAGACCTTGTTTTAACTATAACACCCCACTTTGACTATTGCTTCACTTTCAAAATTCGACCCACTGCCTTGGCCCTCCTTTTCAGTAAAATTTAAAATATATTTAAATATTTTATTCCTGCTATATAAGGGGCACGCAAGTTCTATAACTATTCTGAATTTCAATTTCATAACATTAGTAGTTGCTGAGATAAACAGCTGTGACTTACAGACAGACAGACCATGAATCTCACCATAAGGGTTCCTTTTTTACCTTTTAGGTACAGAACCCTAAAAAAGGCATGATATTATATATATATATATATATATATATATAGGAAAAAAACTTGTAAAGCATTCAATTTATTTCCATTCTGAAACACTGTGACTTATATACATATAGGGTCGCACTACAAATGAAGCAATAAAACTCATTTTTAACTTGCTCCATTCCTTAAATTATGCCGAGACCGAAACAATTTCAGATAAGGTAGTTTAAGTTTGTATTGTGTTAAATGTTCAGTTTCTGAAGTTTGTGCTTTCGTTTATATTATAAGGTACCTTAAGTCTGATGTCTAATTTCAACTGCTTGCCCGCGACACAGGCGGACCCCGGGAAATTTTGTAACAAAATATGTACCAAATAAACGATTTTTTTCTTTTTTACAAAAAAATATGTAAAACCAAATGTGCTTATCTAACTCAAGCGTTTCAATCTAAGGATAAACCGTAACTCTGTGAGAAAGCATTGGCGACTGCAGTGGTTAAAACAGACACAAATACGCACACATTCATACTTTTCTACATACATACATACATAGCAGCACGCTCGAAATCCCAAATGGGGTGGGCAGAGCCACAAGACTACTTGTGGCCACGTTCGATTAATTAGTCCTAAGATGGCATGATGAACCGTATGGTGACAGGTGATCAGCCCATCGCCCATACAGATAGTCCACCATGTTGGAGAGGAGGAGGAGGAGGATACTTTTCTATATCTATTCAATTCACACATATGCAAATGTTTTCCCAAAGGTAATTTTCCTAACCTATATCAATTTTGATTCTCTAAAGAGCCTATTAATTCATTGCGTTTTTATTTAAAACTTGCTTTTCTTGCTTTACGGAACTTTGAAACAAATGTCCAACTACTTTGTATAGGTAGGTAGAATGTTCAACCAAATACAGTATCAGTAGCTATAAATATTTCTGAAAATTGCAACGCCGTCTCTGTGAGTCCTTCGACTCGCGGCGTTGCACTATTAAGAAATATTGTATACGTATATAGTAAGGAAGGCTAAGTTAGCGTTATAGAGTTATTATTATGGTCAGGAAATAAACGCGTCAAAATATAAAATGTTCTAGGATACTCGCGAGTTGATCCGATGTACAAACGTATTTTTACAACGTATATAAGTAGGTGAGCATTGCACTTCGGCTATTCGAACGTTTCCGTCGGCTAAAATACTAAATTCCAACGTCATTTGAGCGCTTGATTGATAATGATAACCATTTGATTTTTAAGCACTCAAATGTTAAGAGAAAATATCCCAATATCATCCCGTATTACCATGCTTAAGAATTTTCTTAAGAAAGGATATTATAAAGTAAAAAATTATTTAGGTACATAAATGATGAAGAAACTTGGCTAGTTCTTAGGGATACCGCAATACGTTAGATACGTATGCAGATATCTCAATCACATTCCAACGTATTAATAATAATAATAAAACCATTTATTTCAGGCACCATTGGCCCATATACAAATACCTTAGAGACTAACATACATATTAAAATAACTTAAAAGTAATTAAAATTATTTAGGGGACGAAAAGGCGTGGCTCCTTAGCGTCGTCCCACCTGGAGTCAGGTCCTGGACAGGCATGGTGCCCCGGAAGCGCCTGAACAGGACACCCTTCGGCCAGAAGTCCGAACACGCGACGGTCTCCAGCAGCGGCCGCGGCACGCGCACCACAAACGAGCTGAAGTGCACGTATTGACGCGATCGCAGCTGGAATACCCTCAGGGAGTAGCCGGACTTCTTGCGGACATACTCCACCATCTCGTCATCTGAGGTGGAGTAGTGCAGGCGCGACACGTACAGCGCCGTGTTCGGTGTGGCGGCTCGCAGGCCGGAGTTGAATTCCAGCTTCGCAGTACCACACAGGCTCTTGCAAGCTCTTGTATTGCGGCGTCCCTCTCGTACGTTAGGTACTACATTTAGGAAGGTGTAATAAGCCTTTAATTAGTATCTAAGTATTATAATTAATTTGTGTCCATTAGGTTTGGTTTGTTGCAATGTATGTGTTAGTTTTACTTAAAAATGTAATGGTAAGTTGCAAAAATACTTTCTGCTGAGTTACATAAATTAATTTGTTCTCTTGTTCGTGTTGATCGTAGGTTCTCTTGTTTGTAGATTATCAGTCTACCATTGCTTGGCGCGGTGGAAGATTGGAAGAGATTGCTAGACGGAATCAAGTCTTTTATTACTCTGTGTAGATTAGATATGCGATTAACTTAGACGAAGCCAACTACGCCCAAGGACAATTCACTAAAATTCAGTAATTAGCAGGAGTCGTGTCAATCGTCGATTTCAATTAGGGAACGCATTAATTAGTCGCCGGCCACCACGATTTTAGGCGCCATTTTGGAAGAGGTGGCGAATCAAATAATGGAGAAATAATTTAATCAATGGCATGTCACCGGTATTCACACCTTCGGTCAGGGTGGTAGGGCTGGATTCACCTTGCGCGCGCGACAGGGGGTGGTGAAAAAAATGTGTGGTTGTCGCGGCGTGTGAGCCGCCTTAATAGGTGACGCCGCCCCCGCAGCCACTCCGGGCTGGGACGCCGAGTTGCACCTCAAATTCTTTAATAGTATCCAGCGAACCTTTCACACCGCAATCGAACCATAAGTACCACACACATGGATTTGTCAAAGACAGTTTATATTGCAGCTCGACGTACATGTAGACCTTTCTCATTTCGTAAATCGACTTTCATTATAATACCAGCTTTTTCCCGTGATTTCGTCTTTCATTCATTCCTGAAAATCCTTCCAAGATATCGGGATAAGAAGTAGCCGAATCGGTCAAATTCACAAACGAATCGAATTCACTTAAGCATTTGATTAGAGATTGAAAGAGTAACAAACAAACAAACACACTTTCGTATTTGTTAACTCAATATTGTGATTGTCAGCAGTTAATTATATTGTTGTCCTCAGCACCAGCCAAGGTACCAAGGTGCCAGGCAATTTAAGGTACTACTATGTATTTTTACCCAGCGGTATTTACTCAGCAGTACCCAAAAGGATTCAACCTTGAGCCAATCAGTATGAAAGTTTAGCCGAGGGTAACAGAAGTTAAACACATACATTATTTTAGAATTTCATGTATCCAAGCACTTTGGACATATTTATTGAGCCAGAGAGTGAGGTTTATTATGAAACCTCGCTATTTGCATGTGCTATTGTATAAAGTTTAAGGGCAATAAAATACGATCTCATCCTAAACATTATAATAATCAGTAGATACTATACATAATATACGAGGAAATAATACAACGGGGAAAATAAATGTAATATAATACAAAAATGTCATTTAGAGTTTTTGTCTGTTTGTTTTTACATGATATAGTAACTGGTGAAGAGATTAAAAAGGGAATTTAACAAGTGGATTAAGGAAGGTCCCAGGTAACATCAAATCTTCGGTCTATTGTAATGCTATGTAAAAAAAAGGTTCAACAACTAAAGACGGCTGGCGCTCTGTGCGTACGGAAGTAGTCGTGGGCATAGCTAGTTAAAATAACATAACATTATTGAATTCCTATATGTTGTTCAACTTTAGAGTATAAACTAAAATCAAGCCAAATTTGATATCTGAATCTTAAGCCGTTTTGGAAATACAGCTGGAACAACATTGTTATTGAAATTGTTAGGGTATCAATTTATGGGGAGCTTCTCAGGCTTTAAACTTTTTGATATTTTTATTATTGGCTACTATTCTTGCCATAACTGCTTTACCTCTTATCGTTGCTGAGCTAGAGGCCTCTGACAGACGGACGGACGGGCGGAACGTCTTGCCTAATGAATAAATGCGCTCGGTGGCACTCGCGGTCCGCCGCGGGAGCGCAGGAGCGGGCCCCATTAGGTCCCCTTCGCACTCTTTGCACCCACAAATTCAAATGAAATTGCATAATTCGCACGCAGGCGCCCGCGGGGGGGCCGGCGGCGGGGAGGGGGGGGAGGCACTGAGACGTTTTTTGTGTCTAATGAAGACTATTCGAGTTGCAACGGGTTGCGTGTCCTCCGCCGCGCGCAGCTAAAGGATGTCATTTAATTTCACGGAAGATATTCTATGAATGCAATGCAGTGGTTAATTTTATTTTCCGTACTTTATTACTTTTCATTTTAGATTCTGAATAAAATATTACTTTCATATTTAGCAAATGTTATTCTAATTGTGTTGGAAGACGATAAATGTCGTACGTAAGTGCCACTTGATACTACATGGATGATCTCATATCCGGCAGCTGACTGTCCATACACTAATAGTACATAATTAGCCCCCAATTACATTATCTTTTTATCAAGGCTGTAAATATTCCGCCCTTTTGCATCAGCTTGTACCTTAAAAAAAGCGATCAATTGCGATTCTGACTCGCGTGACGAGGGTCCCGTACGTACCTATGAAAAAAAACAGTATCGTTTAGGTATGTAAGGAACCCTAAAAAATTATAATTAATAGTAGTTTATGCAACGGTTGCATAATGATAGGCCTTAAAACACTAGTGCGGTTTTCATGAAACGAGCCGATAGGCGAGTTTCATAATAAGATCGCACGTGTGTTTTAAGGCCAAATTATGCAGAGTTGCATACATAACTTTATCTACACACATATTATAAATCCTCCATGATGGGTTCAGAAACAATATTTTCTGGCAACAAGTTATTTGTTGCAATCGTGGCTGCATATTTCCGATATCCGGCGCATTTTCACATCACACACACTCTGAGAAGACTACTTACTATTCATATTTTCAACTAAAATGTAAATTACAAACAACTTTTTCTATTCAATTCAACAACAATTCTACTTTCGTTCAGAAAAACTTCAACATGGCGGCAATACGATCCTCCGTCAAGACTTTTAAATCATAGACAAACGGATGAAGTCTCTATTCTCACGTCACTCGAGATCAAATATTGTGCAGTTTATACCTATTAAAAAAACATACTGAATTGACGTTTCGTATCAATAACTGTTTTAATATCTATGGATACTAGAATGAGTTTTGACAGCTGTTCCAAATTTAATCTCATTTCTTTACTAAAAACGATAAAGAAGTCATGTTATTTCTTTATCGCAGCACTGGTTTTTCCTAATTGGTTGTCAAAATGGTGTTCATTTCATAAAGTTTTTGATTAACCAATGGAGGTTTTATGATATGGGTGTAGATAAATACATTTTCATAACCGGGTAATCTTTTAAAGCCTACATTACGACACAAAACTAGGAATAATTACGCAAGCTCCTATAGCTCTATGCAACATATTGTATGTTGAGTGTGGTACGAACTCGCAAAGGTTATTTCGTTTTATTTTGTACTCCTTCGTTTTTTTTTCTTGTAAAATATACCTAAGTTACTCTCAGCTCAGCATGATAATTTGGGATTCTTGGGTTGGCTTGGGCATATAGAAAAGATAAAAAAGTGGAACTGTCATTTATTGCACATTTTTGTAATTAAATAATAAAATCTTGTACATTTTTGTTATTTTTAAACAAAACCCTTTCACATGACACCCCTTTTGTTAAACCTATTGCTTGACTTTCAAAGTTCTACCCACTTCCTTGATCCTTTTTATAATAAAACTTTCAATATATTAAAACACTTTATTCCTGCATTATATTAGGGCACGCGAGTCCCATAACTATTCCACATTTCAAGTTCGTAACAAAGGTAGTTGCTGAGATAAACGGCTGTGACATACAGATGGACGGACATACAATGAAGCCTCAAACAAAACAACACAGACTTCAAAAACCCTTTACAAAGTAAGAAAAATATTGGCTTTCTTTAGTAAATAAAGTAGAAACATCATAAAGGCCATTATTTCTTACATTTCAAAGGTTTTCTTTTCAGTATTTTTTGTTAAAAATAATTTTAATTTTGCGTTTTTCGTGTACATCCCTACTAATATTATAAAAGTAAAAGTAACTGTCTATTACTGTAAATGTCTGTCTGTCTGTTACATTTTAACGGCGAAATCGCTGTACCGATTCTGATGAAATTTGGTATGGGCTCTAGGAAAAGATAGTCTACTTTTATTAAGAAAACCAACCCTTAAAAGGGTGACATAGGGGCGATAAACGATAGGGTATTTCTCCAAGTTGGTCCAGTTGTGACCGAAGTCGAGGTCTGATGAGAGGATCTATGAGGAATCGAAGGAACTCCTCAAATATTATAGGCATGCATATAGAAATTTTGATATTTTCTTTCATAACTCAAGCAGTTGCGTTTCAAAAACATTATTTGGTGAAGTGGAACTGATGATGAAGACCACGGGTGACCACCGGAACTCCTCAATTATAAGTATTTCACGGGTGGTGATTAGATTTCTGTAAGAGATTTGGAAGCAACTTATGCTCATGTCTGTTTGTCTGATTGTATTTGCGCGCTAAACTTTAAAACTACTGGGTGGAAATAAACTAAGAATAGTTATTTTTTTTATAGTAAGAGGGGGGCAAACGAGCAGGCGTGTTACCTGTAGTATGTATTGTTATCCATTTAAATGTGTGAGTTTGGTCTTTTAATGTAGGTAAATCAACATTGCCTTTGCCTTCATCATTTACTTAACTAATTATACTTACTTTAGAATCTTCTAAAGTCACAGATTTTTAATTATGCGCAACAAGAAAAAGTTGTTCGCGTAATAATTATATTTCACTTTTACCGTGCGAAGCTGGGGCGGGTCGCTAGTAGACTATAAAATCTCCCTTATTAGTTATTTATTATAATTTATTTGAGTCCATTAGGTTTTTATGTGCTAGCTTTAGTTAAAAATCGAATGTTATAGTTGAAAAAAGACCATTACTGCTGAGTTTCTTGCGGCGTTTCTTCTCAGCAGATGTCACCTTTCAAAGCGCTGGTACATTCAGACATGTGGAAGAGACCGTGTGGTCTACCTGCTGAATAAATATTTTCATTATCATTTTCCGATTTGCTGAAATTTGTTATGGCGATAGTTTGAGCCCTGGGGAAGACACAGGCTACTTTTTTTTTGACACCAACCCTTAAAAGAGTGCAGTCAGGGGCTGGAAAACTGATAAACGGCCCGATCGAGCGCTCGACAAGAGCTCGTAATTTGAGGGAACACAACCTAAATGTAATAGTCAGTTACATTGAAATTCGTTACGTTATAAAGACTGGAATACATTCCCACGTGTTCCATGTCTTCGTGGAAATGTATTCCACGAAGACAAAACGTTGCGGATAAAAGCTTTATGTATAGTGTTGTAATATATAGGTTCATTACATTCACAACAACATTACAGTGTTTATAAACCCCAATTTTGTTTCACCTCGAGTTTTCTCAAACATACGATAGTTATTACTGTTACAAACATCAGACTAAACCTCCCACATCGATGCGGCTTGTAGTTTATTTTAAAAAAAATCATCAAAGTTTCCATATATATATATCCGGGTCATGAAATTCACAAAATATTTTTTCGCTAAAAAAGTGGACAACTTATTAAAGTTTTGATTTCATTATTTAAACGTGTACCGTAAGTATCCACAATTTATTATTGATATACTGCAGTTACTTGAAGAGATATTAATATTTTTCTCACTTTTGGTTTTTATTTTTTTATTTCAGTATAACGCCGTATTAGATGGAGATTTATATACTAAACGATAACTTAAATATGCCTTTATCAGCAGTATTAAAACTACAATCTAATCCTGCGTTACTCAGAAGATATAAACAATTTCATTTTATTTCCAGGGTTGTGACTTTGCACATCCGGGTGCCAATGATCCGAGTATAAAACCAATTTATAAAAAAACACGATTTTTGCCTTTGTCTTCATTAGTGAAGACAAAATTTTGACCGACATCAATATCCGCAACTGAATAATCAATAGATTTTAGAAAATAACTGGACAACTTATTAAAGTTTTGATTTCATTATTTAAACGTGCATATAATACCGTAAGTATCCACAATTTATTATTGATATACTGCAGTTACTTGAAGAGATATTAATATTTTTCTCACTTTTTTTTATTTTTTTATTTCAGTATAACGCCGTATTAGATGGAGATTTATATACTAAACGATAGCTTAAATATGGTGTTTTGTTGGTAGTGGATTTTTCTTTAATTTATTTAATCTTTATTTTAGTTCAAAATCTGTAATTAAGGGGTATGGGGTAACTGTATATCCGCTAACTCCTCCTAAACCACGCAACTCATTTAGATGCGGTTTTCACCAATGGACGACCTGGTTCATTAGGAAGGATTATATTTACATAGCATTCTAAATAAGTCTTAATATAGTAGAGAAAATCCAATGTTTTTTTTATCAAGTCGTCAAAAATTCAATATTTTGGCGCTTAATTAGCTGACGCTTGGTTAAACCTTAAGTAATATATCAAAATAATGTAATAAATAATTGTAGTTCTTTAAAAAGCCTAGAGAAAAGTCCGCGATTGCATATGTCTATCTCTTAAGATTGACTCACAGTAACCATTTTTATGTTTGAAAAATTTATTAAACATTATTAGGTTATTTGCGAAGCTATTTTCTCCTAATTCAGTATTAATCCTTATCCATAAAAATACATTCTCTACCTTGAGAATTTAATGTAGATTAAAATTGTCCCTTACACTATGTGATTTAAATATATAATTTAGAAGATACCAAAGATTAAAGAAACCGAAAAAATTATTCACGAACCGCGAGCTATACCCCGTGACGGGTTAATCTCAGGTTGTCCAGATCGCAAAATGACTAGATAGGTTGATTGACTACATCCCATAATGACTCAGTCGCATAATGCCAAGATCTCTGTTTGACCACATCGCACAATGACTAGGTCGCAAAATGGCCAGAACTTTATTTGACTACATCGCACAATGACTAGGTCGCAAAATGCC
The DNA here is from genome assembly GCA_947859335.1 of Tortricodes alternella. Classification (NCBI taxonomy): domain Eukaryota; kingdom Metazoa; phylum Arthropoda; class Insecta; order Lepidoptera; family Tortricidae; genus Tortricodes; species Tortricodes alternella. Next base: position 8,152,621 of record OX401968.1, read on the forward strand.
CAGATCTTTATTTGACCACATTGCATAATGACTTCACTGGGTCGCAAAATGACTAGATAGCTTATTTGTCTAGTTTGTGTTTTGTTCCATAAATGAACAGTCAAATGAAACCCCTAACTACGTAATTTTGGGTTGTTATTTTTAATGAATTACCATTTTGTAACTTAAAACCTAAAAATATATTTTTAAACTAAAATATTTTCTTATTCTAAATTTGAACTAATAATATACCTTATTTTGCGACCCAGTGAAGTCATTTGCGATGTGGTCAAATAAAGATCTGGGCATTTTGCGACCTAGTCATTGTGCGATGTAGTCAAATAAAGATCTGGCTATTTTGCGCCCTAGTCATTGTGCGATGTGGTCAAATAAAGATCTGGATATTATGCGACTTAGTCATTATGCGATGTAGTCAATCAACCTATCTAGTCATTTTGCGATCTGGACAACCTGAGTTTAACCCCTCGTGACAAACTTAACTTTGCCATTGGAAAACTGATATCGCCATAGGTCGGGTCAGTTTATCAACACCGCAAATAAGTTTGTAATTACAAAAACTCCCATATCTCCGCCATTTTGAAAAATTTCGGAAATCTGAATCGACGAATAAATTCTATATAATTATCAAACCTGCTCACAAAATTTCACAACAATCGGTTGAGAACTGCGACCTGCGCCCTCTATTCGGGAACGCTAAGTGATTCTGTAGCGACTCATAAGCCAGATTTCTCATCCCACTCTTCCGCACGACGCGTAATACGTAAGAGCGAGATGAGAGATCTGGCTTACGAGTCGCTACAGAATCACTTAGCGTTCCCGAATGAGGCGCCTGTAGACGAGAACAAATGGACATCCGCTGGACATACGAAAGCATCTTTGCCCAAGCTGAAACGGAGACGCTTCGCTCGCTTCGCTCGCTCGGTTGATAAATATATGCTGTCATAACAATGGCAAAATTGGGTTAGTTATTTTATTTTAAATTGTGCTGTGTTGTTGTCAAAGGTGAGATATCCTTACGCCTATCTGAAGACACCTTTACTAATGCGAAAGTTGTATTCATTACAAACCTCCATTCTCAAATAACTTGTCCCCGGTCTGAAAACAAACGACCCATTCTACCTTAATCAAAACAAATCGATATAGAAATCCGATATTCCTTCCGTTAAATTTATCGATCGAAAAGGGATCGAGTAAAGTAATCGATCAAACAAAAGCGTTTCGGATATTGATCTCTTGCCGAAAACGTGAATGAACCCATTCATAAGCATCCTTCGGAGACTAGGTTATATTTGCCATTTCTTTAACATGTGCAATTCGTGTTATAGGTAGGTACGGTATGTTAGACCGAAACAAGTTTTGAATCGTTAATGTCGGTTTGAATGGCGACAATGTTTTGTAATTCTGCGAAATTATATTAGCAGAAACAATTATTTTACAGCACACTTCAAACTAAACTACTCAAATGGAGTAAAGACCTGAATTAATGGTACCCAGTGAAGTATGGCCGGGTGCTTTGAGCTCATGTACCGCGGAAAACCTCGAACCGCGACATTTCCCCAATGATTAAAGCCTCGAGCCTCCCTCCACTCCATTATACCAAACTGTAATCACGCAACTATCCCGCCCGCGCCGCACTCGGCACAAATCAAACCTGCAAGTTAACGTTACGTCTCCATGTAACAAGGGCGCGGCTCGAAACGTAAACGCGCGCCGCAACTCCGTGCGAGAAACGGAGTTCGCCCACATAATTATTTAAGTTAATGATATACTACACCTTTCTTGGTGTAAATGAATTCTTTTTGCGGTGTGAGGGAGAGAGATGACGCTATGTGAAAGTATTCGGGTTGGAGAAGGAGGGAGCTTGGGGAGGTGCCACCCTCATTTGGCAAAGCAGGCTCTTTGAATTATAATATTGTAGTGGCGAGCTACACTGCTTACCTGGGCACATTGTATAGCTAGGTTATATAGAAGCCGCGGCCTTTTTTATACAGCAGTTTTTATTTATTTAATAGCTGTAATGTGTGAAATTATGAAGGTACCACGGTGATTAGCTGAAGGCCCGAAAGAGCTTAAATAGAATTAGCAAACTTTACGGATATAATTCGGAAAATAATTCATCATATATAATTGCAAACGAAATGTACCGAGACATACAAATCTGTTGCGGTACATTTTTCGAAGTTTACATTCGTAAATAAAATCTAAAGGCCATGCTCATCATCCGTGCTCTCGTTGGTGGAGTCACGTCATTCTTCTCTAATATTGGGTCGAATTCGAAGCGATGTCGCGTAAATCTTAAATTTTGTATAGCACCAAGCTGCCAAAAGCAAGTTTGACGTTTCTTATTTCAAGTTTAGCGACTTTTGAATTTAGCAAACACACTTTCGAATTGGTCCCACTATCTATACCTACAAATCAAAAGTTTGTGAGTATGTGCGTGTGTGAGTTAGTATATATGTTACTCCTTCACGCTTCAAATCAAATCAAATCAAATCAAATATCATTTATTTCCAGAAAAAGGTTACACTTCTTATAGATAAGCAGTTTTGTTAAGCATATAGACTTAATGTACTAGATTGGCTGTGGTCCTCACACTAGGACAAGCCTGTGACGTGAGGGCCTTTAGAAAGGATTACTTAAATTGTTAATACAGTGTAGCTAGAAGGATTTCGATGAAATTTGGAATGGAGATAGCTTATACCCTGGATTAAAACGTAGGATACTTTTTATTCCAATCCCACGCAAATAAATTAGCAAGCACAGCTAGTATTGAATATGTTTTTATTGCGTTTTGGCATCACTCAGTGTTCACTGACAGCGGCTTGGAGGCAGGGTGTCCAGGCCCCTCTACCATAGGCAACTCTGGGCAAGTGCCCATTAGGGCCCCGCGATCCATGGGGTCCCTACTCCTTTTCCATGTTGTTAATAAGTCCTCTGTCATAGGGGACCCATTATCCTAAAGTGCCCAGGGCTTCTAGCGACGGCGCTGTGGGTGTCAACGGTATTAAGTATAAAAAATTTTGGTCGCTTTTAAGTATACTATCAATTTATCATAGGTACGTACCTCTTGCTTAGGTACGTTTGTTATACCCAAAGAGAAAATAGCCCCGCGTGCGACATATAGGTATTATAACTTAGTTATATTATTGCGGTTTGAAAACCCTGTATGGGATTGGTCGTCTTACTTTTTGAGCTTTAAGTATAGCCGACAGCCACAAGGAAACAATGTTGCGAGGTAAGGAATTATTATTTTTCTAGAAATAACCAAACCGGTATTTTGTTCGACTAATGATCTTTTTTCCTACACCTGCACAAAGGTTTACTGGTAGAAAATACTCCTAGCATTAAGTCAGCCTTTTGTATTCGTATTCATATTCATATTCATATTCATTTATTAGGGTTCCGTACATCAAAAAGAAAAATGAACCCTTATAGGATCACTCGTGTGTCTGTCTGTCTGTCTGTCTGTCTGTCTTTTGCTCCGAAACGACTGGACCGGTTAAATTGAAATTTGGTACACATATGTAAATTGGTGACCGCAACAGGGATGTGTAACGTAAATAAATTAATTTTGAACATGGGGCCCATTTTAAGGGGGCAAATTAGAAAATTAAAAAAAAAGTTACGCAAACTATATCATGTTACATATCAAATGAAAGGGCTTATTGTGAGGATCTTAAATATGTTTTTTTTTGGAATTTTAAAATTAATGGTTTGGAAGTTATTTAGGAAAATAGGCGAAAATTTACTATACCCTTATCTCCGAAACTACCGGCCTAAAATTTTGAAAAAAATACATAAAATAGTTCTTTATCTATAGATTACAGGAAAACCTATAAGAAGTCTATGGTATTTAAAGTAACATAGGAAATTTCAGTTAAACATGTATGGAACGGAACCCTCTCCACGCGGGTTTCACTCGCACTTGTCCGGTTTTTTAGTTGCAACCATGATATTACAAGATACGTACAACAGACGTACGCACAAATATTACAATTACTATTGTTGTGCATTAATAATGTGAAAAAGAAAATCGGGGGCTATGTATGGAAAGAAACTAATAGTAGTTTATGCAACGGTTGCATAATGATAGGCCTTAAAACACTAGTGCGGTTTTCATGAAACGAGCCGATAGGCGAGTTTCATAATAAGATCGCACGTGTGTTTTAAGGCCAAATTATGCAGAGTTGCATACATAACTTTATCTACACACATATTATAAATCCTCCATGATGGGTTCAGAAACAATATTTTCTGGCAACAAGTTATTTGTTGCAATCGTGGCTGCATATTTCCGATATCCGGCGCATTTTCACATCACACACACTCCGAGAAGACTACTTACTATTCATATTTTCAACTAAAATGTAAATTACAAACTACTTTTTCTATTCAATTCAAAAACAATTCTACTTTCGTTCAGCAAAACACCAACATGGCGATCCTCCGTCAAGACCATTTTTTTTTTTAATCATAGACAAACGGATGAAGTCTCTATTCTCACGTCACTCGAGATCAAATATTGTGCAGTTTATATTAAAAAAACATACTGAATTGACGTTTCGTATCAATAACTGTTTTAATATCTATGGATACTAGAATAGAGACCCACTTGAGTTTTGACAGCTGTTCCAAATTTAATCTCATTTCTTTACTAAAAACGATAAAGAAGTCATGTTATTTCTTTATCGCAGCACTGGTTTTTCCTAATTGGTTGTCAAAATGGTGGTCATTTCCTAAGGTTTTTGATTAACCAATGGAGGTTTTAAGATATGGGTGTAGATAAAATAGTTTCAATGCGTAAATTTGCCTTATCAGTAACGCCTGACGACCTTTTGAAGATTGCGGGACTCGGCTGGATGCGAACAGCACAGAATCGGTCGTTGTGGCGATCATTGGGTTAGGCCTATGTCCAGCAGTGGACATCTTTCGGTTGAAATGGTGATGAGACGATATATCAAGAGTCATATACAAAGTAGTTAATCATATAACTATTGTATTTTTTATGGAAAGCTTCAGATAATGAACAGAATACAGTCGCCACTTAAATTAAAATGAATGTAGTCGTAATTTATTATGCAGCGACTCTGCAATGGGCCGTTGCGATCTGAAAGTTTATCAGCGGCCTAGCTAGGTGACAGGGGTATAACTAAACCCCGTTTTATTTCTCTGACTACCTCTTTTATCGGCACTAGTAAGAAAGAAAGAAAATATAATTATTAGCCAGAAAAAAATGAACATAATGATAGGTTTAATATTTTACTAAATAACTTCAAAAATATTTATTTTAAAATTTAAAAAAAATACATGCTTTGATTCATAACAAGCCCTTTCATTTTGATATGTCACACGCCATAGTGTGCATACATTTTTTAACACATTTTTATTAGGTTCACTTGTAACTAACAATGTAATAAAATCTAAGAAGTAAATTGTAACCTACTTCTAATTGTAGTATCGAAATGAAACTTGGTATGTTTATGTAGTTCGGAGCACAATACAATAATTTGATATCATCAAGTCGATCTGAGGATAGGATCAGGAGATGGACAGTGGAACTCTTCAATGGCTACTAGTAAACTCCTCGAGTTTGGGCTGTTTTGTGTATTTTGACGAGTCAAATACATTACACTTGATGACGAGGGTATGATGATGGAGGCAGGAGCGTGTTTTTTAGTTTTTTTAAACTATATATTGTTAAATTTCATTTATTTAAGTTACACGTCCGTGTTGCGATCACCGACTTAGATAATTATTATGTGTAACGAATTTTAACTCAATCGGTTCAGTAGTTTCGGAGTAAATTGGCTGTGACAGACGGACCTACAGAGACACGAGTAATCCTATAAGGGTTCCATTTTTTCTTTTCTAGGTACGGAATCCTAAAATGAAAAGAAACAAGCATGTTGGCAAAATGCAGGAAAGGTGCTGCAGCTTTGGAGCTTCAACGCTGATTTTCAACTAGTATAGTGAAAGAGACGCACTTGGAGATAAGATGGTAAGACGGTGTTAACTTGTCCTCCTGTCAACCTTGCTAGGGCCGCTGCTAAATATGTTCGACTAAGTACTTATAGTTTTTAGATTAAAGATACGATATAAAATCGTGGTACTTTGATCACAACGACAATTTTGTCGACGAATCTCAAATGAAGTCGACTCTACGAAAGGGCAGATCCAGGCTTCAGGTCAGGGGGGGTCACTCGACCAAAACATCCAAAATAAGTAGGTACTACAAGGAATCATACACACATACATATATCACGATGTTTCCCAAAGGGGGTTTAGAGTACTCTTGACTGGCCTTTCTTAAGAACACGTCCTCGATCTGGGTCTTGGTCTGGTTACAAGGCATATTGTGACATATTGATTTTTAGTAAGTACTAACTGTAAAAAGGGGGGGGGGGGGGTCATGATGGATTCACGCTTGACTCCATAAAGAAATAAAGCTCAAAGTTGAAGTACAAAGTAACCCAAATTTAACCTGAATAAGTTCGAAGATATGTTACTTTATACGTTCACTTTGAGCTTTATTTCTTTACTAGCTTCTGTCCGCGACTCGTCCGCATGGAATTTGTTTATCACTGCTCCCTCGGGAACGGTTATTTTTTTTGCGATAAGAAGTAACGTGTCCTTTTACAACCATCGCTATGTAAAAAATCAAATCAATCCTTCGCATTGTTTTAACGCGAAATGGTGAATACCTATACTGAAAATAATCCAAACGACTGACCAGTGATTAAATACTTAGGGTAAAAAATAAGAATTCCATTCTTAAAGTATTTCAGTCAGGTTAATATTAAAAATCAAAACTACCTACATCGTAATGAAATGTGGATAAACCTTGGTAATTTTTGATTCAATAAACAATACCGCTTTTCCATTCTTGATATTTGAAAGATGAGTAGGCAGCAATCATTGCAAAGGCGGAAAGCAAATCGTCGTCCAGATTAAGATGGAGCTTCAGTTGTTATATAAGTATCTGCGCAATCTTGGCTGCGTTGCGGCGGATCGGAATCAGTAAATTGCACTGAAGTGATCGTAAGTCCTGATAAATTACAACTTTTAAGTGCAAGTCTCTCCTCTGCTGCACTGGGAGTGAAGAAATAGCATAGAATGCGTGCAGATGCTTATCATCCTGGCATGTCGTAAAAGTCGACTAAGGGACGGGTCCTCACCAACATGGTGGACCATCTGTATGGGCGATGGGCTGATCACCTGTCACCATACGGTTCATCATACCATCTTAGAACTAATTAATCGAACGTGGCCACAAGTAGTCTTGTGGCTCTGCCCACCCCATTAGGGACTTCGGGCGTGATGCTATGTATGTGTATGTGTTTAAGTGCAATTTGTTTAGCTTGTGCAATGTGGGCACATTAAATATTATCTTTTGTTTAATTATTTACCGAGATGTATTAGAGTCAATTATTGACCGAGCGGGCGAAGCGTCTCCGGCCTCTATGTCCGGCGGCTGTCCGGCGGCTGTCCGGTGGATGTCCATTTGTTCTCCTCTACAGGGCTATTCGGGAATGTCTAAATAAAACACACTCGTATAATGGTGGCGGTGGTTGGCAGCATTTTGGTGGCGTTAGCTGATAGGTGGGACTCCCCCCTACTGCAGCGTTGGACAAACCTCCACGCTGTTGTATAAATAATGTATAAATAAATGTAAATTATAAATTATAATGTAAATGAATTGTACTAACACTAGGATATAAGTTTTAATTGTAATTTGTGTAACTTAGAGAATACGGATTATGTCCGAAATAAATGATTTGATTAAATAAATTAAATTAAATAAATCAGGGGACAATCTTTACACAAATCGATCTAGTCCCAAAGTAAGCTCTAAAAGCTTGTGTTATGGGTACTAGACGACGATATAAATACTTATATAGAGAAATAAATACTTAAATACATAGGAAACATCCATAACTCGGGAACAAACATTCATGCTCATCACACAAATATTTGCCCTTACCGGGGATCGAACCCGGGACGCTTGCGTCGGAGGCAGGGTCACTACCAACTAGGCCAACCGCGTCGTCAAATCGTCGATTGATTGATTGATTGATATTTCTTTTTCAGGTTAGAGTCGATTTTTTGATTTGCATCGTTACATCCATGTTCGATTTCTTATGACGTCATGAACCCTATGGCACTACAGACCTAACTGCCAAAATAATAAGTATTTAAGGATCGACGGTGGAACGGGGAAATGGACATAACCTTAAGCTAAAATCATAACCCTCCTTTCCGTAGTTGGGTGAAAGTTGTTTTGTTGTTTTCGATATGGCTGCAAGATTGATTGATTGTTATAAAGTTTTTCAAATAAGACGCAAGCAAAACGAAAATAAGTTGTGTCCGGAAGGCCTTTCACGAACAAACCTATCCACTAGCGAACCGGGCATCTATTAGATATTGCGGTTACTATCAAGTTAATAAGAGCTACCATATCATAGCAAAATAATTTGCGAAATCGTTTAGGCAATGTCGAATAGAGGTCCCGGGTCAATATTCGACATTGATCTAAGTGATACAGGAGTTGAGCGTCAATTCGGGAACGTCTCAGCGATATTGTAGTGACTCGTGAGCGAGATTCGCATTCCGCTCTTACGCATATCGTAATATCACTTAGCATTCCCGAATAGAGGCGCAGGTCGCATTTCTCAATCAATTATCGTGAAATTTTGTGAGCAGGTTCGATAATTATATGGAATTCTTTTTTTCAATTCAGTTTCATAAATTTTTCTACATGGCGGAGATATGGGGGCATTTGCGATTACAAAGTTACTTGCGGTGTTGGTAAACTGACCGCGACCTATGTCGATGAATGCTGATAACAGTTTTCCATCGGCAAAGCTAAGTCTGTCGCGCGGTCCACGGTTCCCGGAGCCACTACTTTATAGTTTTACATAATATCTTAAAATTAAATATTGGGATGAGTGCCCGTTGAATTCTACTCTAGTTACGAGATGTCATAATGAAAAAAAAATGAAAAAATGAAAATATTTATTTTTTGCAAGTAGGCCACCTGGGCTCTTTTACATGTCTGAATCTACCAGCGCTTCGAAAGGTGACATCTGCTGAGAAGAAACGCCGCAAGAAACTCAGCAGTAAGTCTTTTTTCAACTTTGGCAGTACAGTTTTATCTAAAAACTAAAACAAAATGTGCAACATAAAAACCTAATGGGTACAAATTAATTCTAATAAATAACTAATAAGGGAGATGTATAGTCTCCACGTCTGGAAAAGTTAAGTGACTTAGAGATGTAAAAAGTCTCTAAGAGTCATAATAATAAAATAAAAATTGAAGCAAAGAAACATCTAAATAGATTAATCTAGGTTAAATGGAGGTGTAGACAGTCTCCACGGTCAAGTACAAAGATGGAGATGTAAGGTCTCCAAATATCAAAAGAAACAATTTGAAATATAACATTTCATGTCCTAACAATACAAATATACGAATATGAAAAAGTATCAAATATAGTATAGAGAACACTATGAAGTCTCTCTAGTCAGGTTCAGATATCGCACAAAACTAATAAATTAAACACTAACCAATTTAAATGGTCCTTGCGAGCATGAACCGTCCGGACCCCACAGACAGCACCCGTTCACGAGTATGACGCGTATCTCAGCCATCGTCTCCCTCAACCATGTTTTAGGGAAGGTGGCGACCCGATCAACGACGCCGCCGTAAGCAAAGACCTTTGAGCGAGCATGACATGCTCATGCTTCCGGACAAGAATGAAATAAATCAACGCAGATACGAGTAGCCGTCCGACGAGAGATGTCACTAATGACGTAATAATGTAATGATGTAATAGAAGGCTGATCAGCGATGCGTTGCCAATCGAAGCTTTAAACCCTAGATCATTGGCGTAGAGTCGCTTGCCTATTGGTCTAATATAAGATATATTTTAGAGAGTGTGCCGTGGGTTTGCTTGACTTGCTGCCCCCTCTACTTTTCATCATCGGACCACCAGATACCCGGAGTCACTCCAGAGATACTTGCGGGAATCTGGTGTACGTTGTAAATAAATTAGAATAAATGTAAATAAAATTGCATGCCATACGGCTGCTTATGTGTTGGAGAGTTGTTTATTTAATAGAAACATTTTTAACTTTTGGTCTTAAAATAGACAACTGATTTAAGAATATTTAAGTTTTAATCGTAATGTTGGTTTTGCACTGGACGTTTAGATGACTCCGACACATGCTTACATAGATCTAAATTCCTCATGATGCAGGTACCTTTGAACCTTAAAATGTACACTGCACCGAATGTGTAAATAAATTGTTAATTATAATGTACTTCATTTGATCTAAAAACAAATTATACTAAGTGTACATACACAAAATCACTGTAAAAACCGTTAGGGTAATTTTAATACCAAGAGTATTCAAAAATATTGTACAATTTTATTGTGTTCAAATATAATAGTTTTACAATTAAAAAAATGTGAGATGATGAAATAATAATAAAATATTTATTTAAATAATTCAATAGTTTTAAAAATATCTAACTGTTTTAGATTTTAAATCAAAAAGTACCTTGCTGCACCTACCGAACATGAAATCAAATGTAGGTAGGTACTCCGTCCTGATTCAAATTATAATAAAAACTCATCTAGCTCCGCTCGGAATCCTCTGATACTCATGATTTTTTATTTTAAACGATGAAGACGAGCCCTTTGTGCGTCACTTAAGGTTATTTCGTCTCATATTTTTACTTTGGGATAATCCCAACTTAAAACTTTCAACAAGAAATCTCTCAAATCACAATCACAGATGAACGACTGATATTTCTGTCGATAATCAATGACAGCACCTACAAAATAGTATTTTGTACTATTTCAATATAAATAAGTATTACAATCTTCGAGATATTTCAACTTTTCACAACCGACCCACCTGCGAAATAAAAAAAAGAAACGTTTTTTTTAAAGTAAGAGGGTGGCAAACGAGCAGGCGGGTTACCTGATGGTAAGCAATCACCGCCGCCCATGGACACCCGCAACACCAGGGGAACACGGATGCGTTGCCGGCCCTTTGAGAAAGGAGTAGGCTCGTTTTTTGAAGATCCCTAGGTTGTATCGGTCCAGGAAACGTTGCTACAGCAAGCTCGTTCCAAATTCTTACCGTACGTGGCAAAAAAATCCAAAAATAACCTAAGTTTGAATCTGCAAATACTAATAAAATTTGAATTTAATACAGGTATATTACTGGGGCATTCTTTTGCTATATAGGTACAATGGCATTTTAAACATACTCCTCGCTATTATATTTTGCGAGATAAAGCAATTGTCGGGGAACACGTTTTGGTAACGCTCAACTTTCCTTGCATACCTCGCTCGCCTCGCCACTATTTTTCGTCCGTAGACAAGAAATTTTATTCTATATACGTTTATGTCGAGTTATTCCATTATATATAACTTTATTAGTTATTTATTTATTTACTTATTTATTAAATCGCTTACATGTTGTAAAATGTAGGTGGTAAATATAACATTTTTATGGATGGATCAAACATATTATTAAATCCTTATTATTTATTAAATCCTTAGAGCCTAATGTGATATCAATATTGTCAAATTATGTCTTTTTAAAAACAAAAAAAAGGCTAGTCATGTAAAACAAACGTAATCATCTCGCATAGTGGATAAAAAGGCACTACACAAAACCCTCCGCGCATGTGCCTCATTATGCACGAATACATGAATAAGATGAGCACATACATACAGACGCGTACATAATATTTGCGCCGTCTCAACACCGCGTCGAGTGGACGCGGGCCTTATGTACAAACTAGCGAACTATACACATAGTAGTAGTGGGTATGCTGCTTAGTATTATTGTTCTATATAATGTGCGTATGTAGGTATGCGTCACGGTCGCCACTGACTTGAATAAAGCACATGGATATCGGCCATCTATAAATCGTGTCTTCTTAAAATAATAGTATGAAGTATAATTTTTTTTATAGATGTAATTAGATAATGGGGCCCATTCGACGTGTTTTTGCTAAATTTAAATATTGCTATACTTGAAATAAGAAACGACAAAACTTGATTTTGACAGCTCAGTGCCATACAAAAATGATTTTGACGTTTCTTATTTGAAATTTACGGAACTTTAAATTTAAGCAACACCGTTTCGAATGGGACCCGATGTCAAATAAGTGTTTAGTTTGCAAGCACTAAAATATCAATATTTCTGAATCTATTTACTAAATATTAAAATAAAAAACATAAGTATGAATAAAATCACATTTAGTGCGATATAAATATTGTGTGTGGAAAATATTTCTTTTCGTTTTACTAATAATTTTATAAAAAGAGACAAACCCAACTAGCAGCAAGTCGGAGCCAGTCAGAGGCCAAGATTCATGAAGATCACTGATTGATACCTACTGGCGCCGAAATGATTGATTGAATGACTAGATAAATCGCGTTATACTCAATTACACGTACTAGTTATATTAACACCATTGATAAAGGAAACAAACTTGTATCTGTTACTAAGTTCAACATTTATTTAAATGGGTATAAAGAACACAAAGCAAACCTTATAAGATAATTAAAAACCTAAGAAATAAGTGAATGATATTTCATCTCATAGAGATATGTAGAAGTGACGGCGTTTACTTTCAATGCTGTCGGTACGTACTCACAGTGGGCGGAGTGACGGAGCGCGCTACTTTCCCGGTTTTGCTGACGCTTCAATTACCGGTCGGAGTGGAAGAACTTTAACCTGTATGTGTAAGGTTGAGATTAGATTGCGGTCCGAGGAGGACAGCCTGTTCAATGGATATGTAAATGGTGGTCGCATTTAGTGTAGGCGTTCTTGTATGTATTCATCATCTTTCTGGCGCTTTTTATCATTTATATTTCGGGGTACGTTTTGACCATGAGACTATGATTCCAGACTTAGCAGATCGGGTTATTACAGTGGACCGACTGTCTCTGACCTCGGTAACCCTTGTTACAGGGGAACCAGACCAATTGTAGCAATTGCTTGGATTAGAACCTGCTACCTAACCCAACGGGTCGACACTCTTAGCCACTAGGCCACCTTCGTTCAACGTTCTGGTATGTACTAAATTATTGTTATTTTTCTGATTTTGACCAACAATTATATATATAGAGGCATAAGTAGCGTGTGTCCAGCTGGATATGAATAAGGCAGAACTAGCTTCTGATAAAACACAGCCTATCTAATCAGAAGATTCAGTGGATTTAAAAAAAAATATCTTCCGACACATAGCACAATAATAATGAAATTTATTTTAGTCATCAGTGGCATGTACATAAATACCTGTCAGACTAACATACATATTAAAATATAGATTAAAAATAATTAAAATTTTCTAGGCGATGAAAAGGCGTAGCTCCCTTACTTCGTAACTCCTGAAGTCGTGTCCTGGATAGGCTTACTGCCTCGGAAGCGCCTGAACACGACAACCTTCGGCCAGAAGTCCGGGCACGCGATGGTCTCCATCAGCGGCCGCGGCACGCGTACCTCAAACAAGCCGAAGTGCACGTAGTGGCGAGATCTTAAACCGCCGAGGTAATTAAGTGCTCAGAGATGTCACTGACTGTAGGTACACAGGCCAGAAAGTTGTCACTCGGAGACCGCCGGGGATTGCCTTATGTATCCTGCGATACCGAGTCACCCCAACCATTAGGCCACTGACGGTCTCATTTAGGTCACTGAGAAAATACGCACAAAACATTTCTCCCACGAATTTCCCCTCCTTAAGCTCGTCAATGTAAGAAGAAAGTCGAAAACGCATTTAGCCTCAATATAATTATTAGATGATCACAGCCCTCCTCTCAGATATCTGTAATCTTGTAAAACGCTGTATTCTTACATTCCCCAAAAGTCACTTTTCCGCGTGCCAAGCGGAATGCGATCCTGATTCCTTAATAGTGGAGTAGAGAGAGGTGGCTTTCCCTTGCAGTGAAGCGACTTAGGGCTGCCAGTTGACAAAATTGCTTCCGATCTTATTAGTGTCGCGTCAGGGCTGCTCTTTGCAAAATTTATGAGATATTATGAGATATCTAAATAACTCGCAATCGGGCAGTACACAAATTGCTAGTTATTGCCAATATGGCGTGCTGCGTTGCCACATTGGTCTCATATCGGATTCATCACTAGCGTCGCTCAGGTTTACGCTTACCAGTCTCAATGTGTCACGATTAAACTTACACGTCTTCTCCCTTATTCTACCTTTATCCCATTTATTCTGTGATCAGCTCTCGGCTGGTACATTGTTACCAAATTAACCATTATTGAAACCTCCCTTTGTTGGTTATTTTTCGCCACATCGTTCTTCTGTGTCTTCGAAATACTTCTGAATTGGATATAGTAATTAAATTCCTGTCGGTAACATCTGTTGATAAGAATCACGAGGGGTTTCTGCGCGAAATAGTGATCTTCGAAAATCGATTAAGGCATTTCACTGGATACGCTACAACTTGGGTCTTTTCAAGGAGAGAGTGAATAGGCATTATGTAGGTGTGCATGCTCCATCGTCGACCTCATCATCACTTTCCATCAGGTGAGATAGAGGTCAAATGCACACCTATCTTCTATATATAAAAAAAAACATTCGCATTTGTGGTCATTCTATAGTCGATATTAGAGTCATTTCTACCGCTTAGAAAACTGGTTCGTGCCGGTATGGAATTCGGCGTCGGGCGTTTGCCGGCACGTTACAGGATAATACCTCGGATTTCAGCGATGATGGCAGCCCTGTGCACCACTTATGCTATGAGGCACCTTGTCCATCGTAACAAATTGACATTCCTCAATAGAACATGCTTGTCGAGATTATTTCCGGCTGACGGCGGTAGGCCAGTGTCGAATAATCGGCATAGGTAGTCGGTGTCCAAAATTTTTGAATGATTTATGCTTTTGGCTTTTAATATTCTGGCTTATAACCCTTACAAATAATTAAAAAAAAACACATTATTCCATACCACTTTTTCATTTCTGAATGGCCCATGCGCTAGTTTTACGCCAAAACAGACAAGCAGGCCAACTACTTTTTAGTTAAAATAAATAAATAAAATAAATAAATCAGGGGACAATCTTTACACAAATCGATCTAGTCGCAAAGTAAGCTCTAAAGGCTTGTGTTATGAGTACTATTTAGACGACGATATAAATACTTATATAGAGAAATAAATACTTAAATACATAGAAAACATCCAAGACTGAGGAACAAACATTCGTGATCATCACACAAATATTTGCCCGTACCGGGGATCGAACCCGGGACGCTTGCGTCTGCGTTAGTCTGGAAAAATGCATAGTTCCCAAGGGAAAAGTGATAAGAGAAATCCACGCAGATAATGTCGTGGGAAAAAGCTTTATTGACCGAACGAAGCGAGGTCTCAAGAGTCGATTGGGCGGCATTTGTTATGTATATCTGTTCGTCTATAACTCGAGCATCGTTGATCCGATCTTCATAAAATTGGATAGACGAGTAGTCAATGGTATCTACCTCAAGGTAGATACCATTTTTAACTTCGAACATGAGTAAAATCGGTCGGGGTTGTGAAGAGAGGGGGATCCTTTATCACGAGTCCTCTGTTCACAGCGAACCAATTGTTAAAATTATAATTTGAATAACTGCTTTGAAACATTATACGGCTTTTTATAACCCGGTTTTATACGTTAATACATTATTAAGACCTCTTTGAACAGTTTGTAAACAGTCAATACATATTCAGCAGCTTCGTAAGCGAAAGAAGTGGCGAAAAGATTCTTCACATTCATGTTGTGTGAATAATTCAGGGCTTGCTCATGTATACTAACTGATGCGCGGTGAAACAACATATTTGCATTATATCATTCCGGAAGAATAATGCGTATAAGTCTGACATCAGACTGTATTAAGGACGATAACTTGTACGACCTGGCGCCTCATTCGGGAACGCTAAGTGATTCTGTAGCGACTCGTAAGCCAGATCTCTCATCTCGCTCTTACGCATTTCGCGTCGTGCGGAAGAGTGGAATGCGAAATATGGTTGACGAATCGCTACAGAATCACTTAGCGTTCCCGAATAGAGGCGCTGGACTTGTTCTTTATTCAATAGCCATGTGAGCGTTTTATTTTCATTTTTTTCGTTCAAACGTTGTTATGAACACTTAAATATCTGAAATCAATAAATATTATCAGTCGAAATACTTATTGCCATGCCTCGCATAAACTTTTAGTTTTTTTAATTTACTATTTATTTCATCCTTGTATAAATAAGCAGATTAACAATAAGTTGCCATTACTGGCATTGTGGCGATTATTGTGAGGGCCCAATGTCCAGCAGTGGACGTCTTTCGGCTGAAATGATGACGATGATAACTACAAAGAACAATTCGATAGGTAGGTACATCATATAATATTTAAATTCTAATTGAGATTCGGTACGAATGTCTACGAGATTTCGTAGCGGCCACGCGTAGAGCGCTACGATCATCAGCCGTGTTTAGGTACGATACGAGTTCACCATCCGCAGTGTAGGCAAAATAATGATATAAAACACACTCGTATATTTCTTTTTCAGGTTAGAGTTATTTACATCGTTTCATACATGTTTGATTTCTTATTACGTCATAAACCCTATGACACGCGGAACTAACTGCCAAAATAATAAGTATTTTAGGATCAACGATGGAACGGGGAAATGGACATAATCCTAAGCTAAAATCATAACCCTCCTTTCCGTAGTTGGGTAAAAAGTTGTTTTGTTGTTTTCGATATGGCTGCAAGATTGATTGATTGTTATAAAGTTTTTCAAATAAGACGCAAGCAGAACGAAAATAAGTTGTGTCCGGAAGGCCTTTCACGAACAAACCTATCCACTAGCCGAACGGGGCATGTATTAGATATTGCGTTTACTATCAAGTTAATAAGAGCTACCATATCATAGCAATAGTAGTTTATGCAACGGTTGCATAATCATAGGCCTTAAAACACTAGTGCGGTTTTTAATGAAACGAGCTTTTAGCGAGTTTCATAATAAGATCGCACGTGTGTTTTAAGGCAAAATTATGCAGAGTTGCAAACATAACTTTATCTACACACATATTATAAATCCTCCATGATGGGTTCAGAAACAATATTTTCTGGCAACAAGTTATTTGTTGCAATCGTGGCTGCATATTTCCGATATCCGGCGCATTTTCACATCACACACACTCCAAGAAGACTACTATTCATATTTTCAACTAAAATGTAAATTACAAACAACTTTTTCTATTCAATTCAACAACAATTCTACTTTCGTTCAGCAAAACACCAACATAATGGCGGCAGTTCGATCCTCCGTCAAGACCTTTTTTTTTAAAATCATAGACAAAAGAATGAAGTCTCTATTCTCATGTCACTCGAGATCAAATGTTGTGCAGTTTATATTAAAAAACCGGGCAAGTGCGAGTTATCCTCGCGTGGAGAGGGTTCCGTTCCGTACATGATTATCTGAAATTTACTACGTTACTTTAAATACCATAGACTTTTTATAGGTTTTCCTGTAATCTATAGGTAAAGAACTATTTTTTGTATTTTTTTAAAAATTTTAGCCCCAGTAGTTTCGGAAATAAGGGGGGGGGGGGGAATGGTCAATTTTCGCCTATTTTCCTAAATAAATTCAAAACTACATTTTTTTAAATTCAAAAGAAAATATATTTAAGATCCTCACAATAAGCCCTTTCATTTGATATGTCACACGATATAGGTAGCATAAGTTTTTTTTTTAATTTACTAATTTACCCCCTAAAGTGGCCCCCATGTTTAAAATTCATATATTTACGTCACGCGTCCGTATTGCGGTCACTGATTTACATATGTATACCAAATTTCAACTTAATCGGTCCGGTAGTTTCAGAGCAAATTGGCTGTGACAGACGGACAGACAGACAGACAGACAGACAGACAGACACACGAGTGATCCTATAAGGGTTTCGTTTTTTCCGTTTGTTCCAAATTTAAACTCATTTCTATACTAAAAACGATACGGGAATAACATTGCAGCACTGGTTTTACCTAATTTGCTGTCAAAATGGCGGTCATTTCTTACGGTTTTTGATTACACTATGGAGGTTTTATGATATGGGTGTAGATAAAATAATTTGCGAAATCGCTTAGGCAATGTCGAATAGAGGTCCCGGGTCAATATTCGACATTGGTCCAAGTGATACAGGAACTGGGTGTTAATTGTTGTTGCGATATTGTAGCACCTCGCATTACGCATCATGCGGAAGAGTGGGATGAGAATCACTCTTGCGAGTCGCTACAGTATCACTTAGACGTTCCCGAATAGAGGCGCAGATCATACTATGGTTACGAAATGCCACTTTCTTTTCCCACATTATATTTAATGTAAACTTCGCAAAGTAAGATAAAAACAGAGCAAAGTGATATGATATACCATATTGCTTAGGCAATGTGGGAAAGAGAAGAGCCCCGCTCTTATAAGGCGTAACTATGAATCGCGGTAAGCCCCTAACTACAATTAAGTCAAATGTGATTCCTCTTTGACCTTATGGAGATTTATTTTAAAACAAAATGCTCATAATGGCACTATTAAGTGAAATGATTGCCGTGCGCTGGGGAGCGGTGAGGGCTGGTTTACATGCAGTAGAGTGCAGCGAGTTAATGCCCACGTGCGCGGTCCGTGAGCGAGCGAGACGTGCCACGCGGGTTGGCCTACTCAACGTGTATATTATTAGATCACTAGATATTTGTACACCCCCTAGTTCAATATGAAATTCAAATCATTTATTCAGCAAGTTGGCCTTGGCCTGTGGGCTCCTTTACTTGTCGCGTGAATTCATTAAACGGAACCCTAAGTATGGCACATATCTATAAAAACACTTTTCGAGATTATTTACATGAAAAAGAATAGTATATAATCATTTCAACGGTACCCATTAACAAAATTGGATCTGAAATGTTGAAATTTTCGGATAATAATAATAACTAGCTGACCCGTGCGAATTTTCGCACAGTATCGTGATCAAACACCGGATAATAATAAAATAATAAAGTGAGAATAAGTAAATGCAAGTATTATTAGTACTCTATTTGTCTATTTTTCGTCAATAGCAGATAATTTTGACAAAGATAATAATTAACGGAGTACTTGCGGGTGTGCCATCTATAGACATTTGGTCTGCAAATAGCCAAGACACATTGTAGTTAAACAGACTGTCAATAGATGGCGCTTGCAATGCGGGTGATTTTTATTGACGTACGCGGCTGTGGGCCACGTGCTGTTTTATAATTGAAAGTCTTAATACGTATTATTATAATACCTATATAGTGAAGGATAACTTTGACAAAGATAATAATTAACGCAGTACCCTCCATCGGCCCTAACATGAATGACGCAAAGATAGTAGCGCCATCTGTTCACTTTAGTCTGCATATGCAAATAGCCAACACACATGTTAGTTAAACAGACTGTCAATAGATGGCGCTTGCAAATCGCGTGGTTTTTTATTTATTTATTAACGAAAACGTTAATTTTAATCTATTTGTGTATTTTTGTGACAGAGCGACGAACATAAGCTTTAAAATGACGTTTAAATCATTAATTTTGGTAAAGAATTAACGGAGAATAGAGCGTCTTCAAAAAAAAACCGTTTAGAAGTAATATATCATGATTAATAATTTTCTCCAGCCGTATTCCATTTCCTGCGCTGTGACTGCACCCTGCACCCATGTGAACTAGCCCTACGTGGCTGGTGGCGCCCTTCAGTCCAGCGAGGGCGGACGGTCGTGCACTTCACGCGCAGCTCAAGTTATTGTTTAATCCTGAGAGTATTCTCTAATAAGATTAAGTAACATTAGGAATAAAAGGTAGTTTAAGAAATCCAAGTTTTAAAAGCCATCTTTAAATGGTTCATCTACATCTACACTATTATGTAGTAGGATGTTTGTATATAGGGGGTAATCTCCTAACTACTAAATGGGGAAGCTACTGAACCGATAAATGTTGCTATAGAATGCTACACTACCCCTGAGTGACAGGCAACTTTTTGTCCCCGAAAAATACACGGTTTCCGAAGGAACAGCGAAAACCGAATTCCACGCGAATAATAATAAATAATAATAATCAGGGGCAATCTTTAGGTGTAAATGAGATCAAATATGTAGTAAATAGCGCGAACCAAATAATTGCCTTTATTTCGAACCCAAATACAACGTAACCACTATGCAGCCTCACACGTATCGCATTTTTTTAAATCTCAAGACTTGACTCGCGATTACTATCTCGGTCTTTTTACCCGAAAGAAAAGTAGGTCCTGTAGAGATTAGGCCACGGTTTCTTCTAGAACATTTTCTTTCCTGAAGAGTTGGGGCCCGTTTTACCAGAAACAAAACTGCGCCTCTATGAGCTTCCGAAAATCGTTTTTTTTCCGACATCAGGCTCTTTGTTTAAAAAGATTTCCTTATATGTATAGATAAATAAATAATTAAATACATAGGAAACATCCAAGACTTAGGAACAAATATTCGTGGTCACACAAATATTTGCCCTTACCAGGGATCGAACCCGGGCCCGCTAGCTTCGGAGGCAAGGTTACTACCAACTAGGCTAACCGCATCGTCGCAAAGCTATTTCGTTGTAAAGATCCATTTGTCAATAACGTAATTTGGATGCGAGTCAGAGTTTAAAGCCCAAGACGCCTGCGTGAGGTCGAAATTAATGTCAGTAAAAGAACAAAATAAGTTCCTTTAATTTCGTTATCTTTAAAAATGTCATCCACTATGTAAATGTTGAAAGTCCCGAGTGACATCGCCGGCACTACACCATAGTGCATTTTCTATATTTGAGCACTCGCACAGAATATATAATAGCACTCGCTGCAAAACGCTCATTATGGATGCATTTCCTAACGAGCCCCCGCACTCCCCCCACCCCCGCTGTATTTTTCATACTGATGTTAGCACGGGAGGTGGATATTATTTAGCTAGTTTATTTCGTTTTGTATGGAGTGGTTTCTTTCTACTATTAAAAACGTATGAGCGATTAACAGTGATACAAAAACTGATTGTTCTTTCCTTCCAATTTTTTCAATGTAAACTTCGCAAAGTAAGATAAAGAGCAAAGCGATATGATATACCTTATCGCTTAGCCATTGTCAAATAGAAGCGCAGGGCCTGTATTCTACATTGCCTAAACGATACCGCAAATTATTTTGCTACGATATGGTAGCACTTATTAACTTGATAGCAATGGCGGCCGCGTTATAAAACTATCGCGATATATATCGCTTAGGCAATGTCGAATAGAAGACCAGTAAGTACCCTTACCATAAGTTTACGCAAACTGGCGCCTCATTCGGGAACGGTAAGTGATTCTGTACCGACTCGTAAGCCAGATCTCTCATCTCGCTCTTACGCATTTCGCGTCGTGCGGAAGAGTGGAATGAGAAATCTGGCTTACGAGTCGCTACAGAATCACTTAGCGTTCCCGAATGAGGCGCCTGTACTCTTTATCGAAATCTACCGGAAATACTGCTTGTTGATTACATACAAGTAAAAGGGACCGAGCGATAGTTTTCGATAACGAGAACGGTTTGCGTATACTCATGGTAATGGTACTGACCATTTAAAAGCATTTTAATGGAAAATCATAAAGGTAGTATTAATGTGAAGTACAAAATAATAGTTGCATTATATACTTACTCTATTAAATTGTTCTTTTTTGACAATTTAGTTTCGGTTATAATCCCGTTTTTAAACTAGACACACTTTTGATGCATCCACACGAAATATATTACAGAGGCCCTAGCAAGCCAGACATTAGGATAAGTTAAACCCGTTTATCTCTCTGACTATCTGCTTCGTCGGCACTAGTGTGAGAGAGACGCACTTAGAGATAAGACGGTTTAGTTTATCCTCGTGTCAACCTTGCTAGGGCCGGTTCAACCAATGTCGAATGCTTCAAGTATCTGCTACAAAGCTGTCCTTTTTCACGTGTTATTTCGGTAGCAGGCTCCCGCGGCGCATTTTTCTCAAAATGGCCGCGTACATAACGCTTTGTCTCAGGCGGTAACGATCCCGTAATGATCCCGCCGCCCGCGCCGGCGGCCGGCGGCCGTCAGCCGGCAGCGGGCACGGCACGGCCACGGCACGGCCACGACACTGCGACCGCTGATAGTGATAACATATAAATAACACCCACTAACACATTGATAACAACCAGCCAACTTCGGAAACGCAACACCCAAGCTCAAACTGAGCAAGGTCGAGGAAAAAATTTGGCAGACGTAATAAATCGTGGTGGCGCAATGTAAGAAAGTGAACAAAGGTTTCCAGGGTGGAAGAAATGAAGGAATATGTAAATTTTTGCTGCGCTACCGACAAAACTCCTATAAAGCAGAGCCGCTGAAAGTGAGAGAGGTTGGGAATTCTTGTAAATCCCCATTTTTAGAGTACCGTCGTCCAACTAGGAGCCATTAATAGCCCGTCTGCCTGTCTGTCTTTATATCACAGCCAGTTTTGTCTCGCGCACAAATAATTAAATTGGGTGTTTTTTTTTTACGGTAGCTGCCATACATGTAATGCAACGGTAAAATAATGTTGTTTATCTACACCCATATCATGAAACCTACATAGTGTAATCAAAAACCGTAGGAAATGACCACCATTTTGACAATCAATTAGGTAAAACCAGTGCTGCAATGTTATTCCCGTATCGATTTTAGTATAGAAATGAGATTAAATTTGGAACACCTGTCAAAACTCAAGTGGGTCTCTATTCTAGTATCCATAGATATTAAAACAGTTATTGATGCGAAACGTCAATTCAGTATGTTTTTTTAATATAAACTGCACAACATTTGATCTCGAGTGACATGAGAATAGAGACTTCATTCGTTAGTCTATGATTTAAAAAAAAAAGGTCTTGACGGAGGATCGAATTGCCGCCATTACTGCCTTCATGATGGTTTTTTGTTGAACGAAAGTAGAATTGTAAAAAGTTGTTTGTAATTTACATTTTAGTTGAAAATATGAACAGTAGTCTTCTCGGAGTGACTGTGTGATGTGAAAATGCGCCGGATATCGGAAATATGCAGCCACGATTGCAACAAATAACTTGTTGCCAGAAAATATTGTTTCTGAACACATCATGGAGTAAGTATTTATAATATGTGTGTAGATAAAGTTATGTATGCAACTCTGCATAATTTGGCCTTAAAACACACGTGCGATCTTATTATGAAACTCGTTAAAGCTCGTTTCATGAAAACCGCACTAGTGTTTTAAGGCCTATCATTATGCAACCGTTGCATAAACTACTATTATTCTACAACCTCAAATGGGCTTTCGTCGAAAAGCTCTTTGAAGTATGTCATAGCCACTTTTTTGATTCGGTGTACCGTTTAGGAAAGATTGAACTCTAAAGGTGTCTTTTCTGTTGGACTGACCACACCCCTTACAGCCAAACCGGTGAATTCTAAAAACCTGAAAATTTTAAAGGTACTGAAAAAGTTAAAAGGAATACTATCACGACTAAGTAGATTATGGCATATAGGTACATACATTGTTCAAAAAATTGCATTAGGTGCTTGGGAGCCAGACGCAGAGGTGACTAGGGAGCACGGAACCTTTCACATGCACTTGGCCAGTATTTTTCCTAATTGGGCTCCGTAGTTGAGCAATACGAGGCGTCTTTCACAGTGGAAAATTGCTAATTGATTGGTACATATGCTTTAACCCTACACCTACACTGCCGGACGAGTGGCTGCGGCTGCGACCATATGTATGCTGAAATAATTTTCTAACAATACAGATATTTTCGCAAGAAGCATGCTAAGGTTGCCAACCGTACTATAATATATTAGTATTGTACTATATTTTAGCTCTGTATGCTATACACTGTTGAAGAAATATATAGTATGCAAAAATACTATATTTCAGTCAGCCCTTACAAATGGGCTTTGAGTTCTACAATTTTAGTATTCAATTTTATTAAATAGCAACATCTCTTGGCGAAGTTTTTTTGAAGCTCGGATAGCTACAGATGCACAATAATTTTGTGTACTTATTATATGCCTCCTAAGTCCTGAATGTCAATTGTGTTTTGAACCCTGTCAAATTAAGACAAAGTCAAAAATTATTATAGATTTTCTTCTTTATGAAGGACGTGGGGTCTTAGGAGGTTAATCAATTTGCCCCATAAATAGTTGGCAACCCTAAGCATGACCGTACGACCACACTCTCCATGAAGACTATTAAAACTATTTAATGATCGAAAAAATCTGTTTTTTGGTTTACGTTGTTGATTTTTCAGAATCATTCTTTAGGATCTTAGTATAGGAGCGTTTGATAAGATTGTCCGCAGCCGCGTCGTGTCGTGAGGCGTAACCGCCGCGGCAGCGCCGCCTGCAGCCGGCGGCAGCGCCTCAGGGAAACCAGCCCTTTGCAAATGGTTTTCATCTCGAAATGGAGTAGTTTTGTCCGGACTAAATGATTTTTAGTTGATGATGCTTTGCGCCGGTGCCTCGCCCCCATTCCTGCTTCATTATTTTAATTGATGCCTACAGTTTTGTTGGAGAGGTAAATAAGAATCGCTGTGATACCTACTTGCAATTATACTAGTCTTATTTACCACAGGAGGGAGAATAAAATCGTTTTACGGAGCATTTTATGTCGTCAAGTAAATACTTCAGATACAGAACTAACTGATATGCATATGTTTTTTTTAATTCTTTTTTACGTCTATTGAGTGACAAACCGGCAGACGGCCCACCTGATGGAAAGTGGTCACCGCAACACCAGATGTGCTGCCAATGCGTTGCCAGTCTAGGGAGGATGGGGAATGGGGATGGGATGGGGATGAGGGAATAGGCCTCCGGATCTCGTCACTCACCGTACGAAACGCAATAGCAAGCTATTACTTTATGCCGATATTCTGTGAGAGTGCGGTACTACCCCGGTCGAGCCGGCCTATTCGAGCAGTAATCATCTAGTGAGGATTACTACTGTTTGGCTCTACCACTACGGTGTTTTAATTTATTACACCAGTAAGTACAGGTTGGTGTCTTTTTAGGGTTCCGTACCTCAAAAGGAAAAAAGGAACCCTTATAGGATCACTCGCGTGACTGTCTGTCTGTCTGTCTGTCTGTCTGTCTAACTGTCTGTCCGTCTGTCACAGCCAATTTGCTCCGAAACTACTGGACCGATTGATTTGAAATTTGGTATACATATGTAAGTCAGTCACCGCAACACGGATGCGTAACGTAAATAAATTAATTTTAAACATGGAGGCCACTTTTGGGGGGCAAATTAGAAAATTAAAAAAAAGGTTACGCTAACTATATCATGTGACATATCAGATGAAAGAGCATATTGTGAGGATCTTAAATATGTTTTTTTTTGGAATTTTAAGATAAATGGTTTGGAAGTTATTTAGGAAAATAGGCCCGGTTTTTTTAATAAACATACCTGTGCTGTGTCAAGAGCTTAGACACCGCTCTACGTATCATATGAGGTATCCAATATGAACTTACCTCATATGATACGTAGAGTGGTGTCTAAGCTCTACTCTACAGATAAAAAAGATTTAATAAGGTGGACTAAGTATTTGGCTACATTAATAACAAATACCATTAATGTAGTAATAGAACAAATTTAGGAAAAACTATAGGTAGTAGGTACTGTATGTGTTGCATGTGCGTGTGTGTGTGTGTGTGTGTGTTTGTGTACGTACGTATATGCGCATCGGACTGTTAGTAATGAAGAAGAATATATTTGGAATTGTGTTCCATAACTTACTAAAACTTTATTCGTAGGATTACTCAATTATTAAATCTATCCGAGTTATCTCACTATGAATGCAATAAAAACTGACTATAATCGCAGAAATCATAAAGGCCATCCAGATTGATCTTTGATTACAGCATATCAATACATAAGTACATATAAAACAGTATCGTGACTCACTTATAGACAACGCACAGCCTAAACAGGTGGTCGTAGAGGTTTGTTTGGAGGAGACATTCCTCGAGTACCCTAGAGGTGCACTAAGGAGGGATTTTTTGAAATTCCATCCCTAAAGTGGTGAAAAGAGGTGATACAGATTGTATGGAAAATACCGCGGGTGAAGCTGTGGCGGGTCCACTAGTATAAGTATATACAGCCACAAGTGGTTGACGGCGACTAAAGACCTCATGAATTGTTTAAATAATTCCATAACTCTGCATTTTTCAAACATTGCCAACATTACCGAATCATGTGTCAAGTCAACACACAAGGCACTAAACCGCAGACATTAAGTTTAAAATGAAAATGCGAATATTAAATCGGCTGTAGTTCGTCCGTATATTTCTTCGAGCGAACTTCCGAACTTTGAAAGTATTTGTCGACAAACGAATGGGAAAATTGATTTTTCTGAGGACGTTCCCGGAGGACGCCCGGGACGCCGGAGTTTAGCCCGAGGCGGTACGAATCAGCGCTGCGCCGGGATAACTTGTTATAACATTTCTACTTACTCAGCGACATAGGAATATGTTATGAAAAATTCATACCTAAGTAATAAGATGGGACACCGGCAAAGAGTCTATATTTTTTTTCCGAAAAGTGACTGCGACGGAATATCAGTGATGTTAATATTTTTATTTTAAATGATGTTAATAAATATAAAAGATAAAATAAATGTAGATTTAGTATCGTGGCTTGTAATGACTTATGTGTAAAAACATATAATTAGAGCATACGAGCAGCCATACGATAAATAAATAAATTAGAGCAAGCGGTAAAAACAGCACACTACTTTATTTAATATTGTTGACACAAATGACGTGTACGCCTGTAATTTACATGTATATTAGATAAGTTTTTATTTTAATTGACCGAGCGAAAATGCTTTCGTATGTCCGGCGTCTGTCCATTTGTTCTCGTCTACAGGCCGCATTTCTGAACCGATTCTCGTGAAATTTTGTCAGGGAAGTTGGCCAACGTTTACGAGAGAGGGGTCTCGACCTCCGCTCCGGGTCATTCCTGGTGCATAGGTTGTCTATTGCGATTCAACGAGGCAACGCAGCGAGCGTGTTGGGCACCTTTGCGCCCGGAATGACGCGGGGCGGGCTATTTGACTGATATGGTTTTTTATTACATAATTAATAGTTTAAACATAATAAATAATTAAAAAGATAAATAAATACTTAAATACATAGGAAACATCGAAGACTTAGGAACAACCATTCGTGCTCATCACAAAAATATTTGCCCTTACCGGAGATTGAACCCGAAACCGCTAGCTTCAGAGGGCACTGCCAACGGGGCTAACCGCGTCGTCATCATTCATTCAGTCGTTAGGAACCAAAGTCAGGTAAGTAAGCACTCGTAAGGGTCACTTTTCATACAAATAGAAGCAAATGACAATCGACTTTTGACGCCGTCCTAATGAGGCACATCTCAGTGCAAATATGAATGCCGAATAAAACATTATGTACCGCGGAAGGCACATAGCGGCGTACAAGAGAACCGCGATATACAAGCACAGCGTCAGTTCTTATTGCGTTAGCAAAGCGGCTACATTTGCTTAAACTATGTACTTATAAAAATGGTACGACTGTAATGAGTTCCAATTTCAAAGGAGCCTTTGAAGCCTTCGTTACCGCGGCCGCGGACGGAAATGAATTCAGAAACAAAATAATATGGAAATGAAAACACGAGAGCGATCCACTCCAATCGCGGGACAATGCTTCTTTGTCAATATCCGGGAAATCATATTTTACACGCCGGGCCACAAAAACATAAATATGAACTTTCTAAGAAATAATCTTTTGAGAAGTATGTGTGTATTGTATGTAACTATTTTAACTAAGTACTTTATTGGCACATCAAAAGCACGTACGAACTTACAAAACAGATATCTAATTGACCGAGCGAGCGAAGCGTCTTCGTTCCAGCTTGGACCAAATGCTTTCGTATGTCTGTCCGGATTTTCCGCTGGTCGCATTTCTCAACCGATTCTCGTGAAATTTTGTGAGCAAGTTCAATAGTTATATGTATATTTTCTGTCATACCAGTTTTTCGAAAAATTTCAAAACGACGATGATATGGGGGTTTTTGCGATTACAAACTTATTTGCGGTGTTGGTAAACTGATCGCGACATATGTCGATATATGGGGATAACAGTTTTCCAACGGCATGTGGCATATTGTGCTATTAGGATGATTTACGCTGTGCCAGTATCGATAAAATGTTCTATCGCAGTACTATGTTGGGTGGGATACCTATTATATATAATCGCCTAAAATTGAGTTTAATTTAACAGCGTCGGGGGAGTCATTTTAAAAAGGCGCCTTCTCAAAATAATCTTTTAAACTATTTATCTCATAAAAAGTATTATATTTACATTAAGCTATAGACTATTAAAACAAGCGATATGATTTTCCCTTTTAGTATCTAGTACTTTTGAAATGAAAATATTATATTTATTTTGCACGTCGGCCACCAGGGCTCTTTCACATGTCTGTCTTCCAGCGTTTCGAAAGGTGATATCTGCTGAGAAGAAACGCCGCAAGAAACTCTTTTTGAATATGGTTCTTGAAAGCAAATGGTATCATATAAAATGTTTGTCTGTTTTATGTTTACTTATTAAACTGTCTCCCGTTGTCTCGGCCAGTCGTGCTCCGCTCGTGGAGCCATTGTGACCTCCATCAGCCGAGTGCCCCTCCTCCCCCCCGTGACGCGTGGGCAGCGCTTCAGCCTGGCCTCTCATGAACACGCTGCAAGCTATCTCTACCATTACCATGAGTTTATGCAAACCGTTCTCGTAACAGAAAACTATCGCTCGGTCCCTTTTACTTGTATCGGCAACAAGCAGTACTTCCGATTTCGATAACGAGAGCGGTTTGCATAAACTCATGGTAATGGTACTGTCCACTATACAACTTGGTATATGGCAGCGCTGGCTAAAAATATTGAGAAAATGTTATAAACTGTTAGCTGCTTGCCAGGCTCTACGAAGGACATTTTGACAGTCGATGCAGCCAATACATTTGTATTTAATTTAGTACCTGTATTGGTTTCCAAGTTGGTTGCAATCTCATTTTATACCTTCGTTGAATTCGTGCTTCCGAAGCAAAAGCAAACAAGATACCAGATCATCGCTTAGCATCAGGTATGGCTGGAGCGAGCGACACTGAATCTGTTTTCACGACAAATGTTTGTACATAGCCGCTTGTGTGTCCTGTCACAGACAAACTCGAACTGTAAAAATTTTAATCGTTAGATAGGACCTTTCAGAATTAGATTGGTGTGACATATACCTACCTACTAAACGCGAACGTGTCATAAAATTCCAATCAATGTAATCAATTTGATTGATTCGTCTCTCCACGAGTGCGGGATTATGGCGGGTATTGCCAATCGCGCGGGGACGCTCAGGGCTCCCGGGCTCCAGCCCCGCCCCGTACGCACTTTCGGTAAATGATGACTTTTAGCTTTTTCCACGCATCTGCGCGCATCACAAGCGTTGGGAGACCAGCGGGTCACGGGCAGAAGTTACTTAACTATTGCACTACGACGGCTGCAGGTCATTCATCGTTTAATGACACATTACTTCGTAGCCGTTGTCATTATGGGTTTCTCCTAATTTATTTTCTCCGAAACCCAATTTACCCTTAGATTAAATATTTACCCGACTTATCAAGCGAGAGAGGCATAGTTATAGGTATATCAAATTTAACCTACCCTGATAACAATGTTTTTCGTTTTAAGATGAGCTGGATCGCTATTTTGCACTAAGACATCTATATTCTGTATGGCGACATGTCAGTTTACTAAAGGTTTATGTTATATCGTATCGTTTTGCTATCTTTATCTTCAAAATTACTTTACTTTCTTCAAACGTCTGGTATATTGGCATATATGCTAGTTTTTTAATGGCTTGGTATGATTAGCTAGTCGCGATATCTGGAAAGTTAAGATTCCAACTTAAAAAGCATTAGGTCAAATGATAATTAGGTTAAAAACATAAATGAAAATGATAATATTTATTTTGCAAGTAGGCCACCTGGGCTCTTTTACATGTCTGAATCTACCAGCGCAGCGCTTCGAAAGGTGACATCTGCTGAGAAGAAACGCCGCAAGAAACTCAGCAGTAGGTCTTTTTTCAACTTTGGCAATACAGTTTTATCTAGAAACTAACACAAAATGTGCAATATAAAAACCTAATGGGTACAAATTAATTCTAATAAACAACTAATAAGGGAGATGTATAGTCTCCGCGTCTGGACAAGTTAAGTAACTTAGAGATGTATAACGTCTCTAAGGGTCATAATAATAAAAATAAAAATTGAAAGTAAGAAACATCTAAATCGATTAATCTAGGTTAAATGGAGGTGCAGACAGTCTCCACGGTCAAGTATAAAGATGGAGATGTAAAGTCTCCAAATATCAAAACATATAATTAGTAGAAAACGACTTTCGAGAAACCGAAAGGATTCCTTTATTTTGAAAGATAGCTTGTGTGTTACTGGAAAATAAAGATAAATATTTTCACTTATCTTATGTCTATACAAAAATGGTTATAACCGATGAATACCTACATTTTCTTTGATACTTAATCCCGACAATAAAACCCTAGGAGAAAGAAGAAACAAACAACTTTCAGACCTTATAAACTATAGTCCTATGTGATCTTTTCGGACTTACTCTCGCTTCCACTTTTGCTTCAGGACATACCTCTCACCATCAATATGGGTCGTAAGAGGAAATCATTTCTAGTTGGTTAAATAGTAAGGGTTTACGGAATTTGAATGTTAATTTGCTTCAAATTGCCCCACGATTTAGCCCCTTCGTAAGATGTCAATATATATACGAAGCGACTTCTACCTTCTACCCGTATTTGAATGGAAGTCAATTCAAGTAATGTGGGCTATCCGTAAACTCTTCAAGAACCATGTACACTGTTATTTCAATGGCTATTAAAACTTCCATTTCTCTACTTCGCACAAGTTTGCATGCTTATAAACATCTTTTCAAATAACTATATTTTTTTAAGAAGTCTTGCGAAATCTTAGGCTTCGCTTAAATCCGAACAGACTTGTTCTGGACGCTGTTGAAAAGTTCATTAGGTACCTACTTAATTTCAAAGTCATAGTCAAAGTCAAAGTCAAATATTCTGCCATTAAACACCCTCTAGATTAAGTAATACTAACAACATAATTAATATGTACTAGAAATATTGAATTACTTTGCTATTCCGCGAAATGTAACATGAATATGGTGTCAATGTAACATGAAAATGAATTTGATTTGATGATTTGATTAAAACACGTTTCTTAATGTATTTGGTTAAATATGTGAAACGATTATTTGTGTAATCAAATTTTCCCTTGTTTACCAAAACTCACATTTTATGTCGCCTCTACACGGTGGCACATCGGTGACATTGGTGCAGTGGTGACCGCGATGGCCATGTTCTTATTCTAAAACCTCAAATGAGGGTGGTTGGATAGCTATTTATTTATTTATTTTGCAGGTCCGTTTTAGAAATATTCAGATCTAAACGTATCATTCTGTTGGAGTTACGTATCCTCACCCTTCAGAGCCAAAACTATAAATTCAAAAAACTGAAAAACAACTTAAATCAAAGTAGGGTTCATTAGTTCATGAGTTATATATAGGCCATTGACTTATACTTAATACCTACTATTCCATAAAACATCTTTAGGAAACCCTCTCCAAATCCATGACATACGAGTATATTGCGGAATATACTTTGTTAAAAAATAGCTTTGGGGGCTATGTGGCCAGACGTAGACATTAAGCAGTACGACGAATGAAAGGCCATCATGTGGCAAGGGGCATTAGGAATTGGAAAAGATTAAAGGCGAACGTAAATATGTCTCGTATCCCGACACAACCCGTCGGGTTGTAATACACTCAATTGCGAAGATCAAAGTATATCTAAATAGGTACCGACGGGGGCTGAACTGTCCTCGTCAGCGCTGCCGACGAATGCGATCTCTTCCAATCAGAGAACTGGATGCGCTGCGCTTTCGTTTGAGCATAGAGTAGATCCATTTATATGATTAACAGGAGGTGGTTTTATATATTGAGAGGTTGTTTAATCCATCTCACTTTAACTGCTATCGGCATTATGTAGTCTTTGAAGGTCGGTGCAATCAGAAATGGTATATCAGTAACCAGCATCTTATCTTATTATATTGAAATTGAAATTTCTTTCGTTTTGAGACTTTAAACCCTTTTTAGGGTTCCGTACCTCAGAAGGAAAAAAGGAACCCTTATAGGATCACTCGTGTGTCTGTCTGTCTGTCTGTCTGTCTGTCTGTCTGTCTGTCTGTCCGTCTGTCACAGCCAATTTGCTCCGAAACTACTGGACCGATTGAGTTGAAATTTGGTATTCATATGCAAGTTGGTGACCGCAACACGAACGCGTGACGTAAATATATGAATTTTAAACATAGGGGCCACTTTTTGGGGCTAAACTAGAAAATTAAAAAAAAAAGTTATGCCACCTATATTGTGTGACATATCAAATGAAAGGGCTTATTGTGAGGATCTTAAATATATTTTCTTTTGAATTTTAAGTAAAATAGTTTAGAAGTTATTCAAGAAAATAGGCGAAAAATGACCATTCCCACCCCCCCCCCCCCCCCCCCTTATTTCCGAAACTACTGGGGCTAAAATTTTGAAAAAAATACAGAAAATAGATCTTTGCCTATAGATTACAGGAAAACCTATAAGAAGTCTATGGTATTTAAGGTAACCTAGTAAATTTCAGATAATCATGTACGGAACGGAACCCTCTCCACGCGAGTTTAACTCGCACTTGTCCGGTTTTTATAATGGCGGTCAAAACGCATTTTTTTAAATTTTTAGTTGCTTAGAGTAGGGCTGAAATATAGGAAGTATTAGTGGTCTCGGCTAGGCCACTTAAAGCTTTAACATCTTAATTATTTCAGTAGAATTACGATACCTACCTGAACGAGCTGAACCCTATCACATTGTGACGTTTACTGGAATATCCACGGAAAATACGTGCCAGCAAACTACCAATTTGGCTTGTCTTAAACTTTACGGATACATACAACCGAGACTTAGTATTTGAGAATTGTTTGATGTTAGCAAACAGCTCTGTCCGAAATAAGTCCGAAATCAGCACTACGGTTTTTTATCTTTACAAGGAAAGCGCGTTACTCAATCGGATCGATCTCTCTCGCCACGGCGTTTGTGAAAATTCCAGAAAATTCCGAGCGAATGGCGTCTCTTACTTGCGAAGAGTGCCTGCACGGTTAGTCGGAGGACACTCGAGCGCACTCCGCGCCACTCCTCGGCACTCCTCGGCACTCTTCGGCACTTCTCCGGAAATCGCAAATCGGCGCTGCACAAATCGAATAACGATGAGATTCACTTTCGGCTACAGATTTTATTATTCATTGAGACGTTTTCGCAGTTTTTTCCAATTGTTAACAATTGTTTGTTACCTTAGTAAGTGGTTTTGTGATGATACTGAATTTGTAAAGTTAAGTATGTAGAAAAAATAATAATGTTTAAATATATTCCTTAAAGGTATAAAAATATTCATTACATAATATATATCAATTAAAAACTAAACTTAAAAATAGCTATAAATAAAAAAATTGCGCCAAATCGCTGTCAGTTGGTAGCGTGCCCAAAAGGCCGGCAGCTTTGCCACACTGGATGGCAACGCTGATCCGCTGCGCCAGATATGAGCCAGCCTTTTGGTCAGGCGTCAACTCCACCAGTATGTAAATATATTTTTGGCTTTGAGTATTTTTTTAGAAATAGGATGATGCGAAAGAAATCTGGCAATAGCCTTATTTTGATGGGTCATAAAAACCTTTACGGGCGCGCGTACAGCACCTCACCAAAGTTTCAGCGTAATCGAATTAATGGTATAGGAACGCATAAGAGCGCATGAACAAGCAAACCACTGAACAAACATTTATGTAGTAGAGTGTAGTAACTCAACCCCCCCCCCCCCCCCCAGATTCGCTCTCTTGTATATTAGACATTGAACAGTGTGTAGTTATCACTCCGATATTATTAAAGTCGTGGAAGGATAATTCATGGACTATTTATTGTATGCGCCTCATTTCTTAGACAAGAGAAAAGCTAGGAAACTAATAAATACTATATAGATAAAGGATTTAAATGCATATTTCAACGGTTTAGGGAGAGTTACTTTTCATATACTAACTTCAACCCCCTCTTTTACCCCCCTTCCAGTTTTATTTTCGAAAGTTTCTATAAGCTTTGTCCTACCTGAAGTTACCCTTAATATAATATCAAAAACGGCATTGGAATCTGTCCAGTAGTTTAAAAGCTTATCGCGCACATATAATCAGACAAACATACATTAAATTCAAAAAACCATTGGGATGTGTTGTGTTGTTTATTCTGAGCATCTTATTCTAGCAATAAAATTATGTTCTGTTCAATAAACTTCTGTTCTCAATTCATATTTTTTTAAGAATCCCCGAATTGTTGCATTATTGTAGGAACCTAACAAGAATAATAAGCATTAATCGTATCGGGCGGTACTCGAACGGACTGTCAAAATAACATCTGAATCTCGCTAAATAACTAAAATAACTATTACCAGCGAACAATAGTACGCGTCCACCGCCATGGGGCGGGACCGTAAAAGGACACTTCTGTTTGTCTGTCCGTCCGTCTCCAATACGCTTTATTTAAGTTATTGTTGTTCACGGTCAGATTTCATCGCGACTGTCATAACTTTGTCACGTCTGTGTTCACCCGAGATGGAAGTTTTTTCTTTAATTTATATTGTGTGTAATGAATAGATCGAATGTGTAGTCGGTCCTTATCTCAATAACTGATGGGTTTAAACATTGTCACTGAGTCAAAGCAAACATGACATAAACGCAATCATTTTTCTTTTCACTCAGTTGATGCGTCAATCCGAGATGGCTTAACATCTTGATGTTAGTCGATAACTCCATTTTGTTAGGAAAAGTTTGTGTTATCTGCATCTTAATTAGGTACAAATTATTATAATCTGCCGTAGCTAACAGTGCAGTTCAATCAATGCGGCGCTTCTCAGTAATGATGGGCCTGTCCGAAGCGCTGGTAGATTCAACCCATTTTGATTTATTCATGTGATAAGTAAAAGAGCCCAAAAGTAGCCGATTTGCTGAATCTGCTCAAAACGTTTGCTGTGGCAGCCTGGTGTTCTGACGCCTGGCTTGCACCTCTGGGATTACCTATTGCCTTTCGGATCTCATGTATGAAATAAAATTTGATATTCACCACGGGCATTTGGGTGAAGGAACACCTCGTGAGGATACCTGCATTCATTTCAGGACGACGCGGATAGCCTAGTTGGTAGTGACCCTGCCTCCGACGCAAGCGTCCCGGGTTCGATCCCCGGTAAGGGCAAATATTTGTGTGATGAGCACGAATGTTTGTTCCTGAGTCTTGGATGTTTTCTATGTATTTAAGTATTTATTTCTCTATATAAGTATTTATATCGTCGTCTAGTACTCATAACACAAGCCTTTAGAGCTTACTTTGGGACTAGATCGATTTGTGTAAAGATTAATATTTATTCATGAATAATTGTTAAAATAAAACGGTACCAACTAACACTAAAAAAATAGATAAAAACTAAAACTAGACTAAATTTACTAAAATAAATTTAAAAAATCTGGTCCCCGCGGCAGGGTGCCCATCACGCAAGCTGCATTTCCACGCTGAATGACTATGCTTAGCCTTTGTGCGAGGTAGCAGCCTGCGCGAGGGTCACCCGTGGCCTCCCTGAGACGCTTGCTGAGCTCCCTGAAGAGCCCATGCGCGCCCGGGCCCCACGGACCTAGTGTCTCGACCCCGAAAGCGACAAAATCGTACTGGGTGCCGAGACAACTAGTGTATTTGTTTTCTTTATACCGCTCCCTGGACTCGGCCGCCGCACCCGCCCGGTGAGTGGTAGCTGGAAGATAGGTCGCGGCCAGCGTGTCGGCGCATGTAGCGTCCCACACCAGCGCACGACCCATCCTCCAGGGTATCAACGACATACCATCAGGGCGCCTGCCATCGTCACGTATAATGTGCGGCTCGGATGTAAAGATTGTCCCCTGATTATTTATTTATTTATTTGCGTAGTTTTTTTTATGAAGGTCTGGGCATGCGTTTGACCCTAGTCTCACCTGATGGAAAGCGAAGACAGGGTCTAGGATAGAACACGCTTGCCCAGAAAATGCGAATTACTAATGTATAGGCAATTAACTTTTCCCAAAGTATCAGATCCCAAAATATGTTACCTACTCAAATTATCATTTGGCAAAGAATCATTAGTCAAAACAGTTTATCGCAATTTACAGTTAGCAAAAGTATTTTTTGACAAATAAGTACTTACGTAAGGGACACAAGTTAACCCTAACCTTACCTACCAATGAAAAGGCAAAATGATGCCAAATGATAATTTGAACAAATTAATAAAATGCGAAATGTAAGTGTGCTAAAGATTGGTTTGGGGAATGAAACTACTGCGATAAGTTTTTTGGGAAGTGAAATTTGGCGAAAAATAATTTATCTACACCCATATCATAAAACCTCCATAATGTAATCAAAAACCGTAGAAAATGGCCACCATTATGACAACCTGTACTGTAATGTTATTACAGTATCGATTTTAGTATCGTAATGGTCATAACTATACAGATATGAGCTACAGGCCGCCGTCGCCGCAGCCGGAGGGGCCCCATCGTCGCCGTGTCGCCGTTTATAATGTGTGTAGATAAAGTTATGTATGCAACTCTGCATAATTTCGCCTTAAAACACACGTGCGATTTTATTATGAAACTCGCAAAGCTCGTTTCATAAAACCGCACTAGTGTTTTAAGGCCTATCATTATGCAACCGTTGCATAAACTATTATTACTCAAAGGGCAGCACACCAGAAAATGCCTATTCACTCTTACCTTGATGACACCAAGGTTGTATAATTCAGGAAATACAGACGCTGGGAGAGTGTTCTACGACTTAGCACACTTTAGCACACCGCTTAGTACGACCCCTAGGTTCAATGACTGTGGATGAAAACCCTCCCGACGTCTGGTAGCCCGGTGGCAGAATCTGGGTGGTAGGATAAGGTCTTGTAGTTCCTATGGACAATTGCACACTCACCAAAATGACCAAAAAACCTTTTAAAAACCGAAAGGCTGGCAACTTTACGCCGATGCTTCAGACTTTGGAGTCATTCAAAGGTATGTGTAACCCCAAAGTGGGCCCGCGGGGGGACTGCTCAGTCCCTTTCACTATGAGAGGGCCTGTGCCCAGCATGAAGCGTGCGCTAATGATGATGATCTAGCATTTTTGGCTAAGAATTAAAAAAATAAAACATAACATAAAATTTTTGAGATCATCATCGTATCCCTGTTTAGAAATTAGTATAACAATCCAACCGTATTGCACGAAATTTCCTATTCAACATTTTGTTTGCATTACAATTAGTCACGTACACATTTACAAAACTTTTTTGATAAAGTACCTTAACGATTGGATATAAAAATTATATTGTCATTGTTCAGTCAATTTTGACCCGTATTATTAAACACATCAGCTTTTAAGTATTATGTTGAAGGGTTTCCAAATGAAAAATTGCACATAAATTTCAATGACAACCACCGCATTCAACCCGTATGCAAACGTCACTCAACAATCAATTTAAATTTCACGAACATGTCAACTGAACATATTTACTGCAGTATTCTTAAAGGCGATTTTGGTTTGATTTTTAAACAAAGAACATGCTTATTTTCTGTAGGGTTTTTAAAACCATTTTGGTTTGTTGGAGTGAACGCCGTGGAAAGTGACGGAGAGATGTGAAGGGTCTGACAAGTCACGTGGGGACGGGGGTTTATTCCGCCAACAAGACAATGATTAACATATAGGTACGACTTGTATATTGAATTTAATATTATTACTTAAATAACAAAAGTAGATTGTTGCGCAAAGCAGAAAGTGATTCATTATTACTGATAAAAAATAGTAGTTTATGCAACGGTTGCATAATGATAGGCCTTAAAACACTAGTGCGGTTTTCATGAAACGAGCCGATAGGCGAGTTTCATAATAAGATCGCACGTGTGTTTTAAGGCCAAATTATGCAGAGTTGCATACATAACTTTATCTACACACATATTATAAATCCTCCATGATGGGTTCAGAAACAATATTTTCTGGCAACAAGTTATTTGTTGCAATCGTGGCTGCATATTTCCGATATCCGGCGCATTTTCACATCACACACACTCCGAGAAGACTACTTACTATTCATATTTTCAACTAAAATGTAAATTACAAACAACTTTTTCTATTCAATTAATTCTACTTTCGTTCAGCAAAACACCAACATGGCGCCGATTCGATCCTCCGTCAGAACCATTTTTTTTAAATCATAGACAAACGGATGAAGTCTCTATTCTCACGTCACTCGAGATCAAATATTGTGCAGTTTATATTAAAAAAACATACTGAATTGACGTTTCGTATCAATAACTGTTTTAATATCTATGGATACTAGAATAGAGATCCGCTTGAGTTTTGACAGCTGTTCCAAATTTAATCTCATTTCTTTACTAAAAACGATAAAGAAGTCATGTTATTTCTTTATCGCAGCACTGGTTTTTCCTAATTGGTTGTCAAAATGGTGGTCATTTCCTACAGTTTTTGATTAACCAATGGAGGTTTTATGATATGGGTGTAGATAAAAAAGTTTTTTTAATTGTTTAGTAACTTTTATTATCTTTTCAGCCAGTACTTTGAGAATAACATTTTAGACGGCGCAATCACAGTTCGATATGACTGCCGACATGTGGCCTCTTGCTAATAATTTGACAGTCAACCTATAATTAAGACGGCAGGTCAGCGCGTCTATTCGAGAATGCAAACTGATTCTGTAGCGACTCGTAAGCCAGATTTCTCATCCCACTCTTCCGCACGACGCGTGATGCGTAAGAGCAAGATGAGAAATCTGTCTTACGAGTCGCTACAGAATCACTTAGAGTTCCCGAATAGAGGCGCAGCTATCACTATCAACAGCTATCAACAGTCGAGGCAAAACTACAACGACTCCAAAGGTTAGCATGCATGGCAGCCACGGGATGCATGAGGACGACTCCCACGGCAGTCATGGAAGCCCTGCTGGACCTGCCGCCACTGCATCTTCATGAAGCAAGAGGCAGGTGCGACGGCGGTACGCCTTAAAAACCTAAACCTTTGGGGACACGCTAAGGTGGCCCACACCGATACACTCAACGAGTGCATAGGTAGGGAACCCCTAATAGAGGCAATCACTGACAGGATACCCAAGCAATTAGTCTTCGACAAAAAATACAAAATACAACTGCACGAGGACCCCTGGGAAGGCCTTAACTCGAAAGAGCTAAGAATCTTTACAGACGGTTCCAAGACAGGTTCAGGCACAGGCTCCGGAGCATTCTCCGAGGACTTAAACACGAGGAATCTCAACACCTTTAGGTGCCCACTGCATCGTCTTCCAAGCGGAGTGCATGGGCATCATAACGGCCATTGCGGCTATTGCCACAAGGAAGGTAAGATAATTCCCCATACGCATACTATCTGATAGCAAAGCAGTCCTACAAGCCCTACAAAGTCCAACTATAACATCAGGCGCCTCATTCGGGAACGCTAAGTGATTCTGTAGCGACTCGTAAGCCAGATCTCTCATCTCGCTCTTACGCATTTCGCGTCGTGCGGAAGAGTGGAATGAGAAATCTGGCTTATGAGTCGCTACAGAATCACTTAGCGTTCCCGAATGAGGCGCCAGGGCTAATATACGAATGTCACAAAGCACTGTTAAAGGTAAGTGAGCACAACAGCATCACCCTACAGTGGATAAAAGGACATAGCGGCTCACGCGGCAACGATACAGCCGACGCACTAGCGAGGATGGGCTCAGAGCAGACGGTGCCCGTCGGCTGGCTGAGGAACACCCTACGCCAGCACACAAAGGTAGCACACCAGCAATACTGGACCAACCTAGATACATGCAGACAAGCCAGACAGGCCCTTCCGGTGATCAACCCCGGATAATCGCGTAAGCTGATAAAGCTGAAGAGGCCCCAACTCCGTCTTCTGACAGGAGTTGTAACTGGACATGCTCTTTTAAACAAACACCTATTTAATCTAGATGTTACAGACAGCCCTTTGTGCAGCATGGTGGCAGAAGAGACAGCCACCCACGTTCTCCTGGAATGTCCCGGCGTGGCAACACACCTCGGGAACCCGAGGTCGCTTCTGGAAGTCGTCGGCAACATCAAGGGTCTGCTAGGCTTCCTGCAGGAGCTGGGCTGGCACGAATAGTGATGCCAACCCACACCACGCAAAATAGGCGCGATTATGACGTCGAGTTGCGGAAACCCAGCCCGCGTGAACTATAACTATAACTATATATAGAGGCGCAGCTGTCCCGTTGGACTGTGAATGAACGGAACGGGTGGCTCGTCATACAAACTTCTTGATCAAAACCAATTTAAAAAAAAAACAGTGCAATAATGAATTTAGTGTGTAACTTTATTGCTCTAGCGCAAATAAGTGCTGCTGTGCTGAAGTTTTCAGGAGATAATGTTGAAATTAAAGCGTAGTTGGAAGAAAAAGAACTAAAATGTCAGCTGGAGAATTTCATGTTACTAAAATTATAACACTTTGGAGGCTTTGAGACAACAGCACGAGCAAATTTTAACCCGTGGTAAGCAAATCTATATGCGGATAGAATATTGGGACCGGCCGTACGGCAAGCTACAATAATTACGTTAAATTATTTATCTAATATTAACAAGTCACGAACACGAGTGGTTACCGCGTCGAAATAACGATCGAATAGTTTTGTTATGAATTCGATAATTGCGCCTCGACGCATTAGACCGTCGATCCGATTGCGCCGATGTTATCTTTAACTCTAACCGCGTCGTAAAATACAACTTATGTAGTTCAAAACAGGGGTTAGATTTCCGTATTTATGTGGGCAGATGTTTGTAACTCTAGACTTTATTTACCGCGCCGGTTGCCACAAGCAGCTCGTTACGCCCCGCGTTATCGCCTTCACATTTACATAATAAATACAACAAAGGCTTTTTACAATTTAATTTGGGGACGCTTTGTTGTGCTCACAAAGGCGTGCGAGAGGTAATTGTATACAATTTGAATGTATAAATAAAGTAATCATATTGATAAATAACATAGACTATTAATAATAAATACTGTAAGTTGTTCTGTCATACGTGAAAGTAGCTATGAAGGTTGCTATGAAAGATTTTCATGGCGCGTAGCGCGCACCGAGCTACGCACGGCATCTACGTGCTACGCTGGGGCTTTATTCTAAGGGGCCGTTTCACGGTTCGGTTTTCATGCAAAATACAATACCTCTTTAAATCTTATTATATATACTTTATTGTATTTTTATGATTTCGATTGGCTAATCACACAATTCCACCGTAGCAAAATGGACTAAACCTGCATTATAGTCATATCTTGCAGTTTATTCTTATGTTTTAAGATTTTCATACAATAGTCAGATTAAAACTTTCGTGAGACATTACTAAGACTAGAAAAATAATGATGTTTGCTGCCGTTCACCACCAACGACGAGCCGTAGCCTGGTACATCGGCGACACCGGTGCAGCCCCCGCCGCCCCCGCGCCCTCAGCTCGGGCGCAACGCGCCGCGCGGTGGGCAGTGCATGGGTTGCTGTGAGCGCGACCGCACTCAACCCCTGAAGAAGGACTCCTTATGAGTCCGAAACATGTCGGACTATTGCTGACTATAAATCGTGACTAAAGCCGTGCGTATTTTATTTCTAATTTTCATTAAAAATGAAATAATTTTTAACACAATGAAATTATTATTTTGCTAATGAAGCGTTGTGTGATTGATCAAATGGAACCAAAAAAATAGAAAAGTAAATAATATTTTAATAGGCATTAAGTTATAGATGGAAATCGAACCGTGAGTTCCCGTTGAACCGCAATAATAAATTATATGTGTGTGAATTTGTTCGTGTCTTTTTTGTACAAACGTACATAGTGATATAGGAATACATATAGATAGAAACATACATATAAAACCCAAGGACACTCCGAAATATTTTCAATAAAATAAAAACAATTGAATTATGAAGTGAAGAATGTAAACATACCTCAACAAGCCACAAAGCAATAAATGACGTGAATTATTTTCTAAAATATACGTATTAATAGTGTCCATAAGTCAATACAATTTAAAGTGAAATAATGGCTTGAAAATCATACCACCTGGCTTCCAATAGCCCATCTGCATTTGCAGATAACTTTTAATAATAAAGCGTTAGGGTTTAACCGCAAAAATCTTGCTTTTGTCATAACATCCGTACGTTAACTATTCTAAAGAGTCAAAACATAAAAACCTCACTCATTTAAACCAAATAACAAACCAGTCAACACCTACTAATCAAAGAATTCCATTGAATGGGTTCATTCAAGTTCAGGAACACCGATATCCGAAACAGCATTGTTCTATCGATTATTAATCGATTGAGTGGAGGAAGTATCGAGTGACGCCTTCGATTTGTTTTGATCTCAAGGAAGGACAAAAACGGGCGCGGTCGGAGCCGGATGGTTGTCTGTTTTGGGATGCGTTGACAAGTTTTTTGCTGACGTGAAAGTGTCCGAAGAAAGCTTTTGTTTGCGAGAGTGCACGGAACAACTTTGGCATCTATCTATTCACTACTGATACACCAGCTGAACCGATGTAGGATGCAGTGTGCGCTTCGCCACACTCACACTCCCATCCGTGTTACAATAAGACCATGTACCGCTCCGGTTGTCTCATTATCAATCCCAACATCACATGGCAACCTTGCAGGTGCTGCCTCCGTGTGCATGTTAGTATTCATGTATTCAATATTGCCTAACGATATCGCATAATTATTATTTTGTTACGATATCGTCAGCTATAATAGGAATTAGCGTAACCGTAAATTTAGTTAGATATATAAGTACACAGTACGATTGCAAATTTTCCGTTCTGTCGTTTGGTGTCTTTAAATTCTCGGTACCTAGAAAAAAATGGCGATTACGTTAACGTAAATTCAAGTATTTTTTAAATTTCAACTCGTTTTTGTGATGTATGTTATTTTTATGAAAATCAGCCTTTTGTATGATAATGTAAGCAACAGATTTAGAAATATTTACAAATATAAATATTACCCAAGGCAACACAAAGTAGGTTGCATGTCCTGTTGCAGTTACGTTAAATGAGTGAGTTACATTAAATGGCTTTTATCCCTTTTAATTCAAAAAACCTATAAGCATCGCATTAGTTTAAAAAAAAATAACGTATGCACCATGCTGTCTTTAAAAATTTGATAGTAAGCTTTATATGGTTTCATTAAATTGTTATAAACATCATTGCATTAGGATAAGTACAAAAAGTTTCACCTCTTTCTCTAAATTGTAATTAAGTTTTTTGGCTCTCCTTAAAAGTCGACCTTTCGATCAGTGTCGTGAATTACTATGCTCACGGATGACCTTTTAAATGTTTTCAACTCGGACATTTCAAAGTCTGTCATTGGCACCTCTTTCAATATGAATTAGTTCCCATGACAATCTGTCTGTCGGTGCTTCAAAACCCTTGTGTCATTATTTCCGCGTTACACTAATCTCTCTTTTATCTCCGTAATTGTGAATGAGGTGTCGCCGCGACAGCCGACACCTGTCAGACGGTCCGTCACAATGGCCGTCAATAGGTACGAGGGTATTGACGAGTATGTCGTTAAAGCGGTCAGCCGGCAGCTGCAGGCTATTGTGGGCAACGATGGCATCGCTGGGATTGTGCGAGTCATCGCGAGGTGTTCATTATTAACACTCAAGATCGACGCGTTGGTGGCGTTATGAAGTTTTTGACGACGCAGTTAGCCTAGTTGGTAGTGATTTTGCCTACGAAGCTAGCGATCCCGGGTTCGATCCCCGGTAAAGGCAAATATTTGATGAGCACGAATGTTTGTTCCTGATTCGAACAAAAACGAAATTTTGTGTAGTTATCAAAATAGTGAAAAATAAATGGTAATAATTGTTTTGTCGGTCGAAAAGAAATAAGTTTTATTAAAACTAAAGTAAATGTTCGAATAGCTTGCCATTTACTTGAATAAAATAGCGACATTACTTTCAAAATGCTCGAGTTATGTGACGTGCACCCCTGGTTACGTCTTCTTGGGCCACAGCGTGGACGCGCTGACTAAGCTCCGATAGGTAGGTGGGGAACTGGGCTGAATGATCAGCACACGCAGATCGACCGCCCGCCTGCCACCGGCCAGGCGTCTCCACCCATCATCATCAAGCTCCGATAGGTTGGTTATTAATTAGTTTATCTACACCCATATCATAAAACCTCCATTGGTTAATCAAAAACCGTAGGAAATTACCACCATTTTGACAATCAATTAGGAAAAACCAGTGCTGCGATAAAGAAATAACATGACTTCTTTATCGTTTTTAGTAAAGAAATGAGATTAAATTTGGAACAGCTGTCAAAACTCAAGTGGGTCTCTATTCTAGTATCCATAGATATTAAAACAGTTATTGATACGAAACGTCAATTCAGTATCTTTTTTTAATATAAACTGCACAATATTTGATCTCGAGTGACGTGAGAATAGA
This sequence comes from Tortricodes alternella, assembly GCA_947859335.1. Classification (NCBI taxonomy): domain Eukaryota; kingdom Metazoa; phylum Arthropoda; class Insecta; order Lepidoptera; family Tortricidae; genus Tortricodes; species Tortricodes alternella. The sequence goes on from OX401968.1 coordinate 8,197,322, forward strand.
GACTACATCCGTCCGTTGTCTATGATTTAAAAAAAAAATGGTCTTGACGGAGGATCGCCATGTTGGTGTTTTGCTGAACGAAAGTAGAATTGTTTTTGAATTGAATAGAAAAAGTTGTTTGTAATTTACATTTTAGTTGAAAATATGAATAGTAAGTAGTTTTCTCGGAGTGTGTGTGATGTGAAAATGCGCCGGATATCGGAAATATGCAGCCACCATTGCAACAAATAACTTGTTGCCAGAAAATATTGTTTCTGAACCCATCATGGAGGATTTATAACATGTGTGTAGATAAAGTTATGTATGCAACTCTGCATAATTTGGCCTTAAAACACACGTGCGATCTTATTATGAAACTCGCCTATCGGCTCGTTTCATGAAAACGGCACTGGTGTTTTAAGGCCTATCATTATGCAACCGTTGCATAAACTACTATTACCAAACCGTTCCAATAGAATAACCGCAGTATGAGATCCTTTTGTAGTAAATTAGCCTTATCTCTAAAACTGCATCATGATATAAACTATATGTTTTATTGCATTCGATAGCATAGTTTTTCAGAAACATCATGCAATAAAACAGATTCACAAAATATTAAAATTTGCAGTCGTAGCACTCAAAATAATGAAGCCTGTATCAAAAACCACGAGTTTCATAAAAGTGCCATTATCCCGAAAAGTATGATATTTTTATTAAGTTCAAAATTACTAAATCTAGTTTCTCTCGAGCCGCCCTACCAGCTCCTTTCGTTTTATCGTTGGTTTAAGGGACATCCTGTATATGTCGTTGTGTTAGTGATTTGATTATAAAACTGTTGGTATGGACTGTGTAAGTTTAGGCAGGACATGAAAAATTAATAAAATAAAGGTCTGCGCACGATGACCGCCGACAACGTAATTGTCAGCACGTGTTTTTCGCGGCGCGGCGTGGTCAGCGCAGTGTCCTTTTAGCAAATAGTAGGTGTTCAATTAACGATTAACGGACATTAATTGTTTTAATAGGAGTTAATGAGTCCGTTAACATTTTTTAAAGTTAATCGTTGCTCGAAATGTTAACTAACGATTGACGAATTAACGGTCTTGTGCCCAGCTATGCTTAAGTATTAGGTATGGTTTTTTACTTCTAGCTTCATTTGTAAGCTCGATTGTTTTTCCTGAAAGTTACTTTTAAATATAATTTCATCAGTTCGAATCATATTGAGTTCTTGTTTCCTACGTATCTAGTAAGTATGAAACTACAGTCATACGCTCGGATCAGCATACATACATGTCAGTAAAACATATTCAGCATCTTGATTTCACGTGAAATCACTCGGCTCCCGGGAGCTCTCCTCCGCTGACTCCCGGATTGCGCTTCTCCGCTCATCTAATAAAAGTCGTTCGATCAATTTCGATATTTGATTAACCGTCCCTACGACGCCATTTGCAATCGCAATTACAATTACATCCACCCTACGTGCTCCAGAAAACCATCTTAAAAACCAGAATACGCAATTCATATAGCTATCGCGTTAAGGTTCATATTATGTGCAGCTAGTTGCATAAAAAAGTTGTGAACAAACCGCGACCCAAAGCCTCGGGCTGAAGTGAAAACACGGGAGGTGAACCGAGCCGAGCATAATTTTTGAAATTCTTTTCTGGAAAGCGGCGCCGTGATTGGCGGAGGCGGCGCGGCGCGCGCTGCCATTGGTTGCCGCGGAAAAAACGCGCGCGGTGAGTTAGGGGATTATTCTCAACTATTAGTTATGGATGAGTGAGCGGACGCGCACTAGGGATGGGAGTGGGACGATGCGTGTCGATAAGAGATGTTTTTAAGTATTTGAATCGACGACGTTTGAAGTTAGTTTACTAAAAAGTTACTTTTGAGAATGCCTTGAATATTTATCAAATTTAAAAATAATATTTCTTAAAGTTCTTTTTTAGTATCCAATATTTAATATTGAGTCGATTATGCACAGGATTGGGAAACTGGAGAGGAGAGCGAAGGGGAGGTCTTTGCCTAAATAGTACTCGGAAATAAAAACTGACTACCGGGAAAAATAATGACTAATGTAGATAAAGATAAGTGAAAATGTAAGATTAGAAGACCACAGCTAATCTGTGGTGATCCTGAATTAAAAAAAAAATTCAATTCGCCTATATTGCCCTAAGTCATTTAAATACTACATTGAAAAAATTGAATGGCCAGAAATATAAAAAAAATGCTAATATCAACCAAGCGACTTATTTCGGTTCGGAGAGCTTGCAAAGCTGTTTGCTAAAATCAAACAAGTCAAAACAATCACATGACTATAATGTACAAAGCTGTTATTTATTTTTAAATAAGTCAAGTCAAGCTTTACAGCACGGATATAGTCGATATCTTATACGTAAATCGACACATTTGTCGACCGCGGCCATCTCTCCGCTTGTTTACTATTCTCGAGGTGTATAATGGGACCAGTGGCAGTTGGCAGTTACGTCTCAATCACACCACCTTTTACTCACCGCGGGAGCAGGACGGCAACATGAACCGATGGGTTTAGAGTGAGACGGGAGACACGCATCCAAATACAATGTGCATTCGAACGAACTGCACAGGGAAGGGGGAATTTCAGTCTTGTGTGTGATATTTAAGCTTCAGTTTAGACTGTTGGGAGTGTAGTTGAAATTACATTCGCAATATTTAGCATGTATGTTTTCTTTAGATATGAATGCAAATAGTAATGGCGTGTTTTTTATTTGGAATGTTTACATAGAGGGGCGCGCGGGTAAATGCGACGCCATTTTGGGCTGCGTAGCGTCAGCACGGCAAGATGGGTTTTTAGTTCGTTTGCAGGCTGTATTAGAAGGGTTTAAGGTTGATATTGGTGATGATTGTCTCGTTGGGAAGTGCTAACTGGCGGTGAGAAGGGTCCTGAATGACAGGTCTTTCTGCTGGAGTGTTTGACAGCGCTTCGGCGGCGCTTCTGAAAGTGACTCTTACCGCAAAACGGTCTGTCTGCTCGCGTCAGCCCGCAGCACGCCCCAGTCCGGAGGAGTTCGAGGAAACTGGTTGAAATAGAGAACAATTTATGAAGAGTAAACGGCGCTTAATATGAAATGTAATGAATATTTATGCGTCGATTATGAATCCATATTAAGCTCAAACTTCTCGATATAGGTAACTTCCCCAACAATTTCCATAAAATGAACATTTCCATATGGTTATTAATTGGGGCCTGTAACACAGGGTACCCTAGGTCAGGCTCCAGAATCGCAGCTGTTTCTTCTTGTAAGTAAGTTTTTTATACAACACATTTTATTCAAACTAGTCTTGTGGCATATTTTTTATTAGGTAGGTACTTTCCAATGTTTTAAGACCGTTATAAATCTCATTAAATCATTAAATCTCGTAATCATAGTGTGATCGCCACATCGCTGATCGCTGGGTCGCCAGTGCTCAAAACTTTCGATAGTCACTTTGGAGTTTGGGATGACGTTTAGGACAATCTATAACCATTTTAGGCGTCATCGTTCAATAATTACTGATCGGCTTTAATTATCATTGAATGATTATAGTTTTATTCAAACCTAATGCATTAAAAATTATAACTTTAAATAGTAAACCTGGTTCCAGACAGCGGATTCAATTTTAAATTCTCCACGAGGAATTAGTTTCTGCAGCTTTTGATTAATGCTGACCACTGTTTTATTTATGAATCAAAAGACATACATTACATTCTTCGACAAATTTCTGTTACGCGTATCGCGTGTATCGTGTATCGCGTATTCAAAAAAATCGGAATACTTCGCGTTTAAAATAGTTCAGACATATTTTCCAAAGTTCCGGGGCCCGCGGTGGCATGTCGCGGCGGACTGAGGTGTTATTAGTCTATGACAAATCGGTTAACAAGAAACCTTACTTCTACTACCCACGAGATAAGGAAGGGTTTTTCAAAAATTCAATTAACTTTAACTTTAACCTGCTGCCTTTTTTGCTGGTTTTGCGATCAAAACCAGCAAAAAAGGCAGCAGGTTAAAATAATTCTAAACTACCCCTATAAAGGGTGCCACAGGGTCTAGGAGTTTGCATGGAAAAATCTGATTTAATGTGAGCTGAAATTTCCTATAAATATTCTTCCAAACAATTCCTAAATTAATGTAAACGGCTAAAGAGGTTGGGGTGCGTTACAGTTTGTTTAGAAAAAACTGGCGCCTCAGTCGGGAACGCTAAGTGATCTGTAGCGACTCGTAAGCCAGATTTCTCATCTCGCACTTACGCATCACGCGTCGTGGGGAAGAGTGGAATGAGAAATCTGGCTTACGAGTCGCTACAGAATCACTTAGCGTTCCCGAATAGAGGCGCTGGTCACTCGCCAAATCGTTGTAAAACTTTGCTGTATGTGGCTACATTTAGGATGGGTTTTATTAAGATCCATTCGACCGAATTTAACTCGCGAATGTCAAAAATTGTACTGACTTATTAAAATGAGATTTGACATTTGCTTTCACGGATTTTTATAAACCTCGCCTTAGCGTTAAACAGTAAAATTGGCTTCGCTACCTACTGCATAGACGCGTGTTGCTTGAATCAGCCACGAGGCATTATTATAAATATGTAAGTAATCAATGAAGCTTTTTTTACAACTCGAACTTCGTACGCCAATTGTCTCCTCTGCCTCATCCTTTATTACGAGTAGGTACCTAATTAACCGACTTCAAAAAAGGAGGAGGCTCTCAATACGTCGGTTTTTTTTAATGTATGTTTCCCGATTACACGAAGATGGCTGGACCAATTTGGATTATTATTTTGTTTAATCGATAGAGTATACCTCACAATTGGTCCCATTGAAGTAAAAGTGAGATCTGATGAGAGGATCTATGAGGAATCGATGGAACAACTCAAATATTATAGGCACGCATATAACAATTTTGGTATTTTCGGTAAAAACTCAAGCAGTTGCGTTCCAAAAGCATTATTTGGTGAACTGAAACTGATGATGAAGCCCATAGATAACCACCGGAACTCCTCAATGGTAAATATTTCACAGCTGGCGATTAGATTTCTGTATAAGGTTGAGAAGCAATTTATGCTCATGAAAATGCACGTGGTAAAATAGAACTGGTGGTGAAGAAACAGGAGAACTCCTCAAAGATTAATGTCCTTGCACCGTGGATAGCAACATTTTGTAAGGGGTGATGAGCAATTGGTATTATGCTATTGTTGCTTGATGAAGTAAATGTGTGTCGTTAAATCACATTCGATAATCACTAAAAGTAAAAAATAAAATTATAATTTAACAAATAAAAAAACCGACTTCAAAAACCCTTTGAAAAGTAAAAAATTATTATTGGATTCCGTAAGTCAATTTCCTAGAATTATTATAGATTAAGTGATACATTAAATATATAGGAACAGGAGGGGACAGTTCTGGACCTAAACGTGTGTATGAATAACTAATACGGTAACATCTGTCTGTCTGCACGTGGTATGCATAGAACTTCACCTCTGCAACAACTCGACCTCTGCTTCGACCAAAGCAAAGCACATAGCTGAGAGTATGGCAAAGTTATGCTAAGATTTTTTGTTAAATTATTATAACAATGCTTTGTATTCGTGGAAAGTATCAAAATAATAAAAAAAAAAACAATGTATGTTTATGTAATTTAGGCAGGTTAATTAGGTTTTCCTCCTCTGCTGCACTGGGAGTGGAGAAATAGCATATAATGCGTGCAGATGCTTATCATCCTGGCATGTCGTAAAAGCCGACTAAGGGACGGGTCCTCTCCAACATGGTGGACTATCTGGATGGGCGATAGGCTGATCACCTGTCACCATACGGTTCATCATACCATCTTAGGACTAATTAATCGAACGTGGCCACAAGTAGTCTTGTGGCTCTGCCCACCCCATTAGGGATTTCGGGCGTGATGCTATGTATGTATGTATGTATTAAATATATCGAAGTCGGTGGCCAATGTATTAGGTAATACATCACTCATAATGTGTTCATTTGCTTGACACCGACTTCGATATATTTAATGTATCACTTAATATAATAGCAATCGGTAGCAATTAATATGGTTAATATTATTACATTCTTCATAATCTTCTCTTTGAAAAGATAATGATCTTTACGGCGCCTCTATCCGGGAACGTACAAGCGATATTGTAGTGACGCGCTAGCGACATTCTCATCCCACTCTTCCGCATAATGCGTAATGCGTAGTGGGAAGCTCGCTCGCGAGTCGCAACAATATCGCTTGGACGTTCCCGAATAGAGTCCTTGATCAGTCGAATCTTGAGCAGACGGATTAAAATAACGTATTGGCTTCTACGCCAATACCTGAAAATTGAGCAGTAGGTTGTTTTGTAAGTGATGGTCGCTACCAAGGATTTAACATAATTTCTCCCGTAAGTGTTATATGTAGGTATAATTGTTATGCCCGGGATACACGAGGCTAGTTTTAGATAGCAACCTAGTGCTAGTAAGCTAGTGCGTCTATCTTCGTGTACACAAAACTAACTTTATTTCTAGTCTAATAAGCTAGTAAGAAAGTTAGTGAGCTAGTGTCTGAAGCCAGGATAGTTTAATGTTTGTTGTTCTATTTTTCGAGCTAGTAGCAGCCCCCGCCCTGATTTGGCTATCCTGGCGTATGTATATAGTAGTATAGGAGTGAGGACCTCAGGGGTCGAATGAAAATCGAATTATACCAAAAAAAAAGTCTATTCGTTCACAGTACACGGTAGGTACATAAAGTGGGGTCTCAAACCCTAGAACATTCTAGGTATGTAACAACTCGGAGCAGCGCGCGCGCGTGTTGTCGATTGGAAAGCCTCGCAGACGACTACTGCGCCGCGCAACCAGCGCGGGGGGACAAAACGTTATTGTGTGAGCGAGACGGACAACATGACGTTCGAGCTACTCCGTGTAACGCGAAGGCAAGCGACCGCGCGTAGCTCGCGCGGGCAATTCAATCGTTGTCGGCTCCACGGCTGTTATACGGTTTGCTATAGTAGCTTAAAAATCTGCCAAGTTATTTGCAACTGTAAATAGTAACGGTCTGTATTTATAAACGTCGTAACACGGAAGTCAGATTCTTTGGGTATGTAACGAAGCTACAAAAATAAAACAGTAAACGCACATTTATATTTACTTAATTTAAATTATACCTTTTAACATAATGGTCATGCACGACGTCCCTCCCTGAGCAGCAGGGCACGCAGGGCGTGGCTCGAGAAAACATTTGCGTGTCATTTCCGTTGCACTCCCTCGGGAATTCAAGCGTATGATAAATAAGAAAAATAATATTAGAGATTATTTGAAAAAATAATTTAGATTGTAATTAAATATCAAAGTACCTAGTGATGTCGTAAAACTTGCTCTTGTTTGTTAAGACGGTGGTAATGCCAACAGAATATTCGTGTGGTCTTCCAGAAATCGCTCATCGAATATTGTAAAACTATATTCATTTGATTTAAATACCAGCGCCTCTATTCGGGAACGCTAAGAGATTCTGTAGCGACTCGTAAGCCAAATTTCTCATCTCGCTCTTACACTGAGAAAAAATTACTGTACCGACATACGTAATTCTGGATGCCACGTACGTAATTCTGGAGAAAAACGTACCTAACGTTCATCATACCATCTAAGGACTAATTCATCGAACGTGGCCACAAGTAGTCTTGTGGCTCTGCCCACCCCATTAGGGATTTCGGGCGTGAATCTATGTATGTATGTAAGTAGAGACTCGGCTACATAGATAATGTTGCGGACTACAAACGCCACGTAGCAATCAACATTATTTCGGATGCTTCGACATTATTTGGACTTGGCTGCGAATACATTACGGTAATGCAGGTATAGCATCAAAATTTTTCTCAGTGTACGCATTACGCGTCGTGCAGAAGAGTGGGATGACAAATCTGGCTTACGAATCGCTACAGAATCACTTAGCGTTCCCGAATAGAGGCGCAGCATACCAACCCTTCACCATATACATTTATTCTGACATATAAAAACAAAGATCTGTAAAAACTCTAAAATATGGCTATGCCACAGGGAGAGAAAGTAACTTTAAATATTGTAGCCAGGTTTCTTTATGGAGACTTCTTTTTTTTTAAAACAAAGTAATACTACGCCTCTATTCGGGAACGTCTAAGTGATATTGTAGCGACGCGCTAGCGAGATTCTCATCCCACTCTTCCGCACTATGCGTAATGCGTAAGAGCGGGATGCGAATCTCGCTCGCGAGTTGCTACAATAACACTTATATGTTCCCGAATCGACGCCCTGCATTCAAAGATTTAAAAAAGATTCTCGCCTCATTTTGGGAACCGAACCGACCAAATGTAAAAACATTTAAGTTATATGGTGTTCCTTCGACTTAAGTTATAATAATAATAATAATAATTAAATTTTTATTTCAGATAAAAGCATCCATAGGGTTAGTTATAATACAGTCTTATTCTATGTTAGTAAGAATTACAAATAAAATAACTTAAGTCTAAAGGTCGCGGAGAGCATGAAGCAGTGTCCACCGGTTTAACAGCGCGGAGTCCCAGCGGTCCGCGAATGCACCCAGGATCCTGTTGGCGCTGCCACGGACCCGCGCCCGCAGGGAGGCGCACCGCTTGCGCATTATGGCATCGAAGCCGTCGGTGCGCGTCTCCGCGAAAATCCCCGACGCGCTACAGCGCCATGGCAGCCCCAACAGCACCCTGAACGCTAAAACGTTAACGTTATAATGTTACTGAGAAGGAATTAATCCTTAGACTTTACTATTTCAATTGGCATCATAATAATATAGGATGTTTTATTTTTCACATTTGCTCAATAAGAATTTAGCAAATTCATAACTCCTAAATCATTTCTCATTCTCAAAAGAAACGAGGAAAAGCAATGCTTTGTTTGTGTCATCCATAAGCTAACTCACCTTAACATTCTAACTGCGAGCTACTAGCCCCTAACCTCGAGCCACCAACAACTAGCCAATAGCCACTAGCTAGCTCTAGGTACACGTCGCAACCTCTCCCGTTGATCGACTGGCTAGTGGCTAGGTGCTGGTAGCTGGAGGCAGTGGCTAGTAGCTCCCGGTTAGAGTGCTAATGTGAGCTACCTTTTGGATGAGACAAAAAAGTAACGATCAGCTGCCCAGCTACCTACGATATTTGCTAACAGGAGGCCACCTGTAAAGTAATTTACATTGAATGCCTGGCTTAACGCACGACATTCTATTCTTGCTAGTTTTTTATCCAGTAAGCGTAGAGATAGACAATTTTTAAATAAAGCTGATTATAATTCAGTCCCGAATCGTTCTGACCGTGGTATGTACCCAGTTTTGTTTAAAGGATTTTTTTATTAGCCTTTCTGTCAAGCGAAGGGTTGTAATGGACAACGGTCTATCAACTTTTCTGTGGACTCAGGTGGGCTAACCAAGTGCTTATTACATTAAAATAACGAATTGTTATTCTTGGATAAGAACTTTGAGAGTTCATAAAAATGTGTAGACATAATGGCACGCGGTGGACGCCCAGAGCGTTGCCCAACTGGCCGTATCGGGCGGGGAGCGAGTGGCGACAGGCGCGTCCCACTCATTAGCAACTTGTCCAAACTCGTTATAAGTTGATCGGCGCCCGTGCCTGCGCGCCCGCCGATTGACTCGCTCGTTACTGGGTAAAAACTAATTCGGGGATACAATGACAGGGTTGTCACTAAATAATTCTGACGATAATATAAAAAATAGCTTAGACAAAACCATGATAGGTCTACATAGACAAAATGTTTATTTAACGCTTCAATGGATGCTTACATGATATGTTGTTGTGAATTTATATCATAAATATGCGCGTATAGTATGCGTTGCAGCAATACGAATAGGTCAGCCGACAGAGGTACTAATTTATGATAAAATAATTATAATTAAAGAGTTAAATAAGAAATCTGCATTCTACTCTAGTCGAGCCACCAAGACAGTTTAGGTAAGCTCAATCTTTAGTCATCGCTTCATCATCCTCATGATGATCCCGGCTCGCACCTATTACTATGGAAAATATCGTGAGCTAACTTGCTGCACCTGTAAAGTAAGTGATTCAATGATATTTATGAAGTCCTCAATCCCCACCTGACCGGATTGCGGACTACTGACCAGCTTCACTCAATTCAGCTTCATTCAATCATTTTGTTTAAACTTTTCAAAAAACTGATAAGTATCAGTAAAAATTTCAAATCAAACATTCTGATAATTGGCAGTAGAACAAAATGCGTGCCGTGATTCAAATCGCATAGAAATCATCGTGAGTCATATGCAGGTATTTTGCCAATTCATTAAATAGTTGACTGTAAGAGGCTCAATTCGCGGCATGGATGTTTATTTATTGATTGATTATCGCGTAGATAGGTTTCACTACATTTTGGGTGGTATACTTTTAGTTGTAAAGTTGCTGATCCATTGCGGTTGTCATCATCAACAACTATTTTGAAGTTGCTATTGGTCATGCGCGATGACTTCATATGAGGTGATCTGCGTGCGTGGTTGCCTCTCTAATTTATTATAAATAATCTCATAGACAATTAATTTAAACGGTTCCAAGAGTGAGTGTAGTGGCAGCCCTGGCGCCGAAAGCGCCGCGGGCTGGCGGCGCGTGAGATCGTGACGTTCGGCCGCCGCGCCCCGCACCCCGCCCTGCCCCGCGACGACCAAATTATTTCATACCATAATGTATTGCCGATATTATTCACCCAACGAATTGTTTCTACAGGGTGTGATTAAAAGCTCAAAGTATTATTTTATATGACTACTTACTCATATGTCTGCCGTTTTACCAGTTGTTGATATCGCGGGTGACAAATCGCACTCGTTACCGCTTTGCTACGAGCAATCGAACTGTACAAATTTGATTTCATCGACACTTTTCTAAGTATAGGTACAAATATAAATACGCATATACAAAGGGGCAATTGCCACCCCGTGATTGACGACCGAAGCACTTTATTTTGACCAAATCTCCCCTCCATACTATACGTATTTGAAATAATAATGTATGTCAGAAAAAATATATACAATTTTCCTACAAATGTAGATAAGCCAAAGGCTACTAGAAATACCGGAAAGCTTAAAGTACCAACTTATAGACTGGCTAAAACTAAAAAATCATTTCTAGGAAATTGTACACGTTTTTACAATAAAATACCTAAAAACATAATAGAACAAACAGACACAATATTCAAATCTACTGTAAAGCGAATTCTTTAGTAAAAGACTTCGTCATGGACAGGGACGTTGGGCTTAAATCCTGACCTGCACCGGCGATCCCTGGGTCTCGATGAGCGTACCTGCTGTGGTATATACTTAGATTTGTATAAAACTGTAGACATCATTGTTGACATATATGTGTACTGATTTCAAAAAATGATACCTCACCGAGTTTTTTGCCGGCTCTTCTCAGTAGAGGATATTTTCCGAACCGGTGGTAGATTCATTCCTTGACCTTCATAAGAGCTTGTAAAAGCATAAATTGGATAAAAATAGTTTGACTTTGACTTTGACTTTGACATATCTGTTAATAAGAGCTACCGATTCATAGCAAAATAATTTGCGAAATCGCTTAGGCAATATCGAATAGAGGCCTTGATGAGCTCCACAGAGCCACCGAACTTATTATTTCACAGCGCTTAGGTACTTACAATCTTATGAAGGTTATTGTTAATTACGGCTTTACATTTTGTAGACCAAACTTAAGTGAGCACAGGAGACAAACCGGAAATAAAGTTACATTATTAAGCAAACAACAAGTGTGTGTGGGGTGTCATTTCTTAGGGGCAGAGATGATATCAGTAAGGCCTCCCGATGGCGTACATTTGCACGATATGACACAAGGGTTCGATGAATTTGATTAATATATAAATGTGGCGAGACGCGACGCACCCTGTACCGTGATTGCCGGTGTGGCGGCTGCTCGCCGGCGCCGGTAATGAGCGCGCGCCGCACCGCGCCTGTTAGCTCAACTCCACTAATCAGCGACGGATTGATTCATTGACGAACCGAAAGTCACGGACGATGCCAACAGTTACTCGATTTCAATGATATACCTGTGTTATTTTGATTTTTTTGCGGCGTTCTTATTTATTTTTTCGAGAAGAAACAAGCTTATGTTTCTTACCTATATGATTTGATTAAATATTAGAAGACAACTTTAGTCAAAGATTTTGTACAGTAATTGATCTTATTTTGGCTTGTACAAAGGTGGATAATACCAGTAATACACGCAGTTGTCTTTGATAACCACTTTCTGGGTATAAAAAACAAAAAAAAAACAAATATACGGCGTCGAATAGAGAACCTCCTCCTTCAGTTTTTTTACACTTTATTATGTTACGTGGTAGACATCTTGTTATGCTATACCTAAGCTATATTTATATGTATGTATGTATTTATCTATAGTATATATTTATCTGTGTATAGTATGTGCTTATGTAAGTATTTTGTATGTTAGTAGTTTTGTGTAATTTAAATGTTTACTATAGTTTTCACCACCTGCCTTTTTATCTCTTATGCCATCTCTTCTTTCGAAGGTTGTGTTAAAGAGATCGCTACTTAGCGATAATACCGCCTATTGTCTAACGTGTTACTTGTTTCTGTCTTTTTCCAATACGTTTTATGTGATGTACAATAAGGAGTACATATTTTTATTGTATTGTATTGTATAAACTCAAGTTTAGGCCATATAGCTCTGAGCTTTGCTCTTGGATTACAATAATTTCCTGAGGACTATTATTTCTAAGAAGGGAATATATCTAAAAAGTCCTACAGATAAGCGGCAGATATACTCATTTTGCGCTTTATCTACCTACTGCAATAGGTTTATTCTAATAAAGACATCTACATCATTTTGTTAAAAATATATATTTCTGTGAAATAAATCTTAATATAATTTTTCTAGTAATTTACTTTCATAAATAAATAAATAAATAAATAATTCAGGGGACAATTTTTACACAAATCGATCTAGTCCCAAAGTAAGCTCTAAAGGCTTGTGTTATGAGTACTAGACGACGATATAAATACTTATATAGAGAAATAAATACTTAAATACATAGGAAACATCCAAGACTCAGGAACAAATATTCGTGCTCATCACACAAATATTTGCCCGTACCGGGGATCGAACCCGGGACGCTAGCTTCGGAGGCAGGGGCACTCTCAACTAGGCTATCCGCGTCGTCATGATTTCATGTTGTTCAAAAGAGCCAAATCGGTTCATTCCAACGAGAAATATTACACGTTTCCATAAAACGGTGCCTCCTGTAAAATTGTGTTTTGTATACTTCATTGAAAATTTAACTTAAAGCGTTAGTAGTCAGCTATTTCATATTGCCCCATTCTTGAAAATAAGATCTAGTAATTATTGGTAATCTATGCAATGTAAATAACTCATGATATCATTCAGTGAGCCCACGGTCTGATAGCACCTTCACATTTAGGCACCTCAAAGTCTGCCACTTACGCTGCTACTTGATGTAATCAAAGGAATTTCAATCAGATTCCTCTCGACGAGCTCAAGTGCGCCACACTCGAGGCTCAGCAGACACTTGAGCGCCGCTTCCTCGACTTACTTCAGCGCGGAGAGGCTGCAATCTTATTATCAGCAGATTTAAACGCGAAAACCAACCACCCATTGGCTGATCAGAATAACTACTAAGCCTATGGACTCGCCATGTGGGTTCTTTTGTCGTTCAGGAGAATGCTGTGGAAGGATATTTATTATTTTATAATGGTTAAGTGGATGAAATGTGTGGTTTTTTGTATAAGAATACTGCGGGCAAAGATGCGGGGCGGGGCTATCATCACAATTGCTGCAAAGTCACTGAAAAAATGCATTAAAGTGTGTGGACCTAAAGCCGCGGCCTTTCATACAAAAGGCGATAACGATTTCCACCGCTTAAATGTTAATCGATTTTGACCAATTTTTGATAGGTTGTCAGAACAAAATCTACGTCTATACGTTTTGGTTTTTCAGTATAATTAATAAATTCAGCTTTTTTGCTGTTTCCGTAGTCTCATACAAAACTGATCTCAGCGATTATTTGACTTTGTTGATCTTTAATGAATATTCAAAAAACGTATAGACTTAGATTTTGTTCTAACTGACAACCTATGAAAAATTGGTCAGAATCGGTTAATTTTGATTGGGTAAATCGTTTTCGCCTTCTGTATGAGAAGGGTGATTTTTGCCGTTGGTTCACAGTCCTCTTAAGACGAGTATAAGCAGTTGAACGGAGTCATTCGACTCGGCTGTTGTTGACGTGTCAAGCCAAGTTTTGCCCAGGGCGGTCATATGGGTCTGAGCCCCCTGAGCTAGATTTTCAGTTATACTTACTAAAAATCAGTGTGTGAAAATATGGCTTGTCGACACTTCACCACATAGTTTTGTTGTTTGATTTAAAAGAAACATCACCTTCTCCCAGTGCCCATGGTGTGTGCCAATTTGCCCATGGTGTTAGCGACAAGACCAAATACCATGCGTGCTCGGCTAGGTGAGAACTTGACGGCTGCATTTTACTCGGACAGACGTTCACTCTCATTCTGCCTGCTACACACGTTACGATATATCGTAGCGTTTTATCTGTACAAACCGATTTGAGCAGATTTATTGATCATGTATATGTCAAATCGTTGCAGATTTTTGTCATACACACGAGCTATAAACCTGCGCAGATCGGTTTGTACAAATAAATCATAAACGTAGGACGTTTATGTCAAATTTAATGAATACACCAAACGTGGAGATACGGCAACCCGTCTACTACGCAATCCCTGTAGACTTCTCCCGCTACGGAGGAGGCTTGCGAAGTCTAATAAGTTGACTCATGTCATGGGCCCGGCAGTTTACAATAAACTGCCCGAAGCTATCACAGCGGCATCCTCTTTTCACGTTTTTAAAAAGAAACTTAAAAGTTGGCTTCTCGAGCACACATTCTATAGTTACAATGAATTTATTATGTTATGAATAAATCATTTTTATTATTATTTATTGTGCAATTAATTTAATTTTAATTTTAATTTCAATTTAATGTTTTAAAATAATTTACTATGACCTATAATATTATTATTATGAATAAATGAATATGAATATGAATATGAACATATATCATAACGTGTGTAGCGGGCAATTACCCATCAATAATATCTCGTGAGTTGGCCCATCATGGCCGACACTGTAAAGAAGCCGTTAAGGTCTTACCAAATCAGTCTAGCGGCGGCGGAAGCAATCATGATACGTTCACATGTTCGGTTTTTGCAAGTGATTTAAAAGAAGATGACGCTGATACATATCATGTAGAACAAATTAAACAAATAAACAAAAATTCGGACTTCACACCTAATACACGTCAAGTCCGAATTTTTTATTATTCGGGCACAGCTTAGTTAATGAGGTTCGCATTATGTAATCGGGACGCTGAGAAGAGGCTCAAGACGCCGCGCCCGGCTGCGCTATGGAGGGCCTGCTTCTAATAGGGGCTTGCTATATCTAATAAGTATTGATGTGGGCCCCTATTCGTGCTAGATTTATTGCTTGCTTGTTTACCTCATATTATATTCTGCCTGAAAAATAACGAGCTTAGGGCTAACTCCATCGAACCTCCTCACAGTAACTCATACAGTCGACTGGGTGATCTAGGTGTGACAATACTTAGAAGTAATTTGAATACGCGCAATACGATTCCGTATATCAAAACGTTTATTCAGCAAATTGGCCACCTGTGGGCTCTTTTACTCGTCACATGAATAAATTAAAATGGGTTGAATCTACCAACGCTTCGGATAGGACCATCCATTACCTACTGAGAAGCGCCGCAAGAAACTCGGTAGAAAGTCATCTTTTAAAGTCAAATATTTATTTTATACATATAAACTCCAATAAATTTAAATAGAAACATCACGAAGTAATAAAGCAATAAATCATAATTATTAAGATTAAAACCGGACAAGTGCGAGTTAAACTCGCGTGGAGAGGGTTCCATTCCATACATGATTATCTGAAATTTACTATGTTACTTTAAATACCATAGACTTCTTATAGGTTTTCCTGTAATCTATAGGTAAAGAGCTATTTTCTGTATTTTTTTCAAAATTTTAGGCCCAGTAGTTTCGGAGATAAGGGGGGGGGGAATGGTCAATTTTCACCCATTTTCCTAAATAACTTCTAAACTATTTTACTTAAAATTCAAAAGAAAATATATTTAAGATCCTCACAATAAGCCCTTTCATTTGGTATGTCACACGATGTAGATTGCGTATTTTTTTTTTTAATTTTCTGGTTTACCCCACGTTTGGGGCCCCCATGTTTAAAATTCATATATTTACGTCACGCGTCCGTGTTGCGGTCACCGACTTACATATGTATCCCAAATTTCAACTCAATCGGTCTTGTAGTTTCGGAGCAAATTGGCTGTGACAGACGGACAGACAGACAGACAGACAGACAGACAAACAGACAGACAGACACACGAGTGATCCTATAAGGGTTTCGTTTTATCCTTTTGAGGTACGGAACCCTAAAAATAAAAAAATATCGATCAATAATCAACAAAAATATGAAAAAACTATAAAATATAGTATATAGAACACTAAACTATAACTATAACTCATGAACCATTTTAAGATCGTTACCTACTTGTGACAGTTTTCCTGTTAAGTTCCTGATAATTATGCTATACCTAGGTACGAATAATAATACGCTGATAGGGGCTTAATTTCTCGGAATAGGGGTTGTAAAAATTGTTTTTCCTATTTTTTGGTCCGTTGGATAACAACTGTAGCTGTAGGTAATTTGGAAAATACTTCTGCCCTGTATATCTAATAGACTTCGAGTAAACGTGGCTTTAGCATACCTACAGACAGACAGACGATATTAGATTAGTAAATTAACATGTTTTGAGAATACGAAGTTTTTAAAATCAATTTTGAATTATGCTGCGCGGCTGGCTCTCTGTACAAGTCCAATAGAATACACCACCTAGGTAAAAACAAGTTGAATCAATGTACCTACCTAATATATATTCCAACCCACAGAAGCTATAATAAGGTATAGCTATTTTCTCCGACTCCTAAATTTAGCTCCATTATGTGAATGGACGTCGCTCTTCCATGAAAGGTTCCAATTTAAAATTAGAGCACATTGTTGCTATAAAACAAATTGCGTTCGGCTGCCGTCGGCGGCACTCGGGCGAGCTCGGCTCACTGAATGCCTAATCAAATCAATTTATTTAATTGCTCCGGTTCCCGAGCGACAGTTTAATGTTTAATTTTGAATTTGGAACGTTGTCCGGGCCAATGGTCGGAGCGTGCTAATCGCGCGGCTGTGATTGGCCGCCGCCCCGCGCCCCGCGCTAATTATTGGCCGCTCGATTCGAATGCGGTAACATGGCGGCCTGCTGAATGAGATTTTATTGTTTTTAGAGTTATTGGCGATTCAGTTGAAATGGCGGCGTGCGGGGTGGCAGTCGCTTTGTTTTACTTTCTGGTACCTACAAATCTTAAAGTTGTGTTGTTATTCGTCGCAGTGTCTGGTGACAGTGGACACGAGAAGTCACTAAGGATAATATGTACTAGGTAAGACTGCCGTTATATTGTAAGCATTCTACAAGTGATATTATCGCCTAGGAGCAATTTCTTGGAGGCTGCCATCAGGCACCAGCAGCATGAAGATAGTCTGCACAAGCCGTTAATTTTCAATGGAGTGGAGAAACCTTCAAATCAAGCATTGCATTGCCTGGATTTGCCAGTGTCCTTAACACACGTGGGTATTAGGGTAGTAGGTATAGCATAAAAAACAGGAAAGATAAATAAAAAAATATTCTGGCTACAGTTGATGATACTGGTTCGATACCAATGGAATAATGCTGAATCATCAGTAGGTACATACGAGTATAAAGCACCTACCTACCGTGACTCACTTATAGACAACGCACAGCTTAAACGGATGGTCTTAGAGGTTTGAAATTTGGAGGAGACATTCCTCGAGTGGGTACCCTAGAGGTGCACTAAGGATGTTTTGAAATTGTATGGAAGATATCGCGGGCGAAGCTGTGGCGGGTCCACTATACAAAATAAAGCAAAATGGTGCCATTGACCACTTTGATGAGATAGAGATTACTAATTATACTACAACATCTTTAGGATTATCTCGACAACAAAATTAACCACAATATTCATATTGACAAAATATGCAAGAAGATTGCAAGTGGAACTATGTTCTCACGAAACTAAAACCCTTATTAAAAAACCGGACAAGTGCGAGTTAAACTCGCGTGGAGAGGGTTCCGTTTCGTACATGATTATCTGAATTTTACTAGGTTACCTTAAATACCATAGACTTCTTATAGGTTTTCCTGTAATTTATAGGCAAAGATCTATTTCCTATATTTTTTTCAAAATTTTTGCCCCAGTAGTTTCGGAAATAAGGGGGGGGGGGGGGGTGGTCATTTTTCGCCTATTTTCCTGAATAACTTATAAACTATTTTACTTAAAATTCGAAAGAAAATATATTTAAGATCCTCACAATAAGCCCTTTCATTTGATATGTCACACGATATAGGTGGCATAACTTTTTTTTTTAATTTTCTATTTTACCCCCAAAAAGTGGCCTCTATGTTTAAAATTCATATATTTACGTCACGCGTCCGTGTTGCGGTTACCAACTTAGATATGAATACCAAATTTCAACTCAATCGTTCCAGTAGTTTCGGAGCAAATTGGCTGTGACAGACGGACAGACAGACAGACACACGAGTGATCCTATAAGGGTTCCTTTTTTCCTTTTGAAGTACGGAACCCTAAAAACAAATCTTTAAGTATGATACATACCTAACGCTTATAAACATGCAGACCTAAACTATGCTTTTACAATACGAAGAAATGGAGTGAACATTTAAAAAAATACTTAAGTAACAAAAACGATCATAAGAATGAAGATCGGCTTACACAGGTTCGCGAATCCGTTAGGAAATATTTTATAAAAGATATAGCATAATGACAGTTATCTCAATGAATATATTCAATCGTTTGTAATATAGGTAGGTATACTCAGAAAAGTGATTTAATAGAAAGGAAAGATATTCATATCTGCAATAAATAAACATAAATTATGTAGAAATAAGACTAGAGCAATAAAGTATTATAAACAATGAATTCCTATTCAAATATCAACAAAATCCATTGTAGGTACTTACCTAACCAATGAATAATGATCAATGATCAGGGGACAATCTTTACGCAAATCGATCTAGTCCCAAAGTAAGCTCTAAAGGCATGTGTATGGGTACTGGACGACGATACACATACTTATATAGAGAAATTAATACTTAAACACATAGGAAACATCTAAGACTCGGGAACAAACATTTGTGCTCATCACACAAATATTTTGTTGTCATCGGAGTTCGAACCCGGGACGGCTAGCTTCGGAGGCAGGGGCACTACCCACTAGGCCAACCGAGTTGAACATATAGAGATTTACTTAAAATTAAGGCAACATTGTAGTGAAATTATGCATGCATTATTAATAATTCTATGACAGAACATGCTGAACTTAGGTACTTGCCTGATTTTATGATCTTTGTAACCATGTTTTCTGAGCAAATAAATATTCTGATTCTGATTCTGATAAACAGCACAAACTTGGACTATAACTAAACTAATCTATAAATTCTTTTGATTTTTAGTATGTCAAATTCTTCATACCTATTTGACTAATAATAATTAATAACGACCAATAATTCATTTACTTATATGCCATTCAATTCAATAAACACACGCTGAACACTAAAAATTCGACGTTAAATTCTAGCCACAACTTTTTTTAAGCGAATGGCGCACAAATGACGTAATCATAATCGTGGCAACCCTACCGCAGGGCTGGCACGCCCTCGACTTGGGTTTTTAATCAACCGCCCTCCTGCCATTAGTAAGCAGCATAATGCCGCCCGGCGTCATCCGGCTATAGCGCATGCAGGTATTGGTTAGCTACATGCTCGGACCGGTTGACACTTCACGTTAGAATTTGGATGCACAAAGTGGGAATTGTGGATATTGCCAACATAAAGCCCGGTAACATTACCATTTTAACCTTTTGAACGAACGGCTGTAGCCGACAGCAGATTTCCGTGCCCCTGAAGCAACGGCATCCATACATTTTGTCGGCTACAGCCGTCACTCGGCGTCTGTGGCACGCTTCCTCGCATACAGCCGTGGCGTTCCAAAGGTTAAGTAACTACCGGAATTAGATGAAAGTTATTTTATTTCAAAAACTAATATTACTATTACTATAAAATAATATTAAAGTCATAAAAGGTAAAACTGTCTAAAATGCAGTTATCAGTGGCGAAGCGTCAAATATTTCCTAAGGGAAGCCGGAAGAATTAGAACTGTACGTGCAAGTCTGACATAACATGGACTTCACTGACAGCTAGCCGTAGCCTTCTAGCTTGGTAAATTCCGTCAGGAATCGGCTTGTAGGCAGGCTTCGCCACTGGCAGTTATGCCTATTAACATAATGTAGCGTCGAGAAAACTGCTTTTTCTATTTTATGTGTTTCCACATGAATTTTAAACGAAATTAAGTCTAATAAGGAGAGTTTCATTTCGTTAACGAATGCGATGAAAGTCAAAGGAATTCCCAGACAAAACGTCTACTCCTAGCAACGCATCAAACTTGCAAATGCACTCTTTATCCACTGAGCACGAAAATGCATCGTCACACGCGCATACAGTATGCACATACATTACGCAATCACGACGCTTTTGAGCGAAGCCGAAACTCGCTCAAGGTGGCCATCGATACTTAAATAGTCGGAGTTAGCCGTTGCATCCAGCACAATACGAAAAGCAAAATGCCTATAACTGAGTTTCCACCCGCGTGGTGTAGGGGGCGCGCAATTACGCCCCCTCCCCGCGGGCGCGGGGGTGCACTCAATAAAAGAAGTGCGAATTCGCGAGGCAACCCTGGCC
Source organism: Tortricodes alternella (assembly GCA_947859335.1). Classification (NCBI taxonomy): domain Eukaryota; kingdom Metazoa; phylum Arthropoda; class Insecta; order Lepidoptera; family Tortricidae; genus Tortricodes; species Tortricodes alternella. Next base: position 8,218,293 of record OX401968.1, read on the forward strand.
GCTAGGGTTGGTGCTGTTTATATTGCTAACAGGATACTAGGCTTAGACGGCGGATTTGTTTGAATGTTCAAGGGGATTTAGGGAAGCTATGTGTTCTGTATCAAGTTTGTTATGGCGGTTGTTGCACTGATTTTTATAGAAAGATTGGTGTGAGAATAGATATGCGTCATAAAAGTAATGTAGAGTCTAAATTATTAAAATACTAGCTGTGCCAGCCAATTTATTCATAAATTATCTATTATCGGGATAAAAAGTATCTCAATTTTATTCTAAGATCAAATTTGGAAGTCTATATGACTGCCAAATTTGATCCCCAGTCCGTCCGGCCGTTTTTGTGTTGTAGAGGAACACATATATATGACCTATCCGAATCGCTTCTGCTCCGACCAATTTGCTCGCTCGCTTCGCTCGCTCGCTCAGTGCCATTTACCATTTCTAGTTATTATGTCAATCTGAACAGAGTGTAATAAAAGAAAAATATGATAATAAATAATAGTGTAAGTAACAGTTATGTTGAGAAAGAATATGAAAAGAAATAGTAGTGTGTAAAATAATATGTTTACTGACATGATGAATTTTGATAATTCGGAGTTACGATCGTTAGTAACAGAGACTTGTTATGAATAGTGATTAGTATGATGTAAAATTGTATGACAAACATTCTGCGAACAGTTGCGCACCCAATTTTATGATATTGAGAATGACGTGTAGAATGTGAATAAATTAAAGGATTGGGAAAGGCGCACATTGGGAGAGGCCTAGACTAATAATATGAAATGATGAGAATAAATAAAGATTATAAGAAACGAATAAAGACCAAAAGACTGAAAGAGAAAGATAAGACTAGAAGAAGAATAATAATTATGCTATCCATTACACAAACGCGATTCTTCCTATTCGTAATTCCCATACAATATGGATTCCACCCAACTGCAGTTTACTACTTTCGTGATTCTACACAGCCGTTATTTTAACGCAATCGGGATTGTTCCTATTCGTGATTCTACACAATATGGATTCCACACAACTGCAGTTTACTACTTACGTGATTCTACACAGCCGTTATTTTAACGCAATCGGGATTCTTCCTATTCGTGATTCCCATACAATATGGATTCCACACAACTGCAGTTTACTACGTAGTTATGTATGTAGTAGTAGTAACCAATGTAGTAAACTGCAGTTGTGTGGAACCCATATTGTGTAGAATCACGCATAGGTAGAATCCCGATTGCGTTAAAATAACGGCTGTCTAGAATAACGAATGTAGTAAACTACCGTTGTATTGAACCCATATTGTGTAGAATCACGCATAGGTAGAATCCCGATTGCGTTAAAATAACGGCTGTCTAGAATAACGAATGTAGTAAACTGCAGTTGTGTGGAACCCATATCGTGTAGAATCACGCATAGGTAGAATCCCGATTGCGTTAAAATAACGGCTGTCTAGAATAACGAATGTAGTAAACTGCAGTTGTGTGGAACCCATATCGTGTAGAATCACGCATAGGTAGAATCCCGATTGCGTTAAAATAACGGCTGTGTAGAATCACGAATGTAGTAAAGAAGAAGTAAAATGTCTATTGATACTAAATCATAGCAATGAATTTTGGGACAGTGACGGCAATGACAACTGTTGATAGACAAGATGACAAGATAAATTATTAATAATAAATAATAATAATAATAAAAGACATTTATTCAACACGCATTTGACACAGACAGATAACAAGGAAAGCAAAGAAAACAATAAACACACTCAACGTTATGCCGTGGCGAGCCTCGGCGCTGATTTTCAGTAGCCCCTAGGTGAATTCAGAACCTCCTTCCTTTTTGCTGCCGATGCCGGTCAAATATTACCACGAATACGTTACACGTCATTATAATCGGTAATGTTCTGATCTAACCCACGTAACACACAGTTATCTGATCTTACTATTCCTATTTGTAACAGTGAGACAGTTTCATCGTGAATTGAAAATGCTTACGTGAAGAATACTCGAGAGAGCGCGCGAGGTGTTGTTCCGTACGATGCTGTGTTGAGTGATACTTGTCTTGATGTCATGAACTGCCGTCCTTAGTAACGTATCTAGTCGGTTAGTTGCTGACACAAACCAGATATCCTAAAGACATCGCTTTGCCTAACTTTGACTAGCAAATAAAGCTGAAAAACTCGAACGCGCGCGCGGCTTTTTCAACCGACTTATTAAAGGAGGAGGTTCTCTATTCGGATGTATTTTTTTATGTTTGTTACTTCAGAACTCCGTCATTTATGAAGCGATTTGCAAAATTCTTTTTTTAATCGGCAGGGTATACCTCCAGATTGGTTCCGTTGTAGTCAAAGTTGAGGTGTGATGAGAGGATCTATAAGGAATCGATGGAACTCCTCAAATATTATAGGCATGCATATAGCAATTTAAGTATTTTCTGTAATAACACAAGTAGTTACATTCCGAAAGCATTATTTGGTGAAACGAAACTGTCGATGAAGACCATATAATGATCACCGGAACTCCTAAATGTGAAAAAACGGACAAGTGCGAGTTAAACTCGCGTGGAGAGGGTTCCGTTCCGTACATGAATCTGCAATTTACTAGGTTACTTTAAATACCATAGACTTCTTATAGGTTTTCCTGTAATCTATAGGTAAAGAACTATTTTCTGTATTTTTTTTTAAATTTTAGCCCCAGTAGTTTCGGAAATAAAGGGGGGGGGAATGGTAAAGTTTCGCCTATTTTCCTAAATAACTTCCAAACTATTTTACTTAAAATTCAGAAGAATATATATATATGTATATATATATTTAAAGTTCTCATAATAATCCCTTTCATTTGATATGTCACACAATATAGATTGCGTAATTTTTTTTTGGTAATTTTTTAATTTGCCCCCCAAAAGTGGCCCCCATGTTTAAAATTCATATATTTACGTGACGCGTCCGTGTTGCGGTCACCGACTTACATATGTATACCAAATTTCAGCTCAATCGGTCCAGTAGTTTCGGAGCAAATTGGCTGTGACAGACGGACAGACAGACAGACAGACGCACGAGTGATCCTATAAGGGTTTCGTTTTTTCCTTTTGAGGTACGGAACCCTAAAAATGACAGTACTTAACAGAACTGTGTATCTACCATGAGTTTATGCGAACCGTTCTAGTAATAGAGAACTATCCCTCCATTCCTTTTACTTGTATCGGTAACAAGCAGTATGTCCGATAGATTTTGATACCAAGAACTGTCTTCGTAAACTCACGGTAATGGTACAGGGCCTATTTTCAACATAGTTTAAGTGCCCTAACCAAATCAAACGAAAAAAAAATACAAAACAGTGCAATAATGAATTTTGTATGCAACTTTATTGCTCTAGAGCAAATAAGGGCTGCTTTGTGCTGAGTATTTAAGGCCATAATGATGAAATTAAAGCGAAGTAGGAAGAAAATGTAATTAGGTCTTAGAATCCTTATCCTTATCCTTATCCTTACTAATATTATAAATGCGAAAATAACTCTGTCTGTCTGTCTGTCTGTCTGTTGCGCTTTCACGCCAAAACTACTGAACCGATTTAAATGAAATTTGGTACACAGATAGTCTAGAGCTTGAGAAAGGACATAGGTCACTTTTTAATGCGAAAAAAGGGTTGTAAGGGGTTGAAAGGGGGGATGAAAAGTTGTATGGAAATAAATAATAATAAATAAATAAATCAGGGGACAATCTTACACAAATCGATCTAGTCCCAAAGTAAGCTCTAAAGGCTTGTGTTATGGGTACTAGACGACGATATACAATACATACTTATGTAGAGAAATAAATACTTAAATACAAAGGAAACATCCAAGACTCAGGAACAAACATTCGTGCTCATCACACAAATATTTGCCCTTACCGGGGATCGAACCCGGGACGCTAGCTTCGGAGGCAGGGTCACTCCCAATTAGGCTAATCGCGTCGTCAAGCCGGGCGGCGTAAAATGAATGAAAACAAAAATGCGCCTGCCGCTCGCACCTCTCTCAGTCCCTTTTGTCGCCTGCCCCCGCGCCCCTGTGCCGCGCGGGCGAAGACTCATTTAAGCGGTCAGCCTATATACTTTGACCAAGCTATCCTTACCGACCGAACCATCCACTATAATAGACCTGGCGCCTCATTCGGGAACGCTAAGTGATTCTGTAGCGACTCGTAAGCCAGATTTCTCATTCCACTCTTCCGCACGACGCCAAATGCGTAAGAGCGAGATGAGAGATCTGGCTTACGAGTCGCTACAGAATCACTTAGCGTTCCCGAATGAGGCGCCTGACATCACATTAATAAACAAAACAGACAAAGGTGCATATTTAATAGATATAGCTGTCCCCAATACACATACTTACAAACCACAATAGCTGAAAAACACCAAATACACCGAATTGAAAGACGAAATAACCCGACTATGGCAACTACAAAAAGTAACTATAGTACCGATAGTCCTATCTGCTACAGGCGTGATACCAACACAGCTGCACCAATCACTGAGGACCCTAAAACTAACACCAAGCACCTACAACCTCTTGCAGAAAGCCGTTATCCTAAATACATGCAGAATAGTCAGAAAATTCTTACAAACTGAACAGGAGCCTACCTTATCCACACCACCCGCACCCTCAAAACGCGCCTCACACTCAACGACACAGATACCCTCACACCTCACCACCATGCGAACCTCTGAGCACCTTGCTACACAGACACAACAGATACTATCCGACACTACACGATCCTCAAAAACAACTTGGTAGTAAGTAAGTCGCCTGGTATGCACTTGGCCTAGGCCCGTGCATACCAGTATACCGGTGAAAGCCGAGAAAAACAAAGATATACATAATAATAATAATAATAATAAATCGTTTATTGACCAACAGACAGCACCCGTTCACGAGTATGACGCGTATCTCAGCCATCGTCTCCCTTAACCATGTTGTAGGGAAGGTGGCGACCCGATCAATGATGCCGCCGTAAGCAAAGACCTTTGAGCGAGCATGACAAGCTCAAGCTGCCGGGCAAGAATGAAATAAATCAAGGCAGATACGAGTAGCCGTCCGACGAGAGATGTCACAGTGGGCTCACATAAAACATTTACATGTGCGATATAGGTACATATACCATAATCTACAATACAATGTCAATGTGGCCAATTCCGTCTACGGGGCTATGCCGTCATATACACGCCTGTGTTGAATCTAAGCACAGTACGCCGCTGTCGTAAACTAGAAAACCCTGCTGATTTATCGACTGAGTCGACAGCGGCGTACTGTGCTTAGATTCAACGCAGGCGTGTATATGACGGCATAGCCCCGTAGACGGAATTGGCCATATTGATCTTATGCATTTTTTTATATCGTAGATGTTAAACACTGAATTGCAAATATTAAAAGTATTTATTTCATAAATATAACGTTGTTGGTTCGTCCGTGCTATCATATCACTTAAACTATGTCGAAAATAAGCCCTGTACCATTACCATGAGTTCATGGAAACCAAATATTGCAAAATAAATATTTTCATTTTCATTAACATATAGGCTACAAATACCAGAAAGAAAATTATGTTCCTGTGGGAAGGGCCCGTTTCACAATGTCCGAGTAAATGGTATCTGTCGAGTAACTCATACAAAATTCGCTTTTATCTGCCAAATAACGCCTTACTTGGAGATTGTGAAACAGGCCATAAAACTCAAAAATGGCTTGAACGACATGTTTATTTTTTTTGTTTTGTTTGCTTTAACGAAGGTGGTTAAAATCAAATAAAAATACAGAAATACCACGCGAACTAAGTCGCGGGCACTATAGCTACAATAGTTTGTAATAAGAATCATCTCTTCATACTTTGCTGTGCCTAAAAGGGTCCATAATGATCTCATATGGCTAAGTCAACATCTGTTTATTGTGCAATATGCATAAAGTATTGATAATTGAGTATATGGCTACAGAGGCCCAACGATACTTTAACGAAACGTTGGTTTGTTTGTGTTAGGTACTTTCTTTTCGAAGAAAACTTCGCAAAGGAAGATCAAGTAAGTCATAAAGCGATACGACCATGAGCCATATCGCTTAACCATTGTCGAATAGAGGTTAACCGGAAACCCGTTAAAAAATAATAGAGTTACAAGCAATAACCGCAATAATTTCTAGAATAGGTATACTAGACTACACTGAGAAAAAATTACTGTACCGACATACGTAATTCTGGATGCCACGTATGTAATTCTGGAGAAAAACGTACCTAATGTAAGTAGAGATTCGGCTACATAGATAATGTTGCGGACTACAAACGCCTGTATATGTTTTTACATTACCACGTAACAATCAACATTATTTCGGATGCTTCGACATTATTTGGACTTGGCTGCGAAAACATTACGGTAATGCAGGTATAGCATCAAAAAAATTCTACGTTTAATAATGTACAGGTCAGAAGAGGTTTAAATTTTACTTAAGAAAAATGTTGCATATTAAATGCGGTTAGCCTTAGTTCTGTTATCGCTATGTTTTTCACCTACATACGACGAGAGCATTAGCTAATATTTATGTAATAATAATAAGATGATAGGTACTGTAAATAAGATAATTTTTAAATTTTTCATTACCTATATTCCGCAGCGGCCCTGACAAGCAAGACACAAAGATAAGTTAAACCCGTTTATCTCTATGACTATCTCTATCATCAGAACTAGTGTGAGAGAGACGCACTTAGAGATAAGACGGGTTAACTTATCCTTGTGCCTTGCATATTAGGGCCGCTGGTGAACTGTACATGAAATTTGCCTGAATAATCTAATCAATATCAATTTATCATTGATGCAAATAACCTTTAATACATCTTTTATAATTTAAAAAATTCAGGAAGTTAATTATTTTTATTTTTATAGAGTTTGGTTATAAATATTTTGTCTAGATTTCTTTAAAAATAGCCGACGGCGGATAAACGAGTTGACGCCATTCGCTTAATTTATATTAACTAATATATAACTATAATTGTAAATACTTGATTGTAAATAAGAATACAAAATGTTATATTTTATTTTATAGCAATTGGCAATTTCATTATAAAAATCAAAAATATGTTTTAATGTTTACCGTTTGCCGACTCAAATAATGAATAAGTATTTTTATTTCAAGGCAGTTTTTCTAGTAATGTATGACAGGTGTCAAGATTGATAAATCACGATTAAATCATTAATTGTACGGAGGGACGTACAAATAAAAAACAAAAAAATTCACTCTAACATTAATCATAATATCAATTAGATATGATCTGGTACTTTGTGTATTTTTTTATAAATTATTAAATAAATCGATATCTCGACACGAGAAAAATGTCCTATATGAACACCAATTGACTTTGCTTCGTTACAATTCTTATTCAAAGATGCTATCTGTAGGTAACTATTCTGACATAGGAAGGTAAGTTCTCCCATTTCTTAACAACGTCCTCTTATCTACGCTACCGGAACTAGAATTACTATCCGTTGTTATCATTTGAGTCAGGCCAGGAGTCTAGAATTTCTATTTATTAAGTTGTTAATTTCTTCATCTAAATATTTACTCAAATCACCCTTTTTTCACCTTGCGCATTAAATTTTTCCCCTTTTTCCGATCTCATTTTCATTTATTGACTTTTCCTCTTATGTCGCGTTCCAATATTCAGAAAACGAATCATTTTGGCGGCGAAGGTTATAATTTGACGTTCATAACCAATACGTATACATATATACGTTTTCTGAATATAATTCATCGAACGTGGCCACAAGTAGTCTTGTGGCTCTGCCCACCTCATTAGGGATTTCGGGCGTGATGCTATGTATGTATGTATGTATGTATGAATATAATTATGTAGCAAACAGGCTAAATATACCGGGCATATTTAGCTACTTCTAAGTAATCATGTTCTTGTTTTTTTTTTTAAATTTAGTTGTAAACCATAGTGTAATGAAGGAATTAAGTTTTACTATAATGTACGTTCGGTAAAATTTTCAAATTACCACTTTCAAATCTTTTTCCTTTGCAAGTGACCATCGTTATTAGCCCCGCCTCTTATTTGATATTTTTTTTATTATATATTCTATATTGTATATTATATATATATATTATATAAAATAATAATAAAAGCTCCATGATACATTATTTATACAAAAAAATCAGGCCCAGAATAAGTGCCACTGCATAAAATAGTTACTCACATACATGATATAATACCTACATACATGCCTGACCCTGATAATATTTTATTAAGGTTTTTAAGCAAAATCTTATTCAAAGTAGTTAAGTCTGCAGTCGGCAAAAATAATATTAATGATTAATAATGTATTTAAAATTTACTTTAAATAACAAATTTTCAAGAATATAAAAACAGAACAGATGGAAAAATGGTACAAGCACATGAAAACTAGAAAGAAAACTAAGACGTTTGCATTACTTGCAACGTTTTTTTGAGCATAAATATACCTGTGTACAGATACGCACTACAATTGTCGAAATATCTCAAATCAAAGTTAGGTATTAACTAGCCTGTAAAAACAACGTTAACTTTGCTTAACGATATGAAAATATTAACAATCATACACACAATATCTTGGAATCTAAATATTCTACATGATTTATTTTAAGAATACTAAGAAATTGCAGGGCTGGATCTAACAGCCATCCCAGCCACCCACGGTGTACTTAATTTTTTTCTTAGATTTGTCATCATTATCACGATCATAGCTACACCCAGAGACATGAACTGCCATTGTAGAAGCCTTAGGGGAAGATCAATGTCCTTTTCTTTGTTTTGCCGTAATGTTAGTAATATATCCAGAATACATTTTAGAATAGAGCAGAATATAAATTATTTATGTAGGATAATTAGGCTGCCAAACAATAGTTTGACAACACATTTATTTCTTCTTCTTCTAAGCCAGAACGCCCATCATAATCACAACAGTTCATAGAAATCAGTCACGATAATGGATCAAACGAAATAAAATAACAACACAACCAATTGATTATTGTCAGCACGTCAGCACATAAAAACATTGAGCCTCCAAAAAAAGATAACCTCAAATATTACGCGCGCACAATGTCGAGGTTGTGACAGGCGCTGACATGTCCAGCGCATCTCGGGTGTCCATTGTAAATGTTCAATGCGCGCGCAGGCGGCCATCTTGCGCGCTTTGTGCGCCCGCGCCGGCCGTATTCAGCGAAGGACTATCAAACAGTTCACACGCGGTTTTTTTCACTTTGCTGCTATTTTAAGGAATTGTTTGAATAGATTTTAAATTTGAGACGACTGGGAGTTTGAGATGGTCGGTTTTTGTAACGTTTGATTGGTGTTAGGCGAAGAAATAGACCATTAACTCTTGATCGATGGTCCAAACGTTATTCCTGGTAAGACAACCTCATTGGCCTCCTGGCATTAGTAACCTATTCTTCTGACTACCTCTTTCTGATGTTGTTTTAACTTGCTCAAATAAATTTACAAAAAAAACAATGCTGAAATATGTACTTATAGGAAAAATAGTGGCCATATTCGTTTACCTATTCTTAAAATATTGGTCTACCAATTCAAGGCTCGATATTTTTTGTGTTTCAATCATTAAGTATTTCAAAATCGCTTGAATTTCTCCATAATATAAGGCCATATTGAAGGTGAGATACTACATGATCGGGTTAGTATCAGATGGTCGTAAACGCAACTGGTCTACGGCATCAACTATCATCTCGACGAAATTGCAACTAGGCTAAAAAGTAACTCGCCTAATCACGAAACGAAACGATTGTTTCGTTATTTCTACACATTGCGTCCTATTATTAAGATAGTTAGTTAACCAATCTTGAGCTAGACCTGTATTTCCGTTTCTGTATAATATTTAAAAAAGTTATTTATGATGGACAAAGGCTTTACTCATATTCTTTGTGTTTATGTGACAATTAATGAATTTGTGTTCTACTCTATATATAATAGGACTGCAACTCTAGGTATCTTATTGTTTAGGCTTTCAGAGACATATTTTATTATTTTATTGACATGGACATGATCTATTTTTATTTCAAATTATTATTATTATTTTGATATTTGGAAACCTTACATCTCCTTCTTTATACTTGACCGTGGAGACTGTTTACATCTCCATTTAACCTAGATTAGGTAATCAATTTAGATGTTTCTTTATTTCTTTATTTTAATTATTATTATGATGACCCTTAGAGGCTTTATATAAGTCTAAGTCGCTTAACTTGTCCAGACGCGGAGACTATACATCTCCCTTATTAGTTATTTACTATCATTAATTTTTACCTATTAGGATTGTTTGTTGCCCTTTTCATGTGTTAGTTTTAGTTAAAACTCTAATGTAAAAGTTGGAAAAAAAAGACTTACTGCTGAGTTTCTTGCGGCGTTTCTTCTCAGCAGATGTCACCTTTCGAAGCGCTGGTAGCTTCAGACATGTAAAAGAGCCCATGTGGCCTACTTGCAAGATAAATATTTTCATTTTCAAATGGTAACATGTCCGAGATATCGAGCTGCTCATGTCTAAATATTTAGTTTTAGAAATTTTGTTATATCTAGCATACATTATACACTCAAAATATTTTGAAAGAGCATGTGAACATTCACGTTACAGGCATGTAGTTTTTAATTACCGATTTTATACCGTTTTTACGCAACGATCTAATTATTGAAAACGTCTGTCCATCCAGAGAAATCCCTTGTGTAGAATAGAAATACACACAATTTAACGCGCGGTTGAGTTTGTGTTGCGCAGACTTTTTATTTCATTCACATTCACAATTCAGTGATTATTTATTTTCTCAGTAATAATCTTGGGGTCACGGATTACACTTGATTCCAATACGATATCATTGATACCTTCTGTATAGTCTTGGTTACTATTTGGTATTATTTGGCAAGATGCTTTATATGCATTTCTTAATTTATTTATAAAACGGAATTTTGATATTTGCCGAGCTTTATGATGACACTTTTCAGGAGGGCCCGTGTATGCTTTTCAGAATTTCGAGACGAATTTTTGTACTGCGCCTCTATTCGGGAACGCTAAGTGATTCTGTAGCGATTCGTGAGTGAGATTTCTCATCTTGCTGTTACGCATTACGCGTCGTGTGGAAGAGTGGGATGAGAAATCTCGCTTACGAGTCGCTACAACATCACTTAGCGTTCCCGAATAGAGGCGCTGGTTTCTCTTACTTAAACATAATTTATCTCCTTTGTAACCCATTACTTATTCTTGATATGTTTTTCTATCTCTTTTATTATTGTAAGGAAAGGAAAGCAAAGATCATAGAACAATAGGAGGATATCATGGAATTGGTTAAATGATGTGTTGGAAATCATCTTGTAAGTAACACTTGTTGCGCTCGGCTTGGTTTGGCGCGACCGCATGGCGGCGTAATGTGTGACGTCTATTACCAGTTCCAATACAAGACAACAGATGGCGTCACGCACCTGCCGCGCTCGCAATGTGACCGGGCCTCAAAGCTTAATATAAATCGAGAGTTTTCAACCGCGCATAAGTTTATGTTGTTACTTTAATGGTAGTGCAGTACTGTTAGAGTTACAATCCGATTGTCTTCTGCAAACAAAGCATGGTTTGTTTACTTCTCGCGGGAATCAAACCGTGACTTCACACTTCGCAATCACGAGAAAGCGGAATAAACGTCTAGAAGATACAATTGAGATGAGTCCTCCTAAAATAATACTACCTTGCTAAAACCTAATTACATACATACTTAGCATCACGCCCAAAATCCCTAATGGGGTGGGCAGAGCCACAAGACTACTTGTGGTCACGTTCGATTAATTAGTCCTAAGATGGTACGATGAACCGTATGGTGACAGGTGATCAGCCTATCGCCCATACAGATAGTCCACCATGTTGGAGAGGACCCGTCCCTTAGTCGGCTTTTACGACATGCCAGGATGTTTAGCATCTGCACGCATTCTATGCTATTTCTCCACTCCCAGTGCAGCAGAGGAGGAAAACCTAATTAACCTGCCTAAATTAGGTACATAACATACATTGTTTTTATTTTTTTTATTTTGATACTTTCGACGAATAAGAAACATAGTTATAATAATTTAACAAAAAATCTTAGCATAACTTTGCCATACTCTCAGCTATGTGCTTTGCTTTGGTCGAAGCAGAGGTCGAGTTGTTGCAGAGGTGAAGTTCTATGCATACCACGTGCAGACAGATGTTACCGTATTAGTTATTCATTCATACACACGTTTAGGTCCAGAACTGTCCCCTCCTGTTCCCGAAAGTTAAGGACCCTGAGGCCTGATGTTGTTGCTTGGACTATATCCGCATGTAGAACATTAGGCATAGTTTTGGCTTGTATGAAGAAAACTTTAAATTAAGCAGTCGTTTTTGGTAACTTTTGGTCACAGGAGGGACAATTTTTGTTTCTAAAAGTGTGTAGGTACTACCCTGCCATATTTAACAGTCGGTAGGTACCTGATAGTTATTCTTCTTTGAAAGCGATTGAAGAGATAAATATATATTGCACCAATATATGACGCCAACGCGGCCAGCCTCGTTGGGAGTGCCCCTGCCTTCGAGTTCGATCCCGGTACGAGCAAATATTTGTGTGATGAGCACGAATGTTTGTTCCTGAGTCTTGGATGTTTCCTATATATTTAAGTATTTATTTCTCTATATAAGTGTTTATATCGTCGTCTAGTACTCATAACACAAGCCTTTAGAGCTTACTTTGGGACTAGATCGATTTGTGTAAAGATTGTCCCCTGATCCCGATCATTTATTTATTTATTTATACCGTTAATAATGGAAATTAAGAAAAGTTTAGAGAAAACTATAATTGGCTGATATTAAAACCACAGTCTTAATAATATTTCCCTACGATTCCCAACAAACTCTAGTGATACCAGGACGGAAGCATAAGTAAATAGGTAAGTAGTCACCTTTTTTTGTGAAAACAACTCTTTAACTTTAAATGAAGTCTAAAATTGATTCGGTTATTTTCCTCACACTTTACTTTAAGTTACGTTTTTAGCTGCTTGTAGGATTAAGTTAGTGATATGGTACAATTGCGCCCTATTTAGTCCTTGTTGCCACAGCTGGTCTGCGGTGTACCAAATCTATTTGTACTTTCAAACATCGTAAAAGACGTTATTAAAAAGGCTTACTTACGTTCAATGAATATGTAACTGAGATGTAGAGTTTAGGTCGGAGGATAAATCAAGTGTCACAATGAGGAACATGCATGAGAATTAAAATGAGGTTTAAATGATATATTATGAAAGTAAATATACTTGAACAAAAGCATACAGATGTAGTGCATAATTAGTTTCCATCGTGTTTTATCGGAAAAGTTCGTATTTGTCGTGCTCTCTCAATTAGGTTCAGCAGGCTCCCAATTCTCGGTGCATTCGAGATAATCTCACGATCGAGATTAAACGTCAGTGCATACAGTCATTTGACACAACTGTATGAATCTGACGTTTAATCTCGCAATCGGCATTATCTCGAATGCATCGAGAATTGGGGGCCATTAGCCATCACACCATGCTGTCATTTTTCATTTTGACATTTGACACTAAATAATAAAGTTTCATATTAATGAATATAAACATGTCACTCATTTAATACAATAATTAATTGACACTTCGGGTCCCGTCGTCTTCCGATTGAGATCCGAGTTTTACCGATGGAAACATATTATTCACTATATTTGTACCTATTGCAGAATAAAAACAGATCATTTTGACTATTCATTTTTATTGATTAAGTTGTGAAAAAAAATATAAGTTTAGTTTTGTAGTTCTGGTTTTAGTTTTTTGGACATCCTCATCAAATTTATGTCATGTTGTATTTCTACGGTATTGGTCTGAAAACAGTATTTTCGGAGAGAATTGCAGATTTCGTTTAAACGCCATACCTACATTTTGGACAGCCTAACGAATGCTGTGACGTCATCGTTGTTGTCGATTTTGTACGGAGTGTTTTTGCGAGTGGTATGTACAAATGACTTTTCAAAGCTTGAAAACTATTAAAATCAACAACATAAAATGTTTTGCGGTTTCTATTACTCAGCACTTTCCAATACAGGATGAACAAAATATATGCATGTTCCCTATTTTATTTAACAATGAAAACAAGCCAAGTGAGGCAATAATACCAATATCAATATGTATTTTTTCATTTATTGTTATCTGTGAACTTAACTACCTCATCTTGAAAAGAACAAAACCCTACCTACTATGTATACCTAGGTAATAAAATCATTAAGGCAAGAAGAGTGGAAAATTTTCGAAAAATAACGGGGTGCGACTTAATATAAATAATTAATTTATTAGTCAGAACAAAATCTAGTATAGACCTAGATTTTGTTCTGACTGATGAACTATCAAAATTTGATCAAAATCGGTTAACATTTAAAATGGTTTCCAATATATTCACTTAAGTATATAAAGTCGCCCACCGGTTATTCTTCGAAAACTTAAAGTTTTGGTTTTTTCACTATAATCAACAAATTCAGTTTTATTGCTGTTTCAGTATTCTCATACAAAACTAATTTCGGCGATTATGTGACTTTGTTGATCTTTAATCTAGATTCAAAAACGTATAGACCTAGATTATATTCTGACTGACCAACCTATCAAAAATTGGTCAAAATCGGTTAACGTTTAACGCGGAAATTATTATCGCCTTTTGCATGAAAAAGATGATTTTTGCCGCTGGTTCACAGTTTTCTTAACTATAGAAATTACCATCGCATCCATATCAATTTCACGAAACGAACCAAGTTCTGATCATAAAGGTGGGCATTCACGTGCGTTTCGCGGCAGTGCATATAATGCGCCGCGACGGACGTCGCCTAATAAGTGCTATTCACATACATAGTGCACTAAACACTGCGCAGGATTACCGACCCCGTCACCCTCCCCCACCTCCCTCGCCACCGGACCTATTCATTTCTTACAATTAATCAAAATTAAATCAACCTCCGACACCCCGACGGACTTTAGAATTTAACATTCCGATTCTACAGTACGAATTCAGGTGGCAAAACGTTGAGTAGGCGTGTCCCCCACGAAGAAATCTGGCCAATAGAGTGCGGTAACAAAATATCCGTATTGGCTATTAGCAGGCCCCGCCCGCGCGGGGTGGCGGGGATAACGGCTCGCGTTCGAAATGACGTATCGCGCGAGAGGTTGAGCGGCGTAGGCGCCGTTTAGGAATTGAGACGGTGGATAGAGCGCTAGTTCGAAAAGGGCGGTTGGAGTAAGCGAGGGGTTGCTCGTTAGGATGGTTTGGCAGTCGGTGTGCCGCGAGGCCGTCGCGGGGGGTGGACGTTTTTACACGGCGGCGGGCGGCGCCGCGCTCAGATGCGCTCCGGTTGCTGCGGCGAGCGCTCGCGTCGCGATCACAACCTGTCCACCATTTCCGCGATTTTCCACCGACTTGGAAAATTAACGAACGCTTTCCAAACAAAATCAATGACATCAGGCCTAGTTTAAAATCATTAACGGAGTTAAGTGTTTAGTAATAGGACTACTGCAGTGCAACGAACTTTACTACCGAGATGTCAGAACTCGGAGCGATGTAAAGCTAAGCTGCGTGCACACTCAGCATGCAGGCGATGAGCGCGAGCTCGAGCGCGCCGCGCGCGCCGCAGCGCTCGCCCTTCGGCATCCAAGAGCTCCTCGGGCTCTCGGACTCACGAGACTCCAGAGACCGGTATTTCGAGACCCGGGATAATGACAGAGTGCTGAACTTGTCGGAGAGCCGGGAGCGGCCTGCGTACGCGCCGCAGTTCCCGCTGCCGGCGTCGGTGGCGAGCCGCGTTGCGTACGCCGCCGCGTTCAACGCGCAGGCGGCCGTGGCCGCGGCCTTCCTGCCCGCGCCGTCGATGCTGCACCCGCCTCCGGGTAAGTCTCGTAAACCCACTCCGGCCGATCCGGAACCCTGGGGGTGTGCATTTCATTTGCCGATCAACCTATAAACTCGACGCTGCGTTCTAAACTGGCATAAACCAGTTTTCTATACGGCAGCTTTAAGCTCATCGCGAAACACATGGCGTATAGGGTCAGAGGAGGTCAAATAAATCGGGACTGTTGTTTCAGAAATTAGTTATAAACTTCGTTAAGGTGTAAGTAGTTAAAATAACTGAATCGATTTTAATAATAGTATATGTTGATTAATTTCAAAGGACCAATTCTTTTCCTATACCTACTCACTAGTAATGAGTAGGTAGTACTCATAATCAGGCAGGCGCAATGTCCGTAAGTGAGCAACATGCCTTACATACGTTATTACCGACCGCAAAACAAAAAGTTACATTTTAAAAGAGCAAATGTACCTAAACTTTATTTGAAAAGTACGATAATAATTAAAATTTCATACAATATGATTGCAAATGAAAAAAAATAGTACCTACAAGAAAGTGTTTATAAAAATAATTATTGACACTGATAAATAGAATCTATTTTTGATTTAAATGAACCAAGTTCAAAGAGCTTTTGAGGTGGCGTGAATGCCCGGGCATTGTGCCTTTGTCCCGGGCTAAGGACGAGTTTAATTAGCGGCCCTTCATTAGCCCGGAGAGAATGAGCCTTCAGACACTTTGAGCGGCGCGCCGCCACTATCCGCTTACACTTTTATAATTATACCAGTTTGTGACCGCGACTTCGTTCGCGTCGAATTCCTCATATTAAAAATTCAAGGATATCGAGACAGGAAGTATCTTATGCCCATCTCCATATAACAGGCTATATTTGTGCCAATTTTTATGGGATTTTGTTCAGCCGTTTCGCCGGGAAAACGGAACAACAAAACACACTTTAGCATTTATAATATTAAGTAGGTATATGGATTAGCGACGCTATACGGAAAAAAGCTATATACGTACGATGGCTAAAGTGTTAATTTAACCCAGCATTATAAATGCATTAAGTTACATGAGATAATTATATCGATCTTCTTCTTATATATAAATATCAATTCATCATCATCATCATCAGCCATAAAACGTCCACTGCAGGACATAGGCCTCCCCCAAAAATGGGGGGATTTGCCATAGTCGCCACGCTTGGCAGGCGGGTTGGCCACCGCAGTTGGTCGTGACAGTGCTCGAAGGACGCTGCTGCCCATCCTTCGGTTGGTCCCTCTGTCGCCTTTAACGACACCCACGGGAGGAGATGGGGTGATGCTACTCTTAGCCGGCACCACACGGCATAAAAATCAATTGCGGTGCGTTAGTCTTGCTAGAACTCAAAAATGGCTAAACCGATTTGAATAATTCTGTTTGTTTTGTTAGTGTTAAATAATGTCTATAAATCAAGGAGCGAAATGCTATAGGTATTGTTGAAGGGTTCATCGCTGGTTAAGATTATTCGAGTACAGTTTTTTAATTGTAGAGACTGATAAATTACATTGTATTTAATACTACGGGTAATTTTCAAAAAAACAAGAGCTATTAGCAAACATTTTGGATTAGTCGGGAATAAAAATAAGATAAAATATGCCTTCTTAAATCGAAATTTTACTTATAACTGAGAAGAGACTGATTGTTCTCTAAATTGTAACCTTCAGTAAACGTTTTCTGGTACACATCCCACGGCTGGGCACAGGCCTACTCTCATTGTGAGGGACAGGCCAATAGTAACCACGAGGCCCCAGGAGGATTGGCTACTTCACACACTTCAAGATGTTTTCCTACACCGAAATGCTCTGTGTAAAATATTACAATTATTTAAAAAAAGAACATTTCAAGTACACTAAAAAGCCCGATTTGCTTTTCCAATTACATTATAAACCTTTTAACCGCTATAGTCAGAATTATGACACAAGATATCCAGCTCATTTCGCCGCTGTCTTATAATTAACACAAATGTCCTAAACATTTTGTTTGTGCCACTTTGCATGGGAAATAGGAAAACTTAACTGCGGTTAAAAGGTTAATAATGCTATTTTAAATAGTGTTACTCCTCTGCTGCACTGGGAGTGAAGAAGTAGCATAGAATGCGTGCAGATGCTTATCATCCTGGCATGTCGTAAAAGTCGACTAAGGGACGGGTCCTCTCCAACATGGTGGACTATCTGTATGGGCGATGGGCTGATCACCTGTCACCATACGGTTCATCATACCATCTTAGGACAAATTAATTAATCGAACGTGGCCACGAGTAGTCTTGTGGCTCTCCCCACCCCATTAGGGATTTCGGGCGTGATGCTATGTATGTATGTAAATAGTGTAAGAACACTTTATTGTATATACAATACAATTCAGAACACTTATACATGGTTATACATTTGTCGTTGAAGGGATCGCTTCCACCAAACCTTTAGTTATAAAATCGGCAAAATATTGATATAGGGAATCGGTAGAGCTAAATATCAAGTATATTATGATGTTTATTTATTTATTTATTTATTTATTTATTTATTTATTTATTTATTTATTTATTTATTTACTTATAATTAACACTTACAGGCAAGCTACACATGTTAATCAGTAGGTATTCATAATTACGTACACAGGAAGAACTTATTATCTAACCACACGGTTACAGACTTTGCTGCACTGAGCTTTGAGTAACAATCGACTCCAAGTGCTGGCTGGCTGATGCAAGGAAACTAGGTTCAGAGTCGTAGAAGATATCAAGACATCTGTTGCTGTCCAAAATGTCATTGAAAAGAGATAGTGCGCTGTGCAGTGGCGAGTGCGACAGAGCCCGCGTGCGCGCCGGCTTTGATGATGATGATGTTTGACTTATTATCACGCATTAGAACTGCAGAATAAGTACTTAATAGTCTAGAACAGGATTTCTTAATCTGTGGTTCATGGACCGTAGTGCCAGGGGTTCATATGGCTATACGATTAATTATTAAGAACCTAATACCATTTATTAAGATTAGTTAAGTGTTGTTAATGCTATTAAAAAGGGGTACATGGTAGTCTTGAAATTTTGAAAGTGGTTCGCGGTTATAATAAGTTTAAAATACCCTCCGGCCCTCACATGCATGACACAAAGATAAGATAGACCGTCTTATCTCTAAGTGCGTCTCTCTCACAATAGTGCCGACGAAAGAGATAGTCATAGAGATAAACGGGTTTACTGTATCTTTGTGGCATGCATGTTAGGGCCGCTGGTCTAGAACGTCGGCGGGCGCGCGCCGTCGGCACTCTTCCTTTTCCACTTTACCTTGGTATAAATTAAAATATATGATTTTTATTTTGTTAAAAGTTATAAAAATAATACTTATCGTGTTATTCCTGCCCTCGCAAATAGTTTAACAACGGCAGGTTATTCAAAATGACCGGATTACGCAGTTATTTAAAAAAGAACCGCAATAATATCTTGTAATCTATTTTGTTAAGGAAAGTTATTTGACTTTAATTATACACTTCAGTAGTTCTCTAATATTTATGAAGTAAACTGGTGATGCAATTTAATTTTGCGTAAAGCGTTATTTATAGTTTTGCACACAATTTTACCAACTCAAAATATCAAGAGCAGATCATATCTTAATGCAAATGTTTTATTTATTTCAAATAAAGAATGAAAAGATGACCTTATTTTAATAATAATATTAAGTTAATAATTGCAACCGTAGAGTAATTAGATAAATTTTTTAGGTATAATTGCTTTTTATTGAAACTAGTTATTTAGGTGTTCTCGGTTTTTCATTATTAATCTTCTCAATATCGATGCAAAATTGTTATTGTTAATTTTAATTAAGTTCATGTGATTAAATGAACGTTTAACAGCCTACCGGTTTGATCGAGAATTAGTGTTAGTTTAGCATGTATACGCTGATAATCAGAATGTTTCATAACATGTCCAGTAATAAGAGCTACCAGAGCTATGACAGATAACTAGTAGATCTACATATACATATACAACATGTAAAGTAGACTATGTAGTGCGCCAGTTGGTGCGCCCCGCCGCGCCCTGCGCGCGCGCCGGAAACCTCTTGCTTTTGTCTTCTCTCTCTGCGCAGCTGTCCGGGCACCTAGTTGGCTTGATCCAATAGAACAATCTTTTTTACCCGACTGCAGTGAAGCAAAAAGGAGGGTCATGTTTTTCGCGAGTATGTCTGTATGTAATGACTCCATTAGTTACCACCGAGAGCCAAAACGAATGAACCCATTTGAACAAATGTCAAACGATTCAGGCAAAATGCCCGTGTGACATGGGCATCTGACGTCCCCTAAAATCCAGTATGACGGATGCTAGAAGACATTTTGTTTTTTTATAATTTCCACCCATGCATTATTGGATAAAGGGCTTAATGAGAGCATTCCAAAAAATTAAGATTGGATACTATAAGGCGGGTCAGCCTCGAAACTATTTTGTGAGTTTAAAAATACAAAAAGTGTTAGGTCCATTTATTCAGTTTGGTTCCTATGCCTCCTAATTTAAACCGACCTTGGTAAATGCACACCTTTAGAAACGACTTTACAGGCAATATAAACTGACTTGTCATACATATAAAAAATGGAAACAAAAGGACGTGTTCTAATTACACACATACATACATATTATCACGCCCGAAATCCCTATTGGGGTGGGCAGAGCCACAAGAGTACTTGTGGCCACGTTCGATTAATTAGTCCTAAGATGGTATGATGAACCGTATGGTGACAGGTGATCAGCCCATCGCCCAAACAGATAGTCCACCATGTTGGAGAGGACCCGTCCCTTAGTCGACTTTTACGACATGCCAGGATGATAAGCATCTGCACGCATTCTATGCTATTTCTTCACTCCCAGTGCAGCAGAGGAGGAGGAGGGGGTGTTCTAATTGCAGATGAATAATTCTAGAATTCGTAGTAAAGAAGGTAATCTGGTTTAGATATTCGTCAGCGATCCGTATTTACAGGTACAACTGTTATGCCAAACGTTTGTTTTATCTAACGATGCTAGTCTTATCCTCAAACAAATCTTAAGATCCATTGAACTTGAATGGCTCTCAACACACGTCAAACACAATCAGTGACACCTCCACACAATGCGGACAAAAACGCGGCCTTTGTACCTTACAGGACAGGCGAGCGTCGCTCCGTACACCTCCGAGACGTCTTTGTGCTTTTGTGCGAGGTGCTTTATTCGGCCCTTTCGATGGAGGATGTGCTCAATAGCGCAAATTAGTGGTCACTTGTTTTACTCATAATGGCGAAATTGGAGCTGTTTATGTTTGGAGGTTTCGACCTTGAAAACGAATCGGGCTTTGGAATAATATGTATCTATTTGAATCAGTAACATATACACGTTTAGCTATAGGCGTTTCTCGCGCAAGTAGTCTCTTTTTGGCCGCCAAGCACGTCTGAGAAGTAGCACGAATTTCAACTTTAAGTCAAGGTATGTCCACGGGCGGCGGTGATTGCTTACCATCAGGCAACGCGCCTGCTCGTTTGCCCACCTCATAATATAAAAAAGGTAATGTAGGACTTTCTTACCCCATAGTCGACAACGGCGTCCAAAACGTTAAGAGGAGTGTGAACCTACGGCTTTTCATACAAAAGGCGATAACGATTTCCATCCCGTAAATGTTAACCGATTTTGACCAATTTTTGATAAGTTGTCAGTCAGAACAAAATCTAGGTCTATACGTTTTGGTTTTTGCACTATAATTAATAAATTCAGTTTAATTGATAAAACTAATTTCGGCGATTGTGACCTGTCAAAAGTTGGTCAAAATCGGTCAATATTTAAGGGATGGAAATCGTTATCGCCTTTTATATGAAAAGGGTGACTTTTGCCGATGGTTCACAGTCCTCTTAACACACTTTTATTAGCTTCACTAGTAGCTAACTAACTTACAAGCAATGATGAAACTTTGTATGTATACCTATTTAGTTCGGGAAACAATACAATAATGTGGTGCCAGTACCATCAAGTTGATCTGAGGATGGAAGCAGGACATGGGAATTCGCTCTTCAATGTCTACTAGTAGACTCCTCAAGTTTAGGCTGTTTTGTTTGTTTGAGTTGGATTGGTTGATGTATTTTGTGAACAAACAATAGACAAGTCTCCCTCGTCACAAGGATTAATATGCATATGTCTACTGAACTCTGTAAGTATATACGTAAATAGTTAAGAGCTCGTATACATATTTTTAAACTCCATGACACGTACATGGAGTCGATTTCTTTAACCACAAATTTAATAATGTAATGCTCAAAAAAATATATTGAAAATATTTTTCCATGGAATAGGGTATCTATAGCTAACATGAACTCTTTACTTGGTAATGTTTTGCTTAATTATATTCTGAACTATTATGTTGTGGTTTGCTTATTCGACATTGCTCTAAGTGATATGAAAACCGATATATCACTTTCTTTTCACTGCAAACATTGTAATCCAAAATAATGACAAAACGAAGCGATTTGATAACCAATCGGTTTCTATATCACTGAGCCAATTTCGAATAGATGGCTTGTTCTTGAAACTATACCTACCCAATATTCACGAGTAGATATAGGTATAGCCCAGATATATGTAGAACCCAGATGTATGAGGAACCCAGATATATATATATGTATATATATATATATATATACTTATATATACAACCCAGATATATGTAGAACCTAGATATATAAATAAATAAATCAGGGGACAATCTTTACACAAATCGATCTAGTCCCAAAGTAAGCTCTAAAGGCTTGTGTTATGGGTACTAAACGACGATATACATACTTATATAGAGAAATAAATACTTAAATACAAAGGAAACATCCAAGACTCAGGAACAAACATTCGTGCTCATCACACAAATATTTGCCCTTACCGGGGATCGAACCCGGGACGCTTGCGTCGGAGGCAGGGTCACTACCAACTAGGCTATCTGCGTCGTCATATGTAGACTTTGTTTGCATAGGATTCGGATGAAACTATCCTATGTTTTGTATTTCATTTTATAAGATAGGGGTGTATCTGCCTGTTATATTTCATCCAAATCCATCCATCAGTTTACGCGTGATTAACGAACAAACATCCATCATTCACTTTCTATCACATTTATAATACTTATTAGTAGGATTTGCATTTGGTCATAGGTTCATACCTACACACATTTTAGTTCAGAACTGTCCCCTCCTGTTCCCAAAAGTTAAGGACCCCGACGCAATTTTTTTCTTTGTTTAGACTATACCCATGTAGGGCATCAGTACCATTACCATGAGTTTATGGAGAACCGTTCTCATTATCGAAATCTATCGGAAATACTGCTTAATCCATCGTTTTCTTTAACTTTTAGCCTCATGAAAGGAAAATTAATAATAATAATAATAATAATAATAAATCAGGGGACAATCTTTACACTAATCAATCTAGCCCCAAAGTAAGCTCTAAAGGCTTGTGTTATGGGTACTAGACGACGATATACATACTTATATAGTTAAATAAATACTTAAATACATAGAAAATATCCAAGACTCAGGAACAAACATTCGTGCTCATCACACAAATATTTGCCCTTACCGGGATTCGAACCCGGGACCGCTGGCTTCGGAAGCAGAGTCACTACCAACTAGGCCAAACGTGTCGTCATCAATTAGTTTCTTAACATGTGTATTACTCAAATAATGGTGTGCATTACTCAATCGACGAATTGAATTGAAGCGTGTTAAACGTTTGTTTGTGTGTATGTATCGGCTGGTGCGATGTGGGTCAGGCCGGGTTCCGTATCGACCGGGAACCGTCCGGGCGAGCACATTAGCGGAGTTATTAGCGCCGCGGACCCCTGGCCCGCCCGCGCACACTGCACGATACGCTTTAAAGGGACTTCCATTGATTCCAAGAATTCAGATTCTGTCACGAGCTTTATGGAACAGTTGTGCCTCAAAGCAGTGCTCACTCTGTGCTGACTCTCGGACAAATGTTTTTATTGTATGAAGGACTTTTTTGATTTTAAATAATAATATTGTAATTGTGTGGACATAATAATATGTTATAATTAATGAAATAGATTGTGATAGATAATGAATGATATAATATAATGTATTAGATTTGGATAATTTTAATATTTATACGCCTGCATGCAGGCTGAATACAATGTACATTATTATTGAAAAACTTGACATCCTTTATAAAACTGTATTCATGCAAATAAATTGATTTGATTTGATTTGATTTGATCACTAAGTATACAGCATTTGTGAAAGGTATCTTCATGGTTAACTTTGAAACAAAAATATGATGATAGAAGCTGTGAAAACTAGACAGCGGCCCTAACATGCATGGCAAAAAGAAAAATTAGAACCGTTTATCTCTAAGTGCGTCTCTCTCACACTAGTGCCGACGAAAGAGATAGTCATAGAAGTAAACGGTTCTAATTTATCTTTATGGCATGCATATTAGGGCCGCTGGTCAGTAGTGCCAACTTCTATAACTCGAATTTATAGGAGTTGGCGACACTGACCTGACTCAATATCATAAGTCACTAGAAAGTCGCTAAAACTGATTATTATTTAACTAGTTAGAGCTAGAGTTTTTATAAAAATAAATATAAAATTTAAATAAATTGGATGTTTTGATTAATTTTTTTTTTAATAGTTAAAACTACATAGCATATATGAATGCAACTTTAATTAAATAAAATTGCAAGCGCGTTTGCGTTTTCGTCAAATCTTTTTTTTATCGCTAAGACTTAATAAAGTCGCTAAATTAGCAATACTGCACAGGATTTATCCTTTAACCTTATTAGATTGAATAAATCATTTTACTCGTAAATGGCGCAGTCGGATGTGCCCAACTAAAATTGTCAGAGTCGCCTTTAGAACCGTTAAAGTTTTCCAAATGATATCTGGTAGTGGTATTCCGACTTTACCCGAAAGGGTTGGGTTATTAGTTCGCGTTACTCGGCATTCCCACACATGCAGCGCGCACACACACGCGCGCATAATGGATTCGCGCGGCGGCGTGCGATGCTAACCCCTCCTTGTAGAACCAGTTTGTTATGGTTTGGTGCGAGCGAGAAGCGGCGGCGGACGGCGGTTGCGCTGATCATAATATTTATATACTTTTATTATTGCATTTTTATAACAAGCTTTTTTACCCGTTGCACTTTAATACATACATACATATTATCACGCCCGAAATCCCTAATCCACCCCAGAGCCACAAGACTACTTGTGGCCACGTTCGATTAATTAGTCCTAAGGTGGTATGATGAACCGTATGGTGACAGGTGATCAGCCTATCGCCCATACAGATAGTCCACCGTGTTGGAGAAGACCCGTCCCTTAGTCGACTTTTACGACATGCCAGGATGATAAGCATCTGCACGCATTCTATGCTATTTCTTCACTCCCAATGCAGCTGAGGTGCACTTTAATGTTGCAATAAAATGCGTACACAAAATTTCGTGTCTGCGTTGACCGTTGAAGAGTTCCTTTATCTGGAGCTAAAGCTGGATGTCGATTCAGGTCATGCTTACCATAAAAATGCATTGTCATTGGAATTGATACAACATATAAAAATTCAGCTCCATAATATAAGAGGAAGTGGTTCTAATTTACCTTGCAAGATTTGACCCAAACATATATATAGTTACATACAAACATTGCAAGTTAATAAAAAGCTTATATAAGACAAAGAGTTCTCTATGAATAGTTGAATCAAAATAGTTAAATTCTGTGACGACAGATGGCGTTAGTGCATACACATTTAAACATTTGAGCATATTATTTCTACAAATTTTACCATACCATAGTAACGATTGGATTCTGTATTACTTAGACTAATGGAGGCCCGAATCATTCTATATACAATGCTTATGGCGGAATTCACAAATTTAAGCATTTGATCTGAGGTCAAATAATTAAGTGTCACTTTAATCAAAAATATATTTGATTGGCCTTTGTTAATTTGGCTATTAGGCTGCGTTTGCATCAGTGCTGTGTGAGGCAGCTTAACGGTGAGCGAGGAAATTCACCAATAGGATTACTTCGTTTTGAAATAACCCCAATCCTTTTCGTGGATTTTTCACCGTTTAGCTGCCTCGCACAGCTCTGGTGGAAACGTAACCATTTTTACGCTTAAACGCAGTTACGCTAGATGGCACTGCAGTCATAGCTATCTACGCCATTTGTAAAACTACCAGCTTTTCGGAAGAAAAATAATTATTGAAATATTGCTGGCGCAGTTAAAAAGGCATTAATGATGTGATGGCATTACGAAATCCATGGTTGCGATTAATTGTAGGGTGATAAGCAGTGCTCTCGCTAAGTCCTTCAGGTTTGTGTTGTTTTAGCCATATTCAATGCGTTCGTTGTGTGTGCGAGTTATTGAACTGGACCCGATAGTAAAAAATATTATCAATTTGGCATATGATAATATCAATACAAATACAAATACAAAATAATTTATTGTCAGACTGTGCGTAATATAGAAGTTCTTAATTAATTAAAATAGTGCGCCACAATCGGCTATCATAAGCCATACAATGTTTAGTTATAGAATGTCATGGTATTTAACTAACAATTATTTGATTTTATTACACCTATTACCTATCATTATTACGAATACAAAATGTCAAACCTATCACTAAAAACTATAAAATAACCTAAATTAAATAAAAATTGTAGTACCTACTGATTGAAAACAATCTGATATGTCATCATGACTAGTGAGTGAGATTGAAATCGTGAGTTGTTTTATCAGAAAAACTTGCACATTTTTATTGTATCTTGTCTACACTATAACAATTTACGCTACGAGTACTTTACACTACTATTCTTACAGTGGGTAAACGTGAAAAAATGGTGAAATTAAGGTGTTTTTTCAACTCACGCTCTCGCTCATACCTTGGCTCGTTGCAATTTGGCGGTGTGTCGAACGGCGCGGCGCCGGCGCATTCGCCGTGAGCTCGAACTGCGCTGTAACGTGGCTGGTGCATTGTCGAATTTCGGAATCTACTTATGAATTCACAATATACTGGTTACAATTTTGTACAAACCTTAAAACAAAATATTCTTTTCTTTGTCTTTTTTCGTAGACGATCAATAATTCAAATGAAACAAGAATTTGATGCTATTTCATCACTCATCAAAATAACTTCAGTGGTCCTAGAAAAAAAATTGTTCAAATAATATAATATAATATATATAATAATTCCACATAATTATTTTACATATTTTCGTCTCCGTTTCAGCTTGGGGCAAAATGCTTTCGTATGTCTGTCCGGATGTCCCGCTGTTTTCCTCTACAGATCACATTTCTGAACCGCTTTTGTGTTTTTTTTTTTTTGTCGATTTAGTTTTTCAAAATGGCGGAGACATGGGGGTTTTTGCTATTACAAACTTATTAGCAGTGGTGTTAACTGACCGCGACATATCTCGATGTATCGGCAGAACAGTTTCCAAACGGCAAATTTAAGTTTGTCGCGAGATCTACAGCTCACAGAACCACTAGTTTTAAAATCCTTTACTTGCGGAATAAAAGCCGAATATTCCCGAACGTTTCCAGTGCGGTAAGTCGGGGGTCGAGTGCGCTCGACTCGACACCTCCGCACAAAGCCGCGGCAACTGCTAGTCTCACTATAGCTGCGCCGCGTGCCGACACCTGCGCCTGTATTCGGGAACGTCCAAGCGATATTGTAGCGATGCGCTAGCGATATTCCCATCCCACTCTTCCGCACGATGCGTAATGCGTAAGAGTGGGATGCGAGTCTCGCTCGCGAACCGCAGCAATATCGCTTGGACGTTCCCAAATGGAAGCCCTGCTCAACCAGGGCCCGCATTCACCATTGATCTAAGTTGTACGGAAACATTTTATTAGCATAGAAATGAAATGTCACTTTGTTTGCTCATTTTATTTTTAAGTTTACTTCACAAAATAAGATAAAGACAAATGAAAATGAAAATATTTCTTTTGCAAGTAGGCCACGGGGCTCTTTTAAATGTCTGAAGCTACCAGCGCTTCGAAAGGTGACATCTACTGATAGGAAACGCCGCAAAGCAAAGCGATATAATCACAATAATATATAATCATATCACTTAGGAAATGTAGAACTTACCCAGCATATTAATTTGTTGTTTAACTATGGAGTATAAACTAAAATCTCGTCAAAGATAAGTCAAAAAAAAGTCAAAGTCAAACGATCTTTATTCAATTTAGGGTGTTACAAGCTCTTATGAAGGTCAAGGAATGAATCTAATACCGGTTCGGAAAAAATCCTCTACTGAGAAGAGCCGGCAAGAAACTCGGTGAGGTATCATTTTTTCAAATCAGTACACATATAAGTCAACAATGATGTCTACAGTTTTATACAAATCTAAGTATATAGCTGTAACTTAAGCCGTTTTGGAACTAACGCTGGAACAAAATTGGTCTAAAATCACCCAATTTTTATGGTATCAATGTATGGCGAGCTTCTCAGGCTTAACTTTTTGATATTTTTATTATTTGCCTGAATTTTTGCCATAACAACACATATTCTGTGGAAATTTCAACCCTCTACCTCTTACCGTTGCTGAGCTAGAGGCCTCTGATAGACGGACGGACACGTTATAGGCTCAGTAATGGGTCCCGTTCGGATACGGATCCCTAATAAAATACTTTGGGTCAATAAAGCAAAGATGGTTTCGTTCCTAAAGCATATCATTTTCACGTTAAAATTACAGCTAACCACTTTCGTGCAGTCGGGTAAAATCTAGATTTAGACCCAGTTGTCAAATAGAAATACAGACGTAAATAGTCCCGAGTTTTTTCTGTAAGGGTGCTTACGAAGCAATCTAGGTTTTCACAACCTATTGACAACATCTGCTTTTAATCCTGTACAAACAGCATTCAAACCTAAAGACCAAACGGTAGAGTTGAAATTCTAATGCATTTTAAAGTCTCCCTCGTGTCTAATTAGCCTGAAAACGAAACTATCATGACGCCATCTGATTTAGGCTTTAAAGTTAAAATGTAAAGGTTTAAAATGCATTGGCGGAGCGTCAACAATAATAGAGCACACTCGACCTCACGGAGGCGCGAGATTTTTCCGTGGTTTTATATATTTTTTGCAAATTTCTGGACGAAGGTAGAATTTAATTTATTTTACAGATAAATTTCAAATTGAATATCTTAATTGAATACGTTACCTTTGCTGTATAAGTATGATTTATTTATAAACAGGCTAGTTTGAAACATAGTTTCTACCAAACGGCTAACATCGCATCGGATCGGAACGGATTTTACAATCTTTAAACGATATTAAATCATGTACACAGTATTTAAAGTCTATATTAGCTAGTCGCGCACAGCAGCTTGACCGCGGGCGTCTTTCGCGACACGCGATCGTAGCCGAAAGTATGCAGCGGGGCGCGGCTAGGTAATATAGACTTTAAATCCTGTGTACATGATTTAATATCGTTTAAAGATTGTAAAATCCGTTCCGATCCGATACGATGCGAGCCGTTTGGTTCGAATGCTTGAGACACCTCGCTTTTCAAATAACAATCCAGCAGTGGCGGAGCCTGCCTACAAGCCGATTCCAGGCGGCTTTACCAAGCTAGAAAGTTACGGCTAGCTGTCAGTGAAGTCCATGTTACTGTGCCTAAATGTCAGACTCGCACGTTCGATTCTAATTCTTCCGGCTTCGCTTAGGAAATATTTCACGCTTCGCCACTGCAATCCAGTCTCAACATGGCAGATAACAAACGTCGTAGTCCACCAACATTCCCAAAAAAACCGCTCTACATTGGCGCCCGAAGCACGCGTCCTTGTCTCCCCCGTGGAGTTATAATGTGTCTGTCTCGCTCGCTCTCAGCAATAGCTTATGCTAATGCGCGCGAATCGCAATGACTTATTAAACGAGGACGATCTTATTATGGAAATTTTATTGACGCTCATGAGTTATTATGGAAATGGGGATATATACGCTTTTTAACGTATTTACGCAATACTAGCTGTGCCCGCGGTGACGTCCGCGCACGCGCACGGCACCACCCAATATTAATGTTACTTTAAATAATTTCTGTACCTTTTTTTAGTTGGTCGAATTAAGTGAAACAGTAGAACCACCCTTAATATAGTTGCAAAAATCCACCGAAATCCCTTCAGTTTTCGAGAAGCGTTCACACAAACATACAAATAGATTAATATTCTAAAAACGACATTTTTGGATTTTACTGCCTATATTTTGTGGCTTGTATTATTTTTTTGTAAATGTGCCATTCAAGTTATCAGTCAATATATGAAACACTATAGAGCCGTTTTAAAAATATATAAAATACGTCAAATTTTGCTAGCTGTCTAAGAGTCCCCACAATTTGTATGAAAATAGTAGTTTGTCCTCTGGACAACCTATATTTTTCATGGAAATTCGCATTTTTAGTGTATGCAACATACATATTCAATGAAACTATTTATGGTGTTATGAAAATATTTAGTTTTATCTAATGCATGTTTCATGGCAGCTTATAATGAATAAAAACAATGAGGGCAAAAAAGGTTGCTGACCCAAATATTTGTACAGACACATTTCTACAGATATATTATATGCAAGGTTTATGAAAATGAAAGTATTTATTTTGCAAGTAGGCCACATGGGCTCTTTTACATGTCTGAAGCTACCAGCGCTTCGAAAGGTGACATGTGCTGAGAAGAAACGCCGCAAGAAACTCCGCAGTAAGTCTTTTTTTTCCCAACTTTTACATTAGAGTTTTAACTAAAAGTAACACATGAAAAGGGCAGCAAACAATCCTAATGGGTAAAAATTAATTATAATAAATAACTAATAAGGGAGACGTATAGTCTCCGCGTCTGGACAAGTTAAGTGACTTAGAGATGTATAAAGCCTCTAAGGGTCAGGGTTTATGTGTACATATGTGTTCGTATTGTCACTGATACGAGTATATAGCTAGGGATGTTATTTGCCAAGCGAGGTCATGACATGAGTAGGTATCTACTCATTTGTTTGTCGCTTGGTTATAAGAGCTTTGTATCAAATTATTATATTGACACACCAGAAAATCCGAATTAATAACCGGTTATTTCTTAAGATAACAATATGTATAAGCTAGATTCATGAAATTTCGAAATTACTTGTGATTGTGATGTTAACACTTGCCAAGAAAGTATTCAAAATCAACCCCTAAGAGACCCCTGACACAATCAGATTTTTTTTCGAAATTTCATGATTATAGCTTTACTCAGTAAGGTCTTTTTATAATATAATATAATATGCATGAAAGATTTTTATATATTGATGAACAACACCGGCACTGTCAATATTTCCCGTTTAAGTGGGTAGGTAGAAAACACTACCATAATCATCATATGTTCTTGGTGATGTTCACTGCTAGACAAACTCCCAAAATACTTCCACCAACAACGAATGGACACAATGCCTGAATACACTTATATACTAAATTAAAAGTACAGTCAACCCCCGAGGTCCGAACGGCCAGGGTCAGCACATAATTAGGGTGTGTACCCTGAGAGGCTCTCCCGCTCGCCCTAAATGCTAATCCGCCCCCGCCTAATGGCCTTCTAGGAGCCTGTGGGACTGAAAACCTTCGCTCGTTGTAGGTTTATAAAACAAATAAATTTTAGATGTGAGAAGTATTTTTTCCGTTTTTCGGTAAACTATTATGAGCCACATGATTTTCATGTGCCGAATTGAATTTTATTTTTACCACTATCATTTCGGTGCAGGGAAACATTGTAAGGAAACCTGCGTGTGTGAAATCCCAAATCCCCACTCGGCATGCGTGGGAACTACTGCCCAGTCCGTTACTATGAGGGAATGCCTGCCCAACTGTGGGACGTAAGTATATAGGCTGACGATGATGATAAAGATATAAGCGCTTCTCTGGCCGACGTGCCAGTGCTCGCTATCATGTGAGCGCTTACACGCGACAATAAAATATGAATCTTTATTTCTCTTATTTATTCCAATCAGGCAATGGTAGTCAATATATATCTATAACATACAAAAACTTTGTAAACATATTTAAAAACGAATTTCATATTTGAAGGAAAAATCTTAGAGGATTGTGAACCTACGGCTTGTCATACAAAAGATGATAACGATTTCCACCCCTTAAATGTTAACCGATGTTCACCAATTTTTGATTGGTTGTTAGTGAGAACAAAGTCTAGGTCTATACGTTTTCTGTTTTAACTATACATTCAGTTTTATTATGGTTTCAGTATACTCATACAAAACAAATTACCGCATTATTTGAATTTCTTGATCTTTAATCAATATTCAAAAAACGTCTAGACCTAGATTTTGTTCTAATTGACAACCTATCAAAAATTGGTAGGTTATCCTCAAGAAATTTATTCTGCGGTCGTTGTGTTGAAATTAGAAAAACGTTACTTAAAATAAATGACTAAACTACAAAGGTATCATCAAATTCTCATCAAAAGAACCTACTAAATAATTACCAACTCAAAAAGCAATTTTAACTTCATTGCATAGGTACATCTGTTCGGGCTCTTCGTTGCCATAGATAGACAAACATACGCAGGCGGATAAACAATTTGAACACTAAGAGCCCGTTTATTAGATTGTCACAAAGAGATTCATCATTAAGGAATCGTATTAAACCATGTTGTGGTTTAATGATACAGTTTTTCTTGCGTTAAGAAATTTAGAACTTGGTAGCTATCTAAGATAAATGGTCTATTATATATGTCTGCAGCCGTTTGTGCGTTATTGCAGAACAAATGTTCAAACATCCAAACATCTTCACATAGTTTCACATTTATAATATTGTTAGGATTACAGTAAAGTAAACTTGTACTAAAATTCAAAACCGAGGCATCAAAGAATGGAACCATTTTTTTCCAAGTCCGACTCCCACTTGGCATGTTTTCAAGAATAACGGGAGAGAATTGAGTCGTCTTGGGTTAAAAAGTCCAAAAGTAACCCCCCAGGGGGAGGCTGTATAGATTTTTCGGGGCCGTGTTTAGAGCGACACCCGGCGTCGCACGCAAATCGCTGTTTTTTTCCTTCGTACATTATTGTGAGCAAACATGTTGGAGATACATTCGCTTACTACTCGTATACATTATTTTTAAGCTAATTTCGTACAGTATTCAATTCACTAAGGAAACGATAGTCCTTTTTAACCGACTGTGAGAGTAAAAGATGATTATAGCTTTCACGCGAATTTATGTTTGTGAGTCTGTTTGCGCCCGCTAAGAAACCATTTCCAAGACTGAGGGTCGTTGAACTTAGGTAAACGCCTTTGAATGAGTGTCACCAGACCAACACTAAGAATGAAAATCCATGGCAATGGATATCCAGAACCAGGGGAATGCAAGGCTCCATAATATCCGTAAAGACCCCACACTCTAAGATAAGATAAGATGTATGTATGTTTCTTTGGCACGCTCTTTAGCCTAAACGGCTTGATGGGCTTAATATGAGGTGTCATTAGATTCGTCTTCCTTGTGGGAGTGACATAGGGTATACAAGGTAAGTACCCGAATGGATAGAGATGAATAAATTTCTTGTTTCTCTCTTTTTAGAGGCTATGCAGTCGGGTTTTTGGTTTAAGTACATTTTTTTCATTCGAATCCTTTTTAATTGGTTATACTTTATGAAAACCACAGAAAGTACTTTATTATCAAGAAGTAGACTCTTCAAAAGCATAACCATACTTTTGACTCAAAATTATAACTATCATAAGGTTGTAGGTAAGTTTTTCGTGACTAACATTATAGACTAAGGTTGGAAATAAAAAACTAGCCAAATGCGAGTCGGACTCGCGCACGAAGGGTTCCGTACCGTTATCTATAAAAACGACAAAAAAATCAAGTTTGTTGTATGGGAGCCCCCTTAAATATTTATTTTAGTTAGTTTTTTAGTATTTGCTGTTATAGCGGCAATAGAAATACATCATTTGTGAAAATTTCAAATGTCTTACTATCACGGTTCATGAGATAGCCTGGTGACAGACGGACAGACGGACGGACAGCGGAGTCTTAGTAATAGGGTCCCGTTTTTCCCTTTGGGTACGGAACCCTAAAAAAACATGAATTTTGAATAATCCACTATTTAAAAGGGTACTCAATTCATGTTTTTCTGTTCTCAAATTGTACCATAAAACATACACAAAGTTATTAAGGGTTTCCTGGAATTGATCAAATAAATCGCTCGCGCTCGCTCCTGGTCGAGCAGCGACTCGTTAATTGCTGCAGATTACTTTGTTATTCCATTACGCTCGAGGATAATTAATGCTTTGCAACAAAGCTTCCCTTAATTTCTGTATAAAATGGTTGATTTAAATTGACTATTTAAGTGACGTCACCTGGCGGTTTCGTTGTTAAGAGTTGTAGTTGTGTTCTAGGCAAATATTTAGACTGTTGAAAAACAACAAGTTTTAAATAAAAATAGGAATATTGTATAATCATCCTTATTTCAGCCAAAAGACGTCCACTGCCGGACGTAGGCCTCCCCCAATGATCCCCACAATGACCGATCCTGCGCTGCTCGCATCTAGCGGACTCCCGCAATCTTTCATTAGACCACTATTATTTTGTAAAATTACCTCTTACAAAAGATCTCCTAATTGGCAAATAACTCGTTGGTTAATATTTTTTATCAGAGCACCACTTAAAAATCAATCAAGCAAAGCAAGCAGCCCTATACCGCAGCATAGTACCAACAAAAAAAGTTTCATTTGCGAAACTTTCACGGAAAAGTTCTCTGTCGTCATTTCAACCCGTAGACGTCCACTGCTGGACATAGGTCTCCCCAAGCGCCTTCCGTGTCTAAGTTGGTATGGAGTTAGAATGTTCTCGAATACTATCGAGAAAGTTTCCAAAAATGTCTGAGAACTTTTCCACATTTTTTGGAAACGTTCTTCAACTTGCACATTGTTACCCACGCTGGATAAGGAAGTCTCTTTATTTTAAAATATTTATATTTTGATTCCGTCTTCCCAGCGCTTTATCCCGTCTCTAATTCGGGGTACGCTTTGACCATGATCCCGGATTCGGCAGGTCGGGTTATTACAGTTGAGCGACTGCCGTCTGACCTCGCAAGAGCATCGGTTACCGCCATTCGCAGGCAGATAATGTACATGTCAACCGCTTGGATTCGAGCCCGGACCTCACGATCACGAGTCGATATTCTTAGCCATTGGGCCACCGACTCTCGGTTAATTTTTTTATTATGATTATGTAGGTAAATTTGTAACATTACCATTTTTGAAACTGTATTAAGACAGCTTACTTCTCTGCTGCACTGGGAGTGAAGAAATAGCATAGAATGCGTGCAGATGCTTATCATCCTGGCATGTCGTAAAAGTCGACTAAGGGACGGGTCCTCTCCAACATGGTGGACTATCTGTATGGGCGATGGGCTGATCACCTGTCACCATACGGTTCATCATACCATCTTAGGACTAATTAATCGAACGTGGCCACAAGTAGTCTTGTGGCTCTGCCCACCCCATTAGGGATTTCGGGCGTGATTATATGTATGTATTAAGACAGCTAAGTAGATAATTTTATCATGATTCTTTTGAGTCAGTTGAATCGACATTCTTCCCACCTTTCCACCTCCGTTTGGCTGGCGTGCACTCTAAAGCTGGAAGAATCTCATCAAAACGAAGACCAATTAAAATTCCAAAAACTTTTTAATTTGCTCAGATGTTTGTGACATCGTTTGTGTGTCGGTTAAAGCGTCCAAATTGCTGCGGCTCCGGGCGGCGCGGCGCGGGACCGGCGTGGCTCCGCAGCGGAAACGCCGAAGGCGGCTCATTGTTAATTACCTTCGACCCTCGAGGGTCATGATGCACTGGGTTGGAGATGTAGCTCTACAAAATTGTCAGTAAAATGCGACGACACTTTCTGCACCGCTGCGCCGCCGTGACATGACTTCACGTCGTACCAAGATATTGCCTTCATTTTGGCCTCCCTCAAACCTAGCAAATAGAATGCTAAATGATTGGTTTTTTTTTCAATTGTCATCCTTGTTAACTTTAAAACACACATTACGTAGGATGTTGTTATCTTCACTGATAAATGAGAGGGCTAGAAATAAACAAATTATTGCTAATATCAACTTCAAAGCGACTTATTTCGGACAGAGCTTGCAAAGCTGTTTGGCTTACAAATGTATACCAAATTTCAGCTCAATCGGTCCAGTAGTTTCGGAGCAAATTGGCTGTGACAGACGGACAGACAGACAGACAGACAGACAGACAGACAGACAGACAGACGCACGAGTGATCCTATAAGGGTTTAGTTTTTTTCTTTTGAGGTACGGAACCCTAAAAATGTGCAAAGTGACGTCTAAAATATTGTCTCCGGTTTCTTTATTTGCAAGGAAACAGCTGTTGTAGCCAAAAAAGGTGCATTTTGAGGTTAGAAACTTGTTTACCAAATAAGACAAGTACGTATGGATGAATCCACTGTACCTCAGGCCTTACTGAGACCTTTTCTTCGTTCGAGTTGGCGGCACAAATGAGGCAATC
Organism: Tortricodes alternella; assembly: GCA_947859335.1. Classification (NCBI taxonomy): domain Eukaryota; kingdom Metazoa; phylum Arthropoda; class Insecta; order Lepidoptera; family Tortricidae; genus Tortricodes; species Tortricodes alternella. Next base: position 8,254,722 of record OX401968.1, read on the forward strand.
CCGCCTAATGAGGCCGACCGATTGTCCGCTAATCCCGCGCAGTAGTGTCCACAATCGCGTGGCACTTAATTAAGATCGCGTTGATTAGGCAATTAGCGATATAATTATGATGCAGTTGAGGATTATGGAGTGGGGGGCGGAAGTTGCAGCACTGTCAAAGGAAAATTATTAGGCATTAGGTTTGAGATTCTACCGTAGTGTTCTCCTCGTGAACTTCGTCTTCTCAAGTCCTATTTCAGGGTTTTTGATTAACGACCACTTTTTCACGAGTTTTTCATGGTTATGATAGCGTGCGTAACGTGGTGGGTGAACTCAAACACTGTGATCAACTAAAACGGGACCCCAATTCTCGGCACATGCGATGTGCATACATTTCTTTGACACATAACAAATCTAACATTAATATTACATGTGTTTTCATGCACGTGAATCGAAAATTGGGGTCCTGTAACTGGATGCTTGGTTGGGTGACATTCCCAGACTCGAGCCCTCTCAGTATCTCGACGCGCGCCGTGACGAGCTCGTCACTGAGTTTGATTTGCCATCATGGCTGCTGTTAGCTATCAACGGCGTTGAGATCCACGTCGTCTGTCACTATACCAATGTGCAAGTTGAAGAATATTCCCAAAAAATGTAGGAATGTTCTAAGAACTTTCTCGAGAACATTTAAAAACATTGAGAATGTTCTAAGTCCCACACCAATTATAAGAATATTCTCAGAAGTTACAGAGAATTCCCCGCGTGAAAATTCGCAACCTTGAAACTTTCCTGTCGGAATATGCTGTCAGCGTGGTGGCTTCGATAGTAATAAGAGACTTCTAAACACGCAACAAGGTAGACCAAAGTCTTTAAACTCTAACACAAAGAGCACACAACGTGCATAAGGGCTTATACAGCCATTATAATTTGAAAAAATGATACCTCATCGAGTTTCTTGCCGGCTCTTCTCGGTAGAGGATTTTTTTCCGAACCGGTGGTAGATTCATTCCTTGACCTTCATAAGAGCTTGTAAAAGCCTAAATTGAATAAAGATAGTTTGACTTTGACTTTATTATAACTCCAATTGGAGCGTTATAAGGGCTTTATAAGCTGTTATACAACTTGTGTGCTGTCTGGGAAGATTCAACATACTTGTCACCTAGACAAAAATAATCAATACTTAAGGGAGTATCAACTCAAAACAACAGGGATAAAAAGCTCTCCGTTATGCTAAAAAACTCAACGCAACTTGACTACTTTTATTGCCAAGCCTTTTATTATTCCCCTTTTCCACCGTTTTATTACAACGTAAAATTGGTGATACGAATGTTTATCTACACATAGCCACTGCCCACGCACACACGCGTGGAATATGTGCCCCACAATGTACACATAAGTTAGTTACCAATGTATGTTTATACAGCGTGTCCCAGGAACGGTAAATTCAAATTCAAGGGTAAGCGTCGACCGAGACGGATCAAACGCATCATTTGACCTCATTAGAATATGCTTTCAAGGACGTTTCCTCGATGAAGAGTGACATTAAGTATTAATTGCATAGGTATAGATAATATAGATCAAAGAGTTTTTTAGTTAGTCACCTAGGCAACATTGACAGAGATCGTTAGTCATATCGAGTTGTTACAAAGCGAATAAATGGCGCTATTTTTGCGCGATAATGAAATGGTAATTTTGATTGACCGGTGACACCCTGTACGTCGTCCGTGTGCGGAGTGCGCATGTCGGTATGTAGTGTTTACGGGCGCGTCAAAGCGCGCCCGCCACGAATGCCAATTGGGTTTTTTATCGTCTCCTCGAGGCGTGATAACGCTTCCACCGCGGACGAGAAACGCGCCCTATAAAGTACCTAGTGGACTTGATTTGGAACTTAATGGATATTCATCATTTTCATCAGCCTATGTACGTCCATCTGCTTGGCTCAGCCCTCATCGCGAGCACGCCTGCCCAGTGTGAATTGGGGACTCATACACATCTTTGAATTATTTCACAGATATATGCAGGTTTCCTTACGATGTTTGACTTGCCCGCGAGTCGCTCAGTGCGTCCCTTACATGTTAGACTGTTTGACAGAGACGCACTGAGCGACAAACGGCTCGAACGAATATCGTGCTGGCCCCCCTGGTAATAAAGGCGATTACTACGCGACAGCGATTATACAACATGTCGCTTTTGGACATACCTTAGCACAAAATGCTCAGTGGTGCCATATCTGGCCAATGTGCAAATTATGAATACAATCACTCTATTAGGTATTTAGCAAAAAAATAACTGTTTTACATTTTATTCCGTCGGAGCAACCTGTATTTTCACTCATTGACACTGACTCGGTGAGTTGCATAGGTCCTGCATTATCAATCATTGATACAGCAGCCCTAACATGAATGACACAAAGACAAATTAAACCCGCCATACCTATTCGAGAAGCTCATGTTTTCTCAGCGCGCAGTCAGAAGTGCAACTCGACTAGTTTGCCCCAGACACTGTTCGGCTGCTTTTCGTGGCAGCTTCCGATATCTTGCCACGAAATGCTGGAATAACTTACCCCCACCATTAAGAAACTCCTGCACGATTGGAACCTTCAAGAAAAAAATTTAAGATTCACTATTACACGTTCAGAAACTACAATCGTAGTCAGCTCGTGCAGTGTTATTGTATTTTATTTTTATAAACTTCATTTATTGTCATTTATTTATATAATAAAAACAAACATAATCCAATAAGTATATATTTTTATAATACGTCTAATCGTGATGTACTTTACTCACACAATATGCTTTCAGAAACTGTTTGATTTCTTACTGTAAGCAAAAGTCATTCTAGTGTAAAGAAGACGCCTCATCCCGCTTGCTGTCGCATGCGATCTGGGCTTCACAGAATATCAGCGTTGCAGGACTAAGTTCTGCAGCACATGCTGAGTGAAGACCCTTATTTGGTACCACATTGCATCAACATTTTATTAGTTTAAGCTCAATGTTTTTGTCATTATAGATTAAGTTGGTGGTGGTGTGATACAAATAAAATATTTTTCTATCTTTCTTTCTTTATACATACATACACATCACGCCCGAAATCCCTAATGGGGTGGGCAGAGCCACAAGACTACTTGTGGCCACGTTCGATTTATTAGTCCTAAGATGGTATGATGAACCGTGTGGTGACAGGTGATCAGCCCATCGCCCATACAGATAGTCCACCATGTTGGAGAGGACCCGTCCCTTAGTCGACTTTTACGATATGCCAGGATGATAAGCATCTGCACGCATTCTATGCTATTTCTTCACTCACAGTGCAGCAGAGGAGGTGCTTCTTTCTTTATCTCTATGACTATCTCTTACGTCGGCACTAGTGTCAGAGAGACGTACTTAGAGATAAGACGGTCTATCTTATCTTTGTGTCATTTATGTTAGGGCTGTATGTTACTATTTGTTTAGTTTAGTTGGGATTCAATTTGTTAGAAAATGTGAATTCTTGTTTTTCTTAAAAAAAACTAAATAAAATCTATTCATAGCGATTTTGATAAGTCCTATTTTCCGCGTTTTTATTTAATGTCGAACTACCAGAGGCACGTTGTAATGTGGTGTTCGCCGCGTAAGCAGTGTCGCCACCACCAATATAATACCATATGTTTCATTCTGTCGCGCCGCTATCGCGTCGCAAGTCGCCTTAGTGCGGCCGCAGCCTTACACCACTAGGCTACTGGCCTACTGTACTGTGAAGTGAACATTAGGTCCGTATTATTTCTCCACTGAGACCTTTAGCGGACTCAGGAACTTACTCATACTAAAATCCTAACTTGAGCTTGGCTTTTAATATCCTACGCCTGCATCTTAAAAACAACCCCTCATCCAATCCACAAATCAACTAAATAAAACAAAAAATTACGATTTCTAAACCAAACAAGTTTCGACCTAAAAAAATGCAAAAAATCCCATTCAAACTTAAGCATAAGTTCGTCCAACATAATAAGGTCTCGCGGATCGTTTCTGCGTTCCGCAATTGTTAAACATTTCATATTAAATCCATAGTCGGGGGAGGTCAGTCATGGGTGGTTGATATTCAAGTATTGTCAAGTGCGTCCAGTTTATCTTGGTCCGCAACCTGGGTTACAGTTCCCCCGCTCGGCTCCTGTTTTGTTAGTATTTGCGGGGGGTGCGGGGGCAGGTAGGCTGGTAATCCGGGCAGGGCTGGTGTGAACTAGAGCTCTCTTCACACGTACTACAATGCTCCCTAACTGCCTGCTATTAACCCTGTTCAACCCTATGGCGATAGTGATGTTATACAATATTTACTGGGCAATTCGAAATAAAGAGGACGGGGCATATTCGACATTGGCCGAAATCTCGATATTTTTGTCCCATTCTTTTCAACGTAAGTATACTTCGCAATGTAAAGTAGCTAGCTACAAAGCGATATGAGGCCCTGACAATCGCCTAATGAAGATCGTAGCTTGGCACCTTGTATCATCCCACTAGATGGCGCTAAAGGCAAAACTTGTCGTTCAACACAATTATAAAACTTCCTACACCGTTCTGGTTCCGACCCATTCCGCTTCTGTTCCGCGTTTCACCAGCGGCCCTAACATGCATGCCACAAAGATAAATTAGAACCGTTTATCTCTATGACTATATCTTTCGTCGGCACTAGTGTAAGAGAGACGCACTTAGAGATAAATGGTTCTAATTTATCTTTCTGCCATGCATGTTAGGGCCGCTGATGCCTTAAATCGTTTATTCGTACTTGCGTCGATCTGACATTTTTACACGTCATTTATGAAAGTTACTAGCTTTTCGCAAGAAATCATAATTGTTTGAACGATATATTATATATTAGTTTCTGCCCACGACGTTTACGCATATTACTCATCCCTCGGAACTCCCCACTTCTAACCGACTTCAAAAAAAAAAAGGAGGCGGTTCTCAATTCGGTTGTATGTTTTTTTTTTTAAGTTTGTTACTTCAGAACTCCGTCATTTATAAACCGATTTGGAAAATTCTTTTTTTAATCGGTAGGGTATACTTCCAGTTTGGTCCCGTTGTAGTCAAAGTCGAGGTGTGGTGCGAGGATCTATGAGGAATCGATGGAACTCTTCAAATATTATAGGCACGCATATACCAATTTTAGTATAATCTGTAATAACTTTAGCAGTTACGTTCCAAAGGCTTTATTTGGTGAAGTGGAACCGCTGATGAAGACCATAGATGATCACCAGAACTCCTGAATGATAAGTATTTCACAGTTGGCGATTAAATTTCTTTATAAGGTTATGAAGCAATTTATGGTCATGAAAATGCATGTGGTAAAATAGAACTGGGTTTGAAGAACCAGGAGAACTCCTCAAAGATTGATGCCCTTGCACCCTGGATAGCAACATTTTGTAAATGGTGATGAGCAATTAGCATTATGCTGTTGTTGCTTGATGTAATAAATTTGTTTTATACGATAAGCACTAAAAATTATAAAATAAAATAATAACATAACAAATAAAAAAAACGACTCCAAAACCCCTCTGAAAAGTAAGAAATAATAATTGGGTTTCGTAAGTCATTTACCTAGAAATGGGAAATGTATTATTGGTTAAGTGAAGTCATAAATTAAATATATCGAAGTCGGTGGCAAGTTAATAAGGTAATAGGTGCATGGAATAAATGGTACTTTCTAATACATCCCTCATACTGTGTCGGTGTGTTGTATGTTACTTGACAACTCCCCACCAACCAACCACCAACCACCAACTTGCCACCGACTTCGATATATTTAATTTACGACTTCACTTAACCAATAATATATCTCCCATTTCTAGGTAAATGACTTACGAAAGCCAATTATTATTTATTACTTTTCAGAGGGGTTTTGGATTCGGTTTTTTTATTTGTTAAATTATTCTGGATAGAGTATCCTATGTCCTTGCCCGAATCTAAAGGAGGTCCTTGTCATATTTAATCGAATTCAGTTCAGCGGTTTGGCCATGAAAACGTACAGACAGACACATTTCCTCTGGGCTGTTCTTTAAACAAATAATTATCATCTGTAAAATATGAAATGGTCTGAACTGAACACAACTCCCAGCGGCGACCGTCGACTCATTATTGCTATTAAAAAGAGCTGCGTTCTAAACTAGGCCTTACATCAGTAAACGACAAATGGAAAAGCCAAAAGAAATCTCCATTTACAAAACCGCTTTTGTACCTGACGGTTTCCGGACTTTCGAGTGGGGGCGCTGGACATTTCTGATGTGCCCCCACATCGTCGTCGTGTTATCAAAAATGTTTTTTTTTTTTTATTAAGTATTTTATAATTGATATAACACAAAACAATGACTAATTAATTAATGTGAACACGAAAACCTGTTCGAGCCCATCACTATGCGTCACACCTCGCCCGCGGCCCTATCCAGAGCTACTCAAACCAATATCTACTTTAACGACATCATGATAAAGTTTACATTCGGTCACGCTAACAGTTTTCTTTTTGATTGATACCATTTGAACAAAATTGAGTCGTAATGGTCAAGTTTTAAAGTTGAGATTAATTAGTTTTGGTTAAGACAAAACTTATAAGACTAAAACAAAGGTTGCTGTTCAATAAGGGCGACTTTAGCAAATCATTAAGTCCGGACAATTGTTCAATCTTTCAATTAACTTAATACGAACACCTATTTCTATAGCAAATTAATTACTTCGCTCCTTCTACAAGGGAAAAATACTGTTTTTAAATGTACAGTCAGCTTGAAAAATACTGACGCTGAGTGTACAAAAGTCTAAAATAGATATAATGGGTGCAATATAAGACTAATATTGTATGAATTTTATTTTCTACTAAGATAAATAAAATGTATGCAAAAAATGAAAATGTATGTGTGTAAAATGAAAAGTTTTAGTTTTCAAAAACATTTAAATGTCTTGCATGTCTAATGTTTGGTATTGATACCTACTGATTTTTTTGTGCTAAAAATAAATTAACAAAAGTTAAGACAACATTTCCGATAGTGATTGATAAATTCGACTCATTGCTCAACTGGCCTTGTGGCGCAACGGATAACGCGTCTGACTACGGATCAGAAGATTCCAGGTTCGAATCCTGGCAAGGTCGCAATCTTTCTTTTTCTTTTTTTTTATTCTTTTGTTTTATATGTACAAAGCTTCTTTGTGCATTAGTTACAAATAAACATAAAGTTATATTATATGAAGCATTTTACGTTTTCTTATTACTTTTGTCCTAATTTTTTTTTATGTGTGTTATAAAAATAATATTAAATAAAATGCTAATACATTTTAACCCGCACAAAGTCCCGGAGGCGTGATTCTGCATCCCGTTACCAAACGCTACTATTTAATTTAATATATTATTAACCCTTTAAATGCTATTGTCACGCAAAGTGCGTTCACAATATTGTGACAAAGGCCCACCTCGCCCATTATTAGAGGCTTTGAATCATGACAGCGTATTGTGACAGTTTCCCGTGACATTTCCGAGGCACAATGGCCCAGTGTCGCTTGTCGCATTGTCACCTTTGATTCACTATAAGAATAGGCAGATCACTTGTAACATAGCAGTGTTTTTTTTAAATATATGCTAATCTTCTTATACTGTAAAAAAAGTCTGACAAGGAAACCTTATATTTTTTTTTTCTTCAACACCATGATTGTGTGTAAGATGCCAAAAACGCCTCAATTATCGTGTTATCGTAGGACGTAGCCACAACGATCGATTCTGTGCTGCTCGCATCCAGCGGAGTTCTGCGCCTCTATTCGGGAACATTTAAGTGATATTGTAGCGACTCGCGAGCGAGATTCTCATCCTCTTCCGCACGATGCGTAATGAGTAAGAGCGGGATGCGAATCTCGCTCGCGAGTCGCTTCAATATCACTTACTTTCCCCAATAGACGCTCTGCAATCTACACTAATTCGTCAGTCCACCGTGTGGGTGGCCAGCCCACGCTGCGCCTTCCAGTACGCGATCGCGGTGCTATCTTGTATCTTATTATGTGTCTTATTGTTTCTCGCAAATTGATGAAACATAATTTTATAATATTCCGAGACAATTTATCTGAAAGAAATATGCTTCGTGGGTGTACTGACAAACAAAAGATTGTGATAATTACAGTCAAGAACATAATTTATCGGCTGAAGTGGTTAATATTACGGGTCAGAATAAGAAATAATTATAATATATCCAGTTTTGACAAGTTTTTGCGCCGTTTCTTAGAATCTTTTGTTGGTATAGGCTACCGGGACGTTGAGTGTTTTTACTTTTTGCAATTTATATTGATGACTAGGAAATATTTGCAGGTAATATAAACGCCACAGCCTTTTAAAACACATCCATGACTGTATAAAATATTTATACAGTCTTTATTGGTCTGGTAATCGAGATAAAATACATACACATCAGTTACCGTCATGGCACAGTTTAATCAAGTATACAGTATTCCATCTTCATTTTACGGCCGAAACGACGCGCTTTGACATCTCGGTAAACTGCGGTACACAACAGTCGCGTGTGCGCCGCCCGCGGTTGGATACGGACGTGGGCAGTGCGAGACGCTCCTGCTTTATGATCATACTGCCTAAAAATCAAAGCGTCTACGTGAAATTTAGCCTAAAGCTTATATTGACTAAGAAGCAAAATGCCTACCAGGCAATATGACTATGCAGCACTTGAACTTCATTGTATATTGACTAAGAAGCAACCCAAACCGCATTGTAGCGGACGTATATATGCCGATGATGATGATGGCGCTCGAGGCACTGTTGAGTAATTATCATAATTCTGCAGTGAAATTATTAAATACTAGCTCATGCCCGCGATCTCGTTCGCGTGGAATTTGGTTATAACTATTCCCTCGGGAACTTTAAAATTTTCCGGGATAAAAAGTACCCATTCGCACGCGCCACACGAGCTCTCCGACTCTGCGAGGACCTCAACATAAACATGTTCAACTCTAACTTTAGACGATTTGCTGCTTAGGTATTATTGCAATTTAGGCATTTTACTTGGCATACATTTTGATCTTTAGACGATTTACTGCTTAGGTATTTTGCCACATAGACATTCTTTTTAGTAATTTTGCTTCGTAGACGAATTGCAAGTTAGACATTCTGATCAGGAGGGCCGCAAATTTATTCACATAAATTATGGCATGAGAATTTTTGATGTTTTTGATACTTATATTAAAAGCAAAATAAATAAAATGCATTTTTTTACTCCACACCCACACTGACTTACAGTCACTTTTGAAAGTAGAAATAAGACATGATTAAAATGAAGACTAACAGGATTTGCAGTTATATTTCATGAAAAGATGCTAAGACAATTTAATATAGCATTATCAAATACGTAGCCCAAGAAAGACAGTCGGCGGGCAGCCCTACTGCGTGTTTACATTCCGAGCGGCCGTAGGTAATTATTTCGAGGACACTGCCGAGACATAATACTGTTAGTTTTTTATACTGTGGTCATGGCAATGTTTCGAAGGCGTTCCTTCGGCTGCAGCACACGCTATGCACGCGTAGCTTGACACGTAGCTTTGGGTGATGTCACCTACTCGTACATTTTAATACAAAGCGAAGTGGGTCGGTATCAAAATAGCTGGATTTACAAAATGACCTGTTCTGCATAAGGACTATATCGCAAAACGACTACAAATGCAGAAAGTATTTCTCAAAATGAGATGGTAGCCAAAACGACCACAGAGCAGAAGGTCTTCATCTCTGAATGGCTTAATATCAAAACGACTAGTTCGAAAAACGGCCACATCGTGGAACGTCTAAAACTTTTAATGCCTCATTAGTAAAACGACTAGATCGCAAAGCGACCTTTTTCGCGACACGTCTATATTTCTTAGTATCAAAACAACTACTTATCAAAACAATTATACCTATTGTCCAAAAAAAATTTTTTTTTTAACTATGTGTCCCGGTTCGTTTCACCGACGTCTATATGAGCATCCTTTCGCATTTGTAATATTATTTGGGATTACTTTATTTTTAAATCATAAACCAACATTAATAAACCAAACCGAGGAGAATGATTGATAATGATGATAAAAAATATTTTTTTTTCTTTTTTTTTCTTTTATGCCATTTTGATAACAAATATTTTTGCTTCTAAGCCATTATGAGATTAAGTTCTTCTGCGACCTAGTCGTTTTACTAATAAGGCATTCAAACATTTAGACGTTCCACGAGGTGGCCGTTTTTCGAACTAGTCGTTTTGATACTAAGCCAAAAAAACATACTGAATTGACGTTTCGTATCAATAACTGTTTTAATATCTATGGATACTAGAATAGAGACCCACTTGAGTTTTGACAGCTGTTCCAAATTTAATCTCATTTCTATGCTAAAATCGATACGGGAATAACATTGCAGCACTCGTTTTACCTAATAAGGTTGTCAAAATGGTGGTCATTTCCTACGGTTTTTGATTACACTATGGAGGTTTTATGATATGGGTGTAGATAAATATACTTTCTGCATTAGTAGTTGTTTTGCGATGTTGTTCTATGCAGAACAGGTCATTTTGTAAATCCAGTTGTTTTGACACCGACACAGCGAAGTTAATTCTATAAGCGTAAACTGATGAAATCACCCAAAACGTCCATGTACAGCATGTGCCGCAGTTGGCTTCCGCCTGTAAGGATTAAACGATATTGTTAATACTTTTCTACTGAATTATTTGATTATTCGATACAAGTGCAATTGCAAAGAATAACTTTATCAGTTTGACAGTAATAAATGACAAGTATTGATAAGTATCTACATTTAAGTTTCCTTTGACATTTGTAAAAATGGGAACAGATCAGGAGAATGATGATGGTAACGATCGTAGCGAGGCATTTTTTGCACATGAATTAAAATGAGCATTAAAATGTTTCAAACTTGTTAGATTTTTCTGAGAAGTAATATGAAAGTTAATCTTAACTAAAACACATTTTTTTTTCATAGGTACAAGTACGTTAAGTGATAAGTACCTACATGAAAATAGCAAATTCCATAGCAAAAAATAATTAACGTACCTATAAGTTGACCCTATCAATTAAACAAAATCAAATTACACTCTGTCAAGTTGGCAATAAAAGTAGCATTACCACAAGCGAGCGCGGTCATAAGCGCTTTGTGAGCGGATTATCGGGGTGGGTAATTGGAATAGTTGGGCTTAAAAGATGGCGCCAGTCGCAGAAGGGCTGCGTGTGCGCGCTGGAGTTATATATTTTTTTAACAAAGTAAGATAGTTATATTTTTTAAATAAGAATAGTAAGAATACTGTAAATGAATAGTAACTGTAGAGTAATTTTGTAAGCAGGTTCGATAATTAATTATATTTTATTGTCCATACAGTTTTTCGATTTATTTCAATTTGGCGGAGATACGGGGGTTTTGCGATTACAAACTTGTTTGCGATGTTGGTAAACTGACCGCAACTTATGTCGATGTATGGGGATAACAGTATTCCAATGGCAAACTTAAGTTTGTCGCGAGGTCTACAGCTCATGGAGCAATTAGTATTTTTAATTATAATCCAGAAATGATACGACTCATTTAAAAACTCCTCATTTGATGGATATTTCCAAATTTGCCAGCATGAGCTGTCACTTTGGAATATACCCTCTGAAAGGTCCTGCTCCAGTGGCGACGCGGGCGCACTCGCGCGGATTACGGCCCTCCGACCCTCACTCGATATTAATTTATTGACTCCATTTATTAACATTCCAGCGCTAATACTTTTAGGGATGTTATGAGGTGCAGAGTGCACTAGGGGATGGTACCGAGAGGATGAGACCTTGTGATATAAATAGAAGATTGGCAGACGGGGTCTATTCCATAATAAATTATAAGCTCATAGTATTGATACAAATCAATTTAAAATTATTTATGTGTGGTCCGTGTGGTTTATTAAACAATGGACATCTATTGACAAAATAAAGATTGCTCTTTTTGTGGTTATTTTCATCAGGTGTCATCTCAAGGTGTATTTTAGTCGACATTCTTAAGTAATATCATTAAAAATACTTAACAAATGTAAACCACTCCTAATGTTAATTAAATATTAAGCGCAAGATGAAATCATAAATTGTCTTCCGTATTTTGTAATAAGATGTTTGTGATTAGCAATTTTGTGTCCACCTATTTTTTTTTATTCTAACAAACTTAAGCTCAAACTTTCTCTTAAGCTCTCCTTACGCTAAATCTTATCGAAGTATTTATTTAATATGTTCAGACTTTATGCCCACCACCTCCTCCCCCACGACATTATTACTACTCACAGTCTTGCCTCGTTTAAAGGGAAACTTAAAAAATGGCTAATCGAGAAGGCGTTCTATGACTACAAGGAATTATTCTTAAAGTAACTCAGAACAGCAATATACAATATTATACATATAAATTACTTAGCATTAATTATCACTAAGTACATACCATAATGTAAATTGACCTATAATAATTATTATGAATTAAAAATATGAATATGAATATGAATATGCATTGACCGTATCCGCCGAGACTGTATCTAGAAAAAATAGGGTCACGTGAGATCGAATCTGGATCGACCTCCCTGCCACGTTTGAGAGCTTGGTTTCAACTGACAATAAGTCCTTATCAACTTAAAACTCATGAATTGATCATCTCTATTATTGGGTTTATAAAATAACATTTAATATTTTTTAACGTTGACTCTCTTGGGCGATAGAATCAGGCCATTTAACTTTAGATGGCATTTTTGGCATGGCACATGCCAGTTTCCCGTTTGTTTCTGTTTGTCCCTCTCCTAACCCTCCTGTTGGAAAGGGATCGAGTGAGTTGCACAAGACGACCCTCGTGCGTGCTCGCTCCACTAGTTTAACCAACGATGCTCCAATTTCCTACTTTTCCACATTATCCATAAACATTGTGAAGCCACCTACACACGTCGAGAGGGCGAGCGTGTCGTCGAATCCAAATGACGTTTAGCGCAAGATGGCCGCCGTGACGTGTGCGCGAATAGCTTTACCGCGCCGAGAGATTTTCACAGAAACAGGTGCTTTGCTCTAATTAACTCACGAAGGTAAATGGCACGTGGAATAATCGAACAGGTGCTCTGTCGTTATTCGATGGAAATATCGGTGCTTTTTAATATTAAATATACAAAAGTCTGTTCGCCGAGAGTTGATAAATATTATGATATCGTCTCGAGATAGCGACTGTCGCTTACCTATCGCAAACTAAATGACCGGCGTCCATCGCCACGCGCACTGAGTTTCGTGGTACGAGGCACGCAGTTGTTGTTAAGCGCGGCGCCGCGCCGGTGGCCATATTGCTATTCCGTTCTGGGCTTCAATTTTATAAATCGTCTCTGCGCGTGCAATACCGCGGAAGAGCACTTTGTAAATGTATTGCACGCGCAGCGACGAAATGCGAAAGTAAGTTTGTCTGTCTGTTACGTGTCTTGTGTCTTGAGATTAGGCATGGTCGGAGCTTTCATCATAGACATACATACATATTATCACGCCCGAAATCCCTAATGGGGTGGGCAGAGCCACAAGACTACTTGTGGCCACGTTCGATTTATTAGTCCTATGATGGTACTTTCATCATAGAGACGGATATATTTGTATTCTGGGAAAATGCAATGTTCCTGATACTCGCAAAAGCTAGTAGCATTGTAAAACTATACACTTAGGTACACATACATACCAAATAATATGGGACTCGGTTCTGAATTTAGCTTTGTTCCTTTCGGAGTCGAGACCCTCGGTCCGTGGGGCGCACTGCTTCTCTTCGGAGAAATGTTTGAAGAGAAACTGGGGGGGACCGGAGAGATGGCAGCTTCCTCGCACAATGCTAATTGCGATACAGCGAGGAAACGCTGCCAGCATCTTCGGCACAATGCAGGGACCTTACTTTGATTTAATTTAGTTTTTATTGGATTTAATTAATTTTATTACTACGTATTATTATTATGTTGCATACGTTTAATTACGTTGTTATTCAATAAAAATAAAAATACACCTACAAATTTTAGTAGGTTTGAAACAGTTTACACTATTAACTAAACTGAATTAAAGTTGCTTGTCAGTATCTCTGATCAACACGATGGGGCCCATTGTCCATTAGAAATCCCGTATTGTTTAAATAATGAGTCATAGAAGTTATTCAGTTAATCAATGCTCTGACACTTGAATGTTGGTAGTGTCATTATTCTCGATGACTTACTCTTATGTTGGCAGCCAAAATTAGGCCGTCACTTTAAATAAGGAACCCGATACGATTGGATCATTAAACCATGTTTTCTTTACATGTAAACACTTTAACGATTAGAATATTATCTGTGGTATGCGGGTCGGATGTGGAGCACTTGTCAGTTCAACAGCTGTTTTGATTTGACGGTGCAAATGAGGTTGAGGTCCCTTATATGAACAAAATAGTTTTGTACCTACCGACACACGAACATTACCCAGGTTGCGCCGTTGGGTAAGAAGTAAGAAGATAACCGTTCACCTAAAACCAACTAAAAATGAATTAATAAATTATCTGAAATCTGAATCTTGGACATACAACGTCAAAAGCACTTGTTAAAGACAACTTTTATGACACTTACCAAGTAACTCGGCCTTTTAGGGTTCCGTACCTCAAAAGGAAAAAACGGAACCCCTATAGGATCACTCGTGTGTCTGTCTGTCTGTCTGTTTGTCTGTCCGTCTGTCCCAGCCAATTTGCTCCGAAACTACTGGACCGACTGAGTTGAAATTTTGTAATATGTATGTCGATGACCGCAACACGGACGTGTAACATACATAAATGAATTTTAAACATGGGATCACATTTGGGGAGTAAATTTGACAATAAAAATAAAGTTTTGCAAACTAATATCGCGGGACATATTATATAAAAAACCTTGTTATAATCCTAAATGTATTTTTGTTAGAATTTTAAGATAAATAGTTTGGGAGTTATTTAGGAAAATAGGCGAAAAATGACCATTCCCCCTTATCTCCTAAATTACTGGGCCTAAACTTTTGAAAAAATGCAGAAAATAGTTTCTTACTTATAGATTACAGAAGAAACCTTTAAAAAGTCTATGGTATTTAAAGTAACATAGTTTCAGATAATCATTTACGGAACGGAATCCTCTCCACGTGAGTTTAACTCGCACTTGCCCGGATTTTTTAAAATAAAGTTAACAAGGTTATCCCAATTTTACGCCACATTCAAAATTCAACAAAAGCCGCTCCCACGTAACCAGATACCGCCTGGCAGTCGATGACGCTTGACGTATGGCGAGCCAACGACGCCGATCTCTTTACGCACAACGGCGCAAGCGACGCTTGGTCGCGTCACGCTCTGACGGTGGCTCCGCTCCACGAGAGACGCTAATCTCTATTCTATAAGTGGCTGAACGCTAATCGCTATTGTTCACCGCAACTTGACACCCCATTGTCGTTTTTTTTCTGATATTTGATACTACAAATTGGTCGGTAAACTGTCAGCATAATATGCTGAGATTTTGGTCAATGCAGTGACCGTGCAGGCGGATAAATTGGCTGGTCTACTTCCGTCCGATGTCCGATCCGATGCCATACTCATGCATTCGATACTGAAAATCACAGATCTTTATACTTTATTTTTTTGACGATGATTATATTGTACAATGAATTTAATTCTCATGTTATATCTCCACACCATATTGTGGTAAAACAAGAAATGTGCCATATGTCATGTTACATCCGTTTAAAAATTAAAATAAAAAGTCACTACGATATCTTAACAAAAAATACCAATTTTATACATAATAGTAAAATTGTCTGATCCATGATTTTATCATACTAATAATAATAGATGCGAAAGTTTGTGAGTGTGTACGTGTGTGAGTTAGTACCTATGTTAGTTACTCCTTCACGCTTCATCGGCTGTATGGATTTGGATGAAATTTGGAATGGAGAAAGCTTATACCCTGTATTAACCCAATCCCATGGTAGCAAAGTCGCGGGCACCCAGTGATGCATAAATATTAAATATTGTATTTCATCTTCATGCTGAAAAAATGTCAAAGCATTATGCTACAAAAGTTTTTCTTTCGATAAGTGCCGCTATTCTTAAATTATTAGACCTTACAGTTTTATTAAAAATAACGTGTTCCAGTAAAAACAACAATCACCAGGTACAAGTGTATTGCTGTTGTGCTATTCCAACCGTATTTACACAGCAGAGGCGCAAAGTCGATAATTACAGCACCGAGTGTTTTCCTTACCGGCCGTCGACGCGTCGCGTCCCGGCGCGGCGTGCAACAACACGATAATGCCCCATTACACGCACCATTTATTTATCCTCCGCACGTAATTGAGGAAGTCTTTAACTCTCTTTTGTGCTTTCTTAATATTGTTAAATTTGTAGGACAATCGGCTTAAGCCCGAGCCGAGGCCCGAATGGATTTGGCTCGGATCGATTGTGCACCCATTGTTTGAGCCCGCGAATTCGTTCGTCACAATAGTTGGAGTGTTTTGTTTCTTGAATGGCTTTATTAATACATCCATGATGAGACGACGGCTGACAGACAGCTGATTGAAAAAAGTTTAGGGTCTATGATTTTTGGTTCAAATGGTTCGCTTGGATAAAAGATCTCTATTTAATCATACTGGCACTAACACTGCCTCAAGTATCGTGTAGCTTACCTTATAAATGATTTGAAGAATCCCCTTCAAGTTATTTATCGTATAAGCTCATTCAATCGCCAACTACATTAGTACAAACGACAAACCCTCAACCCTTTGTTCTTTGTAAAATAAGCCATAAAATTAAGCGAATTTAAGATTAGAAAATAAAGTGTAAACGACTTGGCAGCGGCCAGGAATGTAGATTGTGTTCTTAATTATTTAATTAATTTAATTGTTGCAGGATTCCCGCAGATCAAGTCGCCCTACAGCCCCTCCCAGCCGCATCTCACAGGTACATTTATATTTATCTATTAAAAATGCATTTTATTAGGTAATAAAGGTAGATTTATTTGGTTGTGGTTTCGGATAATTACTGGCTTGCAATTTGTGACTTTACCAGCCACTTTAAAAATGTAAGTAGCCCGTAAAATCACTGATTGCTGTTAAAATTATTAGCAAACGTAAGAAGAGAGAAGTTACTTGCTATTTTATTTGACAACTCACCGTCATCTGATAAACGTTAATTACTTGTACAATCAACCAATCAAGAAAGGTGAATACCGATGATTAGATTTTTTATTATAATCAATTTCTGACAGATTATATAATCAGGCCGGAGCGAGCGTAGAGGGAGCGTCGTAGCACAAGATGACAGCCGTACTCATTGTAGCCGCTACGCTTCATTCTACGTTTCTTTGTTTTACAATAAGCGCTTAGGTGATGAATTGTCAAAGCTCAAAACGCGATGCTCGCACTTAAGAAGTCGTTACTTGAGTACAATATCAGTCTTAGGCGCAGATTATTAATGACATTGACTAGTCTGAGCGCTACCCATCGCCAGACGGATTTGATTAAGCAACGTCTTAGCTCTGCGCGATACCTAGTCATACAGTGTTCGGTGTCTGCGACTAATAGTGAACAATACATTCGCTACTGATTTAGGAAAGTGGCTGTGAGGGTGCGCTGCCCCCCTCGCCCCCCTCACCCCACTCCCTTTGTCTCAGTAATGAATCCGCCAAACGCCAACCGTCACCGCGCAGTCGCCCAAACTAACCAATATCATAGATCACAAAACACTCGATCGCGTATCGGAAATTAAACTCTTATCCGATACAGTTAAAGCATGTTTTCTACTAGCAATCGGAGGCGGTATAGCGTTGCAATGTAGGGTTCAACAAGAATTTGCTTAGGACGTGAGGTTTTAGAAAATATCCTGTTAAATGCAAATTAGAGAGGTCGAGATAAAGATATAAGGGGGTGTTTGAATTACTTGATAAATAACTGGGATTCTTTCCCTTGTTATTTTGCAACGTTGTCTGCGTGCGAGCGGCTGCCGTGTGACGACGGAGCTCACCTGACGTCGGCAGCCATTTGTAAAAATTGCCTTCGCCGCCATTTCTGCGCGGGAATTTCATATTTGGAACGCCGCGGGGCGCCGCGGCGGGTTCCAGTCGGCATTGTTTCTAAAACAATGCCGAGCGATGGCCGTTTGCTCCGCCGTTGTTTAGGCGACGCCATTTTTAATTTGAAAATTAGGGTCCATATTTTTGTTAAGTATGTACTGAAGTAAAAAGGCATGGGTTGGCTACTGGGCTACTAGCTGCCCTGGCTTATTTCATTGTTAGATCATTCGAGACGGCCATGTTTTTTCACATCGCACACCTTCTATTATCCTTTTAAGGGTAGAAATAGTAAGACAGTGTTCAGTAAAATTAACATAATTAACCCTTAAATTATGTGCTGTCCATTTTTTCTCTTCCGTCCGTTTAGCGCCAAACATGCGTGCAATCAACCACGACACTATTACAATAAAGTGGTCGGAACCACAACCATCTCAATTACCCGAAACATTCGTGAGGAAATGTTTTTTTTTTGTCAAGACAAGTAGCAACTGTGCGCGGCGTGCAAACACCAATTTATTTCTGCAGTCCCAATTTTCTTAGTCGCTTGTGATAAAGTTGAAGTCGTAATGATGCTGTCGTAGTTCGGGCGTAGAGTATCGAATGTCACAGAGGCGTCACATCGCTAAGTGGCGACAGCTTGAAATAACAAGCAGTATATTAATGTTTGCGGTCGCAACACTGATTCAGTGTATCGGGTTTTGTTGACTTAAACGCTTAAAGTTACAGAAGTTGATGCGACGGATTTTTAAAATAAATATTTGGGTAAAGAACTGGCAGCCACTTTGCGCGCATTTGATGTTAGGTATTTGGAAGTCGTACGAGCAGGCACTATGTTCACGTCACCTTAAAAAAATTATGTAATTATTTAATCTCTTTGTGCATTCTGATACGTAAGGAGATGTACAAAAACATTATTTTATTTATATAAAATTAGGCATGTGTTTAGTATAATCAGAATCCTCCGTCGCATCTGGAAATTGTTTACAGTATGAAATTTTCTATGTTGTAATTCCTTCTAATTAGGGCTCCCGGTCGTGTCCGGCGTCCGGATACCGTGCCGGGTATCCTTGCATGCTTCACGGACACGATATTTTCGTTCTACACGCATACACGGATACCCGTGTATTTTGTTCGGGTTTAACCCGTGCGCTTGTAGACGGGGTTGAAATACCCACACGTGTTAAGTAATAAGAAGTTGTCACAAACAATGAATACCCGTGGGTATTGAATACTCGTGTAGGCGTATACACGTGTAATCGGGAGCTCTATACTTTCATTATAAGTCAGGTAGGTTAGGTATTAAGATGAGAAACATCTATATTATCAGCCCTAAAAATGAGGCCAAATAAATTGGAATCGAAAGGTCATAGGACAAGGACATGAACCTGTATTGGTTTTAGAACGAAATTGATTTTGGCCCGTCCTTCAAATCACCCACAACAAAGTGTCAGTGCAATTAGTTGCCCACAAGTGGAGTGCTAACAGAACTAATTGCGTATTCGGTTACCCGGTCGGTACGGTGCTTGGCACACAACGCTCATTAAATATATAATTTAGAGACTAAACCAATTCTGAACAACACTAAGATAAGATTGTAATAATGCGATTTTAGGGTTCCGTACCCAAAGGTAAAAACGGGACCCTATTACTAAGGCTCCGCTGTCCGTCTGTCCGTCTGTCCGTCTGTCCATCTGTCTGTCTGTCCGTCTGTCCGTCCGCCTGTCACCAGGCTGTATCTCATGAACCGTGATAGTTAGACAGTTGAAATTTTCACAGATGATGTATTTCTGATGCCGCTATAACAACAAATACTAAAAAACAGAATAAAATTAATATTTAAGGGGGCTCCCATACAACAAACGTGATATGTTTGCTTGTTTTTGTTCGATATTGATAACGGCAACAGGTAGACGGTTGAAATATTCACAGAATATTTAGATATATATTTACTTTAAAAATAAATAATTAAATTAAAATAAAATAAATATTTAAGGGGGGCTCCCATACAATAAACGTGTTTTTTTTTGCTTGATTGTAGATAATGGTACGGAAACCTTCGTGCGCGAGTCTGACTCGCACTTGGCCGGTTTTTTTTTATTAATAAATTATATGAAAATAATGGAGTTTTGGCAATAGTTTTGACGATCTTCGAAAACCCACGATTACAATTACCCAATGGCCTTTATCCACAAGTAGCCTAGATAAGATAAGGTAAGATAAGATACCATAGAGGGAAATGTAATGAACTAGCTCGATTACAAATGTCATAAAGTATTTTTCGTCGCTGAAATTTGGTAGGTACACATTATGCACTTTTGACATTGTAACAGGCAAAAGAAGCTTTTTAAAAAAACATAAAATTTCACAAAACTTATTTATTAATAGCTTTATATTTCATGCTGACGTGTCCTTAATAAAGCACGAACAAAATTGCACGACGCAATTCCCTGGAACGTCCGTAGCTAACCTAATAAAAGTTTCCTCGGAGATTCTCAATCTAGCTCGCCGAGACAAAGCCTCCCTTGAATTAAGTACCTTGCAACCAATTTGTTCCTCTAAATATGAGCCTTCGGCTGTAGTAATAAGGTCGAAAGGACGTCCTTAATAAAGGCATTAGCAATTATAATGGGTGTCGGTAAGTGCCGGCTCATTACCCGCGGGCCTAGTCTGCTTTAATGGTCCAATGGGATTATTGGTAAAAGTGGACGGACGACAATATTAATTCTGGTCATAGAGAATTCCTTGCCGTTTATGGAGACCAGCTTTTGCCGGCCTACGTTCGCTTGGAATTAGTTAATTGCTCCCTCAGGAACTGTGCATTTTTCCGGAATTAAAAGAAGCCTATGTCTGTCTCCGGCCCTTCAACTATCGCTATGCAAAAAATCAAGTTAGAAGTTGCTCCGTTTTGACATACAAGAGGAATAGACAAACACACTTTCGCATTTATAATATTAGTAAGCATTAGTAAGAGCGCTTATTTTTTAACGATTTCATTATAACAAGATTTTATTATCTTGTCCTTATTCTAGCACGCTTACCCTTCTAGGCAAATTCAGACGCACACCTATTTATATAGGTACACACGCAGACACACACAAGAATAATTAATAATTAAAGTCATTTTTAATTTTAATTTCGCACGATTTAAATGTACCTACACTCTAATGGCCGAATTCAGAAACGCCACTTAAGCATTTGACAAGATATTAAGTAGTTAAATGTCCCTCAACTAGTTGTCAACCTATACAGAATCGTTACTGAAACATCACTTTAATTAAAACTCAAATTGAGTGGCCTTTCTGAATTCGGCCATAAGTCTCTGTATTTATATTCTACCTGTCAGTCATTTGACTGGGCCCTGTTACGCGGGGTCCCTGTCTCCGGGCCCAGATCACGCTTGTACCATGAACTTTTTTTTTAAATTAATGTTTTTCATTTTCATTCATGCTCGTAGCTGTTTTTACGACTAATATTCGACATATTTCAAGTAAGTACCTACAGTGTTACAAACAGTGCTAGTTAGTAGCACCTAGTGTGTGTGAGTTAGTCTGTTTGTTATTCCTTCACGCTTCAACGGCTGAACGGATTTCGATGAAATTTGGAATGGAGATAGCTTATACCCGGGATTAACACATTGGTTATAGTTCTCGAGAGATGAACTATAACCGAATTCCGAATTGCACGCGGACGGAGTCGCGGGCAGAAGCCTAACTAATATTATAAATGCGAAAGTAACTCTGTTTGTTACGTGTTCACGCCTAAACCGCCTAACCAATTTTGATGAATATTGGTATAGAGATAGATTGGACCTTGGAAAA
This sequence comes from Tortricodes alternella, assembly GCA_947859335.1. Taxonomy (NCBI): domain Eukaryota; kingdom Metazoa; phylum Arthropoda; class Insecta; order Lepidoptera; family Tortricidae; genus Tortricodes; species Tortricodes alternella. Next base: position 8,276,571 of record OX401968.1, read on the forward strand.
GGACATAGGTAGACTATTTAAATAATTACCTATTATACGCAAACGAAGTCGTGCGCACCAGCTAGTTATTATGTAAATGCAATGTAAAAGTGGATTTGTCCGTTTGTTACGCCTTCGCGGTCTAACTTCGGCACCAATTGTCCTGAAATTTGGCATTAACGTAGCTTAAAAGATCATTGCGACGGTCATAGATTTTCGATGGACATAAGTAGGAAATCGCGATAAACCAGTTTAGTTACTAATATTTAGTATTACACTTATTGTACAGTCGGCCAACGATACGCCGCTTTACTCAAATTTCGAATATGGACAATGACAAAGATAAGGTTGTAAAGTCTGTTCGCCGAAAGTTGATAAACATTATAATATCGTCTTGAAATAGCGACTGTCGCTTACCTATCGCAAACTCTATGACGGGCGTCGCTTATCGCCGCACGCACTGTTTCGTGTTACGAGGTACGCAGTTGTTGTCATGCGCGGCGCAACGCCGGGCGGGCGAGCGCCATATATTGCCATTCTGTTCTGGATTACGCTTCGAGTTTGTTGTTTGGGTGTTCGTGTGTTTTAGACGAAGGAATTGAACGTTTCATAACGTCTGATCGACTCCGATTCTTCCTCCAACTTTGAGACTTCGTCATGGTCGTCGTCCGATGATATGCCAGCAATGGGACATATTTAATTAAGAAAATATAGTTATACCCTTTAATTTTTTATTATTACCGGTAAAAATAAAAAGCGGGCCGCTATTTGTAGGTAATGAGTTATGCCGCCCTGTTTTTTTAGGGTTCCGTACCCAAAAGGGTACAACGGGACCCTATTACTAAGACTTCGCTGTCCGTCCGTCCAACTGTCTTTCTGTCCGTCTGTCACCAGGCTGTATCGCATAAACCGTGATAGTTACACAGTTCAAATTTTCACAGATGATGTATTTCTGTTGCCGCTATAACAACAAATACTAAAAAACAGAATAAAATAAATATTTAAGGGGGCTCCCATACAACAAACGTGATTTTTTACCGTTTTATAGATAATGTAAGGAACCTTTCATGCGCGAGTCCGACTCGCACTTGGCCGGTTTTTTTATCAACTCTCGGCGAACAGACTTTAAGTATGCTCAACAATTTTGACCTTCTGTACAACGGACTCAACCTGAGAAATACTCAAGCAACATATTCTGCAAGTAGCAGGGTTGTTTATAGTTTATCAATTCTACAGAGTGTAGCGCAGTGATGTTGCAAGAAATATGTCTTCTCGTCGATTTAGCATTAGCAACAAAGAACCCTAAGACCCTCTCAGACTAAAACCTAATATTACGAAAAAACAGGTGAACGAACGGCGGCATCGGTCCGTGAAAATATAATGGCTGAGAAATATATTCTCGTCGGCGGCGCTGGGGGGCGCGGGGGCAGGGGGCGGGCCACTTAATAATGTAGTGAATGGGTCCGATGGCTACAAAGTGCGCACCAATCGGGAGATTACGGCCGGCGGTTGGTCGTAACGCTGAAAGGTCCGAATTGGATCGGAACCTGAAGTGTTCTATTTGTTGACGGAGTTACTGTTTCGTCGACCTTGGCCTAAACTATTCTAAAATCAATAGTTTTATACTGCAGAATCGAAAGCAGTTGGGTAGGTAGGTAAAGTTTTTTGAAGACAGGCATTTTTTTTTATAGTGGACGTCTCAGGAATAAGGATTCTAAAGATAGAAGTTTATACAGGAGAGTTTTTTAAATGACTGCATTGACATTTCAGCCGTTACAGCCGTTTGCTCGGCTGTTTAATTAAATATTTTCCTTAAGTTAAGTAAGAAAGTGACAGTTCTTCAGCACTGAGCTGTCCCTTTCTTTTTCTTTATTTAACTTAAGGCAAAGATTCAAAAAACTTGACCTACCCAATTAATTTTATTCTTATATTACTCTTATAGTCGCGAGCGCAGATGCGGTAAAACCGCTTTGAAAACACACGCGCTGAGAAATATAATCTTGTTGTAAATACTGAGATCTTAAAAACAATTGTTTAAAACAGGTATCTTGAGTACTAACTGCCTGACATACAAAAAGTAACAAATCATTTTTTTTTTTTTTAATTTATTTATAAGTTAATTACAATTTATTTTTTTTAACTAAAGCAGCGGGCGAAAACTACATACAGTTTATCTGCCGCTGTTTTCACTTGGTATTACGTATCAATTTCGGCCCGGATCTCCCTCGCTAAACCTCGTCCAACCATGAATCTATGCGTTGTTATTCTTATGACAGTCACCTAGATAGGCAGCTTTCATAAGATTAAGACAAAGGCGCGGGTTTATACATATTTTTTCTAAAGTGTCTACAGGTAGGTCATTTAGTATTGAAAAGTTCCTTTATCTGGAGCTAACCCTGGATGTCGATTCAGGTCATAATTACCATCAAAGTGCATTTTCATCGAAACTGAACCAACCTGTAAAAATTCTACTCCGTAGGATAAGAGTAAGTTGGTCTAATTCAGCGCAAGATTTGACCTAAACAAACAAACATACAAACATTGCATGTTGATAAAAAGCTTACTAAGAACTGTTATTAATACGTACCTTTCGATGGAGTAGAAAGCTTTGTTAGCCAGCTAATTATATAAATTTTTTGAATAACCTGATCTTGCATTTCTAATATCTTTTTTGAAAATGCCATAGTCGGGTTTCCATAGTAAGTCAGCGCTTACATCAAATGGGCTCGGGTTTTTTCGGGTTCGGGGAAAAAATACAAAAAAATTTTTCACTATAAGAGGTATTCACAAAAAAAACCCGTAAAGGGCCGACTTACTATGGGAACCTGACTATAAAATGGCCTGTGTACCGTAAAAGTCTGTGTATTCGTTCTGCATAAGCCTACCGGGTAAAAATACCCCAACACCAGTGAAATGAGTCGCGTCTTTGTTCAGCTTTTTAAATTGTTCCTCTCCGGTGGGTCTCGGATGTATCGATAAACAACTCGTTAGACTAATCGCGCAGAGGAAGTAATGTCTCGGCGAACAGTTGCGTCTTCCGTCTTGGTTTCTGAATAATGAAAACTAGGCACGTAACTTTGCATGGGATCGTATCGGTCCTCGCTCAAAAACATTTATACGTATTTTTTCGGAATAACAAGTAAGCTATGCCACTTCGTTGCTCCGCTGTTGCGTAAAGGACGAACGAACAAACTAACGAACACATTTTCGCATTTATAATATTAGTAGCGACATAGGTATATAATTTCGATTTATATACATATACGTATAATAATATAACTGGCGAACTGCACTAAAAACTTCGTCAGCAAATCCTCAAAATGATTGTAAAAATGCCATCAAACTCCGTTTAGTAGTTATTACATTTTAAGCGTTAAACTTCGACAGACAGAATAAGCGACTTAATTTTATAAATACTAGTAGAACCGCCACAGCTTCGCATGCGTTATTTTCTTTAACTTTATCACCCCTTTTCACCCCTTTAGGAATGGATTTTCAAAAAATCACTCCTTAGTGCACCTCTAGGGTATTCGAGGAACGTCTGCTCCAAATTTTCAACCTCTAGGACCACCCGTTTAGGCTGTGCGTTGTCTATAAGTGAGTGACGGTACTGTTTTATATGTATTGATTTGCACCGGCAATCCCTGGGTCTCGATACCATAAATGCCCCAAGAACTCTTAAAAAACTAAAAGATAAGTTTTAAATCCAAAAAAGTTTAAAGAGTAGGTATTTCTAGTAAACGAAGTAGGACGAGAGTTTTTTGCGTAATCCTTAGTGCATTTAGTATTAAGTTCGACGCCGCCATTAAACCGAAATTACTATAATAATCCAATCATCAAATAGGATATCACGCAACTGAGTTCCTTCCGACCCTCGCTCACAACAATATCGTTTTCAAAAAATAGCAAAAACACCCCCCTAACGAGCCCCGAGGGGCTACTCGCCCCAAAAATGATTTTCCGAAGCCCCCTTGCCCCTGCCCCCCCGGAGCCGAGGGCCTGGCTGGGGCTCCCCCGCACGCTTTTTAGCTAAATAATTGGTAATGTGGAGGTTGTAGTTGAATTCTGCGTTATGGATATTAGGAGTGGTTTGTAAATTGAAAAAACGTATTTGATGCCGGTAGAGGTTGTGGAATGTTTTTGTGCTACCGTAGATTGATATACCTGTGTAGGTACCTATATCCACTTTGTTTCGTAGGCGAGTCCACGGCGCCTATTCGGGAACGTCTAAGTGATACTGCAGCGACCCGCGAGCCAGACACGCTTACGCATTACGCGTCGTGCGGAAGAGTAGGATGAGAAATCTCGCGCACGAGTCGCTACAACATCACTTAGCGTCCCGAATAGGGGCGCTGTATAACTTACCTTTTATAAGTAACTCGCCTACTAGTAATAAAAACAGAACGCATCTACTTTTTAAAGAAACTTTGTATAAAAAGAGTACATGGTCCTCACACAAACTGGAAGGCAAAATTTTGGCAGTTTAATATTACCAATAACAATAAGGTAACAAAGCAGCGGCTCCAGTAAGGTTGACACGAGTTCAATTTGTCCCCGGCGTCCAATCTCTGAGTGCATCTCTTTCTTCGATACTAGTATGAGAGAAACGCACTGAGGTATAAGATAGGGATAAATGATTCTCGTGTCAACCTTGCCAGGGCCGTAGGCCAGAGTAAACTGCCCTTATAACATACTAGCTGGTGATCGCAACTTCGTCTGCCTAGAATAATTATTTAAGTAGCTTATGTCCTTCTCCAAGGTCCAATCTATATCTATACCAAATCTCATCAAAACTTGTTCAGCGGTTTAGGCGTGAAAACGTAACAAACAATTCCTTTTGCATTTATATCCCGGAAAAAACGCAGTGCCAGCAAAGTACCAATTTAGCTTTTTAAAATTTTACGGCTACATACAACCGACACTTATTTGAAAATAAATAACAGCTTTTGTAAATTATAGACATGTGATCGCTTTAACTTGTTTGGTTTTAGCAAACAGCTTTGCAAGCTCTGTCCGAAATAAGTCGCTTGGTTGATATTAGCAATCATTTATTTAGTTCTAGCCCTTCCATATAATATACATTTAAGTTAGGATTTCGGTACTTTTTTCTTGTACACAAATAAAATAAAATACATTGCTGCTTTTTCAATTTGACGTCATTGATATTAATTACAAAAGAGTTTCAACACCTCTTAATGTACCAACTACCCGAGCAAACTGTCGAACATGTCAATTAGGACCACATTATATACCCAATAGTCTTCATTAATACACAAAGCGCAATTAGAGCGGTTGTCCGCCTGTTTGTATCTGCGCCCGCGCAGACAATGACGTATTTACGCAACTGACACGTAATGACTATATTGTTTAATGCTAAAAGCTTGTTATTGTGATTAAGAGCCATTTGTCTCAGAGCTGCGTAATTTTCTTAAGTAATTTATTTTATTTATTGCGTACATTTTTTAGCCTTCAAATTACTTATACTTACATAGTAAATATTAGGCGAACACGTCATTGTTATCATTATTTTAATTAAAACTTGGTTATTTTGGTAAATAAATTCTAAAGCAATTTATATTAAAATCTATACCATATTGAGTTCAATAAACACGAAAAGTCAAATCAGAGATTTCTTAAACACGTTTTAATGATCGCACGCATGTCATGTCACGTGAAGCCGAAAGCCGACTGCGGCGCACGCTGTGCACGGAGACGTGGTTTTGGGTGATTTCATCAATTTACGCTTATAGGCTTAGTTTCGCTTAGTATCAATAGTTAGGTGACATCACCCGAAGGTACGTGTCCGTGCCAAGGGTGCGTCGCAGTCGGTGTAACGCTCAATTCGTTTATGAATCAAAATAACAGCACAACTAATTGCTAGTTGCTAATATTTATTACATACATATTATCACGCCTGTTTTCCAATGGGATAGGCAGAGACCACGGATTTCCACCTACTACGGTCCTGATACACACCTTTCGCTTCGTCTACTCCCATTAAGTTCTTCATGCACACTCGCCGGTTTAGGGTACTCTTGACCTTCTTAAGAACGTCCTTGATCTGGTATTGGTACGCTCGCCGAGGTCTTCCCCTTCCAACCCCACCATGCACACAAATCTGCTTCGTTAGTCTTCTTTCGTTTATCCTCTCAATTCTCACGACTACATCTTCTTCCACACCACATCGTTCCCTTATCACGCTATTCCGTATCATGTCACTCATAGAAACACCACACATACTCAAGCTCGCATCTCCACTGCATTGATTCTACTTGCATGTTTCTTCTGCTATACCCAACACTCACTTCGAATATACGTTGGAACCAGCACACCTCTAGGAACAGCCAGACGAAGCTTTTTGGACACTTTCTGGCTCCGCATAAACGCATGCAAAGCTCCATTCACCTGATTTCCGGGATTCACTCTCCTTTCAATATCACTACTACACTCCATCTCTTGTAAATAGCGACCCCAAATATACAAATTCACGAACTTGGTCTGCTCTTCTCCAATCAAAATTTCTTATTCTGTCAACAATTTGAACCTAAACATTAATAAAAAGGTTGTCCCAATGCACGTCCAAACCGCAGCGTTAACTTTCAAAATTCACACCTCAGCCGAATACGCGTGAAGTGTTGATTAAGCTGAGATCATCACAGCCTCCTTTGTTTCACTCTTGCTCTCTTTTCCTCGCACCTGCGCACAAACCTCGAAATGCGATACCGTGCCAGCCCTGAATAAAATCATCCTTGTTTTTGCCAACCCTCAATGAGTTTCCATACAATTAGCAGAATAAAGAGGCTTGTGAGCTGAGAAGTCTTGATTCACTAACATCAATAAAGGCCATGACGGGTCATTTTCGAAAAGATACAATATAATAATACTGTATGTAAACCTAAATTATGCCAAACGTACACGGAAAACACGAAGACCCAGCAAAGTTCCAATTTGGCTTCTCTAGAATGTTACAGCTACATTATGTACAACCGAGACTTATTTGAAAATAAATAAATGCTTTGTAAATTATAGACATGTGATCGCTTTGACTTGTTTGGTTTTAGCAAACAGCTTTGCAAGCTCTGTCCGAAATAAGTCGCTTGGTTGATATTAGCAATAATTTGTTTATTTCTAGCCCTCCCATTTTGTTGTTTAAACTGGAAAAACCAGTTCACCAGTTATGAATCACTCTGTGGGATCTATTTTGGAGAGATTACTGGAGAGTTTCTTGTAACACAACGGTAAATATTTGACCTCTACTTTAAGCCAGGAAAAAAATGAAAATGGGTTTTAGCTTTCCCCATTCTTCTGGCTAGACTTAAGAACTACCCAATCATTCCATAATGCGATTCACAGCACCCCCGTACAGTCAACCCAGAAAAAGAAAATAATGTAATATTTATACATTTTTTACTAGTAAATTAACACGGTATGACGGATGTATAGTTGTATACCTAATTTACTTGCCACCGACTTATATATATTTAATTTATTACTGAATTAACAAATATATCTGATGTTTGTAGTCTTTATTTCTTAGTTTTCAAAGGGTTTTTGGAGTCGCTTTTGTTTTTTGTTAAATAAATTTTATTTTTAGCTTTTTAGTGAATACGATTTAATATATAGTTTTATTATATCCCTATATATATATATATTGACCCTGCCTCCGAATCTTTCGGTCCCGGGTTCGATCCTCGCTTAGGACAAATATTTGTATGATGAGCACGAATATTTGTTCCTGAGTCAAGGATGTTTCCTATGCATTTAAGTATTTATTTATCTATGTATTTATATCGTCGTGTAGTAGCCATAACACAAGCCTTTAGAGCTTACTTTGGGACTAGATCATTCGTGTAAGGATTGTCCCATGATTATTAATACAGCCAAGGCCGGTAAGCTCAAAACTACCAGTAGTTGTTAAAAAGGAATTATCTTAGGTCAGATTCTTCTATTTATAATATATTTAATTTAACAATGCGCATGACAGAAATCATGGCACCATGGCATGTGCGAAATGACGACTCCCAAAAAAAACATATTTATGCACAAAAGTGCACAGAAAATGCTGGGAATATATTTAAAAAAATATGAAATGATGAACGCATTTAGAGGTTGGCGAGTTCAAATCCTGGCCCACGTGCGGAATATTTATCATGACCTTTTTAGAGAAGGAAAATTTGTAAGGAAATCTGCATCTAAGACAGAATTATTAAAATTAATTTTAAATGCATTTAGGTAACGGCCTCAGTCCGGTACAAGGCAGGCCACGGCTTAAAGCGATTATGAAATAAATCCCCTCTGCTGACAGTACACTGAAATTTTCCATATCGACTGTGGAAATTTCAAATGTCGTAAGGTACATTTTGAGGAAATGGCAAAATGTCCATTACGACATTTGAAATAAGGACCATTTTGTCGAAATGTCAAAATGTCCTTTACGATATTTGAAATTTCCACAGTCGATGTATCGGGCTTAGTACCGACAGCAATTCCATCTAGTTTGAGATACTTAATAATAAATTTTGTTTTGCTTACACTGATAAACTGTTTTCAATTTTATCACACTGGTCTCGAGGGCACAGCGATAAACGAACCCATGCGGACGAAGTCGCGGCAAAAGATAATGTTTGTAAATGTCACATTAAGGTGACTTAATTGTGTATTATTTTCTTTCCAGACATACGACTAAACAAATTATTTTTTGTTTCATGTACGTAACGTAGCGGTGCGACAGTTCTATTCAGGTAATTATTTTAACCGTCTCGTTGAGGAAGCATCGCGCGGAAACTTGCATGGTATGATCGGTTTCAAATGTGCAACTTGATGACTCTGATATATAAATAAATACAGTAAAAGTACTCCTAATTCATAACATGAGAAGTACAGTAAAAATATTTTTTGTATTCACAGACGAACTTGGCTACTTATTGCATGGCAGTAACTTTACATGTTATTTATATATCATGGCCAAGGCTTTTTTGGTTTTCTATTGTCTACCATAATTTAATTTATCTTAATAGTGGGGCCAATTCGAAATGTGTTCGCTAAATTTAAAAGTCGCTAAACTTGAAATAAGAAACGTCAAACTAAATTTTGACAGCTTGTTGCTGTACAAAATTGAGATTGTCGTTTCTAATTTTAAGTTTAGGGAATTTTAAATTTAGGCGACACCGTTATGAATGAGACCCAGTTAATTTGCCCTACTTCCATTTTCACTAAAACCATATTTTTAGGAAATTTATAATTGAAGCATGGAAAATGATGGGATACCGTTTTGTTTTGTATATACACCAATAACAAATCGTATTTTTCTTTTAAATCATTTGCATCTAGGTAATTGTCATTAGTAACCAAGAAATACAGAGTACCTTTCAGAGCACAAGAAACTTAGTCTGTGGTGATAGAAAATACAGAGCCAACTTATCAGGGCCTCTATTTGGCCTGTTAGCACAGTAACGATCGGCTTTTCCCAGACAGCATACAAGCTGCTCATACAGCCTTTTTAACGTTTAAACTAGATTTATAATGGGTCTACTTCAAAGCGCTGTCTTCTTAATTTAAACTTTCCTACACTTAAAATAAGAAACGTCAAACTCGATTTTGTATAGCACAAAGCTGTCAAAATCAATTTTGACGTTTCTTATTTTAAGTTTATGTTAAGTTAGTTTTAAATTTAGTGAACACACTTTTGAATTGGCCCCAATGGCTGCATAGGCTTTTCGACAGCTTTCGTGCTACTTGGTTTGTATCACTTAGACAATTGTAGAAAAGAGGCCGTCCTCTTAAAAAATTACAATTATAACGTTTTCCATTTTAAAATCGAAGCCGGCTTGTTATTGAAAAACGTGTAGACGTACTAAAGAGATGTAGATGGTGTGGCGCCGCGACGCGTCTCAAATCAAATATCGCGCAAATTGGCCGCGGCAATTGGCAATTCCTTCCTCTCCTTTAATTGCGTTTGAGCTGCCGAAGCCGACGCCATTTTAAATTCGGATACGCCTGTTTGAGGTTAGGAATGTGACGCTGTAGGAAGACTATGGGCCAATTCGAAAGTGAAACGAGAAATAAATAATAAACATCAAGCTCGATTTTGACAGCTTGGTGCTATACGAAATTGAGTTTAACATTTATTTTAATTTTAGGTAATTCCAAATTTAGGTCGATAGGGATTTATTTTGTGTGGAGACTGACAATAATTCGTCCTTCCGTGTAATTTTGCAGCATGACCGGGTAGGGTATACATATGTTTATCAAATAATCCAAATTTGTCAATTGGTATATTTTGGATTATGAAATATTATTCCACGCATTTCATAATCACGTTTCTTCCTATTCGAAATTCTGAACAATACTCTTTCTATACAACCGCATTTGATCACATCCGGTATTCTACACAGTCCTTTATTTTCACAATTATTTTTCTTTCTATTCGCAATTCTGCACAATCTTATTTCTATACAGTGGATTCATCCATACTTGTCTTATTTGATAAACAAGTTTCTAACCTCAAAATGTGCATTTTTTGGGTGAAATAGCTGTTTTATCCTAACTAGCAAACCTAGGCTAAAAATTGGCAAAGTGACGTCTAAAATATTGTCTCCAGGTTCTTTATTTGCAAGGATACAGCTGAGAGAGGTGAATTTTGAGGTTTGAAACTTGGATGAATCCACTGTATAGAAATAAGATTGTGCAGATTGCGAATAGAAATAAAAACAATAAGGATTGTGTAGAATACCGGATGTGATCAAATGCGGTTGTATAGAATGAGTATTATTCACGATGCAGTGCAATGAACAAACTTTGTTTGTAAGCACGTGAATATATATGCGTTCCTATTTTACTTGTTCGTGTGCCTACTCCGATAAACAGGCTATTACGAGATGGCGCCTCCAGCGCCAAATCTAATAGCAAATCAATTGGCTCCTCCGCGGATTGCCAATCCCAAAAATTGGCTGAATGTTCCCTCCACTTTTACGTCCGATAGTATACTTTTATTAGATTTATATTCTTTTCTATATCGATTGTGGTTTAAATCAGTTCGAGGCAGAACTTCCAGGAGAACTTGACGCGGAAATGATTGGATGAGTTGGATTGGATTGTGGGAGAGGATAACTTTAATCTTTACTAATAATTATTATAAGTAGGTATATTTCTTTGTTAGTCCTTATGTCACGCTAAAATGTTACAACAGACAAACGTGATTTTTTGAATAATGACGGTTGGATGGACGATGTACTATTATCCCAGAAAAATGCATAGTTCTCGAGAGAATATAGCGATAAGTTTAGTTAAGTGGTAGATAACTTTATCTCATTTATAAATGAGCATAATTGAGATTGCACTATACGAGTACAAACAAATATAACTAGCCTTTTGCCTGATTAAAAATGCTAAGTAGTCGCGATGATGCGGCCCGTCTCTTTCTTCCTTAGTAAATGTGAAAAGGACAGAGTCTGTTTGCGGCCGCTGATAGCACAAATGCTGTGTGACCGCTTCTGTAAAGCCTGCTATTCAGTGGAGTGGTCAGCGAGATGCATTGCGTGAATGGCGAGCCCTTTTCAAAGAAACAGACAGGCTTCAAGTGAGTTTTTTGCAGTCGGTTTACCGAACCTCTATTTGACATTGCTTTATCTAACTTTGCGTAGTTTACACAGTGTGTTAAAACCAAGCGATAGTTCGTTCCTATGGTAACCATTGGTTATATCATTTAGATTAGACCAATGTCGAATAGGCTTAGGACGTTCGAAATACAATGAAAACTTTTCGACTAGCGAAGTACCCTAGCAAAGTTGACGTGAGGATAAGCTATCTTATCTCTCAGTGCTAGTATTGAAGAAAGATATAGGTACATTGAGAGACAAGATGTGAATAACTAGATTCAACCTGGCTAGAGCCACCTGCGACTCTAGCCAGGTCGAATCAAGTTTACAATTTTCAAATAAATCTCGGTTGTATGTAGCCGTACAATTTTGGACAAGGAAAATTGGTAGGTACTTTGCTGGCAATTCGTGTTTTACGTGTATAATACAGTATTATACACTTAAAACACGGTAATACGGTATTATACACGTAAAACACGAATTGCCAGCAAAGTGCCTACCAATTTTCCTTGTCCAAAATTGTACGGCTACATACAACCGAGATTTATTTGAAAATTCATTACAGCTTTGTAAATTATAGACATGTGACTGCTTTGACTTGTTTAGTTTTAGCAAACAGCTTTGCAAGCTCTGTCCGAAATAAGTCGCTTGGTTGATATTAGCAATCATTTGTTTATTTCTAGCCCTCCCATTTTTTCAGTGTGGCGAATGTTTTATATGGATTAAAGTTACCTGTTGCGTATGCAACTATATTTATATAATTTGTTCAATTCTGTCTCTTTTATTTGTATAATTTAATTCTTAATGCTTTCCAGCAATACCGAAACGCTCGAAAGAGGATTCGGAATGTCAAATCAAATGTGGTTTCTCCCCTCCAAAAATGACCTAGCCGTTAGCTTAAAATATGTCAAAATTAGTGCAAATGACTCCATTTTATTGCGCTCATCTGACTGTACGCGATTTCGGCACTATTTCCTTGTACAACCAGTCCTACGAATAAAGCAAAAATAGTCCACACAATCCGCATTTAACGAAAGCAACGCTAGGAAACCCTGTACTTGTGCAGCCTGGGTTCCGGCCGCTACATTACCATCAGTGGTATAATTCTCTAACGTACGCAGCGACTGATCAGCGGATAAATTAAACTATTAATTTAGACTGTAAGGCCAAAGTCATTAGGTGCAAATTTAAATGTGACCCTTATCGCTAATCAAGCACTGCGCACAAATCAGATGGCAGTGGTGTTTCACGCGTTCACTGCCGACACACCTTATAGGCAGCCATTAGACGCTCAATCTATCTTATCTTAGCGTTGAGCGTGGGTTCCTTGCGGATAACACTTCGACCCTATGGGATCTTTTGTGTAATTACCACTCTCCTAAGCACTATTCCATATCATTCTCCACCACTGCAATGAAGTGACTTGTGGAGCGCAGTGGTAGTGCCTTGAATTCCCCTGGTTCTGGATAACCATTGCCAAGGATTTTCATTCTTAGTCTGGCGAGGGCATCACATTCACACATGATGTGTTTCATTGTTTCTTCATCTTCGCCACACATTCTGTGTTGTCAGAATGTCATACCTTGACTAAGATACACTTAACCCCGAAGTATGAGCGTGTAATGACTGCCTTAAAGATGATTCCAGGTCTTAAGCGGGCATTACATTATCCAATTTTCAGAGCGCCAGGCGAGCTAGCGTAGTAATTATTGTATTGTGTTAAAGGCATTAGACAATGATCCAACGTAGTGCGATCGTATAGGCTCTGCCACACTCGCTCATGTACTGCACTAGCTAGAGCAGGGATGCTCATCCTGCGGCCCGCTAGCCTGTTATTCGCGGCCCGAAGCCTATAGCCACTGTATTTTTTAGATACAATAGACGTACATAAGTCTTGAGTTTTATTAACCGACTTCATTGTGTTATAGCTTTTCGCGGCCCACCTAATGTAGCAGTCACACATATTTGACCCAAGCAAAAACCGGTCAAGTTCTAGTTGGCGTCGCTCTCCGAGGGCTCCGTTTTATGGGGAGGTGTGAAGTTTAAAACTTTTTGATATTTTTATTATTTGCTAGCATTCATGCTATAACAACACATATTCTGTGTTTTTTCTTCTTTTAGTTCTTACTGGTGCTGAGCTAGAGTCCTTTGACGGACGGACGGACGTTGTAGTCTCGGTAATAGGGTCTCGTTGAGCCCTTCGAATACGGGACCCTAAAATACGCTGAGTGCCTCTGAGCTAGAGCATTATGTAAACAGATCTAGCGTGATTACTACCGAAATGAAAAGGAACTTTCACTAACTGGCTTCGCTAGCTAGTGAAATGAGTGAGCTCTTTATCTCTCACTGCAGCACTAGCGCTCTGTAAATTGGATAATGTAATGCCCGCTTTACAGATAAAAATGATCGAATGCGTTACACTCGCACCTCTAAGATTTTCGGATCTCATGTAATTTAAATTTATATTCACCACGACCATTTCGCTGAAGGCAAACATTGCGAGAAAATATGCATACATCTGTGAAGTAACTCAAAGATATGGGTGAAGTCCCCAATTCGCACTATGCCCGCATGGGGACTAGTGCCCACTCCATGTTAAGACGCTGACAACAGCCAATGACCTTGAGTGATCGGTCACTGTCTGTTTGCACCGTAGTGAACGAGAAGTACTGTGCGGTTATTTGTATAGGGAAAATCAAAAACGGATGAATTATATAAGTAAACACATTACACGTAAAATATAAATTAGTCAAGTTTTTAGTATGGGCGTGATGTAATAGTGTTATTAATTATGGACCCATAAGTTAGTACCTAGGACCCAGGTAGTGGTAGAGCCAAACAGTAATCCTCACTAGATGATTACTGTTCGAATGGGCCGGCTCGACCGGGGTAGTACCACACTCTCACAAAATATCAGCGTAAAGTAATAGCTTGCTATTGCGTTTCGTACGGTGAGTGACGAGATCCGGAGACCTATTCCCTCATCCACATCCCATCCCATTCCCCATCCTCCCTAGACTGGCAACGCATTGGCAGCACCTCTGGTGTTGCAGATGTCCATGGGCGGCGGTGACCACTTTCCATCAGGTGGGCCGTCAGCTCGTTTGTCATTCAATTGACATAAAAAAAAGTTAAAAAAATTAAGACATAGAACTGTTTAAAGACTATTTCAGACATAACTTCACGATTTTTTTCTATCAAATCATCAAATCGTGTTTTTGAAATAATATAAAGAATATGAACATATATTTTTTTCACTTTGCCAAATCAAATAATTTTTAAAACTGGACAAGTGCGAGTTAAACTCGCGTGGAGAGGGTTCCGTTCCATACATGATTCTCTGAAATTTACTAGGTTACCTTAAATACCATAGACTTTTTATAGGTTTTCCTGTCATTTATAGGCAAAGATCTATTTTCTGTATTTTTTTCTAAATTTTAACCCCAGTAGTTTCGGAAATAAGGGGGATAGTAATTTTTTGCCTATTTTCCTGAATAACTTCTAAACTATTTTACTTAAAATTCAAAAGAAAATATATCTAAGATCCTCACAATAAGCCCTTTCATTTGATATGTCAGACGATATAGGCGGCATAACTATTTTTTTAAAATTTTCTAGTTTACCCCCAAAAAGTGGCCCCTATCTTTAAAATTTATATATTTACGTCACGCGTCCGTGTTGCGGTCACCAACTTACATATGAATACCAAATTTCAACTCAATCGGTCCGGTAGTTTCGGAGCAAATTGGCTGTGACAGACGGACAGACAGACAGACAGACAGACACACGAGTGATCCTATAAGGGTTCCTTTTTTCATTTTGAGGTACGGAACCCTAAAAACTGTTTAAGTAAAGCCGATTTAAGTTTTGTCAGCGCCTTAATATGAGAGGACGCTTGTGTCCAGCAGTGGGAAGTATATATGCCGACGTATGCGTCAAACTAGACTACCTAATTAAACCCACGCCCTCGCGGAAAATTAAAAAAAAAACGCGGCCGCCATTACGCGAGGCAACCAATAATATATGCGATTACACGGACACCTCACAAACTGTGATATCAACCTTAAATGTTGTAGATAGGGGTGAGTTTCGTTTGGAGCGGTTGAAGGAGTAATTGGAGTTGGAAAGCCCTCGCAGAAGGAAAGCTACTCGCAGGAACACTGCCACTTTGAGGACGTAATAACAAACGTTCCTACTTGTTTATATGTCGGAGTCTTGTGTTGTACTGCTATTGAGGATTTTTTAATAATATTCTCACCTTAACCTTTGAACTTTGTAGAAGGTTGCTTAACTTACGATGTATTTACTAAATACAAGTTGTGTAAAAATTATTTAACTTTAATTTATAATAGCAATCAACTTAATTAACAGTTTAATTCTCAAAGTATATGTATAGCAAAAATGTTGGTACTCTCAGCGTCCCCTTTCAGTTTGCATCGAAGTCCATTCATCTCCAACAGCTATGGAGCAAAGATGATAGTCAAATAAAAACTATTTATAAAAAAACCGGCTAAGTGCGAGTCGGACTCGCGCACGAAGGGTTCCGTACCAATTTCTATAAAAACGGCAAAAATATCACGTTTGTTATATGGGAGCCCTCTTAAATATTTATTTTATTTCTGTTTTTTAGTATTTGTTGTTATAGCGGCAACAGAACATCATCTGTGAAAATTTCAACTGTCTGACTATCACGGTTCATGAGATACAGGCGGTGACAGACGGACGGACAGCGGAGTCTTAGTAATAGGGTCCCGTTTTACTCTTTAGGTACGGAATCCTAAAAAGCGTCGCACCTCATACCGCACCTCGATTGAGACCCGAAAATGTTCGCGCATTCAAGGTCAAAGTTCAACTTACGTACCGCGAATTATACATTAAGTACATACTCCTACAGTAGTGTACTCTAACGTCCGCAGCGGCTGTTTAGCGATGAGGGACACATTCACAAATTTCGACCTAATGACCTCGTCCTTACAGTCCTAATTAATCATTTCGTTTATCCGCTGATCAGCCGCTGCGTACGTTACAGAATCACACACAACCCAGTACCACCATGAGTTTACGAGAGCAGTTCTCGTTATCGAAATCTATTGGAAATACTACTTGTTGCCGATACAAGTTTTTTTTTTATATATTATTTTTGTAACCAGTTGTTTTGCCCATTTCACTTTAATATTGCAATAAAATACGTACCTAGACAAAATCTCGTGTCTGTGCTGTTGAACTGTTGACCTGAGCTAACCCTGGATGCCGATTCAGGTCATGCTTGCCATAAAATGCATTGTCATCGGAACCGAACCAACATGTAAAATTTCAGCTCCGTAGGATAAGAGGAAGTGGTTCTTATTCAGCTTGCGAGATTTGACCCGAATATACATACTTACATACAAACATTACAAGTTAATAAAAAGCTAGTAAACGATACCGAGCTATATATAGTTTTCTATTGCGAAAACAGTTTGCATAAACTCATGATAATGGTACAGGTCGCGTCGCGTTAAAAGAACGCTAACGGCCATACGGTTTGTATGGCTGTAAGCGTTCTTTTTCCATAAAGCGAACTATTATATGTTTATTGGTAAAAATAAATAAAATCAACTTGCAATATGAGATCATTAATATTTAATTGTTTCCTAATTTTAGTCGTAATTTGGCGATGTCATTCTCAGTAACAAAAGTCCAATAACTCTAATTTTTATCACTGGCCACTCACTAATTTTTAACAATAAACATATGTAACAGTTGACAGCGCTAGTGTGTCCAATCGATCGCGCGGACAGTCCCGGCCGAACTCGTGACGAATCGAACACATGCGCTCTGACAACTCCATAATGTGTGACGTTGACGTTGTAATTACGTTATGATTTGTGGACATTGAGTGAGCAACACCGCGTCATCGTAAGGACCGTATGACATTCTAATGAATAGAAAAAACAATTACTCCTATGACTATGGCTATGGCTTTCTTTATACAGATAGCATTTATTTTTATGGACGTGTTCATTAAATAAAAACCGTACAAGTGCGGGTTAAGCTCGCGTGGAGGTGGTTCCGTGATTACCTGAAATTTCCTGTTACTTTATATACCATAGACTTCTTATAGGTTTTCCTGTAATCTATAGGTAAAGAAATATTTTCTATATTTTTTCAAAATCTTATGCACTTTTGTTGCGGAGATAATGCGTCAATTTTCGCCTATTTTCCTAAGTAACTTCAAAACTATTTATTTAACAATTATTAAAAAAATATATTTAAAATTCTCACAATGAGCCCTTTCATTTGTTATGTCACAAGATATAATTTTGCAACCTATTTATTTTAAAAGTGGCCCCCATTTTTAAAATTCATTTATTTACTTTATGGACCGTGTTGCGGTTACCGACTTACATAAGTGTACCAAGTTTGAAGTTAATCGGTCGAGTAGTTTCGGAGCAAATTGGCTTTATTAGACGGACAGACAGACACACGAGTGATTCTATAAGAGTTCCGTTTTTACCTTTTGTGGAAACAGTGGAAAGCATAATATTTTTGGGAACTTTTCTTAAGTAAAATAATCTGCATCGGTAAAATGTCTAAAAGTAAACAGTTTCTTACGAACTTTTATATTCTCCACTTTGCTTATTTATCGTTGCATTTGGCAACCGTCATGTCCAGAATTAAGTTTATCATTTGCTTTGTTATCAAATTAAACCGTGAATGTCCAAGCATTATCACCTCGACCCCAACCCCTTGCCGCCTGCTCCCTTGAAACTATTGCATGTCCGATTCGTCACACCGCGCGTCGACGACCGGTCTGCGTCACGCGCCGTCCGGAATCACGTGACATTTGTTGGCGGCAAATTGGTGATCAATAATCGAGCTATTTGACGGTAGTTTTAAACTGTAAAATAGAGTGAGTGTAATCGCAACAAAACATTACAACAAACACATCCAACATAACATAATGAGAACAAGATTTCGTACAATTTTTGACTACAGTATTTAAGTTTCTGATTGAAACTGACCTGTTTCAATCAGAGACTGTTTCTTTTTTTAAGTGATTGCAAAACCTAAATAAAAGGGGTATTCTGTATTAGCGTCGAGGGGCGCACTCTTGTAGCAGATTACCGGCTTAGCGATCTCTATCGTCGGAATGTTTCTATTGCTGTGACAAGACGGATTAACACGTAGCATGATTATTTTGTTGTGTTCTTTGATGTCTTTATATGACAAAAAGTCTTTCTTAGCCACTTATTATCTTGTTTTTAAAAGTTTACGTGCTCTTGGTTGAGATGCAAAAATCGTATCACTTTCAGGCTAGGTTTCAATTATTTTCAACAAAAGAGTGAAAGGTTAAAATGATCATGATGAAGTAAGAATATAAATATTGTTATTACGAAGTAAAACAGAAAAGAAAAGACTTGAACCTAGAAATCTTGAGGAAAAGCTCTGTCAATTGAGCCACCAGGTAGTTTAGCCAGCTCGGATGTTTCTATGTGATTAAGGTCAATAATAATAAAAGTAATGAATAATAATAATAAATATATGATATTTCTTATATATAGAACCACAAAAAAAACAAAACAATAAAAACCGAATTCACAAAGACCACTCAACTTGATTACAGTGACTTTTACAGACGGATTCTTAACTAAGTATTTAATCTCCGGTCAAATGCTTAAGTGGGGTTTGTGAATTCGCTATTAAAATACTCGTAGTAGGTATAAAGCATTGTTGTAGTGAACAGCTTACTAAGTGACTGATGTACTGTCTTTGCCCCCAGGAGTGTCCTCGTTGGAGGCCGCGAAGGACTTCACCGTCGACGGCCTCACGGGGTACAACGGGAAAAAGAAGAAGAAAAAACGCAGACACAGGTAACAGCTCACATTATTATACACTGGAATATGAGAAGCATGGAAGCAGATTATGATATAACTCCATTTTCGCGCGAAGCGCTTTCTCGTTTATTTTCTGCACAGCCAAGGTGTGGAACTACCTGCCTGAATCTGTATTTCCGACGTCTTATAACATTGACATCTTTAAAACCGGACTGCATAGGCATCTTCTTGGTCAGCCCACGCCATCATTGACCTCATCGTCACTTACCATCAAGTCAGATGGAGGTCAAGGGTGAACCTAATTCATTTAAAAAATAGCTAGTTATCATTAAGTTACTCAGAACACTTGTATCGTTTTAGGACTTATAATAAGGTTCTTCAAGACTTTTATTTATAATTTAGAGTTTTTATGAACGCACAATATTTCAACGGCTGCGATAGTCATGATTACGAGATGGATCCCTCTATTCTATTTAGCTATTAGTAAGCAATAGTAAGACTCCTTTTGTTATATATTTAAATGAAGGATTATAACACTGTATGTTTAATACTAATAAAGAATGATTATAATTATATAAAGGCAGATAATACAGTTAAAGATATGTATGATATAACAGCAGTAGAATCATCTGTCTGATGTATTAGAGTTACTCAACACTGACAAATAAATAAAATGGGACGGCTAGAAATAAACAAATTATTGGTAATATCTACCGATTTATTTCGGACAGAGCTCGCAAAGCTGTTTGCTAAAATAAAACAAGTCAAAGCAATCACATGTCTATAATTTACAAAGCTGCTATTTATTTCCTAATAAGTCTCGGTTGTATGTAGCCGTAAAAAAAATCCGTGAAGAGACCACCCAAAAAGATTGATAGGGACCTTGATTTAAGGATGAAGATATGACGTGTATTAAATTTATATATCTACTTCAATTCGATATACCCTTATGGGTTTTGGTTATCGATACACGGAGAAATTTAGACCGTCGTGTAGTTAAACTAACGTTTCTGATATTCCCTGCAGCCGCACGATCTTCACGTCGTACCAACTGGACGAGCTCGAGAAGGCTTTCAAGGACGCACACTACCCCGACGTGTACGCGCGAGAGATGCTGTCGCTCAAGACGGACCTGCCCGAAGACCGGATCCAGGTCAGTCCCACTTACCTGTCCATAGGAGAGGGTGTGAGGCGACATTTGAATCTTGTTCATTCTGAAGTGAGACATTGTCTTGGAAAGCTATGAAATGAGTCTATGTAGACCAAGGCAACTAAGACCTGATTGACCTGATCGCATCTTTACACTAGCTGAAGCTACTTAAATAACACTTTAAATATTCGTTGAGATGAAAACTGTAGGTGATGCCAGAACAACAGTTAGTTATGTTTTAAAAGAACTATTAACACGAACAACAAACCTTTTTGTACAATCGGTAGTACCTTGGCATACAATTATATAAGTTTTATGTCTCAATAACAACATTTCTATGTAACACTATTCTTTATAAACAGGTTCTTTACGCGTTTTAGAGATTTAACAAACTTTGGATATTTCGGCGATGTCGTCATGTTGCTATATTGAGTATATACTACTTTATTCAAGTACTTACTTATTAGTGTTAAACAAGCAAGATCGTTTAAAAATGTGTAACGGTTCTCTGATTTTACATCATCTTTAACTACCCAAATATCCGCATAAAGCCCCAACCGATCGACGTCTTCACATTTTTTGCCCTCAACAAAAGCGTAATCGAATTAGCACGTCAATTGCCGATCGGATAAAGCCGGTAACCCAACGCCGCGTTTTTTGCGCTGGCAGTACTTGATGGCTTTTATGAGCTGGTAATAGACGCGTGGTTTTGTTTCGCCAACGAACGGCCCACTGCTGCCAACCTCCAGAACTGGGTGGGGTGACCATGAGCACTATGGATCTATGGGAAATTCCTAATTAGATCTAATTGTTAATGTCAATGTAATCGTAACCTTCTTCTCAAAAACAAATGCTATATCAAAACGGCTCTTCCAAGTTACCTACATGAAAAGTTCTGCGATCCTAAATACCGTAAGAGACATAACTCAAAATCGTACTTCATCAGAACTAACGACGATGAAATTACTTTTAGTTGTGGGTTAATTTAAAGGTCTCAAATTCGTAATTAAATGACTCCATTTGGGCAAACACGCCTTTGTCGGTGAAAATATTTGGCTGCTTACAATATCGTTAACTTTACAGTATTAAATAGGACTGAGAAAGAAATAGAACACATAGAACGTACAATTTCATAAAACGTAGTCACTATGGGGTTCCGTAATCTTGGGCCGCCGACACCCGACACGAGCCACCCGACACCGCAACGCAATACTTTACGCAACGTTTCGCGGAAGGAAGCGTTTTTGCGCGCTTGTATTGATTTTTATTGTTCGCTCAATTTGTCGATATCTTAGAGGTTCAGGAATACTATTGTCTGGTAATACAGTTCATGCTCTGCTTCAATAATTGATGGTATTGCTTTTTTATCTTTTGATTCCACTGTCACAAGGGTAACAGAGGTTCGATGACAGTCGTTTCCCTGTAATGACCTGGGGGCCTAGCATACTAGCTTTTATCGCGCACAAATGCATCTGTCACTTTTTAACTAGCATGCGGGTGCGAAAGGGACGAATGCTTTATGTGCGCGACAAAAACTAGCGTGCTAAGGGATCTAACCTGCTAAATATGGGATCACATTAAGCGATAATCGAATACTCCGTACGCAAAAGCGCTAGGATAATTATTATGAATCTAAAGACGTGATAATGTCGGTTCAACTGTATTTGTGAACTCTTTATTAAGTTTTCTAAGTATTAACTAGTTTATTCTTGCAGTAGATGCTATTTAATTAGTGTGGGAGCCGCTAGTTTTCCGTCAGTTACATGGAGGGCTCGAGCGGCTTCCCCCCGCCGCGGGGAAACAACCCCACCCCACCCGACGCCGCATTTATGAAATTTTCATTTCAAACTCACGCGAACCAAAATAAACCCTAATCTAACCGCATAAAGCTTATTGCCACTTAATTTTCTCAAAAAGGAAAACTCCCGCGCGCCCAAAGCAAATTCAAATCTACATCGCAGCCCTAAAGTTTGTTTTTGATTGTTCGCGAGGGTTATGAATGATGGTCGTTGAATTTTCGGTATAATGGCTGACTAGGGATTAGGTTTCCCCAATTCCGGGGTAGTGCGAGTGCGCAATAAATAGATCATTATGCAATCAAATGTCTCGTTGCCCGGAGACGCCATTGTGTGGGGTGTGGGTTACAGAGATTACAAAATAAGAATTGAATGTAAATTAAAATAAATAATTCCTTCGTACAACAAAGATAAAGTAACTTCGGTCATACCCACGTTTAAGTTTAGAACTGTCACCTCCTATTCCAGAAAGTAAAGGACCCTGAGGTCTGATTTTGTTGCTTGAACTATATCCGCATGACATGAGGCAGAGTTTTGGCCTGTATGAAGAATTGGGTAGGTACGTACAATTAATCAGTCGTTTTCGTTAACTTTTGGTCACAGGAGGGATAATTTTTGTTTCATGAAGTGTGTATTACCCACTTACTAATAGGTTTCATTCTAAAATAAGATTAATTTTAACAAACGTAAAGTGTAAAGTCATGAACACAAGCAGTCCCGGTACTCGCTGCCACTCCACTATCCAAACAACTGAAGCGACCAGATAATCGATCCCGCCACAGATTTATCGGTAAATACGCATTTATACGTACGATTTGAGACACGAATCAATTAACTCGCAGACAAAGCCGTCTGGCTAGATTGAAATGTTCAATACACTCGGAGAATTAATTATATCTGCGGCAGCGCCATCTGTCCGCCGGCCGGGCAGGCGCGTAGTCATGGCAACCGCCCGCTGATTGGCCACTTCTACCTGACTCCTCCGCACCCAAACGAACCAACTTCCACCAGTACCGCCTCAAATCTCAATCCTACTTACTTTGCATAAGGTTTATTTTAAAGTACTTTATTAAAGCCGGTTGCAACGTTCACGTGTAATTGAGTTGTTTTATTAGCTCCGCCCTTCTTAGCGGCATGGCGGACTGGTTTTGTCTTGGCCCGGTTTGTCTTTTTACGTCTGTTTTCCGTGACGTGAGTACTTACCTACACATTTGTGTAAATGTGTCGGTGTAATGTGTGTTCGTGCCATATGCGTGCTTATTACGCTATTCTTTTGGGTCAACATCGGATGGATGCTTGTTAATTGACAGCGTTGTTTCGCGTAGGGTGTCCATGGCGTGGCGGGCGTGTCCGGTCCCGGTGAGCGCCGACTCGGCATTTCGTTCACATCATTAATAACACTACTAAATAAGATGGTTTAATTGTCGAAAGTCATTATTAAAATCAGATGACTTGAATTGACTTATTTTTAACATTTGAAATAAACACGATTTTACTCACGATTTATTGTCAGGAATGGCTCGCCACGTTTCGGACTCCTGAAGATGGACTTCATACGAGTCCGAAGCATGTCGAGCAGGGGTAACCATACATTGTGAGTAAAGTCGTGTTTTCAAATGTTCCTGTGACTATTGATGTATTTTTACCTAATTTTAGAGCAAGGCAATAATAGGGCATCCATGTCAGCGTGATAGAATCTACAAAGTGTGTTTATTGCGTTTACAACTGGACGAAGTTGAGTGAAAAGGATCCAAGCCAAAATAATAATAATTAAGTTCTAAGGCATCGATATGTCTTAAATCCGCATAGCTTTAGTTGTGGATTGGATATTTTCCCTAAATTACGTCCAACTAGCGACCACGGCACGGTTTCACGGTGTTCTCCATACAAACTTTGAACCCCTTCCACCCCTTTAGGGGTTTATTTTTGTGAAACCCTTAAGTGGACTACGCTAAAAATTTTAGGCATTATATTTCCTGAGATTTTGTGATTAAGTGAGTGTATGTCACTTTATTAATAAATAATATCTAGGACACTTACACATATTATTTACGTACTATAGTCCTAAACGAAGGATTCCCTGCGTTATAGGGTATTAGACAACAATACGAATACTTATAACATATAAGTAGATAAATAAATATAAAGATAAATACTTATAATCCACGACTCGGGTAGCTAAACACATTTATAGATAGAATACAGCTGTTCTGTAGCCTCAATTAAAATTGATATCAATAAAGCTAAACCTTAGAAAATTGTAACACAGTGTCATTAGTATCTAAACTTCTGTTAATATTTAGTCTTTGTTCATTTTATTACTTAATTTGGTTACTTGTTTCAAAATAATTAAGTAGGTATGTTCTGTCTGTTTTAAGGATTATACAGAATATGTTATTTATATTTAAATTCTCCATTGTTATATTGTTAAGTTGTAGGTACTATGGACAACGCCATTAGCCGGTAAGGGCAAATATTTGTGTGATGAGCACGAATGTTTGTTTCCGAGTCTTGGTCCTATGTATTTAAGTATATAAGTATTATATATCGTCGTCTAGTACCTACCCATAACACAAGCCTTTAGAGGGGTTACCCTTGTTTCATCGAAAAAAAAATGACAAATTATCACTTCCCAAACAATCTTTCGTATAATTTCATTTGCCAAATTATTATTTGGCAAATGAACTCTTTACAAATGATTCTAACACAAACCTAATGTTTAGCAAGTGAACATTCCAATAATTACTCACTTGCCAACTGATACTTATACCAAATTTCATGAAGTCAAATGTTTCAGTTGGCATAACATTTTACGCAAACCAAATAAGACAAAAGCATGTTTTATTAAGGGATGAAAAAAATACCCTGAAGGCTAAGGCGGGAGCTTTGCTCCTGCTTTGAGCCTTCTAACCTAACTTTATCCGACTCGGTTGTGCTCCGACCTGTATTGCTCGCTCGCTTCGCTCGCTCGCCGCAACATATCATTATTTCGTATTTGCTGTTTTTGTCTTTATACTTTTTATTACAATAATTTATTTGACTAAATGATTATTGTCTAATGATTTTTTGCTTTAATAAAGCATTTGATAAAATACCATATGACGTCGATTTCCGTAGTAATATTCTGCTGAGTGAAAATTTGACCAAATGAAAATGTTCGTACTAAATATTCCAAAGATTGCATTGGCAAAAAAATGGTTGCTAAAATTTGTTTGAGAAGTGATAATTTGTCAAATTTTTCGATGAAACGGCAGGCTCCCCCTTTAGAGCTTACTTTGGGACGAGATCGATGTGTGTAAAGATTGTCCCCTGATTTATTTATTATTTACCATGCATACGGTTTGTAGACTAAATAAAATAATGATTATTTGTGAAAATTTCAACAAACTAGGTACTCTTAACAAATAATAAACTTCTTTTATCCAGAGGAAAATCGAGTTTTAGTGTAGATAGCAGCGCGTCGGTGATCGCGTTTCCCGCCAATTACGCTCCGCGCAGCGCCGCCGACTAATAACCGGTCTAATATCAGATACCAGCTTTGAAGCTCGCAGTGCGTCCAAATTGTACGATATTCGGTTATATGGTACACTCAACTAGAATCCATAATTCGACGAACTAAATTGAAACCTCAAATGCACAAACGTTACCACAGTATGGTAGTGCTGTTCGGACGATATTAGGAAAAGTTTACGGCTTTGGATACCAGTGATATTTTATCTGTACTGTTATTTATCGTTTTGCCGACACGGTTAGCCTCGATGGTAGTGACCCTGCGTCCAAAGCTAGCGGTCCCGGGTTCGATCCCCGGTAGGGGCAAATATTTTGTGTGATGAGCACGAATGCTTATTCCTGAGTCTTGGATGTTTCCTATGTATTTAAGTATTTATTTATCTATATAAGTATGTATATCGTCGTCTAGTACCCATAACACAAGCCTTTAGAGCTTACTTTGGGACTAGATCGATTTGTGTAAAGATTGTCCCATCATTTATTTATTTATATGGTTTCTGTGTTCTCCATAAATTCACTTTAAGTATATCATATTATATTAAGTGAATTTATGGAGAGTTAAAATAAAATATGAAACATTAGTTTCAGTATTCTCATACAAAACTAATTTCGGCGATTATTTGACTTTGTTGATCTTTAACCAATATTTTAAAAACGTATAGACCTAGACTTTGTTTTGACTAACAACCTATCAAAAATTGTTCGAAATCAGTAAACATTTAATGGGTGGATATCGTTATCGAATTTCGTATGAAAAGCCGTAGGTTCACACTCCTCTTAACCACATACCATCGAAGCACGATAGTTGTTACAGGCGAGGCGTAGTATATCTTAGTAAACTCGCAGGCAAATCTTTGTGCAAATGCGATTGCATCTCTGTACCGCATTACCCGGCTCGCCGGGCGCGGAGCCGGCGCCCGCGCCGATCGCATTTCGCGCCAATTACCTGCCTTCACCGATATTCCCGATAAAGTCAGAGCTATCGAACTATTTGAAAGCACTTTGTGGACCATTTAACTTGAAGGGTAAATAGTAAATACTGCTTTATACCAAACTAGCTTTTTACCCTGACTTTGTCTAAGTGGAATTGGTTTATCGCCTATCCCTCGGGAATGATTTTCGGAATTGTCATTCATAACCAACGCATCTATGAAATAAACAGTGCATTTGTTTAATAATTCACTCACTAGTGTATATACCTTTATGCGGTGTGAGCAGGCCAGCAAACACTGCAGGGCACGCTGTGAACGGACATGAACATTTGGATGATTTCTTCAGTTTACGCATATAGACTTAACTTCTTTTGTATGCAAATGTTGGTGACGTTACCCAAAGCTATGTGTCCGTGTACAGAGTGCGCATTTTTTAACATTTACTTACAGGCTTACAGTAAGTACCAACACACTTTGTCCACTATAAAATACCTAATGAGTGTTGTAATTATATTATTATGCTGTTACTGAATCTATGTCGGTCGTAATATTCTTAATTAAAAACATTACCAAATATCGACCGCCTAATAATGAAGCTACGAAGTTGAATCTGTACGTCCATCTTCATTTACATACCTCACCCCCTCACCCCCCCTAGAGTTACCACGGCTCAGGTAGTAGCAAAATTGGTCCTTAGTCTCGGAAGTGCATAATTCGGAAGTTCGGATGTGCCGTCTCTTTCGTGCGAGTGAGTTACTTCTTTGAAGCAAGAGGGATGATGGCACTAGATGTAGTATATGAATTTCGTTTCTTAAAGTACAGGTCGTTATGCCCCACCAGTTAATATTTAGTGTCGGTTACGTTCAACGAAGTTCAATCGTTAGGTTCGTTTTGTAATTATCATAATCAGTTGCCTTCATAACATTATTTGAAATTCTATCCATTCACAACAAAATTGAATCTTAAGTGAAATCTAGCAAACTAACGAATTTAATAAAAAAATATCACGGACAGCTCATCTTACGCAAACAACATTACAGATTCAGAACTATTTGGTTATATTAAGTAAAAACAAAGTTTATGTCGTCAAATCCTGCTTAGTCCCGAGACCCGCTCGCGGCATGGCCACCGACAGCCGCGAGTTAATTACTTTCCCGTGGCGCCATCTCTCGCCGCGAATAAGAACCACGCCAAACAGCGACATCTATAATAATTTATTTCAAACCATTACAGTTCATAATTG
This sequence comes from Tortricodes alternella, assembly GCA_947859335.1. Taxonomy (NCBI): domain Eukaryota; kingdom Metazoa; phylum Arthropoda; class Insecta; order Lepidoptera; family Tortricidae; genus Tortricodes; species Tortricodes alternella. The sequence goes on from OX401968.1 coordinate 8,304,595, forward strand.
ATTGATAAGTATAAAATTATACTGAAATCATGTTAGTCTAACTTAGATTTATTTAAATTCAATTTAATCAGGTAGGTAAACTACATCATAAACATTACATAAACTTATAAAAAAAGGAATTCTTATCTTAAATTTAAATGTTATTATTATTATTGGCAGAATCCGTCGCGATCATTGGGGGAGGCCTATGTCCAGTAGTGGACATCTTTCAGCTGAAATGACGATTATGATTGGCTATTTGATATCTTCAGTTGAAATAACGATTAAATGTGTATTCATTTAATTAAATTTACGTGGCTTAACAGAGCCATGTGTGAACACCTGCAAACGTAGAGTTCAGTGGTTCTTATAAATTAACATACATCGAATGTAACTACTTACATTAATTTGTAACCCACATCTATCACCCACTAATGAATTGAATTCATTGTTTCGCAATAGGCACAACGACATAGTCAGTAGTATACACCTACATCAAGTGATAACCAATAATTACTCGTATATCGTCAAGTACATGATAACTAAAAGGGTATCCCCTTGAATCGTCGAAAAACTTTTCATGATATGAATAGTCTACGAAATGTACATTGACTTTGATCTGATATCTGATATAGTCTTATAGCCTAGACATCTACAGCGACAATCTGCTAAGCTGGAACGTAAACTGTTGAACGCCAACTGCCGGCACGACGATGGGACTGATTCACGCGGGTAATTGTACCATATCTTTGTGTCAGCCGGTTTTATATAAATAATTCTTAATTTTAATCATACATTCAAATATAGGCAATTTTAATTTAATTTTTATCTAATTTATTTCATTTCCGTCCGATTTATTTTAAATTATTTTAATTTAATTATATTTAATTTAGTGTTATTATCATTATATTGTAGTAATCATGGTGACCATATTTGTCAGTTCTGTCGCACACCTGTCAAAGGCGCATAGACTGGTAGTGCGTCTGCTTTGTATTTTTTTTCCTTACGATTGTATAAGTCTTATGTGCTGTTGGTGAGTCTCTATAAATAAATAAATAAATATTCTATGAAATATTTGTCGACTATTCAAGAGTAAACCTAACCAGAAGTCAATAACCATTTTATTCGACAACTTATATTATTGTTATTAGCATTAATATTTATCATGTCTTGCTTTATGACTTTGTAATGTTTTCATTTAATTTTATTCAAGTTGTTATATGCTGTAAGCGCCCTATGTATGATTTATAAACACTTTCTGATGAGTTTCTTGCGGTGCTTTTTCTCAGTACAGTAATGAAGTTCCTATCCAAATCGCTGATAAATGCAGTTGAAAATGAAAATGAAAATATTTATTTTGCAAGTAGGCCACACGGGCCCTTTCACATGTCCGAATCTACCAGCGCTTCGAAAGGTGACATGTGCTGAGAAGAAACGCCGCAAAAAACTCAGCAATGAGACTTTTTTCCACTTTAAAATTACATATAACTAAAACTAACATAAAAAGTGCAACAAATAAACCTAATGGGCACAAATTAATTATAGTATACAACTAATAAGGGAGATGTATAGTCTCCGCGTCTGAACAAGTAAATTTAAGTGTCTTAGAGATGTATAAAGTCTCTAAGGGTCATAATAATAAGAATAATATTAAAACAGAGAAAACATCTAAATTGATTAATCTAGGTTACATGGAGATGTAGACAGTCTCCATGGTCAAGTATAAAGATGGAGATGTAAGGTCTCCAAATATCAAAAACAATCTGAAATATAACATTTCATGTCCTAATAATACAAATATTATTGGCTATTAAGCCAAAAAGAAAAGATCAATAACAGTTGATTAAGGAGACACAATAGGAAACGGAGACAGCGCCAGGAAACGACACACAGACTCCCGGACACTACGAGGTTACACGGTTGCGTTTCTTGGCCTCAGAGCTGGCCAAGCTTCTTTATCATTTAAATAATCTTCAACTCTATAATATCATTTCTTACGCAGCGAATCTTTAATGTACCGTTTAAATGGATTAACAGACAAGTCCCATGCTTCTAGGGGAACTTTGTTGTAGAATCTTATGCAGTTCCCCAAAAAAGATTTACTTACTTTCTTAAGGCGAAACTTAGGAACAAGGAGCTTATGCTTACTATGTGTAAGTAGTTTATTTTATTAATATGATGAGTAAAAGACCCCACAGATGGCCAACTTGTTGAATAAACGATTTGAGTTTGGATTTGAATTTGACTTAATGGGATCGTGCAATATTAACTGTTTTATATTTTCAGTTCTATTTTATCCTTTTTTTAGATTTTATTGTATTCTTAAGCCCTTACAGGGTTCATATTGAATTTATATTATTAGTTATTAACATTATTTGTACAACATAAGTCGCAATAAGGATGAATTTGAATTAAACCTTAATTGTTGAACACGGACCTATAACACAAAACATTATTACTTGCCAAACTGAATTACTAATCCACACATGAAAGTAACAGATTGAAGCAAGCGTGGGCCACTAGTGATCCCCGTGAGCGGTCTAATGCTCTCACTAATCTCCCTAAATCAGCCCAACTCAAAGTTGATTCGTTTCCGAACGGTCTTACAATGCCCGCGATCCCGGCGGGGTGGGTCCGGTCCCGGGTGATAGCAATTAGCACGGGTTTCCGGGGACAAACGGGGCCAGCTTGAGGTATACAATTGATTTATGAAGTTAGATATAAAAGTTACGCATATTATAACGTGATATGTGAAAAATAATGCAGTGTCAAACAGCAGCTTTAAAGGCAGAATAGTAAAAGTCAGTCATACCTAGATGCCCCACACACTCCACAGGAATATATTTTTCTTTGTCAGTTATCTCCATTACTAGAGGACTCGCCACAGCTTCGCCCGCGGTATTTTCCATACAAACTTTATCGCCCCTTTTCACCCCTCTAGGGATGAAATTAAAAAAATCCCTCCTAATGCACCTCTAGGGTCCTCGAGGAATGTCTCCTCCAAATTTCAAACCTCAAGGACCACCCGTTTAGGCTGTGCGTTGTCTATAAGTGAGTCACGGTACTGTTTTATAGGTAGAGATAGATATAGAGTGAGTAACTCTATTTTATTTCTTAATATGACTACACCATTGTAAAGCGGTTCATAGAAAATACCTACCATAAAAATTTCATCTATACCTAGTGCCAATTGTTTCCGAGTGAAATGGCTGTGATAGTCGGATAGATGGACAGACGGACGGACACACAGAAACGAGACGAGACGAAACAGGACAAAATTATAGGGGTTCTGTTTTTACCATTTGGCTACGGAACCCTTAAAACAGCAACATATATTGAAGTAGACAATGCCTAGCTTGTAGTGCGAGCATGTTCAGGTCGTTGGGCAATATGTGATTATTTTTTGTATTTTTACGTCGTGCATGTTCTTATAAGAATAAATAAATAAACAATAGACTATTGGTTGTACTCTACCTATATAAGAACATTAAAATCAGTTTAGAAAAATATACCGGATGGGATAAGAACCAAATCAGAAAAATAACATTACTAAATTACAGCTGCTAAGTAACTTAACCTAACCAATATTCGACGTTTATCATTCTTAAAATTCGATTACCCGGCGACCTCCCCACCCAACTCAAGTGTTACCCATCGCTACACTGCGACTGGGGACACCGGGCACTACAGGGTATTATCCGTTATCCCCATTGTCCACAAGTGGGCACCGGCCGGAGTTGATTAAAACGCCTTATGTCGCCACTTGTGTAAGGATTGAGGATTAGAAAATTGCTTTTAATGAAGAGGGCATGTTACGGAATTATTATGGTAACTGAAGAACTCAGTCGGAATGAAGTAAACTCGGATGAGTTGTTGTAGGTACTTAGTACGAAACTTAGGATGACCGGAGATGCAGCGTAATAAAGCATTTTAAATGAAATACGAGGGGCGGCTGAAAAGTTATCTACCTAACTATGAAACAAAAGACGATCATGGCTAGTTTTTTTTTATTTTTCAATTTAGTCTCCTGACAGGGAAATGCACTTATTATATTTATCAATTAAAGACATTAACCCGTTAAAAAAAAACTTTAGGTTTATCATCGAAAAAGTCATTAACAGCAGCCTTCATGTCGTTATCGGTTACGAATCTTCGTCCCCTCAGTTCTTTCTTCAAAAGTCTGAACAGGAAGTAGTCGGATGGAGCCAAATCTGGACTATATGGAGGGTGGTTGATTACTTCGTACCCATTTCCATTAATTGCTAGCTTCGTTAAGCGAGCAGTATGCACAGGTGCGTTATCATGCAAAAGCAGAATCCCTTTACTGAGTTTGCCCCTTTCTTTTTTCTTTTATGGCTTCTCTGAGCTGGTCAAGTAAATCTGCGTAATATTCAGCATTCATTGTAGTTTTTTTTGGCAAGTAATCTACAAGCAGAATTCCTTCCGCACCCCCAAAAAAATGTTGCCATTACTTTACCTGCTGACGGGCGAACCTTAAATTTCCGAGGAGGCTTTTCATCCTTGAATTTCCATTGTAATGACTCCTGTTTACTTTCGGGATCCCACTGCCGAATCCAAGTCTCATCACAGGTTACTATTCTAGAAATAATTTCCTCCTCTTTTCCACGGCTCATGTCTAAAAATTCCTCGCAACATTGAACACGTCTGTCCTTGTCAAACGGAGTCAACATTCTAGGGACCCAGCGTGCACTAACCTAAGACATGTGCAAATGTTCATGAATTATTTCATTGACCCGTTCTTTACTAATGCCCACATCCCTGGCTAACACCCACTGCTTAATTCGCCGGTCTTCTAAAATAAAATTTCTCACTTTGGCCACATTTTCATCGGTGACAGCGGAAACTGGTCGCCCACTACGAGGATCATCTTCAAGGCTCTCACGGCCAAGCTTAAACTGTTTCGACCAGAACTTTATTGTAAATTCAGAAGGGCACGAACCACCAAAAAACAGGTAACATACGCAGTCTAATCTGCGAGGGTGTATTTCCTTCTTTAGTGAGAAATTTTATCACTGCACGCTGTTCAATTTTAATCAGATTATTTTTTTCTTGCGACGTTTTGAAAACAATCCAGTCCCAAAAAAAGCGGGAAGCAAGAAACAAATGAATATTGGTGATTTTGAAAAAAGAATAACCAGTGAACACGACCTCATAGTGGCCAGTATTATTTTCGCATAACATATATGCTAGGTAGATAACTTTTCAGCCGCCCCTCGTACTTCTAAAATAGAAAGAATGCTGGTTCCCACTTGTCGGGTCTCGGATCTGACAGAAAATCGGGTGTCCTGTGCCTCTATTCGGGAACGTCCAAGCTATATTGTAGCGACGCGCTAACGAGAATCTCATCCCGCTCTTCCGCATGATGCGTAATGCGTAAGAGTGGGATGCTAGTCTCACTCGCGAGCCGCAACAATATAGCTTAGACGTTCCCGAATAGAGCAAATAGAGCATTCGGCTCTATTTGCTCTATTCGGAAATTTATTTTATTAATTAGTGAAAAATATTACATTGTATTTATATTTGTGTGACGAGCACGAATGTTTGTTCCTGAGTCTTGGATGTTTCCTATGTATTTAAGTATTTATTTCTCTATATAAGTATTTATATCGTCGTCTAGTACTCATAACACAAGCCTTTAGAGCTTACTTTGGGACTAGATCGATTTGTGTAAAGATTATCCAAAAAATAAATGTTTCTTAGTTCTGATTTTAGTTTTTGGACATCTTCATCAAATTTATGTCATGTTTAACTCTACGATGTTGGTCTAAAAACAGTTGTTCGGAAATAAAATTGCAGACTTCATTTAAACGCCATACATTTTGTTCAGTCTAACGCCAATTGTGACGTCATAGTTGTTGTCCATTTTGTATGGAGTGTTTTTCAGAGAGTGGTACGAACAATGACTTTTTAAAGTTTCATAACACATAAAATAAACAACATACCTACGTAATAATGTTTTGCGTACACAGACCGGTTACCATTACTCAGCACTTTCCAAAAAAAAATGCATGTTCTCTATTCAATGAACAACTAATGCACCCTCCAACCCTCATAGTTCGTAATCATAACGACAAAATCACAGCAAATCAAATTACTGACATAATATTAAAACATATTAGCGTCCCAAGCTCCCGTTAAAGTAAAAACATTAAAAACAATCGGATTTGAACCGCAAGCGATCCGGTGACAAGTCTAACCTCATTACCGTTGATTGAAACACCCATCGCAATAATCAATTTATCAGACAAACTATAAATTATCTTAGAAACTACATTACATTTAGCAGTTGTTAAAAGCTTTAATAACTGAGCAGTAAAGTCGGACATCGCTTGTTAGAACGCTTGCCTGTTTGCAGCGGACAATGTTACAAATACAGCTACTATAACTTTTATATTAAAGCAGATACGGTGTTATATCAATTGTAGCGAAGATAGATGAATGATGGTAATGCACGCCCTCGGCGCACGCGTCCCTCTTCAATAATGAACTGGTCCATTCACTACGACTTGTATTTGTTTATGGAGTTAATGCTTTGTTACAATTTGGTCGTTGGCTGTTAATTTATCTTGTACTTAATCATGTAAATAGTTCCCCTAAGATTTTGCCAAAAAAATGAAGAGGACTGTGAACCAACGGCAAAATCACCCTTTTCATACAAAAGGCGATAACGATTTGCACCTCTTAAATGTTAACCGATTTTTTCCAATATTTGACATATTTTCTGTCGGAACAAAATCTAGGTCTATACCCTTAATATTTTCATTATAATCAGTAAATTAAGTTTTATTGCTGTTTCAGTATTCTCATACAAAACCAATTTTCGCGATTATTTGACTTTGTTGATCTTTTATCAATATTCAAAAAACGTATAGACCTAGATTTTGTTCTTTAAATTTAAGGGGTGGAAATGGTTATCGCCTTTTGTATGAATAATCGTAGCACGCTCATCTTAACGAGTTTGATTTAATCTTACAAGGCTCGTGTGAAAATGTTGTTGGTAAGTTTTCTATAGACATAATTTGAGCATTAAATTGCATAAACCGTTTACTTTATATATATATAAAACGGATCAGAACAAAATATGTAGGAAAACTTCATTTTGGTTTCGTCAGCCGCCCGGCGCCCGGCGCCCGCGCATATTTGCCCCTAAACAAGATGCCCGATTACACCCGTTAACGGCTCTCTTAGGACTTCGGTGGGAAACTATTTTTATTCATTGAATTCCATAGAATTAGTCTTGCCTAATGAACGCGGCAAAGCATGTTTATTTAATTTATTGAATTTACTGAGTAGTTATTTTTCACTTCACATTAAATAAGGCGGGCAAATTGCCATATTTACCCTTTTTCAGACTTCTATTTCAACATTCATAATGCTTAAGAGATAACGGTACGGTAATTCTCAAAGTCAAATATCTTTATTAAATTTAGGCTTTTACAAGCTCCATTCCTTGACCTTCATAAGGTGAAGGAATGAATCTACCACCGGGTCAGAAAAAACCTCTACTGAGAAGAGCCGGTAAGAAACTCGGTGAGGTAGGTATGCATTTTTCAAAACAGTACAATATTAACAATGATATCTACAGTTTTATACAAACCTGAGTATACGCCCATCGGGATCCAGGGATCGCCGGTTCAAATTATATTATACTTTGGTTAGGGTCTTAGCTCGATGGAAACTAACAAAAGGAAGGTATTCCTTGTTATTAATTTGCCCGACGTTTCGACTGTAGTCAGCACCGTATGAAGGATTATGTATACTCTCTCCTCCTTTTTTGAAGTTGCTTAAATATCAACTGCTCTGTCCTTACTAATCGACCGAGCGAGCGAAGCGTCTCCGTTTCAGCTTGGGCAAAAATGCGTCAATTCACTTTTTCGAAATTTTTAAAAATGGCGGATATATGGGGTGTTTTGCGATTACAAACTTATTTGCGGTGTTGGTAAACTGACAGCGACCTATGTCGATGTATGGGGATAACAGTGTCCCAACGGCAAAGTTAAGTTTGTCGTGAGGTCTACAGCTCACGGAGCCACTATAGTATTATATTATGAATGCCAAAGTTTATTTTGTTATTTGCGTGGTTTGTCAAATATCGCTTATGGGTCGGAGAGAGACAACGGCTTCTTATCCCGAGGGAACGGACGAAGTTGCGGGCAAAAGCTTGTTACATTTTAAATAAGAAATAGCCTAATATGTTACTGTTACATTTTTGTACGATAAAGTCAAGTCCCTCTGCCCAACAGGCGCCCCTCGCCGCGTCGCGTTGTGCACTATTAATATTTATTACGCAAATACTCGCTCGGCTTGCTAATCGAATTCTAAACGCATTATGCTTTTTAAAATGCCTAATTCAATTGGACGACACGATGTAATAAGTTTTTATCGTTTTAATGTTTGTCATGTTGTCTTTATGTTATGATTTATTGGTTTTGTTTAATTTGATTTGGAGCTTCGACATTAGAAAATGTTTTAAAACTTAACTAAACATGCTCATCATCGGCATATTTATTTATTCAGTACATGCATGTCTGACTACAGTTTTGAGCCAAAACGCCAGACATAGAAAAATTATATTGATATTAATTTGAATTATAATCTTACAATAAATTGATTTAAAATAACATCAAATTACAAACAGCCGAACTTTAACAACAGAAATTTAAAGCAACGTGTTTACAAAATTTGCAGATTATTCCACACATCGGAATAGTTGTCAGTATCTTGGACCATGATGACAAACTCATGGTATACACGTTAGTAGCGCAGGCAGCGCGAACAGCGCGTGTCGGCTTATACACGTCCCACGCGGACCCAGTGCAGATTGCCGACTTCACAGACATCATTGAAGGCCGGGGCAAACCAAACGCGGTTGCGGCGCGTTTGCGGCGCGAACGCGGGTCCGCGCCGTTGTCGAACGGCGCGGGCGGATATACCATGCCACACCGCAGCGGCGCGGGACCGCCGCGGTCCCGTGGCTACTTTGGTGTGCCATAGTAAATCCGCCCGCGCCGTTCGACAACGGCGCGGACCCGCGTTCGCGCCGCAAACGCGCCGCAACCGCGTTTGGTGTGCCCGGGCCTTGAATCACTTCGCAAATATATATTAATGTTTTTACGATTTGTTTCCTTCATTAAAATACTCGCGGTTAATATCAAATACAATACGTCTACGAGATGGATGTGTAAAGCCAGTTCTAAACGTAACGGAACTTAAAGTTCTTTTAAAGTAGTTACCTAAGTAACAATGACAAGTATTGATACCTTGTTCATACTTTTAAGGACTTATATAGTCAAGTATACCAAAAAAATCTAGACTAGACACGCTGCTTTGCACCAGTCAATATCACTTTTCAGTTGCCTCAGTTGCTATCGAAAGCTATCGGAAATACTGCTTTTTGGCCATACAAGTAAAAGGGACCGAGCGATAGTTCTCGATAACGAGAATGGTTTGAATAAACTCATGATAATGGTACAGTTGCCGATACATTTTGAAGCTGTCAGTATACAAGAGTATAAAGAACGTTGCGGTGGGATTATCTGGTTGAGGCTTAAGCGGCGCGTGCGCGAGGCGGCGCCCAATTTGCTATTGAGCCGCGCCGGCGCGGGCACACGGCTGTGCTCAGCCGCGCACACACTGGCGTTTGTTATTAAATTTGTTGCAAAATGAACCGACATTTTGTTATTTGTACTTATAACTTTCATCGCAAAATAAGCATATAGCGTTTTCATAGGTGATTAGTGCAGTGGTAGCCTAGTAGTCGAACCTCTGAAATTTGCGTATCTCAAGTGCGGAACATTTAAATAAATAGATAAATAAGAGTTTATTATTTGCAGTTGGTAAACTGACCGTAACCTATGTCGATGTATGGGGACAACAGTTTTCCAACGGCATAGTTAAGTTTGTCCTCTTCCTGTTTATCTTTTCGTTAGAGCAATGTTCGGTCCTTTCATAGTTTATGAACATCAGTAATGTTTCCTAATTTATACGGGACCTTCTGTGCGCGAGTCTGACACGCACTTAGCCTTGACTTGGACTTTTTTATTAGAGTTTCGTACCCGAAGGGATCAACGGGACCCTATTACTGAGCCTACAACGTCCGCCTGTCCGTCCGTCTGTCAAAGCTCAGGAACGGTAAAAGCTAGAAGTTTGGAATTTTCACAGAATATCTGTTGTTATGGCATGATTACTAGACAATAATAAAAATATTAAAATGTTTTAAGCCTGAGAAGCTCCCCATACATTGATACCCTAAAAAATTACTGATTTTAGACCAATTTTGTTCCGGCTGTATTTCCACAACAACTTAAGTTTCAGATATCAAATTTGGCCTGATTTTCGTTTATACTCCGTAGTTTAACAAAATATTTCAATTCAACGGTGTTGTATAGAATTGTGAAAAATGTATGGAAATAAAACCATAAAATTACCGCTGCAGCTTCCCAATCTGGCAACTTAGTTACAACTGTGAAAGTTCTTATATCATTAACATAAAGTCTTATTGATTGGTGGTGCCAAAGTGGTGTAATTCGGAATGATCGGTGCGCGAGTCCGACTTGCACTTGCCAGTTCTTTATTCTGTCACAAGGACGAGAATTAGAAATTCAAAACGTCACGTTTGTTAGAGCGTCACCCTACATTATAATATTCTACCAATCCCATCTTAGAAACAGTTAATCGCAAACTGACACAAACCGCCGCGGGCGACACAGAGACGTGCCGTTAAAAATCCTCATTTGCCATAATTGCCGATGAGAGCACGCGCGCGCAGCCACGCGCTGCCTAACGAGAGACGTTCCCGCCCGCCCGCTGCGCTATACAATGTTATTTTAACTTATCTAGTTTGTTTTTTGGGGTGGACACAATGTTGTGGCCAAATTATGATATAATGCCTTTTGTTGTGACGCATTGTCGGAGTGTTTAACGGGATAGAGGATGTATTGCTGTTAAATGTGAGGGGTTATTTTGTTGCTAACCTACTGGACTTCTATAGGAATAACATAGTTCATTTAAAACACAACTAATGATATATAGATCTTTGAGCGAAAAAGCTCCCGCTCTATGATCGCCAGAGACTTCAACTAACTTGTCAGAAACTTTCTTAACAATTTTTTAGCATCTGACAACCACGGGAAAAATCTTTCACAGTGAGTAACCGAAAGAATACTTGCGGCACTTGAGGGTCTGGGCGTTGTTGCTTGTTCAATATGAAATGATGTAGACGAAAACTTGTGTAAACCTATCCGTAACGGAACCAACCTAACCTAATGGTCATCGCATAAATCGTACTTACCTAAATAACTTCGATAGCCCCCAAATCACTCTAACTTATTAAACGGAGTATCAAATCACTGGCCGACAGGACTGCTACAATTTATTTAATCTTGTTACCTCGAGGGCCGGTCGCCACAATGCAATAAATGAATTGAGCTGGAATGGAGACGCGCATTGTGACGCCCACAATGACCAGACGAAGAGTAAGTTACGTAGCTGCTGAAGTTAAAAACTACCTATATGACATTTTATAGGTTGTTAATATAACAGTTATTAAAGTGGTCTTCGAGTTTTTTAAGTGGTTAAAGAAATGTTGTATTACCTTGGTTATTTAAACTAGGGGCTCCATTAGCAGTAGACCTCGTGACAAAATGTAACTTTACTGTTGGAAAACTGTTATCCCCATACATCGACATAGGTCGCGGTCAGTTTACCAACAACGCAAATAAGTTTGAAATCGCAAAAACGCCCCATTTCGAAAAACTTAGAAAAAGTTGATCGACATCAAAATTCCACATACTTGAACGTGCTCACAAAATTTCACGAGGATCGGTTGAGAAATGCGACCTGTAGAGGACAACGGCGGGATATCAGGACATCCGGACATACGAAATCATTTTTGCCCAAAATGAAACGGAGACGCTTCACTCGCTCGGTCAATAAGGTCCAAGGACTTTAATAGATCCTAGTCGACTACTGGGTTTCAGAAATTGTTAAAAGGGAGTTACGCTTTTTTGTAGTTGAATTATTTACTAAAACCGTACTTCAAATAATTTTATACCTAATCATAAAAATGTCACGAGGTTCAAGTGTCTTTTCCAGCATGTTTATCTTTTTGCATAATTATGCCTATTTGGAAACAAAAACTATAAAAAATATTGATCATTATGATCTCTCCTATCTGCGGCCCTAGCGAGGTTGACACGGGAATAACTTAACCTTGACTTGTCTCTTTAACTATCTTTTTCGTCGGCACTAGTGTGAGAGACGCACTTAGAGACAAGACGGTGTTGACTTATACTCGCGTCAGCCTGGTGAGGTTAACTGTGCGATTAACAACGACGACAACAGGGCCGCTATTCATCATAGAAACAATACAATACAATACAAATACCCTTTATTGCACACCACATAAAACATTATTGGAAAAAGACAGAAATAAGTAACACGGTAGACAATAGGTGGTCTTCTCGCTAAGTAGCGATCTCTGAATCAATCAAGTTCTGCATCACATAGACCCTATATCATCCCCCTTAAACCGACAAAGATTTGGCAACGCCAGAAAGTGTTGCAACTAAAGTGACCAAGTCTGCTTGTCTGCTTATGTCTATGGCAGCAAAAAGCCAGACCCAGCGCCTCTATTCGGGAACGCTAAGTGATTCTGTAGCGACTCATAAGCCTGATTTCTCATCTCACTCTTCCGCACGAGGCGTAATGCGTAAAAGCGAGATGAGAAATCTGGCTTACGCGTCGCTACAGAATCACTTAGCGTTCCCGAATACAGGCGCTGGCCAGCAAACCTCGTATTGAACTAGCTAAAAATTCTCTCACCTTAAACAGTTTAGTTAGGACCCCTTTTTTGCACCATGGTTTTTGGTTGCCTGCTTACGCCTCTGATCACAATTCTTAACCGCTATCGCGTCTTTGTATTATTTCCTTGTAAATAGTTGTACGTGGATAAAGTTGTTACAACGATCCCTCACTGACCAGCCCATCGCTTAATTTATTGCTTCTTTCATCGAATCACGATCGACTTTAGTGCCCATTGTGCCTCGCTGGCGCTCGTGACTGTCACAAAATGAAAAAGTTTTACTGCTTGTTGCTATTACTGTCTATACTGACTGTATATTTAGATGTTTCTTTATTTCTTTATTTTAATTATTATTATGATGACCCTTAGAGGCTTTATACATCTCTAAGTAGCTTAACTTGTCCAGACGCGGAGACTATACGAGATTAGTTATTTATTAGAATAAATTTTTACCTATTAGGATTGTTTGCTGCCCTTTTCATGTGTTAGTTTTAGTTAAAACTCTAATGTAAAAGTGGAAAAAAAAGACTTACTGCTGAGTCTCTTGCGGCGTTTCTTCTCAGCAGATGTCACCTTTCGAAGCGCTGGTAGCTTCAGACATGTAATAGAGCCCATGTGGCCTACTTGCAAAATAAATATTTTCATTTTCATTTTCATTGTCATTTTCATTTTCATTTTCATTTTCATTTTCATTTTCATTTTCATTTTCATTTTCATACTTTCATCGAAATAGCATTTGAAGCATCATACGCTTAAATCTATTATTGCCAAGAACTCGGCTACCGAGTTCTCTGTTCATTGCAACGTAGCGTTTGTCAAGAGTAAGTGGCTGCTACTGCCTACATATGCTGCGGTACGTGGCAAGCGAAGTGATAGAAATACCAATGGTTCATGTTAATAATTACAAAAAGCATGATGCTCCGGTCGGTGGAGTAATTTCCACAATTTCTTTATCATACTCGTTTCTATATACTGTACAAAATTACTATTCGCTTCCAAGATCTATATTCCTATAGATATAACATATCCCTGGCTGTTGGCTATCAAACTCTAGCTTCGATTAATCCATTTATTGTTGATGATGAATTAAATCAAATTTGGTTCACCCAATTACGATAATTAACTAAACCTTTATCCAATTGTTTTTTAGGGTTCTGTACCGTAAACGGAAAAACGGAACCCTTAGTGATCCTTCACTCGTGTGTCTGTCTGTCCGTCTGTAACAGCCAATTTGCTCCGAAACTACTGAACTGATTGAATTGAAATTTGGTACACATACGTAAGTCGGTGACCGCAACACGGACGTGTAACGTAAATAAATGTATTTTAAACATGGGGGCCACTTTTGAGGGGTAAATTAGAAAAATTAAAAAATGTTTTGCAAACTATGCCGTGTGACAAATCAAACTGTGTGCTCGTTGTTGGGATCTTCAATATAGATATTTTATTATTTTAAAATAAATAGATTTGAAGTTATTTAAGAAAATAGGCGAATATTTACCATTCCCCCTTATCACCGAAAGTACTGGGCCTAAAATTTCGAAAAAAATACAGAAAATGGTTATTTACCTATAGATTACAGGAAAACCTATAAGAAGTCTATGGTATTTAAAGTAATAATAGGAAATTTCAGATAATCATGTACGGAACCCTCTCCACGCGAGATAAACTCGCACTTGTCCGGTTTTGTTCTTTCCGTAACGCAAACTCTAGTATCTATAATAAAGATAAATGATTATTGTTCTACATTACATTACCAATGAAGATAATATAGTTTAAGAGCTACATGGAAAAAAATTAGTAGTATAAAAATGTAATTTCCTTCAATATAAAGCACGTATAGGACTGGCAGCACAGTGCGCCGCACAACTTTTAACTGCGCGAACTTGGCGCGCTGTTTACGACCTTCTTTGCCACTCCAACTCGACTCGGTTCAGTTATAACTTTCACGGTTTGGATTTTGTTCGAGAATTGCCAATGTGAGTAATTTAAAACTTTGCCTGATTTTTGTAAACGAAAGCTATTTAAACACTAAACATAGCTTCAGTGCTTATTATAAAGAATGTTTCTTCTTTCGTTTAAAAAACGACACGTACAGTACGTAATAAATATAATATATACGTTAGCAAAGGTGCAAAAATATTTACCTTGACAATAAAGTAGTGTTCGCGTATTTTTGACCACTTTGTCGGCTTCGATATATTTGAACTCGACTTATTAATGTGTGCTTCCGTCCGTCGTCCATCTGTTGACGATTCTCTAAGATATTTTGATCAGTTTTTATATATAGATCCAGTGTATCCCAAAGAAAGTTAACGTCATATTATATGTTTATTGGTTTCGCCTGCGACTTCGTCTGCATGGAAATCGGTTATCGCTGCTCCCTCGGGAACTTTACTTTATTTCGGAATAAAAATAGCCCTCCAAATACCGTCAGGCAAAAAATCGAAGCAATCCTTTGGTCCGTTTTCACGTGAAAGAGGAACATACAAACAAATACACCTTTGAATTTATTATAAATATTAGTAAGGATTTCATATAAAAATTGGCGAGTAGCAACTCCCACGCGAATCAGTTCTACACAAAATCGTTCAGATATAATAAAAGACACAATGCGATGGTCGCCATCGAATCGATGGAGCTCCGTCGCACGCGCTCGCCAGCCCGCAAATGGCGCGGCACTAACCCGATAATAGACGCCCCCTCCCCTCCACACCCCCGATGACAAACGATGTCGCGGACCCGAAGAGAAGTCACGCTTTGGCAATTTAGTTTGAATAAATAAACTATGAAAACGAAATCAATACTATGATTAACGGTACGGGCAAATTCTTTTTTGCCTAAATGGATCATTAGTCAAATGCGTCTATCTATTTGCTCATGTTCTCACAACTGACTGTACGAAAAACACGGAAACATCAACCAGCGCATCTTTTTGAGATTAGCTAAACGATATCGCATATCGTATCGCTTTGCGTTGTCTGTATATTACTTTATTTGCGACATTTCGTTACATAGTAACACATAGTAACGATCGAAGCTTGCATCTTTCCTTTCCAATTTCCATCGCTGTTTTTTATAATTCAATTTAGATTTCAATGTTTTTATTTTTTATCAATTCGGTAATTAGATAAGCATCCACGCATATTCCTGCTAAAACTAGATAGGGTAGATATAAATACTGTTTCGACGTACCAGCAAATACGTTAAAATTTAAATCATTAAACTCAGCGCAATGCACTTTACTTCCGAAGCTGTACTTCGTTCGCACAAACGGGTAAGTAATCATTAATTAATATAATACGATGTTCCTTTATTGACTCAGTTGGCGGCGTGTAATCCATTACCGGCCGCTGTTGTGCGCGACAATGGCATACATAGTGCCCGTCACGCGACGTGATAATTAGATAATGAAGAAATGCAATAAATTAAGGAATTTAACGATTAAAAGACAAGGTGAGAAATTATTTGAACAGTCGATATAAATATATTTTTCCTGTTTTATTCTTAAAACTATAAATACAAGGCTGTACCGGAAAAAGCAACAAACACTGTTTCATATTTTGCCAGCCCGTAGGCCTACCTTGATATGTATCATTACCATGAGTTTATGCAAACTGTTTTCGGAATAGAAAACTATCACTCGGTCCCTTTTACTTGCATCGACCACCAGCAGTATTTCCGATAGATTTCGATAACGAGAACGGTTTGCATGCATAATGGTACAAGGCCTCTAATCGCCATTGCCTAAATGAAATCGCGTACGGTGCATTTACGATGCGGCCGCCTTTCGCTTTCACTGCTAAGTTTCGCTTGGGCAATGTCGAATAAGGAGTGTGTTCGTTGTAGCAGGAAAAATATCTGGCATAATTAGCCAAGCTTATCTTTCAGAGTCCCTTTAGATAGCTACTTTATGCATCTTTAATAAAACAATCTAATACAAGTGCCTGATCAGGTTGTATGCAACTGATCCGATAAATAGCGTCGCGTTGTCTCATGGACCGCCACTAATATCTATTCAGTACCATGTCATTAATCGTGTGCGAGCGATTGCCCTGCCCACCCCTCTTCAAGCTGCCAGTCGTGAAGTCGGGGGCTGCTGTAGGGTAAATCATAAAACAATATTATAGTTTAAACAATAATAAATACTAATAAAGGAAGACACTAAAAGTATCTTTGCGCTTTAGTGATGACTTAAACAAGGTTAATTTTGCATGACATGAGAGACAGAAGATAACTAAACGTCTTAAATATCCAATCTAATATAATATAAAAAGTTGAAAACTATATCCCGACTGGCGACGTAAAAGTTTTTCTACTCCTAGTATGAAGCATGCTTAGAATTCTTACATAGCCAATGATACTCGCATATTCTCCATGAATCATTATGTGATACCCCATTTAATAAAATTTGTCCAGTAGTTTAGAAGATAAAGTGTAGACGGGTAAAAAGGAATCTCGGGGTATTTGTATTCATAGAGAACGAATCATTTGCAACGCCCATTACACACATAAGTATACTTTGTATTTATTGAAATAACTGAATCTTTCAACAATGACCGATTAAATAATCAAACAATGTGCATCAAAATATTATCTTAGAAGACTAAAAACTACACACATACCAATCAGCCTTTGAAAATCTGTAATTTAATTTCCCATATCGATCGTATAAGGGGACAGGTGAAACAGTCGTCACTGTCGTAATCAATTTGTCGCGGGACGACAAAGCGACATGCTATCGACTAATTAGTCTGCGTTTTATTATTCTATTGTTCGTTAATTGATTGGTTTGGTTCAAGGAATTACTATTGTAATTGTAAGAAATATGATGTTTTTATGTATTCGGAATAGTACATTTATCAGTGTTATTTCAACGGTTCCAATTTAAATCCAAAGCGGAATATATAAAGCGTTTGATCCTGTTCTTCTTTGTGAATATGTGAACAAACGTTTTTTGGAATTATTTAATAATTTATTTATAATCCTGATGATCAACCTATTATTTTATTTAAAAATATAAGTGGTTCTTCTATTGTATGAAATTCTATAAAGCAACATCACCATTTTTATTTAGTAGCGAGACAATTTCATTTTGTCTGCATGCAGTAGCCACCTCACTTAAACTTGCAGCTTCCCCTCGCAATGCAATTCCTTCCTCAATCGAATGACCCGTCTGAGCGGAACCGGGTAATACAGAGCCCGGGTATAAATAACCGGTTTAATCCGAATAACCGGCTCGCCGGTGAACAACGTCCGGTAGAACAACGATAATGCGGAAACTAGCTGGTTATCCGAGTTGTTTGGAGGTTACTTATCTTTGTTGATAAGTTGAGCGTTCACATGATTACAGTGGGATAGAACAAGCCCTTTGAGGCATTATTTTGAATTGTACTTATTTTTCTACTCATAATAAATGATAAGAAATTTGAGATTTACTTAATCAGTTTGTAACTTTGAAGTTAGAACGACAGGATTGATATGTTAGTGAAGGCCGCACGAGGAACTTCGTTTGCAGCACCGCGGTTTGACTTCTGTGATGTATTCTCGAGGTCACCAGGAAGTCTAGTCTTGATGTTGCCGGCAGGTTTTGTAGCCGTTATTAAGCCGTTTACTACCTGGAGAAATTTGATATGTCATGAAAAACTTTTTTTGATTTGGAGAAAACAAGAGGCTCAAATGTAGTATATTTTTAGAATCAATTCATGCAGCTCTTTCATTTGATATCCCACACGTCAATTCCTTCATACAATTTTATAGGACCACAAAACTTGCAGGCAACATCCAAACTAAGTATACTTCCTGGCGACCTCAACAATACATAACAGAAGTCAAACCGCCGCCTTCATATTATAGACATACCTCTTGCGGCCCATTTTATGTTCTATACCTAATGGTCATATTGGGCTATTTCTGAATGTTTTTTTTAAGTTTGAAGCGGTTCATAGTTTGCTTAAGCTTGACAGTTTTATAAAATACAACATGATTTACGTATTTTATTAGAATCACCAACATGACCTGACATATTTCGTATGCCTGGCGGAAAACAGCGATAGGTACCATAGCAACATTTTTGTAACACCTTATTACCTATGTTTACAAATAAATGATTTGATTTTATCACTTTAAATAATTATCTAATAACATATTGCTACTCGAGCAAATATGCCGGTTGCTGTAAAATTTTCAGACAAAACCGTTTTCTTGAGCATGATATAACTTAAACATAATTAGAGCAACGACGTCTCCACTGTGTATCAAATAAACTTGGAACCATAACTCCAGACAAAGTCTCAACAGACCATTAAAGTCAAAAACTATCCCCACTAACTTGCGGTAATCCAGTTACAGCTTATTGTTTATTTGTCCTGTTTATCTTGTTTATTCGTTGTTTATTCCCTGTTCGTCTTGTTTATTGCGGCGGTCGATCGTTAGTCTGCGGCGCGCCGGGAGACACGATATTGCAACTATTTATTTGGCGGCATGACTTACGTCTAAGATGCAAAATATTATAGTGTCTGTCTGTAGCTGTCTTTAAAGTTTCACTAATGATTTGCAACCCAACCTTTCGCTAGTGTAACAAATTATCATTTGGAAAACTTCCTGTTAAAGCCTTACTTTTCAGGATTGTCATAAATCTAACCGAACCTACCTTTTGATGCATTTATATCCTGAAAAGTCAACAGTTTCATTTGAAAATAAGAAGTTTGCAAAATGATTACATTTGGTCAAACGTTATTCCGTGAAATGAATTATTCAGTGATACCGTTTTTAAAACTCTTCTCTGGTTCTTAATCCATGTTGAAGTTGGTTTTCTCCGCTCATAACGAACCACATAGGTAAGTACTATCTTTTAAAATAAAATTGGATGAAACTGGGCAACGAACTACCGCCGAGTGTGTCTTCACAATTGGAACTGAAGTGGGGACTTGTGGAGCGGGGCCCGGGGTGGCGACTCAAAACACGTGAAAATAGGATAATGATATGACGAGCACGCTCTCCGGGAACACGGCATATTCTAAAAAAAAACTTATACAACTAAGTAACGATCAGAACGCATTAAAACACTTTTTTCTAAAAGAAAGATTGCCGAAAGTTTGCGAGGCTTGCTTGCAAAGACACAAGATTTTACACGTAGACATCATGTTTGCATAAACATCATTATTGCATGCATTTGTCAGCAAATGCATGAAGCGGAAAAATGAAACTGCTATTACGAGTATTTCATTTACTTGTGACATGGATTCAACTACTAGGTACTCTCCCACACATAAAATATTAATATCTTATTTCTAGAATTCGAATACGTAAGAAAAAGTAAGAATAAGTACCTAAATATTTTTTTCGGAAATTGAAGAATTTTTATTTTTAATAATTTTATTAATAGTGCGGCGGGGGGTTCCCCTTGTTACCCATAGTTATTGTTTCGAATTTTGAAAATTCAGAAATTGATTCCCATATTATTTATGCTCATAATTATCGAAAGTCATAACGGTTGTAAAGTATAACCTTCATAATTCTAACGTTAATAATCCATATTGTTACAGATTATAATTTTCAAGACTCATAAAATTGATATCTATAACATACAAAGGCATATCGATTATTATTCAGAAATATTGTAAGCTATATATTTTAAAGTGCTAAATATTTTTACCCATACTAATCATATTATTATTACAATTATACATTTGGGAGTTTTAACTTTTGATGTTAGATTTACTTGATTAGTACATTATTTAATAATATGATTTAACAGGACTAAAGTTCACGATGCGATTGGCAAACACCAGCCACGAGGACGGCATAGAATTATCCTTATTTCTTTAAATGCGGTTATAAATGTACGAATTGGTTCATTACTTGACCTCACACACACACTCTTTGGCGGTCCGTTAGACGTAGATATATGTATGTAGATCAAACACTAGTTCATAAAGTCAACACTCCCTATTTATTGGAAGCTCTCTAACCCTATCGCTGCCGCCGGGTCCTCCAGTCCGGACCGCTATTCGACTGAGACCCAACAAATTGGAGACTCGAGCCTTTTTGTAGCACCAGCGGGTTAATAGGCCACTTCGGAATGGAGGAATAAGTTTAGAGAAAGAATACGGCTTGGATTTTAGAGTAAGTGATAACAAATAAGTTCAATGCGAAAAATCTGTTTAATAATATACTAGTGGCTCCGTGAGCTGTAGACCTCGCGACAAACTTAACTTTGCCGTTGGAAAACTGATATCCCCATACATCAACATAGGTTGGGTCAGTTTACCAACACCGCAAATAAGCTTTTTATTGCAAAATCCCCCATATCTCCGCCATTTTGAAAAATTTAGAAAAACCGAATCGACAAAAAAAACTATATAATAATCGAACCTGCTCACAAATTTCACGAGAATCGGTTGAGAATTGCGACCTGTAGACGAGAACAAATGGACAGACGCCGGACATCCGCTGGACATACGAAATCATTTTTACCCAAGCTGAAACGGAGACGCCCCGCTCGCTTCGCTCGCTCGGTCGACAAATAATAGTAGTTTATGCAACGGTTGCATAATGATAGGCCTTAAAACACTAGTGCGGTTTTCATGAAACGAGCCGATAGGCGAGTTTCATAATAAGATCGCACGTGTGTTTTAAGGCCAAATTATGCAGAGTTGCATACATAACTTTATCTACACACATATTATAAATCCTCCATGATGGGTTCAGAAACAATATGTTCTGTCAACAAGTTATTTGTTGCAATCGTGGCTGCATATTTCCGATATCCGGCGCATTTTCACATCACACACACTCCGAGAAGACTACTTACTATTCATATTTTCAACTAAAATGTAAATTACAAACAACTTTTTCTATTCAATTCAACAACAATTCTACCTTCGTTCAGCAACACACCAACATGGCGCCGATTCGATCCTCCGTCAAGACCATTTTTTTTTAATCATAGACAAACGGATAAAGTCTCACGTCACTCGAGATCAAATATTGTGCAGTTTATATTAAAAAAACATACTGAATTGACGTTTCGTATCAATAACTGTTTTAACATCTATGAATACTAGAATAGAGACCCACTTGAGTTTTGACAGCTGTTCCAAATTTAATCTCATTTCTTTACTAAAAACGATAAAGAAGTCATGTTATTTCTTTATCGCAGCACTGGTTTTTCCTAATTGGTTGTCAAAATGGTGGTCATTTCCTACGGTTTTTGATTAACCAATGGAGGTTTTATGATATGGGTGTTAGATAAAACTGTTTATTCAACTCATTTTCCATTTCTGGGCAGTTATTTGTCAGATGTAAGACGAATGTTCCAGTGCTTAAAACGACGCCATAACTATTGAAAAGAAACGTCGCAATCAAAGTAAGCACAGTTTTATTTTATCATAGGTACCTACCAATTTAAAAGTAGTTGCGGACATTTTCACTTTTGTAAGTAGTTTGGAATGATTAAATTACATTAGTTAGTTTATCTACATCTACGTAGGTAATAATTCTAAGTAGAGATAACGTAAGAGCAGCGCCTCTATTCGGGAGCGCTAAGTGATGTTGTAGCGACCTCGTAAGCGAGATTTTTCATCCCACTCTTCCGCACGACGCGTAATGCGTAAGAGCGAGATAGGAAATCTCGCTCATGAATCGCTACAGAATCACTTAGCGTTCCCGAATAGAGGCACAGATCTTTGTATTAATGGTCATGTTATGCTAAAAATATTGAAATTGCAATAAATATATTTCAAAGTCCAGTAATAATATAATAAATACCAAGTAATAAAATAATAAACAGTGATAATTACAACTAAAAGAAATGAAACTAAAGATAAAGAAAAAAATCAATAAACAATCATACAATAAGAAATTAAATAGAGACAATAATGGCGTCTCTCAAGTTATTATTTTAAATAATATAAAAAAATACAGTTATTATCGTTGCAATACAAGTTTTAAACTTGCAACGTGTTGCTAAAATGTAAAGTTGGTTTATCTTCATTGGTCTATAGACGTGCCACCGCTGGGCACAGGGCCTCCTCTCTTAGTACGAGAGACTGGACAGAAGTTCCCACGTAGGCCCAGTGCGCATTGAGAACTTCAAAGACATCGTTGAATTACTTCGCACAAGTGCATGTTCACAATTTTTATTAAATCAATTCAATTTAAATATATAATCCTAGATATAGTTCTGGTTGATAATATGTTAAAAGATGATCAAAATCTCTACATTAGTCGGTAAAAATATTTCCAATTGCATGGAAATTATTTGGAAGTTAATCCCCTTAAGTGGACGCGCTGGTCTTAACTCTAAGCTGTACCTGAGCGTAGAAAATACAATGAAACTAGTCCAAGTGAGCGCCGCGGCAGGTCAATACTCGACGCTGTCCGGGCGCAGCTTGTGCACCTTTCAATGCCCTCCGATTTGAAAGATGTAGATTCAGTAGCCAAATCGAAGTTGTTACGCACGGGAAGGTAATGATTTATTTTTAGCCAACTACGAAGTACTACCCAAAGCTAAGAACCATTTATTTGTTTATTTGTTGCGTTCTTAAATATGTGATTGCGACGAAACTTTGGTAAGGTATGGTGCGCGCCCGGTATGATCAAAGAAAAAAACAGCACTGCAACGCATCTACCAATAAAATTAAATATCTGTTTCTTTCTCCCGAAGTACCCTGTAATGCTTCATCAGCTGTTAAGAGGCCGTTGCAACTCCTTCCCGAAGTCAACCCGTGGAGGGCCGTAGGTGGCCAATTAAACACGTACGATGTTTGCTCAGCTGCGCCGGCGCACGGCTCGGCCGCAATTGATTTAACTGGAAACATACTAGTCTGTGGTTATGGCAATAATAATTGAAGTTCTGTAGATACTTAATGGTAACGGAATAGAAACTTTTGAAGTGTCCCAAATTTACCTGAATCTTGGGCTCGCTAACAACTTAAAAACACAATACGAATGAAAACGGCCAGATAAGGCAAATGCAGGTAAACTATGACGAGTATCTGCCTCTGGTGAAGCTTGCTTTGCACTCCAAGTCGACGCGCAAGGCTAATTAGACTTTCACCATTAACGCCATGTGTAAAAAACAATTATGTACTAAAGACTTCTCGATCCTCGCGCCCGCGCACGGCCGTCTTGTTTATCTAACCGACCACCACTCACACGATTTCACACCATCTTATTAAATATATTAAATACCCCACCGTCCTATTATGGGCCGCGTTCACACTCCGCGACCACAAAGGCCCTTATTATGCCTTATTATTTTAATATTGTTGTACGATCTCAACAATAAGCGACCTCCATTATTTGTATCTACAAGGCACTAATGAGTATGTGGCTCTCGTCAATAACCAACTGCAACATTCCATCCGAAACAGCAAAACATTCAAGTTCCAACCTTATTATTCGGACTCAAAGTTCTACTATTCAAAATTCATGGTATTTCATACTTTGTTGCTTCGCATAAGTGACAGGGGATGCATCTCGAAATGTCAAGTTTTATTTTGAAAGAAAATAAATTCGTAATTTATTAGTGTGCCGTGGAGTGGGCGCGCCAAGTCCGCGTTCGGGGAACGTGTGTGTGGCCTCTGTATGGAATCAAGTGTTATATTAGAGCTCGATCGCTTCGGCTAATATTTATTTACGTGTGATTACCTACTTAGTCGTGTTGTGGTGCTTCGAGTGATTATGGCTGTAGACTTACATGACCAAAATATAAATACGCATTACCTTAACTCCAGTGGAAATATTGCACGTCTTTTAACTGAAATAATGATGACCGTTAAGCTTTAGGCATGTTAAAATGGAGTAAGTAAAAGTAAGTCTAAGGTAACTGCATTATAAAATAAAACTTCCCATATAAGTCAAACCATTCTTATTCTTGACAATACTCTCTACACGGACATTTCTCTTGTTAGAAAATTCCTATACTTAGCATTATCTATTGTTACCAACACATTTTCCGCACTTACGTCGCAACGATGATTCGAATAATCACAGCGACAAGCGGAAACATCGATGGCTCACTATTACAAGGTTCTATGCTACGTTTTAGTATAATCAAAATTCAACCCTTTATATTTCAGCAAGCGGGTTATTTTGAATACTCTAATGTGAGACGTAGAACTTTGGAATAGTAAGCCAGCGACAGCGTCATGCTGTCAACGTTCCAGCATGGCGGACAATGGTGCAAAGCGTTATGCTCCTGCGCACGATAAACGACGGTCACGGTGCGCGGACACGCTTTTCCAATGGGAACTTTGTTCACCTAGGTTATAGCGAGTTATTGAAATAACATATTTATATTGCGAGATCAACGGATTTTTAAAGAGAAGAAGCATGGCATTACGGAATGCCTTGAAATGAAAGCCCTATAAATATTATACACACGAGATTATCCCATTATATCTATAAGTCGATCCTGTAGACTTGTATCGTATATAATCGTATTCAGCGTCTCCACTGGTCATCCTGTTAGTAATAGTAATTTATTTATTTGCAAGAAAAAGGGTGAGTTTACAGATGTCATGTTATTTTCTTAATCACTAGTTCGGCCTTCTTCAGCTGTTTACAAACGGCATGCAAATATTGTAGTCAATATTGAATTATATAATAAGTAGGTACAAATCATTCAGCACAATTTTTTAAAATATATACATTAAAATTCATGTCAAAGTATAATTATCTGTTTTGTGGTTCATGAAGTCTCTTACACTATAAAAACAAAGAAGCCACAAAGCCACTTTCTTAAGCAAGTTTTGAATTTGTTGCCTACCAGGGGATTTATATTGCCTGGTAAATGGTTGAATATCGTAACCAGTTCAGCGTATTGGATTAGTATTTATCACAAATACGTCCTCATACCACATCTCGGTATGAGGACGTAGTACTTGTTGCTACGACATGAGCAAAATGCTCAAATTGACGTGACATGACTCCAAAGACTGCCGCAATACCGCGGCATATTTATACATACAAGAGGTCCAGGATAACTTAAGAGGACTGTGAACCAACGGCAAATATCACCCTTTTCATACAAAAGACGATAACGATTTCCACCCCTTAAATTTTAACAGATGTTCACCAATTTTTGATAGGTTGTCAGTCAAAACAAAGTCTAGGTCTATACATTTTTTGAATTTTGATTTAAGGTCAAGAAAGTCAAATAATGCCAAAATTCGTTTTGTATGAGCAACTGCAACCACAATAAAACTGAATTTATTGATTATAGTGAAAAAATCAAAACGTATAGACCTAGATTTTGTCCTGACTGACAACCTATCAAAAATTGGTGCACATTGTATGAAAAGCCGTAGGTTCACACTCCTCTTAAAAATACAATTTGTAGTGTGTAAGTTAGTAAAAATCAAAGTGAATACAAACATTCAAGTCAATTGGGATTGTGATAAGCAGAAGCTACAACCGCGCAACGATATTTTTCTTTCAATTGAAACTTGCCGGTTTCTATTTTTATAGTTTGTCACCATGGAAGTTTGTAATCCGTATGTTATTAAAATAACAATAGACCGAAAAAAATTTTGTTCTTTAACAATGTTTAAGTCACTGGTTTAAAATTTACCTTCTATTTGTGCCTTCAGTAAACAGTACCCGAGCAGGCTCCTCAAACATCCTCCCGCGCAAGAATTAGTCCAATATGAGCTGATTATGTTGGCACAAGTGCGAGCCGTGACAATTCTGTGTGCGCTCCGCATTCCTCGCCGGAATTATCCGTGTTTGGACACTGTTAGCGGTCCTACTGAAGACGTTCGATACGGTTCCTTTGGAAAGGTTTCAAGTGGCACTTTCTTCCACAATAGCATCAGTCACTTATTCAAATTCCTTTTTATATGCAAATACAATTAAATAATACCATCAATCATTTAAAACACAGTGGTTGCGTAGAGGTCTCTCGAGCAAAGCTCTCTAAGATGTTTGGATCGCATGTGCAGAATTTAAGTCGATATTTAGCACTAACATTTCGGAGAAAAGTATTTTGAAGAATCCTGCACTTATGCGAAGTGATTTAGCGATGTTTGGAAGGTCCACTTGAGGACTACTGCTTAGTACTTCTCACTATTTGAGAAGGCCTCTGTTCAGCAGTAGGACGTAAAGAGTTCAGTGATGATGATGAATCATTTCGGATTTATAAATTCGTGAGCAATAAAGAGTCAGTTTTTTATGCGGTATAATATCCGTATCCGCATACCTAAATTGCTTTACCCACATCGAATTCTGTCTATAGCACGCAACGTCCCTTAGTCGACAAATCCCAACGTCTACGAGTCCTGCATCAAAAGGATGAAATAAATTAATTCATTAAAAACCAATACGATAATCATGCGGCAATCCATAATCTATATTAATTCCCGCATTGAACCGCACTATTGGATGCAATGCAAATCCCCTGTTATGAAGCGATATGGATGCAATATATCTAGTAATTAAAAAACATATTAGACCCTTTGAGGGCTAACCGGCAGCCTTTGCGAATTAGGAGGAGCTTAAGATGACTTGAATTCGATGGGATATGTTTAAGCCAATGTTTTTTCGTTAGAAAACAATTTAGGGTTACGCTTACCTACAAGTACATTCAAATGCTTTATCTCATTGTGATACTTTACAAAACGCGAACGGAATACTTATAAGAAAGGTCATATTATCAAATCTACCTTTAGCATTCCATCTTTCAAACAGACGCTGACATTAATCAAAAAGCAATTAGATCAATAATTCTCTAATTACACACCCATCTCAAACTCAATAAACACTTTTACATAATCAATTCACGACTAAACGATTTCTATTCCTTTTACAGTCATCAATTAATGCTACAAGCATCATAACGCATAGGCAAGTGGTCGGTGAATCGACGGGCTCTATGCGAGTTGTAGTCGTGCTATGGTTGTATAGGAGTGGTATTACAGCAATTACGCGGCACCGGACAGCCGGTCGTCAGCGGCGATTGCCCGAAATCGCTTATTCACGGTCGCTAGTTGCCTAGTTAGCGCAGCTGTCGATGTGCTCCAAGAGGGAAGCAGTGGCGGTCTCACTGACTGAATACTCAAAAAAGAGCTTATAATATGCGCATAGATCACTTAAAATTTATTTTTGTAATTTCTTATTAAAGATTTTTTTATGACATGGCAAACCGGCAGACGGCCCACCTGATGGAAAGTGGTCACCGCCACCCATGGACATCTGCAACACCAGAGGTGCTGCCAATGCGTTGCCAGTCTAGGGAGGATGGGGAATGGGGATGGGATGGGGATGAGGGAATAGGCCTCCGGATCTCGTCACTCACCGTACGAAACGCAATAGCAGGCTATTACTTTACGCCGATATTCTGTGTTAAAGATTCATATAAAAAGCAATAAAGAGCACATATGATAACATATGACAGGTTGGTTTATTATTATATTTACGCTCTAATGATCAATATACGGCTCCTAAAGCCAATAGTAACACGGTGCAATAGATCTCCAAATTATATTTATTAGCCTTATATATATATTTTATTTCAATTCAATTACCTATGCTTTAATTAATAACTTAACTAACACATTTCTAAGACAAACTGTTACTAATTATATATGGGTCAAAGGACCTGAAATAAATAAATAATAATAATAATAATAATAATATAGTTGACTAGTTGATAGTTGACTATCCACCAGATACGCGCAACAGTTTTTCACAGGTGACCGACCGCCATATTTGTAATTGTTCCGCTCATCGCTACCGCTGCCGCCTCTCGCCCGTGGCTCGTGCCCGCGGACAGCGTATAATTTGCGACACAGTCTTGTTTATTTTCCGGCCCTGTCGGAAGTCGCCTCAATTTCTCCCAACTCCTAATAATAAAATAATAACATCATATTTGTATTAACCGATAACTGCGTTTGTTAGCGCCGTGACTTGCGCAAACGTGTTTTTGTGGTAAATTGGAGCCTTTTGGTCGTTTTTGCCGGATGGCTTATTAGGGCAGTTGTTATCTTTTAAAGGGTCTATAATTACGGTGTGACTTAAATCAACGACTCAATAAGGCTCTATTTCTTTTAATAATCGTATTTTTTACTTACTAATCCCATAAGGTGATACGAGCCTACAACGACATCTAACGGGAATTAATAACACTACGTTGTTAATTGCGTTGCCAGCTTTTTTCCATTACAACTCAACTTGTACGTGACCCTCCCGTGCACATTTTTTTCTCAATTTCATAGCTTATAAATAAACCGCTTATAAATTAATTTCCGTATGTCCTGAGACGCTGAAGGATTAGGGCGAGGGCTGAAGGAATAAATTCACTTATAAAGTATGAAACAGCCGGAGTATTGATTTTGTTTCCCCCGCGTTACGGCTAGTTCAGGATATTTTGCGTTTATCGCATTCAATAGAAACGACGAGTGTAGGTAAGTATGGTAGGAATGTTTCTATTAAGATGCTACATTACAAAATTCCCAATGCCATCCCAAAAATGACGTTATGTAGTATCTAGTCTGTTTTTTCTTAAGATATCGTTTCCAAAAATATTTCAATCTGATTCTACGATTTTTCCATAACATTCGTAAGAAGTAGAGTTTTGGTATCATTGATTTTTTTTTAAACTGCGTAACAAAAGGTTTAAAATTAATAGATTTTTCATATCTACTTCTTTTTTAAGTCAGTCATGATATTCTAAAAATATGAACTCAATACATTTTTTTGATATGGAATACGGTATGAACAAATGACTATCATAATTTTATGAGTAAACGGTAACATTATGTAGGTAGATAGGTATGCACCTATTTTGTTTAGTTATAATTTTATCGTTTTCAAAGCAAATATAACTTCTACAGGGCGTGGAGTTTAGATGCAGTATTAAAGTTCATGTTTATAATTTTATACTTTTTTTTGTAATGGATAACAAAGCTATCTTAAAACAATTTCAGTCTCGGCATAACTTACTAAATGGGGCCAGCAAAGATTATTTTTTGGCTACATTTAAAATGCAATGTTTAATCTAAATTTATTTAGTTTAGTTTGCTGTAGTAAACTCAAATTTTTCACGTAGGTACTTGTGCATTTCTTCATTTGCAATTTTTAAATGGTTGTTCTAATTTGAAATTGATACCTACCTATGACTAAGGTCTGTTCGGCGAGAGTTGATAAAAAAAGTAAAAAGTTAGCGAAGCCCTAGCCCTAACTCATTACGAACAGCGGCCCGCTTATTATTTTTACCGATGATAATAAAAAATTCAAGAGAAAATAAAATCTTTTTCATAGAATATTATTATTGAACAGCCTAACTGTATAAAAAGAAATCAATACGCAAACAGAACACCCCAACGACACACTCGAAGCCAATGACATATTAAATGAAGAAAGACACAAGACACGTCATATCCATACTCAACGCGTTTTAAACATGTGGCATAGATATTTTTGTTCTTTTTCGTTTCTTTGGCCAAAGCCAGTGCAGGTTATTGAATTTATGTGACATTTGACGCGCACATATAAGACATTAATTTGCATTATGGCGATTGTGTATATGAACAAAACAAATATATGATTTTCGCCGCCATCCTCCCGGCGCAACACCGCAACATCTGCGTCCCTCGTACCACGAAACTCAGTGCGCGCTGCGATAAGCGACGCCCGTCGTACAGTTAGCGATAGTGAAGCGACAGTCGCTATTTCGAAACGATATCATAATATTTATCAACTCTCGGCGAACAGACCTTAAAACTATGTAAAATATGTAAACATATTATAAGTATATTTTATGGTTGTAGAAGACGTTACCTACCCAAAAAAAATTCTGTCATCATAATTCCAATCGAGAACAAGCGTCGCTGCCATATATTATTTACTTGACCTCGGATTAGTTGCTTTCCTCAGTGTTTCAACAAAAAAGTAATTAAGTTTGTTTCAGTGTAGGTATGAACTGTCATTGCTCGCGCCTTTGTGCTCCTAAACGTCGATACAAACCAATTACCGAAGTCGTCGGCGTCGGTTAAGGCTTCCTAACCGCGTCCCCAAATTGAATAATAACCTGTTAAGGCCCGCCGGTGACGACATTGTGCTCCAAATTGCCGCCAAATTGGGAACAGACTCACAATCGCTACTCCATTTAGCCCGCGCCTGCACCTGATTGGTCGACACGCCCCGCCCGTCGAACGTTCGAAGAAATGAAATTATGCAGCGTAAATAACGCCTTTGTGTTTAACGCTGAGGTGTTGGCTGCTGGCCGGTTAAGAATTTCGAATCAACGGAATGCCATTTTAATTAAGAAGATTTTATTTCGTCCGGCATTCTACAGGTCTACCAACTGTTCTGTAGATAAAAATAGACTATACCTCTTCATAGTAGGAGTCATTTTCTCATTAGTATTTTTTAGGCTTCATGACGCATGACTTTGGTTTGATTTTGTTTGATTGATTGACACACAATTCTGTAGATGGATAAGGTAGATAGATGCTACTTAAGAGGCGTATTACAAATCTCTAGACCGCTTAAATGACTCTTTTGTACTAACAAACTTAGGTTATGAAACCGTTTTAACCTAAACAAAAAATCAATTAAACAAATAACACACTAATAATCAATTGGGCCGATGAATGCGATTAGTTAATACATGGCCTGGTCGGGGCCGGGATGTCCCGGGGGCCGGGTTGTCCCGCGGGACTGTACTCACTTAGCACCTGATTGTGAGCGTCACGCTAAACGCTGCGTTGGGTGGATTAGGAAGGCGGTATGCGAGAGATAACTAGTTAATTTGTAATAATTATACATTTTTAGCATAATAAATATAGGTAGTAGTAGAGTAGTATTTTTATTTTCACAATTTTATACTTTGTTACGGTGAAAGAAAGTTTTATTTAGGTATTATTAGGTGCTCTTCATTCATTGTAATCAATGTACCTAATTCTGAAAAATTATAACTTGTTTTATGCTAATAGTGCATATTGCCTAGTAACTAAATTGCCTAGCAAGTCCTCAAAACTAACAAGTTTATGTTAAACATATTTTTATTCATTTTTCTTTGTTTAAAGGAAGGCAAACCTGTGGCCTATTGCATTATAAACTAGAAGCTACTATTACTAGTGGCTCCGTGAGCTGTAGACCTCGCAACAAACTTAACCTTGACGTTGGAAAACTGTATATCCGCTAACTTCTCATAAACCACGCAACTCATTTAGATGCGGTTTACACCAATGGACAACCTGGTTCATTGGGAAGGATTATGTGTACATAGCATTCTAAATAAGTTTTAATATAGTAGAGAAAATCCAATGTTTTTTTAATCAAGTCGTCAAAAAATTCAATTAGTTTAGTTTGTTTATTACTCAATATAATATACAGTTTAAATTACATGTCTTGTCAAATTAAAAGAAATTACATTGAGATCGTCAAGCAAGTACATATAAGCATTCAAAATAATTAAATTATTAACAGTTTGATATTCAATAATGAAGAAATAATAATATAAATAGGATGTCATATTGGGTCACCTCTAGGGATCGTCATTTCAAAGTAAATTTTAGTGTAAAATAACAAAAAACAAATAGGTAACAAAGCAATAGTACATAACAATATCAAAATACAATAAAAACCAAAATCAGTAATGTCAAATGAACCAACTTACAACTTAAGGTCCATATACTCATTTACTGAGTATAATGGATTATCCAATAGAAGGTTTCTCAGCCGGCGCCTAAATGTTTCGTCAGATCAGCTTAAGATCAGTGGAAAGATGCTCGTAATAAGTCGGCCCGATAACACGCGGGTTCTTCCTTGCAAGTGCCATGCGACGGGGGACTGTCCTCTAACGCCCGGTATGGCGGAGCTGCTTGCCGAGTTTATCGTGAACAGGCGGAAACGAAGGAAGGTTATTCCTCACAAATAACAAAATTTCAAAAATATAATGTGAGTAGTGCGTCATTATGCGGTGCGTGGCGAATAGGTCTCTGCACGGGTGTCTCGGTTCAATTTTTTGGCGTTTAAGCTGACGCCTGTTTAAACCTTAAGAAATATATCAAATTAATGTACTAAATAATTGTAGTTCTTTAAAAAGCCTAGAGAAACGTCCGCGATGGCATATGTCTATCTCCTAAAATGGACACTCAGTAACCATTTTTATGTTTAAAAAATGTATTAAACATTATTAGGTTATTTGCGAAGCTATTTTCTCCTATTCAGTATTAATCCTTATCCATACCAATACATTTTCTACCTTAGGCATTTAATGTAGATTAAAATTGTCCTTTACACTTTATGATTTAAATATATACCTACTTTAGCAGATATCAAAGATTAAAGAAAACGAAAAAATAATTCACGAATCGCGAGCTATACCTCGCGACAAACTAAACTTTGCCGTTGGAAAACTAATATCTCCATACATCGACTTACGTTGGGTCAGTATACCAACACCGCAAATAAGTTTGTAATTGCAAAAACCCCCATATCTCCGCCATTTTGAAAAATTCGAAAACTGAATCGGCAAAAAAAAACTATTTATTTATCAAACCTGCTCACAAAATTTCACGAGAATCGGTTGAGAACTGCGACCTGTAGACGAGAACAAATGGACAGACGGATATCCGCTGGACATACGAAAGCATTTTTGCCCAAGCTGAAACGGAGACGCTTCGCTCGCTTCGCTCGCTCGGTCGATTAGTGATTTTGTATTGTTTTACTAATATGTACTATCAGCTTGTTCTTTATTATGCAATAGGCCCGTGATGACAAATAAGTGTTCAAAAAATTTCAAACACAGCGTTAAATCTTATTAAACTCTGTGTCTTAATAAGTCTGTAATTTAAAGAAAAATTAAAGAAATGAACCAGTCAAGATTGGAATAAAACATTTATTTGAATTTTGTTACGTTTTTATTTCTGATAATCTCTCTATTTTTTTAAATTCTATACTTAAATAGCAGTAATTAAATAATGAGCCCGAATAAGTAGGTGCCCTCTTGCATAATGCGCTCCCGCCAGCGCCGGGGTGCGGATTAGTGCAGTGTTAATATTGTTAGAGCTGCTGTGACATTGTGCGAGTTATTGATGAGGTGCAGTAGGTACGCCTCCAGTTGTTGAGGGCTATTCAAATTTCCAGATTAAAATCGGTTTGAAGGATTATCTCTACTATAACACCGTTAAAAGGCCTATTACAAAACTGAGATTGCAATGTCCGATCGGCGAGTGAGTTTGCGTGAAATTTAAACACGTACACGGAAAACAGATATCAATATCGCCTTTGTTAAGACAATTAGTGAGTTCCATAATAACCCTCCTTTCTGGCTTGCAGTAGTCCCAGGATATACTCTTAACTTAACACAATAATTTCGCAATCTTTTTTTTATCACGAAATCTCTGAAAAACAGACAATTCAATTTACTTGTAAAATGTCCGCCTTAGGCAAGTACATAAACAGAAAATCAAAAACTACTTGGTACAAAATTAACAGTTAAACTTGGTATCGATGATAACATTATTGTGCAATTTAAAAGCGGACTTATTGCCGTATGGCAGCCTGTACCAGTCAACCATCGGAGCCATCAACACATTCCGAAATATATTGTTGCTGTTAAGTAAAATCATTGTTTCGAAAATTACACCCATTTCGAGTTAATTACCAAATTCCTGCATTACTACCCTCATACCGCGATCTTCAAATTGCTACCCAGCGGCCGGCGTATCGGGACCCACGTGTAAACCAAACCGACGTGCGTTCACGGGTCAGCTAAGGTTGGTGGTTTGAGCATACATGGTGGTTCTGACCACCGTATCGAGACACACACGGAGAACTACCTGCAGTATGTTTGAGGGTCGGCTTAGGCTGGGGGGTAGAGCATATATGGCAAGCTAATAAATCGCCAGAACCCTTCATGTAGGTATGTGTTTAATTAACTGATTATAGCTTCTGTTGAACGTGTAACGTGCGCGCTTACACACAAACAAATTTTTTTTTTTTGAATAACTCAACTATGGACTTTTCTGACGATGACGACGACGCGGTTAGCCTAGTCGATAGTGACCCTGCCTCCGAAGCTAGCGGTCCCGCGTTCGATCCTCGGTAAGGGCAAAATGTTGTGTGATGAGCACGAATCTTTGTTACTGATTCTTGCATGTTTCTATGTATTTGTATTTATTTATCTATATAAGTATATGTGTATCGTCCTGTAGTATTACCCATAACACAAGCCTCTAGAGCTCACTTTGGAACTAGATAGATTTTTGTAAAAGATTGTCCCCTGATTTATTAATTGCTACCCAAAAACTAGTTAATATCGGTTACTGAATCTTTTAATTTCGTTTTCTGTATAACCGGTAACCTAAATGAATTGTGTTGAAACTCATTAACCGGTTAATTGATGAACGAAATTAACCGGCTTCATAAAAAGATATTAACCGAGTTTCGAGTCTGCGTTTAGTACTTACCAATATTGAAAAATAATCTAAACAAATATAAGAAGAAATTCTACCATTTACCATTCATTTTAACTATCCATACTAATATTATAAATACGGAAGTTGGTTTCTTTGTTTGTTTCATTTTAAAGACGAAACGGCTTACCAGAGTTCCATGAAAATTAGCACAGATGTAGCCTGTTATAGGAAATAGATATATTATCGATTATCCCGATATCCTGGAAGAAAAGTCAACAATCTTTATA
This sequence comes from Tortricodes alternella, assembly GCA_947859335.1. Taxonomy (NCBI): domain Eukaryota; kingdom Metazoa; phylum Arthropoda; class Insecta; order Lepidoptera; family Tortricidae; genus Tortricodes; species Tortricodes alternella. Next base: position 8,340,057 of record OX401968.1, read on the forward strand.
AATACAGAAAAAATGAGAATGCTACTCCTCGGTAGATGGCGCTGCGTTACTAATTGGGGAAATTGAGGTGAATTGAATCATCCTAAGTTTTGTGCTCTGTAAAAAATGGTTGTTCGTCGTTAGTAACGTTAAATGTTAGAAATAAGGACACAATTTTAAATGAACGTAGTCAAAACACATTATATTCGAATGTGTTAAGCACAACACGTCCCACATTGACGATAAATCCCCGACACCTCCATTACGTCAGCGGCAAATTAACAATTACTAGTCGTGGTGAATAGGGCGCATTCTAAAGGGTTATTACTAATGTGCGTGTGTGTCACTGCTGGGCCTATGCCTCCACTCATTATGAGATGGATTGGGCCCCACGCAGGTCCAGTGCGGCTTAGGGACTTCACACACACCTCTGAATTACTTTACAGATGTATGCTGGTTTGCTCGCGATGTTTTCCTTCACAGTGTGCTAGTGGTAAATATCAAATTCAATTCAATCATAAATTTTGAGAAACTAAGAGATGGGGAGCTGGGGTTTGAACCCGCGACCCTCTGTACGAGAGGCTGCGAGCTATCTAAAAATCTAATTTAACTAATAATAATTTAGTAAAGCAAGTATTTTTTTAAACGCATGAATTTGGCGCCCCCCTAGATTGCCGCTCGGGAGAGGTGCCCCGGTTGCCGGCATACAAATTCTAAACGTACAGTTTCTAGAATTACTTCAGTGACACACTAAGCCTACCCTCGAGCTGCCGGTGTGAACAATTGTATGCCATCACATCCATTCCGTTCGACGCGTCTGCAGGGCCTGTCCACAGGGCAGCCGCAGGGCAGTCCCTAATCTCCTGTAATCAGTGTCAACGCCGACCGAGCCCCAATCGATAAAGCTTCGCCCGCGGCTGGGTTCCAAACAATACCAGCCATGTCATTGGCTATTAACATGCAACTTGCTTCAGTCACCTGAATTGAACCGGTTTGTTCTAGAACTCGACGAGTGATCGCCGCACGACTTAGAACATTAGTTATCTAGACATGTACAGACACTGCACATGGCTTTTCTTCGTTGAAACAATGCGTTGTGGGCGTATAACCAAGGGCGTAACCAGGATGGGGAACACGCATGAAAATAAAAATGAGGTTTAAATGATATATTATGAAAGTAAATGTAAACAAAAGCATAATACAGAAAAGAGCAGCTCATTTTGACTATTCATTTTTTATTTGATTTGGGGTCAAAATTAGTGAAAAATATATAAGTATTGTTTTTTATTTCTGATTTTAGCTTTTTGGACGTCCTCATCAAATGTCATGTTGTATTTCTACGATGTTGGTCTTAAAACAGTATTTTCGGAAATAATTGCACATTTCGTTTAAACGCCATACATTTTGTACAGTGTAACGAAATCTGTGACGTCATAGTTGTTGTCCCTTTTGTATGGAGTGTTTTTGCGAGTGGTACGAACAATGATTTATGCTTTTTTGTCGCTCAATGAAGGTTTTCTATCTTTGAGCGTAACATTGAACATAAACGAAATTCCATCATGAATTAAACTTGATCACCAATCAGTCCGGAATTGCAATAAGCGTCCAGAATCCGGAAGGATTTGCTCATAATGTTAATTGATCCACAAGGGCATAGCCGGGTACGGGCGGGCACACCCCGGCTTACCCGGGTTTAGCGTCTTAGATCCACTAACAGTCAGTGAGAAGATAATAAGGATTGAGGTGGAAATAGACACAATCTTTTGTGTCACCTTAAGGATGAACCAAATTGGTGTGAACCGAACATCATTTGGAGAAATAGGGCAAATAGGAAGACTAGTTCCAATTGTATTATTTTAAAAATAGAAAAGAAAAGTTTTTCAATAAAAAATATTTTTGGCGATTTATTGCTGCAATTCGTGAAAGCCCAAAAAGATTACATATTACACCACTAATGGGGACAAAAAGTTTGAATGTAAACTATAGAGGATAGCCCGAATAGCAGCAATAAATTGCCCAAAGACTAGCCTGTTTACGAGCTCCTTAAGAACAGTAACTTTGTCAAAAACATTTAATGATTTAAATGATTGAATGATGCTTTTTTGGATATCAACGTACAATCAATACATACAAAACAGTACCGTGACTCACTTATAGACAACGCACAGCCTAGACGGGTGGTCCTAGAGGTTTGAAATTTGGAGGAGACATTCCTCGAGGACATCCACTCCACCACCATCCCTAAAGGGGTGAAAAGGGGTGATAAGGATTGTATGGAAGATACCGCTGTGGCGCACAAGCTGTGGCAGGTCCACTAGTTATCTCTAAGTGCAGAGGGCCGCAGGGCAAATCCCAGCACACACCTCCGAGTTTTCGGAAATTATGTGAAGAATTCAATTTATTCATTTATCACTAGCATTCGGATCAAGGAAAACATAGTAAAAAAAAGCGGTGTTTAAATGGTTCACATTCAAAGTATCCAAGCTATTTGACTCATGCTCATTGAGAGCTCGGGAGCTATTCGACATTGCTCTACGTGATACGGAAACCGATCGTTGCTAAGTTAACAAAAAGTCGCTTTGTTACGTCCCTCTCTTTTCAATGTAAACTTCCCAATGTAAGATAAAGACAAAAACGCTATATCTTAATCAGTTTCAATTATACGTTTTTATTTGTCAGTAAGTTTATCATTAGAAAATTCTATCGCTTATTTATCGTCCCTCCTGCATTTAATTCCGACACATCTATCGTAACATATGTGCGGGGAGTACGCTACGATGTACTACAAAGAGTACAAGAGTACGGGCGGTATTCATTTGCAGCGGATCGCGCGTAATTAACGGATTTAATTAGAAATTAACTGTTTGGCGCGCCCAGGGCTGCCGCTGCGGGGTTATTGTTTTAATTTTGTCGTATTTATTTAATAAGTTAAAATATAACTTACGTAGCTGACTGTTCCTGGAGACTGACGGAGGGTTCCTCACCTCATATCATGGTGGTGAAAATGTTCATAGTCATAGAATTTAATATATGCATATGAAACTTAATCATTATAATTTAGTTTACATAATAATATCAAGAAGTGACACATGAAACCCGGATGGGCACAGTAATGGATAGAGGCATACCGAAGACCGAATGTTGAAAAACATCTGCGTTTTTAAATAATGGTTCGGTGTGTAATATAAAGTTGTTGTTACTACTTTTTATCTTGAAGTGAATCTGAAATAATAATAAAATACGTTGAAATGCAACCTGAAACTTTACTTTAAGTACATACCTATTTATTAATTGGGCACAATATTACGTGATGTGTCTTCAAATAGTGTACTCTAATCAATATTCTACCTTTCAAAGTTTTTCATATGGTCGAGTATTAACAGCAATTTTACGTTTGTCTTTATTCATGCAAGAAAAATGACTTACTGCGCTTTATCTCTGTAATGATGGTATTAACCAATAAAAAATCCCACTTGCTAAATAAATGCTTCGATGTTTTTTTATGGAATTAAAGTTTGTAACTATTGCAACACACACTCACCGTCGAAGAAATGAGCTCATTCAAACAACAGAACAAACCTTGTCGCCAACCCTACGCAAGCGCCCGCCGAATTTGAAAATTTAATTTAGTTACGTTTTGTTCGGGTAATTGGTTTGTTTTCTATGCGCTCACTGGCAGACGAGGCGCCGCAACGGGAACTAACCGATAGATTAGGGTGTCGAGATAATTAATGAACAGTTTAAATATACATGTCAATCGTGACCTGAGTTTGACGGGGACTTTCTGGTCATGGTATAGATGGCTATTGAGATTATTATACTTAATTGAATTAACGCTGATCCGTAAATATAGAAACTTCTCAAACCGCTCTCTTTTGATAGTAAAAAGTAAAACTCATAAAAATTTAATAAATTTGTAAAGAGAAATAAAGCAAGATACTACTTTCAAATCATTCTGTTGTTTTCATTTGAGACTAATTAAATTTTTCCTATTAAATTGCTTATTATTAAAATTTTAAACTTCATTAGTTTTGGCTTGCATGTCCGAGAAATCTCTTCATCTCTGAAGTTTACATTTGTAAGCTCGTATCACACTCGAGATTGCATAAAGTGTTACGAGCTTGAGGACTGTGAACCTACGGCTTTTCATATAAAAGGCGATAACCATTTCCACCCGTTAAATGGGTCATACACACGTTTAGGTTCAGAACTGTCCCCTCTTGTTCCCGAAAGTTAAGGACCCTGAGGCCTGTTTTATTTTTGTTTGGACTATATCCGCATGTAGGACATTAGGCATAGTTTTGGCCTGTGTGAAGAAAACGTAAAATTAGGCAGTCATTTTTCTTAACTTTTGGTCACAGGAGGGACAATTTTTGTTTCTTGAACTGTGTATTACCCAAATGTTGACCAATGCTGACCAGTTCCGACTCACATTGAAACGGTTTTTATTATCCTCTGCTGTCTAGGCCTAGATGTTAATATTTAGTTTTGCCCCCAGGTGTGGTTCCAAAATCGCCGCGCAAAGTGGCGCAAGACCGAAAAGTGCTGGGGCCGCTCCACCATAATGGCGGAATACGGTCTCTACGGTGCCATGGTCCGCCACTCGCTGCCGCTGCCCGACACCATCCTCAAGTCCGCCAAGGAAAACGACCAGGTCGCGCCTTGGCTACTCGGTGAGTTCGGTGAGGCCATTTTGTTTTTTTAGAGGAAAGGGGAGTGGCGATGGTTCAGGGTCAAGCGTGGATTGGCACCTACGGCAATGCTAATAACCTCTAAAGCCAGCATCTGTTTAATTGGAGACCGTCGTGATGCTCTTGCCAAAAGTTCAATACGCGTTCATAACCGCCGCAATATTATAAAATATTAAGGTGAACTATAATTAAAATTAAGTTTCGATAGGTATGAATATTCTTTGTCCTAAAAAATCTATTAAAAAGGGCCTGCAAGAAACGTGGAAACGAAATAGTTTTTTGGAATTCATCAAAGCTACTAACACTATTCTCTATGGATACTTGCACTAAAATTCTAAAGACTTATTCACATTGTGCCGTCGGTAGTTATAAACATTAGCCTAATAATGGTTCCATTAAATGTATAAGTTGCCACTGTCCGCTCTTTGCTAGGATAAGCTTCTTCTTACACGATCCGCTGAAGAAACAGATAACTAACATAATATTTTCTGTACCACAGGTAAGTTATATGTTGTGACTAGTTTAACACGTTAAAGCCTAATGCGAAAGTGGGTAACTGTCTTTGTATTAGTCTAGAAGGCGTAGGAATATGTTATAATATAACTATACTCCGAATTAATCTAATACGATTAGGTAAACTGTTACCAAATTAACCCACGTAACTCGGCTAATCCAGCCAATCCAGTCAATATTTTTTATCTATGGTATGTCTTGATTGGCTGGTTACTTGCGTGACGTGAGTTAGTTTGATTACATTTAGGTGACGAGCTAAATAAAGCGTAAGGGTAATACATTTTTAGGTCATGGTAGAGCTCTCCCTCGAATTAGCTCAGTGGCAAGTTATTCACAACCGGTTTGTCGTAACTAACAGCTCCTTGTGTGTGACGTCAGCAAGCCAAGTTAATTTGTAAGAAAGGTTACTGTTAGACGACTAGCTATAGATTTTGATTATAAACTTTACCTATTCATTTAAAGTAAAGCTACTGAGCAGCTACTTAGAGTATCAGTAAAATATCCCTAACAAAGAACTGTAAGAAAATTTTATAAGTGACCAAGTTAACCCAAAAACAGTGAAGTCGATACTGTCATCAATCAATGGCATTTAACGTCTGTGACAAACGAATTCATACAGTATCTGAGGTATATTAAGGACTTCATTTAATAGCTATTCAAACCCATACGAAATCGGTAAGATCGTCCAAAATATTAACAAATTACTGTAAGAATATTTTAGTAACCAAGTCAAACCAAACGTGAAGTCGATACAAACCCGAATTTTTTATTCTGTGACCCTCCATTCAAAACTTGATGCCGCTCTGACCATGATAATTTTGTTCAAGAGTCGAGCGCAGTGACAGGAGGGGGGCGGCCGTAGCTACACTCCCCCCTCTACAAACCACCGGCCCCGGTGAGTCTAAACACATCCGGCTTGCTGACTGACTTAAATGCCAAATATTTACCAAAAAAGCCTAAAGCCTTAATCTTTAGCAACAAAAGAATTACCCATTCAAGTTTGGGTATAAGTTGGCCAGTGAGTCGAATAGTGAACTAACCCTGTCACTGCACTCGTCTAATAATTAGCTTAACGTGAGACAAAATTAGCATGCATCCCGCTAAATAGCCATATGAAAAACGAATCACCAAATAACTAATTTACATTGTATTTACAATTACCGAAACTTCAAATAGTCGTAGTTAGCTTCATCGTTATTGGATAAATATTTTTCTGCACCGATTTCGACATTGCTGAGATCTCACTTCTGGTCTAACGAACTTTGGCTAGTCATATAAGTATCAAAAAAATATTTTCATAAGAAAAGACTTTTGCTTTAATTCTTTTCACTTGCTTTTAAATAACTTCAACATTGCTTAATCGATAACGCAAATTATTTTGCTACGATATGGTAGCTCTTATTAACTTGACAGCAAAGGCGACCGCATCGTAAAACCATCCCGATATCTATCGCTTAGGCAATGTCGAATATAGACCTGCGCCTCTATTCGGGAACGCTAAGTGATTCTGTAGCGACTCGTAAGCCAGATTTCTCATCTCGCTCTTACGCATTACACGTCGTTCGGAAGAGTGAGAGGAGAAATCTGGCTTACGAGTCGCTACAGAATCACTTAGCGTTCCCGAATGAGGCGCCCGGGTTATAATTATCTCACTTTTTCTGGCTACTACTAGCTGGTTATTTTGTTAGTTTGTTGAAAACTATTTTCAGTTTGAACCCAAACATTTGCAAAGTTGAGAAAACGATCCCACTTCTGCTCATATACTTGCGAATCGTTACACCCTTCTTGGTCCTTCGAACCGGATTTTTAAATCAAAACTCAATCTCGACATTTTTGCTAAAATAGGTATCACTACAACCTCCCAACACAATAACAGTCGCCGCGTAAGTCACAACTCAGACAAAGGAAGTATAATTTTTAATCCCAACAACTCTTGCTCATTTTTCACTCTTGAAAACCATAAAATCGTTGCGATGGAAAAAGTACTTTACGATGTTTATCATAAGGGTGTTTTTAGAATACTTCTCCGGGCTGTTACTTCACGGCTGCGTTAATGTGAAAAAGACCTTACACCGTTATGTTAAAGTTGATATTGGAGTAAGGATTTAGGAAGGCTTATGGAGAAATCTTTTATGTAGGCTTAATTATGAAACAGCAAAGTATGAGTATACATTTCCAACGTTTAAAAATCAACAGTACATTTTCCGTGACGCCAACGCTAAACACTTTCACTGCCGCGAAGCACTTCGCACTACGCTCGGAGCTCTCCCTACGAAAGCAAAACCCGTCTACCGGGTCTTGGCAGGGAAAGTGGTAACAAATATTACGGCAACTGACAGTAACCAAAATTATCTCCATAAAAATAATATATGTATACTTCCCACTGCTGGGCAATTACTTATGCTAATATTCGGTGCGAAGATAGTCATTATCTTCATACTTAAGTCTTCGTAGCTCGTAACCAGCTCGTAGCACGTCTACGAAACTACTACGAAACAATAATCAAACTAACGAGATTAAAAAGCAAATTAAATACTTTTTAGAAATTAAAGAAAGAATATGAGCATTGTATTTAATTACCAGCGAGCTCTTATACTTAGAAATGAAAGGTTTAAAATATTAAACACTCGGACGAACTAATCATATCAAAACACCGCCATTCCATCAGGCGAGTGCGCCCCCCCGCCCGGGGAGGGGCGGCAGGGGTGTTTCCAAGATGGCGGCGCATTGTCTCAGCCTTGATTAACACAGATCTAAGCGCCTGCTTACATATTAATTATGTACTTAGGTTCATTTAGCTTTTTACCCGCGTTATATGTTGTTTCGTTTCAATACGAGGAATGTAAAGTTTTTATGTACGTTTTGTTCGGGCTTCATTTGGAAGAGGTTTTCAATAAACGAAATAGTGTGTTTTATGCATGAAATTGATGTTTTTGTAAGGTTATATTAATTTATGGATCGAAGCTTAATGTAAAATTACTATAATCATTCATAGTTATTACGATGATCAATGCGTTAAGTGATTTTAAAAGTGCCGATTATTTTTTGGGTTGAAGTGAATATGTAATTATATGTGTATTTGCGATTGAATTGCTTATTTACATTTTAAAATATGAAAATAAAAGTAGTTATTTTACGAACCTGCTTCATTGTTTTGATGTTGTACGCGTAAGATAATTTAATATTTATTGAAGAGTTAAATAATTTTTTATTTAATTTTAATTGGATTAACAACCAGTAACAAACACCAAAACATTAGGCTAAAACTAAATTACCTAATATATGTGTGACCCACACCGTTAACCACATATTAAATTTAAAGACAAGGAGCTGTCGGCCAGTAGCACTTGCGAGTGCACATAATAATATATATTTCAGTTCCAGTTTCAGAGCCTTGTACAATTAAATTTTCCATGCCTATTTACCCTTAGAGTAAATATGCATTTTCTGAGCAACCAATCGCGTTCCACCTTCAGCCACGTCATCACTTTCCACCCGTTGAGGCTGTGCAAACAAAAGCCCAAAAAGAAAAAACAAAGATTTAACACTAATCCCTCTGATCTCAAAACCTACTTATTAATTAGATAATTATCAACCTAACTAAATATCGTTACTATTTAATGCGGGTTTTTATGTAAACGGTTTTTAATTTGCCTTCATTTTATTGTATCAGTTAAAACTTTGTTAATTACAATTTGATTAAATGATATCCCAGTCAAACCTTAAATAAATACAAGTAATCTATATTAATATAAAGAAGGTGCAATTGCCAAAAATCTATACATGGTAAATATACTTAGTGTAAAACACGTATACTACAGTACACCAATTCATACTTTAGTCAATTCCTAAAATAAAATAACTTAATGACTGATGTCATTATCATAATTCAATAATAATTACAAATGCCAATTACTATTTACCTAATTACGACTTGATGGTGTCTGTTACGTGACCGTTCAAATAAATCGCCAAATCGAAAACATCTCAAACAACTTAAACCGCGAAAGTACAATTAAATCATTGAAATGATCATCTTAATTTCCATCCATTAGAGCGCCTTCGTGTTGCCACGCGGCTTCGCCCGCCTAATGCGATCTAATGCACAGCGCTGCTTGAGAATCTTCCATCGGCCGATTACCCTCTCGCTTTGTGCATCCCTTTCATCTCACAAATGACACCATCTCACCAGCCATCCCACGTGCAGTCCTACACATAAATGCTACTTAAATTCCATCTCTAACTTTAAGCCGATAAAAGCTAAAAGGCTTGAAAACAACGGCAAAGTGAACGTGGCGGCTGAATGCTGATAATGGACGCAAGGTAATTCTTTTATAGAGCACAAAGAGCCGCAGAAGAGTGCTTACTTTGATTCTACATCTCGACGTATGAAATTGATAATAATTATCCTGCTCGAATCTGCAACTCTCAAAGCATCTCTCATTTAGAGTGCCTTTTAAAATCTTGCTTTAACTTGACTTGCTAAAAGTGCATACGCAACGTACTCGAAAGATGTGTCAAATAACATATTTTCGTTATTAAATAACACAAATAGATTCACAGAAATATGATATCTGATATCACAGAATTGTATCAGATTATTTAGTAAATAGAATATGTAGAAATATAATTTTACGGCCTAGTATTATATTTGAAGTCTGCTGTGAGTGGTAGATGTATTCAAGTGGCGAGTGATAACACGGGATAGCTATTATGTTATCCGTTTGATTCAGTTCAATAACCCTCCTTTTAGCTCCACTGCAGTCGCTAGAGATAGCTTATACCCTGAATTAACACATAGTGTGCTTTCTATCCCGAAAAAATTGACCATGTCTGCAGGAATAACTATAACCGAATTCCACGACGTACATAAACGCAAAAGTTTGTGAGTGATTGAGTGTGTATGTTTGTTATCTCTTGCTTTCATTCCTGTTACAATCAAAATTAGTTGTTGTTAATTGTACGCCCTTTTGTGTTGTCTATCTATCTACCTACATATATATATATATATATATATATATATACAGACATTCAACGAATTCCATAAACTAATTGATCAAAACTACGTAAGTAGTAGATGGTAAGCATGTAGCAAGCATTTGGGCACCGCGAGCCGGGTCGGACTCTCCACGTAAATCAAGACGATTTATAACCGGAACTGTGCCCGGGTATTCCCGGGTTGCCCGGGTTATCCGGGTGCTAATGGAGAAAGTTCCAGTGCTAATGGGCGCGGACAAATCAGGCCATTATTGAACCCTGATCGTACGTTATGTTAATGACCAGTTAACTTCAACAGTTTAATGATTGTGTTCACGTTAATTGCGAAAACTTATGTGACATAAATATAAAACTGGCAAGTGCGAGTCGGACTCGCGCACCGAGGGTTCCGTTCTACATCAATTTGGCACGGTCTCAACGGTTTGGTAGATGGGTGTCTCGAACGCATTTTTCATCGGTAGGATTTTTTCCCTAATCGTTTAACCTAATAACACGATCGTGGCAAAATGCGATTAGTGAAAAAATCCTACCGATGAAAAACGCGTTCCAGGCACCCATCAACCAAACCGTCTCAACCAATCAATAATAGATTTACGTTAATGATATAAGAACTTTGACAGTTGAAACTAAGTTGGCAGATTGTTAAGCTACAGCGGTAATGTAATTTATGGTTTGATTTCAATATATTTTATCATTTCTAGAACAGAACACCATTAAATTGATATTTGTTGTTAGACTATAAGTTATGAACTAAAATAAGACCAGATGGCTGAAACTTAAACCGGTAGTAAATTATAGCTGGAACAAAATTGGTCTAAAATGAAAAAAAAATTAGGGTATCAGTGTAAGTGGAGCTACTCAGGATTACATTTATTGTTATTTTTATTATTTGCTAGTATTCCTCTTAATGTTGCTGCGCAATGTTCTTGCCAAGAAACGTAAACAGCTTTCTTCTATACTGAATTGTAGTCACTCAGATGAAATACTGCCGACGCAAGCCCGTTCGTCACACCCGAAGCAATTCCTCGGTTTAAATATTAATCATTTGTTATACTTGGCCGCATTCACGCTCGCAGTCTGTCTCAGCTATATACGCTCCGTATATAACAACTGATTAGGTATGCAGGCGGCAGCGCCACTAAAAATCTCGTAAAAATACTACCCGCTGAGATATTAAGGCGATATGGAGATGTCACTCGGGGGCAGACACTCTGATGAGAATTTAAATTTTGTTGGCTTTTCAGTCGTTTAAAGAGTCGATGGCACCTCACAACGCTTCGGATAATTCTGTTTTGAAAACACAACATTCACTTTGTAACAAATAAAAGGCTTATTCAAGAACGTATGTTAGTTTTGCTTGTTACAAATACAGGAATTCGTTTTTTTTTGTTGAAAACAAAACCAAGTATTTATTTATTTATAATCAACACTTGCGGACTTACAGCACCTCTATTCGGGAACGTCTAAGTGATATTGTAGCGACTCACGAGCGAGCTTCTCATCCCACTCTTCCGCGCGATGCGTAATGCGTAAGAGCGGGATGCGAATCTCACTCGCGAGTCGCTACAATATCACTTAGACGTTCCCGAATAGACGCCCAGTTCTGCCAAAATACCCAGCAAAATAAATGAAATTAACATAATAATAATTGAAAAAATGTGTATACAATGTATACAATTTTAATAACCGCTTCTATAACCCATTAACATAGCCTCTTAAAGCTGCTCGAATTTGCGACCAAATGTCTGCATCAGCATCCTGGTTGTGTGCTAGGAACTCGTTCAGAGAGACAATCGCTCTGCACGTCTAGCACGACACCCGCGATTCATTTGTCGCTCAGTGCATCCCTTACATATGTGACTAGTTTCACAGAGAAGCACTGAGCGACAAACGACTCGCGGGCATGTCGTGCTAGCCCCCCTGGTGGTTGGTGCATTGCTATCCCTGGAGCCCCTGTGCGTGATCGTCCGATCCGTATCCGATCCGAACCCGCGCCCCCCGGTTACATACCCCGCCGCCCCGCTGCCTCTATGCTCGTACGCAGCTCGGATACGGATCGGACATCATATTATATCTATATTCATACAAATAATACTTCTTCGGTCCGTCAATAATCTTCTACGGAATGGAGATTCACGGATGACAGAGAGAAATCGGATGTCGGAAGCCGCATCTAACTACTCCGGACCGTATTTTCACGGGTTCGGACCGGCTACGGATCGATAATGCGAAAGCGCTCTCAGGCACGAATAGACCCAGTCATTCTATCATATCCTAATTCACCATTTAAATCACTCATATCCAGGAATAGGTACTTTAAATTAGTTTATGCTCTTTTTACGAGTGATCCATCACAGACATTCCTTATTATTCTTGCTCCAGACGAAATGCCAAAACGTAAAGAATATAACTTTTCCAAGAAAACGATGTCAACATACATCACGGGAAAGCAAGTAATGCATAAATAATCGGTCAACTGCAATCGTCTTTTAAGATGTAAGGCACGTTCTGGCATGCCGCCGCGGGCGCCGCAGCCCGACGCATTCTATTAACAATTTATGAGAATTGCGAATTAGTCAAGAGGATGCATGTTACGTCAAAAGGAACCGTTGACCAGGCACCTCATTCGGGAACGCTAAGTGATTCTGTAGCGACTCGTAAGCCAGATCTCTCATCTCGCTCTTACGCATTTCGCGTCGTGCGGAAGAGGGGAATGAGAAATCTGGCTTACGAGTCGCTACAGAATCACTTAGCGTTCCCGAATGAGGCGCCAGTTCAAAGGTCAGTATAATTTGCGCAATGGAACATTGTATTCGTCTAAAGATCTATACTTATGTAAGCAGTGAAGTTTAGTTACTTCGGACGCAACTTTAGAGATGAATCAGTAATGCAAAAACGTTAGTATGATTTATAAAATAACTGGCTCATGCCCGCGACTTTGTCCGCGTGGAACTCGTTCGCTCAGAAGCTACGCATAGTAGCCTATATCCTTTTCCGGTCAATCAAAATCAAAAAAATCAAGTCAATCCATTGCTCTGTTTAAAGGTGAAAAATAGAAAAATAAAGAAACAAACAAACACATTTTCGCAATTATAATTTTATTAATTTCTGCCGACGACTTCGTTCGCGTGGAATTTGGTTAGGTAGGTATAGTTATTCTCTTAGGGAATTAAAAAAATTCCGAGATATAAAGCATCCTATGTGTTAATCCAGGGTATAACTTATCTCCATTCCAAATTTCACTCAGATCCGTTGAGCCGTTTCAGCGTGAGGAAGTAACAAACATACACACTCACACACACATACTCACAAACTCGCATTTATAATATTAGCGTGATATGATACGTAAGTATTCAAGTAGGTATGTAAGGACACTAAGTCGATATCAAGGAATCAAACATTAAAAACTAAATTGGTTTACTAATGGTTAGCCTTGGTGCTGGCAACAAACTGCACAAGGAGTAGCGAGGCGACGTATTAACTAATTTATATCGCTTAGGAGTTAAACTGCTTTAATCAGCTAAAACATGTTGATAAAATAGCCTTGTTGAACTCTGTTTGTTTGAAAGGACAGAATCAGGAAAGATGGCCTTTAAATATCTATCTATTCATAGATTTGCCCCATGTATTATGCAACTTTAACTCTCCAGGCGCCTCATTCGGGAACGCTAAGTGATTATGTAGCGACTCGTAAGCCAGATCTCTCATCTCGCTCTTACGCATTTGGCGTCGTGCGGAAGAGTGGAATGAGAAATCTGGCTTACGAGTCGCTACAGAATCACTTAGCGTTCCCGAATGAGGCGCCTGATCTTTGTTTATGAAACACTGATTACTTACCAAGAACTCGCTCGTCGGCCTCTGTAATCGAAGCGAGTTTCCGCTACAGAGCGTAATAACGCTGCTACGCTACGTGCAGCGCTACGCGGCAATGAAAGGGTTAGAGTTTTCCATTACAGCACGTCGGTGCTTGTAAATAGATAATGAGGTTGTATGATCTGTCCATGGCGTCACGCAGCTGCAGTTTACGAGCGCGTCGAGCTGCATAATGAATCTACTGCATTATGCGGACAACATAGTCAGCCATGTTGTCAGCAGAGTGATATGAAGTGTGAGCAGGAATTCCTTCCCTTTAAAAAGTAGAGTTGTAATTGAGAAGTTATGAGATAAATTCAGGGAATACGCGTACAATATGAACAAATGATGATGATGAGTTTGTCACTGTAAAATTCTTATAAGCATAGGTTAGAGCCTCCTAGTAAGTGTACCTACGTACAGTCGAGTCATAAATATATAAGAGGGCTCTTACGCCCTTGACAATAACGTCGTGTTCACATATTTTTGATCACTTTGTCCGCGTTAAGATTTTTGACCTCGACTGTAGGTACTTAGCTAAATAGCTAGTAAATCTAAACAAAACAATTTTGCTTCCCTTTTTTTTACTATATCATGTTACACCTTACGTATACGTGTGAAAATGGAAACTAAGCTCTCGTTATCTCTTAATCGGTATTTGTAAAATACATACCATTCGTATGTAAAGGCTTCTGTATACACCGAAATGAGGAACGGAAGCGGGAGCGCGTAAGCAGTGTCACAGGAACTAAAATGGAAGCTTTTACATCAATCCTCGCGGCAGCCGCGTGGTCAGTAGTGTGAGGGCTTCCATTCCATTCCAAGCCTAAAGCGACACACACAGAACGCGTGTGCGGCTCGGGGGCGGCGTGTTTCCATAGAATTAACCCGACCCGCGCCCGTCTTGTGCACGCGTTCTGTGTGTTGTCGTCCATATAAATTCAATAGAATACAACAGCGTCCGACCCGCGGACGCGTTCTGTGTGCGTTGCGCTTAAGTGTCTGAATATCCATATCAACATTATTATCTTTTCAAAAAAGTTGTTTAATTCCAAAGCACTTAAGTATAGCTCCAAAATACGTCTAACAAAGCCACGCAGAAACGTGGCCTGTGAAGAAGCACGCTGTTTGATATAACTTCCTCTGTAAATACTTTATTATACTTCATAGTTAATTAAATCACATCTCAACGGGGCCCCGGAAGGCACAAATTGCATTTTGTTGAAATTTAATTTGGCTCGAGGAAAGTCAGCAAATCTAGTTACTTAACTTATGAACCGCTACGATCTTTAGAGGGGAATAAATGTTCCCTGAGTACGTTAAAATGGCATTTAGGCCTGATATTTTTAATGTATTTCATTGCACAAATATTTATTTACTTCACAACTGTGCGCAGGTTTCCTCGCGATGTTTTCTTTCACCGAAATGTGCGTGGTAATGTCAACCGCACCTCGATCAAAGAATCTTCAAAACAATATCACTTAGAAGCGCGATATATTAAGCGCGATAAGTTTTAAGGTGTAGGCGCCAACTAAGGCTTTTTCTAAACGCAACCCCCAAATGGGTGAAAAAGGGATTCATATACTGAAAAAATGGAAGGGCTAGAAATAAACAAATATTGCTAATTTCAACCAAGTGACTTATTTTGGACAGAGTATGCAAAGTTGTTTGCTAAAATCAAACAAGTCAAAGCAGTCAAATATCTAAGTAGGTATAATTAACAAAGCTGTTATTTTTAACCGACTTCAAAAATTCCGAAGGAGGAGGTTCTCAATTCGACGCGTATATTTGTTTTTTTTTTATATGTATGTACACCGATTACTCGGAGATGGCTGGACCGATTTGGATGATTCTTTTTTTAATCGATAGGGTATATCTCCAAGTTGGTCCTGTTGTGATCAAAGTCGAGGTCTGATGAGAGGATCTATGAGGAATCGAAGGAACTCCTCAAATATTATAGGCACGCATATAGAAATAATGATATTTTCTTTCATGACTCAAGCAGTTACGTATTAAAAACATTATTTGGTGAAGTGGAACTGATGATGAAGACCACGGGTGACCACCGGAACTCTCCAATTATAAGTATTTCACGGGTGGCGATTAGATTTCTGTATAAGGTCGGGAAGCAACTTATGCTCGTAAAAATTCAAGTGGTAAAATAGAACCGCTGATAAAGAACCAGGAGAACTCCTCAACGATTGACGTCCTTGCATCTTGGATAGCAACATTTTATAAAGGGTGATGAGCAATTGGCATTATGCTATTGATACTTGATGTAGTAAATGTGTGTCGTTAAATCACATATGATAATCACATAAAAAAAGTGAAAAAATTAAAATTTAACAAATAAAAAAACCGACTTCAAAAACCCTTTAAAAAGTAAGAAATAAATGCCCTTCGTAAGTAAATTACCTAGAAACTTCAGATATATTGTTGATTAAGTGATACATTAAATATATCGAAGTCGGTGGCAAGAAAATTAGGTAATCCAGCTCTCACACTGTGTTCATTTACTTGACACCGATTTCGATGTATTTAATGTATCACTTAATCAACAATATAGCTGAAGTTTCTAGGTAATTTACTTACGAAGGGCATTATTTCTTACTTTTTAAAGGGTTTTTGAAGTCGGTTTTTTTTTTCAAATAAGTCTCGGTTGTATGTAGCCGTAAAAATGTAGATAAGCCTAATTGGTCCTTTGCTGGCACTCCGTTTTTTCCGTGTAGTTTGTATGGAAATTACCACGGGCAAAGCTGTGACTGGACCGCTAGTCTATTATACATATAAGCAAGAATTGTTCGCTTGAATTAATAAGATTGTTTCCCCAGGCATGCACCGCAAGTCGTTGGAGGCGGCGCACCACCTCAAGGAGTCAGGGTCGGAGCGCGAGGGCTCCGAGCCGGACGGGGACCGCGCCGCGTCCGCCTCGCCGCGCGACCAGCACGACCAGAACGACCAGGTCAGTGTCTATGTGTGTACGCTGAAGATAACCCCAACATAGAGGAGTCATGGTCGGAAAGATAGACCGCTACGACCAGCACCACAACCAGTTGAACGGTTTTTGTTTATAGGATTCACACTGGGTCACACCCAGCTCAACCCAACTCCCAACTCGTTGTGGTGGCTGTGGTGCGGGTGCAGTAGGCTTGGATGGTCACTGCTGGACTCCTATGACGCTCGGTGCAGACCCACTCTCTGACAAATCAGCAGCATCCATTGACCATCAAACATATCGCTTATTTACATTGTATAAGAGTCAAAAATACCACATGGTATTTATACGCGCATAAACCTTTCCGTCGCGTCCGTCAGAAGCGGGGAGCGCACGGAACGTACCTGCCTGGCGCAATGCCGCTAAGAGCGCGTCATGGAATTTTACCTGATTATTTGTGTACGGGTTAACAAACGCACGGTTTGACAAGACCCGCCTTCAGTCACACATTTTAATCGATCACAAAAGATAACACCACACTTCCCCGCAGGCCCAGAGCTCTCCAGCCAGCAGTACCACGGCCTCGTCGTCGGCGAAGGGGCGCGCGTCCCCCGAGGCGGCGCCCTACGACGATCCGGAGGCCTTCCGTAACAACAGCATCGCCTGCCTGCGCGCCAAAGCGCAGGAGCACCAGGCGCGCATACTATCCAACAACATACTACTGCAGGTGAGACCTTACCCTATAGTTATAGTTACAATTTCACGCAGGCTGGGTTTCCGCAACTCGACGTCTTTTTTGCGTGGGCTGGCATCACTACTCATGCCAAGCCAACCCAGCTCCTGTAGGCAGTAAACCCTTGATGTTGCCGACGACTTCTTGGAACGATCTCGGGTGTGTTGCCTGGTAGTTGGCCACGCCGGGACACCCAGGAGGACGTGGGTGGTTGTCTCTTCTGCCTCCATGGAGACTCTGTACAAGGGGTTCTCTGTAACATCTAGATTATATAGAATTTTGTTTAAAAGAGCATTTACAGTTACAGCTCCTGTCAAGAGACTGAGCTGGGGCCTCTTCAGCTTTATCAGCTTATACGATAACCTTGGATTGATCCTGTTGAGACCTTACCCTAATCCCGGCCTTATTTTCATGGAGTTATGCCGAAGCACAAAATTCGGGCCACCTCGTCTCTTCCTGGCAAAGTTGTATGTCACGCCTCGGGAGCAAATAAGATAGCAATACGGGAAATTCGAACTTGACTGACTGTGTTCCATACGCGGATAAGGATATCGTATCAGCCTTTATTTAAAAAAAAAATGCGACATAGTTATGATTACCTACTTTCCGTATTCGTTTAAAAGGCTGGAACAGGTGACAGCGAGCAATAAACAGAAGCAATGACTATATCGAACTGACTGTTCGCACAACACAGGTTGATGAGAAGACGCCAACATCTGACTTATATTGGCGGACTACACCAACATAATTTCCAAGTTTTCCTAAAAACCCGACATTACAAACAACCCGTAGATATAGCAAAAAATGCAAGTACCTACCGTATTTGATGAAATCGTGATTTTAAATATGATCATCACTACGACAGTCGGAAGAACGTAGGCCTCTCCCGCCCGCTTCTAATCTTAAACATGTCGCCTTTAAAATATGCTTATAATGTTTTGTTTGATTCCAGGTGCGAGGTCTGGCGCGGACGCCGGCGGGCACGCCGCTGGGCGAGGACGACGGCCCCGCGGACATCGACGTGGGCACCGAGCCGCCCCCGCTCGAGCCGCACGCGCCCGCGCACCTCTACTGACACGCGATTGGACAATAAACACGCGCTCTCATTGGCCGATACTCCCCATTGGTGAACCGGTGAATCACCGTTGAATTCAAATGTAATTATGTAAATTATTAAGCGTTAAAGCCCTATTTTTCGTGCAATACATTTAGTTAAGTATTTATATGTGTAGCTTGTGTAGCGTTGTATAAAGTCCCCGGCACTTAGATTGTATCTTGGTAGTGGAGAGGCCGAGTGGAAAAATTATACATTTTTGAAAAGTACGTAAAAATATTAAGATTAGAAAAATTATTGAATATTTTAAAGTGTTTGCAGTAATTTAGTAAATGATGACTTGCTTTATGAAAATCGTAATTCATGATTACAGCTACTCTCGCGCGGAATGTTACTTTTCATTCCTTGGAAAATCGTTATTGTTTTTTTCTACTTGGACTCTCTACTATAGCTATAACCGTGCTGTCATAGATCAGTTAGTTATTCGAGGCAAGACTTTACGGTACGAAATTTATAGAATTGTTAGTTTATAAGTACCTATTTCTATTGTTGAAAGGTTGTCAGTTATTTAATAAAAATGGAGAATCTTGATTAATTAATTTTGCCTGACTTAAGTGTCGCCAGTAAGCTCGTGTGGTACAAAACGCAGTGTCGTTTTAACGTTTAAATGAACTGCCAAATTTAGATAAATCCATAGACCAAATATCCTAAAGCCAGTTGCGGGGCGCGCGGGGTTTCTAAAGCGCTGGTATTGGGGCGTTCGAGGTTACCGCTCCCGCGCTTGCCTGTATCCCCGCCGTTTATGTCTTTTTTGCCCAAATTCAGAAAGGGCACTCAAATTGATCTCTATTTGGGTTTTGTATAGTATGGCAACTAGTTGAGGGACATTTAACTATTTAATCTCTTATCAAATGCTTAAGTGGCGAGTCTATTCGATATTTGGTTTGTGGATAAATCTTTGTTAATTAAGGAGATGACGCATATCGAGATCGGAAATTGGTTATGTTAAACAAAAAATGGTATGTGAAATTACCTAGGATACCCTTTTATACTTTCAGCTAGTTACCACTACATTTGTAGTAATATCATGTTTCCGACGTAGATAGTCGTCAAAAATCATTATTTTTATTACATGGCTATAACATTTTAGAAATGGCATATTATTACGAAAAATTGAATTATCAAGTGGTCGTACGCTTCATACCTATAACACGGACGCTTTGACTCATCCCTCCGCTACGCGATTTTCCTCTAGATTTTAGAGTCTTAAACATTATTTTGTCTCCTGCACTATGCGACCCTGCGGCCCTAGCATGCCAGACACGCGGATAAGTTAAACTCTTTTATCTCTTTGACTATCTCTTTTGTCGGCACGAGTGTAAGAACGTACGTATAAGATGTTGTAACCTTTTGAACGCCACGGCTGCGAGAAAGCGTGCCCGGACGCCGTGTGACGGCTTAGCCGACAAAATGTATGGAAAACTGCATGCCGTGGCGTCAGGGGCACGAAAATCTGCTGTCGGCTACAGCCGACTGGGGCGTTCAAAAGGGTTTTTTTATCCTTGTGTCAACCGTGCTAGGGCGCTGCAGATGTGAGTCACGCTCCATCAGACCATGCAAGTGGGAAAGAACACGATTCTAATGGCCTAAGTCGTCATCTTGGTTGACGGCCACTATAGTACCACTCCGTCTTGGAGTAGGTAAAACAGGAGAAAAATAGCAAGTTTCACGCTGCTTTTTGGCGACTCTTCTTAGGTTCCTGTACCTTAAGTGTAATTTATTCTGAGACTATATTTCTCTTTTTGTATTGATTGAGAAATTAAGAAATGATACAGGCATGTAATGTCTTCAATTTGGTCGTAAACTGACAATGAAACCAAAATGTACCTCAAAAGTTGACAGAAAAATCGAATATGCAACGAAATTGTCTTTCAGCAGCTAGCCGTTTCTTGCCTTAGATTAAATAGGCCCTAAATATACATAATTACGTGTAAATTAATTACTGCTATGTGACTTTGCTTCGAAATCGAAGGCGACATCGAAATTATTCCAAGACTCGCTGTAATTTCTTTCAAATTGTTTAAGTAGGAAACCGATTGGCCTGTCAAGGAAGAACAAACTTTGAATGACTGTAATTTGTCTTTTAACCTTTTGAACGCCACGGCTTAGTGCGAGCAATCATGCCCCGGACGCCGAGTGACGGCTGTAGCCGACAAAATATATGGAAAACGGCATGCCGTGGCTTCAGGGGCACGAAAATCTGCTGTTGGCCACACCCGACTGGGGCGTTCAAAAGGTTAACGATGTCATGATTAATAATGTTAGCTTTATGACAAGCTTTTAATTCTCAGTTTTCTTTGTAAAATTAAATTTATTGCGGCGTTTACTTTATAAACTGTGGCTTGCCAACTCGGGATCCTTATGGTACTGTATGTGCAGCTACCGATCAGAATTGTGATGGAAGGTTTCATTGCTTGTTGCAAATGAGCTACTACTTACAGTAGGTACTTAAAAATATTTATAATTATGCAAAGACATGGGCTCAATTGCAAAATGAACTACAAGGGCAACAAAAACAACAGCAACAACAACAATAGATTTAAAGTTTTTTTCAGAAATAATATAATCTTGTAATTTCTTATGCAATGGGCTCATGAGTTCGTAACCTAGCACAAATCGTTTACTTGTTAAAATTGAATACTTATTCAAAAGCTACGGAAAACTTCAAGACACAAATTATTAAAAAAATACTGAACTATTTGGAAATAATTATTTTATGTATTTTTAAAAATAAAATTAAGAACTGTTTTATGTAGCCTGCCTTCAGAAGCCGTCTGTCCCAGCCACATGTGATTATATTATGTTAATAAGGTGGATATTAAAATTGCACACACAATAATGTGTGTCATGTCGAGCTATGTGAATAACGTCAAAGCACTTAAGTAATTATAATGTTCAGTACTTAAGTCACACTGGTGTAATATTTCGTAATAGTCTGAAAGCATGTACGTTGGACAGTACTTATGTAATAGAGTTGTAATATATTATATTTAATGAATATTGAGTAAACAAATTACAAGCATTAAGTATGTGAGCGGATCATCGTAATATTTAAATTATTTCGATGAATAAAACTGTAAATCTCATTGGGACGTATTATTTCACCCTTCAAAAGTTGAACTAAAGACTTGAAAGTCCTACGGCCCTAGGAAGATTGACACGAGGATAAGTTAACTCCGTCTTATCTCTAAGGGTAAGTACGCACTGTCCGGTTAGCCGCACTGCGGCTGGCCGTCCGGCTGGCCGCAGGATGCGGTTGCAATAACGGCTAGTCGTAACCGCAACCAGAACGCGCGTATAGAAACTGTCGCGTGTTGCGGTCGAGTCCAGCCATTTCCAAGATGGACGTTGAAGAAGTCGTAGCTAACTATTTATTATGTTTACGCGCGTTATATAAAGAAAGGAAACAGAGACATCGATTCTGGTTGCTTCCTTATTTGCTCGTATGAGCGTGTACACGTGCGCCCTCAATGGCGGGCAACCGCAAATTAGCAACCGCAGTGCATCCGCGTGGTGTGCATAGCGACCGTCCGGTTATCCGCCAGGGTTGCGGTTAGCCGGGCGGCCAGCCGCAGTGCGGCTAACCGGACAGTGCGCACTTAGCTTAAAGGCCCGGGCAAACCAAACGCGTTTGCGGCGCGTCGCATTTCGAACGCGGGCCCGCGCAATTTGTACCTGGCACTCCGCAGGTGTCGGCGGCTTCAACGCGTTTCGAATGCGGGCCCGCGTTGCTCACGCCTCGCAGCCGTGTTCAGTGGGACCGCGGCGCGGGCGGCAGTTGGCTTCAAGATGTCGATCGATACGGACTCCGATAAATAATTTGTATTGCTTTTAGCTCTTAATCGAAAAAAAAGAATTTGGGTATCAATACCAGAAGGGAACAATGTGGGGAATATCATCGTCTGTGCAAGGAGCTGGAAACCCACGAAGATCGATTTTTCACCTATTTTAGAATGTCGAGAAGTATGATAATGAATTGCATGAATTATTGCGCCTCGCAACGAAGCGTGCGTTGTGCCGTGTACCGGAACTCGGGTCTATGGGGCAAGCCAAAGAAATACCTAAAACCCATTTTCTATTTATGTTATTGTTGATTTTGATAAAAAAATATAATTTAAATTTAATCACATCAGTTACCCGAGTTTGCCCGAGCCTTAAGCGCGTCTCTCTCACACTAGTGCGAAAATTATACTAAATATAAATAATGTCGGTGAATAAATAAATAAAACAGTAATTCTATTTAGGCACAAAAAAGCCAACTTTAATAAAGACAAGACAGTACAAAATAATGACGGACATAACGAGTATTATACATATATTTCCTAGGATACATTTTGCCTACAAGGTTTGGCAGGGCTTACATATTATACTTAACAGCTAACACCTGCACGCATAACACCAGTAGTGGTATGGAAATTTATATATTGAAACAATGTACAGTACGAGATCTTAAAATGTAGGTAGGTACTTCAGAAAATACAGATAGATATCTATAAAATGATTTTTATTTGAGCTTGCATGAGCTTCGAAGTACCTATATTGATCATAAGTATATTTAAGGTAATTTACAGAAGTCTTGCATCTAATTTTACCTTTAACGTGAAATACTTAGCTTGCTTTTATAAATTCTTCGTAAATTACTCTGATTTTCTTTCATATAATAAACATTAATGTAGAAATAATTGAAATATAATCTATATAGATAGATCTGTTATTGTCGTCGAGTACAATACAAGTCTCTTCTAGAACTAGAACGGTAAGTACGCTGCAGAATCGCTTGGTCATTTGAAATACGCGCATAAACCTTTCCGTGGCGTGACGTCAGAAGCGGGGAGCGCACGGAACGTACCTGCCTGGCGCAATGACGCTATGAGTGCGACATGGAATTTTACCTGATTATTTTTGTAGGGGCGCCGCTGGGTATCGTTGAGAGAAATCGCTTGCGCACGGAAAGGGTTAAGAAAGACTACTTTTTTAAATTAATTAGTAATTAATGCAAAGCATTTTGAGTCGAGACTTATTTCAACTTTTAGAGAAGTGCCAAGAGCGCCAGGCTCTTAAAAAAATCCATTTAAGGTCGGGCCAAACTAGTATAAAAGTAAATGCCTAGATTAACTCCAAGTGACTATGGACTAATCTCAGTGGGTCTTACAAGTAATTAAAGAGACATACGTCCCAATGCTGGACCTGTCCCATTGTGAGAGGGACTGGCAGAGGCGGCTTTACCTAGTCTTACCGAGTCTAGGGGGCGCCAAGCCGCCATCCCATTTTGACCGCGCGCTTACTAGAGGGCGCTAGGGTAATGATTGCACCCGGGCGCTACATGGGCTAGAGACGCCTTTGGGGACTGGGCATTAATCCCTACGTAGGTCCGGCGCAGATTGGGGACTTCACATACGCAGATGTGTGCAGGTTTTCTTAACCTTTTGGCCGCCAAGAATGTCTGAGAAGTAACACGAATTTCAACTTTAAGCCATGGTAGTGAAGGTCTATTTTACCCTGTATAGCCTGTCACGCATAGTCGACAATGGCGGCCAAAAGGTTAAAACGTTACCCTTCATCGAAATGCTCCTGGTAAACGAGAAATTTAAGTCCGCACATGAGATCTCAACATCTCTGAGGTGCGAACTGGGATTTCAGCCCACGACCCTCGGCTCGAGCTGCTGCGCTGCACGTCAGACCACTTTGCTACCGTTGTACTTTTGTATACCTATTCCACACCATTATATTAATTTATTCAACCTTTTGAACGCCACAGTCGGTTGTGGCCGACGGCAGATTATCGTGCCTCTGACGCCACGGCATGCCGTTTTTATACATTTTGTCGGCTACAGCCGTCACTCGGCGTCCGGGGCACGCATTCTGGCACGCAGCCGTGGATTTCAAAAGCTTAAAGCAAGTAAATCATCGAAAAATAACAATAAAAATAATATGAATCATAAAAACTGTAATAGTAGTTTATGCAACGGTTGCATAATGATAGGCCTTAAAACACTAGTGCGGTTTTATGAAACGAGCTTTTAGCGAGTTTCATAATAAGATCGCACGTGTGTTTTAAGGCCAAATTATGCAGAGTTGCATACATAACTTTATCTACACACATATAAATCCTCCATGATGGGTTCAGAAACAATATTTTCTGGCAACAAGTTATTTGTTGCAATCGTGGCTGCATATTTCCGATATCCGGCGCATTTTCACATCACACACACTCCGAGAAGACTACTTACTATTCATATTTTCAACTAAAATGTAAATTACAAACAACTTTTTCTATTCAATTCAACAAAATTCTACTTTCGTTCAGCAATACGTCAACATAATGGCGGCCGTCCGTCAAGACCATATTTTTTTTAAATCATAGACAAACGGATGAAGTCTCTATTCTCACGTCACTCGAGATCAAATATTGTGCAGTTTATATTAAAAAAACATACTGAATTGACGTTTCGTATCAATAACTGTTTTAATATCTATGGATACTAGAATAGAGACCCACTTGAGTTTGACAGCTGTTCCAAATTTAATCTCATTTCTTTACTAAAAACGATAAAGAAGTCATGTTATTTCTTCATCGCAGCACTGGTTTTTCCTAATTGGTTGTCAAAATGGTGGTCATTTCCTATGGTTTTTGATTAACCAATGGAGGTTTTATGATATGGGTGTAGATAAAAAATATTAAATGACGCTAAGCAGTAATCTTTTTTTATTGATTAATTAATACGTTATTTAAGGTACGTAACTGGCAAACATTTTAATCAGTAGACTTTACAGCGACAATCGGTCGCCATACTTATGATTATGTGCGTGAACCGAGAGAATAGTGGCGTCTCATTTTCTCCTACTGTAACACTTGCGTTCTCTTTCACGCATCCGCCATTTTTCCTTCGTACTTCGCTCATTTCACAAGCAACGTATTCCGGCATTGTAGCATCGACTGATTTAAATGTTTGGTAATTCTTTGACAATACAAAAAGGGGAAAAAATTGTACAGGAATGTGCCATTTAAATTGCAACAAACTGGTTTGATCAAATAGTTATAAAATAAAATAAAATGTCAATACTTATTTGATCTTGCTTAGCGAATCTTAATAAAATCTAACCTTAAGGATTTAAAATGTACTGGGCCGTTAATAATAAAAGTATAACAAATTAAGATGCAACTCGCCAGGTCTTAAATATTTGTCTGTGCTGTGACGCCCTTTATGAGTATATTGCCAACCACTTAAGCGTTTCTAACTTTTTAAAAAGATCGTTTTATTTACACTACTTATTTCTAGATCCCGGAAATATCTCTCTTTGAAAACTACCTCTATACTTATCAGTTCTTCTCACTTTTAAATTTCATAATTTTAGTCTGCAAAGCAATTTTATATATTTTAGAATAATTAACAACACTTATTTTTTTGTAACTTGAAATTTACCTTTTATGTTACCTGCCTCTATAGTTTGAGCTGACAGTATAGTTTGCACACAAAGTATACATATTCCATCAAGTCAGAAATTGTTTAACGCAATACGAATTTGATACAACAGGAAATACCTCTAGACAATGTTCTGAAATGTATTAGTGACGTCAAAAGGTCTTTATCTACACCCATATCATAAAACCTCCATAATGTATTCAAAAACCGTAGGAAATTACCAGCATTATTACAACCAATTAGGTAAAAACTGTACTGTAATATTATTACAGTATCAATTTTAGTATCGTTATGAGTTAAAATTTGGAACAGCTGTCAAAACTGAAGTAGGTCTCTATTCTAGTACCTATCCTACACCAATTTAGTATGTTTTTTAATATAAACCGCACGACATTTGATCTCGAGTGACATGAGAATAGGAACTTCATTCGTTTGTCATTTAGAAAAACATTCGTCTTGACGGAGGATCGAATTGCCGCCATTACTGTTGTCATTTCATCATTCATGTTGGTTTTTTGCTGAACGAAAGTAGAATTGTAAAAAGTTATTTGTAATTTGCATTTTAGTTGAAAATATGAATAGTAGTGACTCCGAGAACGATGTGAAAACTCCGCCGGATATCGTGAATGCACAATTGCAATAAATAACTTGTAACCACAAAATATTGTTTCTGAACACATCATGGAGGATTTATAATATGTATGTAGATAAAGTTATGTATGCAACTGTACATAATTTGACCTCGCCTGCCGGCTCGTTTCATAAACCCGCACTTGTATTTTAAGGCCTATCATTATGCAACCGTTGCATAAACTACCTACTATTAAGCATTTTGAAATAGTTCCGTGAACTTTTTAAATACCGAAACAGACTTCGATTTGGCACGTGTTTAATATTTTCTCAATTGTTCTAATTGACGCGGTCGTCAGAAGACGGGAGAGAAGATTGTCCGAAACAATATCAAAAAACCCATAAAGTTAGAAAATAACTTATAACACTAATAACACTTAAAGCATGTTAATAACGTCAATATTCTGTCTATTTTTTTTGCGGAATATTTCCAGAATAAGTACAGATGTCCGGAGGTCCCTAAAGAAATGGATTCCGATCTGTCACGCTTAGATCATTTCAAATGTTGTCAACTGAAGAATATACCTTTAGATAATTTATAAAGTTAAGCCCTTAGTATATATAAATAAATTCCGACGATAAATATTATACATAAAATAAACTCGCGTGGAGAGGGTTCCGTTCCGTACATGATTATCTGCAATTTACTAGGTTACTTTAAATACCATAGACTTCTTATAGGTTTTCCTGTAATCTATAGGTAAAGAACTATTTTCTGTATTTTTTTCAAAATGTTAGCCCCAGTAGTTTCGGAAATAAGGGGGGGGAATGGTCAATTTTCGCCTATTTTCCTAAATAACTTCCAAACTATTTTACGTAAAATTCAGATAAAAATATATTTAAAGTCCTCACAATAAGCCCTTTCATTTGATATGTCACACAATATAGATTGCATAACTTTTTTTTTTAATTTTCTGATTTACCCCCAAAAGTGGCCCCCATTTTTAAAATTCATATATTTACGTCTCGCGTCCGTGTGGCGGTCACCGACTTACATATGTATACCAAATTTCAGCTCAATCGGTCCAGTAGTTTCGGAGCAAATTGGCTGTGACAGACGGACAGACAGACAGACAGACAGACAGACGCACGAGTGATCCTATAAGGGTTTCGTTTTTTCCTTTTGAGGTACGGAACCCTAAAAAGAAACACAAACCAAGGGACAATCTTTACACAAATCGATCTAGTCCCAAAGTCAGCTCTAAAAGCTTGTGTTATGGGTACTAGACGACAATATACATACTTATATAGATAAATAAATACTTAAATATAGGAAACATCCTATGGATGTTGATATGTCACCTTGTTGTTGCTGACAACAACAAGGTGACATATCGTTGTTCCTGAGGTATGCCTCAGGAACAAACATTCGTGCTCATCACACGAACATTTGCCCTTACCGGGGATCGAACCCGGGACGCTAGCTTCTGAGGCAGGGGCACTACCAACGAGGCTAACCGCGTCGTCTTATAATAGATGTTCTTTCCTTAAGATTTATAGAATATTCTTTTACTGACGTAACTAATTCAAACTCGCATTTTAAAAGCACTGGAGATCCAAGTTAAATATTAATATAGCAACAAAACAACAGCATTAGATTTAGAACTAGTAAATGGTACATATTTATCAAGGGTTAACTTGGATTTATAACTAGTAAATGGTACATATTTATCAAGGGTTAACTTGGATTTATAACTAGTAAATGGTACATATTTATCAAGGGTTTACTTGGATTTATAACTAGTAAATGGTACATATTTATCAAGGGTTAACTTGGATTTATAACTAGTAAATGGTACATATTTATCAAGGGTTAACTTGGATTTATACTTAGGTATAGGTTCGTTTAGTCCCAGTTTCTGGACAAAATTTTTGGTGTATTTTGTTCAAATATACATTTGATGACATCGTAAGAAAATTCAATAATGGGCTACCTTAAGGCAGAAATATAATGTTTATTGAGCTCGTTGATTGCTTCAGGGGTCGTACTATGAGCTCTTAAGGGGAATGTGAACCTATGGCTTTTCACACAAACGGCGATAATGATTACCCTTTAAATGTTAACCGATTCTGATCAATTTTTGATAGGTTGTCAGCCAGAACAAAATCTAGGTTTATACGTTTTGGTTTTTCCACTATTTTCAATAAATTCAGTTTTATTGTTGTTTCAGTATTCTCATACAAAACTAATTTCGCGATTATTTGACTTTGTTGATCAATATTTAAAAAACGTATAGACCTAGATTTTGTTCTGACTGACAACCTATCAAAATTTTGTCAAACTCGGTTAACATTTAAGGTGTGGAAATCGTTATCGCCTTTTAAATGAATATGGTGATTTGTGCCTTTGATTCACAGTCCTCTTAATTCCAGGCAGAGAGAGCATCAGAACTATGTTTTTTTTATGAGCACGCTAAAGCCGGCCTCTTGCCCAGGACCCAGGAGAGCAATGTTCCTTGTAATTTTAAAGGAAGGCACAATCAGGCACATATGTCAAATGCAGAGATCTTACACAAACATGTACTCTATTTGTTTAGTAACCTATGTGACAGCTAACCAGCCAATCAAGACCTACCATAGATGAAAAAGATTGTCTGGATTAGCTGAGTCGCGTGTGTTACTTTGTTTACATTTAGTTAACTACCTAAACGAATAGAGTAAGTATAGAAGTGTTATAATAGTCAGTGCTTAAGACTGATATCGTACTCAAGTAGTCATTATGAACACTTGAAATATACACGGCTTTACTCGTACTCAGGATTTATTTTCAGGAACGGCCCGAGTCCTTTTTCAGGTGTCGAGTGCAGTCGCGGTCACGTGCACTTGAGTGTTCTGTGTGAATCTCTAGAGTACGAGTATCTAATGTACGATCAGTTTTGAGCACAGACTTATCATTAATAAGTGTACAAAAATGTAGTCGCTTGGCTGTGTTATGTAACTAATACCAATTTGTTTTACTCTTACATATTATTATCTAATAGGGCCAGTTCCTGGTTATTTTTTGTGGTTGCGCTTATCGCTTATAGTATAACATATAATAATAATATTGAGTGCTTACAGGTCATAAGTATATATTTAAGCACACTACCTTAAGCGTTTTAATGGCTAGTCATTTAAAATTTGGAGCTTTTACAGCATATTATTACTAACATTAAGGTTAAATACACAGGAAACTCTTCTTCAAAAATGCAACTTTCCTAAAATTATTATTTCCATAACTCCTTTTGAATTTTGCACAATGACCTAATTTAATGACTTTCGTTTCGTTTCTCGTGTCCACCAGTATGGCCGTTTTTAAAAAGATCTTTAATTAAAATGAATGCATCAAAATCAGTAAATCCATAGTTTACGGCATTACGGATCTGACATTTGATCTAAAAATCTAGCCTTAGTTAAGACTGCCGCCGACCGCAACGCGGGTCGCGCGCGCGGCTGCTGCCGGCTCGTTCATGTGTTAGCTTCAATTAGCTGTGTACTCATTGAAGCTAACTCATGCACGAGCCGGCAGCAGCCGCGCGGGCCGGAGGCGCGCCGCTCCGCGCGCAACCCGTGTTTCGGTATGTGCCTTTATCGAGTGGATACCATGCAAAATGATGACCCTTATTGGCATTTTTAGGGTTCCCTACCTCAAAAGGAAAAAAGGAACCCTTATAGGATCACTCGTGTGTCTGTCTGTCTGTCTGTCCGTCTGTCACAGCCAATTTGCTCCGAAACTACTGGACCGATTGAGTTGAAATTTGGTATTCATATGTAAGTTGGTGACCGCAACACGAACGCGTGACGTAAATATATGAATTTTAAACATAGGGGCCACTTTTTACAATTACATATACAAAGTATATTACACACTGTATATGTAAATACAATATAATAATAAATAACAATATAATGATTAAGTTTCAAAATTACACACGAGAAACTTAAACTTTTTTTTTGTATTTGCGCATATTTATAGTAGTTTATGCAACGGTTGCATAATGATAGGCATTAAAATACGAGTGCCGGTTTATGAGACGAGCCGATAGGCGATTATCATAATAAGATCGCACGAGTGTTTTAAGGCCAAATTATGTACAGTTGCATACTTAACTTTATCTACACACATATTATAAATCCTCCATGATGTGCTCAGAAACAATATTTTCAGACAACAAGTTATTTGTTGCAATCCTGGCTGCATATAAAGAAATAAAAATTAGACAAAAAAACCGCGTAACCCACCGGACTGACCGCGACCCGCCGGACACAGCGCGACCTGCCGGACACAGCACGCAACCCGCCTTACACAGCGCCTGATTAACTACGAAATAATAGTATACACTTCAAAACGCGGCATAGAAGGCGCGATACTTCATCGATAACTATTATCGATATGCTCGAGGCCTAGTGCAAATGTAAAATAAATTGCTTTTGTCAATGTAGTGCGGTATGGGCGGGGCAACGGCTGGCTATTCGAACGCACGAATCACGAGCGGACTTTGGTTATTGTGGGTGTGTGCGTATTCTCGTAGTTATTTCGTTTGCGCTAGTAGTTGTAACGTCGAGCGGGGATGCGTCGGCGACAGCGGTTTCGGTACGAATTATGGCAGACGGCCTTTCTAATCTCTTTCTGTGTTCTGTGTGTTCGTCACATTTTTTTTAAACGTCACATTCCCTATTCGCCTATTCTTTAGTCAAATTTGGGTAATAAACACGATGTACAACTAAATATCGCGGACGAAGCTGTGGCGAGTCCACTACTAGTTAAACGATAAGTGTGTGCAGCCTCAAATCCTCTCGTGATCTTGAGGTATCATTTTGACATCTTGGTTTCTTTCTTTTTTGAGCACATTCTCTTTTCTCTGCCGCTCTTATAAATTCTAATTCAGTGTTTTTCAACCGGTGGGTCACGACCCGGGGATCACAAGCCCTTGCTCAGGGGGTCGCAAACCCTTGCTCAAGGGTCGCGGGCGCATGCCAGGTTTTAACAATACCTCATCGTTGAAACCACTGACATAGTATTAATACGGTCATGGGGGGGTCGCCAGATTTTTTATTTCTAAAGGTCATTTGACGGCCGCCTATCCTCCTAAAGCCAACGGTCCTAACTATAGTATTAATTAATTTTATTATTCCGACCCAGCTCTCAACAGTTATGTAGTCATAGCGTACCATTGTCCCACCAGTAGGACTTATTGAAATACCGGTTTTGTTTTCAAATTTCTACCTAATCTAAACTAACATATCCGAATTTATAAACTATCTGGGTTTCTACCATTAGTACTCAGTCAATCAAAATCGAATCGTCCAGAAAGGTATCATAAAAAAAAACCTTTTGAATGTACAATAAAAATTGTCTTAAGAACTTGGGTCTGAATGAGTATGAAAAATTAGTCCTACTGATAGGACCATGGATCAGAATGACTATTGGCCGAATTCAGAAACGCCGCTTAAGCATTTGACTAGATATTAAGTAGTTAAATGTCCCTCAACTACTTGTCAACCTATACAGAAACATCACTGAAACGTAAATTTAATTACCGCTCAATTTGAGCGGCCTTTCTGAATTCGGCCATATGAGCTGTTTGTTGCTTTGGACCTTAGGAGGCCAGACACGAAATTACACAAATTGTAACATGTTCATCTTCGTCAATAGTAATCTCACTAAAACGGCGACTTTAAATGCAGCATTGGACGGTCTTTAAGTATGATTTTGAGAAATGCATTATGAATGTTTAATATTAATAAAAGCGTTTTAGTGGAGAGGTAGCCGAGTGGTCCCAGCTCCCCAACCCGCACTGAGCGTGCGCGAACCCTGTGCTACCACTGCACTTTAAAAAAGTAAATGAATGTATGTGAACTTCGTATGGTTGTTTCCGTGGGTGTGGTTGTGGAGGAGCGCGAGGCCCCTAGTAGGACTTGCCGGGGCCCTGCATGTCCTCGGCGCTGCGCAGCATCAGGTAGTAGCTGTGCACGCACAGGATGCAATACGCCATGAAAGCTGGAATTATAATAAAACATGTGACGCTAACAGTGGGGAAGTTGCATGAAAATCAAAGTGAGGTTTAAACGATTAAATTATGAAACTAAATGTAAACATGTTTTACAGGAAAAAGTAGATAATTTTGACTATTCATTTTGAATTTGATTAAGGGTCAAAATTACGGGAAAAATATATAGTGGTTTAGTTCTGATTTTAATTTTTTTTGGGCGTCCTCATCAAATTTTATTTCTACGATGTTGGTCTAAAAACATTATTTTTGGAAATAATTGCAGATTTCGTTTAAACGCCATACACTTTGTACAGTCTAACGACTGCTGTTACGTCATACAGATATAGTGAATAATATGTTTCCATCGGTAAAACTCGGATTTCAATCGGAAAACGACGGGACCCGAAGTGTCAATTAATTATTGTATTAAATGAGTGACATGATATTCATTAATATGAAACTTTATTATTTAGTGTCAAATGTCGAAATGAAAAATGACAGGTGGTATGATGGGTACTGAAGATAATTGAGAGAGCACGATAAATACGAACTTTTCCGATAAAACACGATGGAAACTAATTATGCACTACATCTGTAGCTGTTGTCCATTTTGTATGGAGTGTTTTTGCGAGTGGTATGAACGACTTTTCAAAGCTTCATAACTCATAAAATAATCAACATAATAATGTTTCACGTACACAGATCAGTTTCTATTACTCAACACTTTCCAATACAAGATGAAAAAAAATTATGCATCTTCCCTCAAAACTAGGATGACCCGTAACGATGATGCGTAACAACACGCAGACACATAAACGCCCCTTACATACATGACGTCATGTCAGTAAGCATTACAACAACAACGACACTGAGCAGTACAACAACAAAGCATACAACGATGGTCCAAAACTTGCGACTGTAGTACAAAATGTTTTTATGATAATCAGTACATTTTAGAGTTCAAGCTTTGGCATACTGAAGTGATCATCGATATAATATATGAAACTATACAATAATTGTCTAAAATCTTGGAACTGTACTCAGGCTGGGATCTAGGGCGGGGGGCCATCGGGGCACGTGCCCCGGGCGCGAATGTCAACTTTATGCCCCGGCTCGGAAAAATAGACTGACTAACCAAGTCTGTTTATGAAATAAAATTAATTTTCGCCTTGGACTGTAGTTCGATGATTGGATCATAGCTTTATGATTATATAGCTTTATATTATTTTAACTTCTAAGTTATTGTTAGTTATTAAGGACGCTTTATTAAACTTATCCATTTCTACTTTTCACTGATAAATATTTGGCCGAATTTTCATTACACAGATTGCGGTAATTCCTGCCAAAGGCGCCACCTGTTTATCGTTGTCACAAATTTACTTAATAGATACACAAAATAGTTATTCTAAAAAGCAAATGCTTAAGCAGAAAATTGTATTCTGCGAAATTAAAATTCGACCAAACGTTTTTCGGTAAAACGAGGGACTTCCACAGCGCGCACACGTGCACTACACTGGACAAGCACTCACCGAACACGAGCAGCCCCTCGAGGAAGGCCACGAACATGTCGGAGCCCGAGCCCGCCACGCCGCGCAGCGCCGACGTCAGCACCACGTACAGCAGCGCGCACACGTACAGCACGCACATTATGTACACGTACGCGCGGAGCACGCTGCAGTGACGCTGGAAACAACAAGTGTGGACGATCATTCGTTTATTTAATAATATTAATATCATTTAATTCAGGTAACAAGGCCCATAACATTTACATTTCCTGGAAATATTGGTTAAGGCAGCTAAGCAAACACCCAGCTTCTAGCCTAAGGAATTTCCTGTACACAATTAAACGCGTGTCGT
This sequence comes from Tortricodes alternella, assembly GCA_947859335.1. Taxonomy (NCBI): domain Eukaryota; kingdom Metazoa; phylum Arthropoda; class Insecta; order Lepidoptera; family Tortricidae; genus Tortricodes; species Tortricodes alternella. The sequence goes on from OX401968.1 coordinate 8,374,755, forward strand.
GCGCGGAGCGGGTCAGAAACGGCAATAAAATGGAAGCCTTCACTTTAGTGACCAGCGGCTGCTGTGACCACAAGACCCGCCCTCATGAAATTGAAAACTTCCATTTTCTGTGACACGCTTACGCTCCGCGCACGACCCGCGTTTCGGTGTGTGGAAGCCTTAAGGCTGGCGTCCACTAGACTCGCCGAGGCGAATCGAATCGAATCGGAATAATTCGCCTCCTATATTTTCTATGCTACTGCGTCCATTAACGATGAGCCGCAGCGCGCCGATTCGAATCTACCGCGCGCATTGCTCGTCAGGAGAATTTCTGCGGCTACGCGTTTTGACTCGACTCGGCGCGCCTCAGTGGACGCGGAGTAGCGGATGAGTGCTTAGCACGGGCTGCCGTGAGAGAGTGAGAAGGCTGCCGTGAGAGACTGAGACCTCAGCATAGGCTGCCATTGACTACTGACTTCGACTCGCTTCGATTCGTCTGTGATGAACACACACGGGAAAAAAGTTGCGACTCGAATCAACGTGGCTCGATTCGACGCGATTCGACTTTAATGGACGCCAGCCTTTAAAACACTTCCTGAAACCAGAGATGAGCAAAATTTATTCGAATAACGAATTAAAATAACAAAATTATTCGCGCATAACGAATAAAAATATCGAATGATTATTATTACTCGGATAAATGGCGAATAGTTTATACGTGTATTGAATTGGCACGAATAACTATTTATTTGAATAATTAACTTTTCTCGAATCATAATATTTAAAAATGACTGAAAGACTGACTGACTGTTTTTTTGTACTAACGGACTAAGCTTACCTACTCATCGTCGTATATAAAGCGCTCTTCTAATAAAAATCGAATAAATATTATTCGTGTTATTTATTCGAATAAAATAACCAATTACTCATGAATTTATTCGAATAAAATAACGAATAACTCATTAGTTATTCGAAAAAACGGATGAATGATTTATTCGCGAATAATAAGATCGTGAATTATTCTTTGTTCGGATATATTCGAATAATGCCCATCTCTGCCTGCAACCTATGAGATTTTGGGACCAACTTTGGACGGATCAATGACGTCTTTTCTTTTGTTGGTGTTCTTGGGCGGTGGTGATCAACTTACCATCAGATGACTCGCATGCTCGTGCCTTCCCATTATATAAAAAAAAGAAAAACTACCCCGGTACGCCATCAGTTTTAACCAACACTGACAAATATATAGATTTTGAAACTTAGCGATAAGACCGCCAAATATTTACCCTGTAACTTATTTCTTTGTTCTTTTCAAATATGTTTTAAGTGGTCTACAATACAGCGTAGCTATAATAGGGTAATATACACTTCAAGAAACAAAAATTGTCCCTTAAACAGACTGCTTAATTTTACGTTTTCTTCACACAGGCCAAAACTATGCCTAATGTCCTACATGCGGATATAGTCCAAACAAAAAAAGGCCTCAGGGTCCTTAACATTCGGGAACAGGAGGGGACAGTTCTGAACCTAAACGTGCGTGCCAATACCTTTCGCACAGCATACAGCAGCATGATCGCCAGTAGCACATGCACCACCGTGACCACGGCGGCGCCGATGGCGATTTTGTACCAGATTGAGTACAGATGGTCCCCGGCGTCTTCTACCGTGCCCACATACGCGCCGGCGTCGTGCGCGAACAGGGAGCAGATTATAAGGAATGATAAAGATGCCAGCTGAAACAGAATAGGGATGTTTCCTGGGTCAAAAAGTAGTCATTCTAATAAGTCCGTCAGTTAGATTATCAAAAAATATTGAACACGTATAGCTTTATCAAATCAATGAAAATTGACAAAGATAACGCGCATCAAATTTAGGGAGTGGGGGCTAATGACGTCACTTAATGGTAAAAAGTGTAGAAATGCGTGACGTCACGCGTAACTTCGACGCACTATATCTTCGTAATCTTTTGTGTAATTGACAAAAGAAAAAATAGGTGTTCAATATTTTTTATCTACACCCATATCATAAAACCGCCATTGGTTAATCAAAAACCGTATGAAATGACCACCGTTTTGACAACCAATTAGGAAAAACCAGTGCTGCGATAAATAAATAACATGACTTCTTTATAGTTTTTAGTAAAGAAATGAGATTAAATTTGGAACAGCTGTCAAAACTCAAGTGGGTCTCTATTCTAGTATCCATAGATATTAAAAAGTTATTGATACGAAACGTCAATTCAGTATATTTTTTTAATATAAACTGCACAATATTTGATCTCGAGTGACGTGAGAATAGACTTCATCCGTTTGTCTATGATTTAAAAAAAATGGTCTTGACGGAAGCTCGTATTTGCCGCCATGTTGACGTTTTGCTGAACGAAAGTAGAATTGTTGTTGAATTGAATAGAAAATGTTGTTTGTAATTTACATTTTAGTTGAAAATATGAATAGTAAGTAGTCTTCTCGGAGTGTGTGTGATGTGAAAATGCGCCGGATATCGGAAATATGCAGCCAAGATTGCAACAAATAACTTGTTGCCAGAAAATATTGTTTCTGAACCCATCATGGAGGATTTATAATATGTGTGTAGATAAAGTTATGTATGCAACTCTGCATAATTGGGCCTTAAAACACACGTGCGATCTTATTATGAAACTCGCCTATCGGCTCGTTTCATGAAAACCGCACTAGTGTTTTAAGGCCTATCATTATGCAACCGTTGCATAAACTACTATTCTGAACCCATCATGGAGGATTTATAATATGTGTGTAGATAAAGTTATGTATGCAACTCTGCATAATTTGGCCTTAAAACACACGTGCGATCTTATTATGAAACTCGCCTGTCGGCTCGTTTCATGAAAACCGCACTAGTGTTTTAAGGCCTATCATTATGCAACCGTTGCATAAACTACTATTATAATGTTAATGATAGACTAATTAGATTTTTTTAGGAAACAAGCCTATTGAATGATTTGGAGTTGTTGGTGTTAGATTCAAATTTTAATCGTTGGCGAATGATCATAATCTTTAGATTAGTTACGACTCTGTTACTTAGATTGTGAAAACAATAAATTCGATCTACACGTGTGAAACTGCGGGGGACAGCTAGTTTATGACATATTTCAGATATGGCGAATTTCCCATGGGACATAATTCCGTTATAGAGTTGTTCCGGTTGAACATTTTTCCCTGTACATGTCAAGTTGCCGTCTTTTTGTTCTAGTTAGACCTTTAATTTCAATTAGACGACAATCGAATTCATTTTCTAAGCAAACTTTCATCGATATCGATTAAAAATTGACATGATTCTGCACGGCTACATCACGACATATGTCAAGTGTCACCAACGAACTACGAGTAGATTACAATAGTGAGTTGAACTGACCAAATGCAAGACTCCGACGACAGACGCGCCGGCTTCGAGCCCCATACAGCAGCAAAACGTCGTGATGTGCGGGAGGCCCATCTCGCTGGTTCTTTGAGGCTGCCTGGAACAAACTAAATGGATTAGCCACGGGATACGGAACGGCGTTCCATCCGACGGCAGTAGCATCGGCATACATCAGTTTCAAACGGATCCTGATCCGACCGACTGACGTGTCGCGCATACACATGTCGTACGATTACGACACGACGACCGAAATGTAATCGTGCCTTTGCTATACATAATAAAGGCAGCATCTACAGATAGCGCGCCTCCCCCGCCGCCCGCGCGCCTCACCTCACGCGCCTGCAGTGTAGTGACGTCCTTGACAGCTGTCTTACGCTTATCGATCGCGTTAATACTCAAGTTGCGGCTCCGTATTATTTTATGTGTTTAGTAATGGCTGATCATAGTTAATCAGGTTCTGTTACAAAAAAAAACGTGTTTTTCTTCATCGCCAAGCACGAGAAATTGCGAAAAATTTTCTAGAAATGTGTGTTGAAGAAAAGCTGAATAATAATGTAACCTTACTTTGAATCATGCTTTCGAGCGAGCAAGCCGTTAAACTGGACATTCTGAAAGAACGGAACGTTTCTGAACGTTGAAATTTATCAACATCGATAATTCTAATTAGTGCACAGCACTATCGCATTCCTTAGAACGGCATTCAGCTCGCGCGCTATCTGTATTGACCATAACACTATGTATGTATGTACAGTTGAATGCATGAATATATATAGGTACGTTACCAAAGTGGCAAAAATATCTGAGCATTCTTATGCTCTGGACAATAAAGTCGTGTTCAGATATTTTTGACCACTTTGTCCGCGTAGATATTTTTGATCTCGACTGTACCAATAGGGTAAATAGGATATTTATTACGAGTATATTATTTTGGACTATGAAATTTATACCTACGTAAGTTTAATTTTAACTAATTAGGGGTCATCCATAAAGTACGTCACACGTTAAGGGGGTAGACGAAGTGTGACATTGTGTGACAAGGGGTGGGAGGGGTCCTAAGTTTCGTGACGTCACATTTCAAAATCTAATACATCAATACATGGGCATAAGGTTTAAACAGTTTTATTGGAGAGTTTTTTCAAATATTTAACAAATATTGAAATTGTAATTGTGTTGTTTTTATCCTTATTCACACTACGGGTCCACGTGCGCAGTAGGTATAAAGAAGCAATATCTCAATAACAATTTTATCGATTCGAACAATATTTTTTGAAATACCCAGGAAAAACGAAATCATTTTCAAAAAATATTGTTTGTTGTATTGGTGTAAATATTGTATTGGCGCGCTATCTGTAGATGCTGCCTTTATTATGTATAGCAAAGGCACGATTACATTTCGGTCGTCGTGTCGTAATCGTACGACATGTGTATGCGCGACACGTCAGTCGGTCGGATCAGGATCCGTTTGAAACTGATGTATGTATGTATATATATATATATATATATATAGGTATATATGTATATATATATATATATATCCTAAAAAAAACAGGAAAAATGAAATCATTTATATATATATATATGGATCGAAAATGGCCTCTCCATAGAAATAGGGACTTAATTTTCTAAGTGCCTATTTTTTTAATTGAAATCGAATCTATACCTCATAATTAGGTAAAAAAATTAATATGGGTCGATTTGGGTGGAAAACCGCCGAGTAATAATTTTTTTACTAAAATTTTGTATGGAGCGTATATGAAAAAACGGAATATCTCGGAAAGTGCACAATTTCCCGTAATATCGTTCCGCACGAATTTAGTACCAATTATCACATGTACAATATTACTGCAAATCTCTTGATTAATCCCTCATCTAGTCCTGTAATAATATAATACGTAATCTTGCAAGCAGTTACTTCAGGAGAGGTTATAGATGTCAACAAATATAAAGATTACGCGCACGATACAGTAAAAAAATATGTACAATTATACAACTGACATCATATGTCCGCAACGGTTCATAAATTACTGGTGCATGGAGCAGACATTATGGCCCATAACGCAGTTATACCGATCGGCAATCTCTCAGAAGAAGAGTAAGAGTACTAGAGTACTCATAACACAAGCCTTTAGAGCTTACTTTGGGACTAGATCGATTTGTGTAAAGATTGGCCCCTGTTATATTATTATTATTATTATTAGTTTTATACAAATCTAAGTATAGGTACGCCCATCGACAGTCAGAGACCCATTTTAGGTCACATGAATAATCTTATGCGTAACTAGTGGACCCGCCACAGCTTCGCCCGCGGTATTTTCCATACAATAATTACAACCCCTTTTCACCCCTTTAGGAATCGAATTTTAAAAAAAATCCCTTAGTGCACCTCTAAGGTACTCGAGGAATATCTCCTCAAAATTTCAAACCTCTAGGACCACCCGTTTAGGCTGTGCGTTGTCTATAAGTGAGTCACGGTACCGTTTTATATGTATTGATTGATGAAAATAATGTCCGTTGCCGCGAGACAAAAGATCTCAAAAGAAGGATATGCCTATCAGTACAATTTCGTGTAACAAGTCTCATAGAAGGTTGTCAAACGGCAGCGCCATGGCTTAACCAGACCCTATTGCTGATGTCTTAGTTCTTACGACGTACATACAAAAGTCTAATATTGCTTGATTTACACGTTATCATATCATTGTGGAGGGTGGGTTCGGTGATGGGGTCTCATAGGCTGTGGAATTGTACTAGATACTTAATTATAATTATAATAGTCTCACTTAAACGGGTGTCATGGGTGGTGGTTGTCATGCAACTGAACGTGGGATGGTGTCAGATTCGCGTTCTGACACCTCAAAAGTAAGCATCACGAGAATTACTTTGAGCTGTTCCTTACTATTTATTTCAATGCCGCGACATCACAGCGATCTCAAGGTTGTCTCAAGCGCTCTACACACCGAATCCGCCGACTCTCATTGGCTTGGGGAAGGCGGCCATGTTATATAAATAACGATTATTTTATAGATAGCAATCGAGAATAGCCACTGAAATTTATAGAAATGAACACGTTGCAATTAACCTAAATACTAAAATAAAATCTGAAAAATAGTATTGTATAGTTTTTAAATCTATTTCTTGGTGCTATGCGAACGGCTCTATAAGAATACTAGTTACTACTACTTATAGCACCCGAGCCAGGGACTAATTTGGTTTATCATTTCCTCCCGGTATCGGCCGGCTCGTACAATGATTAAGATAATTGTATCATGAAGCCTAGTGAACGTCAGCTGCAGCTTGGTGGGTGGGTTGAGCAGCACTAACGTCCCAAACTAGGAGAAAAAAAAATTTTTTTTTGCCATCGCCTCCCGATTTTTCTGTGGTTCTTTACATTGTCATTAATCGAACAGTTCAGGTCTGCCGAGCGAACAAATCATACAGAAATTTTGGCACCCAGCTCCCTAGCTATTATTATAAATACTTTAATGAAACCATTATGTTACAACCACAGGTAAGAAACTTTTTAAGACAAAACTGTCATATTATAAAGCTGGTCATTGTCAACAGTTTTTGAACGCTTTATAGCTTTATAAGAGGATGTTTGATATGGGTGTAGTAGATATGTAGTATTTTCAAAGTAGTCTGTGGAGTGTAGATAAAGCAATAAATAACATGATAATATGATGATCATGATAATGATAATTAAACGATGAATTTTCTACTGAAACTTACATAGGGTAAGTATGCCGGTAGCGCGGCCAGGGTCAGTTAGCGGCCACTTGGCCGGCAACGTCTCTTAAAATTAAGATAATAGAATTAATACGGCCAATAATAATAAAATGTTTGTGGTATGCGATTCTTAAGTAGCCGTGTGATAACAATACACCAAATTTAAAACGGAAGAGTCTACTCAAAGCTGGGAATTAGCCGTTCAGTTTTGGCTTTTAGTCAGTGGTGTGAGAACGTGCGATAATCTAGAAGAAAAATAACAACGCGGCGCTCGGCGTAAAATTAACTGTGGTCATTCTTATTTATTAATCATGAACGTTAGATGTTGATGAGGTCTAATAAAGACTACTAAACGTTCTTTTATGGTTTTTTATATGATTTATGTTTTATTTTTCCTATAAACGCAGTGGCCGGCTTACCGGCATGCTTCTTTTCATTTATTCTAGTATGCGGCCACGTGGCCGTTGACTGACATGATCATGTGAATATTGTTTTTAAATTGGTAGTTAAAGTATATTAATTAGGGGTTGCAAAATTTTAAATATGTTGTTATTAAGTGATAAATAATGTATGGTTCAGTTTGCGGCCACTTTTTTTTTATAAAACCTTGCTAAATTTAACTTCAAAATTGTGTACAAATGTGTGTCCGGAAACCGACACTCAGTATAGGAGCGGTGTGCCAGTTTCTCGGCCAGGGTTAATTAGTTTTTATCTATTTCATATGAACGTTACATATCAATGAATAAGTCTAATATTCAATTTTAAATGTCAGTTTATGGATTTTTTCATGTTTTGTACTTTATTTTCCTATAAATCCAGTGGCCGGTTACCGGTTTGCATTTTATTCATTTATTCTAGTTGGCGGCCACGTGGCCGTTAATAGAAATCAGCTAGCGATTTTTAGGGTTCCGTAGCCAAATGGCAAAAAACGGAACCCTTATGGATTGGTCATGTCTGTCTGTCTGTCTGTCTGTCTGTCTGTCTGTCTGTCTGTCTGTCTGTCTGTCTGTCTGTCCGTCCGTATGTCACAGCCACTTTTTTCCGAAACTATAAGAACTATGCTGTTGAAACTTGGTAAGTAGATGTATTCTGTGAACCGCATTAAGATTTTCATACAAAAATAGAAAAAAACCAATAAGTTTGGGGGGTTCCCCATACTTAGAACTGAAACTCACATTTTTTTTTCATCAAACCCATACGTGTGGTGTATCTATGGATAGGTCTTCAAAAATTATATTGAGGTTTCTAGCATATTTTTTTTAAACTGAATAGTTTGCGCGAGATACACTTCCAAAGTGGTAAAATATGTCCCCCCCCCCTGTAACTTCTAAAATAAGAGAATGATAAAACTAAAAAAAATATATGATTTACATTACCATGTAAACTTCCACCAAAAATTAGTTTGAACGAGATCTAGTAAGTATGTAGTTTTTTAATACGTCATAAATTACGGAACCCTTGATGGGCGAGTCCGACTCGTACTTGGCCGCTTTTTTTTTCTTAACATTAATTGACAGGTTAACTGGTTTTACACTACTCAAATCGGTAATTTACCGATTTATTTTATCGAATATTTTACAAAAACCGGAGTGGCCGCCAACCGGCATTACCGTGGCCGTTAACTGACAAATGTGGCCGCTAACCGGCATTTTAACTACTTTTTAACTTTTCTTGGATTTAATTAGTTGTCACATGCAAGATAACAAGGTACCATTATATTTTCTCGAAAAGACTATATTCTTAACATATTTATGCAAACAAAAACTAGTTTGCCCATAAAGAACACATATTTTCAAGGGTCTGAAGTAGGCAACTCAGCTAAGTGGCCGTTATCCGGCATAACGACCCTATTTAAAGAACATAAACATTTATAATTTTTTTCTTATCAAATTGTCTGCAACTAAAACTTATTAAACTTATCAAGGAATTTAAACACTAGAACATCAGATTTAATTAGACAACAATAGACTTAGGTATTATCCTTGTAAGTCCTAGATTTTTTTTAAACTCAGTAGTGATTTCGTCCTTGTGTACTAAAATAAGAACTAATTATGGAAGTAGTTTTTAACCATGAACCAATTATGACAAAGTTGAAAGAACCAAATCAAGTAAAATGCCAGGTCTTAATTAGTTATGTACAGTAATTTGTACTAAATTAAGAGGTTAAATTAGTTGACTGTGATCCAGACAATTCGGTACTTAAGTAAGCATTTTGTCATACCAAAAAGTGAGTATAATATCAGTCCTAAACCTTGCCCGCTGCTGAATATACAAAAAAAAAGACAAAACATTCATAAAATTGTAAGTAAGTAGTTTATGTTTTAAGTAAGTATTGAGAAAAAACCTAAGCAATCACTAGTTGGAACAAATTCAATTTAATTTCATAATTTACATACATATTATTCCATTTTGATGACGATGCGGATAGCCCAGTTGGTAGTGACCCTGCCTCCGAAGCTAGCGTCCCGGGTTCAATCCCCGGTAAGGGCAAATATTTGTGTGATAAGCACGTATGTTTGTTCCTGAGTCTTGGATGTTTCCTATGTATTTAAGTATTTATTTATCTATATAAGTATGTATATTGTCGTCTAGTACCCATAACACAAGCCTTTAGAGCTTACTTTGGGACTAGATCGATTTGTGTAAAGATACATACACATACACAGCATCAAGCCCGAAATCCCTAATGGGGTGGGCAGAGCCACAAGACTACTTGTAGCCATGTTCGATTAATTAGTCCTAAGATGGTATGATGAACCGTATGGTGACAGGTGATCGGCCCATCGCCCATACAGATAGTCCACCATGTTGGAGAGGACCCGTCCCTTCGTCGACTTTTACGACATGCCAGGATGATAAGCATCTGCACGCATTCTATGCTATTTCTTTACTCCCAGTGCAGCAGAGGAGGTGTGTAAAGATTGTCCTGATTTATTTATTTATCTTTAAGCAGGAAATAACTTGATAATTACATTGATTTTACTTGAAACCTACATAATTGTCCCAAATATTCATAACAGACTGCATGACTCTTAAAGCACCACGTATAGACAGGAATGATCGATTAACATGTTAATTGGCCAAGATTTTGCCTAGATTTTTTTAAAGGTAATGCTTTAATGGTACATTAAATGACTATGAGTGAAATCATTATCATAATCAAGCCAACTCACCGAAAAAAACACCGAACAACAGACTAAAATAAACTCATAAATAATCGATCGTGCTCCGAATGTAATGTAAACAAATGGACTAAGTTACCCAAATAACACTGTCTGACAACACACACCAACTTAAGCTGAATCGCAAATCTGATTTTGTTATGTTTACCACTAAACACACCAGTTCAATTATTTATTGTTCTCTTTCCCAAAGAGAATACCTACCTATAAACTCGCTTTCCTAAGTAGTACGGCACGATCGCTTGGATTCGAGTATTTTGAACGTCTGTGAATGTCATATGTCAGGTTTCAAGGCGCCGGCGATAATACATACAGAAAGAGACAGAGATATATTAAACTATGTGTATAAAAAAAACGAAACATCAATCAAAACGTCACAGTGGACATCATCTTTCACGTGACGTATATACGCTGCGTTTGGTTTTATACCTACATATCAATAATGTTATCAATGTTATGTAGAACTTTAAAAAATTGCATGTGAGGATATGAAATACCCATTCTTCTTAGCCGAGCGGCAAGAAATTAATGTAAAGTATTACTTCCCTATCTAGGTTGTCCCAAGCCTTTTGCGGCTTACCTACGGCAAGAAAAATTTCACAATTTGAAGTATAGATAGAGCTTTATAAGTACTTTACTAGTGGACCCGCCACAGCTTCGCCCGCGGTATTTTCCATACAAACTTTATAACCCCTTTAGGGATGAAATTTCAAAATATCCCTCCTCCCTCTAGTTCACCTCTAGGGTACTCGAGGAATGTCTCCTCCAAATTTCAAACCTCTAGGACCATCCGTTTAGGTTGTGCATTGTCTGTCTATAAGTGAGTGAGTCACGCTACTGTTTTATATCTATTGATGATTATTGATTGATGATTAAAGATAGCAATTATTTAATAAGTGAATTGTCATGCCTTAATTACTGAATTAGACATATAAGCGACTAGCTGTGCCCGCGACTTGCCCGTGGGATTGCAATGAAAACTGTTTGGAAGGGCGGAGAAGGATCCCGGAAAAGTGCACACTACATGAGGGACTAGCGATCAATATAATATCATTGCCAGCGATAAACAAATTCCACGCGAACGAAGTTGCAACCAAAAGCTAGTTTAATCTAAATCCGTCCAGGCGTTCGCGTTTGATTTATGAACAAAAACACAAACAACCAATCATCTTCACATACTTTCACATTTAAAACAGGTATAACAGGTATACTAATCCCTGTATATTAAAAGGGGTATTATATTTCAATAATGTTATCATCCTTACCAATATTATAAATGTGAATGTAAGGTTGTTTGTTACGTTTTCACGCGAAAACTACTAAACCGATCATCATGAAACTTTGTACACATATTCTTGGAGGTATTAGAAGTAACATAGGATACTTTTTATCCTGGAAAATTTAAAAGTTCCCGAGGGAACAACTATAACCATATTCCACGCGAACGAAAGTTTGTTTGTTACGCTTTCACGTAAAAACTATTGAACCGATCTTCATGAAGCTTTGTACACATATTCTTGGAGGTATTAGTAGTAACATAGGATACTTTTTATCCCGGACAATTTAAAACTTCCCGAGAGAATAACTGTAACCGTATTCCACGTGACCGAAAGTTTGTTTGTTACGCTTTCACGTAAAAACTACTGAACCGATCATCATGAAACTTTGTTCACATATTCTTGGAGGTATTAAAAGTACCTAATAAACGATACTTTTATCCCGGAAAATTTAAAAGTTCCCGAGGGAACAACTATAACCGAATTCCACGTGAACGAAAGTTTGTTTGTTACGCTTTCGCGTAAAAATTACTTAACCGATCATCATTAAACTTTGTACTCATATTCTCTAAGGTATTGGGAAGGATATACATAATACTTCTTATAACAAAAAAAGTTAATATTTTACGTAGGGTAAAAAAAAAACATTTTTAACCGACTTCAAAAAAGGAGGAGGTTCCCACATAACTTTTTGACCCGTGAACCGATTTCGATAATTCTTTTTCTGTTGGGATTGTCATAGTTCAGAAATGGTCCCATAGAAAAATTGGTGGGATCTGATGATGGGATCCATGAGGAATCAACAGAACTCCTCATATTTTGTAACCAAGCATATACCGTTTTTGCCATTTTGTAAGATAACTGATGCATTTGCATAAAAACATCATCATTTTCTCAAGCTGGGTTATGATGGAGTCCACGGATTACTACTTGGAACTCTTCAACGATAGACAGTCAACGAATAATGATGACATTTCCTTGTCTCTGTTACTAAGCAACTTGATCTCGTTAAAGCGCATCTGGTAAATCGGAACTGATAGTGGGGTTCGCGAAAGAACTCCTTAACGGTCAACAGTCCTTGCATTCTGAAAGCACTATTTTACAAAGGAAGATGAGCTGTTGACATAATGCTATCGTCATTTGGTAAAAGTGGATATAATGCAACTATATATTAAATCGTATTCACTAAACAGCTAAAAATAAAATTAATTTCAACAAAAACCAAACCGACTCCAAAAACCCTTTGAAAACTAAGAAATAAAGACTGGCCTTTAGTAAATTACCTACAAACATCAGTTATATTTGTTAATTCAGTAATAAATTAAATACATATAAGTCGGTGGCAAGTAAATTAGGTATACAACTATACATCTCCCATACTGTGTTAATTTACTTGCCACCGACTTCGATATATTTAATTTATTGGTAAGTACGATTCTTGACACATAAAAAAAAAGCTAGTACTTAATTTTTTTAGTAAGTACTTATAAGAAAATGCCTGCTTGAGTATGATATTAGTCATGAACACCATCTATAAATACGGACACAAATTCCGATACTTATCTACTACGTGTAGGTACAGAGGGCTTAGCACACTATTTTTTATCGCACACATAAAACATTCATTCCTTTCGCACCCGCATATTAGTTAAAAAGTGACAGATGCTTTATACATACATACATAGCATCACGCCCGAAATCCCTAATGGGGTGGGCAGACCCACGAGGCTACTTGTGGCCAGGTTCGATTAATTAGTCCTCAGATGGTATGATGAACCGTATGGTGACAGGTGATCAGCCCATCGCCCATACAGATAGTCCACCATGTTGGAGAGGACCCGTCCTTTAGTCGACTTTTACGACATGCCAGGATGATAAGCATCTGCACGCATTCTATGCTATTTCTTCACTCCCAGTGCAGCAGATGCTTTATGTGCGCGATAAAAACTAGTGTGCTAGGCACTCGGGTACCGGCACGAAAGTCTAGCAGTGAACTTGCGGTGAACGAAATGTGGTGGGGATATTGCGCATGGGTACGACTGCTCTCGCTCCCGTCATCGTCCCGCTCACTCCCACACGATAACCAATTTTAGACTTCTGCGCAATAATGGTCACCGCTATAGACTTTCGTGCCTTTACGTGTAGGTACCTACGTAGGCAGGTACTTAGGTAGGTACCTTGGTTTAGGTAGCTATATAAGTTTTGATGTGGGTGAGAAAGTACAGGTTTGGTATTTTGATGAAAAAGTAGAGAGTAAGGAAATCAATAACACAGTTCCATTATTTTATTAACTTGTCATATGCTTACTACTAAAAGGCCTAAAGACTAAACCCTCCTCAATATACAGCATAGAAACAAAATTCAGTAGGTCGATTAGGGACCAGGCCCCCAATTCTCGCTGCATTCGAGATCATGTCGATTGCGAGATTATCTCGAAAGCACCAAGAATTGGGGGCCTGGTAGGTACCTAACTGAACACTCAGCTCAGGTAACATTAAACGGCCTTCAAAATAATAATTAAACGTTCAAATAGGTACTTGTAATCGGCGGAAAGATCAAAGGGGGCTTGAGATTAATTATCTTTTTAATACAAATATTGAAGTCAAACATTTTGCGAAAGACATTTTAAAGCCGTTATGTTACCCGAGTGCTCAAAATTACCAGTGACCCGTTTCACAGAGCTACAAGTTATAATTTTACAAGCAAAAACTGGCATTACCGATGACAGGTGCCATACATCTGCTTTGCAGTGCTGCCAGTATTTGCCTGTAACATTGTATAACTTGTAGCTTATACATTTTTTTCGCTTATAAAACCAGCGGCCCTAACATGCAAGACACAACGATAAGTTAAACCCGTGTATCTCTATGACTATCTCCTTCGTCGGCACTAGAGTGAGAGAGACGCACTTAGAGATAAGACGGTTTAACTTATCCTAGTGTCTTGCATGTTAGGGCCGCCGTCAGGTTTAATAGTAGGTAGGTTGTAGGTATAATATTGAAGATTCACTTCCTGGAAAAGCCATAGACTTAACTGTGCCCTGTTTCACGAAGATACAAGTTACGATCTTACACGATAAAACTGGCAACACTGCAAGATGTATGGGATCCTGGTGGGATCCTGTCATCGATGCTGCCAGTGTAGAATGGGTCACTATGTAATAGCTGAATGTAAAGCGAAGTTCCGTTTTCAGGAGCAGGAGATAAGTGGACACCTCACCATAATCATCATTATTGGCCAATATACGTCCCACTGCTGGACACAGGCTTCTTCTCATAGTGACACCATTCTAAAAAGATGCTTGTAAACCAGCAACCTTCTTGGCAATTTATTGCTACAATCGGGCTATCTCCAAAACTTTACACTTTAACTTTTTGTTCCGAGTAATGATGTTATTTATGTAATCTTAATGAGAATAGCGCTAATTGCTGCACTAAATTGCCAAAAAATCTAGCCCGTTTAAGTAATTTTTCGATGCAACAAAACGCAACTTTTCGCACCAACATTTTTTTTAAGTTAACTATAGCACGGAAACTTGCGTTTTAAGCCAGCTATTAATTTAAGTAAGCTCCTAAATATTAAGTTCTAAATAAGATTATCATCAGTTTTGACAGCCGCGTAGATGCGGCCTGAATGCTGGAAGCGTTTCTCGTCCTGCTCATGCATGATCTGCTTGTGCCTACTGTGCACCACCATAATACAGTAGACTGAGATACCTGAAACAATAAAACAACAAATAATGACATTTTTAAAAATAGAATAAATCCAGATAGGTACTTTTGGCAGATACAGAAGGCGATACTTCTTGGAAGGCGCGCGTCGTCAGGAGGTTTCTCTCTTCGGCCCCAACTACCGGTAGCTTGAGGAGCCCTACCCCACTGCCAGCGGCACCCTAGATTAAGACTTTTACAGTGTTTTTATATTTGTACTGCTTTTATATGTATATAGCTGTTATTAGGGTTCCGTACCTCAAGAGGAAAAAACGGAACCCTTATAGGATCACTCGTGTCTCTGCCTGTGTGTCCGTCTGTCACAGCCAATTTGCTCCGAAACTACTGGACCGATTGAGTTGAGATTTGGTAGGTACATTATATGTAAGTCGGTGACCGCAACACGGGCGTGTAATGTAAAGAAATGAATTTTAAACATAGGGGCCACTTTTGATTTGGTTGATTAGAAAATTAAAAAAAATAGTTTTAATAAAGAATAATAACAATATCTTGGACACCAATACACATCGATCTAGTCCCAAACAAAAATTCCCTATATTATACTATGGGTACCTATACTAATAGAATGATACATCACACTAAGGCTAGGCTAGAATATAACTGTGCAATTTCTCTGGTTGCTCAATTACATTGATCGTCAGTAGATAATATTGACGGTCAATATCTAATACTGACGATCAATATAATTGTGCAACCAGTGATATTGCACAGTTATGTAGGTCTGTACCTAGCCTAACATTATAACTGCGTAAGTTTGTGAGTGTGTGCGAGTTAGTTTGTGCGTTGCTTTTTCGTTTGTTACGCTTCAACAGCTGGACGGATTTCGATGAAATTGGGAATGGAGATAGCTTATACCCTGGATTAAAACGTAGGATACTTTTCACCCTAATCCCACCGAAAAAAGTGGCGAGCACCGGATCCACCGTTGTGGGCATGATGGGCATGCCCACAACCCTAATAGACTTGTGACGTCCTTTGTAGGAACGCACTATATCGAGCACGAGCGAGTTAATACTCCGCTCGCACTTGGCCGATTTTCGGGTGGTTGTGACCACAACCTTTTTAAGGGCTGGATCCGCGCCTGCGAGGACAGCTAATACAATTATTATTATGGTTAAATATTCGAGCTCATCACACAAACTTTGCTGCTAGCGGGGTTCGAACCCGTGATCTCTGGCACGGCAGGCAGTTGAACTACCACTGCGCCAGCGAATCACTTCTTTTTTACTTAAAACGCCACACCAGTGCCGTGTGGACGCTTTAGTGTGCTATCCATTATATAATTATCACTCACAAGTCCTGGCCAACTTGACGATGATAAGCACAGCCTCGAAGCCCAGCAGTTCTCCCGTGTCCTGCAGCACGAGGCTGATGCCCGTCAGACACAGCACGAAGTACAGCGCGGCGAGGATGCCCGTCACTATGGTCCAGGGTAGAGTCAGGTACGGCAGCTTCTGTAATATAAAGTGAAGATGTTTACAGGTTCTACTTGGGGTTAAGTCTTGTATTTGGTGGGAACTTCTTGGTTCTGCCCGTTCAATCCAATTAACTCTCAGCAATGCTACAGCCAGCGGGTCACAAGGTCAGAAAAATAACTAAAGAATAGAACGAGGTTGAAAACTAAAACGTAATACGTTAAATAATTATTCAATAAAATATATAAAATTTAGTCTATATTTTGACCTGGGATATAAGTAATATGTCAATATGCTAATTTTGATCAAAATCCTTCCGTTAGTTTTTGTGTGATGCGTGCACGCACAGACAGACTTATTCTATTGTCCGCTTGTTCCAATGTTTTACCAAAATAAAGTACCTTCCTATTTATACAAACACGACCATTCTACATTGCAGTTCCATTACCTATACATAGTCAAGATAATAATATATACATATGAACTACACTACTATAATAACACCGAAATGTTTCTACCTTGTAAGCAGCTACTATAAGCAGCAGAGAACAGAACAGATGAATCAGATTGACTCCAGCAGTGGCCACGTACAGCACCTTCTTGTTCACCGACACTCCTCCGTCACCTCTATACGTCTCCAGCGGTCTGAAGGACACCATCAGGCAGTAGACTGTGAGCTCCACTAGCGCCCATACCTACCACAACATTCAGAATCAAAAAGGGAAACTGGACAAAATACGACATGTACCTATACACCTAAGGCATGCAGCGGCCCTAGCATGCCAGACACGGGGATAGGTTAAACTCGTTTATCTCTCTGACTATCTCTTTCGTCGGTGCTAGTAGAGATGCACTTAGAAATAAGACGGTTTAACTTATCCTTGTGTCAACCTTGCTCGGGCCACTGTAGTGAAATTTTCAATATTTGTTAATTATTAATGATTATTCCATCGATGTATTTTAAGAAACTCACAATCGTACTACACACCTGCCTACATAAATACAGGCATTATACATATAGGTAAGTAAGTTACGAGCATATTTTATGGCTACGCCCATTTTGGGCAGTCTTGTTAAATCATTATGGCTTTCTTGAGTTTCATTTGTATTTATGAGTCCATCTTGTTGTATTAGAAAATGTCACTTCATATTTAGTAAACAAGAACTTTGTTTTCTGGTGTGTTATGGCGGATATGATAACAACTATCACATGTGCAAGAAGGAAAAATTCCCTTCGTCTGTGAATCTGTAAATAAAGAGCAGCTAAACTAAGATAAAACATGTTAAAAAAGCAAAGGTGCAAATTTAAAATTTTGTTGTGGGCTCCTCCTGACTAAATTCAATTAGCAATGATGCATTTTAAACGTTACTGCTACTTTTTATAGGCGCTACATTATTTAGTACCATTCAAACCAATAAATATTTTATTACAACTTGACAAAAACAATTGCCAATCGCTTTAGATCTAGAAATAATAAATGTATTTTGTACATTTGTAAGTCATGATTACGGAATCACTATAGTGACTGATGATTTAAAAATGCCAAAGATATCATAACATTGAGTGTTTCGTATATACATTCGTTATCTTAACACACCTCAACCGCTGCGAACTTAACCATTGAATGTTGGTTATTTCTTGTCGTTTTTCTCTTCGAAAATACTCAAATCTTTTAAGTTGTTATTTACCTGCTTAAATGACAGTACAGTAGGCATGTGTACCTGGAGTCACTTATCCTAAAAAACAATAGAAGATAGGTATTTAGGTACTGAGAATCAAAGCAATACTTACCGAATACAAATACGCAATGATTAGCGTTCCAGTTTGTAAACTCGCACAAAAACAACACCTCTTCAACATGGGCACGCTCATCTTTTCAAAAACACTACCGAATTGTCGCTGTTGGAGACACACAAATTATTAACGTAAACATTAGGATGTTTGACGACGTGTACGCCGCCGCTATCCGAGGCCATGATTTGCAATGATAAGGCGCTACGAGGAGATATGGACATTATCTTGTGATATGGCTGGTTCCGGTTATCGCTGGGTGATGGTACCTACTGTGGTCAGAGGCGTAGCTCGGTAACCAAAGGCTGCAAAAAAATAAAAAAAAACCGGCCAGGTGCGAGTCGGACTCGCGCACGAAGGGTTCCATACCATTATCTGTGATCAAGCAAAAAAATATCACGTTTGTTGTATGGGGCTCCCATACAACAACCTTCCTTCCTTACCAATATCCCTTTAATATTTGTTTTTTTTTTTACTTTTATTTTTAATTTTTAAAGTGAATAATTAACTAAATATTCTGTGAATATTTCTAGTGTCTACCTGTTGCCATTATCAATATCGAGCAAAAACGAGCAAAAAAACTACGTTTGGTGTATGGGAGCCCCCTTAAATATTTATACTATTCTGTTTTTTAGTACTTGTTGTTATAGCGGCAACAAAAATACATCATCTGTGAAAATTTCAATTGTCTATCTATCACGGTTCATGAGTTACAGCTTGGTGACAGATGGACAGACAGAAGGACAGACGGACAGACCATTTCGAAGGTGGGAGAATTTATAGCTGATCAATACGAGGTTTGCTGGTCAGGCAGTCGCGGATCCAACCGTCAAAAAAGGTTGTAGCCATAGCCACCCAAAAATGGGCCAAGTGCGAGTCGGAATATGAACTCTCATGGTCGATATAGTGCGTTCCTACAAAGGACGTCACAACGAAAATGAAAATGAAAATGAATGAAAATGAAATGGATGGTCCGAGGGCACCTGAGCTCGGGGGCCCGGTGCACGGCACCGTCTAGCCCTTACACGCATATTTAGTTAAAAATGTGTTGAATTTTTGTTTATGTTATTACTGTGTAAGCTACTATTATAGTATCTAAAGCAGTTTTTGATAAAATGTTTATGGCAACATTCACTTGAACTTCCCTTCTTGTTCTTTCTGTCACTCACAGAGTACTTTGTTATACTAGTAACTGTCACTCTGTCTGTCTATATCAAAGAGTATAGTAAGGGCCGTCCTTTAATCACGTGATCTTTTTTAAGCATTTTTGAACTCATGGTAATGGTACTGTTCTTTTACCACGATACTGAAATCCACGAAATCTCTACACAATGATGTCTACAGTTTTATACAAATCTAAGTATATAACGATAAGCAAGCGAAAGTGGCTCTTTCGAGACGATATCATAATATTTATCAACTCTCGGCGAACAGACTTTACGGTGGTGAAAAAAGGCGCGGACCTTAAGTATGCGGATCTTATTGTAAAACTGGGACACGCTGATGGTATGGACAAAAGTGCGTCATGGCCTAACTCAATGTTTTACAACAGGGCTCACCAATTAGTTTCACTCAGAGCCCTATTACGATTTTTTCAATAATTGGGCAACTTTGGCGTTCTCTTTTTCGAGCTCGTGGGTTGAACTACACTACAACGCAAACGAAATGAAAAATATATAATAATATCTCTTGAATAGTCGTATAGTTTATAGCGGCCTCGGAATTCTGAAATATGTATGGAATATGTAGAAAAAAAATCCAAGGCAAAACCATAAAACTACTAAAAACGCTAAGAATTAACCGTAAATATCTCTTTACTAAGTTAATATTTTTACGTAAAACTTATATCAGAATAATCGTTAGTTTATAAATAATTGATTATACAGCTTAAAATAAACGTAATTACAACTCCCAAATTACTACATAATGCGATGTGTTGGCCGCCCGAATTCAGTGCCACGCCGGCCGTTGATGAAGGATGTTGATGAAGGTATATCCGCCCACGCCGTTCGACAACGGCGCGGACCCGCGTTCGCGCCGCAAACGCGCCGCAACCGCGTTTGGTTTGCCCCGGCCTTTAATGACCATCGCAGTCCGCTCAACATGTTATAGAAAATAATATTTATTAAACAAATGTAATTACGGAAATAAAAAAGGTGTTTGTTTACATATAAATGAGAAAAATGACATTTTGTGTTGCGGACTATCTGTTTGAAGTTTGGAGTAAAATTGGTGCAAGCTTTTGACATATCCCTGCAAGTGCAAGTAGCTGTGTTCTCGCGGTCCGCACAAGATGGGTCTGCGCTGCGGTCCAGATGCGGCCCGCGATCCGCCATTTGGTGACCCGTGTTTTACAACCTGTGGGTCGCGGACCTGTGCTCAGAGGGTCACGGTCGCAAACCCTTGCTCAGAGGACCGTGGTTGCAAGCCAGGTTTTTCAATGCCTACCTCGTCGTTCAAACCACTGATATAGTATTAATACGGTCATGGTGGGTCGCCAGTTTTTTTTTTTACTTGAAAAGGGGTCGCGCTCTAAAAAAGATTCAACAACACTGGCCTAACTTAACCAAAATCTCCGCCTCCCAGTTCCCTCACTAAAATAAAACCGGTCAAATGCGATTCGGACTCGCGCACTGAGGGTCCCGTACCTACTCATGAAATCAAACGAGGGGTACCTTCCGTAAGCTCGTATATTTAATGCAACCCTGGCGCGGTCCAAGGGGGGGGGGGTCACAGGGGACATGACCCCCCCCCCCCAAATTGTACTCGTTAAATTGAAAAAATCTTCTAATAATTTACGAAATAAAAAATTCTTAAAATAAACTCTAATTTACTAGACATAGGTATTTTTGCGTCTCCGTTTCAGCTTGGACAAGAATGCTTTTGTATGTCCAGCGGATGTCCGTCGGCTGTCCGGCGTCTGTCCATTTGTTCTCGTCTACAGGTCGCAGTTCTCAACCGATTCTCGTGAAATTTTGTGAGTAGGTTCGATAACTATATAAATTTATTTTGTCGATTCAGTTTTTCGAAATTATTCAAAATGGCGGATATATGGGGATTTTTGCAATTACAAACTTATTTGCGGTGTTGGCAAACTGACCCGACCTATATCGATGTATGGGGTTAACAGTTTTCCAACGGAAAAGTTAAGTTTGTCGCGAGGTCTACAGCTCACGGAGCCACTAGTATTATTTTATTACCCTCCAAAATTTCACGCTGCGACTGCGCCTGTAAAGTGTGATACGAGCTTGTAGGTGATCACTTTTTACTTTACTTTCTCAAATACTATAAATATCCGGAAAACACAAAGTTCCACGAAGAGAGTAGTGTAGAGTTGGTGAAGTTAGAGCTTGTAGAGTTAGGAGGTGTAGAGTTATTTCTTCATGAGATCTAATAACTTTTTAACAGTGCGAGCCGTAATGGTCTCGTCTTGGTAACATTTTACATGACAATGTGTTTGGTGGGATTTATTATATCGGCATTAATGTAGTCTCACACGAACCGAGAACTTAGGGCCTAGCACACTAGCTTTTATCGCGCATATAAAGCATCTGTCATGTCACTTTTTAGCTAATCATGCCATGCAAAACGGATGAATGCTTTATGTGCACGAAAATATAGTGTGCTACGGGGACTGGGCTTCTGTCACACACAGAAAGCATTCGTCCCTTTCGCACCCGCACGTTAGTTAAAGAGTGATAGATGCTTTACGTGGGCGATAAAAGCCCTCTGTACACAATATGTATGTTTAAGTATTGTGTTCTATTTTGTTTTAGTTTAGTTTCATTTTTATGTTTAGTTTAGTTTAATTATGTATTTTAATTTATAGTTTAGTTTATGTAGTTTATGTTGTATAATATGACTTCTTTTAAATAAAAGACTGTAAGAATATTGTTTGGGAGCTTACCTTCAAAACGTATGCTGCTCGAGCCGCTGTCACTGTCATCTACGACAGACTGTCAAACACACTGAACTGACTGTGCGTACTCACAGAGGCAGGCTTCGATTTGAATAAGCAATTTTTTGGTATCATATTTGGTCTCATAGTTATCATAACGACTCGTGCGTCCGAATCTCACTTGGTTTAAGTTGTCACAGTTACAAATTATACCTCATTTAAATCTAATAAATTACCTACGCAACAGTTATATAGTTAAAACTATTACAGAACTCATAGGTCCCAGTGAAGTTTTAGTGCATAATAATGTATCGTCTAATAAGTAATTAAAATACAATTCGTGATTCAGTTTCACAAGTAATTCATTAATGTAAGTACACTTTTTGCTAATGTGGTTTCCTATTTTGAAGTGTCATAAAAAGTGCATTATTATATACGGTCGGTTCAACTGCCGCCCCCTTAATAACACCAAATTATGAAAATACACATTATTAAAAGCCTTTACCATATGATAATAATTTTAGACAGAAGTGTGATGTTTAAGCGAGCTATTCATTTGAATACAATTATTGGAATAATAATAAGGATAATTTATTTACTTAATTTATTATTTATTTATTATTTACACATGAAAGCTTACAGCTATAAAAGACAAGACGCTGATATGGAAGAAAAGGAATCCAATAACTATGTTATAGCAACAACCATAAAAAAGAACAATCCACAACTACTTGAGTAGGTACTTTTCTAAACTGACTACAAGTTGTCTTATGCCAATTTGTCAAACAAACATACTGTCAGATTTGTATTAATAGTGGATAAAGCTTGTGATAAAGTCAACAGACTGATATGGAATCAGCGTGATAAGATCCTAAGTTCTTATCAATGGTTGCAAGTTCAAAGTCAAAACAAGGGAATTGTTTATGATAGCATTACATATTAGGTCTGGTGACATTCCCTAAAACATAATCGCTCGTTTAAAAATAAAAATAAATAATGTGAAATACAAATCCATTCCAAATTCAACTTTAACGCGTTTGAGTAAAATTTAAAACAAAAGTGAATTTCATTTTGACTTGTTTCCTTTTATTTTTAAGCGTGCGTATGCATAATAAAACATATAACCTAATACATTTTTTAAATGGAAGTATTAAACGAGCTAAAATCAGTACCCTAGTCACTGGAACCTGTATAATGGTGAAGTAATACCAACCTAACCTGCCCACTGTCAAGAAATTTTATTCAGAATGATAGATTTGGGAGGAGTAACCCATGAATTTGGGCTTTTGTTGTGTGATAATTACACTTTTTTAAATCAGTATTGAATTTTATATACATATAAGTAAGTACTGAACTGAAATTCTTCAACGAGTATAGCACTAAAGAGATAAGCTAAGAAATGAAGCTTTGAACTAAATCACATTTCAACAAATCTGTGAAATGCGATTGTGATTTTGAAGTTGGCCACTCGAAAAATCGCTCGAAGCTCTCGCTATTTAATTGCTTTTCTATAGAGGTAAAATGGAAATAAAAATATTGCTATACGGAAATAATGCTATTAAGAAAATATCTATTCAGCTCACACAAATTTCTTTATACAAAAGAAATTTGTTTGAGCGTAAATAATTGAGAGTAAATAAAAAATTTTTGTTTCCAAAAGTATATAAGCGGTCACGCTTAAATGAGTCTTCGCCCGCGCGGCACAGGGGCCCGGGGGCAGGACGACAAAGGGGCCTGAGAGATGTGCGGGCGGCGTGAAATGAATGAAAATAAAAATGCGCCTGCCGCTCGCACCTCTCTCGGTCCCTTTTGTCGCCTGCCCCCGCACCCCTGTGCCGCGCGGGCGAAGACTCATTTAAGCGGTCAACCTATAGAAACATACATTATAACAATTATACAGAGTCCCACACTAGACGTTGCCTGTCCCGTGGGGGAGACAGCATGGTTAACTAAGATATGTTTATCGGCTAACAGCTAAAGTATTTATTAACTTTTGAATTGGAATATTTCAATTAGTTATATGAAGTATTCAAAGTATTTGAGTTATGTATAAAAGATTGCATAAACTACCAGAACTTCAAGCTGAGCATTCTATTACATTGGATAGTTTTCTTTACAGAATGTATTTAATATCTTTGGTGAGTATGTTGGACGCTTGGCCAAGTTTTAATTAAATAGTAATTACTCAATAAACAGCAGCTTATTCAATTCAAGGTCTGCCATGATTGGCTCTAAACAAAATGGATCTTAAGACCATATGAGAAAGTTTATAATGTCTTGAACAATATTAGACTTGCATCGTTTTATCACTTCATTTGTTACATGCGAGGGCTAAGTCGTGTCGTTTGAAGTAAGTATAGTCAATATAATAAATAACTACCATTTATTGTTTTTCGAAGAATTCTCCGCGATATTTAATACACTTTTCCACGCGTTCGAACCAGTTTTTAAAAGATTAATTCCACTCTGAATTGAGCGTGGCCAAAATGGCCGATTTGTATGCGTCAACTGCTTCTTCGGGTGTGCTGAAGCGTTGACAACGGAGACTGCTTAATTTTGGGGAAAGTAAAAAAATCGTTAGGGCTTAAGTCAGGACTGTACGGCGGATGATCTAAAATTACATTTAGGCGGCTCAAAGACGACGTTGTTTGGCGGGCGGTGTGCGAGCTTGCATTATCATGGTGCAGCATCATACGACGTCTTGAGTTTTTGTAGTGGTAGAGCCAAACAGTAATCCTCACTATATGATTACTGTTCGAATGGGCCGGCTCGACCGGGGTAGTACCACACTCTCACAGAATATCGGCGTAAAGTAATAGCTTGCTATTGCGTTTCGTACGGTGAGTGACGAGATCCGGAGGCCTTTTCCCTCATCCCCATCCCATCCCCATTCCCCATCCTCCCTAGACTGGTAGACTGGCAGCGCATTGGCAGCACCTCCAGGTGTTGCCGATGTCCATGGGCGGCGGTGACCACTTTCCATCAGGTGGGCCGTCAGATCGTTTGTCAGTCAATTGACATAAAAAAAAAAAATTGTTTTTTCGAAACTGTCAGAATTAACCGTCTTTCGATCTTCTAGCACAATAGCGGCGACGTGACCCCCTTCGCCACAAACGAGGCAACCATTTTTTTTTATTGCTCCGTGAGCGTATGATCTTGTTCGGTTTCGGTTCACCTTGGAAGACCCAGACAGTTGACTGCTGCTTGGAATCCGGATCATAAGCATATATCCGAGATTCGTCACCACTGACCATATCGTAAACATGTTTTGAATCTCTTCGGTTGAATCGCTGCAGAGTTGTGCGACACCATCTAACGCGGGCTGCTTTTCGGTCGTCGTTAAGCAAATGTGGTATCCAACGGGAGATCAGCTTTTTTACGCCGAGCTCTTCGTGTAGGATTTTTTAGATAGTTGTCCCTGAAATGCCCACAGAAGCCTCGATTTCACGGTATGTCACGTGGCGATTTTCGACGATTAGCTGCCGCACGGCGTCGACATTATCTTCTTCTCATAGTGTTATATACAGAAGTCATCTCCACAAAACACTGAAGTCGCGTTAATCCTCTTTGAAAGTTGTAGAAAATTATCGCACGCATATTTTCCTTCGATATTTCCTTTTTTTACAACCAACTTGTCACCTTTGTACAGTACAGACGCTACAACAAAACTATTCGACTAATAAAAAAACATTATTTTTTCTCGAAGGGCGTCAGAGCGTAATGTGGAGTGCGCGGATTATGACTGCCACTGCACTCAACTCCTGAAAAATGACTTCATACGAGTCCAAATAATTAATCTTATAATGTGCTGTATTTGATCTGGAGTCTGGTCGTTGGTTTTTAAGGGCCTTAGTTTTGGCCGTTGATGGTTACGTTATTTATTTTTATTGATTCCAGATGGCGTTGATGGCGAAGCGGTGGTACCGCTCCCGACGGAATGTGGGCGTTTTGTGCACAGTAATCTGCGTATGCGTTTTCTATTACTTCTGGCTGAACACCTCACTCAGCGAGCCAGATCTGGATCTCACAAGAAGGTAATAGTAGCTACATACTGAATCTCAGCTAAAGGAACTAGACTACTACAACATGCGAGAGAGTCGCTTTTCGCTCAGTGTGTCCACGTCAAACTATCGAAGGCTTCACACCAAACGCGGACAATATGGGCGCACTGACCGATAAAGGAGACGTCCCACACGTGCTGGACGGGATTTGTGTTGGTATTCATATTCATTAAACCTGCTTGAGCATCCATTATCATAGTCAGTAGTTTCGATTAAGTATATACAGGAGCACGATTATCTATGAATGATTTTGATTTTTAGAAAGCGACTAGTAATAGTTCTATTTTTGGTATTTGGGTAAATCCAAATAATTTTTCTGTATATAGGAACGTGGCATTGGCATATGTTACGTTTACTTTTATAACCGGAAAATCAACGACGATGTTACAAATAACTGGAATATATTTGGCGGAACGATTCGTGACGGATGCCACTGCGGCCCTAGCAAGGTTAACACAAGGATAATTACGTTAAACCGTCTTATCTCTAAGTGCGTCTCGCTCACACTATTAAAGTCTGTTCACCGAGAGTTGATAAACAAAGAACAGGGGTTCTTAACTCATTACAAATAGCGGCCCGCTAATTATTTTTACTGATGATAATAGAAATGAAAGGGAAAAAACTATATTTTTTCATAGAATATAATAATTGGATAGCCTGTAATGTGTCCCATTGCTGGCATATCATCGGACGACGACCATGACGAAATCTCAGAGTCGGAGGAAGAATCAGAGTCGGTGACGCTTTTATTATCAAACGTTCAATTGCTTCGTCAAAAACAACACACATACACCTAAACGACACTCGAAGCGTATTCCTGAACGGAATGGCGCGGCGCCACGCATGACAACAAATGCGTCCCTCGTACCACGAAACTCAGTGCACGTGGCGATAAGCGACGCCCATCATACAGTTTGCGATAGGTAAGCGACATGGCAGTCGCTATTTCGAGACGATATCATAATATTTATCAACTCTCGGCGAACAGACTTTAGTGCCGACGAAAGAGACGGAGAGCGAAACGGGTTTAACTTATCCCCGTGTCTGGCATGCTAGCTATGCTTGAGCCCATGTATTGTTGCTATTACCCGTAACCGCTTGTAGGAATCAATCACAAAATATCATTTACCATATACTTATCATAGACCATATATTCTTGACTCAGCATGGTCGGTCGACCCCCGCTGCCATCAGAGTCAAAAAACAGGCAGGTTAGGGAAACGCACCAATCACAGCGCTCTATAAAACACCGCGCGCCCCGCAACTTTGGCAGCTTTATTTGCTAGTAAACGTTAGGGGCTGATTACACTTTGATTAGTGATTAGCAGAGGCGAAGCGTGAGGGTAAGCCGGTACATAATTTCTTAACTCAAACATTATTATTATTATTATTAATTACTTCTTGTATTAATATAATAATTGCATATTACATATTTTTTTATGTAAATACAAAATTTAATGAGTAATTATATAATGTTTAGAACGAGAAATGATACACTGGCTTACCCTCACTCTTCGCATCTGGTGATTAGTGCGAGTACTTACATTTATAGTGATCAGTACTAAATGTATGCACTCGCACTAATCACTAATCAAAGTGTAATCAGCCCTTTAGGCTAAGCGGTGTGTTTAGGATATGTGGTCTGTGGGTACATCTCTATGTCGCTTGTTTCCATATGCTTTCCTTTCTTTCTCTTCTATAGTGTAGTCTTTTTTTTAGGGTTCCGTACCCAAAGGGTAAAACGGGACCCTGTAACTAAGACTCCGCTGTCCGTCCGTCCGTCTGTCACCACGCTGTATCTCATGAACCGTGATAGTTAGATAGTTGAAATTTTCACAGATGATCTATTTCTGTTGCCGCTCTATAACAACAAATACTAAAAAACAGAATAAAATAAATATATAAGGGGGCTCCCATACAACAAACGTGAATTTTTTTGCCGTTTTAATAGATAATGGTACGAAACCCTTTTGTGCGCGAGTCCGACTCGCACTTGGCCGGTTTTTTTTACATGAAAGAGACGGATGATTAAAATGCCCCTTCAAGACCTTTTAGCTCACCATCAGTTTATGAGCGGTGTATGAGGAAAAATCTACCAAAAAGATCTGTCAATTTCATTTCCATAACGCAATATTGTAATTGGGCCTTTTTTTCCTGTCTGATATCTGGCGAAGAGCCAACCTTAATACTATATTTACTGAAAGACGCTACTTTTACCGACCGGAGCGTAACAAATCAAATACCTATTTACCCAAATTAGTTTCATATTCTCCACACTGTTTACGATTGGCGAAACGGATATTTAAAAATGCCTCCGTTAAATATTGAAGCCTTGTTAATATACAATCAATAAGTAACTAGGTTCTGCCCGCGAGTTCGTCCGGAACTTGTGAATGTTCCGGGACAAAAAGTCCCTTTTGTCCTATTTTAGGATGTGAGGCAGGTCTCACCCCGCAATTTAGGCACGCTCACCAGTCGGACAGCTTGGAGCTGTTAATCGCAGTAGGTTGCCGCTCGCTCGCTGGCCGATTCGCGCGGCATCAAGTAGCCTGGATGTTTAGTGTTGTTTGGTGACGCCGATAAAAAACCGATCCGTTCCATACATGATTAACTGAAATTTCCAATGTTGCTTTATATACCATAGACTTCTTATAGGTTTTCCTGTAATCTATAGGTAAAGAACTATTTTTTGTATTTTTTTCAAAATTTTAGGCCCCGTAGTTTCGGAGATAAGGGGGAGGGGGGAATGGTCAATTTATGCCTATTTTCCTAAATAACTTCCAAACCATTTATTTTTAAATTCCAAAAAAAAACATGTTTAAAATCCTCACAGTAAGCCCTTTCATTTGATATGTCACATGATATAGTTTGCGTAACTTTTTTTTAATGTTCTGATTTGCCCCCCTAAAGTGGCCCCCATGTTCAAAATTAATTAATTTATGTTACGCATCCCTGTTGCTGTCATCAATTTACATATATATTTGTATACCAAATTTCAAATCAATCGGTCCAGTAGTTTCGGAGCAAATTGGCTGTGACAGACGGACAGACAGACAGACAGACCGACAGACACACGAGTGATCCTATAAGGGTTCCTTTTTTCCTTTTGAGGTACGGAACCCTAAAAACACAAATATCACTACATACTTGTCTATTTACCCTGTTTACCAAAAGCTACCAAGTCTTGTGAGAATCGGAATGTTAATATTGCAACCTTCTCTTACACGGGTATATCTGTTACACCGTTATTCAATACCGTGAAATGTTACTGAAAATAATTATTTTGAAACTGTATAAACACGCTTTGTTGTGTACACACACGGCCTTCATACTCTAAAAGGCAGCCTCGGCGGTAGTCAAATTATTCTGATGTAAATAGTTCGTAGAAAAGTGAAACTATGACAATATCGTGCTTTAGGTACATATCGACGCTGGAAAAGCTGAGTGAAATTCTCAAGTGTAGTCTGTTTAGATTCTGCATCTGGTGTATTTATTATGTGTGTACAGCAGCAATATTTTGACGTAATTGAGGTTTTTTCAAATAATTAAAAAAAAACCATTATGACAAAATATTTCCTTAAATAGAAATATAAATTATTTCTTTCGTATTACACACTTAAAATACAGCAGATAGAGAACTTCAATAGACTACATTTGAGGATTTCACTAAATTTCACTTAAATTATCGAGAATAACGAGAAAAGTGCGACGTTAATAAATTAACGTTATAGTAGGGTCAATGAAAGTTTAAAATGGACATTTCACAAAAAAAAATACTCCTTGATTGAAAAAATTGCCTCCAGATCTTGAGGTGATAGGCGACTTATAGCGATCCGGTATTTTTAAATAAAGAAGATACCACTATCGCATCTAAAGCAGTTTATGAGTGAATGAATGAGTTGGTAGAGAATGCGTCAAGAAACTAAGTCCACCCTTTATACTCTGAGTTGGTATTATTACTATGCAATAAAGTTTGAATAAATAAAATGCTAAACAACTTATTCTTTCTGTCAGTGAAGAAGGAGCTTCTCTTAAAACAAATAAGTAAGTACAAGTTAGATATCATCATTCATCATCATTTCAGCCGAAAGACGGTGCTCGCATCTAGCAGATACGCGCGAACATCGCCAGGTCGCCGGTCAGGCATGTGGGTGGTCTGCCTACACTGCTTGTTCGGGTACGCGGTCGCCACTCCATAACTCTTCGGCTCCATCGGCCATCTGTTCTACGTGTTAAATTTGTTCTAACTCCTTTCTCATGTTTCTTTGCACAGCAATA
Source organism: Tortricodes alternella (assembly GCA_947859335.1). Taxonomy (NCBI): domain Eukaryota; kingdom Metazoa; phylum Arthropoda; class Insecta; order Lepidoptera; family Tortricidae; genus Tortricodes; species Tortricodes alternella. Next base: position 8,405,487 of record OX401968.1, read on the forward strand.
GTTGGAGGGCCAGAATGGAGTGAAATCACTTAGGTGACTTTATATCTCTTCACACTGCTGCCTTACTCACCCCATTTCGCAGAAATTTTTATTGAGATGCAGATATTGCATAATGCCCATTAAATTAATGGAAGACATACGTATATTGTCGGCAGGCAGTAGGATCTCACAGTTGGTCTATTTTCTTGCTGCTAACGCAAATACTAAGTATGTAGTGTTTCTTCTGGGCTAGTTATTTCTCGTATTCTTCCATTTAACTTCTCTATCTATCACTATTCGCCTCTTAGCGTGATCGTTTCGGTATTTTTATGTGCGTAGTTATATGGCGCGCGCGCACGGAAAGGAATGGGTAAGCAAGTTTTAATATTTTTTTGTGTTTTAAAATAGGTTAATAATAGTCTTCTTCCTTTTTAGGGTTCCGTACCTCAAAAGGAAAAAACGAAACCCTTATAGGATCACTCGTGTGTCTGTCTGTCTGTCTGTCCGTCTGTCACAGCCAATTTGCTCCGAAACTACTGAACCGATTGAGTTGAAATTTGGTATACATATGTAAGTCGGTGACCGCAACACGGACGGGTGACGTAAATATATGAATTTTAAACAAGGTAGTCACTTTTGGGGGGTAAATTAGAAATTTTTTAAAAAAAGTTACGCAACCTATATCGTGTGACATATCAAATGAAAAGGCTTATTGTGAGGATCTTAAATATATTTTCTTTTGAATTTTAAGTAAAATAGTTTAGAAGTTATTTAGGAATATAGGCGAAAATTGACCATTCCCCCCGTTATTTCCGAAACTACTGGGGCTAAAAATTAAAAAAAAATACTAAAAATAGTTCTTTACCTATAGATTACAGGAAAACCTATAAGAAGTCTATGGTATTTAAAGTAACGTAGTAAATTTGAGATAATCATGTAAGGAACGGAACCCTCTCCACGCGAGTTTAACTCGCACTTGTCCGGTTTTTTTTTTCACCCGCAACACGAGGAGAATCACGGATGCGTTGCCGGCCCTTAGAGAAAGGAGTAGGCTGACAAATGGCCCACCTGATGGAAAGTGGTCATCGCCGCATATGGACATCTGCAACACCAGTGGTGCTGCCAATGCGTTGCCAGTCTAGGAAAGATGGGGATCCTCTTTTACGGCCTGTCACCCACTGCTAATTGTAAGGCAGTCTTGTGCACGCCACTCTGAGGTTTTGGATTGGACTATTCGTCCATGGTTTTCCCCATTACCTATGTAATGTCATCTGATCATCTGGTTGGTTGACGACTGATGATCCTAACCACAATACTTGGTCCAAAGCATATACATACGATTTCACCGTTGTTTAACGTCGGGTACTATAGTTACTTGAGGGCTTTATGGTGGCTTTATGGTCTATTCAAAATGAAAAAATCGTATTGGTGGATCTTTTTTTCGCTCACCACTTATTTTCCTCGTACAGCTCTTGTGGAAAGCCCGCCTTAATCCCGTATCTGCTTACTAACTATAAGTAAAGCGCTTCACCTAACAACGTAGCGCCTGCAAGGTAATAGCATACTAATCCTGCATCACCACCTTTACCGCAACCATCCGGCCGATGTTGGATCGATCAAATATATCTACCTCGATGATCCTGTTCGATTTGGCTGATAGTCGGATTGCACGCTTGCATTTATTTCCGCTATTTATTGTTTTAAGATCACTGCTTCTTTTTGTTTTGCATGTAACTACTAGATCTTTCTTCCCTTTTAATATTGGCCATATTAGAATTTATTTAAAAAGGCTTGACGGTTTCCGACCTTCAACTTACACAAATGAACGCCTTTAACTACCCGGCTTTTATGCAATTTTTCATTCTTTATTCTGTTTTTAGCACCTTGCCTGACATTCTGTTGCCTAGTGTAGATCTAGCAGTACCTAGACGTAGCTTCAAAGTGGTCCAGGACCTGCCCAGTAAAGTGTTAGAACCTACCAGTACTAATAACAGGTAATGAGTTTTGCTTTTGCTTGTTTTCGGTCTATCTAATTTTTAATTTTTAGTTATTGTTTAAAGATGACATTACTGAGTTATGTGGTGATCCTTTCACGTACGTAGCAACAAAATTGCCAGGGACATTTTCAATTAGCAGTTAATATCGTCACCAAGACTTATACTCATGGGCACGGAGAGTTCTTCCACGTTGCAGGGCTTCATCCCACCTTTTTCTTTCTATGACCGGAGCATATACAGGACAGTCTGTATGAGTATTTCGCTCGATAAGTTTCGATATAGACGAAAAGGACGAACATTTGATTCTATTATTTATTACAACAATGCTGCACAGTTAGGCCTTGCCCAAGCGCAAATGCATCTAATTACAGGGTAAAAACAAAGGAAACACATCTGTGCACATTATTTGCTCGTTAATACATTTTGAGAGTTCGGTTACCAAATTATCGACCAATGACAGACGGACTGATACAAGGGCGTAGCAAAAAAAGTCGATATAAAAGTATCTAGTTTTAATCAAGTTCCCTTTAAATTCTGCGGCCCTAGCAAGGTTGGACATGAGGATAAGTTAACATCATCTTATCTCTAAGTGCGCCTCTCACACTAGCCTCCAAGGAAGAGATATAGATATAAGACGGGGTTAAGTTATGGGCCCGGCGTGTGCCGATGCTGGTGAGAAACAACCCTTCGAATCGACTGCGCCCTTGGTCACAGTGCACTCTACTAACACTGTTAAATAGACATGTGCATATCGCCGTCCTGCAGCGAAAACCTCGGAAAGCACAACCAAACCATTTTAGCGTTAATGAGGTTTTCACTCCCGAGAATTTTGGGTGAATTTTAGATAGCTTCAACCGCTTGGCCGGAAACTGACGTCGTCGTAGCTCAGGACCTCTATTAACTTTCCCAAAATGCACACACCCAAAACGTACGTCCTATTTCACTTTCTCAATAACCTCACTTTCCCGAAACGTACACTTTTCCAATAACTGCATTTTCCCAAGACGTGCGGATTATTTTCAGTAGTTATCATACCTTATCTTCTCACTGGGAACTCCCGCATTTTTCCCCCAACCGTACCCGTTATAGGCGACCGAAGAATCTTGTCATAGTGAAGATATCATTAAATCTCAAGAATTTGCGTCAAAATAAGCAGTAGACTCGCTGTTACAAGGATCTACAGTGGCCCATTGTAATGGTTGACTGCGCAATATTTGTGCCAACTGCTTGTACGCACATTTGATATGATAGCATACTACAAGATTTCACATATATATATGTTTTATTAGCCGGTATCTTGTTGATAAGCTGAGGTTATCAGTAAGTAACATTATAGTGTGTCGTCCGCTTGAAGGCCGAAACCCAAAGTCACTATGGCGCACGCTGTGCACGGACACGTACAGTCCGCGCGCGAGTTGAGTGCCGTCGGGGTCTGCCTTTTACTTCAGAGTTTCAGACCCCGACGGCACTCAACTCGCGCACGAACTGTAGTTTAGGGTGATTGCCAGTTTTCGCCCATCGACTTAGCTTGGATTTGTATCAAAATATAGGTGACGTTACCCAAAGCTACGTGTCCAGGTACAGCGTGTACCGCAGTACATTTCGGCCTTGATGTTAGAGTATGAAGTGTTTATCCGAGTCATAGAGCCTGTACGGAACGTACTTCATGTCAATGAGCCTGGGAACAGGTTTTTTTATGTATTGTTCTAAAAGTACACGTTTCAACTTAAAATATGGTATTTTTATATTTTCTCTAGCACTTCAAATGGCTTCAAAATATTTTTTCAAAGATTCGTAAAAATTAACAATTTTGTCCGTGGAAGTCGCTTGGGCGCGTCACGAGCTCATTCATAAACCTACCGCCAGCGAACTTTTCAGATTTAAGCGAGGTGCAGTTTTTAAGTAAATTTATAAGTCCTATAACTTTGTAAATACACATCGTATCGAAGTGAAATAAAAACAAGTGTTTTTATAGTATTTAGGTCTATCATTTTCATGGATAAAAATTAACTTTATTTTTATTTTTCCCAAGCTCATTGTCAGTAGCGGGGTTAGTATATGAGTTGTAATCGTGCTGGTCAATCGTCCACTAATTCTAACTATCGACTGTCTCTATAATTATAACAATTAGTCGTTTGAAACATATGCAAGTTCTTCACCTTATTCGTGCCTGTTTGTGAGTTCGTGACTCGCTATGAATTCGTGACTGACGTGACGGTACAAGGTGCATCTGCTTCGTTGCAGGAAAATGTACATATTTGTACAGAGTCAAACCATTTTCATACGCTTTTCTAAGGCTCTTTTTTTGTTAACGCTAAGGTTCTTTTTTTTGTTATTCGTAATAGGTACTAATTTTAAAGTTCAAACATATTTTGAAATCGTCTAAAGTCCGTTCACTTAAATAGTAGACAGACTAAACTTTGTGTGGCATGGCGAACATTCCTTTTGCATGCCTATTTTTGTGTAAGATGTAGATATGGAGTAGGCTTTAACGTTTTGAACGCCACAGTCAGCTGCGGCCGGCAGCAGATTTACGTGCCCCTGACGCCACGGCATGCCGTTTTCCATACATTTTGTCGGCTACAGCCGTCACTCGGAGTCCGCGGCACGCTTTCTCGCGTTCAGCCGTGGCATTCAAAAGGTTAAAGTAGCTCATGTAACATATAGAAAAGTGTGTTTATATGTTTCTTCCGTAAATAGGTGTAATTTTTGTATGTATATTCGCGTTTACATATTAAAAATGGTATTTTACAGCCAGTCATTTAATGTTTAATAAAATTAGGCTCATTTATGAAGTTGCTATGGTTGGGTTGGTTGGTTGGTAGTGTTTTTATTTTAATATTTATTTTAATCAGCGAACAATAAATAAGAAAATTTTGGTGGTATGACTACGTCAACTGCGTTTTTAAAAGTGCATTTTTTATCCCTAAACATTTGTAACGTTTGAGTTTTTTTTTTATATTTTCATAACTAGAAATTTTCTTGACTTTGTCCAAGGCTGCGTCTTTAATTTTATGATTGATGTTGTCATAATATATGTGTGGGATGGGCGTAGTTATGTCTTCGACGACTTGTTTGTCCAGGCTGTCCATATGTTTTTTAATCTCGTTATCAGAAAAAGCAGGATCGTGGTTGTGTCCAGTCTCGTGAACAATGACCGAGTTATCTCCGATTGTTTTTATGACAGCATAACACTTGCACCCCAATCGGGCCAAGTAGACCATGTAGCGGTAAACTGGTGTCGACTAAGCCCGCGAGCTGAGTAGACCATAGCGGTAAACTGGTGTCGACTAAGCCCGCGAGCTGAGTAGACCATAGCGGTAAACTGGTGTCGACTAAGCCCGCGAGCTGAGTAGACCATAGCGGTAAACTGGTGTCGACTAAGCCCGCGAGCTGAGTAGACCATAGCGGTAAACTGGTGTCGACTAAGCCCGTGGGCTGAGTAGACCATAGCGGTAAAATGGTATCGACTAGGCCCGTGGGCTGAGTAGACCCCTTGGCAAATTAATGGGCCGAGTCGCCCCCGACGAAATAAAAGGCGTTAACTGAGCCCGCGGGCTTAGTGGTGTATGGGCCGAGTTGCCCCCAAAGGGGATCACTGTGTATGGTCGCTTTGTATATTGTGGCTTCTTTCGAGTTCGCCACTTCGCGTAGAACAACCTCATGCAAATGTAAGCATTGTAAGTTTAAATGGCTACGAGCCTGGTGTTCAAGTAAGTGGTAGATTCATTCCTTGACCTTCATAAGAGTTTGTAAAAGCCTAAATTGAATAAAGGTAGTTTGACTTTGACTTTATGAAGTGTCAGCCGCCTAGTGCGGTGTTGAGAGCTTACTGGAGCCTTGGAGCGATCGTGTATGCGTGTGCATCTATTAAATTAGATTTTTCTTAACTAGTCGCTAACTTAGTTCGATAGTGACAACTCAAAATTAAATGGTCTCCGATTAGAAACGAATTGAATAGTGTTATGACTTTTAAGATAATACAGTTTCATTCTGAGTTGTGCCCCTATCGAACTAAAGTAGTTTTGAGTATTTTTGCCCCTTTTATTGAAGTAGTAATTAATGCATCATGTATTTTGTTTTTACAGAAGCGCTATCATAGAGTAAGTAGAATTTTAGTTATATCTTTGCTGCTTTTTAATTGCTTATTTATACCTATTGTTAATGTGGTTTATTATGCATTATGTTTCTTACTGTTATGTAATTGGCTACGCTTATAAAAACTAGTTGCATAACTAATTAGGTAGCAAGACTGCAATCAAATTATAATGCTTATTGGAGTGTAGTGTAGGTATACAAACATATAACATATTATTTACTTACTTAATACCCTTTTCTTTCGTTACCAATAAATTCTAAAAACGACTTAAGTGTACTTAGGTCCTTTTTAATTCAGAGAGCTGTTCATTACACAAAATGTATAGGAAATTATATATTTCGCATCGGTTTTAGCAACTATGAATGTAAACTGATGTTTGACATACAAGTCAAAAGGCATACAATGCTTTGCGTGTCTAATATAACAATGCTTTTAGGGTGCTGTTACGGCTTCCGCGCTTCTGTAGTGCGTCGAATATGTTCGTGGAGGCGCGCACAGACAGCTTCGACGCTGTGTGGCGCAAGAAAACTGCCTCGCTATTACACAGTGCGCGGGAGCAGTAACAGCGTCCTGCAAGTCATAGCTAGTATGTTTGATTGTCCTCCTATGTGACAACTCATTCAGACAAAATCAAAGCTAGTTATAAATTACAAAAGTACTAACCTAGAGTAATATTTACTAACATAATAAACGGACCTTTCTAGATGTCAGATAAATAATGAATTATAATTATAAATAACTGACATCTTGACAGGCCGCTACCTGTTCACCCGCGGTTTTACCATGGGGATATTTGTTAAGGTTCATCATACCATCTTAGGACTAATTAATCGAACGTGGCCACAAGTAGTCTTGTGGCTCTGCCCACCCCATTAGGGATTTAGGGCGTGATGCTATGTATGTATGTATGTATGTATATTTGTTAAGACGAGGCTGCATTTGAGCAGCCTCAAGGTGAGCATGCGTCGCGAGCGTCTCGCCTCATCTGCACATCGACAGATGCATCAGCAGGTGTATCACCAAACGTATCCGCGGATAAATTCGCAATCCGTCCACACATCGGCAGACGCGTGAGGCCTTGCGTTCGCGCTGTCACACCCTTTGATCCGTGTCACAAAAACCGACGGATGACTTTACAGCGGCGGACTTCTTTGTTTTTGTGCGCTTGGCTGGCTCGCGCGGGCTGGGTGTCTCGTTCCAGCGGGGAGCGTTGGCCGACGCGTTCAGTGAGGATGGCGCTGACTCCTCCACCATTGGTGCAGGGATGGTTTCCCGAGCCCTCGGGCCAGGGCGCGCGGTAGTTGTGCGGGCGACAGTACCCGCCCTCCTGTTCGCCACAGCACAGCGAACGCACGCGATGGGGCGGTGGCTGCATTTCGACGAGTGCCGAAACTGCTGGCATCTGTTACATTGCGCGGGCCCCTTTTTCCCGCGCAGCCTTCTACTTTGACCCTGGGAATGCCCAGTAGCGCTTGGATAATGGATGGTAGACATCGGCTGATACCTTATGCCCCCTCTACACACCGACAGATGCATCCGCAGATTGCCTATGCGGATGCATCTGTCATCATTTGCTCGTCTGTGTTAAATACCTACTATTTAATGTCGGCCGGTGCGTCTGCCATTTATCCGTTTGCTGTCGGTTTTTGCAACATGTATAAAGGGTGACAGCGCGAACGGATGGCGTCTGTCCACTCTTCTGCCGATGTGTGGACTGATCGCGAATTTATCCGTGGATACGTTTACTGATCCACCTGCTAATGCATCTGTCGATGTGTAGGGGAGTTATCACATGCCACCAGCAGCAGCCGTGCGGCGCAGGCGCTCACTGAGAGCATCAGTACGCATTCGTGGAACACACTCATGGGAAGATATAGATGCATTCGACGCAAGGCTTGAGTTATTCATGCACCTTGCACACGCGCGCGCTTGCACACTTCGGCCGCTCAGATGAAGACACGTCTTTTCGCTTTTCAACCATTTAAATCACCGCCTAGTTATGTCCTAGCACCTGTGTTTATTTTTCAGATACATAGAAAATAAGTTAGAAGAAGCTTTAAAATTGGATAAGGGCATGGGCTGCGAGATACCAAAGTTAGACCCGTTTTCTAAAGAGGTCACTGTATTTGATAAGGAGTTTCCTAAGATACAATGTAAAGGGAAGGATTGGGTCAGATGCTACGTGAGTATTGTATACTAATCGTCCAAAGCAAAAGGGAAGTAGGACTGCCAACATTTGTCAATTCGCGCTTATTCTTAAAGTCTGTTCGCCAAGAGTTGATAAAAAAATCAGGGCTTCTTAACTAATTTCAAATAGCGGCCCGCTTATTATTTTTACCGATGATAATAAGAAATTAAAAGGAAAAACTATATATTTTTCATAGAATATTATTATTGAATAGGCTGTAAGTATATATGTCCCATTGCTGGCATATCATCGGACGACGACCGTGACGAAGAATCAGATTCAGTCAGAGCCATCAATTTGTAAAAATCTATCATCTTATTTTACTGTATAGTACCACCCCGCCCGGCGCGGCACCGCGCATGACAACAACTGCGTGCCGCGTACCACGAAACTCAGTGCGCGCGGCGATAAGCGATTCCCATCATACAGTTTGCGATAGTTAAGCGACAGTCGCTATTACGAGACGATACCATAATATTTATCAACTCTCGGCGAACAGACTTTATATTAAAATAGTAATTGACGATGGAAATGTAAAACCTCTGAAGCCACACTGAACTAAATTAGATTACATTAATCATATTTTTTTTGTAATGCACTTAACGGCTCGCTTAACGCATATTAAAAATAAACACTTCAAGATAAACTAAACTTACGTCAACACTTTTTTCCCCCGGAAATAACTTAAGAGGAGTGTGATCCTACGGCTACTTATTCAAAAGGCGACAACGATTTCCACCCCTTAAATGCTAACCGATTTTGACCAATTTTTGAGAGGTTGTCAGTTAGAACAAAATCTAGGTCTATACGTTTTTTGAATTATTGATTAAAGATCAACGAAGTCGAATAATAAATGAAATTTGTTTTGTATGAGAATCCTGAAACTGCAATAAAACTGAATTTATTGAATACAGTGTAAAAACCAAAATGTATGGATCTAGACTTTGTTCTGACTGACAACCTATTCATCAAAAAAGTTAAAAAATCGGTTAACAATTAAGGGGTGGAAAACCTCATAGCTTTTTGTATAAAAAGCCGTAGGTTCATACTTCTCTTAAGTAAGACACACCCCTTTCGTATCACAAATGAGTTTCTTTTTCTTTAGTCTGTTTTAACTCAATGCTGAATGCAATCCTCTTCCAATGCACACCATTATCTTCAATTTTGGTCTTTTTGCATCCAATTCCGTGCCGCCACCCTGACCAGATCGCTCGTCTGTCCCAGCGGGGGCCTACAGTCTAAACACGCTTCCCCGTCCAGTTCGTGGTGTCCAATTACGGATTTTGCCCATTTGTTGTCATATACAAATGAGACTGACTCATCAACTTCATCAACACATCGACTTTCACAAAGATGACGAATAAAATTAGCCATTATTAACTTTTTCAGCACTCAAGCTGCAGAGTGGTTGAAGATATAAAAGAAACAGTGGGAGATATATCGTGTACATTTCAAGATATCCTGTACGAAAGTGACCTGAAGTACACGATAGGTCCTGCTAGACACTTGACGGGAGGCGGCAGCTACGAGCTGATCGCCAGCGACCATGTCAAGGTGGCGTGTACTGGGACCGCTATTACTGGGTAAGACAGCAGAGATATGAAGAAAATTTAATTTTTGACCTTAAGGGCTTCTTAAACGGGATAGTTTTTCAGCAATTTAATGCTGCAATTCGGACATCCCTAAAAAGATTACATATTACATCACTACTGGGAACAAAAAGTTGAATTGTAGACTTTTGGGGATAGCCCGAATGCAGCAATGAATTGCCAAAAAATTGCTGGTTTACAAACACGGTCTACGGGAATTTTATAATTAAAGAGAATAAGTATGACAATTTAAAATTTTTCCCCGCGACTTCTTGCACGTAAAATTGATTTATCGATCGAGGAAACACCCGCGGGAACTGTGCAAAGTTTTCTTTATGAAAAATCTTCTATTATATTTCTTAGTTCTATCCATAAACTAAGCTAAGTCTCGTTATCTCTTTGGCAAAAATCAAAACAGGTCCCGTAGTTTAGCCGGGATAACAATACAATCGAAAACAAAACACTTGCTGCTGAATTTCTTGCGGCGCGTCTTAGCAGATGTCACCTTTCGAGGCGCCGGTAGATTCGGACATGTGAATGTGTGTTTGTGAAGTGTGGCCCACTTGCAAAATTAATATTTTAATTATCATTTATTTTCAATGAGACAGTTATTTGAACAATAGTTTTATGGGAAGGGAATCAAGTTAATAAGCTATTTGGTAATATAGGGATGGAAACTCTCAAGGACAGCAAAATCTGAAAATGGAATGGTCCGGCAATACACTAGGGTTCCGCAAGGTGACGCCAAAGGCACCGCCGCCAGGTCGCGAGAATTCCCTCAATGTGCTCATCTTCGGTTTTGACACCACTGCGAAGAATGGCTTCATCAGACGAATGCCCAAGAGCTGGAAGGTGCTGACTGAGGAGCTGGGTGCCGTCGTTATGGAGGGGTGAGAGTTAATTTTGATTATTTCTGGGTGTATCTTTTTAAAAGTAAACGATTGACTTATGATTCGTTGTGTAGTGTGCTGCGGCGCAGGCTTCGAACGTTTCGTTTGCTCTTATATCACAATGAGGCCAATTCAAAAGTGTTGTAGGTAAATTAAAAGTCACTAAATTTTTAATAAGAAACGTCAATCGCGATTTTGACGGCTATGTACTAAACAAAATCAAGTGTGACATTTCTTATTTTCACCCTTATCCGTGCAGAGGCGTTTTATCGACCACATGCATGTATTTAGAATTTCGACATTAGTAACTACACAGTATGATACAAACTCGATTGTATTTACGTGAAAAATAACTTGTTTTAAGTGATTTCCCAGTAAGTGTTACTAAAACATTAAACTATATTTGAACTTTACGTAGCATATCCATATGTATGGGGTCCGCTTAAGGGTTAAGTTTAGGAAATTTTAAATATGAAAGAAGACACCGTGTCGAATTGGACCCAATTTACCCTTTTTCTTTATAAATTAGCCCCATTTACATGCAGCCACCGCCACTGCTGAGCGCACTGCCAGAAATAATTCCCGCATACTGCTTTCGAAGGCTGTGGGTGTTTACATGCTGCTTCCTGACTACTGCGCGCCGCAACGCGAGTAGCAACGGCAGAAGCAGGAGAAGTGACCCGCGCTGTCCACTTCCATGCCCACTTCCCTGCTCACTTCGGCTGCATGTAAATGAGGCATTAGACACGAAGGCAAGTTTACCCCTTAAAGCTTTGATTTCGACGACCATGCTTTTTCAGCTACAACATTGTCGGCGATGGTACGCCAGCCGCGTTGTTCCCCATCCTGACCGGCAAGACCGAGCTGGAGCTCCCCGATGTGAGGAAGAGCAAGCACAACGACGGCACTTTGGACTCCTTCCCTTTCATATTTTATAAGCTGAAAGAAGACGGGTGAGTCGTCATGTCAGTCTTTGTGGTTTCCACGCTCCGTTTGTCAAGGTTGTCAATGAAAATGTATAAACATTATATTTTTATTATAAAAACAAAACCATCGACCGCCGAGCAGGGGCCGAACAATCTTTGGCTTGGGCTGCAGAGAGGAACCGCTTGATGATGCTTGCAGATTCCAGGAGTAACACCTTCTGTATCCGTCCCTTGATCCAACCCTATAGCGAGAACCTCTTCAAAACGTGTTCGAGGATCATCGCTATCAGTCCGTTCACACACACACACATGACACAAATACCGTGATGAAGTCACATCTCATGTGGCTTTACATTAATGGGGGGGTTCTGTTCAGGACGACTAAGTTTTATTTTGCCTTAAAGTGCAAAACGCCCTCATTGCAATATTCCAAAGTAGACGAAAGGAGTTGGTTGTAAAATGTCAATGTCATAATGATTAAATAGGCAAAAAGGCAGATGATCTTAACGGCCAATTTGGCAGAACGTCTTTATAGCATAAAGAATATATAGCCAAATCGTAAAATCTATATATATAAAAATTAATTGCTGTTCGTTAGTCTCACTAAAACTCGAGAACGGCTGAACGGATTTATCTTAGCTTAGTCTTGAAATGTTCGTGGAGGTCTAGGGAAGGTTTAAAAGTACATAGGTTACTTAAATTATTATTCTTCGCAGACGAAGTCGCGGGCACCAGCTAGTATTATATAAGATAGTAATTTTGACGACGCGGTTAGCCTAGTTGGTAGTGACGCTGCCTCTGAAGCTAGCGTCCCGAGTTTGATCCCCGGTAAGGGCAAATATTTGTGTAAGCACCAGTGGCGCAGCGTGAAATATTTCTTAAGGGAAGCCGGTAAAATTAGAACCGGACGTGCGTGTCTGACATTTAGTAGTAACATGGACTTTTCTGACAGCTAGTCTTAGCTTTCTAGCTTGGTAAAGCCGTCAGGAATCGGCTTGTAGGCAGGCTGCGCCACTGCTAGATGCGCCCGCGGCTCCGCTCGCATGAATTAAATGGCTTTTACTTTCACTTCGAGTGCAAAAGTGCCCCGCTAATTAAGCCGCGAGGAATCGGCTTGTAGGCAGGATTCGCCACTGGTAAGCACGAATGCTTGTTCCTGAGTCTTGGATGTTTCCTATGTATTAAAGTATTTATTTCTCTATATTGGTATGTATATCGTCGTCTAGTACACAAAACACAAGCATTTAGAGCTTACTTTGGGACTAGATCGATTTGTGTCAAGATTGTCCTCTGATATATTTATTATGGTATTACATTACACTAATGGGTCAAGTCAAGGTACTTCCTCAGCTTGTCCGTCTCTGCCGTCACTAGGATATATTATTGTCTAAGACCAATGTCCAAATAAAATTCTTACGAATAACATTGTTTGGTTGAATGATGTTTTGAACACGTGCAGGTACCGCACAGCATACTTCGAGGACATGCCTGATATCGGTACGTTTCAGTACCGCTTCAACGGCTTCCGCCACCAGCCGGCCGACCACTACCTGCGCGCGTTCTACCTGGAGGAGGGCGCCGCCGACCCCTGGTGGAGGGGGAAGCGCGCCAAGTACTGCGTTGGGGACAGGCCGCAGTTCAAGCTCATGATGAATATTACCGAGCAGGTAAAAAGACATTGATTGCTTGAGGTTTTAATTCATTATTTTATCATGGCAATAAATGTTTTATTTTTGTCACAACTTCACGAGCAGTTCCGGGTGCGCGCACAACTACTCACCAACATTTCATCGTAATATGTGAATGATATAGGAGCGCATTGGAGACGGAACAAACAAGCATGCGTCTATTTATTTATTAAATTTATTATATAGTTTGAAAATGAAAATATTTATTTTGCTAAGTAGGCCACACGGGCTCTTTTACATGTCCGAATCTACCAGCGCTTCGAAAGGTGACATCTGCTGAGAAGAAACGCCGCAAGAAACTTAGCAGTAAGTCTTTTTTCAACTTTGACTGACATTAGGGTTATCTCAAACGAGCACATAAAAAGTGCAACAAAGAAACCTAATTAGTACAAATTAATTCTAATAAATAACTAATTAGATATGTATGACAAAATTTATTTTATGGCATACGTCACATATTTATTAAATTATACATTTTATATGGTATAAAAGCTTGTCGCGAGATTTACCTGTGCAAATTTATGTTATGAAAAACATAACTTTTTTCGTAGAAATATTTGTGTCAAGATCACGTTACATATTGTATTGGGTGGTGATCCTGCCTCCGGGGCTGGCGGTCCCGGGCTCGATCCCCGGTGGGAGCGGCTGTATGTGTGGCGGGCGCGAGTGTTCGTTCCCGGGCCTTGGATGTTTCCTGTGTGTTTGAGTGTTTGTTTGTCTATGTAAGTGTATGTATCGTCGTCTGGTGCTCTTCATTCAAAACAGTGTCTATCATAGATATATCCGAAGGTTAAACAGTTTATTTTGCTTAGTGATATTAAAGTGGAATGACAAGTGTCAAAGTTAATAATGGTAGTTAGTGAACCTGCGTATAAGTTAATGTGTGATTTGTTCTGTGCGCGCCGAATAAATTAAAAAATAAAATGTTGGACGAGTTCGTACTAGTGGTATCGCAATATTTGGAGCCAAAAAAGTTCAGCGATCGAGCAGAGGTTTGTCTTCGTACACTACGTATAGAATCGTTATCTGATTACCGACAATGTTTAAAACTAATCGGCAACTGGCGGCAATGCTAAACAATTAGAAAAAGACCTTCGGGCGGGGACAAGCCTGACATGAGATCAAGGTTATCGGCTGTAGCAGATATAAAATACATACATATACATAGAGGCGTTAGCGGCGAGGGCGGCGGCGCGCGGGCGGGACCTGCGTGCGCGCGCGAGCCGGCGCCGCGGCGGGCCCGGCGCTCCGTGGACATGTGGTCACCGACACCGACCAGATGAGTGCCGATTGAAATAATATAATCGTGTCACCGGTCAACAAACGCCATCATCGAAACAGAAACTGAGCCAGACGACGAAAGTGAGGCGTGGAAATTATGAAACAAAAGAGTAAGGATGCCAAAGCAACAATAAGGAAAACAGCAGCAGTCACCAATCCTACCCAGTATTCGGGTTGGATCAATCCTTCCCACTCCCCATCCTGACTGCAAAAGGCCCACTACACTCCCAACCTGTAACTCCCGGCTCCCCGGTGTCTTCGGCAGGAGAGGCAGTTGACCACATCGGGCGGCAGACGACGGGAGGTGCGTAAACGGGTCCGGGCGGCCACGCTGTCTCAACACGAGCAGCTCTCAGGCCGGAGGCTGTTAAGGTTCCTATACTCCTCCAACCGACTGCTCGTGTGGTGCCAGTGTGTCCCGCTGAACACGCCTACTGAGCCCATCTGTCCCTCCCTCTTTGGTGTAGTCCAAAGTCTCCGCGTCCTTGCAGCAAAACTGCTGGCTGGGTGTAGTCATCGGAACAGAGATCAAGTTACATATTGTATTTTGTTTATTTACACAGGTAAATCTCGCGACAAGCTTTTATCATATACATTGTATAATGTAATAAATTGACGGATTTGATTTATTTTAAAATTATTTTCTTTATTTCAATAAAAGATTGTTTTTAAAAATGTTTTTTTACTATTCATTTATTTTTTAGTTTTTAGTTTTCGCTGGACATTTCTAAGAATTTTCATGTCATGCATCATTGTTGCATGGTCTTGTACCTGATAATTTAGTACAGTCTAATTTTTCAATAAGGAGACCTTCTAGCAATTTGACTCTAATTACCATTAAAGAGTTCCCTAGTTAGAAGCCAACCCTAAGTGCAGCAACCATGTCATGGTCAAACTTAAAACTGGCTATCATAATAAAATGCCTACACAAAATTTCGTGACTGTGCTGTTGACCGTTGAAGAGTTCCCTAGTTAGGAGCCAACCCTAAGTGCAGCAACCATGTCATGGTAAAACTTAAAACCGGCTATCATAACAAAATGCCTACACAAAATTTCGTGTCTGTGCTGTTGACCGTTGAAGAGTTCCTTTGTCTGAAGCTAATCCTGGCTGTCGATTCAGGTCAAGCTTACCATAAAAATGCATTGTCATCGGAACTGAACTTACATGTAAAACTTCAGCTCCGTAGGATAAGAGGAAGTGGTTCTAATTCAGCTTGCAAGATTTGACCCGAACATTAGACATACCTACTTACAAACTGGCGAGAGAATTGTGCACGATGACGTCACGAGCTCGTAACCCTATCGCCAGCGAACTTCTCAGATTTGAGCGAGGTGCAGTTTTTAAGCAAATGTATAAGTCCTATAACTTTTTCATATCGAAGTGAAATAAAAACAAAGTGTTTTTATAGTAATAAGGTCTATCATTTTCATGGATAAAAATTAACTTTATTTTTATTTTTCCCAAGCTCATTGGATTAACTCACGTCAGGCCCAAAAACAAGATATATACTGAACTTTGATTAATACAGATCACATTAGAACCAGATTAAACCTATACCTACTATATAACTATTTATGCTTACTGCGATATTTTTATAAGAATAATGCCAATTAATAGATTCAGTTTAACAGACTGACGGACTTCCTTTAGCTGATGATAATATATCTTACCGGGTCGATGGACTCGGTCAGTGACAGTTTGCTGGTGTATTCAGTTCATGGATCTGGGCGGCAAGCGTTTCGCGTTCACGTTCATCGCCGACATCACGCACGACAACTTCAACATGATACAGTCCGCCGACGACGACACGGCGGCGTTCCTGCGCGCCTTCCGCCGGCACGCGCACAACACGCTGCTCGTCGTCATGGGCGACCACGGGCCCAGGTGAGCACTGCGCTATCAATGATCCGCCATTTTTTGATCCAGCGGTTTATTGATCAATTGATGATGATTTGATCGTTTTTTGTCACGCCGGATTCCTACTACTTACAAGTGGATGACAGCGCGGAGCTAACTCGCTAAGCTGTCTTGAAGATATATCTTTTTAAAACCTAGTCAGAAGGTCATTAAAACGTACGTATAAAATGTATGTCACGAGCCTAGCGATACGTTCGTGACATACATTTTATACGTACGTTTTAATGACCTTCTTTATAAGTAACCGTTTCTATATCAGCTTAAAACTATAGGCACTTTTCTAATTTTAGAATATGTTTTTGTTTTTTATAGGTAATATGTAAAGTTGTAGAAATTACAGCGTAACTACGAATGCATATTATTATGAAATGGGCTTTTGCGTTTTATACAGTGCGCGCACGGTGTGGGAACATTTCATTTCATCTTGCAAAACAATATTGCAATAAAAAACGTACTTACTTACTTACAAAAAAGATGGTCAACGATGTCCAGAATCAATTATGCTTTTCCGAAATTGGCATGCAAAACGACTAGCTTAAAAATAATAAAATAAAAAGAAAAGTACAAATAACTCATACCTATCCATTGAAATATCCATAAGGAACTGCTCAAACCAATTTTGGCGATGCTTACTTTTGAGGTGTCAGAACGCGAATCTGACACCATCGCAGGTTCAGTCGCATGGCAACCGCATACAAGTCGCATATGCAAATAAATGATGATTTGATTTGATTTGATTTGATTTGAACGATGACACCTGTTTAACTGACACTGTTATAATTGAAAAATTGCTCTCCCGCATCGTGCGGTGCGAGACCGCAGCACCACCGATCCCACCGCGCACAATGATATGATAGCATGTGAATCAAGCAATATTAGACTTTTGTGTTTGTCGTAAGAACTAAGACATCAGCAAAATAGGGTGTGGTTAAGCCATGGCGCTGGCGTTTGACAACCTGCTATGAGACGTGTTCCACGAAACTGTACTGAGAGTCATATCCTTCTTTTGAGTAACGTAAATCGCAGTGGCGAAGCGTGAAATATTTCCTAAGGGAAGCCGGAAGAATTAGAACCGTACATGCGAGTCTGACATTTAATTAGAGTAACATAGACTTCACTGACAGCTAGCCGTAGCTTTCTAGCTTGGTAAAGCCATCAGGAATCGACTTGTA
Organism: Tortricodes alternella; assembly: GCA_947859335.1. NCBI lineage: Eukaryota > Metazoa > Arthropoda > Insecta > Lepidoptera > Tortricidae > Tortricodes > Tortricodes alternella. Next base: position 8,423,214 of record OX401968.1, read on the forward strand.
GGCAGGCTGCGCCACTGGTAAATCGTTTATTTATCAAGGTTTCGTTTGGGCCAAATAGTGATATGTCTGGAGATGGAGCGGTACATGAAATTGTACTGATACCTTGGTCTTTGTACCTATCAAATTAAAGTTGTGGTACTATGCTCCCGGTGGGATACAGGTTCGCCAATGTCCGGGATACACTGCAAGGCAAGCTGGAGGAGCGGCTGCCGCTGATGGCGCTGCTGCTGCCCCCGGCGCTGCTGCGCACGCGGCCCGGCGCGCTGGCCGCGCTGCGCGCCAACGCGCGCGCGCTCACCACGCCGCACGACCTGCACGCCACGCTGCTGGACGCGCTCGGCATGACGCAGCACCTCAACCCGTACCGGCTGCGCGGCGCCGACCTGCCGCGCGGCCTCAGCATGCTGCAGCCGGTGAGTCGCAGGATCGTGCAGGATACGTGTCCTCCACATAGCGGCAGACTCGATCGTAGCGAAGGGCCCCCGCTATGGGAAGCGTGCCGTACGAAGTCGTCGCAAGGGGACTTAGTATGGCATGCTTTCCCGTCGTGCCCCGTCGTTCTAGCGATAGGAGACCTCTAGAACCCGTCCAATGCACGTAAAGCACTAACGCGAGGCCTATTAGTTATTAAAACATTCGTGGGATCCTATTCCGTGGGACGATGCGGTCGGCCTAATCGGCAGCGATCCGGCCTCCAACGCTAGCGGTCCCGAGTTCGATCCCCGCTAAGGGCAAATATCTGTTCCTGAGTCTTGGATATTTCCTTTGTATTGTAGTATATATATCGTCGTCTAGTACACATAACACGAGCCTTTTAGAGCTTACTTAGAGACTAGAAGAATTGTGCCCTGATTTATTTAATATGAAACTCGCCTACGGCTCTTTTCACAGTTGCATAAATATCTAATTCTGGTCAATGTGACCTAGACTAGTGGAGTCTGTAAAGAAGCATCTGTTGCGACAGATCCCGTCGAGCCGCTCGTGCAGCGAGGCGGGCATCGAGCCGCACTGGTGCGCGTGCGTCAACTGGCAGAACGTGTCGCGCCGCGACCCGCTGTACGCGCGCACCGGCGCCGCGCTGCTCTCCTTCATCAACGGCCTACTCATGGAAGTGGGGTGAGGCTCATGCTTACTGCTTTCTGATGGCTGCCCTCCGCGATCTCCCATGATCAACTCGCGAGACGCATTGATGCGTAACCATGACATATCTATAAATATAAAAATATATACTTAAAACTGAAACTCAAAAATGTTTTTTTCATCAAACCCATACATGTGGGGTATAGGTCTTCAAAAATGATATTGAGGTTTCTTATATCTTCTTTATTATTCTATTATTCTTTTTGGCAACACGTTTGGCCTAGTTGGTAGTGACCCTGCTTCCGAAGCCAGCGGTCCCGGGTTCGATTCCCGGTAAGGGTACATATTTGTGTGATGAGCACGAATGTTTGTTCCTGAGTCTTGGATGTTTCTTATGTATTTAAGTATTTATTTATCTATATAAGTATGTATATCGTCGTCTAGTACCCATAACACAAGCCTAGAGCTTACTTTGGGGCTAGATTGATTTGTGTAAATATTGTCCCCTGATTTATTTATTTATAATTTTTTTCTAAACTGAATAGTTTGCATCTTTCCATACGTAAGTACGGCACTTGACCGGTTTTTAGTAACATCACAGCCATGAAAAGGGCTTTCCCAAAGTTTGTCCTGTTATTATTATTTGGGGACGCGTCCTATACATATGTGCCCATCCTTATTCTGACGTTTACCTATTGTTATACTCTCAATTCTAGGTCTAAGTGTGTGCCGCGCACTCTGCTGTCCATCGAGTGGGTGCTGCGGCAGCGGCCCAACAGCAGAGTGCTGGAGTTCTCCAAGAACAAGGATGTCGACGGATACGTGGGGCGCTTCGACTCCAAAACACGCATTGCCAAAGAAAATTATCAGATCAAGGTTCGTGCGATTACGTGATCAATACGTTTCAGTCTACTTCATAGTCACCCAATGCTGAGTGTAAGCCTTCTGCAATGCACGCCATTCCCTTCGGTCTAGGGCACGGATCACCAGTTTGTTTCATTAGGGGCCCGTTTTTAGGGTTCTGTACCTCAAAAGGAACGGAACCCTTATAGGATCACTCGTGTGTCTGTCTGTCTCGCCGTCTGTCACAGCCAATTTACTCCGAAACTACTGGACTGATTGACTTGAAATTTAGTACACATATGTAAGTCGGTGACCGCAACACGGACGTGTAACGTAAATAAATGAATTTTAAACATGAGGGCCACTTTTGGGGGTAAATTGGAAATTTACCCCCCCCCCCCCCCCACCCCTTATCTCCGAAAGTACCGGGCCAACAAATTCGAAAAAAATATAAAAAATTGTTCTTTACCTATAGATTACAGGAAACCTATAAGTAGTCTATGGTATATCAAGTAACAGGAAATTTCATATAATCACGGAACCCCCTCCACGCGAGTTTAACTCGCACGGTTTTTAATATGAAATGACTGTAGCGGTCAGTTTGGCAAATGATTAGAGCGACTCTTCGCATCGTCCTTTTTTGAGTCAAAGTCAAAGTTTGACTTAGAAAAAAATTAGGTTATGTTTTGCATCCCTCGATCGCAGCGCCACCTGGTTTTACTTCAATAGTGGAGCCACTGCGTCGTTGAAACTGCAACAGCCCAGTTGCAACACCTGTATGTAACCGTGCTTTGAGCTATCAACTTGCCATCTCGTTTCTTTCCAATAAAATTGGGATGTTTCCTGGGTAAAAAAAAAATAATTCTAATTAGTCCGCCAGTTAGATTATCATAAAATATTGAACACGTATTTTTTGCTTTATCAAATCAACCAAAATTGACGAAGATAACGCATCAAAGTGGGCTCATGACGTCACTTAATGGTAAAAAGTGTACAAAGTAATGACGTCACGTGGAACTTCAACGCACTATAATTTAGTCATTTTGTGTTTATTGACAAAAGAAAAATATGTGTTCAATATTTTTTTAATAATGTCAATGACAGACTAATTAGAATTTTTCAGGAAACACGCTTATTCACATGAGAGTTATATGAACTGTGTCGGACGCATTAATGAGGGAGTGATTGTACAGATCGCGGTGGGCCCGGGGCGCGGCGTGTACGAGGCGTCCATGACGTACGTCGCGCAAGAGGACAAGTTCCACATCAGCACCAGCGACATCTCGCGGACGAACGCGTAAGTTTGTTTATATAAAATAAAAATATTATTTCAGAGGACTGTGAACCAACGGCAAAAATCACCCTTCTGATCAAAAGTCGATACCGATTTTCACCCTTTAAATGTTAACCGATTTTGACCAATTGTTGATAACATACTAGAAATATTGAATTACTTTGCTATTCCGCGAACACAGTGGGGTTAAATCGTGGAAATAGCGGCGCTTCTATTCGCTTCGCGCTATTTCTAGTATAATATGGATTTCCGCAAAGTAACGCCTGAATCTATTAACAATTTTTTGATGTTGTCAGTCAAAACTAAAACTAGGTTTATACGTTTTTTTGAATATGAATTAAAGATCAACAAAGTCAAAGTCAAATCGCTGAAATTAGTTTGTATGAGAATACTAAAACAACAATAAAACTGAATTTATTGATTATAGTGAAAAAACGAAAACGAATTAGATTTTGTTCTGACTGACAACCTTTCAAAAGTTGGTGAACATCGATTAACATTTAAGGGGAATCTTTATCGCCTTCAATTTGTAAAGATCTATCATCTTCTTTTACCGTATAGTACCGCCCGCCCGGCGCGGCGCCGCGCTTGACAACATACATAAATTTGATGAAAAATCAGACCTAAAAAAACAATGTATACTTTTCACTAATTTTGACCCTTAATCAAATTAAAATGAATAGTCAAAATGATCTGCTTTTTTCTGTAATATGCTTTTGTTTATATTTACTTTCATAATATCTCATTTAAACCTCATTTTGATTTTGATGCATGTTCCCCATTGGCGATTTATGTTTGTGTTCTATAATTACAGTTACAATCAAGAGCCAGCCTGCATCAGCGCTACGCACCCCCACCTCAACAGCTACTGTTACTGCCAGCAGCAGGTCTAGGAACTCATTTGAAGGGGGGGGGGCATTTTTTTGAGACTATGTGTGTTCAAACAAAAATGCCGTATGAGAATCCTATGGGTCATTGCGTCCCGGAGAATGGCAGTGAACTGCCAAAGTTCTTATTGTATTGACATTCCACAGAAAAGTTGATTGCCCGCAGCGTCTAGCACGACAAGCCCGCAAGTTGATTGTCGCTCAGTGCGTCTCTGTCGAACTAGTCAAATATGTAAGGGATGAACTGAGCGACAAATGACTCGCGGGCAGGTCGTGCTGGACGTGCCGGGGGTCGCGGTCAAAAGGTATTTCAATAACTAATCGTAGAAACCACTGGCATTATATTAACAATAATAATAATAATCTTTACACAAATCGATCTAGTCCCAAAGTAAGCTCTAAAGGCTTGTGTTATGAGTACTAGACGACGATATACATACTTATATAGAGAAATAAATACTTAAATACATAGGAAAGATCCAAGACTCAGGAACAAACATTCGTGCTTACCAGTGGCGAATCCTGCCTACAAGCCGATTCCTCGCGGCTTTACCAAGCTAGAAAGCTACGGCTAGCTGTCAGAAAAGTCCATGTTACTACTAAATGTCAGACTCGCAAGTCCAGTTTTAATTTTACCGGCTTCCCTTAAGAAATATTTCACGCTTCGCCACTGGTGCTGGGGAGTACTTGGGAGTGACCCTGCCTCCGAAGCTAGCGTCCCGGGTTCGATTCCCGGTAAGGGCGAATATTTGTGTGATGAGCACGAATATTTGTTCCTGAGTCTTGGATGTTTCCTATGTATTTAAGTATTTATTTCTCTATATAAGTATGTATATCGTCGTCTAGTACTCATAACACAAGCCTTTAGAGCTTACTTTGGGACTAGATTGATTTGTGTAAAGATTGTCCCCCTGATTTATTATTATTATTATTATTTATATCTTTGTTTTTCTCGGCTTTCACCGGTATACTGGTATGCACGGGCCTAGGCCAAGTGCATACCAAGCGACTTACTTACTACTAAGTTGTTTGTGAGGATCGTGTAGTGTTGGATAGTATTTGTTTATTATTATGTACATTTCTTATTATTTATATTTTAGAAAATATTTATAAAAAAATTACATTTTAAAATATAAAAGATAGATAACTAATTACATTTTAAAATATAACAAAGGTATGCAAAAAATAAATTCTAAAATATAAAAAACAGCCGTCATCCGGTAGTGAGGCGCGGGCCCAGGCTACCGGTGGTTAGAGCTCCAGGGCGAGGAACCTCCTGACTATACGTGCTGTGTCAAGGAGCACCGCTTTCTGTATCTTTCCCTTGATCCACCAGCCAAGCGAGAGTCTCTCAAGGTGTTTGTCGAGACTTTTCGCAATTAGACCATTGGTTGACACGACTATCGGAACAATGGTCGTCACGTCAACATCCCACATAGCGGTAACCTCATGGGCTAAGTCTAGGTATTTAGTTAGCTTATTATTATTATTATTATTATTTTTAAACTTCGTCTTTCTCTCCAAAGAGGTTTTGCGGCACGGGCCAAGGCCAAGTGCTTACAAGTAATGGTAATTAAATTACGTGGTAATGGACAGAAACTTTCGAACTATTCGGCATGTGTTAAGGATGGCAGCTTTTTGTAAGAGTGTATATGTGGATGAATACATGTTTAGTGCGTGTAGACTTGCATGTAGTTTTTGGAATAACGCCAGTAGTAGATACTATAATAGGAATTGTTGTCACTGTTCGCACTTGCCATTGGGTTTTTATTTCAATAGAAAGATCAGTGTATTTTGCAATTTTTTCTGTGTGTGTTGTTAGTAGGTTATGTGTATTGCAGATAGCTATGTCAATCAGGTATACGAGCTTTTCTTTTTTATCTAATATAGTGATGTCAGGTCTATTGTGGTGTATGGTTTTGTCGGTCATGATTGTCCTGTCCCAGTAGATTTTAAAGTCTTTATTTTCAAGTACAGGCTGCGGTTGGTATTTATAGTAGGGAACTTTAGCCGTTATGAGTTTATTTTGGAAGGCTAGGTACTGGTGAACTATTGCTGCTACTTGGTCGTGCCGGTGTTTGTAGTCAGTTTGGGCTATTGAGCGGCAGGCGCCGGTAATGTGTTGGATGGTTTCAGAGCTTGCGTGGCATTATTATTATTATTATTAAAATAAAGAAACGTCTAAATTGATTACCTAATCTAGGTTAAATGGAGATGTAGACAGTCTCCATGGTCAACATAAGGTTCTAGGGGGAGCAGCTGCCCCCCCCCTGGTTACGCCTATGAATACCGACATACTTACAACAACAAACGCACAACAATAAAATATTAAAACTGAGATAGAGATATGAACACGGAACATTTGTTACTCGTTCTTAGCTCACATAACCTCTCAGTTTGTAAATTGGGTAGCAGTATAGTACTGTAATTATATGTCATGTTAGTTTTTGCCCGCGACTTCATCCGTGTAGATTCCCTCGGGAACTGCAATTTTCCGGCATAAAAAGTTCTTTATTAAGGACATGATATGGTATTTAGGACGTAACTCTGTCTATATACTTAACCGATTGGATAAAATTTAACAAGGCCCGGAAACCAAAATGTTTCTTGTTAAATTTGTATCAAAATCGGTTTAGCAGATAAACACTAGTCTCACTAAAACTCGAGAACGGCTGAACGGATTTATCTTATCTTAGTCTTGAAATGTTCGTGGAGGTCTAGGGAAGGTTTAAAAGTACATAGGTTACTTAAATTATTATTCTTCGCAGACGAAGTCGCGAGCACCAGCTAGTACATAATAATTTAACGCAATTGTAATTAGTTAGGATTAGTATAGATGTGTCACAATTTGTCTCTAGAGTTGTGGAAAATGGAACTACGCTAATTTCATATAAAGTGAATTCATCCTTGTCTTATTTGGTATACAAGTTTCTAACCTAAAAATGCACCTTTTTTGGCTAAAACAGCTATTTCTTCGCAAATTAAGCAACCTGAGATAATATTTTAGACAACACTTGGCAATTTGTCACCTGCGATTGCTTTACTTAGCTAATAAAATAGGTGTTTCACCCAAAAAAGGTACATTTTGAGGTTAGAAACTTGTTTACCAAATAAGACAAGTAAGAATGAATTAACTTTATAACTTTTTTCGACATCTCATTGCTGTTAGTGTTTTTCTTACACGATCTCCGTGGAGAGGGGGTAGCCGGGTCATTCTCCTTTTTTAGTGCCTTTGTTTTGAATATTGTAGGGTAATTTTGTAACGAATTCCTAGATATCTTATCTTTATATTAATTTTGTCAAATGTATTTCCATTTCCTTCTTACTATTGAAATGAATCTCAGTCGATAATTATTTCTGAAATGCTAAAATAACTAGATTATTTGCTCAATTACCGCGGCGTTACCAGTCTCCGAGCGTTACCAGCAAAAAAATTAAAAACTCGAATTTATGGACCACAATTGTTATTACATATGATGATAAGCCAATATTTTAATAAGTAATATCTTAAGAGCGTGTTAATATATAGAATAAACCCATGTAATAAAAAAAAAATCTTGAAATTATGCTGGGGACGAATTTGTATGCACTAAAAAGTAGAATGCCCCGGATTTTTGGGCTGCCCTGGAGTCCTATTCATAAGGATGTACTTATATGTTTTTGAAGATATAAATAACGTTATTATATCTATATATATATCTAACTTTTGCAACGCCAACGACGGATACATAAATAAGTAATATTATGAGTAATATTACAATTGTCATATTGTATAATATATTGTTATTTTTGTTTTGTAATTTTAGAGGATTACTTTTGTATATATCTGATCATCAGCTTTTATATTTTATTTAGGCATTATATTGGTTCGTATTAGTTTTTTAATATTTATATTTGTAATATTATATTATTTAATTTGTATGTGTTGTTTTCTGATATATTTGCGGGGGCGGGGGGGTGACACTGGCGCTGCTGATGTTCGTGGCCGCGGCTCGTCGTCGGTAGTGAACGGCAGTAAACATGCCGTTGCCGTTGAAATTTTTTGTTTTACGTTTGTGAAACTTTAAATGATATAGGCACCGATTCGAATTGGATCCATTTTTAACTTAAATAAATAACGTGACGATGTAATATTCACACTATTTGAGAAAATCCAGCATCTCATAAAACATCATAACTCATAACTATCATCATAAATAGGCTTTTGACCCGTACTTTAAACCTCTGAACACCACGGCAAGGAACAACGGAATTAGCCGACGCAAATGTATGGAAAACGGCATGTCGTGTCGTGGCGTCGGTGGCACGAGAACCCGCTGTCGTATATAACCGACTGTCACGTTCAAAAGATTAAGAGGCCTTTTACTATACTTGATTGTACTGTGCTATTACGCTAGGTTTTCCCCGTGATATTTGTTTATTTAATTGAAATTGAGTGAAGTTCAAAAATTTCTGTTAACATTATCCATCTGCGGCCCCATGGCTGACGCGGGGAGACGGAGATAACCTAACCCTGTCTTATCTCTCTGTTCAAAAGAAGTTCCTTAAAACAGTGCAATATCGATGTTATCGCCATCGCTTATCGTATTCTCAATTGTTGATTAATCACAACCTGTTAGACTTAAGCTCTAGACGCATGCTTCTTGAAGCAATGGTTCTGTATAACGTGTGTAACAATGTATTTGACTGCTGTGCCTTGTGCTATAGGGTCCCTTTTAACAGATTTGTTCATGTAATAGGTGGCTAACGGTGTTGATCGCGCATAATGTATTATTACTAAGTAAATCTGTTGTAAAAACTGTTTTATCTACACCCATATCATAAAACCTCCATAGTGTAATCAAAAACCGTATGAAATGACCACCATTGTGACAACCAATTAGGTAAAACCAGTGCTGCAATGTTATTCCCGTATCGATTTTAGTACCGAAATGAGATTAAATTTAGAACAGCTGTCAAAACTCAAGTGGATCTCTATTCTAGTATCCATAGATATTAAAACAGTTATTGATACGAAACGTCAATTCAGTATGTTTTTTTTATATAAACTGCACAATATTTGATCTCGAGTGACGTGAGAATAGAGACTTCATTCGTTTATCTATGATTTAAAAAAAAAATGGTCTTGACGGAGGATCGAATTGCCGCCATTATGTTGTTTTTTTGCTGAACGAAAGTAGAATTATTGTTGAATTGAATAGAAAAAGTTGTTTGTAATTTACATTTTAGTTGAAAATATGAATAGTAGTCTTCTCGGAGTGACTGTGTGATGTAAAAATGTGCCGGATATCGGAAATATGCAGCCACGATTGCAACAAATAACTTGTTGCCAGAAAATATTGTTTCTGAACACATCATGGAGGATTTATAATATGTGTGTAGATAAAGTTATGTATGCAACTCTGCATAATTAGGCCTTAAAACACACGTGCGATCTTATTATGAAACTCGCTAAAGCTCGTTTCATGAAAACCGCACTAGTGTTTTAAGGCCTATCATTATGCAACCGTTGCATAAACTACTATTGTGTGACGGTTTGTTTGCCCAAATAAATGAAAATGAAAATGAAAATCTCTGGCTATGGCTTTCGTCGGCGGTGTGGGAGACGCACTTAGATATACGACGTCGTTAACTTTGTGAATGACAATTTATGTCTTTGACTTGGCGTTTTAAAGGTTCATATACGGAACTCTAAAAACGGTCAAATCGGTATATAGTATAGGTATAACACGATTTATTAGCTTTACTTGCAACTAAAAAATTAATAAAACCTTAGTAGTCAAATTTAAACTGCTTCTAATTTGTCGTAACGATTGGATATTTGCAAGTGTATGCAATTCGGATGATAATACAATAATTTGGTACCATCGAGCTGACCTGACCATGGAGCCAGGAGGTGGATAGTGGAACTCTTCAATGACTAGAAACCCCTCGAGTTTGGTATCATTTGGATTGTTTTCACGAGGGTATTTTGTACTTTTTAGTGCGTTACTGGCTAAAGCGTGTATTTTTAGTTCATCTGAACTATAATTATTAATAATGATGTTGTTTGTTACCGTGTTGGTATTCACAGTGCCTCTGAACGTAATGTGAATAGCCCAAAATAATAAATAGTGAGAAATGAATAATTGAATGAATAAATGAATTGAAAGACTTCAGTTTGTATTATTTAACTAATTGTCCAAAGTGAGTTGGGAAAAGGGGGCCTAGGAAGTGGGTCGGATTTATGAGTTATAAGCAACTAATTCGTTTATACTTACCTGCTGGAAATCCTGGAAAATACCTTATTATTTTCGTGCTTATGGTTTTCGGAGTTTTGGTTGAAAAAGTGATGAACAGGGTGTAGTGAAGTTGTGATTACGGAAAACAGAGTTTCACTACCGAATCTTACACAACTTCGAACAATATACAGTCGAGGTCATAAATATTTAAGCGGATAAATATGTGATCACAGCTTTATGTCAAAGGCGTAAGAGCGCTCAGATTTTTTTGCCCCGTAACACGTATATATAGGTATTTATGACCTCGACTGTACCACCACTCGGAACCCTATACCTACCGACCATGGCCTAGCTCTTGAACGGTTTCCTTAATGCTTTGATAACTCACGAAGTATCTTACTCAAAATGCAGCAAATGTTCCGTTAAGTGCAGTGTCCGTGAGCCAGCAACAGATTTTCATATACAAGGCCCTCTCGGGTGATAACTCGTAAAATGCTTCCGAGAATGGTATCATGAACGAGGCTTCATGACGTTCACGAGGGTGAACGTCAGTCGTAAATTCGCAATCGGGAGGGAATGATTTAAAACAATATTTTGTTTCTACTCGCGTGGTGGTTACCGCTGCTCAATCCACCAGCAGCTGACGTTCACGAGGCTTCATGATATAACTCTGAAGCATTTTACGAGTCATTGCCCGGGAGGGTATGATTGACGAAATTTGTACCTGGCTCGGGGACTACGACAACCGAAGTATAAATAATTCTGGCGTGACGAAGCGAACTAAAATGTGATATGGATATGTTTAGACTGATGCTAAATTGAAAAATATCACCGTCTCGAGTGTTTCCCGCTTATCTCCTAGATAATGAAGGAATCAATATTAATCATATAGTTAACATAACAATAATGATAGCCCAGTCATTGCTTTTGTACTAGCTAAAGCGGAACCACGTTTTTAACAATTACTAAATTATAATAGTTAGTAATGGGTTTGCTAAAAGTGGACACATGTTGTGTGTGCGTCAGCCTCGATGTAGCCACCAAGATTATAGGATTTGTGTGTACGGTGAGTAAGTCCCAGTGCAGTGTAATACGTTATTTATTTATGACCTACTTATTTTATGTTATCGTATTACTTATATGATTCATAATTAACGCAGGCACTTCAAATCGTTGTGTGCAAGGTCCCTGACTTAAATACTACCTGACTAATACACTTTAGCAAAGGGACAAACGTATCCGCGCGCTCTTAGAGACCGCTCTCTTGCCAGCGTCTAGCAAAGCAACCCATGTCAGCTGCGCGGACGCTGGCAAGAAGTCGCTGGCGTCGCGGCGCCGCCGCGTGAGCGTCGCGTCGACGCTGCGCGGGCGCTGTCAAGATGCTGACGTTCGAAAGACGCTAGTGTGGGGGATCCCTTACGCCCTGGACAATAAAGTCGTGTTCACATATTTTTGCCCACTTTGTCCGCGTAGATATTTTTGTCCTCGACTATAACCCAAACTCAAAACGTTTATTCAGCAAATTGACCACCTTTGGGCTATTTTACTTGTCATATGAACAAATTAAAATGGGTTGAATCTACCAGCGCTTCAGACAGGCCCTTCATTACGGAGAAGCGCCACAGAACCTCAACAGAAAATTATCTTTTCAAGTCAAACATTGATTTTACATCATGATTATTCAAACTCAAATAAAATGGAATAGAAACATTACAAAGTAATGAAGCAATAAATGATAATTATTAAGACTCATAAAAATAAAACGATTATTGAGTACATACGTACTTATAGGTAGTTCAAACCTTCGATGCGTGGCATGACAATTCACCACACACGGAATACACGTAGTGCCAGCAAAGTAACAATTTGGGGTGTCTAAAATGTTACGGCTACATACCAACCGAGACTTATTTGAAAATAAATAACAGCTATAATTTACAATAGACATTTGATTGCTGTGACTTGTTTGATTTTAGCAAACAAAGAAGCTCTGTCCGGAACAAGTCGCTTGATTGATATTAGCAATAATTTGTTTATTTCTAGCCCTCCCATTTTTTCAAGCAAGTATCATGTTATGTTACGTGTGTATGTATGTATGTATGTGCTCGTTAAATATGTAAAGCGACGCACAAAACTTTTAGTCGCAGTTTTATCGCGTACTCCCTAAACCTTACCATGAGTTTATGCAACCGTTCTCGTAATAGAAAACTATCGCTCAGTCCATTTACTTGTATCGGCAACAAGCAGAGCCCTTACCATGAGTTTGCGCAAACCGTTCTCACTATCGAAAACTATCGGAAATACTGCTTGTTGCCGATACAAGTAAAAGGGACCGAGCGATAGTTTACGCTAGCGAGAGCGGTTTGCGCAACTCATGGTAATGCTACAGTATTTCTCATAGATTTCGATAACGAGAACGGTTTGCATAAACTCATGGTAATGGTACTGCTGCAGCTGTTCGCGGCGATGTCAGCAGCGCTGTACGCGGTGCCCGTGGCCCTGCTGCAGCTGGCGCCGGCCACCGTCCTGTTTTACAGCACCGCCTTCATCACTTCAGCGATGCAGCTCATCACCGGCTGTATGATGATCGTGGGAGTTTTTCGGGTAAGGTAGATGATAATACTACAGTTCAGGAGCTTATTTTTAATTTCCTTTTTTATGTGCCAGATAAAAGATACACATTTAAGGCCCGGGCACACCAAACGCGGTTGCGGCGCGTTACTATAATCTATAATAAATACTTTCAAGTATCTTGATTCTTTGACCAAATGTTAATAAAGGGGATTTTCGTAAGTACCTACTACAATTACCGCTCGCCAAGGGTCATTTTAAGTGAAAAATAAATATGGGTTTTGACATCCTCATCAAATTTATATCATGTTTTATTTCTCAGATATTGGCTTAAAACAGTATTTCCGGAAATAATAGCAAATTTCGTTTGAAGACCATAAATATTGTGCTGTGACGTCATTGTTCATGTCCATTTTGTATGGAGCGTTTTTGTGAATGGCATGAACTATGGACATTTCAAAGCTTCGTCGTATCTCAAAAAATAAATAACACAATAATGTTGTGTACGGTTTGGTTACTATTACTCAATACTTTCCAATAAAAGATGGAAACAAAATCATGCAATATTCCCTATTGCTTTAGAATGAAATAAATCTTGAGGGAGTTCATTATTGTACTTCTTCTCCCCACTCGCAGCTCTTCACAATCTGGTTTGCTCAGTATCACATTCTATACAAGAACCACATAAGAAGAATTAGTAACGTTGATACCTAGCTAGGTAGCACTGCGTCTAGAGCTGATGGTACCGGGTGTTTCCAGAAAGGGTAAGGGTGCTTAATCAGGAGCATATTTGCTCAGAATTATGGGTGTTCCCAGAAGCGGCCGGGGCTGATGTGGCCGTGGCTGGCGCTGGCGTGGGCGGTGGGCGCAGCGCTGTTGCTGCTGTCCTGCGCCGGCACCGTGCTCCTGTACGTCGACGCGCGCGCACCGACCAATAACTACGTCACCTCCGCCTATGCTGTGTATGCACGTAAGTAACACCATGGTTTAATGGTATCTGATCAATCTCAGTTAACACATCTTCCGCTTCCTAACGTCATCAGAAAGGATTTGTTTGCGAATGCTTTTTTACATCTAAATAGCGGTTTTAGAAATAGATTAAGAGGACTGTGAACCAACAGCAAAATTTTCCAACGATTTCCACCCCTTAAATGTTAACCAATTCTGACCAATTTTTGATAGGTTGTCAGTTAGTACAAAATCTAGGTCTATACGTTTTTTGAATCGCCGAAATTGGTTTTGTATGAGAATACTGAAACAACAATAAAACTGAATTTATTGAATATAGTGAAAAAACCAAAACGTATAGATAAACCTAGATTTTGTTCTGACTGACAACCTATTAAAAATAGGTGCCATCTATTTGGCATAATTTTTAATGTCCGAAACTTATTACGCATAACAGATTTCGCATATTTTATTTTCGCCGAATCTTAAACTTGCCGAAATATTATTCGGCATAATTCGGTATTAGCCGAATGGTTGTTTTCCCGAATATTATATTAGCATAATATTGATATGGCCGAATTTTATTTTGCATAATGTTGTTTAGCATATATATAATTTTGCAGAATTTTGATAGCCCGAAATCCTGTCCGAATCTATGTCCGAATCTTTCTAGCTTCAAGCGAATGCTTCGCAAGCATTTGCTTAATCAAGATGAAGAGTAGTAAGATCCGTCATTGAACTTGTATCTGTTTTGTGTGTTATATAATTTATAAGCATATGTATTTATATATATCCCTCCTCTGCTGCACTGGGAGTAAAGAAATAGCATAGAATGCGTGCAGATGCTTATCATCCTGGCATGTCGTAAAAGTCGACTAATTAATCGAACGTGGCCACAAGTAGTCTTGTGGCTCTGCCCACCCCATTAGGGATTTCGGGCGTGATGCTATGTATGTATGTATGTATGTATATATATATTATATTGTATTTTTATATTTTTATATACTTATTATAATAATAATATCTTTAATTATTGTTCCGGTTCTCAATGCACCTTTTTGATAGTACTCTCTGTTTGGCCCGTTGGTTGACTGGTAGAGAATGCCATTGGGCATTAAGTCAGCCATTTGCATCTTGTTTGTGCAATGAAGCTTAAATAAATAAATAAATAATCTAGTTGCATAACATACAACAAGGGGGGAAGGGGGGTGAAACCCCCACAAGGGGGGCCCGGGGGCAAAGCCCCCCGCAGTAAAAAATAAACAACCGTAACAATTGTATTATTGGTAGGTTAGGTTAGGGTTGACTTGTGTCCCTTACACCAAACCAATCTCTAGTTACTAGTTTCTATAAAAAAAGATTTAATTCGGTTAGGTTAGGTTAGTTTAAATAAAAAAAAACTACAATTTTATAATCATGTATTTTTTCATAATCCATCTCGGCGAAACTAAATTATGCGAAAGTAACTTTCGGCGAAACAAATGTATGCGTAAGTAATTTTCTGCCTAAGCACTATTCGGACTTCGCAAATTATGCGTAAAAAACATTCGGGTTAGCTTGGATATGCGTGACAGAAATATGCGAAATATAATTATGCGAGATTAGTTTCTGCGCATATACAATTATGCTTATACTGATTATGCGATACAGAATTATGACATAAAAAATTATGCGTAAACAAGGGGAACCATTAAAAATAGGTCAACATTGCTTAAAATTTAAGGGGTGGTAAATCGTTATCGCCGTTGGTATGAAAAGCCGTAGGTTCACACGCCTCTTAAGGAATCCAAACTGCTGAACCTAAACCTTCCTTAAACCCTCCTGAAATCTTCTGCAGATACATTTTACACATCTTTGACTCAAGTTAACCAATTCTCTGTTCTAGTGATATTGCTCTACTTTGCTGCAGTAGTGCGGAGTCGACGGGATGAAATACTGGACGAGATAAAGTGGGACTCCTGCAAACGCCTCATGCGGCCTATAGCTCTTAACGAGAACATCTACGTATAATGCCTGGTTTATTGCCGGAGTAATTGAAGGGAAGCAGGCATTAAGACCCAGCTGTCAGCTGATGGACTTATCCGTCCAAGTCAGTTTGGATGAGAAAGAAATTTACGATAGACGTGCAAATTAATGCGTGGTATAAAATAACTGTGTACACTCCTAATGGGTTTTATTTTAACACGCGTTTAGTAGCTTCACTTGTACCTAACTAACAAACAATGGAATAATATCATAGAAGTAAATTTTAACCTACTTACTTTGCAAGTGTAGGTACCTATGCAATTCGGATGACAACACATAATTTGGTACCATCGAGCTGATCTGAGCATGGTGCCAGGAGGTGGTTGGTGGAACTCTTCAATGTCTTCTAGTACACCACTCGTGTTTGGGCTCATTTGGTTCGTTTTGACGAGTCCAATATATTGGTGACCAGAGATATTTGTACTTTTTACCGTGCGTTACCGACACAAGGGACGGGTCCTCTCCAACATGGTGGACTATCTGTATGGGCGATGGGCTGTCACCATACCGTTCATCATACCATCTTAGGACTAATTAATCGAACGTGGCCACATGTAGTCTTGCGGCTCTGCCCACCCCATTAGGGATTTCGGGCGTGATAATATGTATGTATGTATGTATGTTACCGACACAAGCGTGTTTTTTTAGCTTTTATTTCATTTCAGTACATATATCTTTATGTAATGATAAAAATATTTTTGACCTGGGTATTGAATTACCAGTCTATGTATGTATGTATGTCACCAAAAATCAATGTTCCACTGTAGCTCCTGAACTGCAAGACCGATTTTATTTTATTAAATGGTGTATCTATCATATGGTTCGTGGAGAACGTGCAATGACACTCGCACTATAAAACAGAAACCTTCATACAAACCGACTGGTTACATAAGAGGCCCTCGGCCTGGCGCGGTGCGGCCGCAGCACCCGGCATCTCGGCATTACGTGTGACGTCTGCGATGACTTCCAAATGGCGTCACGCAGTCGCGCGGCTCGCCTGCCACGCCCGCAATGTGACCGGGCCTTTACACAATGTCTATATAATAGTGGCCCTATTCATTTGGTTTTTTCTCGAACAACAGATAATTATGAACGATCTTAATCGGCGGATATTTTCCTCACGCACATTTGTCGCGGTGGACAGGTATCCTAAATACCCAAAGATTACAAAGAACCCGGCAGCGCGTTACTCATCAAACGCGAACAATGCACAGGTAAGCACGCGCGGTCGGCGGGCGGAAAATCGCCGTTTTCTCTCGAGGGTGACAATGGGAGATTATATATATGAGGCAGAAAGTGAGGAGGACAGTCGGACGGGGTGCGCTGTGCATGATGGTAAGTCTTCTTCATACATTTTATTCTATATTGGCCTCGCACTGACCCATCATCCATCACGATATTCTTTAAATTACTGAGACATGTTATTTATAGGTATTTAGTACTATAATATAAGTAATGGATACATTTTAGCATTCGATACCTAGAACAAAAACTACCTTATAAATAAAATCCGTTGAACATTCTTAATAGCATAGTATAAATTCACGCATTTTTGTCCGCGACTTCGTCCACGAGGAATTCGTTTAGCGCACGCAGAGCCATCTACCGCGGAGTAGCATTACTCATATTTCCTGTATTTATACAGATTCGTGAATATTCTTCTAGGATATCGGGATAGAAGTATCCTATACCTATCTCCATATAACAGGCTACATTTGTGCCAAATTTTATGGAATTCTGTTCAGCCGTTTGGCCATGAAAACAAAACAAACACACTTTCGCATATATAATATTAGTATGGATTAGTAGAGATAGTAAGTTAGATTAATGATAGCAAGGTTTACAATTACGACCTGTGAAATTATTCCGAACCATTTTATAACTCAACTCATTTTTAGCGCCTCATCACAACTTCGAAGCACTTTCATGTAATCCGCGAATAATTGAAATCTCAAGTCATCCCAACGATGTAAAATAAGCTGCATTCTATATCTGTAATACAATCAATAATGTTCTTTATGTCGTCGTAGATAAGGTTGAAGGAGCCTGATCGTTAGCTGGCGGGAGAGCAACAATATATTAAAGCGTGCTGTTTTAATTCGTTCTGTTACGTAACTATTATACGACTTAGCAGGGTTGTCACGCAGTCACACTGCCACAGCAAAATATAGAAAATGATTAAAATCTGCTGTCGCAAGTAGCATAATACGTTGTCGAATATATAGGTAATTAAAACAATTTAACGTTCCATTTTGGGAAAGTGAATAAGAAAATAAACAAATCAACATAGCTGGGAACCGTTTTTCAAATAATTAGCTTCGTTAATTGCTAATCCGTTAATAAAAAAATTAACTTCGTTAAACGTTAAAGAGTGTAATTTCGGAAGATTTAACGGAAGTTAACATTAGTCGTTAACTAGTGATAGAAAATGCAATTTATATGTTGATGTAATTTACTAATAACAAAAAAATTGGTATGGGTTATGGAAATTTAGGCAGAAAATGAAAAATTTATAAAAGAAGAGCCTGCGTGCGGTCACGGTCGACCGGCCCGAACATAACGTGTTTTTCGCGGTGCAGCGCGGTCCGCTCGGTGCCCTTTTGGCAAATAGTAGGTAGGTACTTAATTAATGATTAACGTACATTAATTGTTTTAACGGAAGTTAATGAGTCCGTTAACAATTTTTAAAGTGGACTTAAAAGATTAACTTTTAAGTTAATGGAAATGTTAACTTCGTTCATTAACGATTAACGAATTAACGGCCTTGTGCCCAGCTATGCAAATCATATAATTTTATTTTGCTTGCTTAAGCAGTGTAGGTATGAGAGATTTCGAGAAAGCTTATTCTATTTAGACAAGTTCACGGGCAATATACTTGTGCCATAAACTAAGAAAAACAAAACAAGTTTTGACAACCCTAATTATCAGCGTTCGGCAGTAAACGGGGTAAAAAACGTCGGGTTCCCACGAATAGTGAAGGCTTTCTCCACCTGCGCGTTTCTACCATACGAGCTGCGCGATGCCTAGGCTCGCTGTCCACCAAAGATGAGCGACCTCCTCCCCGTCCTCCGTCCTCCCCTCCCCTTATATATCTAACACACGACAATAAATGACTGCACACAACGACAACCATCGACTATTTTGTATCTGTTTGGTTTACTAGATAAACCAAACAGATACATGCCGTGTGATCACTGATGAGTGATGTGTATGTCCCAAATCAAGACTATTCAACACCCATCATCAACTAAAAATTAGAGGCCACTTTTATTAGAGGCCACACTAATTTGATTTTAGCGACACCGCATGAAAATGTAAAAGAAAATATTTATTTTACGAGTAGGCCACACGGGCTCTTTCACATATCTAAATCTACCAGCGCTTCGAAAGGTGACATCTGCTGAGAAGAAAAGCCACAAGAAACTCAGCAGTACGAACACAAAAAGTGCCACAAACAAACCTAATGGGTACAAACTATGTAACCAAATGCCGTATTCCAAAATGTGCTGTAGTATTTATCGTAGGTATTTTCCTGTCCCGAGACGTATTTTTTTTTGGATTGTTACTTACTTAGTACATACATACTTACTGCATACATAATTACATAGACGGAAAAAGCAATAAAATGGAACATTCGAAATTATGAAGTAAATAAGAAAGTGCCAAAAGGGCTCACGGGTACACAATACTATTTGAAAGGATAAGAAACCGGCAATACCTTTCTTTATTTTGTGATGATGGTGATAATGATTTCGATCATTAAATGTTTACCGAGTATGTCCAATTTTTGATAGGTTGTCAGTCAGAATAAAATCTAGGTCTATGCGTTTTTGGAAGTATAGGTAATTAATTCCAATAAATAGCTAATAAGCGTTATGTACCTATAGTCTCCGCGTCTGGAAAAATTAAGTGACTTAGAGATTTATAAACGGAAGCCTATTCCTTCATCGATGCCTATACACATAGCGTTTTCACTAAAAAACTTAAAAAGCTGCATTATTCACACATACATACATAGCATCACGCCCGAAATCCCTAATGGGGTGGGCAGAGCCACAAGACTACTTGTGGCCACGTTCGAATTATTAGTCCTAAGATGGTATGATGTACCGTATGGTGACAGGTGATCAGCCCATCGCCCATACAGATAGTCCACCATGTGGGAGAGGACCCGTCCCTTAGTCGAATTCTACGACATGCCAGGATGATAAGCATCTGCACGCATTCTATGTTATTTCTTCACTCCCAGTGCAGCAGAGGAGTATCCCACTCCTACTCCCAGTGCTGCATTATTCGAACCTATATTTTGTCTATCGTTGTTGTTAAACGAAGTCGGCTCGGAACGAATAGTAATTACCAAACCAATATGTACGTAATATTTTTTGGCCAAGCCTTTCTCTACCTGAGGTAAAATGTAAATACATACGGGTAATCCTAGTTTGGCTCTATCAATGTCTGTCATATCCAAGATATTATTATTATTTACCTTAAATAAATCATAATCTATGATAGTCGCCAATATATTTACCCTAAGGCAATATACTCAGTGACTAACTTTTATACTATAGATAACAAAGCCGATGCCAAGAAATAGATAACTTCCTCGTTTAGCTAGTAAGTTCTTATCTTCAGCAAAATAAGTATCATTTTAAAACTTAATTTTGCAAATATACTTAAGTAGAATCTCAAGTCTGCAATTGCACAGGTTCAAGGACCATCGAGGAATGTCTGGGGTCTCGAATGAGTCTCTCTAGTGACATGATCAAGTAAAATTCCGATAACCTTAAACGTGGCGCTTGTTTCCATAAACCCACGAAATTTCCAGTGATAACGTACGTTTTTTCACATAAAAAGAAGCTCTAGAAGGACTATGCGTATTAAAGCGATGTGGATACAATTTTGGGTGACGTAACCTAATTAAATTCTGCCGCTTAGCAATAACATTATCGAGTTTAAGCGGAAAAATATATAATTATAAAAAGTCAATAACATTCTTATTCGTTATATTTTAAAGATAAATTCCAACGCAAACGAAGTTGCGGGCAAACCTTACGAATGAAACAACGAAAAAAGGAATTACCTATTTAAGAGGACTGTGAACCAACGCCAAAAATCTCCCCTTTCATACAAAAAGCGATAACAATTTCCACCCCTTAAATGTTAACCGATTTTGACCAATTTTTGTAAGATTGTCAGTCAGAACAAAATCTAGGTCTATACGTTTTTTGAATATTGATTAAAGATCAACAAAGTCAAATAATCGCCGAAATTAGTTTAATATGAGAATACTGAAACAATAATAAAACTGAATTTATTGATTATAGTAAAAAAAAAAAAAAGCAAAGCGTATAGATCTAGATTTTGTTCTAAATGACAAACTACTTATGAAGAGTTGGTGAACATCGGTTAACATTTAAGGGGTGGAAATCGTTATCGCTTTTTGTATGAAAAGCCGTAGGTTCAGACTGATCTATGAGTAAAACGATTTGTTTGCTATGGGCAAGGACAATGGAGCTGCGTTAGCGCGCGTACGCGTTACGTAACGTACCACTTTCACCCAAATCAGTAAGTCGCGGCCGGCGTGCGCGCGCGCCGCTGCCTCGCGTGTTACATCAACGAGTGCAGCGGGTACATATAGATAATGCTGTGTCATGTAGCTACGGCTTATAGCGGATAGGAGGCATAATAATGTGCCTTAGATACTAGCACATAGTGATCTAGTCCCAAAACTGGATTAGACTGTGCTATGGGAACGAGTCAAAGCTAAGATAGATAGATATATAGATGAAAACATACATATGTGGCGAATTGCCACGCACCCAACGCTGGAACAAAACTATTTCTTGTCTATGATAATGGACAGAATGACTGTCAACAATAAATTGATTATTATTGTCATCATAGCATAGTTTTTATTTTCTGTATACCGCTATAGAAGTTTCCTATATTCTATTACGTGAAGAAAACTGCTGGCGGTTTATTCTACTCGTCATCACACCCATAACCGGATACATATAAAGATCCATGACTCAGATACAAACATTGATCATCACACTAAGTTATCCTATAACGGGATTCGAACCCGCGATCTACATCGATCGGTACAGAAGACAATCGCACTACCAGCTACCACTGCGCCATCATGTCAGTCTGAATATGGAGGCAGATCCTTATCGCAAGATAGAAATCGTTTATTTGTTCAACTCACCGGCCCTAGATAGGTTAACGCCATACTTAAAAAATACAAACTCGACGACGCCTTTTTAAAAGTCATTTAAAAAGTATTAATGTGTGTGTGCGTATTAAATATGGAACACAACAGTCACAAAAGCTTCCCCAAAATAAATCAGCTATACTCTTTTATAACAGAGCTTTCCCTGAGCTTTCGACCGAAGAGATTCTTATTGATAGGGCACTGAACCTTCACCTATGGCCCTTACCATCGCAGACTGGAATCGGGTTCCAAGACAGTCTAAAACTTCTAGAAATGTCGTTTGAGCTTTGGAGAGACAAGAACTGCTAAACAGTCACCTTAAAAATTTTCTCCAAAAGCATCAAGTTTCTTGGTTTGAAGGGCGTGCGTACCGTTTACTCTCAGCGTAAATAAGCATGGAAAGGAAGGAAGTTGGACTACTTAGGCACCAAAACTGGAACCGAAAGGTCGTTCGCTTGTTCAGTTCAACTGTCTAGACCCAACCTCTGTAAATGGCTAGCCAAGGCAACATGCCGGAACATTGGCGATCACGAAAAATGGTGGATGCGTGAGAGAGGACGCAAGTGTTACAGTAGATGAAAAGGAGATGACACTATTCTCTCAATTCACGCATATTCATTCATTCATAAAGATGACGGCAGATTGTCGCGGTAAAGTATAATCTACAAAATCGTTGATTTCAAGAATAGTAGGTAGGTAGGTAGGTAGGTACATTTGTATTTTTATTTCAACCACCAATAATTGCTTTTTTTTCAGTTCATAATATGGACGCTCCTGATCCTTTCTAGTACATCATGCCACGAAGTCACCGAGACGCAAGAAGAAACAGACAACATCACAACCCTCTACCCCATCACAGTAAAAAACGACACAGGCCACAATGCCAGCCAAGCCAAAACCAATCCAGACTCTTCGAAAATAGAACTCACTTTGACTGAAACCTTGAACAAAGATGAGATAAACAGTAATAAGACGGAGTCGAAAGAAGAGCCGGTGATTGAGAAGCCGGGAAATGACAGTAAGGAGTTCAAGCCGAGTGTACATTTGGGGAACTTCTTTGATGAAGACTCTTTTGGGTTCGTGTCTCTCCCAACGAAGCCAACCCTTGACGCGTTTTCACCGCTGAAGAAACCACCTTCTTCTTTTATTGGGTAAGCGCTTTAAATATGACAGGGTAATTAAAGTGACTCATTTCTTCTGTATATGCTATCTTTAATTGCTTAACATAATCTTAATTTACAGTTTACAAAAGGATGAATTCAAATCATTCCACAAGTCAAAGCCGACTTTCAGATTTCCTTACAAATTCGAAAGCGCCATTTTGACGCGAACTAAAAGCAAATGGCGGCCAACACCCGGTCTGGAGTCTCAGCCGACTGCCGCGGTTCCAGTCAATGTGCCTGCAGGAGGATTGTACAAGATGCCCGACCCGTTCAAAAACAAGCCGATCTTTGGAGATGATGATGAGAATTTTGGGCTCGAGTTTAATGATGAAAAAGAAAAGTTAGTTAAGAAGCGGTAAGTAGACAATGGGTCCAATTCAAAAGTGTGTTCATTAAATTTTAAAGTCGCTAAACTTAAAATGAGAAACGTCAAACTCGATTTTGACAGCTTGGTGCTATAAAATTGAGTTTGACATTTCTTATTGTAAGTTTAGGGAATTTTAAATTTAGGCGACACTGTTTCGAATTGGACCCACTATATTTTATATTAAAATTACAAACTGCTACATTTTTAAGATGACCGTAGTTCGTGAAATAAGCAATCGTACTTTATTTAACAACTAGCGCTCCCGCGATTTCTTCCACGCGGAAAACTTTTATCTCGAAATCCTGAGAAAATGTTTTGTCCGGGATAAAAAGTGGCCTAAACTTATGACTTTCCGGCTTATAAACTATCTCTTTGCAAAAAATCACGCCTTTCCGTAGTGATTCGTAGACTGAGTATTGAAATGGGATTCTTACAGTAGGGGAGAGCGGGTAACACGGGTCACAGTGATTAAAAAGCCGTTGTTCGTGTGTTTACGCACATAAACACTCGTTTACTTGTCAAACGTTCGCCTCGAGTGTGCCCCTCCACGCCGCGCTAGTCACCATTACGCTCGCACGCTGTGAGCTCACGCTGCGGCAGTGTCCCACCAAAGTAGGTACAAAAGTAATTTTTTACGTGTTTTTAAAAAGTGTATTGCGTCGAATCCAATGAAAATTTTGTAAGTTTATGTTTTGTTTACCTACCTTTGTTATAAACGCAAATTCAAAACTATTGTTTATAAAGAGTTCGAGAACTCATGAGGCAGTTTCTTCAACAACCTGCGGCCCTAGCCAGGTTGATACGTAGATAACTTAACTCCCTGTCTAATCTCTCTGACAACCTCATTCCTCGGCACTAGTGTGAGAGAGACGCACTTAGAGATAAGACGGTGTTTATCCTCGTTTCAACCTTGCTAGAGGGTCTTAAAACTCACCGCTGCAGGCGCTGCACCACATAAAAATATCCATAACTGGGCACAAGACCGTTAATCCGTTAATTAATGAAGTTCACATTTCGAGCAACGGATTAACTTTTAAGTTAACTTCAAAAACTGTTAACTGACTGATTAACTTCCGTTAAAACAATTAAGGTTCGTTAAACGTTAATTAAGTACCTACTATTTGCCAAAAGGACACCGCGCGGCTTATGTCAGATAGCTTTTGATTTCAATTTGTTCTCTAAATAATAGTTATTATTACAAACTCTAGTGCAACACCCTATGTTTAGTAATGTTTCATGTCCTGCCTAAACTCCAATAGCGCATACCAACATTTTGATATGTAAATTATGTACACAACGACATATAAAATGCAATTTCTATCAAGAGTTAACGATTAACGTTAACTTCCGTTAAATCTTCAGGACTTTTATTAGTAACGGATTATCGATTAACGAAGTTAACTATTTGATTTACGGTGCCCAGCTATGAAAATATTATTATCATAAACCTTTGATCTTAGCTTTTAAAAGCCGCTTAACACGCTTTCAAATGTGCAACCTTTTTTACAATTTCACGAATTATGAGTTCAAATGTAAATTGCAATGGAAAGTAAAACCGATGTAATTATCTTTCTCGATATGCATACTTTCTTCAGGGGTGGCGTCAGCGCGGCCATTATCCTTTCACCGTCCAGCAATACCAGATGTTTTTTCCAGTCAAGACTTAATGAGCATTTGTATTTAATGTGGATTTCTATAATTGCGGATTGGCCGTACTGAGCTCGCGTGGGGACTTCTGCCCAGTCTGTCTATGAGAGGCGGCCTGTACCGAGCAGTGAGACATTATGATGAAAAAAAAGTAAAATGAAAAAAGTTTATTCCATAAATGAACATGAATATTCCAACAACTGCGCCTCTATTCGGGAACGCTAAGTGATTCTGTAGCGACTCGTAAGCCAGATTTCGCATTCCACTCTTCCGCATGACGCGAAATGCGTAAGAGCGAGATGAGAGATCTGGCTTACGAGTCGCTACAGAATCACTTAGCGTTCCCGAATGAGGCGCCTGGACACCACTCTGGGTCCTGTGCTAGGAATACCTGTACAGGACCTATTTCGGTATCAAGAACAAATATAATGGTATACAGATAGTTACATTGCATCTAAGGAATGCTTATGCTGTATATAACGTTGTGTGTGATGCCTTTCGGAGTAATCATTTTCGTACTTTGGGTCCATAAATTACCTTAAAGTCAAAGTCAAACTATCTTTATTCAATTTAGGCTTTTACAAGCTCTTATGAAGGTCAAGGAATGAATCTACCACCAGTTCGGAAAACAATCCTCTAGTGAGAAGAGCCGGCAAGAAACTTGGTGAGGTATAATTTTTTCAAAACACCTCACATGGTAAGGGGGTCGACAAAGTGTGCATCGTGTGATAAGGAGGAAAATGAGCCATAAACTTCGTGACGTCACGTATAAATCAAATCTATCGAAAACCTTAAAATATAGCAAAATATATGACGTCAAACCAGGGGAATGGGTCACACAAATGTGACCAACAGTGACAAGGCGGGGGGCTCCAAAACTCATGAAATCCATGTGACGTATTTTATAGATGGCCTTCCTCTCGTCAGTCGAACTTTTTTGTGACATTTCCCAAAGCTTTAAACAATCTTTGAGTGGTAAGATGCGGAAAAGATAATGGTATAATTTTAATTCAAATTACTCGGTACAGTACTTTCACTCGGTGTTAAATGAGGGGGCCATCAAATGAGTAATGTGGTCGAAATGGTTGAATCACCGTGGTACGACCGGCACCGCCCGGTCTGGTCCGCCACGTAATACCGGATCAAGAAAGCCACTCTTGACCCAGCCCGGTACATACCAGGACAGACCAGACACAGCTTACGTGTTGTTGAATATATTATATAAAAAAGCGGATTAGAAAAACTTACATTATAAAAAAAATAGGAACTTAATACTTAGTTGCTAGAAAAATCCGGTCAAGAGCATGTCGGACCATGCTCAGTGTAAGGTTCGGTAGCCGATATACCTAAGTCCGAAAAGCGCAACCTTTAGTTAGTTCTCTATTTTATTTTTTATTTTTTTTATTTTCAATGATTTTCAGTACGTATAAACAACTTAGTCACCTGTAACTCATGAACAATTGTATAATATAAAAACATACTAAGCAATCCTGTTCCATGTGAAACCACGCCAGGGTCTCATATCGTGACATAAAAATTGTTGTCCTATAGTAATCTCGTCCTATCTGCAGAATCCGTAATCCTTTCAGGAGTTCTAATATATCTTACTTGTACTTTTATAATCTCGGTAGAGACCCGATACTGTCACCTCAGTTAACTCCTGCATGACCAAAACCATCAACAAACGAATTCACTTCGATAGTCTTCATTACTGTGATCGTTCCCGATTAATGAAGAAGCAAGCAAGCACGTCTGCGGTCCTGGCATGGTTGACACGAAGATAAGTTATCCCCATCTTATCTCTCAGTGCATCTCTTTCTTCGATACTAAAATGAGAGAGACCCCGTGTCAACCTGGCTAGGGTCGCTGGTCCTGCAAGGTATAGACGGCGTTGATCCCATCAGGTGGGTGGGGTGGGCCGTCTGCCTGTTTGCTTATCTATGCCAAAAAAGCGATTCCTTTACCGAACCGAACCGAACTCTATTTTCCATGTTTCCAGGGCGAACCCCTGGAAGAGCCTGCTGCACCTCGTCACGGCTCTAATCCCGGTGGGTCTGATCTTCTCGGCGCTGACTCCCAACGTCATCACGCTGCACAGCACCGGCCCAGGCCCTGCTGGACCCGGGTTCGCCGGGATCAATCAGCCGTGAGTACCTAAGGTTTCATCGTCATCAACCTATACGCGCACTGGTGGACACAAGGCTTCTCTCGTAATGAGAGCGACTGGACTGACATAGACATCGTTGAAGTACTACTCAGATGTGTGCAGGTATTCTCATGATATTTACTTCACCAAAATTCTCGCTGTAAATCTGAAATTCAATGACAACATTTCATTTTCTTTTAACGTGTCTATTGTTTTAAGCCGTTAACATTTCTTAATTTGAGCCCTTGAAAGTGAAAGAGACGTCTGTTTTCACACATACGCATCCTAAACACTTCGTAAAAATTGGGTTTTTCCAATGTTTTAGAGGTCAGCTATGTGTCGAGTAGTGATTATACGGATTCTAATTCGTAGACAGTCCTTTTTTGCATTCTTATCGTATTTCTACATTCCATTATTACCTAGCACGTAACAAATATATATTTGAGTACTGTTTTGTGTCATAGCTTTCTCTATAAAGGTATCTGGGGGTATAGCACGACATGCCCGCGAGTCGTTTTTCGCTCGGTGCGTCTCTATCAAACTAGTCAAATATGTAAGGGATACACTGAGCGACAAATGACTCGCGGGCAAGTCGTGCTTGACGTGCTGTTCGATATCATAAACTGTCCGCGCGCGAGCATCGAAAAATCTTAACGCACGAGTAATGATTTAGTCCGCAGCATCGATATGTATGACGAGCCTTTAGGACAGCACTGGTCAAGTGCAGGGTATGAAATTACGGTCGGGCGCGGCGCACTGCGCCCGATTCCTCAGCCCCCCGATTCCCCGGAGCTCGCGCGCGGACTGTATTCGACATTTAGCCCTGGGAAGACGGAGTATAAGTTTATTTTATCCCCATTTTGTATGCAATGACGTAGCGTAGTGGGCGCCGGGGGTCACTTTTAAGGGGCGGCAAAAATTGGAATTGGTATTTTATTTGATATTTTTGTCGAACCTACGAATCAGCACGCCTAGCACGACCTGCCCGCGAATTCTTTCTCGCTCAGTGCGTCCCTTACATATTTTCCTAGTTAGACAGAGACGCACTGAGCGACAAACGACTCGCGGGCATGTCGTGCTAGCCCCCCAGACCGTTTGTCATGAGCACGGAATTTTTCATTATGATGACTGTTCTTGCCGAAAAGTTCTTTAGAATTGCTTTATATTTTATTATCATAAACTGAAATAAGGGGGCTGACACCCATGCTACACTACTGTTTATACTAATCTTGAGATCGAGATAATAATTTCATCAATTCTATTACAAAAGAAACGAAAAAATATACTGTGATATAACTCTTGATTCCGTATCCATATCACCGTTGCATGTGGATTAATAATTAAAGAATTAGCCAAAGTGAACGGATGATCGAACTTGTAATACACGGATTCGGCGTCGCACGCGCACGCGACGGTGGCACGACACGTTGCGTAACGTTTTATTCGAATCATTCATGCAAAATAAATGGATATACATTTTATATTCAGTTACGTTCTTATGGCATTGAATGAGTCGTCATTCAAAGCGAAACTAAACTTATTGAACCAGGTATATTTATCGCACTTTGGATATCAAAGTTAAATGAAATGCAAATTTACGTTTTATGGGTGCTGTGTGTCTCAAAGGCTCCACACATTACGCATTGCGGCTGGCCAGGATAGTGATGCAGCTGACCAGCTGATACGTATTGTGTGGGGCCTTTAAAAAGGAAACACATCTCGTGGACTTTAACCATATGTTCTAATGTGTCGACAAAAACAAAACGACATATCAGTAGTAACTGCAAGCCTAGCAAGGGTCGCACGACACGGGGATAACAGCTAACCCCGTCTTATCTCTCTGACTATCTCTATCGCCAACACTCGTGTGAGAGCGCACTTAAAGATAAGACGGTTTTAACTTATCCTAGTGTCAACCTCTCTAGGGCCGCTGTCATAGTTTCAGATTTTTTGGGATAAAATTGTATATACCGCGGGATATACACTTATTTATTTATAAGATGTTCTGTTGTTTATTTAAACCCGTTACAGTCATCGGCATATTCGAGTTACAACCAAAGTTTACCATTAATAGTGTGATAAAAAGAAAACATTTAACTGTAACCTACTATAATGGTCCCTCTACATGATGGGCCATCGCTGCGACCATCACGGGACGAATTCATACGTAAGAATGAGATAAAGATATATCCATCTCTTTCTTACGTATGAATGTGTCCTGTGCGATGGCCGACGATGTCCCATCGTGTAAAGGGGCCATAAGCCATAGCGCACTTCGGAAGGTCCTGTCCTGCCGCACGCGCTGCGCACACGCGGAACTATTGCGCAACGACAAGCCGGTTCCCGGATGCTAGGCCGCTCGTTTACGCAGGTTACGTGTGTCAGCTGGTTTAGCGAATAAGAGATTTTACTTGACATATCTAGTTAATACTTACGGTACCTGCTTGACTATAGACACAAATATTAAAATACAGCGTGTATATTTCATACGAACATAAATTTTAACCAGACATAGGTTTTAGAGGTGCGAACCGTTTTAGCAAGATTTTTTAAAAATTAGTCTTAATTAACAAAGCATAGGTAATTAATTTTTGAAAATGTTACGACCAGCAATGTATAGGTTTTATTGATGAAAAGTAGAGACACAAATGAGAATAACTGTCATAAAATTATAGGACGTCGCGTCAGTTAGGGCAACTCATAATCTGTAGTGCGTGCTGAATTATTTTGTAAGGAAATAAAGTTATGCATTTTTAACAAAAAATATCAAAGTATGTTCATTACGCCCTGAACTAACTACCCTTAAAATTTGTATGGATGTTTCTGTAGAACGATACTTTTACCCTCAACAATACGTATAGAACAGGACTTATGCAAAGATAAAAGATTACACATATTTTAACAACATAAAAACGTTACTTGTAAGTCACGTGACTTTAAACACCAATTGAGACGCATGCCGTCACGAAGTAGAGTGCGTTCCGAATTGCGCTCACAGCACGATATATTTCATCACACTTCCGAGGAAAAACTGAAAAATAAGGTAAATCGCTATTTTACTAGCGGGGCCAGAGGCAGCGTGCACATGTAGTCCGACGTAATATTTTTCTTTATCCTCATTGTACGTTATGCACAAACTTAAAACTTTGGATTGTATTATAACTAAATTAATAATAATTTTATGTTTTTGCATGCCGATTGGTAAAACATAGCGATAAAACTTAATAAACAACACCACTTGAATGTACTACCTATGTTTGCAAATAAAACATTTTGATTTGATTTGATATTCTATAAAACAAAACCGCGGATCGTATTTTAGCTGTACGATCCGTTTTTCTAGCAGTCCTAATGATTACGAGCAAGTGTGGTTAATAAATGGTTTTTAATTAAAACTGTTGCATTACAGTCTCCCCCCGCGGCTGTTCCGGCGCTCGGCGGAGGCCGGGGCGCCGCTCCTCGCGCCCCCGCGCATCAGCGAGCCCTGCCGCCGCCGCCTGCTGTGCGAGCTCTCCTCCGACAGGAACTACCACCACGCTCAGAGGTGATCATGGCCCTCTTGCAACTTGACTACAAAACCACAGAACTATATCGAGATAGAAGGAAAGAGTGTATTCTCCCGCGGACCAAAAAGATGTCCTGAGATCATCTTTGTGTGTAACAACGGCGGCGACGCGGCGTGGGGGGCGGCAGTGGCGGCGCCTACACTCGGTGTGCCGCGTGCTAATCGATGCTTTTGAATCGTTTTCGCGCGACTTAGGTATGCTTTCTGTCACTAAATTACACTCGTGGTATCAAAGTAACTAGGTACGCATAATGTTACACGCTGTTTCAAAACATATCGACGAACTCTTTCCTTCTATCTCGATGTAGTTCTGTGTAGGAAACGAAGAATTTTTTATAAATATTGCAAAAACATGTATTCAAGGTAAAATTTTGAGACAGTCAAATTCAATTTTGAAACAAAAAAAAAACAATTTGAAATTCGGTGGTACATGGAAGAAAAAAGCATGAGGGCGGACAATCGCCGTATAGTGTACAATCAAGTACATTTTGTCACGCCATCTATCGGTAATTTCTTTAATCGCGGATACAATTCGATAAAAAATAATGCTTTCCTACTAAAAGCTAATAACGTAAAAACCCCATCTACGCCATTTTTTTGGATAAATGCTATTTGATTGGATGCCCTAGCCATGATTTTAGCGCCATCTAGTTTAACTGGGTTTAAGCATATACAAGGATCTTCGGAAAGTATAAATAAAACCAATGTGGTAGACTTGTCGTTTGCTATGGTAGCCTTTGAAGCTTGTTTGTTTCCCTCAGTGCTGCGCGACGCGGGCGCGCGTGCTACAAGCTGCGCTGCGAGGAGCCCGCTGCGCTGGCCCATACACTTCGGTGGCTGTTGGAACACCGCCCTACAACAAGCAGTCAAACTAACAGACTATAGTGTTCAACAATTGTATTGGTTTTTTTTTATGAATAAAATAAATTGCTCTGTATTTGGAAAGCTAATAAAATCTGAAGTATTATAAGGGTAAAGCAATTAAAAAACTGGACAAGTGCGAGTTAAACTCGCGTGGAGAGGGTTCCGTTCCGTACATGATTATCTGAAATTTACTAGGTTACCTTAAATACCATAGACTTCTTATAGGTTTTCCTGTAATCTATAGGCAAAGATCTATTTTCTGTATTTTTTTTTCAAAATTTTAGCCCCAGTATAAGGGGGGGAATGGTCATTTTTCGCCTATTTTCCTGAATAACTTCTAAACTATTTTACTTAAAATTCAAAAGAAAATATATTTAAGATCCTCACAATAAGCCCTTTCATTTGATATGTCACACGATATAGGTGGCATAACTTTTTTTTTTTAATTTTCTAGTTTACCCCCAAAAAGTGGCCCCTATGTTTAAAATTCATATATTTACGTCACGCGTTCGAGTTGCGGTCACCAACTTACATATGAATACCAAATTTCAACTCAATCGGTCCAGTAGTTTCGGAGCAAATTGGCTGTGACAGACGGACAGACAGACAGACAGACAGACAGACAGACACACGAGTGATCCTATAAGGGTTCCTTTTTTCCTTTTGAGGTACGGAACCCTAAAAACGAAGCGAGCCGCACGACGTTTGTTAATTCCGTACCCCCAATTTACATTACGCTTTTCATTCCAATTGTGAGAAAATAAAACCATGTAGTTCAACTGTTAATTATCAATGATGTTTTTAAAAATGCAACACAATATATCGCTGGCTGACGTACAACATTATTAAGCGATTCTTAATTGCTAATAAATTTAATAATAGCAGGGTCATACACACGTTTAGGTTCAGAACTGTCCCCTCCTGTTCCCGAAAGTTAAGGACCCTGAGGCCTAATGTTGTGGCTTGGACTATATCCGCGTGTAGGACATCAGGCATCGTTTTAGCCTGTGTGAAGAAAACGTAAAATTAAGCAGTCGTTTTCGTTAACTTTTGGTCATAGGAGGGTCAATTTTTGTTTATTGCAGTGTGTATTACCCAGCAGTACATTGACGCCGCGGTTAGCCTAGTTAGTTGGTCGTGACCCATCTCCGAAGCTAGCGGACCCTGGTTCAATCCCCGGCAAATGTTTGTGGCATGAGCACGAATGTTTATTCATGCGTCTTGGCTGATTCCTATATATTTGGGTATCTATTTATTTATTTAAGTATGTATAACACAAGCCTTTAGAGCTTACTTTGGGAATGGATAGATTTGTGTAAAGATTGTCTCCCGATTTATTTATTTAGGTATGTCACGATCATAATGATAACTCCCGCAGGAATTAATAGTTTACCTACTTGCGAGGCTGTGCGACACGTTTATTTAGGATAATGTAACAAAATCACGATTCCAAAATTTTGTTAAACATACGCCGAGTTCAACGAGCACTCGCACTTATCCTGATTTACTTTAAAACATGTTAATAGGTTCCCACCGACTCGTTAAAAGCGGCTAATTGTACCAAGAATTCCACATATGTTCAACTATTGGTAGTAAAGAGCGGGATAATAGGCAGCGGGTCGATTAGGCCCGATTACCCAGCGATTAGTGGACGGATGCGCCGCGTCCGTCGCAGATACCTGCGCAAACGCAGCGTATGCTATCACCACAAGCACAGATAACACAAGTACGTGTAGGTATGCTAGGGTTGTCAGTTTTTTATCCGCATCACTCAACAACTCCAAACATCTAGGCTACTTGATGACTTTATCTATTAAAAAAATAGTTCACAAAATTTACTGACACGTACAAACTATTACTTAATCACGTATAATATAAACGGTTCGTCTCCACGACAGTTTCTCTCTATTTGCATACATTTTAATGCAAACATGTTAAACAAAAGATGTTTGTCTATCCTGTTAACATTATATCAAAAACTACAGAAAACGTTTATGGAAACCACAAACAAAGGTAATGTTATATTACCTACAGTATTAACACATACACAATCCTTTCACCATGATATAAATATCATAAACACTTGATATAATTCTTATTACGAACCAATAGGATCGCATTTAACTTGCTCAAGTGTAACAGTAAAGTGGTTACCAAATAGTATTTGAAATCTTACGCGCGGCGTATTTAGGTGATACTTTTATACCATTTACTTTGCAGCTACGTAACTCACACGTGCTTTCTACTCCCTATGAGTTAAAGTTCAATTTTGTATGGCATAAAGTTAGTTAATAGCATGTGTTGGTTACGTTACTCAATTTTGGTATTACGTGCAAAATATTTGCGTCGGATGTCCGGGTGTGCGCGTGTCATAAAATTTGAAAGTTTGTCTGTATGTCACTTTTTATTACAATACTGACTATTGGGATCCGATGACATTTTTAATTAGGCGTAAATGACTCCGAGGCAGCGAGTGATAACAAGCATGAGATGGTAAGGCTTTTTACAATGAATGGTAATGACAGCATACGAGTAGGTATATAAAGACGAGGCACGTAAAACTGTCGAGTCAGAGTAAACTGAGATTTAGTTAAATTAAGACTTTCGTGAGACATTTTGAAAATGTGAAATAAAAGCGGATTACAGGAGTTGCTTTGCACTCAACTCCTGCACGTCTAGCACGACCTGCCCGCGAGTCGTTTGTCGCTCAGTGCATACCTTACATATTTGACTAGTGTGACGGAGACGCACTGAGCGACAAACGACTCGCGGGCATGTCGTGCTAGCCCCCCTGAAGAAGGACTCCATTCGAGTCCGCGACATGTCGGGACATTTCTGACAATAAATCCTGAGTAAAACCGTTTTTATTTCAATATTTCAAACTGAGATTTATTTTGTAAAATTACTCTTTCACCTAAAATATTATAAAAGTACCTACCTCTAAGAAATATAAGGAGCTTCGGAGATAAGAATTCAAGAAACCAGTGTTTTGTCACGACGAATTATATAAATATTACCAAATTATGTCACATGGCCGGGAAATCTGGGTTATGTCCCGATATTTGGTGTCTAGTCCCGTGTCTCGAAATTACACGTTAGAGCCCGGATTTTAGATGTTTGGTACTTTTTTCTCTGCTTACGCTTGGCGGGCACGCTTGCTTGGTACTCAGTACGGTACGATATACCTATGTGGTTTTTTAGCAAAGTTTAGTAAAACAAAGAATAAATAAATGCGGGGCAGTCTTTAGGGACTGCCGATAGAAGTGAAAACCCAACTCACTCAAAAAGTACACATATAAACACAGTAGGTATACATATATTATAGCTCATGGAAACCGTTCGGTGACGATGACGCGAGTTCCATGACTTTTGTTCACCCAAAAAGCGCTCAACGCGCCTTCACTTCAATAAATACGTTGTTTGTTTTTGTTTACTGAGTAAGTAGCAATATTCCTCAGACGGTTTTTTTCGTCCCGTGTCCCGGAAATCCGCACTTCCATCTTGCAATCCTCCGTTCACATCTGCTGCTGTTCCTTGCTTGCGCAGTCGGTTAAAATTCTAAACTTCACTACTACTTAAACCGTAAATTATTACAACTAAACCGCGTCAAACACATAGTATATCTCCGTTAAAATATTCACGTTGAAGCGATAAGTAATGGCTTTTAAGCAAATAAAAAACGAAAGCTGCTAACATCAAACAAACTGAGAATTGACGCAAGTTTGGCGTGTGATCGTTGTAACTAAATAAAGGAATCATTAGGTACAAGTTACATTACATTATAAAATGGTAGGCAATATTTATTACATTGACATTTGAACCTTATTGTTTGTTCAGTAAATTGGCCACCTGTAGGCTCTTTTACTTGTCATATGAATAAATTAAAATGGGTTGAATCTAGGTACCAGCGCTTCGGACAGCACCATCATTACTGAGAAGGTGCCGCAAGAAACTCAACAGAAATTCATCTTATCAAGTCAAACATTGATTTTACATCAAAATTAAATAAAAATCAAAAAAATAGAAACATTACACAGTAATCCATAATTAATAAAGCAATAAATGATAATTATTAAGTCTGATAAAATTAAAATTGATTGTCGAACGATAATCAACAAATATCGAAAACTAAAAATATAGTATAGAGAACACTATGAAGTCTCTCTCAGGTTCAGATATCAGACGTAAGCCGTATCGTTTTACAGGGCGCCTCCTCGCCCCACGGCTATGCCACACGGAGGGATAGTACTTTAAATATTGTACATCTATAGGAAACTTTGCTTCATCGAGTCTTTATTTTATATTTTAAGTAAGTAAGTAATACTGCATTTAATGATTTTAAGGTTTCATGCATCAAACCGACCAAATGTAAAAAAATAAAAGAATGTATATTCTAATGATGCCGAACGATGACTACTGAGTACGGAACTCTACAGTGTGCAGGGTCCAACATGCAATTGGCCGGTTTTTTATCTATGGTATGCCTTGATTGGCTGGTTAACCAAGTCACGTGGCTTAGTCTGTTTACATTGCTACCTAGTATTGAACCTGCTCTAAATGTATTTAAGTACATCTGCTCAAAGAAGTAACGTGCCCCCCGCCTTCCATCTTAGTAGACATTTAACATCGGGTGACGGTAATTTGCCCGGCTTATTTATAACCTAGATACCTATATGTTAAATAAACATTTCCTTTAGATCGAGCTGGTTAAACGTGGTATCCGCTGCTAGCCACAACTAGGTAAGGCCACGCGTTCATTTGCTATAAACCTATAATTAGAAAAAGTATTACACTGCACAACAAAGTACCGTGCTATTGGTAACACACTTTAAGTTTTTCATACCATATGCAGCTTTACGAGATACCTATTTATTACATTGTTATAAGATTGAGCTTATACTCTGAACGCCATGGCCAAATGTGAAAAAGTGTACCACGGACGCCAGCGACGGCATTACCCGCGTATGGAAAACGGCATATCGTAGCATCAGTGGCATATAGCTGAGTATATAAGCCGATTATTACGTTCAAAAGGTTAAGACATTGGTATGAACCAAATCATTCAAGTATAAAGACTGACTTGAGTGCGGTACCTGCCAATCTTGAGCGTCGTTAATGAACCGGGCTGAAAATAAATAGGTTAACGGCTGGACAAGACTTTTAAAACAAGGTACCTACATGTAAACCACTCCTGAGCGACGCGTCACGTAACCCCATTTACAACATTTAGACTTATGACATCTTCAGCCAACTAGACTGTTATCACACGAACCATCATCATCATCTCAGGTGAAAGACTCCATTGCTGGAGATAGGTATCCGCCAATGATCGTCCCAACGACAGATCCATGTGCTGCTTGCATCCAGCAGAGTACCACAGTCTTCATCAGGTCGTTAATCCACCGTGTGGGTGGTGTGCCCACGCTGCGCCTTCCGTACGCGGTCGCCACTCAAGGACTCCTCGGCCCTATTGGCCATCTGTTCTACGAGCAATGTGCCTCGCCCACTGCCACTTAAGTTTACAAATTCTTTGGGCTATTATTATTATTATTAATCATTTATTTCAAGTAACGGGATTCATACTTGTTAGTGGTGCAGTCATCTTAAAAACGATGTGTTAGTGGTTACAAAATATCCCTCTACTGTGGTCCAACCGTCAGTCACCGCTGCAGTGAGGGGCCTAGCTATATGATCACGATACGGCGCCGTATCGTGAAAAATTCCATTGCATGTCGCCCTTATTTCTATAGTTATAAAGGTGATATGAAACGGAATTTTTCACGGCACGACGCCGTACCGTAGTCCTGTGGCCAGGCCCTATGTCTATTACTCTAGTTCTTTTGCTCATATCCCCATTGCTAATTCGATCTCGCAGTGAAACTCCGAGCATATATAGCCCACTCCATTGTCCTTTGGGTGACCCTGAGCCTTCTCATCATTGGCAGCATACACTGGTCAAAGACTTTCTCGAGACTCTGTGGTATATTGGACGAGACGATACAGCAGCTGCCTGTACGCTGTCCAGCCGAGTCGGATTCGACGATTGACCTCTTTGACGCATACGCAATATCAATTGACGTGAGGCAACAATACGCAACGGATGGAGAAAGTTATGAGATGACACACATACACAAGTCATAACAAATCCACGTGCGAAGGTTCAAAATGGACACCTACCTCTTAGTAGCTTAGTGATGCTGTGATGGGAATTTTCAGAAAAAAGTGTGTGTGATTTTTTGAATTTGGACATTTTATTTTATTCCTACTCACACAATCATTAATACTTACTTTGAACTTTAATAGAAAAAAGAGTGTCTTCCATTTCGTTCCATTTTGTGACTGTAAAAAGTCAAACTGGATGGGAAAAAATTAGAGACTCTCTTTTATCAATTAGAATACGAATCAATACCTATAATATCTATAGTATTATGCTTATGTCATATGTGACCCACGGTCCATTAAAAACATAATGGTCCATTTTAAGAGGAGTGTGAACCTACGGCTGTTCATATAAAAGGCGATAGGTAACCATTTCCACCCCTTAAATGTTAATCGATGTTTATCAATTTTTGATAGGTGTCAGTCAGAATAAGATCTAGATTAATAGTCAAATTAAAACTTTCGTGAGACATTCTGAATACTTGAAAAACACACGGTTTATTGTCAGAAATAGTCCGACATGTTTCGAACTCGAATGGAGTCCTTCTTCATGGTTTGGGTCAATAAAACGTGAGTAAAGTTGTGTGTTTTTCAAGATCTAGATCTATACGTTTTGGTTTTTTCACTATAATCAGTTGTATTATTGGTTCAGTATTCTCATACAAAACTAATTTCAGCGATTATTTGACTTGGCTGATCTTTAATGAATATTCAAAAAACGTATAGACCTAGATTTTATTCTAACTGACAATCTATTAAAAATTGGTCAAAATCGGTTAAATAGATAACATTTCAGGAGTGGAAATCGTTATCGCCGTTTGTATGAAAAGTTCATACTGCCCTTGCTAACTCCTAGAAAAAGTTTAAGTTTGTGATATTGTATAAAACATTAAATTTGTTATAAATTTTGTTTATTTGTGACATTTTGAATGAAGTCTGTAAATACTGAATAAAAAATTCATTTTACTTTAAAATTTTGAGTTTTATTTAACGAAAACGATATGGTAGTCCATATTTAGGGAACTTACTCTACCTACTCGCATAAACGATAATCCTCCTTCTTCCGCCGCTGCAGTTGGGTAAAAATAATCTCCAATTGTCGCCAATCGTAGATGAACTCAGATCAATAAAATAGACATATATGTATCAAAGTTACTAGCGTCAGTAAATTGCTAATATCCTCTATCCCTTTCTCCGTCCATCCGTCCGTCCGGTCTAACATTTTCTATCGTGTTGCGTAAGTTGCGTACACGCAACAATGACAATCGCTGCATCGCGCAAGCAGGTCAAGCGATACTACCTCTATCTATCTATCTTCTGTTCTTTCTATATATAAAAAAAAACAATTGCTGTGCTTCTTGCTAAAACTCAAAAATGGCTTGTCCGATTTGAATACTGTTTTTGTTCTGTTCGCTTTAATACATACATACATAGCATCACGCCCGAAATCCCTAATGGGGTGGGCAGAGCCACAAGACTTATTGTGGCCACGTTCGATTAATTAGTCCTAAGATGGTATGATGAACCGTACGGTGACAGGTGATCAGCCCATCGCCCATACAGATAGTCCACCATGTTGGAGAGGACCCGTCCCTTAGTCGACTTTTACGACATGCCAGGATGATAAGCATCTGCACGCATTCTATGCTATTTCTTCACTCCCAGTGCAGCAGAGGAGTTTAATACAGGGGGGGTAAAAAAAAAAAACAAAAACAAAATAGGGAATAACTATAACCGAATTCCACGCGAACGAAGTCGTGGGCAGAAGCTAGTACACAATATAAAGCTTCACAATGCTACCTACCTCTCCTATTTTGTAAAGATGTCTGGAAGAGGCTGCTATTTGGAGATAAGATCGCGTGTTGTCTACCTTGGTGTCAATTAAGTTATGTATCTTATTTTTTACTGTCACTAACCTACC
This sequence comes from Tortricodes alternella, assembly GCA_947859335.1. NCBI lineage: Eukaryota > Metazoa > Arthropoda > Insecta > Lepidoptera > Tortricidae > Tortricodes > Tortricodes alternella. Next base: position 8,463,129 of record OX401968.1, read on the forward strand.
AACGGGTAAGGCGAAGCAAAGTGAAAATCCATACATTTTATTATATTACTAGTGAACCCGCCACCGCTTCGCCGGTATTTTCCATACAAACTTCATCACCCCTTTAGGGATGATATTTCAAAAAAATCCTCCTTAGTGCACTTCTAGGGTACTCGATGAATGTCTCCTCCAAATTTCAAACCCCTAGGACCACCCGTTTAGGCTGTGCGTTGTCTATAAGTGAGTCACGGTACTGTTTTATATGTATTGATTGATGATTGATTGTGACTATGTATTAAATCTTCACTATGGAGTTGCCTGGGAGAGATGGTTATTTGTCGATATTTACGAGTAGGTACGCCGTTGTTGCCTGCCTGCTATTTTCCATTTTCAAAATTGTACATTCCTATGTTGTTTTAATAAAGTGTATCTCTTATTACTCCTCTGCTGCACTGGGAGTGAAGAAACAGCATAGAATGCGTGCAGATGCTTATCATCCTGGCATGTCGTAAAAGTCGACTAAGGGACGGGTCCTCTCCAACATGGTGGACTATCTGTATGGGCGATGGGCTGATCACCTGTCACCATACGGTTCATCATACCATCTTAGGACTAATTAATAGAACGTGGCCACAAGTAGTCTTGTGGCTCTGCCCACCCCATTAGGGATTTCGGGCGTGATGTTATATATATATATCTCTTATTATTAGTTTCCTATATTAAAGTTTCTTTGGATTAAACAGCACCCTTTATCACATCGAAAAACTAACCTGCTCATAACTTCTCCAAACTATAATCTTGTGTCGACTGACGAAGTTCACGAAGTTTGATAAGTATGGCCACCAGCAAAACTTTAGCATTAACTCTTTATGTAAACATGTCACACTTTTCACGTCGAAAATAAGGTGTTTTGTAACAGTCGACAGCCACCACCGCCACACGACCGGCGCGCGCGGCTCTCTCCGCAGTCGCACCTAACGCGCCAGACAGCACACCCGACCAATCAGGGCTCTCAAATTGCAAGTGTCATTCGAATTCGAATTTTTGAAAATTCCAATTGCGAATTCTCTGTGTTGTGTTTTGTTTCGGAACTGAGTGAGTGGTTGTTGTGAGGCGATGTGTTGTTAGTTTTCACTTTCTACGGTTGCATAGCACGGTGAGTTGACCTGTTTGCGTAATGCTCGAAGAAAGTGCATGAAAGCCTGCTGACCTGGAGTAACTCGGGCGGTGGAGGGAGTTGGGTTCGCATGGTGGTAATTCCTGAGGATTATCGTGAGAAATACTTGTAATGTATCGTGTAAGAAACGAATAAAAACTTACTAATTATGAAAAATAAAACCGGCCAAGTGCGAGTGGGACTCGCGCACGAAAGGTTCTGTACCATTATCTATAAAAACGGCAAAAAAATCACGTTTGTTGTATGGGAGCCCCCTTAAATAGGTACATACATAAATACATCATCTGTGAAATTTTCAACTATGACAGACGGACAGACAGACTGACGGACAGCGCAGTCTTAGTAATAGGGTAGTTTTACCCTTTGGGTACGGAACCCTAAAACGGCGTGATAATAGGTGATATGGATGTGTAATTTGTATCGTTATGGATTCAATTTAAAATAGACCTAACGATACTGTGAAATTTAATTCGAAACGTCATAACGCAGTTTTTAGTGTTTTCTTTTATTTTGTAAATTTACTAATGTAGCCAACCCTAACGTTTTCTAAACGCAATCGGAATTTAAACTATACGAAAAAGTTTATACCTGATTGCATTATGACAATGAACGATTAGAGCAAATGAAATTATGGTAAAGTATCTCTTATCACGTTTATCGCGATTCCCTCGAAAACTAAGATTTTGCCGATATAAAAAGTATGCTATGTCCGTCTCCAGTGCCTAAGCTATGTTCATGCCAAATTTCAGGATAATTGGTGCCGTAGTTTGGCCGTGAAGGCGTAACAAACAAACAAACTCGCTTTGGCTTGTATCATATTAAGGATGTAGCGATCACTCAAATCGGCGTAATTAATGATCCGTCAGACGTCTTATATAAGTGCGCATAACCCCTTACTATGTTAGCGTCGTGATAGCTCCAGACATATCACTATTTGGCCCAAACGAAACCTTGATAAATAAACGATTTTCGACCAAAGATCTCAAAAGAAGGATATGCCTATCAGTACAATTTCGTGTAACAAGTCTCATAGAAGGTTCTCAAACGCCAGCGCCATGGCTTACCCACACCGAATTGCTGATGTCTTAGTTCTTACGACATACACACATACTAAAGTCTAATATTGCTTTTTAATAGGGAATTTTTCAATTATAACAGTGTTTTATGGATGTTGATTGACATGCGACTGAACCTGTGATGGTGTCAGATTCGCGTTCTGACACCTCAAAAGTAAGCATCAGGAAAATTGCTTTGAGCAGTTCCTTACTATATATTTCAATATTTACGACCCACCCTGTGCCCCGCACACACCGCACGATTTCTCTGTCTGGACGGCTTCGTCGGACCTCTGTATCTTTATTCTGTGGTTACGGACTTATTCCCATTTAGCTCCCAACCATAAGCGGTAATTTCGCAAGCTATCATCCAACCTTACAACTAATCATTGTCAACCAAATATGCAGTGTAGGTACCGCTGCGGGTGCAACGTTATTGACCTATTAAAAGTTCAAGCCGCATTTAAACGGCTCTGCCTACGCGCATCGCGCAATGCCAGTTTGATAAAAGCCATCGTGTTTCGTCACTTTGTACTTGAGTACCCATATAAACCAGCTTTTGCCAGCTATGTCATTCTGTAAAAAATCTCGTCTCTCATTACATCCGACAATCATAAATTGACCCACGCGCTTGTAGGACTTGTGCGGAGTTACGTACACACGTCCGTGGCCGGTTGCGTCGAAATACGTCCAACGTCGAAGGCACGCACGATAATGTAGTTTATACACACTGACGGCTCGAGTTAGGCTCGCCGGCGAGTTCATGAACAAAGTGCGCTGACAAGACAAATCGGTACTTAAACACTTTTTTAACAAAAACTACTTGATTTAACAAAGCGAAAAAAATATATATTCATATTCACTATATTATTGAAAAAATGACTATTTCCGAAACACGATTTGATGAAATAGCCTCCATGTACTTAGGCACCTCCTGCTGGCATCTCAACTAATGTTGTGTTAAAAAGAACTCAAACAAATAAAAAAACGTATAGATATAATTTATTCCTCAAGCAACAAAACAAAAAGAAATATAAATTAAATGGAGGTTTTGAGGTTTGCAAATGCACACTTATCTCCATATTTATATATATTTCCACATAAGTTGAAGCATCTCTAAATAATCTATCTGGTTGCAAATTCCTATCTCTTTAAATAGGTCATTTTCCAAAACGCTCTTCATACAACGTTAATTATAACCAAGTAAGAAATTACAGTTTTTCTCTGGGACGTAATTTGAGTATTACTAAGAAATTTCAAAATGCAATTCAGAGCGCACGCATCGCGTGCACCCGCTCAGGGCGTCGATTTAGCATTTGGATGCGTCGTGGTGGCTGGTGGGAAAAGTCACTGTAGTTAGAGGCACATTAAAACTGGCAAATAAAAGAAACCGGTCAATTGCGAGTCAGTCTAACGGACCAAGGGTTCCGTATCACCGTATTTCGATAAGGTTGATTGTAATAACCTGATACAGATATGTCCGGTTTTTAGGGTTCCGAATTTCAAAAGGAATATCGGGAACTTTATTTGACCAGTCATTAATTGTTAACAAACATACATGCATACATTAACAATCGCGAAAAACATAACCCTCTTTTTTGCTTCGCTGCAGTCGGGTAATAAATATATCAGAGGACAATCTTTAGACAAATCGATCTAGTCCCAAAGTAAGCTCTAAGGGCTTGTGTTATGGTACTAGATGACGATATAGATTGTTAGTTATACTTATAAATATATAAATACTTAAATACGTAGGAAACATCCAAGACTCAGGAATAAACATTCGTGCTCATCACATAAATATTTGCCCTTACGGGGCATCGGGATCGAACCCGGGAGCACTAGCTTCGCAAGCAGGGTCACTACCAATTAGGCTAACGGTGTCGCGTCGACATTAAGTGACGATAACCAATTAGATTGCCGATTTGATCGGCCGACTGAATTGGCTACAATCTTAGTTTTTTTTTTGCTGAACGGTCTTGTGGCAAAAAATGCCATGATCTTTTAACCCTTTGACCGCCGCAGTCAGCTGTGGCCGTCGGCAGTTTTTCGTGCCCCTGATGCCACAATATGCCGTTTGACAGCCGTCGTAGAGCGCTCGTACCACGCTTTTTCGCCGTTAGCCGTGGCGTTCAAAAGGTTTAGCAAGAAACAAAACATAACACCATAAAATAACTATGCTTACCGCTTACTTTTTTTATAATGTTAGCATGCCGATGGAAGCACGCCGCTTGCATGGAGACTATACCATAGACTACATACAAAAATTAGCAAATCGCGTACACACCACCCGATTTGATTGATTCCAATCGTGCGGTACCGGCCAACCGATGACCTTGAATTTCATGTTTCCGTCTAGACTATACAATTGGATTGCCAATTTAGTAAAGTTGGGCACAAAATTGTATCGTGTGGAAGCTGTTTTAGTTACTTGCCAAGCTTATTAACTCGTTAACTAAAATACTTGTTTTAACTAACACGAGACTGAGTATTGCATCTACTGCAGTACAGGGGGGCTAGCACGACACGCTCGCGAGTCGTTTGTCGCTCAGTGCATCCTTGTCAAACTAGTCAAATATGTAAGGGACGCACTGAGCGACAAACGACTCGTGGGCAGGTCGTGCTAGACGAACTGTACAACCATTGTTAACGCTGCACTGCAACTCGGTGCGCGTTGCACAATATGCAACCATTACTATGGGAAAGACACATATAATCGATCATTTATTTGCCTTTTGCAATCAATATGAAATACTTGGTGCATGGTACCTACACTCAACGTTTCCATGTAAGTATAACATTTTTTACGCGATTGAGTATTTAAAACTTAAATTATGAATGCAGTCAATCAAAATAAACGAAGACTAGATAACAAATTATACAAAATAAATAAACTTAAAACTATTACCAATATACTTACATAAAAAAGTCGACTTAGAAATAACTATACTCGTAAATAAATAATTTCCCCCAAATCACTGTCATTTGGTAACGTACCCAAAAGGCTTTTTATTGCGTTAAAATCGTCTACGCGTAGACTTCGTTTATCGCTCAGGAACTATACAATTTTCTGAGATAAAAAGTATCTTATGCCCTAACCCAAATCCCAAAGTGGGTTTTTGCCAAGTTTCATCGAAATCCTTTGAGCGTAACGGACTGACAAACAGACAGTTAATTTCGGATTTATAATATTTTAGTATGGATTTTTGACTATCTTATCATTCATGAAAGAGTAGCATCTATTTTTTTTATTACATCATCGTATAAGTACTAAGTAACTAAGCAATAAAGGAAAAGTAACGATGCGTCATTTGTGCATTAACTGGTGACCCAAATAGCGCGAGTCTCGAGAATCGCTGCTCAAATATGCTGTACTTGTTTGATGCCAATTTGTGCCTTACTTGTTTGCCGTGAAGGTTGATATTTCATGTTCACGTTTTATGGAGTTAGTACACAGTAGTATAGAAGCGGAGAATGATGGCGTCGCGCTCCAGTAACCACATAAATGCTCTGAATGGACACTGAGACACCTGACTAGCGGAAAATTATTTTCGACCATGTCCAATCATGATTCACTATGTAATTTGTAAACTATTACGAGACAAATTATTTGCGAAGTCACTCTAAAGTAGCCTTCTTTGTCTATAGAATATTTAATCTAAAAGCATTGTGAAAATTATCATGTTCTCTTCAAGTTGGTAATAGGTTAATAATTGGTCGAATGAATATAAGAGGACTGTAAACCAGCGAAGCGGCAAAAATCACTCTTTTCATATAAAAGGTGACAACGATTTCCACCCCTTATATGTTAACGGAATTTTTGACAGGTTGCCAGTCAAAATGAAATCTAGGTCTATAAATTCAGTTTTATTGCGGTTTCAGTATTCTAATACAAAACAAATTTCGGCATTATTTGACTTTCTAGATCTTTAATCAATATTCAAAAAGTGTATAGACCTAGATTTGTTCATTGTTGTGTCATTTTGTTCTGACTGACGACCTGTCAAAAATTGGTCAAAATCGGTTAATATTTAAGGGTTGGAAATCGTTATCGCTTTTTTATGAAAAGTGTGATTTTTGCCGGTGGTTCACAGTCCTCTTAAATGGTCACTCTAATAGCCGAATTCAGAACGGCCACTCAAATTGATCTTTAATTAAAGTGACGTTTCAGTAACGTTTCTGTATATGTTTACAACTAGTTAAGGGACATTTAACTATTCAATATCTAATCAATTGCTTAAGTGGCGTTTTTTAATTCGGCCATAAAGTCATTGACTTCTAAAATTATTAACTTTGACACATGACGTTTTGTCTGGTTATAGGGTAACAATACAAGGGCTATCTTAATTATACTTTTAATAAGTAAATTAGATACAGTTAAATGTGTTTTTAGGGTTCCGTACCTCAAAAGGAAAAAAACGAAACCCTTATAGGATCACTCGTGTGTCTGTCTGTCTGTCTGTCTGTCTGTCTGTCCGTCTGTCACAGCCAATTTGCTCCAAAACTACTGGACCGATTGAGTTAAAATTTGGTATACATATGTAAGTCGGTGACCGCAACACGGACGCGTGACGTAAATATATGAATTTTAAACACGGGGGCCACTTTAAATTAGAAAATTAATAAAAAAAGTTATGCAACCTGCATTGTGTGACATATCAAATGAAAGGGCTTATTGTGAGGATCTTAAATATATTTTCTTTTGAATTTCAAATAAAACAGTTTAGAAGTTATTTAAGAAAATAGGCGAAAATTGACCATTCCCCCCCTTCCCTTATTTCCGAAACTACAAGGGCTAAAATTTTGAAAAAAAAACAGAACATAGTTTTTTACCTATAGATTACAGGAAAACCTATAAGAAGTCTATGGTATTTAAAGTAACGTAGTAAATTTCAGATAATCATGTATGGAACGGAACCCTCCCCACGCGAGTTTAACTTGCACTTGTCCGGTTTTTTTTTATATTAGCCGCCTTCAACTGAGCCGAAAACATTGGTGTTGCGTCAAAAAATCATTCTGTATAGATTACAATCAAGCTCTCAACTTCACTAACTGCGCATGATTAGTCAAAGTTGATATAACTAATTGATCATCACCAAGAAAGTCGCAAGTCATGCGATTTCTAGAGATGGCCGCAATCGAAACAATGAGGTACCTGTGGCCTGTGGCGTGGAGGCTCAGACAATGGACGGTTATCGGATCAAGATTTAAAAGGGCCTGATATGAGACGAGTGCAAGTTCGGTTGCATTCGGGATTTTGAAACTTGTTTCTATGATCTTGTTTGATATGAAAATCTCAAGCAAATTTCAAACTTACAAGAAACATAAGCTTAAGAGGAGTGTGAACCTACGGCTTTTCATACAAAAGGCGATCACGATTTCCACCCCTTAAATGTTAACCGATGTTGACCAATTTTTGATAGGTTGTCAGTCTGAAAAAAATCTAGGTATAAGTATACGTTTTTTAATATTGTTTTGTATGAGAATGCTGAAACAACAATAAAACTGAATTTATTAATTATAGTGAAAAACCAAAACGTTAAGACCTACATTTTATTCTAACTGACAACCTATCAAAAATTGGTGAACATCGGTTAACATTTAAGGGGTGGTAATCGTTATCGCCTTTTGTATGAAAAGCCGTAGGTTCACACTCCTCTTAAGCTTATGTTCATTTTAAGTTTGAAATTTGCATTTAATGTCCAAGTGGCACTTTTATAACTAACTGATGTCATTGCGGTGAGGGTACGAAAGTCAAGGTCATTTGGAAAAGGGAGCCCCTAAAAAAATTCGTTTGTCAAAGACAACTTTACGAACGAAACTTTTTTTTCTTTAACCTAATACGATCATTATTTAAAAATAAATTGTATTACATTCAAAGATCTCAAAGGAAGGATATGCCTATCAGTACAATTTCGTGTAACAAGTGTCATAGAAGGTTGTCAAACGCCAGCGCCATGGCTTAACCACACTCTATTGCTGATGTCTTAGTTCTTACGACACACACCCGAAAGTCTAATATTGCTTGATTCACACGCTATCATATCCTTGTGGACGGTGTCACACCGCACGATGCGGGAGAGCATTTTTTTCAATTATAACAGTGTCACTTAAAACGGGTGTCATGGATGGTGGTTACCGTGCGACTGAACCTGCGATGGTGTCAGATTTGCATTCTGACACCTCAAAAGTAAGCATCGTGAGAATTGCTTTGAGTAGTTCCTTACTATACCTATATTTCAATGATTACATTGATATGGGTTACTGTTGAAACATGTCTAACAAACCTATTGTAGCACGCTGAAACAATATCACATTCCTTTATCTTTTGGTATTAATCTAAAAATCTATACTTAGAAGGTACCAGACGCCACGCACGACTTAATCTTAACCAGGTAATTTTACAAAGAAAAAGTTAACTATCAATTAAGTACACTTACTGACCGACCTTTAGGAAAGGCTTTCACAAATTAAGAACTTGAGTTACGCAATGCGCGTGTCTCATTAAGGCAGGTTGCATCATTCGAATTATAATCGAAATATATTAAATTTTATAATTAATTACTTATTAAACGTGTTATTATGTCATGTTCTCATGTTCTAACGAGATATTATGTCAAGAAGCATCGGCTCTCTAATTGTAGAGACAATCGACGTAACGGCTAAACGTGGGAACCTGCAAATCCTCGATCGGCAATCATCGGGCGCGTTCGGGGCCGCTCGGGCGTCCTCGGCGCACGCTGGCCAATGAGATGACGCAACGGCTTTCACCGGCACCCAAACACGAGTGATTTTGTAATTATATCGGAATGCGCGATGCTTTCTTATTTTGATTCGGTTTGGTTTCCGCGGTGTCGTAATCGATCGATTATGCGCGCCCACTTCCGTTCAGGTTAGCTTATGATAATGTTAGCACACTTACGGCCGGCTATTCTTCATCGTTAGATAACTTATAGGTGACAGAATCAAAGCTTTGTGACCTACTAATTAAGAGGACGGTGAACCAACGCCAAAAATAATGATTTCCACCCCTGAAATGTTAACCGATTTTGACCAATTTTTGATAGGCTGTCAGAACAATTTTTTTGAATATTTATTAAGAAGAATGAAATCAAATAATCGGCTAAATTAGATCTGTATGAGATACTGAAACAACAATAAAACTGAAAACCTCTGACTTATTCAAATATCAGCCCCTGTAGCACATTAATTTGTTATCGTGCATATAAAGCTCCCTTTGACTCGTGACAGTTGCTCGAAGTGCGCGAAAACAGCTAAGTAATGTATTATTTATAAGGTAACATGACATAAGGACCTGCGAATTTATTTTATAGAAATTTAGCAAATACTTGCAACTGATTCCTTCCGTTTGAAAAACATTAGGAACCATCTTGAAGTAATTGTTAAAGCCTTGGCTATGCTATGTTATTAACACTACATTATTATTTATGTCTAAACATTGCAAACTTCCTAATGACTCATACACTTCCTTATTATTGTTTCCTAACCTTCCGCAGCTGCCCACGGTTTTTGATTGAGATACCTAAGTTAATTCTTATTCGAAATTATTCGAAATAAAATAATATTTTATTTTTATTAGTCTTAATAATTATCATGTATTGCTTTATTACATTGTAATGTTTCAATTTAATTTTATTTGTGTTTTTATGTATGATGTAAAAACAATGTTTTGACATGAAAAATATGATTTCCTGCTGAGTTTCTTGCAGCAGCTTTTTTCAGTAACGATGGTCCTGCCCGTCCGAAGTGCTGGTAGATTCAACGCATTATAATTTATTCATGTGACAAGTAAAAGAGCCCACAGGTGACCAATTTGCTGATTAAATTATTTGAATTTATAACTTAGTTCTGTATTTACAAACACTGTAAATTGTATATCCATACATCATTATTTTGAAGTTGTATCATAGTTAAATTTTTTGTAATTGACTACCTAAAAGTGTCATCATAATTGTCTACAATATTACAACGACAAATTAGAACAGGAAAGACACTATAAAAACAAAATTAAAATTGACTAACTTAAAAAAAACCCCTACCAAATGCCCAAATGTCCCAATTATGCCAACTGCGTTACTGCGCTGGATAGCAAACAATCCCCAAATTAACTTATTTATATAATATTTTAATTATACATATATTTGGGTAATACACACTTCTAGAAACAAAAATTGTCCATCCTGTGACCAAAAGTTAACGAAAACGACTGCTTAATTGTACCATTTCCTCATGCAGGCCAAAACTATGCCTGATGTCCTACATGCGGAAAAATTAGACCAAACAAAAAAATCAGGCCGCAGGGTCCCTAACTTTCGGGAACGGGAGGGTCTTTGGGAACAGTTTCTGAATCTAAACGTGTGAATGACCCATTTATGTAATAAGTCATAACATTTTATGATACATTAAATTGATTAATTACCCAGCTGACAGAATTGCTCAACTGAGTAAAAACACTTCCTTAGCAAAAAAGTTTGAAACAGGCAACTTGTTAAATAGAATAATTGCCTGGTATGCTGCCGAGTGGTTCACTACTTTAAGCCTAGTTTTGGTGGACTGTGGCAGGGCTTTCCTCCGTGTCACCGGTGCTTTTGCCATGGTTCTGGTGTTTCTATGTCATTGATATGCTTCATGAGATCGAACATCTGCTGAACCAGCCACGACACAGAGCGGGTCATCGTAGGGCCTCAATGCCCCATGGTCCCACCGTTTCAAATCATACACTTGCTCCAGGGCAGAGTACCTGGAGTGTTTTGGCTTCGCTGCACTTTCCGCTGCGGAACCAGCTACCCTGACGGTTTGTCTCAAGTAGGACGCAGCAAACGTGCACACATGTTGCATCTAGGGCATGCAATTACGGAATTGGTTCTTATGGCAGTTCCGGAATTTCCGCGATTGGCATCGATACTGCAATACAAATAAATTCCGGAATTGCATGCCCTAGTTGCATCCCACAAGACTCCGTCCCCTCCACCATGAAACTAGGCCCTCCGTTCTTTTGCCATCGGTACGAAATAGCCCTGGTGGCCTGGTGGCTGGTAAAGTAAAATAAACCAACTGACATATATTTTTAAATTAAAGAAAACTCGAGTGTCGAGAAAAAGGAAGGCTTTCAACGGTAGCACATTCTGTCAGGCTAAAACATTAACCTTCACTGACACTCGTATTAAATTAAAGAAGACCAAGAAAACCGGCTTTGTGTTCGAAAATGGTCTCAAACCCATATAGTTTCTCAAACCTCAAAAGACCTTCATCATTATTACAGCACCTAGTTAAAAAAGTTTGTCTGTATCGCTGCCCTTTGTTTGGGCACGATGCTTCCAAACTAGCTAGTAGTAGTAGCTAGTAGATGTACATTTCTTCCACTTTGCTATAAATAATGCAAGCTTGAGAGGCAGTTGCAAGCTCATTGAATACGGACAATGCGTGTGCGCTGTTATTAAACATTAGGGCCGAATAATGTATGAACCGTAAACAAGTCCGTCACAAATATCCACCCACGCCGGCCGTTGCTATAACTATGTACTATGAGCTCTTTTTAGGGTTCTGTAGTCGACCTAAGAGTAGGACTAGAACTTGGTATATCACCATAGCAACTTTAAAGTACTATAATATTAATAATAACTTATTTATACTAATAGTAATTTATAATCAAATTTTTTATAAGTTTAATTTCATTTAATTATTAATAAATGCATAAATACCTACGAAACATCCAAATTATAAAGCTAGAATTTTCCTAACTTATTAAGCACTAAAAAAGTGATTGGTTAGATCATAAAAAGCACTCATAATGTTTTTTCGATCATGCGGGCGCTTTTTATCCGAGACGACATGACGTCAATTTTAAAAATGTTAATTCATTAAGTGTCTACTAAAACTGCACGTAACAAAATCAGTAAAACGTTTCTTACACGTTCAACTTTACAGGAATTTTTTGGTGATAATATCTTGATTTACAATGAGGTCGTGACCCAACAGTGAACGTGACAAAAATATTTTTACTTATAAACTAGTAACTTGTTCACCAGTCGAAATACTTACCCAACTTATTGTGCAAACAATATGCATGAAGAAACCATTTCATGCTAAATCTTACACTTTCTAGAGAAATCGTAGACTCCGTTACACTGAGTTTATCTTGAAGTTCTTTTCTAAAAAATTAAACCAAATTCGCTACTTGGAAAACCGCGATGTTTCCAGCAAATTAACAAAAACGAGTTCATTGAGAACGGTTCCGTATAAACATATAGTAACAATGACGGAAAATGATTTGTGCACCTAATGATACTTAAGAATTCGGACGTAATGGGAGGACTTCAGAAACTTACATAAGCAGAGGTAACCGTCCCTGTGTGCTCACTGATATTAATATTAATGCCTAACTTACTCGTAAGCGAATAAAGTGTAATATGTCCATCTTATTTAATGATTTTCGATCCATTAACGACTTCCGTTGTAACCATTAACAAAAGAAACCACTCAGATCAGTTGTTTTAACTATCCGCGATCTAACGCGTGTAATTATTTTAATTTAATTAGTAAATCTAAGTAAAGCTCAGGTTGCAGCTAGCTGAGCGGCAAGGCTCACCCACCATGAAAGTGAAATGCGCCGGAGTTTCTAAGATGTACCCTACTTATCAAATTAATTGAGAGAGTATGTAATGTTTTTGATTAGGCGAGCATAATTTAAAAAAACGGATATTTAAGTTAAGATTAAAATAAAACAAAAGATGAGCAGCTTCGACCCCGCAAAAAGACGAGGGCACGAGAATTTATTACAGTAATAAAAATAATATTCTTGCAACTATTTTAAAATGATATTTACGAATACTTAACAATATAGATACGTACAATATACATACATCTAGGTATACATATAATAAAATCGTAAAGTGGTAAAAGTCTGTACATTAAAGATAACAATGAAAAACGCTACGGGGGACTTCTGAATAAGCAACACAACACATCCAATGGTTTTTGAATTTGATGTCTGTTTGTCTGATTGTATATATGAGCGCGATAAACTTTTAAACTGCTGGAAGGATTTGAATGCGGTTTTCGATATTATATTAAGGGCAACTTCAGGCAGCGGGATAGGCTCTATAGCAACTTTTGTTAGAATTAATAGCCTTTCTGATAATCAGACTTGGATTACAAAAACCAGTAGTCACTTCAATGTCGTCTGAAAATTAAGGGGGAAAACCGCAGCAGAACCCTTTGGATTAAAACAGGATCAGTGGAACCTGCAACTACAGTAAACCTAATTCATAGTAAGTAATACCTATTATAAAATGTGAAAGTGTTTTTGTTTGTTATTTTTTTATCATTTCTCGTCAAAACAGAACAACGATTCGACGTGACGCTTTGCAAAATGATAATTAGAGACCACGCAGAGGCTGCTTAATAAAAATGCTCAGTTCTTGAGGGAATTATAATTCCAAGCGGATAAAGTTGCGAGCAAAAGACAAAATTAAACATGCAACTCCATGAGAAGCATCGACAAAAGTGTTGTAACTTTTATAATAATACGGATTATAGTTTCCATTAGAGACTGTGAGAAGATGACACAATATAGTAACGAGAAAACTCGGAAAGTTAATCCGACTGGAGAAAATGCGGAATCCGCACAACTGACCCAGTTATAGAGAAATGACGAGAAACAATGAACTCATGAGAAATGCCAATGATAATTGATTAATTGTTGCATATCGTGATGTAATTTGATGTCTTGGCATTAGATTACGATATTATGGGCACGCGCACGATTATTTTATGAAAATCTGACAGTGTTTCTGATGGGACATATATCAGTATAATGCCAGGCAAGCTCACGTAATTTTAAATAAGTATGTTTTAGCACGATTGACATTTTGTATGTGAACTTGTAAATGTGCAAAAAGATTGTACTGATGCTATAGTCAAATCAAAAGTTTCGTGTTTTGAATTACCATAACGATCACTGACAATAAAAGTAAAGCCGGTGTTTATTTCAATTGTGTATTGATCCTTTTCGATAGCTAACTGTTTGGTTGCATTGCTGACACAAGATAGATACTTGTATCTACACCCATATCATAAAACCTCCATTGGTTAAACAAAAACCGTAGGGAATGACCACCATTTTGACAACCAATTAGGAAAAACCAGTGCTGCGATAAAGAAATAACATGACTTCTTTATCGTTTTTAGTAAAGAAATGAGATTAAATTTGGAACAGCTGTCAAAACTCAAGTGGGTCTCTATTCTAGTATCCATAGATAATAAAACAGTTATTGATACGAAACGTCAATTCAGTATGTTTTTGTAATATAAACTGCACAATATTTGATCTCGAGTGACGTGAGAATAGAGACTTCATCCGTTTGTCTATGATTTAAAAAAAAAACGAATCGCCGCCATTATGTTGACGTTTTGCTGAACGAAAGTAGAATTTTATTGAATTGAATAGAAAAAGTTGTTTGTAATTTACATTTTAGTTGAAAATATGAATAGTAAGTAGTCTTCTCGGAGTGTGTGTGATGTGAAAATGCGCCGGATATCGGAAATATGCAGCCACGATTGCAACAAATAACTTGTTGCCAGAAAATATTGTTTCTGAACCCATCATGGAGGATTTATAATATGTGTGTAGATAAAGTTATGTATGCAACTCTGCATAATTTGGCCTTAAAACACACGTGCGATCTTATTATGAAAACCGCACTAGTGTTTTAAGGCCTATCATTATGCAACCGTTGCATAAACTACTGATGTAGTAAACTTAACGATAATATCAAGGTCACTTACGTAACATTTTATACGAAGTAAGTAAATTAAAATCGTTCCTGTTATGTTTACGGAGAACTCGCTCAAATGTACATTAATTACATCAGCGCCTCTATTCGGGAACTCTAAGTGATGTTGTAGCGACTCGTTAGCGAGCTTTCTCATCCCATTCTTCCGCACGACGCGTAATCCGTAAGAGTGAGATGCGAGTCTCGCTCACGGGTCGCTGCAGGATCACTTAGACGTTCCCGAATAGACGCCCCGATGAGTTGTTCAGTAAAGATTAAAGCAGACATATTTTTTATCTAAAAGCAGAAGGTACTTACATTACAAAAAAGGGAAAGTAGCTTATGTAACCGACAGCCCGCTTTTAGGTAAAATTAAAAATAATTGGTATGTTTCACATCATTAGTGCCACTTCATATATTCATTATTATATCTATAATTCAATCAATTGAAAGCATTTTTGAGGGTTATCCCTGAATAAAACATCAAGGGACCATTTTAATTTACTAACCTATCCTAAAATTAATGTTTTTTTTTTTTTTTTATTTATTTAAAGATTCATTTTACATTATTTGCATATTTTAAGTGCATTTATGACTGTAATGTAAGTAACCATTTAAATTACTCTATAGTAGGTTGTTGTTATGAAAATATTTGAAAATGAAAATGAAAATATTTATTTTGCAAGTAGGCCATATGGGCTATTTTACATGTCTGAAGCTACCAGCGCTTCGAAAGGTGATATCTCCTGAGAAGAAACGCCGCAAGAAACTCAGCACTTAATAATTATAATCAGTACATATAAAACAGTACCGTGACTCACTTATAGACAACGCACAGCCTAAACGGAAGATCCTAGAGGTTTGAAACTTGGAGGAGACATTCCTCGAGTACCCTAGAGTTGCACTAAGGAGGATTTTTTTGAAATTCCGTCTGTAAAGGGGTAAAAAGGGGTGTTACAGTTTGTATGGAATATACCGCGGGTGAAGCAGTGGCGGGTACAATGTAATTGTTGAACCCTGATCCCAAATCTAGGTAGAGGTCTGTATTTTGGAAGTTAGAGTTTACAAACACTTAAGCAATACGACTCCGGGAAGACGCAAACCGTTGCATGTCTGCATGTACGATGCCCACAGGCTGTCACGGTCACGGCGGTAAACTGGAAGCGTTGAAGGACGAAAATAATGCATTGTATGTCCTTTTTCGTCACAGCGTACAGCGTCCGTAATTATATATTTGTTCTTTCACTGAACGCTCCAGTTCGCGGGGCACAATGCGTTGGTAATGATAATGACACACGGCACGGAGTCTCGTCGGTAACCCCTCACTTTGCAGGGTAAAAATCGACAATACTTTCTAGGAAAATTTAACAAAGTAAAACAGCAAATGTGCTGTAAGTGGAAACCTTATTTCTTTAGAGATGTTTTTGTAGTAACAGCGCAGAAATAACTTTTGGTTTTAATGCGTCTTATGCTTTTTGATATGTTACATCTTTCCTTTCGCATTACTGCAATCTGTGGGAGTGATTTCGTGAAAAGGGACGGAAGTGTGTAACAGGAAGCCGGGGAAGCGCGCGCTTATTTAATTTGACCAATGACGCGCCCTATTTGATTTGACCAATGAGCGCGCGTGCGAGATGTCAGATGTTACACATCATATGCTGTAAGACTCGTTATATTTTTAGGGTTCCGTACCTCAAAAGGAAAAAAGGAACCCTTGTAGGATCACTCGTTTGTCCGTCTGTCTGTCTATCTGTCTGTCTGTCTGTCAAGACCTTTTTCTCAGGAACGCGTGGAGGTATCAAGTTCAAATTAATATCAAATACTCAAGTCTGCAATCTCTTGGAGCTGTGAAAAAATCAACCTTCTAAGTCAACGCAATCAAAAGATACGGCCGTTTTTGTCGCATATTTTGATACTTTCAAGGAAATCCAAAGGGAATCAAGACCTACAGGGCCTACTACCTACTTCCCGTTGACCTAGAATCATGAAATTTGGCAAGAAGCAGTGTCTACAGCACAAGTAAAGGAAGAAGTCCGAAAACCGTGAAATTGTAATTATATCACATAAAAAAATTGTTAAACGGAATAACCTTTGCAAAGTCGTATCACACTCTACGATTCAACAGAGATAAGAGCTTGCGAAGGTAATTTTTTGTCTTATTTCATAGGTAGGTCGTAAATGGTTACCCCGTTGTTAAAAGTTATTTTTTTTTATTTTTTAGGGTTCCGTACCTACAAGGTACTGTTTATTTTTCATAGGTAATTACGGAACCCTCGGCGCGCGAGTTGACCTGTTTTTTTTGCCCATTGTACTTTAATATTGTAATTTTATCAGGTGTATATATGTGTAAAACTTTGTAAAAAGACCTCCCGATTAAAAGTGTCTGTAGACAAACTTTTTAGTAAGTTCTTAATATTTATAAATAAATGATAAATGAACCCCAAAGACAGTTTATTCACATGGATCTTAGTCCAGTTTGAGAAGGGTACTTAAGTTTGGGAACTTCAAAACATCACGTACAAAGATGTGGCGAAGGCCACTAAAGTCTGTTCACCGAGAGTTGATAAATATTATGATATTGTCTTGAAATAGCGACTGTCGCTTACCTATCGCAATCTGTGTGACAAGTGGGCGTCGCTTATCGCCGCGCCCACTCAGCTTTGTAGTAAGAGGTACGCGTTTGTTGTCAAGCGCGGTGCCGCGCCGGGCGGGCGAAAGCGCGCACGCGGCGGCCATATTGCCATTCCGTTCTGGAATACGTTACGAGTGTGTCGTTTGGGTGTTCGTGTGTTGTTTTAGACGAAGGAATTGAACGTTTCATAATAAACGTCGCCGACTCTGGTTCTTCCCCGACTCTGAGACTTCGTCATGGCCGTCGTCCGATGATGTGCCAGCAATGGGACATACATATAATACAGGCTATTCATTAGTAATATTTTATGAAAAAAATATAGTTTTTCCCCTTAATTTTTTTATTATCATCGGTAAAAATAATTAGCAGGCCGCTATTTGTAATGAGTTTAGAAGCCCTGCGTTTTTATTTTTCTTTATCAACTCTCGGCGAACAGACTTTAATATGTTAAAAGTGTCGTATAGAGATTGTATTATCACATTTTTTAGCCTCGGTATTTTCCCAAACATGCAATACATGCAAATCATTTGTAAATAGTCCTTCACCCTTTGTTTCCAATTAGAGCCGCTCTAGTTATTCTTTTACTGGCCATCTACACCCAATGACATACAACAACATCATTTACATAATAATAGGCTGTTATGAAAGTTATGTTGCCGTTCCAAGGGTAAATTATTCGTTTAAAACAGTGGGTAATTACCTACCTGATTAAGGTCTACTGTTACGGTAGTTTATTTCCACAATGGGTCACCCGATTTACGGATCAGTACCATTGCCATGAGTATATGCAAACCGTTCTCGTATTAGAAAACTATTGCTTGGTCCCTTTAACTTGTATCGTGAAGAAACAGTATTATTGCGATAGATTGCGATAACGAGAAAGGTTTGCATATACTCATGGTAATGGTACAGTCATATGATACTCTTAATTGCGCTGCGACACTAGCTTTTATCGCGCACATCTGCATCTGTCACTTTTTAACTAAATAGCGGGAGCGAAAGGGACGAATGCTTTATGTGCGCCACAAACATTTGTATGCTACGGAAGCTGAGAAAGTTATTTTATCATAATATAATAGTTATATACACGTTACGAGATAGGTAGGATTGATGATCTGTCTCATTTTAACAACCTATGTGAATCTCTTTAACATGCGCAGCGGCTGTTAAGCGATGAGGGGCACATTCAAGTTTAGACCGAATAACTCTATCTTTAGAGTCCAAATTAATGTTCATTTATCCGTTGATCAGCCACTGCGCAGTGCGCACGTTAGACAACTCCTTATATAGAGTGTACCATAAGTTTTTGCACTTTTAGAAACATGGTAGAGACAAAACTATAAATGCTATTTAAGTAGCTATTTATTATAAGTACAAAAAAAAATATTTTTTTAAAAACACCGTCATTTAAATGAGCTCCGTCTTGTTGCTGGCACTCCTGAAACCGACTACGCAATTTTTGGAAAAGTGACTGACAATCGGCGACATTTTGCGAACTATCGTCACTTATGGTACGTAACCGCCCTGTTTGCTTAATATTCATTGTTGAACCAGTTTCATTAAACTTATTGACCCAAACATTGATTTAATTGACGCTGGGTCACTTAAAAGGCATAATCCATATAAAATTCTAAAAAGGCATCGCATAGTAACGTACGACTGGTTCTTTTGAAAGGTACAATATTTTCGCAGAAAACGTTGCTTTCCTGTGAAACGCTCCATCGTAATCAAAAATATACAAAATGACGTTTAATTTCCCGTCATTCGTTGTACCGCACAATTTAATAGTTTACAAAAAAACTGTGTTGCTATTTGCAAAAACTTATGGTCCACCCTGTACAGGGCCGTCTTTAACCTATTGGAGGCCCTGGGCACCTATCGTTTGGTGATCACGCAGGAACTAGGGGGGCCCTATCAATCGCGGGGCCCTGGGCACTTGCCCAGAGTGCCCAGTGGGAAAGATGGGCCTGACCGGGCCCCCATACAAATGGCAAGATCTTCTCAAATCAACTTAAATATTCATTATAGGTTGACTTATTTGGTTTATTACCATTTTTACAATTCTGATACGTTTTTGTTGTGTATCCTTTTGGATACGGACTCCAGCAGCCCTAGCATGGTTGACACAAGGATAAGTTATACCGTCTTATCTCTACGTGCGTCTCTCTCACACTAGTGCCGACGAAAGAGATACCTAGTCAGAGAGATAAACGGTTTTAACTTATCCCCGTGTCTGGTATGCTAGAGCCGCAGTAACTCAGTTTTGGTATCTTTTTAACCGTTAACTGGGAACGTGTTAAGTTCGGATAAAACACTATGTGAAGTGAATAAATATAAGTAAATGCTATTATTACATGAAATTGTCGTACATTTTCTAAGTAAACACTTAAGAATCTGTATGCGTAAGTAAACACTTATTTTAAATTGGCTTGACCACTGTCACTTTCCATTAGGTAAGAGTCCAAAGCTTTCTTGCGGTTTACCTGAATATTAAGGAGGAAAACTTTATTCAGATAGAAGAGGCAAAACGCCGAGAGATTTCTTTAGAGCTTGTCCAGATCATTTAGTATCTCACGAACGCGCGATTCGAAACGCGCGACTCGACTCGCGCGTAAAACGCGTCATCTGGACAAGCTCTTACGATTACAATAAACACGTTTTTCCTTACCCGTGGTGTGATTATCTAACGGGTAACGAACGAAAGTAATAACTAAGGATTTAAAGATTCGGTCTCTAATATAGGATTTAAAGATGTCAAGTGATTCGGTCTAAATTTTAATGTGTCGCTGATCGCTGATCAGCCGCCGCGCTCGTCAGAGATTCACATGGTAGGTTGTTCAAATGATACAGATCAGCAATCCTATCACATAACGTTTTCGGAGGTTACACTGGTGATGTTTGACACATCGAGATGTCTTCATTATGCTCTGTCCAAAAAAAACAATCAGCGGCCCTAGCAAGCTTGACAAAAGGATACGTTAAACCGTCTTATCTCTAAGTACCTACGTCTCTCACACTAGTGCCGACAAAAGACATAGTCAGAGAGATAAACTGAAGCGTCAGAATTCAATATTAATTATGCCACAAAAGTTTTTCAGTCTGTAATATATATACAGTGGATTTCATTAATAACGACCTCGGTTGTAACGTCTTTTTGGTTATAGCGACGTCAAACTTACGTCCCTTGAATTTAAAGCATACTTTCGTAGGAAATTCATTCAGCTATAGCAGCGACAATTTCGGGTAGAGCGACGTGTTTTTATGAACCATTTGTGACAGATTCCTAGAAATCCCTTGCGGATATTGTGACTGAGTTGGCAGGCAAAGGCACAAAGACTCGTCCATAAAACTATTAAGCATTCTTATTCTTTGTTTACATTCACAGATGGTCAAATGCTTTGTTTGTATGTAGGATAGCATGTGTACGAAATTAAACTTATGAATCAGTTACGTAGCAATTTCCAGTGAGTGGACAGTGTTTCTTAAACTTGTGAATATGGCTCCTGTACGTCTAGGAGCCATATTTACTGTTAAAGAAAAAGTGGACATCATTTCGAGGCTAAATAATGGTGACAACAATATTGATCTGTGTAAACAATTTGGAGTTTCACATTCTATAATAAGTAAATATACAGGACTTTTCATTTTGGATATAGAGACTGCCGGATATAGCGACGACATAAAGTGGTCCCTCAGCCGTCGTTATAACCGAAAACCACTGTATATAAATATAATTATAAATTTTAATGTAAATGAATTGTACTAACACTAGCATATAAGATTTAATTGTAATTTGTGTAACTAACAGAATATGGATTATGTCCGAAATAAATGATTTGATTTGATTTAATTTGATTTGAATATACCTAATCTCGATAACATTTAGTATAAGTACCTACTAAACCTACACAACAGTATAAAAGATTTTATTTTAGCACATAATAAATTTTACCATTTGCATTTGCTTTAGACGGGACCGAAAGTAAACTGTACAGTCGAATTCGTTAATAAAGAGCAAAGATTAAAAAATATCACGGGTCGTATTATGAGCTCTTAATTCCAGGCAGATGCCGCCGTAAACGGAACTGCCTGGAAAAATTCTTACTATGAGCGCACTGAAGCTGAGCTCCTTACGGCGCTCAAAATACGAATTTTCCAGGCAGCTCTGTTTACGGCGGAAACTGCCTGGAATGATGTGCTCATAATACGACCCCAGGACGCTCTAACACCCTTGCCAATAGAGTCGGTGATTAGGTACATATTACATATCTTGGAATAACTATCTGCTTCGATGTTTTTCCTCGTCTGTATATTGTATTGCATAATATAACCCAGTTATTTATCCATCGAAGACCAACTAATAAATACATTAATATTATCATCGTGAAACTTTTCAAGCAAATAAATTAAACGCTTATCAAAAATACCTCTTCTTATAATACGTTTTCTCTCATTTATTTGTTTACAACCTTTGATTTTTTTTTATCTCTGTGGTTAATAACGAGTGGTGGTCATCACTCGGGCTTTTCTTCACGGAGCTAGTTTCACTTTTATCGCAGTGTACCTACGGAGTTTTCCCGCTGACTCACGTTTCCAACGTTTCACCGGCGCCCGCGCGCGCGCAGCTTTGATGTGAGCCGACGCTGGCGCACATGGCTTTGTGAGCGAAAGAAAAAATAAAGTACAGTCTGCTGCATGTAGGGAGGTTAACTGACCCCTGATTGGGGCACGGAATAGTCACAAATTGTGAGGTAGAACCAATCTGAGATGGTTGCCTTCATAAAAGTATGGCCGGCGACCGCTATTACGCTCGTTATTACTAAACTAAATCGAGTCGAAATAAATTTTATCTACACCCATATCATAAAACCTCCATTAGTTAATCAAAAGCCATAGGAAATGACCACCATTTTGACAACCAATTAGGAAAAACCAGTGCTGCGATAAAGAAATAACATGACTTCTTTATCGTTTTTAGTAAAGGAATGAGATTAAATTTGGAACAGCTGTCAAAACTCAAGTGGGTCTCTATTCTAGTATCCATAGATATTAAAACAGTTATTGATACGAAACGTCAATTCAGTATGTTTTTTTAATATAAACTGCACAATATTTGATCTCGAGTGACGTGAGAATAGAGACTTCATCCGTTTGTCTATGATTTAAAAAAAAATGGTCTTGACGGAGGATCGCCATGTTGGTGTTTTGCTGAACGAAAGTAGAATTGTTGTTGAATTGAATAGAAAAAGTTGTTTGTAATTTACATTTTAGTTGAAAATATGAATAGTAAGTAGTCTTCTCGGAGTGTGTGTGATGTGAAAATGCGCCGGATATCGGAAATATGCAGCCACGATTGCAAAAAATAACTTGTTGCTAGAAAATATTGTTTCTGAACCCATCATGGAGGATTTATAATATGTGTGTAGATAAAGTTATGTATGCAACTCTGCATAATTTGGCCTTAAAACACACGTGCGATCTTATTATGAAACTCGCCTATCGGCTCGTTTCATGAAAACCGCACTAGTGTTTTAAGGCCTATCATTATGCAACCGTTGCATAAACTACTATTGCGTTTCAACTTCAAATGTACACGTCTTGTTGATGATTTAAAACATGGATCAATGCCATAAAATAGCTAAGAACAAGCCCGATGAAACCAGCCGTTAATACAATAACAGCAGTAAATAACGTTCATCAGTTTAACTACAACGCCACAGACAAACAGACGAATGATTCAAATTTATATAATCCTTTTTTGTGCTTGAGAAAAAATATCAATAGTTATACTTCACATTTTCATGAAGATTAACTAATTAGAAGTTTTCAAGTAAGTTTTTAATAATTTCGGGCTAGTATTAATAATTCGAGTAAGAAGCATCGTTCTTTATTCCGGAAACAGTAGATATATTTCCATTTTCTTATGCAATGTTTGGTCGTTTTGATATCAACAAAGTTGAAAGATCAATCCTAAGTTATTTTGAAATATACAATTTAATCGCAAAGCTATCAGTGTTGAACTGCCCGACAGATGATTCGCTTATGAAGACAGACGTTTAATAGCTTTCCAGCGCGCGCGCCGACTAATTGTGCAAACGAGACAGACAAATGATCGAATGAATTTGAAATATAATGAAGCGATGGCAGAGACAAACTATATTTGAGCTCAAAAATTCGTAAATAAACGTAGGCATGAAAACTGTCAATATGTAACATAACTTTTTTAGTTCTTAGATCCAAATGCCTCCAAAGTTACAATCATAGAGTAATATATGTTACAATATAATGAAGGATGTTACGAAAGGTTCTTCACGGACGAAATACAGAATAACTGGCTCGTGTAAAAGTACTTACTTTATAACTCCTTAGAAGGTTGTCAATATTGTTAAAAATATTGATGAACCGTCCTGAATTATTGTTATTGTTACAAACGAGAAAGTAACCTGCATCATAAAAGGCATTTTATGCTGAAATTCTCCGAATATTGATAAACATTGGCACTCCTCGTTTTACGCTAAATATACTTAAGTAATTATGTAAGTAAGTCAACTAAATTCAATTTTTTAACGTATTCATTTCTAACATTTCTGACACGATTTATATTGAATAACTTTAAACTTCATATCTCACTCAACTTTGTAAACGTTACACTAAAGTTGAAATTACGAGACGATCCATTAGCCGCATACGAAGTTGAAAAAGTAATAAATCGAGTCAATGTGCGCACGCAAAGCTCACGTGCGCAGGTTAGTTTTATAGCGCGTCTTATAATTATCGTAATTCTGAGTGGAAATACTAATTATTATATAGATTTCTGCCACTTTCACTAAAATAACGTTGCTTATTGTAACAGAAAACTCACTACAATCATTTATACGATATGCTCATCAAGTAATAAGTGGTTATGATCATTCTAATAACTACCGTATAGGAAAGGCGATATCTAATTAATTTAAAATTAGTGGCTTACTTCAAAGAATAGTTTACAGTCAAATGTTATGAACGATAAAATAACATGAAAAATGTCGGAGACGTATTGAGCATGTCGTTGAGATCTTATAGCAGATGACAGAGTATTTATACATACACAATTTTAAATATTACTTTTTGATAGACGTCTTTTGAGAGTAGTCTTTATATCTTGCATTTTTCTATTTCTGTTGTTACTCTTTCTCTCTGAACTGCATACTCCCAGAAAAACTAAGTATAATACTGACTGTATCAGTTGCTTCTCAATAAAAAATTACCTTTTATTAACATTGCAATGTTTTCCTTATTTCAGATGACTCCCGTAATAAGAACGTGTGCCATTCTGTGGCTGCTAGCCGCGTACTGCGCAAGCGCGGAGCCTGATCAGAACACCACCACCACCAAAGCCATCCGAACTACCATCCTGCCTTCGCGAACCACGCGCACCGAGCTCAAGGTCTCACGGAGCCTCAACCCTGATTCCACGCAGACCCTCAACGTAAGAACCCGCACAGGGCATATGACTCAACTCATCGTCAAGAAGAAAGACAAAACGACTGAAGCCACTACGACGGTAGCACCAACTACTGCCACCATGAACGAAGAAATAAAAGCTAACGTCACAGAAGACGGCAGAAATAAAACAGAGAGCAGAGACCAAAGGAAACTGAACTTTGTAAGCACAATAAATAGCGATTTAGCTGGCTTCGATTATTACTTGAATCGTAAAAACACTGAAGAACCCAGCGATATCAAAGCAGAATATGGCAACTGGTCACCCGTGTCTGTCTATCCTGAGTCTCACATCCAGGAGGATGGCAAACAACCCAAGACGGATCCGGAAACATCCAGCTACTATCCTACTTATGACAATGATAAGAGGACAGAAAACAAAAGGGTTTATATAACCTCAACTAGCTTTATGGACTACGGCGGACCTATTAAGAGCTATAGATTCGATCCCAATAATCCAGTAATAAAAAACGATAGGAACCCCGTATACATCGAAGTCGTTAGCACAAAGGTTTCAGATGGAGAAGCCAGATCTTCTAAAGTACCCGACCCAGTGATCATTAGTTCAGATCCAGTCTACGCTAAGAAAGTCACTGAGAAATTTAATAAACGTGGAAGATCAATCCTGACACTTGGTGATGACGGAATTCCAGAAATCCAAGGCGTGAGAATGCCTGATGATGAATCTGATAAGAAGACGTGGCGTAACGCTAGGGTTGTGAATGGTGAGCTTTTGCCCTACCCAGAAGGGTACACTCCACCTAGGGCTATACCAGAAGCCGATGTGTACCCAGATATTGCTGCCGCCGAACCTGCTCAAAGTTTCGGTCCATTTACGAAAAACGATAATTTTGAGCCAAAAGACGGTCCTTTCACAAAGTTCGACAACGTCAAATTCGAAGTGGAAGACAGCATCGGCCCCTACATGACCAGTGACAACCCTGTATATGCGTATAAGCAGAAAAAAGATAATCATTATCTGAAGTCCGGCTACGGTCCTTTCACCAAGGCTGATAATTCGAAAGTCGCGAATTCGAAACTCATTGAATACATTAAGCAAATTAACGAGCAAGAGTCGAAGCGCGATTACTTCAGTGGACGCAGCTCGCGCGCGCACTCTGGTGATATGGAATACGCCGAGAGCCACATCCAGCGCCGCATGCTGCAGCACCCCGGCGAGGTCAACTACCCCAACTCGCTTATGTACACTCCAAAGAACTCCAAACCAGGGTTCGACGAGGGCATGAGAAATCCCGTCCTCCAATACGCGCATCCCGACTTAGGCGTCCAACCCGCTAAAGCGACTCGTGATAACCCAGAATATTACGAGAATAAGGAACGTAAAGTAAAATACTACACCACGAACATACCCAAAAGCGCTCACCCCTATCCAATGGAGCCTATTGAAGGATACGGTCAGCAGCGCTCGCAGGGCCACACCAACGCCAACCGATATTATGAAGATGAATACAACAAGTTCTCTTACTACGACAACAGCCACACCAGCCCTAAGTACCCATACAGCTACGGTTACATCAAGCGAGTACCGGAGCCGTCCCTATGGAAGAAGTTTACCGACTCCATGAAAGATACCCTACATAGCGCCAGTCAAACTGTCCAACAGCTAACCAGGCCTATCACTGATCCTATCGCGAAAGTAACTCAGCCCATCTTCGATCCGTTGGTCGAGGCAACTCATAAAATATCTCACAATTTAGGTCTGTACTCTTCCAACTCGCTGCAAACCCAAAGATATGCTCAAGACAAGATTGGTGTTGCGGCTGCGGCGGCATCCGGGGCTCCCGCCATGTTGCCAGCTCTGGGCTTGATGGCTGGAGGAGCAGCGCTTGGACTGGGCGCAGTAGCCATGGGCAGACTGCTTGACGTAGACCTCATGCGCAGCGCAGGTCTCAGCGAGGATTACATCAAAGATCAGTTAGACAAAGAACACAAGCGATCACTTGCTGGAGCACCATACGACATTGACAGAAAATACATAAGCAGACAAAAGGTCTACGATGACAACTACAAAATGCCCAGCGAGAATGTTTACGTGGTCATGTCTCCTGATGGAAGTGAGGCAACCAGGACGAAACGGGATGTTTTGAGCTATATGTATCAGGATCCTAGCTACCGGGGTGGAGATCTTAAGAGGGTGAAGAGGCGGCAGAAGAGGTCTTTGCATGAAGATATGCCTGATGAGCTGCAGCACTTGGATGGCAGTCCAGGAGCGTCGTCGCTGACAGCGGCCGCGATGGACCTTGTGCGGCAGACGGACTGGCGCGACGCGCAGTGCGCCAAGTTGACGTTCTGCCGAGTCCTCACCTCGCAGTCGTCGGACTCTATGTTTGCTATGGAGAAGAAAATGGAATCGTTACTTAAAACGTAAGTATTCCTATTTATAAACTACCGTACCTTACCTTACCTTAAATAATGGAGTAAAAAAGTCAACAATGCGCCAATAACATGTAGGTTCTCAAATAGTTTGATGTTTACCACAAGAAATAGAGTCGCAAAGCGGTAAACCAATTTCTTGCGGCCGAATTCAGAAACGCCACGTAAGCATTTGACTAGATATTAAGTAGTTAAATGTCCCTAAGCTAATTGTCAACCCGTACAGGCACGTCACGTGCTGAAACGTCACTTTAATTAAAGCTCAATTTGAGTGGCCTTTCTGAATTCGGCCATGGTCGACTATACAAACTGTTTGAGAAATACTCAGAAACATTTCCCAGTAAGCTTTTTAAAAATCAGTAAGGTTATTGTTCTCCAACTTTGTATATATGCATCTGCTTGGCTACTAAGATAATTATATTTCCAATATCCATATCGGTGCAGACTTTCCCACGACTTTTTACAGATCTTCAAAGGCTAGCAAATATCAACGATCCCATTAAAACACATGACTATCTTCGTCGTTACGTAACAAAAACAGTCCGTTTCACTTTCCAAAGGTCGCGCTGCAAAACAACCGCTTAGCGCCTCGGACACTTGCTAACGTACGTGTTGCGTAAACTTTCCTTACAAATAACTGTGACATCGCGCGAGGCATAATAAACAGTGACCTCTACGTGGACGATGTTGTGTCATACTGTATTTGAACATCGTTCGTATGAATATAATTAGAATATAGAAAAGGACATTCCATTAAAGTGACCATTCCATACCTGTAACGACCTTGATAAGCATTTTAATGACATTTTCGTCAATATATCTATCGCAAACGGAACGTAATATTATCATAAATTAAGTATTATGGTAATATTTAAAAAACTAACTTTCAGAGCAGTAGTCATAATACAACATAATGAAGTTTTTTTTTATTTTATAAAATGTAAAAAAATCCGTTCCTGATAAATCTTATTTTTTTTTTCATTCATTGCGATTCATTTGCGAGATATCAACGAACATATCAAAAATGCCGATGAAGGTCGTTGCGGGGATGTAATCGCCATAATTTCAATAGTTATCACGAATTTATTGTGAATACGCATTGGAGTACCTATTGACGCGACAAGGCAATGAACTGGCGCATATCGAATTCAATCGTATCGTAATACTAACATATACGTTTCAAGCGGTAACCGATATAGATAGCGCAAAAGTGAGTGGCAGTGAAAGTCGATGATCCGTCGCCCGATACACGTGATGATTGGGCTTGCGCAGCTTACTCCCGTCGCGTACCTAATGATACCCTCCCGTTTTT
Source organism: Tortricodes alternella (assembly GCA_947859335.1). Lineage (NCBI taxonomy): Eukaryota > Metazoa > Arthropoda > Insecta > Lepidoptera > Tortricidae > Tortricodes > Tortricodes alternella. The sequence goes on from OX401968.1 coordinate 8,491,954, forward strand.
AAAAATCCAGCTGCATTAGTTTCGCCGTCGGCATTTTGTTGTTTATTTAACGACACCGCTCAAGTCGAAAATTAACGGTTTTTACATTTGAATGTCATTTGATAGAGCTACTCATTTCGCGTCGATCTACCAATCACATTCTAGACGTTTCGACCAATAAGTGACCAGAATTAAAAAATAGTGAGTGACAACGCGCAAGTCAGTTGGCCTTCCAACACCGCTCAAGTCATTGTTAAGCCATACTTTTACAACTATGCGCTCCTTGTTTATTTCTTGTTTTTCATGAGTTTTGTGACCAAACCTGTGTATAAAAGTAATATTATCAAAGATAAAAGGTAAGCTAATGAAGTTATTATAAGAAATAATGATTTGCGTACAATAATTAACCAAAAATCGAATTACATAGTTGATTGCCATGTACTTGCGGTGTTTACTATTGCTTGTTTTTTTTTTTTGAATTACACTTTGTTACAAAGGTAATGTTTTATCGCTCTTCTGTAAAGTTGGTCAAAACGACTTAAGCGATGTTGTTAGATAAGCGAAGATTTGCAGTATGCAGTGCCACGAGCGCCAGACCCTTAAAAGTAACAACCTTTTATTAATGTCTGTCTTCTTAATTTCCTTTCCTTAACTTAAAATAAGAATCGCCAAACTTGACTTTGTTATAGGTAGTAGTACTATTATCTATTCTGTGATAAAGCTATTTGAGTCTAAGAATGAGATTGAAGAGATGAATTGAGTCTTTGAATCTAAGTTTGATTTGTTATTATTTTTACGTTTAGCAAACACGTTAGATTTAACATTAATTTATTCAATTTCATTTGAACTTCGTCATTACTGAAAGAATCTGACCGCTTTAATATGGTTTAGTTTAAAATGAAACCAATTTAAGATCGCATCGATTACAGACGATTTTTTTTTGTAGATTTTTAACATACACGTAGATCGTGAAGATGAGTGAAAAACTCAAGATTATGTTTTAGACATCATGCCATGTTGAAGAACACGTATTATGGTAATTAACTAAGCAAAACAGAACATAACTAATAAAACACGCTCAATTTATGTCATCTTCGTGGTTGAGTCTATTACATTTGATAGACTATGGTCACGAAAAGATTACTTGCAAATGATCTGTAAAAATCGTGAAAGCGAAAACCCGTTGCCTCTTTTTTTACCGTAATTAATCTAAGAAAAGGCAATTAATAACTACGAAATATGTCGCAATGACGTCTTAACGCATGCGCGAGTCACTTGATCAAGTACTTGTATACAGCGCTCGAGCGTGACACGAATCGTCACGCTACCTTTTTCAGGAGCGGATGAGGAAGGATCATACACTAGAATTGGTTTTTGTTTAATTGATACAATAATTGCCTTCCAAGGAAGCAAGCAGCTAATTATTTGATAATTTAGGTACGTTTTTAGGGTTCCGTACCTCAAAAGGAAAAAACGGAACGCTTATAGGTTCACTCGTGTGTCTTGTCCGCCTATCACAGCCAATTTGCTCAGAAACTACAGGACCGATTAAGTTTAAATTTGATACACATAAATCGGTGACCGAAACACGGATGTGTAACGTAAATAAATGAATTTTAAATATTGGGGCCACTCTTGGGGGGTAAATAAATAAAATCAATGAAAAATTTTTGCAAACTATGGCATGTGACATATCAAATGAAAGGGCTTCTTTTGAGCATCTTAGTTTTTTTTTTGTAATTTTAAGATGCAGTTATACTTACAGAAGTTTTGAAGTTGTTTTGGAAAATAGGCGAAAATTGACCATTCCCCGGACCATTCTCTCGGAAACTACCAGGCCTAAAATACAGAAAATAATTCATTACCTATAGATTACAGGAAAACCTATAAGAAGTCTATGGTATTTAAATAACCTAACATAGGTTTTATATAATCCTGGATCCTCCACGCGAGTTTAACTCGCACTTGTCCGGTTTTTTTTGTTATAAGTAACTCACTAACACAAACGCAACGACATATAAAATGCAATTTTTATCACAAGTTAACAATTAACTATTAACGTTAACTTCCGTTAAATCTTCTGAAATGTAACGCTTTAACGTTTAAAAAAATTAACCTCTTTATTAACGGATTAACGATTAACGAAGTTAACTTTTTGATTAACGGTGCCCAGCTATGGTGATGGGTCAAGTTAGGCTCATCGATGAATTCGGTGACGAAATTTAAGAGTAAGTAAGTACCCGAGATCACACAGCTGGTGAGAGCCAATTGTGGCCAATTGTGAACATTCGCCATTCTCGTCTCTACAGCCTTGTGGAATCTAGGACAGCCTCTTTCCCTTTCCGTCACGTAACCTGAGCACACCGCGAAAACCCATCACGATCGCTACGAGTGCCTACTTTAAACGATACTTCTAAGGCTTTGATCAAGTACTAGGGTTTGCGACATATCCTTTTGCAAGACTACATCTCCCTTATTCGTTATTTTTATTATTATTATACCCTTAAAGACTTTAAACATGTCTAAGACGGGATCCCCTTGTTACCCATAAAGTTATTGTTTCGAATTATGAAAGTCAGAAATTGATTCCCATATTATTTATGCTCATAATTATCGAAAGTCATAAAAGTTGTAAAGCGTAAGTAACCTTAATAATTCTAACGTTAATAATCCATATTGTTGCAGATTATAATTTTCATAAGTCATCAAATTGATATCTATAACATACAAAGGCATATCGATTATTATTCAGAAATATTGAAAAGCTATATATTTTAAAACGCTCATTATTTTTACCCATACCGTTTCATTGTCGAAAACATATAACACTTGGAAAGAAGTAGAACCTGTGCCGGCTGTCGGCAGCTAGAAAAAGCTAAGTATCTCAATGTTACAATACCTGTAGATACATTCAAAAGAACTATACTTTGAACAAAAAATCACTGGGACAACAAACGTAACAAACTACAATCAATGTCATTACATCACCGAATCTAAGTCACATCAAAAAAAAACAATAAATACACCTGCGGGCAGACGGCTTGCCGCCAAAAAAACAGCGTCGGCGCACCACACAGATATTAGCAGCGGCGCAACCTAGATAAACGATCACCACGTAGCTACATTGAAATGAAAATGAAAATGAAAATGAAAATGAAAATATTTATTTTGCAAGTAGGCCACATGGGCTCTTTTACATGTCTGAAGCTACCAGCGCTTCGAAAGGTGACATCTGCTGAGAAGAAACGCCGCAAGAAACTCAGCAGTCTTTTTTTTTCAACTTTTACATTAGAGTTTTAACTAAAACTAACACAATGAAAAGGGCAGCAAACAATCCTAATAGGTAAAAATTAATTCTAATAAATAACTAATAAGGGAGATGTATAGTCTCCGCGTCTGGACAAGTTAAGCTACTTAGAGATGTATAAAGCCTCTAAGGGTCATCATAATAATAATTAAAATAAAGAAACATTTAAATTGATTACCTAATCTAGGTTAAATGAAGATGTAGACAGTCTCCACGGTCAATTGTAGGTCGATATACATTTTTTCTTTATTTATTGCTTTACAATGAAAAAAGAGACAGCCGAGGCCGAGACAGACAAACCGACGGATTACTTTATTGCTCAACAGTGGCAAATGTCAAATAGAACCCCAACAGCCCTAGCATGCCAGACACGGGGATAACTTAAACCCGTTTATCTCTCTATCTCTTTCGGCACTAGTGTGAGAGAGATGCACTTAGAGACGAGACGGTTTACCTTATCCTTGTGTCAACCTTGCTAGGACCGCAGGGTATTCCAGTTTGGCCGTTGATTGTGACGGTATTTTGTTATTTATTTAGACCATGGGTCCAATTCGAAACGGTGTTCGCTAAATTTAAAATCGCCTAAATTTAAAATAAGAAACGTCAAACTCGATTTTGTATAGCTCCAAGGTTCAAATTCGAGTCTGACGGTTCTTATTTCAAATTTAGCGACTTCTAAATTTAGCGAAAACACGTTCGAATTGGACCCCATATCAACCTTAAATCCTTTTCATCCTTATCCTTACTCGTATTATAATCGTGAAAGTGTCTGTTTATCCATTTTTTCAATCAAAACGGAGTTTTGCACAGACGCATACTTGGAGGGTGGCCGATTTATCCCGAAAAACATTCACAGTTCCCAATAGCGATAAACCAATCCTACGCAGATGAAATCGCTGGCATAAGCTTGTACAACTATAAATTCATAGTTAACGTACTGTTTGTATTGCTGCGCAAGAGCCTCTCGTTACGTAAGAAAGAGCGGTGAAAGTGTCCGGGCGGCATTCCGGCGCGGGCGCACGTCACGTCTTTGCCGCGTGTAATGTAAACAAGCATGGACTGGACTTGGCGGCTTTTACCTTGATCTTTGACATCCAACATGTTACTTTACAACAATTTTAATCTTAAAGCAGGTTTTAAAATACCCAAGTATGATTAATATAACCTTTTTGGAATTGTCATTGAAAATTATTTTAAGGGTTTGAATATTAAGGGTCATTTTGACACACAATAAAGTGCAGCGATAAATAAAAGGTACAAGTATCCTGACTTAGACTTTTCAGTACCTAAATTATCTATTATTTTTTATTAGAATATAAACTTATGTAGTTTATGTGGCAGTCAATCTTAGTTTGTGCGCATTCTCGCCGGCAAACAAAAGGGGGGGGGGGGGGGCTATTGCCGCCCTTGACTCACGACCGAAGCCCCCTTATTTTGACCAATTTTAACGAATTATAATAAATTACTAAAGGTCAAATAAAATCACACAAAAGTCACACCCCTTAAACGAAAACCTGTATGCGCTACGCTTTCGATGAATAAATTACATAAATGCTGGCAGATTTTACTGATTACAACACTTTTTTCTGACACAGCACTAAATACAGATCACTATCGAAACATCTTAAGTCGTGAGACAGCAATGTCGCCGTAAAAGGGCACAACACGACAGGTCATTGTCGAACAACCACTTTCATCACCATTCTGTTGTATTGACCTTTGCTAGAGGTCAGAGGTCAAACTGTTAAAGATATGTTACAAAAGGTAAGGTGATGTGTAATGGTAGCACAGTGGACGGACGTGGACCTCTCGAGCACCAGGATCGCAGGGTCAAATCCGGCTCGAACTTTAACTTTTTCGGAGCTAATGCGCGGAATTTAATTTGTTATTTACCAGCAGTATTTCAGTGTAGAAAAACATCGAGAGGAATCCTGACCACATCAGAGAAGTTGGTAATTCAATGATGTGTGTGGAGGCCCCAAGTGCACTGGATTCGCGTGGGGACTATGGGCTCCTTGCCCCGCTCTAGGGGGGGCGAGATTACCCGGGGTGCTGTTGGAAGCGCGACCGCAACGTGACATAGTTTGCCTTGTGAACGGGTCTTTAGTTATAATTGCCTTAACAATTGGCCAACAGCAGCTTAAAACAGGATAGTAATAATCCAAACAAATATTATATATGCGGATGTAACTCTGTCGTTCTGTCTGCTACGCTTTCAACGGCTAAATCGTTGAACCGATTTTGATGAAATTTGGTATCGAGATAGTGTTAGTGCGTGCGTGCCCGATGAGCATGATGGCCCGTTATTTAAGGGAAAAAATATATATTAAAAAGTCAGATACATGAAAATTCGTTATTCGTGGGTGGTTTTTAAAACTTTGGCGTTCAGTTCAATGCTTAAATAAAGTTACAGCCAAAAAAGAGAAAAAGTGGTATCATAATAGTAGTTTATGCAACGTTTGCATAATGATAGGCCTTAAAACACTAGTACGGTTTTATGAAACGAGCTTTTAGCGAGTTTCATAATAAGATCGCACGTGTGTTTTGAGGCCAAATTATGCAGAGTTGCATACATAACTTTATCTACACAGATATTATAAATCCTCCATGATGGGTTCAGAAACAATATTTTCTGGCAACAAGTTATTTGTTGCAATCGTGGCTGCATATTTCCGATATCCGGCGCATTTTCACATCAAACACACTCCGAGAAGACTACTATTCATATTTTCAACTAAAATGTAAATTACAAACAACTTTTTCTATTCAATTCAACAACAATTCTACTTTCGTTTAGCAAAACACCAGCATAATGGCGGCAATTCGATCCTCCGTCAAGACATTTTATTTTTTTAAATCATAGACAATCGAGTGAAGTCTCTATTCTCATGTCACTCGAGATCAAATGTTGTGCAGTTTATATTAAAAAAACATACTGAATTGACGTTCCGTATCAATAACTGTTTTAATATCTATGGATACTAGAATAGAGACCCACTTGAGTTTTGACAGCTGTTCCAAATTTAATCTCATTTCTATACTAAAAACGATACGGGAATAACATTGCAGCACTGGTTTTTCTAATTGGTTGTCAAAATGGTACTCATTTCCTACGGTTTTTGATTACACTATGGAGGTTTTATGATATGGGTGTAGATAAAATATTTATTCCGCTGACATTTTATTAGGTGCATTGTTATTGTAATAAATAATCGTTTTATCACAATGATACTTGGGAACCTGCTCTTTAGAAGCAACCCACGTACCGACATGGCATTTAACAAGATATTATAAACCTTCAAAATAAGATAATGCCGCTTTTAAACCAGTTTTTAACATTCTTAAGTTTAAAAGAGTCTATTACCATATTTATACACAAAGGAAATTTCACATTATCAACCTTAGCCTATATAAAGGTTAAAATTGTTTTACACAACTAAAATGTCACGTTATTGGGTTGCGATTGGCCTTAAAACAAAACGTATCTTGTCCGTAATAATAAAACATTTTTAGGGTTCCGTCTGACTGATGGACTGACTTATCCAGTCCACCTATACTAAAGACCCATAATGTAGCCACATAATTCTCATTCCAGGATCTCCCGCGGCGGCGCCAGCGCAGCCATCGTAGCCCACCATCTTGGCGACGTGATGGCCGCCAGCCGCGACCACGACTGCTCCCGGTTCCTCTGCGACCGCCACTGACCTTACCACTGCGGTTTAAAGGTCAAATTACAATGACAAACGGACTGGATATCGTGGTGATACATGATAGACTATAATGCGATGGCAAATGCTTTAACGGTTACGAAGAATTGGATGTTTGAGTTGGCAGTACTCAGTCATACAATAGTGTGAATCGATTTTTGGCGCAGGATTTTATGATGTTCAATTTGTTACTTAGTATACGTTCTATGATTGTATTGGTAGGTGTCTCCTAACTTAAGTTAGCTAACCATCGCTCAAGTGGCTTAGGGACTATGCTAAGGGTTGAATATTAATTCCCTATAAGGACTGTCCACGAAACTCATGAATTATTTCCGGTCGATTTTAACAGACCAAACATCCTACACCGCATAGTCTAACTTTTGCTAGAAACTAAAGCTGCCAAATGTACCGGGCGTACGGGGTTTTTACGGCGCTGCGATTGGTGCGTTCGTGCCTTCCTGTTGCCCCGCTGCTTATGGCTTTTTGGCTCTAATGCTGGCAGCGGGGGTCGTCCGGCTATGTGGAGTCTATTGGTTATATAGTCTGTGAATGCAACTGTTTTTCTATTAAATTGTATGCTGAAACTTTGATAAATGACACCGCACTGATAAGTTTGTTCTTATCAAGGTATTAAACTTGAGTAATTATGTATACTAGAGTGGACGCCTCAACTTGATTTTTTGTAAAGCCAGTTGAGGCCAAATGGCACAAACGCTTTTAAGAAAACTATCACCGCTGGACGCGGCGCGCATGCCCGCAGCCCGCTCCGTCATCAAGTGCTCGTTGTCATTTGTTAGAGATGTCCGTTCTAGTGTAACGTAATACTTTTAAACATAAAAAAGTAATACAACAAATTGAACAAACAGCATCAGCCACAATAACATTCCAGATAAGTATTTTTCGTATAAGCCACGCTACCAATTTGACAAATACCTTTTAGGCTGAATAGTTCCCGAACCTTAGCTTTTTTATACAACGAAAAAGGTTTAAGAGCCAAGTAATTTCATAGAAATAGAGTTAATTTAATTTCTCTATTGTAACTATCGATGCCCATCTAAACCTCACGGCAAAAACATGAGGCAAGCACAAGAAATATCATCAATCAATAGACGATTCGTTGTGGTTCATAAAAAGTTTAGATACCTTTTAAATTGTTCAGGCTTTTAAGAATCAGTTACTGAGTTCTTCACATTATCAAGGTAGAATTAATGTCTTAGTAGATTTAGTGCTTAAAATTCTGGGAACAGTAATGACGAAAAACAAAGTTACAGTTAGAGTAATTTAGAGCTTACTCTAGAATCCATAATTCAGCGAAATAACTTGACACATGAAGTGCTGCCATGTTTATAAAAATAGATGGTATATTTATTAGGGATATGGTTAATCTCGATATTTCCGTATTTAATTAAAATTGGGAAAGAACTTTATTCTGCCTGTCCTTTAAATATAACTGGTATTCAAAGCCGTAAACTTTTCAGAATATCTACCTACACGAACCGCACTGCCCTTACTATGGCAACATTTTGGCATTTTGAGCTGTCAAATTAGTTCGCCGAATTATGGATTCTGGTTAAATAAATTTACTGATGCCTCTTAATAACGATCAAAGATCGTCCGAAAGGTTTTTATTACCACTAAATATAACGGAATCAAACAGTTGGAGCCAGAAATTACTTCAACTATGCACAATAAACATCCGGTTCGATAACTAAATTATAGTTCAAGGAAATATATCAATTACGGCATAATTCAGATGCTATGTGAAAATTGCGCCAAGGTCTGCACAAATACCGTGATTATAATTATCTGGAGCTGAATTTAATGGGCTGGGTGACTGACAAATTATTATACTTGAAAAGAAAGTAGAAATATACGAAGTATGAAGAGTTACGGTTGTGTAATGTATAAATAGTAAATTTATTACGAAACGCGGCTGGCGACCTCGATTCGAATTATAGTCGTAAGAATATGTATGTGTTTCCCGGTGAACCACATAGTGGATATAATTAGGATAATAATTTATTATTTACTTTTATTGAATATAATTTAAGCGAGAAAGGTGATTATATTATGATTTCATTTTTATAAATTTAAGTACATAAATGATTGGTGTAACGAGGTTTTAAGGTAATTATAGAATCCTAAATGAAGCCATACCTATTAAATACCGCATCTAAATTACTAACTTTTAAATCCACAATTGCTATTAAAAATGATATACCTATTTTTTTTACCGACTGTTTGAGCAATGTGTTTTACTTTACGCGTATGTGTACAGATACGTCTGTTTCTTTGTAACTGTCTAGAAGCCTCTTGGGTGGATCGCTGAATGAGGTTTCGTTGTAAACTTATCACAATCTCAAAAATAAACAATATCTAAAGATATTTGAGAGAAGTATGTGAAAAATGTTATGAATGGATTTGGGCTGCTTCCAATGAAACGTCCTTTTTCTAATCACTTTTTATTGCGGAGCTCAAGATTACACGTTTGTATTTGGCGGCGATGGCGGCAAGAGAAGGTGTTGCCAGCTACAATTATTTATGTAATATAAATTAAAAAGTCTTTTATATTGCCAACATAAGCTGCGCCTCAAGAACATAAAAAAATTAAACAGTTCAACATAAGCTGCACCTCTTGCACCTGCCAACAAAGTATACAAATAGATTTTACCTTCTTTTACAATACATTACTTTTTTGGACTTATTGACAGCCATTATCGTTCCTACATTTAAGTCAAATAAAGGATAATAAAGAATTTGAACACCATATTCGGTCTAAATCACATACAATCTGTGTATTTGTTGTTACCAAATAATTATTTATTTTATATTTATTCCCCTTTTAAATTAATTACTTATAAGAAAAATAAAGATTTTGAGAGTTTGTATGTCAAAGTTCAACACTCATAAATATCTAAAACTTCGCTTAATTTTTGCATAATAAATTAATAGTATATTCTTAAGTACACATAAGAAGTTCAATAGTAAAAATATGTTTTGTTCCTTTCTTTATAAGTACATAACATGTCGCAATAATTAATAGAGACAAAACATATTTTAGCTTCAGTTACAAAACAAAGTACTTATTCCCGATATTTTATGTAAGTTATCCGTTAACTGTATCACTAATTATAATAAGCAATTGTATTTATTTAAATAATAATAGCCAGCGCGGTTAAAATTTGTAAATAATGCTTTTTGGAAATGTAAATTATTAATTTATTACATACAAAATAAAATATACTCAAAATAATACGTTATCTTTTATTCCAAATACCTACTTTCTAACACACACGTCACATGGGAAATGACCCCCCCCCCCCCCCCCCACCCCCGCAAAATCGTACACGTCAGATAGAAAAATCGTCTAAAAATTTACAAAATAACAAAGTCTTGTTTAAAAGTACAGCCTAATTTACTCGACATAATATATTATTAGTGACCCCCTCCAAAATTTCAGGCTTTGACCGCGCCTAGATCAGCGGCCGTAACATGCAAGACACAAAGATAAGTTAAACCCGTTTATCGCTATGACTATCTCTTTCGTCGCCGCTAGTGTGAGAGAAATGCACTTAGAGATAAGACGGTTTAACTTATCCTTGTGTCTTGCATGTTACGGCCGCAGCGGATAAAGGAAACGATTAATTCAAATTGTACGTAAAAAGTAATTCGGTCTAAATTTGAACGTCTCGTGTGTCATGTTTGAATCGCTTATCAGCCGCTTCGCAAATTACAAAATCACACGTCTCATCACATTGCGAACTAAACAGGGGCGCAGCGCGGCCGCAGCGTGACGTCATCGTCATCTTAGTGCTTGGGAGGTTACCGCTGCTCAACCCACCCACGCAACCGCAGCTGATGTTTACGAGGCTTCTTGTTAAAACTCTCTGAAGCATTTTACGAGTTAACCCCCGAGAGGATATGATTGATGAAAGTAGCTGGCTCGTTGACTTTCACGCTGCGTGTCGCGCCAAGTCAAACCAAGCGTCGACTGGTATCATAACGGAGATCATATATACCACAGGTCCGCTGCGCGTTATGTGCGACCTCTAGTACATCGAATACAAGACAACAGATAGCGCTTGACGCTCCTGCCGCGGCTACAATGTGACAGGACTTTTCACGAAAACCACCTTATTGAATCCACGAAGCCATTCATTGGATTTTTGCGTCAGTTTGAAGTCACTGCTCTTTGCTTAGGTAAGTACAAATAAAACACGTGCATCTAAAAAAACTAAGTAATATATTAAAATGACAGAGAAATAAAAATTTGCATAAGTATCAAAAAAATGTAAAGAACGGGGTTTTAGTCTGTGTTCGGCATCTGACCCAGGATCGTCTGCGCACATTTACATTCTGTCAAAAGTACATAATTTATTAACAAATGTTATTAGCTCCTCTGCTGCACTGGGAGTGAAGAAATAGCATAGAAGATGCTTATCATCCTGGCATGTCGTAAAAGTCGACTAAGGGACGGGTCCTCTCCAACATGGTGGACTATCTGTATGGGCGATGGGCTGATCACCTGTCACCATACGGTTCATCATACCATCTTAGGACTAATTAATCGAACGTGGCCACAAGTAGTCTTGTGGCTCTGCCCACCTCATTAGGGATTTCGGGCGTGATGATATGTAGTATGTTATTATACAAATACCTACTCGTGAAAGAAAAGGTATCTAGTATATTTGGATTACCTAAACTTGCGGAGAGGTAGTGCTATGGAGTAGTTAATACCACCTAGAATTATTGTCATAATCCGTAGTGCTAATTTTGACGGCTTGTAATTTTTAGGACTTCTAATTATGAGAACGTGAAATTAGGGTGGTTTTAAAATTTCAAATAAGAACGTTTAAACGTACCTTCACGCCCGTCACGCAACGTATCCCGCTCTGCTTCTGTTAAATTAAAGCAGTCTGTTCTATTTTTATTCCTTTTACTTACTAACCAATAATAATGATATTATTATTAAACTAACTTAATATAATATTTTGGAAACTAACATTAATTGATCCAATCCCGAATTAGGATTTCCTGTGTCGAATACTTATACATATAGTATACATAAATACATACATACACTCGTAAGTTTAATCAGTCGAAAAATTAATTTGTGAATGTAACGGTATTGTGTTCCTGTAGTATTTTATATTTAAAATACAACACACAAAACAAGCACACACAATGTTTACCATATCTCCATACAAACACATCGCACCCCCAATACAATACTGCACTAAGTCAAAAAAGCTCATTTTTCAGAATCGACGAAAAACCGTTATCTCATGTTATATCAAAGTTATTGCAAATGTCTTGAACGTAGCATGTGTAGGATGCAATGTGTATCAGCATTATAATAGTTCAGACGATTCAAACCGCGTTAATAAAGCAAAATACTGCAAATTCTGACTTAATTCACTGTTGTGGAATGACTGAACAAAATAATAAATAATTATTTTGAGTTACGCGCTTTTTACTGATTCATTTTGAAATAATACCTTATCATTCTACTGTTACTGACTAAGTACCTACAGTCTACAACACTGAAATAAAATTAAATAATTCAGAACAATTTTCGTAGTGCGTTCAACAACACCCTATTATTACTAAATAATTCACTATTGCGTAAAAGATCTAAGTGCTGTCCCTAAGGCAGACACGTTGCAACTGGAAATAATTTAGTGTTCGCGGTACTGAGTCTGGCAGCACGTCGTCACCAATAGAGAGTTAGCGAGCCATCTCTTGGACATTTTTGTAAGTATAAATACGCCGGTCTTCGTGGTATGTGCGGCAAATTTTTGGCTATTCAACCATATTAATAAGTCAATTTTGACATTTTTTGACATAGTGCAGTATTGTACTGGGGGTGCGACATGTTCTTCAATGAATCAATGAATTCCCACCTGAATTACCTACTTGCTCCAGCACTTCCTGTATCTATACTAAATCAGGAAGGTGCCTAGATTATCCTGGAGGATCAAATTTACAGCGGTATATTAGATGGATAGAACTTTTCCAAACTTGGCGGACACATTACCGTCTGCTTTTTTCTTGCAAAAAATGGAATATCTCTTGAGCGAAAAAGTCCAGTGCATCACGAATTTGTCAATGAGCTTTGCGGCCCTCGAAATTGAATGTTTTTTTTAGTGGAACTGGAAGCCTGGGGTTTTGGTTTGGTTAGGCCATGACGCCCTTTAATCTTTATCATCGGCGCGTTCTAGTTTTACAAATAGATCCGTAGACATAAGGTGAAATTGAAGCATAACTAGATCGCTATTTAACCGACTTCAAAAATTCCGAAGGAATTCAATTCGACGCGTATATTTGTTTTTTTTTAGACTAAGACGTAATAGTCTAAGTCTCACTGAGCCTACATCGCTTTTAGACTAAGACGTAATAGGTCCGAGTCTCACTGAGCCTAGATCGCTTTTAGACTAAGACGAATAGGTCCACGTATCACTGAGCCTAGATTGCTTTTAGACTAAGACGTAATAAGTCCAAGTCTCACTGAGCCTAGATTGCTTTTAGACTAAGACCTAATAGGTCCAAGTCTCACTGAGCCTGAATCGTGTTTAGACTAGTCATAACGCGAGTTAGGCACACTGCGAATTAGGTAAACAGAGATGGAAGCAAATTGAAGATCCATTTAAGCTCACCTGTCATTTTAAGGCGCTGACAACACCTAAATCGGCTTTACTTAAACAGTTTTTTAACAAAACCTATTTGAATTGGCAAAGCGCAAAAAACATATGTTCATATTCTTTATATTATTGAAAACTTAACTTTTTCCAAAACACGATTTGATGAAATCGATACGATAGAAAAAAGTCGTGAAGGTCCGTCTGAAATCCTCTTCAAATTGATCTTTTCCTAATTTTTTATACTTATGGGTGTATAATATTAATAACACTATTACATCACGCCCATACTAAAAACTTGATGAATTTATATTTTACGTGTGGTGTGTTTACTCATATAATTCATCCGTTTTTGATTTTCCCCATACAAATAACTGCACAATGCTTCTCGTTCACTCCGGTGCAAACAGACAGTGACCGATCACTCAACGTCATTGGCTGTTGTCAGCGTCTTAAGTTTGACAGGCAAGGGCTGTCGGCTGTCAATGTGGGAGAAGAGTGTACCTTGGCCGTCGCCTGCGCCGCCCGTGGGCTGCGCGGACGCGTCGGGCTCGAGAACGTTGCACTCCACGCAGGGCTCCAGCTCCTTCTCCATCATGTACAACTGTAACATCCATCAATATTGTAAAAGCCGGTCAAGTGCGAGTCTGACTCGCACACCGAGGGTCCCGTACTTACCTATGAAAAACAGACAGTACTTTATATGTATGGAATTGACTTAGAAGGTCGATTTTTTCACAGCTCCAAGAAATTGCAGGCTTGAGTATTTGATATTAATTTCAACTTGATATGATACTTGATGCATTCCTGAGAAAAAGGTCTTGACAGACAGACAGACAGACAGACAGACGGACAAACGAGTGATCCTATAAGGGTTCTTTTTTTCCTTTTGAGGTACGAAACCCTAAAAACGAAAGTGACCTTAATCGAAAAGCAAACCAATGTTTCATGGGTAAAGAAAATAATAATTGTAATCGTCAGTTAGATTATCAAAAAATATTGAACATTTACAATAGATTTTTTTTTTTCTATCAAATCAATTAAAATTGACAAAGATAACGCGCATCAATGTTCGGGAGGCTCATGACGTCTCTTCATAGACTATAGATAGCTACATATCGCACCTTCGGTGGGACAAAGGCACAATTGTTGAAAAACGCAAAAAATGAGTTTTTCGACAATTGTGCCCTTGTCCCACCGAAGGTGCGATATAGTAATCTGTGCTCTTCATGGGAACGTCACGCGACGTGGAAATTCAACGCACTTTATTTTCGTAATTTTTTGTTTAAGTGACAAATGAAATAATATTTTTTGATAATGTAAATGACGGACTAAATTGAATTTTTCAGGTAACGAGCCTATAATGTCTACACGTCCAAAATCACCCGATTTATATTTGACTAGTGGACCCGCCACGCCACAGCATCGCCACTTTAGGCATGTAATTAAAAAAACCCTCTGGGGTTACTCGAGGAATGTCTCCTCCAAATTTCAAACCTCTAGGACTACCCTCCAGGTACTGTTTTATATGTATCGATGTTTGATACAACTCCGACTGCGGAGAGCAGGAAGTGTGCTGGGGTGAGAGCGGTCAGGTCGGGTCGATCGCTCGACTTAAGCGTTAAATTTTAAACGGCTTCAATTTCATAGGAATATGTAGTCATTTCCGTAAAGGTTAAAAAGATAAATTTAGAACACGCTGTTAATGATGCTTAACAGTTTTAACCATGTGTTGTATATTGGGGGGAAAGGTGACATTCGTGCCTGCCATAATCATATTCGACAACTTCATTACTTTCATAAAATTCATTACAATTGCCAGTATAGTAAGTAACATTGTCGTAATATAGGTATAATGGTAGGAAAACCCGGAAAACAACGATTTGAAGAAATCGCCTGTCAACCGCCACCAGGTGACGTCACTTGCGGTGCGTTTTGAACAATGGAAGTACTAACGCAGTTGAAGCATAAGTCCTCCATCTATCTGTACTTAACTTTGTAATTTTATATGTGATATTTATTGACAACATAGTACATACTACTAATATTATAATCAGTATCAGCATACCCGTCCATCGCCCCCCACGCCGACATACTTCTTGGTGGTGACGGGCAGCACCGGCGGCGGACCTGCATGCTTGTACGCCGAGGCCGCCAGCAGCGTGTGCGAGCCGCCCACCCACCGGTGACACGTGTGCGTCCTTGGCAGAACCATCACATCATTGCGGTTAAGGAACCGGTATATGTATATACAGCGTGTCCCGAAAGTCAAAGTCATGCCGGAAACGGGTGATAGGCCAGGTGGTGACAGTTACGAGAAAAATAAAACTTTTGAAACTAAAGGTTAATGTCTTTCTTTACTTTTCTTCAACATTTTTTGTGTTATAACGCTGAGTAACCCTTGTGTACATACAGGGGCGTAGCTAACGCCGTATCTGCCGTATCAATTATACGGGGCCCCCGGGCCAACCTGCGTAAGCAAAAAATCTTTACCCTTCCTAAGGGCCCCCAAACAAATTTTATACGGGGCCCCGCCAAGGCACGCTACGCTTCTGTGTACATAACAGTCTAAAATTTTAAACCAAATGCCTCAGCTTTAAAGAAAATAATAAATGTTTGCTCAACCATGTATTCAAAATTGTTGCAGCGCCCAATTTTATTGGACTTTACTGAAAAAATATCTGCCCTAAGAAAAACACATACATGGTCGACGGCAGTATATGTTTTAAACCATCTCCTGGCAGCCTTATAAAAGCTCGTGCATACCTGAGGTCGGGGGACTCCGGCAGGTGCCACTCGGGCGCGCAGGGCTCCTCGGCGCAGACGGGCGGGTGGCGCCTGCCGAGCGGCGGCAGCGACGGCGGCATGTCGCTCATCGGGTCCGAGGGCTCCATCAGCGCCGGCGCGAGGCACGAGCCGCACAGCGCGCCGCGCGCCAGCTTGCGCGTCAGCATCGCCGCCTGACACACGTTACCGGTACACAGTGGCGTAGCTACCAAAATGCTAGACGGTGCCCCCAAGATCAGGGGGCTCTCGGACCCTGACCAGCGCAAACACCTCTTATTGAATTAGCTAAAAATTCTCCGATCTTCGGAATGTAAATAAAATAGTTTGCGTACATACATATATCACGCCTGTTTCCCAAAGGGGTAGACAGAGACCACGGTTTTCCACCTGCTGCTTCGTCTACTCTCATTTAAAGTTCTTCATGCCCGCTCGCCGGCTTAAATAGTTTGCAACACGATTTTAATCACAGAACTCATTTGAAAGAATATAGTTAGTACCCCAGTTCTTTTTTGCACAAGGGCCTTTGGTTATCTTGCTACGCCTCTGCAGGTACACCTCACTTTTCTGCACGGAACCACGCAATCACTAAATCTTTAGCTTAGCCCATCATGCACTTGAACGACGCGAGAGCGTTACCAGACGCAAGCAAACTGTCCGATTAGAAGGCTCAATGGTAATGAGACGATGGGTCTCACAGAATCATACAACTAATTTGTAGATTTATGCGCAGAGAAGTTTTCTCTGGTGAATTATTTTAGAGTCCAAACTATACTGAAGTTCAAAATCGATGTTTTATTAAAGAACAAAGTAATAACTCTTATATTTGAGTATCACACACCTACAGAAACTAAGAAATCATGTAGAGTAATTTGTGGTACCTTAGGTTCGCCGAGGATAAGCGCTAGTTTCTTGATTTTGTCCTGCATGACTTGCAGCTGAACGGTAGTCTCCTCACGTGTCTTCAATAGCTCCATCAACTCCGCCTTCGTCTGCACCACGCCTGTCAGATCTTTGATCGCCGCCTGCGGTTACATCAACAGCGTCCTCATCAAGCAGGAAATCATCCACGTAGGCATCTGTTTGCAGTGGCTTTGTGCCAACTTTATCACGCAGTGTTGTGATGTTCTCACGATTAGGATCAGGTGGCTATTCCAACCCAAAGTTACCTCGTAAAGATATTTTTTTAGCTACAGGGAAGGTGTGCTTGGAACCAACTATCTCTTTCAGAAATTGAAAATGAAAATATTACTTTTGGAAGTAGGTCACACGGGCTCTTTCACATGCCAGAATCTACCAGCGCTTCGAAATGCTACATCTGCTGAGAAGAAACGCCGCAAGAAACTCAGCTCAGCTTTGGCTGGCTGTCCACTTAGTACACTGGCTATTATTGCGAAAACTAATTGCTTAATGCGAAAGATGCGATTCAGTGTACGATAAAGAATAATATGCTAGGGTCGGTCAAATTATGAACGCGGCAGGAGCGCGCCGCAACCGCAGCGTGACTCCATCTGTTTTCCAGTATAAATTAAACCAAGCTAGAAATTGTACTGTACCGAACGGCAAGGTTACTCGATAATCTTATCATAAGCATTGGTTGATATTTTTTTATATCTGATGAGTTAAAGACTCTTGAGTTGGCCAATTTCCTGAGTAAAGTCCTGCGTTAAGAGTAGTGTGAACCTACGGATTTTCATACAAAAGACTATAACGATTTCCAAATCCTAATTTCCGCAATTATTCGACTTTCTTGATCTTTAATCAATATTCAAAAAACTTGTAAACCTAGCCTAACCTAACCTTTGACCGTTGGTCAAAAGCGGTTAACATTTAGGGGTGGAATTCGTTATCACCTTTTGTAGGAAAAGGTGATCTTCGCCGTTAGTTAGTCCTTTTAGTCAGATATATTTACCACCCAGACGGCGTCCTGCCTCCGGAACTTGTCGTGGCAGAGGTCGAGGCGGCGCTCCAGGTCCGCGCGCGCCACGTCGAACTCCGTCTCGCGCAGCAGCCCCGCTAGCCGGTCGTTGTCCGCCTGCACCCGTCACCAAGGGAGTGATACTCTAATTTATCGGGCGAAGCGTACACTAGTCGACGAATTCCATATTGGCGCAAACTGGATTTCTAAGGCTATCACAAAAAATAATATAAGTGTGCCACATTTAATGGCCATCGTTGAGCGATGAAAAGGAAGAAACAAACTTATTAAATACAAATAAAAAATAACGGCGATAATTACGTTTAGGCGAATTATCTCTCTTCGTACGGAATACCTAATTTGTGTCAAACTGATGACAACGAGTCTTATCTCTAACTAATGTAAAAATCGAGGTGCCGGTATGTGGAGTGGATTCAAGTCTATCCAAAATAAGTAAGTTAAATATTTGTTTTAAAACCTTGTCTTTGAGGCCGTCCCAGACCTCTTCGCGGTCAGCTTTCTGCTCACGGAGCGTCTCCACGCACTCCAACAGAGACTGCCAACAGAACAACCACGGTATAGCTATGGAATGAATAATACATATAACCAATAATCTTCGACTTGTTATCGGAGCAGGCATTCCAAGTTTTATTTTTCACATGGAAATTATAGCAATACGCAAGCAAAATTAAGGCTCACATTGCGAGCGCAGCAGAAGCGCGGTGCGAAGCCAGCTTGGCGTGAGAGCTGCACGAACGTCACACTAGAACGCGTCCATTTATATTAGGGGCGGCGTGATACCAGCGTGCATGGCGTGACCGCAGACTTACTGTCTCACTCGCACCGCGCTTCTTATACGCCAAGCACGCATCGCGCGTGCAATCTGACATCTGTCATTACAACCACCCCAACTTGTGCTCGGTTAGGCTTAGCGTGGCGTTATACATGTGATGTTTATTACTACTTCCAATAGAAGACAACAGATGGCGTCACGCTGCGGCCGCGTCACACTCCGGCCACGCCGGCAATATAACCGGACTTATAGGCCACCAATCAGATTGTATGATTCATGCCGCTTGCGTTTCATGTTGCTGTTAGGTCGATCAATCATGTTAAGAGGAGTCTGAACCTACGGCTTTTCATACAAAAGGCGATAACGATTTCCACCCCTTAGATGATAACCGATCTTCACCAATTTCTGATAGGTTGTCAGTCAGAACAAAATGTAGGTCTATACGTTTTGGATGTTCACTATAATCAATAAATTCAGTTTTATTGTTGTTTCAGTAATTTTCATACAAAACTAATTTCAGCGATTATTTGACTCTGTTGATTTTTAATCAATATTCAAAAATCATATAGACCTTGATTTTGTTCCGACTGACAACCTATAAAAAATTGGTCAAAATCGGTTAACATTTAAGGGGTGGAAATCGTTATCGTCTTTTTTATGAAAAGGGTGATTTTTGCCGTTGATTCACAGTCCGTCCATAGTCACAGCACGCTCTGCGCTGTTGCGCTGACGCAGTGCGCGGCAGACCAGCTCGTCACCGCGTCATGCAGCACCCTGCGCTGTGACAGACGCTCGGCTGCTCACCCGGAAGTCCACGCTCAGCTGTTCCTGGAAAGCGCTGAGCGCCTGGTGCGCGAGAAGCGTTTGGTCCATGTCCACCACCAGCAGATCATAGCGCTCCGTCAGCTCTACCACAGCTGCAATAGTATAATATTTGCTACAGTACAAACAGAAGAAATTTCTTTCGCTATAAGTGTACTGAGTACCTAACTTAAAGTGAATTCATCCTACTCGTCTTATTTGATCAACAGGTCTCTAACCTCAAAATGTACCTTTTTTTGGGTGAAACAGTTATTTTATCCTAAGTGAAAAAAGCCGGTCAAGTGCCAGTCTGACTGCTAGCTACTAACTACTACTACTACTAGTCTGAGTGCCGTACTCAGAGATATAAAACGGGGTTAAATTATCCCCGTGTGAACCTCGTAGGGCAGCTGATAATGTTACCGAAATGTTCTATAAGTGCTCTATATTGGCCATCAACCAAAGACTGGGGCAATAAACTTTCCTTTCTTTCCTGCCGATTTGGACCATGTGAGTGCGCAAGAGATAGCACGCTTCTAATGGTTTTATGCCCCGTCGTCACTGGTTGACGGCCATAGTTACCAGCGGTCTCAGCGTTGTTGTTTGCGTTGTCGAGCTGCGCGAGGCCGCCGGTCAGGTCGCTGCGCATCGCCGCCATCTGCTGTTGGAAGCTTGTCATCTGAGGACATGGGCGGAGGTGAATATCACAGCTTTCTAAACACCACAATTACACACACTCTTGATTGTATAGATCAGTGGTTATCAAACTATTTTGGTGACGGAACCCTTTTGGAAAGCGAAATATTTGTCGGAGCCCTACAATAATCAAAAGGTGGTTTATACGTGTAGTTCTCTATATATTTAAAACAGTATCGTGACTCACTTATAGACAACACACTGCCTAAACGGGTGGTCCTAGATATTTGAAATTTAGAAGAGACATTCCTCGAGTACCCGAGAGGTGCACTAAGGAGGGATTTTTTGGAATTCCCTCCCTAAAGGGGTGAAAAGTGGTGATAAAGTTTGTATGGAAAATACCGCGGGCGAAGATGTGGCGGGTCCACTAGTTATTACTAATCATGAAAATGAAAATGAAAATGAAAATGAAAATATTTATGTTGCAAGTAGGCCACACGGGCTCTTTCACATGTCTGAATCTACCAGCGCTTCGAAAGGTGATATGTGCTGAGAACAAACATGTCATGATACATAATAATCAAATATCTCAAGGGGGATATGTTTTTTAGAGTTCCATACCTCAAAAGGAAAAAAATGGAACCCTTATAGGAACACTCGTGTGTCTGTCTGTCTCTCTGTCTGTCCGTCTGTCACAGCCAATTTGCTCCGAAACTACTGGACCGATTGAATTTGGAACACATATATGTAAGTCAAAATTTACCGTCCCCCCGCCTTTATCTAAGAAAAAAGAAAAACTATAAGAATTTAAAGTAACATAGGAAATTTTAGATAATCATGTACAGAACGGAACCCTCTCCACGCGAGTTTAACTCGCACTTGTCCGGTTATTTTCTGTAAAATCTGAAATTATTAAGTACTAACGCTATATGTGCGCTGAATAAATGGTACTCGTACCAATGTACACTGCGGGTGTACAAGTCTTTGAAGTAGCCAACGCAGCTTTCGGCTCGAGACGGCGGCTTTTGTATAAGTTGTAACGACGTGTACCTGTGTGGTGAGGCCGGCATCGAATCCAGCGAGTTGCTCGGAGTAGTCATTCACCAGGGACTGCAGGTCTTTGATGCGTTGGTCCATTGTCATAGCCATGTCCACTTTCTCGGCTACCAGGAGAAGTAAGCATGAAATCTAAACCTTATAAATGATATTGATTGATGATTAAAACATAATGCAATTATTTACTGTGGTTGTCTGGAAGAGATCGCTATCGCTATTTAGCAATAAGACCGCCTATGTTCCCTTACTTTATTTTGTTAAAGTCGCAATGGCTAAGGCCACCCCTGTATTGTATGCATTGTATTGGCATACATTATTTGTTCTAATTCTGGCCCTCACTGAAATTTAAATATGCCGCTAATAAAAAAAGTTTGCCCACCCTCGGACTGATCTATTGAAGTAGTTAGTACCACTACTGTCAGCGTCAGGATTTCCATTATATTGGTGTCAGCTTTTTATTGAGAGCGCAAACCCAGTTACATTCACAAAGCAGTATCTCAATCTAGGCCTCCTTACGACCTTTTTGACATCCGCTAGATTGGAGTAATAGGGATGTCACACTTAATTTCTGTAATATTTGAATCCTGTTTTTATAGAAATGTTATAAGAAGGATATTATGTGAGAGGACTTATTAACACGAGATAGTTTGCAGCAATACTGACTGCACACCAGGCTGCCAACAAGGAGGTTTTCTGAAAAATTGTAATAAGTCCGTCAGTTAGATTATCAAAAAATATTGAACCCGAATTTTTTGCTTTATCAAACGCACTTCAACACACTATATCTTCGTAATTTTTTGTTTAATCGACTAAAGAAAAAATATGTGTTCAGTATTCTTTCATAATGTGAATGACGGACTAATTAGAATTTTTCAGAAAACTTCCTTATAATTAGATAAACCGCTATTCTGAACTTTTTAGTAACTGGACTGATTACTTTCAAAATCGATATCTGAGGATCCATGTGGTCTTCAAATACAAACCCGTTATCAAAGTTAAATAATCTATAATTTATAAAATAAAAAAACCGACTTCAAATAGACTTTAAAAAGTAATTAAGTTTTTTTTGCACATTTTATTTATTATCCTGTGATTTAACGATTGCTCATCGCCACTTACAAACTGTTGCTATCCATGGTGCAAGGATGTCAACCGTTGAGGAGTTCTCCTGGTTCTTCAATTTTACTACATTAATTTTCATGGACATAGTTGCTTCAGAACATTATACAGCAATTCAATCGCCAACCGTGAAATACTCAAGATTTAGGATTTCCGGTGATCATCTATGGTCTTCATTAACAGTTCCACTTCACCAAATAATGCTTTTGGAACGTGACTGCTTGAGTTATTACAGAAAATACTAGAATTGCTCTATGCTTGCCTATAATATTTGAAGAGTTCCATCGATTCCTCATAGATTCTTTCATCATAACTCGACTTTGATGACAACGGGACCAAACTAGAGGTATACCCTACCAATTAAAAAAAACATTTTTATTAAAATCGGTTTATAAATGACGGAGTTTTGAAGTAACAAACATGAAAAAAAAATACAACCGAATTGAGAACCTCCTCCTTTTTTTTGAAGTCGGTTAAAAAGTGGCCGCCATTTTGGACTTTTTAGTTACTGGCCCCCTCGGATTCTCGGTGCATTCGAGAATTTTGAGATAATGTCGATTGCGGGATTAAACGTCAGATTCATACAGTTGTGTCAAACGACTGTAATGCACTGACGTTTAATCTCGATTGTGAGATTATCTCGAATGCACCGAGAATTGGGGGCCTGGAACGAATACAGTAGGTGTGTGACAAGAACAGAGTTACTGTGACTCTAGCATGACATAAGTTAAACCCGTTTATCTCTCTGCCTATCTCGTTCGTCGGCACTAGTGTGAGAGAAACGCACTCAGAGATAAGACAGTTTAACTTATCCTTGTGTCAACCTTGCTAGGGCCACTGAGGTGTACACTTTTGACTGACCGACTGACTTGGCGAAGTTGGTTGCTGTGTCGGCGGCTGAATTGGCGCGATTTGTCATTCCCTGCATGTTGTGCATCAGATCATCGCGCATGTTTTGAAGCGCGTCGCTAAAAAGAAAAAAAATATCACAAGCTTCTGCCCGCGACTTCGTCCACTGAAAAAATGGGAGGGCTAGTAAATAAGCAAATTATTGCTAATATCACCCAAGCGACTTATTTTGGATAGTTTTCCGTGTCCGAGTGGAATTCGGTGATAGTTATTCCCTCAGGAACTTCCTAAGTGAATTTTTGAAATTTTTGATGTGTCAAGTCTGGGTCTAGGGTTGCTAACCGTACTATAATTATATCGTAGTGTACTATATTTTACCTCTGTGTACTATATACTGTTGAAGAAAGATATAGTACGCAAAAACACTTTATTTTGGTCAGTCCTTAAAAATGGGCTTTGAGTTGGCCAGTTCAATAGGCATTTTCGCAACTCGAAAAGCCACAAGATGTGCAATCGGAATGTTAGTAAGACGAATTTAGTGTAGCTACATATTATATTTAATCAATCATACCTTACACTCTTTATAAAAGGTTTTTCTTTAAAGTACTATATTTTATTTCTGTGTACTATTTTATTAGTACTTTTGTCTGGAAAATACTATATTTGCCCCATAAACAGTTGGCAACCCTATCTGGGTCACTTACGACATCTCGGGACGCGTGACGTGTCCGCCGATCATGGCGCGTGACGTGACGGACTGTCGCGCGGTGGACGCGCGCGACGCGGTGATCCCCACGGTCGCCACGGACTGCCGCTTGTCCCTGTGGGCCTCGCCCCGGGGGCCCGCCTTGCTCTCGCCCCGCGACCCCGCCTGGATCATCACCGACTTGCGGGAAGTGGCGGACGGCGCGCGTGCAGCAGATGGCTGGGAGGTAATCTAACTATGTACCAGCTAAATATTGTCATGACTGACGTATTGGTGTAAACTGTAATGACTCATTTAAATGCAGCCCGCGAGTATGTAAGTGGGCCACTTCTGCTCCTGCCGCTGCAACTCGTTGCGGCGCGCATTGAGCCAGGAAACAGCATGTAAACACCCACTGCCTTCGAAAGCAGTATGCGGGAATTATTTCTGGCAGCGCGAACACCAGTATCAGTGGTATAAATGAGGTATAAAGAGGCTTATAGACATGCTAGTTTTTTGGCAATTTACTTTGAAATTTGGGCTATTCCAAAAAAGATTACCTATGTCATCAAACAACTGGGAACGAAAATTTTAATTGTAAGATTTTTGGGTAAGTATTGCTGCAATAAATTGCAAAAAAAATTGCTCATTTACAAGCACCTAGGCGACCATGGACGCGTATGGTACATGTCAGCAGTCAGTCGTTCTATAAAGATGCTGTAATAAGTATTTAAACAACACAATTAAACTCTAGTCCCTTCTCTTTGAATTGTTTCTGTTAAAAATAATTTATAGTTTTATAGAGTTGTGCGTACTCGTTCACTGGGCGGATCGCTCCAAACTAGAACAATCGGGCAAATGTTCTAGTTCGCTCTTTTAGTTCTCTTACTACACTAGTACACTGAAATAATCTATCTATGGTCTGCTCCCGACAGGACGGCCCGTCAAAACTACGTCGTCTCGCTTGGTCCCGTACAATTGCATATGCATGGTTAATTAACGCACAAGAGGGGTCCGTTGCCTTCCCTCTTGCTATCTTACTCGGACAGAGCCAATTTGGAGCCGTTCGGACGGTCAATCGGATCGCTACAGTGATGGGAATCGGTTCTTTTTAGTACATAGTACATGTACTACACAAGCCAATTGCGCGTTTTTACCAATCTGACAAAAAAAAAGATTTGATGTACCGGTCCCCGTAATGAGTCTTCGCTGGCGTCCGCGAACAGGTCGGAGGCGTCGAGGCCGGTGCTGGCCGCGAGCTGCGTCAGCAGCCCGCCCAGCCGCTCGATGGCCGTCTCCGCCGCCTCCACGCGCGCCGCCACCTGCGTACAATACATACATACAATATCGACCAGAGGACTTGACACACTAATTTTCATCGCGCACATAAAGCAATGACCTGGAGACTATACATCTTTCTTATTATTTATAATAAGAAGGGATACATTTAAAGTGAATTAATCCCTACTTTCCTTATTTAGTAAACAAGTTTATCACCTCAAAATTTACCTATTTGGGTGAAACAGCTATTTTATCCTAAGTAAAGCAATCCTAAGAAAATAAATTGGTTAAGTGATGTCCAAAATATTATCTCCGGGTGCTTTATTTACGATGTAACAAGTGAATTTTTAGGTTAGAAACTTGTTTACCAAATAAGACAAGTAAGAATGAGTCCACTTTATTTAAATTAAACTGCGGTCTGCCTCTATCCACTGATATGGGTGTACTGCCGTTTGATCAAAATATTTTTCGCCAAATTTCACTTCCCAAACAACTTATCGCAGCGGTTTCATTTCCCAAACGAATCTTTAGCACATTTACATTACGCGTTTTATTCATTTAGTCAAATTATCATTTGGCAACATTTTACTTTGTCAAGTTTTATTAAGCCAAACGTTTATTAAGCGAACGTTTTCATTTGGCTGACATTATATTCCAAAAAAAACGTTTATTCAAATCGTCACTTCGCATACTCAACTTATAGCATAAGTTGACAAATGATAATTTATTTTTACTGATATTAAAGAATACAGGAATTCCAAGTACAAAAGGAATAAAAGGCAAAAACATATTAAATTGCATTCTTACATAAAAAACAGTTGAATTCCTAAGGTTTTCTTTATGGTGATTTACTATGTCTTTTTTATAAATCAGAATACCAAAGATTTTTTTTTAAATTAATTTTTTAAATAAGTTGCAATACCTACACATTAATAATTTAACTTCGGAATATTCAGCTTTGTGTTACAAAATCGTTTAATTTTTTTTTTCAAGATTAGTTTCGGTAGCTAGAATGGGGGGACGGGGGGACGAAGCCCCCCGCATTGCAAAACAAACAACCATAACGATTGTATTATTGGTAGGTTAAGTTAAGGTTAACTTGTGTCGCTTAGATTGGAGATAGGCACCCCGCGTCGACACGTTGGCGGTTTGGTTAGGTTAGGTAAATCCTATGTATTACTCAATTAGGATGTAAATCGTATGCCGTGCAATATTTTGGGAAGAGTATGTTATGCCAAACGCTACATTTGACTAAATAATACTTGGTAAAATGAAACATGACCAAGTATTTATTTGTTAAACAATAATTTGCCCACAAATACTTTGCTAACTGTAAAATTGCGATAAGCTGTTTTGACTAATGATTTTTTGCCAAATGATAATTTGAGTGAAATAGTTTGGTATGTGATACTTTGGGAAAACTCTTTTGCCCATACATTAGTAAACCACTGCTATGCCCATCAGGGTTTCATGAGTCACTTATTGTTATTAAGTATTATGTACCTAAATTATGTTATAGTGATTAAGTATTATTTGAATGCAACAAATCCTATGACTATGACTTCTGAAACTAGTGGTGACCTGCATGGCCTGCATGGCGTCGGTGAGCGAGACGCTGCCCTTGGCGAGGTCGGTGCGCAGCTGCTGGTTATCAGGCAGCTTGAGGGTCGGCAGCGGGCCCGCGCGCTGCTTCAGCTCCGCCACGGCTGTCTCCAGTAGCGCGAACTGTGACTGCGTCACCACCTCGATACCGGAGCGCCGGCTGAGCTCTGCCAACACCAAGGCGAGGAACGCACTGACAAGAACTTTTTTCGCATAACTTAAATCCATCAGTTTAAGTATTGTTGGATGGAATACGCTTCGTGTGTTGTTTAAGACGAAGCAATTGAACGTTTCATGATAAACGTCAACGATTCTGAGACTTCGTCATGTTCGTCGTCCGATGATATGCCAGCAATGGGACATATACTTACAGGCTATTCAATAATAATATTCTACGAAAAAACCCTTAATTTTTTATTATCATTGGTAATCATAATTAGCGGGCCGCTATTTGTAATGAGTTAAGAAGCCCTGTTTTTTTATCACCTCTCGGCGAACAGACTTTAGTTTCAGTTCTCTTCTATTATAAAAATGTTTGGTCTACCTGTTGAACGTGTTGTTGGGCCTCTCTCAACTGAAACATAAAAAGCAATAAATATGAGCAAAAACTATTTATTTTTAGCACATTCATTGCCGACGACGCTTATATGCGTTTTCCATGTTAAAAACACTCTATGGACGGCACTCTATGAAAATGAAAATGAAAATGAAAATGAAAATGAAAATGAAAATGAAAATGAAAATGAAAATATTTATTTTGCAAGTAGGCCTCACGGGCTCTTTTACATGTCTGAATCTACCAGCGCTTCGAAAGGTGACATTTGCTGAGAAGAAACGCCGCAAGAAACTCAGCAGTAAGTCTTTTTTCCACTTTAAAATTACATATAACTAAAACTAACATAAAAAGTGCAACAAATAAACCTAATGGGCACAAATTAATTATCTTATACAACTAATAAGGGAGATGTATAGTCTCCGCGTCTGAACAAGTAAATTTAAGTGCCTTAGAGATGTATAAAGTCTCTAAGGGTCATAATAATAAGAATAATATTAAAACAGAGAAAACATCTAAATTGATTAATCTAGGTTACATGGAGATGTAGACAGTCTCCATGGTCAAGTATAAAGATGGAGATGTAAGGTCTCCAAATATCAAAAACAATCTGAAATATAACATTTCATGTCCTAATAATACAAATATTATTGGCTATTAAGCCAAAAGGTCAATAACAGTTTATTAAGGAGACACAATAGGAAACGGAGACAGCGCCAGGAAACGACATACAGACTCCCGGACACTACGAGGTTACACTGTTGCGTTTCTTGGCCTCAGAGCTGGCCAAGCTTCTTTATCATTTAAATAATCTTCAACTCTATAATATCCTTTCTTAAGCAGCGAATCTTTAATGTACCGTTTAAATGGATTAAAAGACAAGTCCCATGCTTCAAGGGGAACTTTGTTGTAGAATCTTATGCAGTTCCCCAAAAAAGATTTACTTACTTTCTTAAGGCGAAACTTAGGAACAAGGAGCTTATTCTTTTCTACGTTTTCTACCTCATATTACGGGCAATTCGAGGCAGCTATTAGAAACTTTTGGAAATAATATAATAATATTGAAGTTACTATGGGAAAATAAGCAAGAAATCCGAAACCCATAAAATTATTTATTGCCTGTACCTACTCTAAAAATGTTTGTTCGTCTTCTATACGTTCCTCCTACACAATTCATCCGATTACGATGAAACTTTGGTGAGGTGCTGTGTGCGTGTCTGGGAAGTTTTATGACACTAAAATCAAGAGCATTGCAACCCATAGCATTGGTTTACTTCGCGTATTTCAAAAGCATTATTTCATACGGTTTAATTTTATGGGGATCAGCTGCTGACTTAGAGTCTATTTTTATTTTGCAAAAAAGGGCCATCAGGGCCATATATAACTGGGCACCCGCGAGTCACTGAGGGTATTTTTCAAGGAAATTGAAATACTAACCCTGCCTTCGCCATACATATTTGGAATAATAATGTATGTCAGAAAAAAATTATACAATTTTCCTACAAATTTAGATAAGCCAAAGGCTACTAGAAATACCGGAAAGCTTAAAGTACCAACTTATAGACTGGCTAAAACTAAAAAATAATTTGTAGGAAATTGTACACGATTTTAAAATAAAATACCTAAAAACATTATAGAACAAACAGACACAATGTTCAAAGCTACTGTAAAGCGAATTCTTATTTCTAGGGCATATTACTCAGTTAAAGACTACATCCTGGACAGAGACGTATGGCTTAAAGCGTGACCTGCACCGGCGATCCCTGGGTCTCGATGGGCGTACCTGCTGTGGTATATACTTAGATTTGTGTAAAACTATAGACATCATTGTTAACTTATATGTGTACTAATTTGAAAAAATGATACCTCACCGAGTTTCTTGCCGGCTCTTCTCAGTAGAGGTTTTTTTTTCCGAACCGGTGGTAGATTCATTCCTTGAACTTCATAAGAGCTTGTAAAAGCCTAAATTGAATAAAGATAGTTTGACTTTGACTTTGACATACCGTAAACTATTTGCTACTTACTATGCGCCATAGTAAGTACTTAGCAATTATAGTTTATAATATTAGCATGATTTAAAACAAGTCTCGCTTACCGATCAGAATCTTCTCCTTGGTTTTACTTTTGACCTCTGTTGCCAAAATATTTAGATACATTAGTTTATTATAAATTGTATTATATCAAAATTAATTCAACGTTGCATACCCTTCACGTCAATGGTAATTTTCTGAAAAACAATGAACCTTTTTTATCCACAATATATTAGTATTGCAAATTAAACACACACTGGGCCACTAGAGGCGGCCACTAAACGCGACGACTGGTGGTTAAGTGCTAGCACCCTGGGCCACTAGTGGCGGCTACTAAACGCGACGACTGTTGGTTAAGTGCTAGCACCCTGGGCCACTAGTGGCGGCTACTAAACGCGACAACTGTTGGTTAAGTGCTAGCACCCTGGGCCACTAGTGGCGGCTACTAAACGCGACGACTGTTGGTTAAGTGCTAGCACCCTGGGCCATTGTGCCACTAAACGCAGCCACAAGTATCGAGCGCTGACCACTCCCGAAGCTCGTGGCTCGGCTGCGGCCACTCGAACGTTCAGTTTGCGCCGATGCCATGCAAAATCTCCTCCGCAACTTGTGGCTACCACTAGTGGCTTTGCTGTAGCCGCCACTAGTGGCCCGGTGTGCGGAAGCACTATCTGTATGTATGAGTGACTTTTTGCAGCGATGTAGTCGCATTACAGTTGCAAAACGGCCGCGATGCTGTCGCTGGCCGTGTACCGTAGCCCATGCAGAGAAGATTCCTTATCACTCTTCTATCGCCATTCACAATCTGCCCGCGAGTCATTTGTCACTCAGTGCATCCCTTACATATTTGACTAGTTTGACAGAGACACACTGAGCGACAAACGACTTGCGGGCATGTCGTGCTAGCCCCCCACACGCGATTCTGTATCGCTACTGTCGTGGTGCAGCCATGGGCGTCGCCAAGGGCGCGCAGGGAGGTACAATTGCCCCCCCCCCCCCCCTCCCCTAGAGATTCAAAAAAATGTTGCCAAATGCAAAGCAACCAAAGTTAAGTCCACAAGTCATACTATTCCCCCTACGTATATCAACTTGTCCGTGTACTACAGCTATTATGATGTATGCCAAATGTACCCTTGATTCGTTTAGCCGTTCCAGAGAAATGGACTCTTAACATACAGACATACAGACAGGCGAACAGACGGACAAAACTAGCTTTTGCGAGAAAAAATACTCGAAGAATATTTATCACTTACGCGAAGAATCAAAGTAACTTGATGACTTCATGAGGACTTCCGGGCTGGTAACACCTCTGAATCAATTAACTCTAATTATGAGAACTACCAGTTTCGCTTTTCTTTCTCTTTCTGACTCACCTTCTTCTCTTTTTCCGCTTTTTCCTTTTCTTTCTGGCCCTCTTTATCTGCTTTGTCTTTCTCTTTCTGACTCATCTTCCCCTCTTTTTCAGCTTTTTCCTTATCTTTCTGACTCATCTTCCCCTCTTTTTCCTTCTGCTTCTGCGCCTCCTTTTCCGCTTTTTCTTTCTCTTTCTGGCTCATCTTCCCCTCTTTTTCCCCTTTTTCCTTTTCTTTCTGGTTCAGCTTGTCTAATTTTTCTTTATCTTTCTGGCTCAACTTTCCCGCTTTTTCCTTCGCTTTCAGAGCGTCCCTTTCCACTTTTTCTTTTTCTCTCTGGGCTTTCTCAACCCTTTCCATTTCTTTTTGTTCAGCTTCATCCGCTTTTGCAAATTCTTTGCCTTTACTTTTATCTCTTGCCGTCTCTTTACTAGATTGTCTCGATCGTTTCTGCTTTAAAATAAATCAATATTGAAAATGGTTTGTATTACCTTCACTAGCTCTGAGCAGGCGTATTGCTGGCTGTTAAAAGAGTTCTTCGTTTCGTGCGAACTCTTCTAAATTTTAACGAAAATATGACCATGTTTTTCCTGACGGTTTTGGATGGGACTAAACACGTTATAGAACCTAGTAATGGTGATCTAGCGATATGGCTGCTCAGAGATTATCTTAACAAACAAAACATCAAAATGTCTTCTATAAGTAGCCTCAAACGGACCACCAGCGGCCTTAGCTAGGTTGATACGAGGATAAAGCTATCCCCATCTTATCCCTCAGTGCGTCTCTCTCATACTACTAGCGAAGAAAGAGATGGACTGGGAAGATGGGGATAACAGGCTTATCCTCGTGTCAACTTTGCTAGGGCCGCAGGGTCTAAAGTATGTATGAAAAATAGCGCGGGCTAAGCGGTGGCGAGGCCGCTAGTAAATAAATATAATTTATGCACGAAATGATGAGTCATACTCGTTCGTTTTAATATTTGTATTATAGTAATAGTAAGTGCGTGCATGCGTGCGTGCGTGCGTGCGTGCGTGTTTGTGTGTGTAAAATGTGTATTTTATGTAACTAGGGTTGCTAGGACTTTATCAATCCGTGCCCGTGGACAACCACCCCACAATTAAAGGCCCGGGCACACCAAACGCGGTAGCGGCGCGTTTGCGGCGCGGGCGGATTTACCATGCCACACCAAAGTAGTCGCGGGACCGCCGGCCGCCGTGGTGTGGCATGGTATATGCGGATATACCATGCCACACCGCGGCGGCCGGCGGTCCCGCGGCGACGGCACCGGCGCGGACCAGCGTTCGCGCCACAAACGCGCCGCAACCGCATTTGGTTTGCCCCGGCCTTAAAAATTACTTGCTCAACTTTGCTAGTTGTTAATTTTTCTACATACTTGAACGTTTCAATACTAATGCCTGTTTTACGCGATCTTAGTCGGTAAGTAGCAAGCCGTGAAGTTATTTAGTCTGTTAGTAGGAAAGTGCCACACGTCGGCGAGTTAATTAATGAAGTGCGTATTGCGTCGACTTCCCGTTTATACGAGCGCCATGCGGCGGTCAGCGCAAAGATCCCCACTCCGCAGGCATCCCAATTATCTTATCTGACTGTTTCTACGGTCAAATTTAGTTGACTCGCTACTTAACAACTAAACAGCTAAGGTTGTGTAAACCAGGCATAAATAACCGGTTTCGAGGTGACTAAGTAGTCTGTTTGCCGAGAGTTGATAAACATTATGATATCGTCTCGAAAGTGTGACTGTCGCTTACCTATCGCAAACTATATCACGGGCGTCGCTTATCGCCGCGTGCACTGAGTCTCGTGGTACGAGGCACGCAGTTGTTGCCAAACGCGGCGCCGCGCCGGGCAGGCGAGCGCGCACACGCGTCGGCCTTGTTACCATTCCGTTCTGGAATACGCTTCGAGTGTGTCGTTTGGGTGTTCGTGTGTTGTTTTAGACGAAGCAATTGAACGTTTCATGATAAACGAACGTCACCGACTCTGCGACTTCGTCATGTTCGTCGTCCGATGATATGCCAGCAATGGGACAATTATATAGGCAAATATAATTATATAGGCTATTCAATAATAATATTCTATGAAAAAAATATAGTTTTTCCCTTTTATTTTTTACTATCGTCGGTGAAAATAATTAGCGGGCCACTATTTGTAATGAGTTAAGAAGCCCTGTTTTTTTTTATCAACTCTCGGCGAACAGACTATACAACAACTTTTACGAGTATTATAGTTACCGCCCCCTCCGGCTCTTCCTCAATGTCTCGTTCGCGCTGTTTCTTGCGCGCGGTAGCTCGTTGCTTTTCGGTATCCGTAGAGGTGGTTGGTGTGCTGGTGGTCTGCTCCTTCTCTACGGGCGGCCTGAGGATGGTGGGCGGTGGCAGCTGGCCCATTTCCAAGACCAC
Source organism: Tortricodes alternella (assembly GCA_947859335.1). Taxonomy (NCBI): domain Eukaryota; kingdom Metazoa; phylum Arthropoda; class Insecta; order Lepidoptera; family Tortricidae; genus Tortricodes; species Tortricodes alternella. The sequence goes on from OX401968.1 coordinate 8,525,461, forward strand.
CTTCTGTTCAAGTAGGCGCATTTGACGCGCCAAGATGTGCAGGATCATTTGTACCATTTTGAAGTCTATTACGCAGATGCCCTGGAAGTTTCGAGATAGCCGGGGCGTGAATGGACTTCCTAACCGTATCAATGCGTAATTGATAACAAGGCCCGACAACAGGTTTTCATTGAAAAATAATAAATTTAAAGTTTAAAAAGATGAGGGATTTGGGAACCTGCAGTCTGCAGGTCATTCTGCAGCATCAGGTCAACGTTATCAAGTTCTTGCAATATCATTGAAGTAACAGGATACCAAATTTCGAATTGATCGCACCTGTGGAAGTTGCTCACATCCCTTCATCAACTAGAAAAGAGGTGATGATCTTCAGACAGAAGAACAGATTTTCTCAAGTCATAGCTAAGAATATTCTAGATTAAGACACCCTTCAAACAAAAAACTCTCAATCGGTTCATGCGTCTGGGATGGGCTACAACTTCACAGACAGATACACACGTTAACCTTTTGACCGCCACAGGGAGCGTTCAAGTATTACGTAACGTATTGGGGGGGGGTCGTCTTGTAAAACGTTACGATGCATTCCAGAGGCGGGAGGGTGGGGGGGGGTTTTGAACTACGCGTTACTTAACATTTTTTAACCCTTCAGAATGATCACGTTCTCTCACTCATTTTTGGAATGACCTCTTGAAATTTTACTAGCGGGAAGGGGGGTACAGAAAAACGTTACGGTGCGTTACATGGGGGGGGGGGGTCAAATACTCCAAATATTGCGTTACGTAATACTTGAACGCTCCCACAGTCGGCTGCAGCCGTCAGCGGATACAGGGTAGAAAGGCCTTCATTACCTTGACTTAAAGATGAAATTCGTGTTACTTCTCAGACATGCTCGGCGGACAAAAGGTTAAACTTATAACACCCTTCTCGGGTTATCGGGGGGGGGTCGGCGGTTAAAAACAGTAGATTTAAGCTTTATGAGCTTTAGAATAAATTACTCAGTAACTTTTCTGTAGTGGTAGAGCCTTACTGTTTGGCTCTACCACTACAAAACTTCTAGTGGTTCCGTACCTCCTGTGGTCCGATGGCCATATTTATCAGATCTTCCACGCTGACGAGCAGCGTGGTGTCGCTCATATTCGGCTCGTCCATCTTGTATATTTAATTATTCCCTAGTAAAAAGTTATCGAAACGACAGCAGATACTGCTGGCGAATTGAAGTTCGTTTTCTAGCAAATGCCAAAAATAATCACAATTGACCTGTCCCGATGTGTGTCAAATCATTATTCCTCTTTCTCACCAGCCTGTTTATTTAATTAACACGCTTGTATTAGCTTCAGTTGTAACTAACTAACAAACAATGTCATAAAATCGTAGAAGTCAATTTTAACCTACTTCTAATTGTCGTAACGATTTGAATGAAACAAGTACACCAATGCAATTCGGATGACAACACAATAATTTGGTACCATCAAGCTGATCTGACCTTTTGGTAATATTACTATACTCTTTGGATCTGACCATGGAGTCGGGAGGTTTATAGTCGAACTCTTCAATGACTACTAGTAAACCCCTAGAGTTTGGACTCATTTGGTCTGTTTTGACTAGTCCGATACATTCATTATCTTGATGATGTCTTTTGTGCTTTTAAGTGAGTTACTGACAAAAGCCATCATCAGGCTTTTTAAAATGTCGAAACACTTTTTAATTCCTTTTTTGTCTGTCTATCTGTCTGACGGTTAATTTGTGCGACAATAACGCTAAAAGTACTGAACAGATTTTCATGAAATGGAATCTGGTAATAGTTTATAATCTGCAGTTGCATATAGGATAATATTTATCTTGCAATTCATCCCCGGGATGAAAGTGTTTGTGGAGATGTCATTTATGAAGTTAGCACCACAAAAAGTGACTGCTGGTTACAAATAAAGAAACAATTTAAGGATTTCGAAAAATCAACCCTTAAATGTTTTAAAATTTCATAGGGGGTAGAAATGTGTATGAGAATCCTATCATTTTTGAAGTTAGATATATGGGAATTGTTATGACTGCAGCGGCCCTAGCAAGGTTGACACGCGGATAACTTAACTCCGTCCTTAGAGATAAGACGGTTTAACTTATCGTTGTGTCTTGCATGTTAGGGCCGGTGTCTTTGCCGCTGTCTTGAAACGTTTCAGAAAGCCTTCAGTAAATGATTACACCATTATTTTAATATATTTATTATTTATAATAACTGTCGCCTCAATATCTAACGTCAGTTTGAACGAGGACAATTGTAAACTAATATTTGTACACCACTGGAACCGACAAAGCAACGACTTAATACTGAACCGGCGGGCGCTATGAACATTATTTTTAACAAGCGGCAAATCAAAACAGGAGAAGCTCCAAATCTTTCGCCTAATCTAAACAAAGTGGAATGCAAGAGGTTACTCGATACATTGATTCAATCGTAAATTTTAACAGTGCACAAAATATCAATGGGCAAAATAATTCATCGTTGATGTATAAATAGTATATATTATTTAATAACATAGTAACAACTAATCAACCGTTCGCTGGGGCACCATTTCGTAATAGATTTGAAGGTTATATATTTACAGGGATGTGGACGTTGGCGGCCCAACAGCTCTCAACTCGAGTAATACATGTGCTCAGCGTAAGCACTCCTACTGACATCAATTAGGTCTATAAACGTAGCACGGGCGCGCGCCTAGTCCTCCAGGTTGCGGAAGGCGGCCGCCATGTCCTCGAGGATCTGGTCGAAGTCCGCCTTGATCTTCGCCTCGCCGTCTTTCACGGGGTCCTGGAAACAGGAGGCACGTCATCAATCTATATCATCTCGATCACAAAATACTATACATAGTCTAAGTGACGTGGAAGATCGACCTTCACCCATCAGATAACTTGATGAGACATATTTTTTATCAAATATAATTTATTAACAAACATGCCTATCGAAAAGTTTTCATAGCTATTTTAAAATTAAAATTAATTCTTCTACTGTACCATGAGTTTATGCAAACCGTTCTCGTAATAGAAAATTATCGCTCGGTCCCTTTTACTTGTGACGGCAACAAGCAGTATTTGCGATAAATTTAGATAACGAGAATGGTTTGCGGAAACTCATGGTTATGGTACATGTCTCACGAGACAGGTGTTGCGTAGTCCACACTACACCTCACAGGCAATCAGGCCCCCAATTCTCGGTGTATTCGAGATAATCTCACATTCGAGATTAAACGTCAGTGCATAGTCGTTTGACACAACTGTATGAATCTGACGTTTAATCTCGTACCGTCATTATGCACCGAGAATTGGGGGCCAGAAATGTAAGACAGTGGGGCCAATTCGAATTTAAAAGTCGCTAAACTAGAAGTAGGAAACGTCAGCTTATACAAGATCGAGTATGACGTCTCTTATTTAACTTTAGAGAATTCTGAAAGCGGAAACCGTTTCGAATTGAACCCTGAGAGCCTACCACACTAACTTTTATCGCCCATATAAAGCGTTTGTCACTTTTTAACTTATAGACGGGTGTGAAAGGGACGAATGCTTTATGTGCGCGATAAAAAACAGTGTGCTAAGGGGGCGGTTACTTGGAAATAACTCATCATTATTATTACCTTGAACTTCATGGAGGAGAGCTGGTAGAGCACGGGCCCCATGGCGTCGCGGATGGTGTTCCACGTGATCTTGTTGTCGGACTGCGCGGTGGCCTCCACGGCGTGCCGCGACATGTCGTAGAACGCGATCATGTTCCGCAGCATGCCCGTCGTCTTGTAGAACGGGCAGAACCGGTCGTATGAAGAGTAGCTGCGGACGAACATTATACTCACTCGAAACGTTTATTCAGCAAATTCGCCACTGTGGCTCTTTTACTTGTGATATGAATAAATTACAATGGGTTTTTTAAATTAAAAAGAAGAAGTCACGCAAGAAACTCAGCAAAAAGTGATCTTTTCAAGTCAAATATTGATTTTACATCGTATATACAAACTCAAATAAAATTAAATAGAAACATTACGCAGTAATAAAGCAATAAATGATAATTATTAGGACTAATAAAATTAAATCGGACCAATATGAAAAACTATAAAATATAGTATAGAGAACACTATGAAGTCTCTCTCAGTTTCAGATATCGCACAAATCTATTTGTTAGACTAGAAATTAGACTAGAAAATTGAATTGTTCCTTGCGAGCATGAACCGTGCGGACCCCACAGACAGCACCCGTTCACGAGTTTTGTTTATTCATTTGTTTATCGATGGTAGTTTTTAGGTTGACTAAATAGGATTACCACATTCAACATATTTATCTTCTTTAGTTAAAAGAAACTGTGTTGTAATGTGTAGGCAATCAATAATGATCATCACAAAAAGTTTGCCTGGCGGGATTCGATTCCACGACTTTCGGCACAATCTATACATATAAAACAGTTGGTACCATGACTCACTTATAGACAACGCACAGCCTAAACGGGTGCTCCTAGAGGTTTTAAATTTGGAGGAGACATTCCTCGAGTACCCTAGAGGTGCACTACGGAGGGATTTTTTGAAATTCCATCCCGAAAGGGGTGAAAATGGGTGATAAAGTTTGTATGGAAAATACCGCGGGCGAAGCTGTGGCGGGTCCTCTAGTAAGCAATACTTTCAAAGTAGTAAGTACCTGTTCTGTTGTAGGAAGTCGTCTTTGAGCAGCTTGGCGACCTCGAGGGTGATCTTGTCGGTCTCGGCGAGCGACGCCTTGCCCACCAGCTGCACGATCTCGGACAGGTCCTCCTCCTCCTGCAGGATCTCCTTCACCTGAACAACAAACACAAACATTAATAAACATATTAAATGATAACATTACTAACCTAACGAGTGTAATTGGTGCATGCCGTTCTTGTTAATGATAATAAAAAAAACTAAATTCAAAAAACTTGCAGGATTATCTAAGTCAAAATACGTTTATTAAATTTAGGCTTTTACGAAGGTCAAGGAATGAATGTACCGCGGGTTCGAAAAACCGGCCAAGTGCGAGTCGGACTAGCGCACGTAGGATTCCGTACCATTATCTACAAAAACGGCAAAAAAAAACACGTTTGTTGTATGGGAGCCCCCTTAAATATTTATTTTATTCTGTTTTTTAGTATTTGTTGTTATACCGGCAACAGAAATGCATCATCTGTGAAAATTTCAACTGTATAACTATCACGGTTCATGAGATACAGCCTGGTGACAGACGGACAGACAGACGGACGGACAGCAATGTCTTACTAATGGGGTCCCGTTTTACTCTTCGAAAATGAAAATATTTATTTTGCAAGTGGGCCATATGGGCTCTTTTACGTTGCCTTTGGGTACGGAACCCTTAAAAAAACCTGAGAAGAGCCGGCAAGAAACTCGGCTAGGTATATCGGTATATTGTAGGGGACAGAGTTTCTAGCTAAAAAGAACTATTGTAATACACAATAAATGATTTATTGTTGTTGTAATTGTTACCTTGGTTCTGAGCGGCACAAACTCGGGGTAGTTCTTGTCGTAGAAGTCATCCAGCGCGCGCATGTACTTGCTGCAATAAAATAGTTTCACGTGCATAACGCAGATCCAATTGACTTTCGTATATCACTGTTGACTTAATTAAATATTACGATTAAAACTACGAGGGATTTTAATAAGTGCTATAAATGGCGTCTTACAAACCTTATCAGCTCACAAGGTGCATTTTTCTCGTTAAATTCTCAAATATAGTATATTAATATTGTTCATCTGCTGTATTCACTGACCCCAAAGAGAATATGTTAATTGAATAACAACATAATAAACATACAACATAAAAATAATACAAAATAAAACTAAATTAAATCTAAAAAAGGTCCCGGCGGCATTGTGCCGAAGACGCTGGCAGCGTTCCTCGCTGTATCACAATGCTAATGCGTTGTGGGAGGAAGCTACCAGCTCTCAGGTCCCCAGTTTCTTCCACCAGCCTCTTTGAAAATTCTCCGAAAGGGACAAAGTTACATTCAGAACTGAGACCCCTATATTTATTTGTGTTATGTAATAGTTCGTCATGAATAAAATACACCAGCTGTAATGTTAATAAATTACATTTATGATTTTTTTTCTCAATTACACTTAATAATCGAAAAATAAACGAAAAGTGCTGCGTCGCCAGTTCAGCTTTGTAAGACGCCTCTTAACCTTTTGGCCGCCAAGCATGTCTAAGAAGTAACACGAATTTCAACTTTAGGTCAAGGTAACGAAGGACTTTTTTATCCTGTATACGCTGTCAGACATAGTCGACGAGGACTTTTAAATTTAAGTTGGTAGTGGGGCCAATTCGAAAGTGTTCGCTAATTTAAAAATGCTAAACTTAAAAAAAGAATTGTCAAACTCAATTTTGACACTTATTTTAATAAGATTAGGGAATTTTAGACTTAGGCGCCACCATTTGGAATCGACCCCAGTATAGTCGCGACCCTGCACCGTCGGACACCGACCTGTAGGAGATGAGCCAGTTGATGGAGGGGAAGTGCTTGCGCTGCGCGAGCTTCTTGTCGAGCCCCCAGAACACCTGCACGATGCCCAGCGTGGCCGCCGTCACGGGGTCCGAGAAGTCTCCTCCGGGCGGCGACACGGCGCCCACGATCGACACCGACCCTGTCGACGGACAACACGACGTTACAATACGGAACTTACATTATAATATTCCCCATCTTCCATTGAAAAGTACCGAGTAATAGATTTTTTTTAAATTATTATTTTGGGAACACTCCTACCGACCACTCTTCGCTAGGCTAAGAATGCTTCCTTTTCCGTGCATGTACATTTATGAAACATTCCTGTATGTAAAAAAAAACCTATATGGATTTAAGAGTACTAGTGATTTATTCCCAATTCATTCCTGTATGTAAAAAAAAACCTATATGGATTTAAGAGTACTAGTGATTTATTCCCAATAAATACTAGGCGACCAGTCAAACTCATGACGGTTAGAATTCTGGTTGGTTTTAGGAAAAGCTGCCTAGTTATGTGTACAATAGTAGATTCTTTCACCAAGCAGAAAGTGATTGATTATTGCGCCGAGTGGTAGTTTGGAGCCCGAACGCAAGTGAAGGCTCTAAAAACACGTGCGCAATAACATATCACTTGATGCGAGGTGCATATTCTGCTTTTCTTTCTACTACTGCAAAAAGTTGGTAAAAAAACGTAAAGGTACAGTTAAACCCAACTAGCAACGGATTTTTGCACCTGTTATGACGCACCCTTAGAATTTTTATATAGCCTATGACACTCGCACGGTCTCCCCGAATCTTAAGATACCCTATTTATTAAAATCGGTAAATTGGTTCTGAAGCTAAAGTCGAACATCCGAAAAAGGTATGGCCGATCTACCATGTAAAATTGCCCCTGGCTGAAAATGTAGGTTTCTTGTGTGTGTTTATTAACCTTATATCAAGATATAATTTTACGAAGTTTTAACCCTAAAATGCTCTTGATTTTGAAGAAAAAGAAAAATATATATTTTTATTCTTCTTGATCAACCAACCAAATAAAAAAAAATACAAAACAGTGCAATAATGAATTTTGCTCTAGAGCAAATAAAGGCTGCTTTGTGCTGAGTATTTAAGGCCATTATGATGAAATTAAAGCGTAGTAGGAAGTTTTTTTTTTTTTAATTTATTTGAATGGCTTCTGTGGAAATGCTCCTATACGTTAAACGATCTTTTTGAAGGTATTCATGATTAATATTTCATTTTAATTTTATATATATTTTCTCCAATTTGACATTTAAATTCATAATTTTATTCTTAATTCATAATTTTTATTGGTAATTTTAATTGGATTCTTATTTTTATTTTTAATGTAGACTTCAACTATCATAGAAATAAAAATTGTATACTTATAATAATTTGCATGCTGCCAACCGTACAGCTGAATATGTGAAACTGATATGTAATCAACATTCCATGTACCATATTTATTGCAGTAAAAAAAAGACATACTAAATAAAATGAAAGGGCGTGTACTGACCTTCCCTGTCGGGGCTGCCGAGGCACTTGACGCGGCCGGCGCGCTCGTAGAAGGAGGCGAGCCGCGCGCCCAGGTACGCGGGGTAGCCCGAGTCGGCGGGCATCTCTGCCAGTCGACCTGAGATCTCACGCAGCGCCTCCGCCCAACGCGACGTCGAGTCCGCCATCATGGACACGTTGTAGCCCATGTCGCGGAAGTACTCCGACAGCGTGATGCCTGGGGACATAGAGCTTTACATATCGCGAACGAAGCCCTTCTTCTATACTACATTCATTACCATCACCGTTATCGTCGACATCATTGTCATTACCGTCACAGTAACCAAAATCAAAACGTTTATTAAGTAAAATGGCCACCTGTGGGCTCTTTTACTTGTCATATAAATAAATTAAAATAGGTTAAATCTACACGTACAGTCAGCGTCAGAAAAGGGTATCCCTCAGTTCACCGTCGCCATATCCATGGGGGTTACTTTTCTATGACGCTGGCGGTACCAGCTTCGGACATGACCATCATTACTGAGAAGAAACTCAGCAGAAAATCATCATTGCAGTAAAAAAAATAGATTTTACACCGTATATAAAAACTAAAATTAACCACAATAATAAAGCAATAAATGATAATTATTAAGACTAATAAAAATTATAATCGATCGATAATTACCAAATATAAGAAAAACATTGAAGCGCGCGATGTACAGATGTAGTGCATAATTAGATTCCATCGTGTTTTATCGGAAAAGTTCGTATTTATCGTGCTCTCTCAATTAGCTTCAGCAGGCCCCCAATTCTCGGTACATTCAAGATAATCTCACAATCGCGAGTAAACGTCAGTGCATACAGTCATTTGACAGAACTGTATGAATCTGACGTTTAATCACGCAACGACATTATCTCGAATGCATCGAGAATTGAGGGCCAGTACCCATCATACCATGCTGTCATTTTTCATTTTGACATTTGACACTTAATAATAAAGTTTCATATTAATGAATATAAACATATCAATCATTTAATACAATAATTAATTGACACTTCGGGTCCCGTCTTCTTCCGATTGAGATCAGAGTTTTACCGATGGAAACATATTATTCACTATATCTGTATGTTATACTTTGACTAGGCCACCACACGACATTAATTCAAGTTATATAGAAACCAATTGGTAAAAGGCCGTCCATTAATACCTTTGCCTTACCTGTTCCTGTACTTTGGTATCTGACTGACGGAAATCGAACCAACTTTGCATACATTGAATATCGATCGATAATCGATTTTATGTAAATTTTTATTAGTCCTAATAATTATAATTTATTGCTTTATTATTGTGTAATGGTTAATTTAATTTAAGTTGAGTTTTTATATATGATGTAAAATAGGGTGGTCCTCAAATGAGCTTTTTTTAATTGTGCGGTGATACCACCTGATTTGATTCTATGTCCAATAATAATAAAAAAAATTATAAATTTTTAGCAATGTTTTAGAGGTCGCTACCCCCTTCTGAAATTTTAGTAAAACTATTTTTTAAATGCATTGAAATACTGCAGCTAACATGATGCAGCTACTGACCGGTGTAGATGGAGGCCTCGCGGGCCGCCACGGGCATGTTGGAGGTGTTGGCCACGAGCGCGGTGCGCTTCATGATGAAGGTACTGACCGGTGTAGATGGAGGCCTCGCGGGCCGCCACGGGCATGTTGGAGGTGTTGGCCACGAGCGCGGTGCGCTTCATGATGAAGGTACTGACCGGTGTAGATGGAGGCCTCGCGGGCCGCCACGGGCATGTTGGAGGTGTTGGCCACGAGCGCGGTGCGCTTCATGATGAAGGTACTGACCGGTGTAGATGGAGGCCTCGCGGGCCGCCACGGGCATGTTGGAGGTGTTGGCCACGAGCGCGGTGCGCTTCATGATGAAGGTACTGACCGGTGTAGATGGAGGCCTCGCGGGCCGCCACGGGCATGTTGGAGGTGTTGGCCACGAGCGCGGTGCGCTTCATGATGAAGGTACTGACCGGTGTAGATGGAGGCCTCGCGGGCCACCACGGGCATGTTGGAGGTGTTGGCCACGAGCGCGGTGCGCTTCATGATGAAGGTACTGACCGGTGTAGATGGAGGCCTCGCGGGCCGCCACGGGCATGTTGGAGGTGTTGGCCACGAGCGCGGTGCGCTTCATGATGAAGGTACTGACCGGTGTAGATGGAGGCCTCGCGGGCCGCCACGGGCATGTTGGAGGTGTTGGCCACGAGCGCGGTGCGCTTCATGATGAAGGTACTGACCGGTGTAGATGGAGGCCTCGCGGGCCGCCACGGGCATGTTGGAGGTGTTGGCCACGAGCGCGGTGCGCTTCATGATGAAGGTACTGACCGGTGTAGATGGAGGCCTCGCGGGCCGCCACGGGCATGTTGGAGGTGTTGGCCACGAGCGCGGTGCGCTTCATGATGAAGGTACTGACCGGTGTAGATGGAGGCCTCGCGGGCCGCCACGGGCATGTTGGAGGTGTTGGCCACGAGCGCGGTGCGCTTCATGATGAAGGTACTGACCGGTGTAGATGGAGGCCTCGCGGGCCGCCACGGGCATGTTGGAGGTGTTGGCCACGAGCGCGGTGCGCTTCATGATGAAGGTACTGACCGGTGTAGATGGAGGCCTCGCGGGCCGCCACGGGCATGTTGGAGGTGTTGGCCACGAGCGCGGTGCGCTTCATGATGAAGGTACTGACCGGTGTAGATGGAGGCCTCGCGGGCCGCCACGGGCATGTTGGAGGTGTTGGCCACGAGCGCGGTGCGCTTCATGATGAAGGTACTGACCGGTGTAGATGGAGGCCTCGCGGGCCGCCACGGGCATGTTGGAGGTGTTGGCCACGAGCGCGGTGCGCTTCATGATGAAGGTACTGACCGGTGTAGATGGAGGCCTCGCGGGCCGCCACGGGCATGTTGGAGGTGTTGGCCACGAGCGCGGTGCGCTTCATGATGAAGGTACTGACCGGTGTAGATGGAGGCCTCGCGGGCCGCCACGGGCATGTTGGAGGTGTTGGCCACGAGCGCGGTGCGCTTCATGATGAAGGTACTGACCGGTGTAGATGGAGGCCTCGCGGGCCGCCACGGGCATGTTGGAGGTGTTGGCCACGAGCGCGGTGCGCTTCATGATGAAGGTACTGACCGGTGTAGATGGAGGCCTCGCGGGCCGCCACGGGCATGTTGGAGGTGTTGGCCACGAGCGCGGTGCGCTTCATGATGAAGGTACTGACCGGTGTAGATGGAGGCCTCGCGGGCCGCCACGGGCATGTTGGAGGTGTTGGCCACGAGCGCGGTGCGCTTCATGATGAAGGTACTGACCGGTGTAGATGGAGGCCTCGCGGGCCGCCACGGGCATGTTGGAGGTGTTGGCCACGAGCGCGGTGCGCTTCATGATGGACTCCACCACGCCGCCAATCTCCACCGTCAGCTCGGGGAAGTCGCGCAGCACCTCGGACATCTCGTTACCTACGGACAAACTCTTGGTTAATTGTTTGATGAAAATATTAATTTCGTAGAAATATAGAAAACAAAATTTATCAAAAAATTATTGTTTCATCCAATTAAGTACGCCGCGATTACGATAGATGGCGCTGCGTGTATTTTAGAGCGCTAGAAATTAAAACGAAATTTCTATTGCTAGTCAATAAACAAATATGTTAATAAAAATAATTGATGAATTTTATTATATTCGATTAAGCAAGATAGTACAAACAGTTTAAAAGGACTCAGAATAAATACTATTATACTTTTATTTTCATATGTAAATTGTTGATAAACCTTTTGATATAATCATCCACTATTCATTATGAATATCGGATACTTTCAAACCCTTAAAAAATTATCAATGCGTGAAAATATCTTCAGACCAGCGCTGTACTGAGTTTTGATCATTTCGTAACAGGTGGAACTTTTTTTTGGTTTTTTTTAAATCTTTTATGCGATTGTTACGTTATGTAGAGATGAACCTACCTTTCAAGTAAGTTTCCTTATTTTTATTCGCGTCCCCCAATTTACCCTGGCTTGGTACGTACCACGCTCCCCGCAGCCCACGTAGACGATGACCTCGGAGTTGGAGTACTTGGACAGCGCCTGCGAGATCACGGTCTTGCCGCAGCCGAAGGCGCCGGGGATGGCCGTGGTGCCGCCCTGCACGCACCTGCAGCACCAAGCACCAACATCATAATCATCATCATAATCATTTATTACTTGACGTTATGTGGTACAGGATGTTGATATTGAAAAAGACAGTACATTATTTCACCGTAAAAGCATGCAATTTGGGGAACATTGGATATTATTATTATTCCTAGATAATCTAATCAAATTACGGACATTATTAGTATTACATTTACATCAACTTTATTATCAGGGGTAGGTTCTAAGTACCAAATGAGATGATGTATTCATGGCGATGAAGGAGAGCTACAATAAACTAGAATCCATAATTCAGTGAACTAAATTGACAGGGAGTGTTGCCAGATATGTTGCATGGTATAATAATGATGTGGTTAATGTCGATGTTTCAGTGTAGAATCAATCGACATGGTTTGTCAAGTCCGAGTTAGCTTCCTGCTTTTTAATTAAAGTTAGGAATATGATTACTTATAAAACAGTACCGTGACTCACTTATAGACAATGCACAGCCTAAACGGGTGGTCCTAGAGGTTCGAAATTTGGAGGAGACATTCCTCGAGTACCCTAGAGGTGCACTAAGGAGGGATTTTTAGAAATAAATAATGTTTGTATGGACAATACCGCGGGCGAAGCTGTGGCCGGTCCACTAGTGAATTATATTTTCCTTTTCTACCCCATAATTAATTAATTAGCTTCAAATTAACTGGGACTATATTATGAGCTATAATTCCAGGCAATTTCCGCTATAAACTGAACTGCCTGGCAAAAGCCGGCCTCTTTAGCGCAAATAATAATTTTCCAGGCAGTTCAGTTTGCGGCCTTATAATACCACCCCTGGTATACAAAGTCATAAACTTTTCTTAACATTAACACCCTTATTGTGGCAACATTTTTGCATTTTGATCTGTCAATTTACTGTGGATTCATCCATACTTGCGTTATTTGGTAAACAAGTTTCTAACCTCAAAATGCACCTTTTTTGGCTACAACAGCTGTTTCCTTGCAAATAAAGAAACTGGAGACCACTTTGCCCATTTTTAGCCTAGGATTGCTTTATTTAGGATACAACAGCTGTTTCAGCAAAAATTGCAAATTTTAGAAACTTGATTACGAAATAAGACAAATATGGATGAATCCACATTAGTTCGCTGTATTATGGATTCTAGGTTAAAGTCGGAATTCTAATTAGCTGAAGTAAAATAACATTTGCCGAGTTATAAATCTCCGCTAATAAATAATTCAAAGACGTCTGAAGCCCTCATCCGCCCAGTTACAATGTGAGGAAGATTTGGTAGATGGGTGCCTCAAACACATTTTTCACCGGTAGGATTTCATCCCTAATCGCATTTTGCCACGATCCGAGGCCCATCATTGGGACGTATATAGGCCTACAATGAGCAGGTGAACGGTGTCGTTTAGGCGACTTACGGGAACAAGGAGTCGAGCACGCGCTGGCCGGTGAGCAGCGGGTGGTTGGCGGGCAGCTTCTCGGCGCAGGGCCGCGGCGAGCGCACGGGCCACACCTGCAGCATGCTGAACGACTGCTTCTCGCCGTCGAACTCCGTCTCCAGCACCGTGTCCTGTAGGCAAACATCGTACATTTACACTGACTACTTCAAAATTCTAATTAGTCCGTCATGTACATTATAAAGAAATATAGAACACGCATTTTTTGCTTTATCAAATCAATCAAAATTGACAAAGATAACGCGCATTAAAGTTCGGGAGTGGGGGGCTAATGACGTCACGTTTTAAAGTTATTTAGGAAAATAGGCGAAAGTTGATTATTCCCCTCCTCCAATCTCCGAAACTACTGCGCCTAAAATCTTGAAAAAAATACACCTTTTTCTTCTTTACCTATAGATTACAGGAAAACCTATAAAAAGTCTATGGTATTTAAAGTAACATAGTAAATTTCATATGAGCCAGGAACCCTCTCCACGCGAGTTTAACTCGCATTTGTCCGGCTTTTTTTCGATACACGTTAAACGGTACCACCGGCATGATAATCTACAATCCACCTTTGGCGGGAAGCCGCTGGTGGCCATGACATGCCACACACTGATGATGAATATGAATACTCACAGTGACGTTGTAGTTGCCGGAGGGCGCGATGTATGTGACAGTTCCCTTCGCCTTGGGCGGGATCAGCATGCGGTGCTTCACCAGCGTGTTCTCGTGGACGATACCGTACAGGTCTCCGCCCGTGATGTGGGATCCCACCTGGGGAACAACTCCATTATCATAAACAAGAATAAATTAAAAATTTTACAAACCCCCAATTTTAGAGGAATTTGGGAAGCTGCTGTCTGAAAGTGATGCTCCAACATCACTAAGTTATCATGTTCTTCCAATATCATTGAAGTAACAGGATACTAAATTGAGAATTGATCACACCTGTGGAAGTTGCTCATATCCCTTCATCAACTAGAAAAGAGCTGATGCTCTTCAGACGGAAGACCAGATTTTATTGAAACATGGCTAAGATCGCTCTCAATTAAGTCACTTCAAACAAAAAAATCGGAATCATAATCGGTTCATCCATCTAGGAGCTACAATTTCACAGACAGATACACTGTTTGCGTCGGCGGTTAAAAATACAAAACGTAACATATCTTACATATGTTAACGGGCGGTACGGCTTTTACAAACGTCATGCCAATAAAGTCCTCGCCTATTGCTCAGCTTTAGAATATAACTCCTTCTTTACTGCTCTTGTAATACATTGATGTTACAAGAATTATAAGTAAGGCTCCAAATTTAATATAACAAAGCTGCTCATATAAGAAGATATAAGTTAATGGCGTCAAAGTCAGCACAATTCAACCGTTACAAAACATCACAAATAACATTTATATTTAGTCAAATTAAAACTTCCTTGAGACATTATGGACACTTGAAAGAAGGACTCCATACGAGTCCAAAAGATGTCACACTATTTCAGACAATAAATCGTGAATAAAATTTTTTTTGTTATTAAAAACAATTCAATTTTTTTCTCTAACCGTTAGTTATTTATTCTATTCAAAAATATAAAGCTTAAAGTTTACTGAGTAAGTTGTTACACAGTATGGTATTACACATTTATCAGATCCTCCCAAGTTTTTGGTTTTACGCCAACTTCAATTGTGTAACTGTATAGCCAGCATTTGAATTTCCCAAAATCTCTTCTTACACCTACACCTTAAAAGAGACCTACTTGCTATCTCACCTTAACATTCAACGGGTTGAACTCCCACGCGATATTCCTGGCTAGACAGGGCACGTTGACACCCTTGGGGATGTAGATGGACTGGGACATCTCGCAGATGTCCTTCAGGGGTCGCTGGATGCCGTCGAAGATGGACCCCAGGATGCCCGGACCCAGCTCCACAGACAGCGGCTTTCCTGTGCGGAGCACGGGGTCACCCACCGTCACACCTGACGTTTCCTCGTACACCTGGATAAATTAGGGTATATTTTATAAGCATTCCTTGAAGAGCAGAGGCACACCCTTGATATCCCTGGACCCTTTGTGTACGAACTACTCACTAGCTGCCTCTTTTTTAAATATGCAATTTCCTGAATCTAAATATCAAATATTAAAAGTTTTTCAGGACATTATATATATGTAGCTAGTTAGATCTGAATTAAAATCAAGGTTGCTAACTTACGGGTTAAACCCCTAAATTTATGGGTC
This sequence comes from Tortricodes alternella, assembly GCA_947859335.1. NCBI lineage: Eukaryota > Metazoa > Arthropoda > Insecta > Lepidoptera > Tortricidae > Tortricodes > Tortricodes alternella. Next base: position 8,541,299 of record OX401968.1, read on the forward strand.
AAATAGGTGGATTGGGATTTTTTTAGGGGCAGAACGTTGATAGGGGTTTTTTTAGGGGTACAAAAAGGAACTGAAAGTAAGTGCAAAATTTATTATTGGCTTGAAAAATTACAGCACTAATTGCAACTTTACGGGTTTTACCCCTGACTTTATGGGTAAAATAAGGGGATTAGGACGTTTTTAGGGGCAGTTCTGCCCCTAAAAAACGTTCGTTGATTTGATAGGGGTACAAAAAAGTTACTGCAAATGAGTGCAAAATTTAGTATTAGTTTGAAAAAATACAGCACTAATTGCAACTTTAATAAGTTCTCGAACAAGAGTGTGATTTTCAGATTATTAAAATTTGTCGTCTGTACTTGGCTGTTTACGTACTGATCACACTGAAAAGATTATGGTATGGTATGGGTTATCAGGTTGCGGTAAAGGGAGCCTACAAAAAAAGAAGGTGGTTCGTGTTTTAGGGGGTTAAAGGGGCTTTTCGACTTGCTTTAGGACATCTATACCTCTTTATACCTCTTTGAAGAGTTGTCAACCCTGATTAAAATGTCATTCATCAAGTAAGCCGTTTTACTCGGGCGGGGTAAGAGTTTATTCACTTTGTGCTGAGGTTACCTGGATGGTGGCGAGGTCGCCTTCGAGCCGGATGATCTCTCCGACCAGCTCGTTATAGCCGACTCGCACCAACTCGTACATGGCCGAACCAGACATCTTGTCTGCCGTCACCACTGAAATAAAAGTCCAAATATTAATTTTGCAAATAGACAACACGGATTTTTCACATATCTGGACCACTGACCATATATCCTAAAAAACGCTTAGCCTAGGGGTACTCAACCTGCGGTTCGCTAACGTCGTCGGCGTAACGGCTTCGGGCCGCGACGACTGGGGATTTTTTTGATATTTATATTTGTATTTGTTTATTCAATAACAATGTACATTGTGTATGAAATTCACTAATAATAAAAATAATTATATAAATAAAAATATTACATTTAAATGTCGATTTTGATTGTAATACAGGTTGTAGTATTGTTTGCGGTTCGCCTGATGTAACAGACGCACATATTTGCCCCTCAAAGAAAAGTTTGAGTAACCCTGGCTTACCCTAACTGTTATTAGAAAATTAAGCTGCCCAACTTGCAAGGTACTTATTTTTTCAATGTTCCACTTAGCTTTTCTTTTATGTTTTTGTCGTAAAAAGGGTACTATTTCCGGTACTATTTTTTTGGTATATAGCTGGCTTAGGAATTCAATGACTTTCTGTGTGATCTCGGCCGGGTACGCCAGCTAGACGGTGCAAAATATTTTACCCGTGTTGGTATGAAATATCTCAGTTTCTATTAGAGCTACGAAGTTGAGATTTCGGGAGCCAGGGTTACTATTTGGGCACTATTTTTTGAGATACACAGCATTTTTGGGAGCAGCATCATTCTTGGTACTTGGTACCAACTTGATACGCCAGCTTGCAGTGGCGAAGTGTCAAATAATTCCTAAGGGAAGCCGGAAGAATTAGAACCGTACGTGCGAGTCTGACATTTAGTTAGAGTAACATGGACTTCACTGACAGCTAGCCGTAGCTTTCTAGCTTGGTAAAGCCGTCAGGAATCGGCTTGTAGGCAGGCTTCGCCACTGCCAGCTTGATGTCAAGTTAGCGTACCCGTTCAACAAAGCTCACTTCTCCGAAATTACAAACGTACTATTTATTTGACCTCGTTACTAATTCGGTACTATTTGGAATCAGCAGATCCTGGATATCTTCCACGGGTACGCCAACTGGACGCTCACGTTATTTTACTCTAATGTTTGCAGCGGGGTTCGTCCGCCTATGTGGAGCCTATAGTGTATATGGTTTGTATTAATCTACCAACGCTTCGAAGTGTGACATCTGCTAAGAAGTGCCACAAATAGACAGCCTATTTTAAAGCATATAGTGCAAATGATAAAACCTACGGGCACAAATTAATTTTTAATGGTAATAAAGGAGATGTATATCGTCTTTGAGTCAATAAAAAATAATTTAAAAGTCACAGAGATCTCTATTGATTTCCATTATTTAATTATTTAATTTGCCCTAAGCACCAATTTGCATAAAAAAAATACGGATATTTCAAGGAAACCTTATGTTATCCAAACTAATCTACACAAAAGGTATTTGAAGTATACTCTAAAAAGTTTAGTTTTAGAGAAAATTGCATTATGGGAAATTAATAATTATGGAAAATGAAATTATAAAAAAATATAACTGCGACCATAAACTATCAACCTGACATACCATGAGCCGACAACTGAGGGTGTACCCGAGTATAGACTATCGTGACTTTCAAGAATTTGCGTCATTGAACAAAAAATTAGCGCACCGCGCATTTAATGTGATGACGTCACAAGATTGATATCACATGAGCATTTTTAGGGTGCCTACAGAAAGAACCCTAATAGTGAGACTTCATTGTGTGTGTGTCGGCCAACTGTGTCACAGCAGTTTAAATCAGCATCTACTAATATTATAAACATAAAAATTTAAATAATGATAGTAATTGCCACATCTATCGAGAAAATTTAGTTTTTAATATTTTGAGTCTTATAAAAAGGTGTCATTTTAAATTTGAAACTGTTTTTTGAATCTATTTTGTTACTTTTTAACAAAACACTAAATCATGACTGAAATCTAAGACTTTGGTACAAAGTTGTTTTGAGATTAAACTTATCCGGGAATAGGGTACTTATTAGGCTTTGACGATGCGGTTAGCCTAGTCCCGGTAAGGGCAATTTGTGTGATGAAAACGAATGTTTGTTCCTGAGTCTTGGATGTTTCCTATGTATTTAAATTACTTATTTATATAGTATGTATATCGTCGTCTAGTACCCATCGCGCAAGCGTTTAAAAGCTCTAAACGCTTGCGCGATGGGTACTTTAAGATTAAGTACTTCGGGATTAAGATCGATTTATGTAAAAGATTGTCCCCTAAAAACAAAGATACTTAGATATAAGATACTTCGTCATTTATGAATATATTTAAAATAAAAACACACAATGCGTCATTGAATGCTTAGTATGATTCTTTCACATTATAAAATTATTGGTCAAATCAAATAAGCGCGCGCTTCCCCGGTTCAACTCTACCACAGCGCGCGCTCATTGGTCAGATCAAATAGCGCGCGCTTCCCCGGCTTCCTGTTACACACTTCCGTCCCTTTTCACGAAATCACTTCCATAGATTGCAGGAAAGCGAGAGGAAAGATGTTGTCTGTCTTAAATAGGTACATACCGGGCCCGGATACGGCGAACACGAACCCGAAGCTGTCCTCATTCTCCTCGTTGACGATCATTTTCAAATTGACCCGGGCCGCCATCTTGAATTTTTATTCTTAATCTGTAAAAAAAAAACATGTTTAACAATACTTACAAAATCTTAAAGTTTGCTGTCTTTTGGCGACAATTCGGTCACAGAGAACAAATGGATAGGGACTAGGTAAGTTTCTGTGAATAGCCTGAGGCAGGAATATATTGCCAAAAAAGTAGCCCATTCCAACAGCTTAATAATATATATGCGTTTTAAAAAGAAATTTGGTTTTATATGGCATCCCTCCTGAGCTTTGGGAGGTGCTTGCGGAAAACAGACCTGAGTGGCGTCACTATGTTAGACAGGAGGTGGTGCGTTTGAAGAAAATTGACTTTTAGCTCTACACGAAAAACGCCACCAATGTAAAACACTTTTCGAAGCCCGTCTATAACTACACGTACAATGCTGGTGGATCTTTATTGTGCCACCAATGTGACCGGGTGTTCAAAACAAAGTTTGGTTTTTCCAGTCTCTTATGAGCCCACATAAGAGAAACTAGAGGTCGCCGTTGTCGGATACGACAAGGAGGACTGTATATAGTATATATGTCACTTATTAACACGTTGGCTGCGCTCACCATACTACACCTAACCCTAACAGTATTGCTCCCACGCCCTATACAAATTTACTGATCCCACCAGTGATGCCCAAAGCATTGCTCTGTTACAGAGGTGCCATGAGCATCACTGGTGACATATTAGCTTTTGATCCCACCGGTGATGCTCATGGCCACACAGAGAAGAAAACGTGATTCCACCGGTGATGCTCATGGCCACACAGAGAAGAAAACGTGATCTCACCGGTGATGCTCATGTCCACACAGAGAAGAAAACGTGATCTCACTGGTGATGCTCATGGCAGCCAACGTGTTAAGCAACAAGGCGGTGCAGGTTTATGTGTGCTATAAAAAATAGTGTTCTGCCCTGCCCCCATAGCACACCAATATTCATCGCGCCCATAAAGCATTTGTCCCTTAACCTGCATGTTAGTTAAAAAGTGACAGATACTTTATGTGCGCGATAAAACCTAGTGTGCTAGGCCCTCTGGGGGGCTGAAACTGTATACATAAACACTATTTAAACAAAAAGTGACAAACCATATTGAATTCTTTGAACTGTTTTTGCCAAGGCCAAGTAAGATAAGAAACATAAATGGATTACTTGATTAAATGTTCATGCCTTTCAGTTTTTTTCTCATGATACAAGTGAGAAGCACTGTTTCACTTTGGAAGTAAAATAAAATATACATAGTTTGGGCTGTAAAGAGAGAGATGATGATCATAATATCACTTGATCAGTTTATTAACGTTCTGTGATATGATCTGTGTGTGTGTGAACACTGTATGTTGATGAACAATTTTATAATGAAATCCTATTAATACTATTATAAATGTGAAAGTATGTGAACATATTTGGGTGTTATTCACACTAAAACGGCTGGATAGATTTGGATGAAATTTGGCAGACAGATAGACCATATCTTGGAATTAAACATACAATACTTGTCACAAAGCCTCAGACTTGTAGGTACAAATGATTTATTTTAGAATTCGCTCATCTGAATTGGCTGGCAATATACATGTTTTATATAACCTAAAAAGACCCTGCAGTCTAGCATGACCTGCCCACGAGTCTTTTGTCGCTCAGTGCATCCCTTACATATTTGACTAGTTTCACAGATACGCACTGAGCGACAAACGAATCGCGGGCAGGTCGTGCTAGCCCCCCTGATTTCTTAAGCTATATCCCAATCTGCAATTGTCTGCCAAATTCTGTGTAGTAAGCAAATCTTTGCCTCAAATATTTTTAATTACATACTTACCGTTAAAATAAATCCTAAATTCCCTCAACAGCCTACTCCTGATCACCACTACAACGGACTGAAGTATCAGATGATCAGATGATTCTTATCAGTTGATAACTTTTATCATCAATCACTGTCTATGTCAATTTCAGAAATAATAGATATTCCATTTACATTTCCTGAGTATTGAGTTTTTTAAGATATTACTATTTTAATAGGATATGTTCCACATGCACGCAGTTTTATGTGAATATGGTGAAAGATTTATTTAACCCTTGGTATGGCTAAAGACGTATTAGTCTTTCTTATGCACATTTTCCATATATTTTTTCAAGTATGTTTCTTTGTACGCCACGGAGCAAATAAGACATGACTACACTTTTTTTTCTATCAATCAGCATATGAAGGTTTAATAGGCCCAGGAATCATAATATTTTAATTTTACAAATTACTGTCTTCATAGTTGAGACATCATGTGATCAAGAGAATACTCAAGAACGGTATTTATTTTTAATTAAATTAAACTTTGTATTAACCATTATTCAAATGGACGCAATACTGAACATTACTTTCTTTTTACAAATTAAAATGTGGAGACATTACCATCATGGAGAAAAATGCATGCATTACATAAGCCATTGAGTTTTTAATTTATGAAAACAGTGTAGCATTCAAGGCATGGAATAAAGAATAGGACCATGAAAAGTGATTAGCAGGGTGACCGATTATCATAACATAAAAATTCTAAATTGACTATCTTTGAAGGCAAGCATAATAAATGGCAATATGTTCATTTATCCAGATACTAATAAGAAATTTGTCTTATTAGAATCTCCGTGAGCAGAATTTTTTAATCTTGACATTTTCAGTTTCAAACCAAATGATTACTAAAAATGTGACCGTTTTTATTACTTGAACAAAGTTATTGGGAATTGAATTCATATGATCACACGGAAGCTTTTTTCAATCAGTATAAGTGTGGTAGGGTTGATTGTATGTACTTCTGATCACATGATTATGGGCGGAATTTAATGAACTTTGCACATAATTCCCGCACCGATCGAGCTCCTACGCTTGCTACTTCTAGTAAATAGCGAGCAAAAAAATAACAAGGAGTATTGACAAACGTTGTAAAATCAATGAAAACGCACCAAAAACTTCTAAGACTCCGTCGCTACACAGATTTGGCGAAGATTTGACAAAGGCAGATTTGGGCAATAGCTTACCGATTTCAGGATTGTTACCTAAATATCCTCAAGGAATAGCACAGGCACAAGTTAAAAAAACAAAGCTATGGTCTAAATTCGTCGTCAAATAAAGAAATCAGACTCACGGGACGGGCAAGATGTAAAAGACGAGCCGAGAATGGCGGAGCACCACAACTTATCACAAGACCAATGATAAAAGTAAAGTCAGCTGACCTATCTTGTCTATGCTTGTCTGTTTATGGTTACTATTTCATTGATTTTTGCGTTTCGTTTTAGAATAATTTTAGTTCAATAAAAGATTTTTTTATATTATAACATGTCAATAAAAATCCTTATTTATTGATTATATAAAACTTTACAAATAAAATAATATTCTAGTAACTAGAAAAAAAAGTGCAATAATTAAACACAATTTCAACGTTTAAAATCAAATAATTGCCAGCTTAATATACACGTAGTTTCCCATAAAAATGCGATATTTACACCATGTCTTAAAATAAATGATAATTTTTTTAATGTTATATAATTGTCTCTACTGGGTGCTTGATCCCACTAGCCCTCTCAAAATACGTTCAACTCAAGATGAACGGCCGGCGGAAGGAAGCGGAGATCTTTGTTAAATACCTACCACCCATTGGAACCAGGGCCGGATTTAGAGCTCTGGATGCCCTGGGGCAGCAAAGGAGTGGAGGCCCCCTAGAATATAATATGACGTAGATGATACTGACGGTCCCTACACGATCCACAATAGTGGGGGCCCCTCTTTTGTGGAGGCCCGGGGCAGTGACCCCGGATGCCCTCCCCTAAATCCGGCCCTGATTGGAACACGAAAACAGGTTTTAACTAATTTCCCATCTATCGTCTATCAATAAAAGAGAATCCTACAAATCGGATGACAAATGACGGAGTTCTGAGCCCGGAGCACACGATTAACGGGAGCCAAAGGGTGCTTTCCGTGCACGATAAAAATTGGTGTGCTATGGGGGCAAAAACTCAACCCGTCCTAAGTGCACGTCAAGAACATACACACGTAGTTGATACGCAGCTTAAGATTTCACTAAGGCTTTCACTTAAACATATTAAATTGAAATTTTTTTTTTATATATTTCATATGTAAAATATTTTACTTTAAAATAAAAGTGAGTTTTTTAAATTATATGTGGCAACACTTTGTTCAACTCAAATCACTCAACCCTCGTATTGAATTGTCCGGACTGTCCCGTATTTATTTCGTTTCTGTTCTAATATAAACATCTACACCGACCCACAGGCTTTTTTTAATTTCGTTGAAATTTGTTAAGTTACATATAAAGTGATAACATGAAATAACTCATGAAATGACCCGCAACAATAAATGTTTGTAGACTTGTTCTTTTTTTGCCGAAGAAGCAATAGTCGTTTGACCTGTTAACCGACATGATAGCTTGTGTGGTGTTTATTGCAGGAACAGTACAGATATTCATTTGAGCAAGTCTCTATCGTGGCTTCTACGGCATAGCGCGGCGCGAGAGGGACTCAACCTAAGGTACGCTTCTTTGTTATGTGCGCACAACTGTCATGCCGTACTTTTTAACTATGCATATGCCTATTCCTTCGAATTTCTTTTGTTATCAATTGATTAGTTAATGCATTGACTATTTGAAGGTCAACCCGAATCTAAAATACATATAATAAAAATGTTTATGTTGTTTGTTTACTTTAATATTGCTAGTCTTTGTTGTCTTTCAATTTTAAGTTGTCATTTGTCATTCAACTTGGTTTATTTGCAACGGATGCCGTACGTTATAAATAAATCAGGAGACAATCTTTTACAGAAATCAATCTAGTCCTAAAGTAAGCTCCTAATAGTAATAACTAACCAATATTGACTAATAACTGTTTGCTAGTGTAATGGTGTGTTTGTGTAAGTGGGTGAGTGTGTGTTTGTGCATGAAAGTGATGAGAAAAATTTGGCCTTATACAGTAGATTTTAAAACCCTGTTTTGCAGTCATTAAGACAACTCAACAATCCTGAAATCTTACATTTAACTTTCCGGGGGGACATGGTTGAGATATTACAAGATTTGTTGACGGAGTTATAAACGTTTATGTGTAAATAGGCTGGCAATTGTTCAAAAAATCACTTCTCAATATCTTGTTCAATACAGGATACTCATCTGAGGTAATTATAGTGTGCTGAGCCTTGATGGCCACTCGCAAAATCATCAACTGTCGAACGCTCAGGACACCTGATTCCTTGTACAGGATGGCTGTAGGAAATAAGGCTTCCTGAGTGTAACCTTAAGAATTAAGCGCAGGGCTCTTGTGACAGGCATAAGCATCATGGTAGCATCACCTCCCCAAATTGTAATAGAATATGTAAGAACAATAAATGCTCCTAAGAGCTAAGTTATGGACCCATGTAGCATGATCATTAGCATCATTGATACGGCTCAACTGGCAGTAGCTACATACTGTGAACATATTCAGTGCGAAAAATCGGATATCAGGTTTTCTATTACTTTGTCGCCACGCCGAATGACTTGCTGGTTGGGTTCTTGCTATAGCAATTTTGTATGGAGGCAATTCTGCGGTGCCTGGGATGGGACTTGTTTGCCACATACAAAATATGTCAATAGTTTTTGTTTATTCATTGTGAGCTAAGCTAACTAAAACAGTACCTAACCCAATATCAACAGTTGTGTTGTGTGTGTTGTGTTTGTTTAAATACCTAACAGGAAAGCTGAGTAATTGTTATCTGTATTAGTAGATAAACAATATTTGGCTACAAAGTTTATTTTAGACTTCAGTGTAACATGAGGCTCTATTACTATGTAGAAACATTAAACTGTCTTGCTAGATATTTGGAAATTCAAGTCTATATAAGTGTTATGGCTGCTCTTCACATTGGGTCAACATGGGCGAATAAAAACCGGCCAAGTGCGAATCGGACTCGCGCACAAAGGGTTCCGTACCATTATCTATAATCAAGCAAGAAAAGAAATCACGTTTGTTCTATGGGAGCCCCCCTTAAATATTTATTTTATTTTAATTTAATTAATTATTTTTAAAGTGAATATATATCTAAATGTTCTGTGAATATTTAAGCATCTACATGTTGCCGTTATCAATATCGAGCAAAAACGAGCAAACAAAACACGTTTATTGTATGGGAGCCCCCTTAAATATTTATTTTATTCTGTGTTTTAGTATCTTTGAAAATTTCAACTGTCTAACTATAGAGATGAGATACAGCCTGGTGACAGACGGACAGCGGAGCCCGAATAGGGTCCCGTTTTTACCCTTTGGGTACGGAACCTAAAAAAAATTGCCATCATCGGGTTGTGCTGTCTACACAATCATGCATGTTCATTTACTGACTGGCGTCTTTAGAAGATGGACGTCGAACTAATAGCAGCAGCTGCCATTTATTTGCTCAGTACATAGGTTTTATATAAATAGGTAAAGAAAGAAATAAATATAACCATTATCGGAATACTCCTCTGCTGCACTGGGAGTGAAGAAATAGCATAGAATGCGTGCAGATGCTTATCATCCTGGCATGTCGTAAAAGTTGATTAAGGGACGGGTCCTCTCCAACATGGTGGACTATCTGTATGGGCGATGGGCTGATCATCTGTCACCATACGGTTCATCATACCATCTTAGGACTAATTAATCGAACGTGGCCATAAGTAGTCTTGTGGCTCTGCCCACCCCATTAGGGATTTCGGGCGTGATGTTATGTATGTATGTATTATCGGAATGTGCATCACAAAAAGTCGTCAAAAGTCTCAAGTCGTCCCGTTGACCTAGAATCATGAAAGGCAAGAAGCAATATCTTATATATAGCACAAGTAAAGGAAAAAAGCCGAAAACGTGAAATATGTAGTTACATCACAAAATAAACTAGTTATGATAATGATAAATGCTGATTTTGATACAATTCCATAAATTTAAAAGTCTCGGTGTTCGTCCACCCAACCATTGTCGCGCAAACAAAAATCCACCACGCAAGACGCACGACCGCTGTTGTGCGACTGAATGTTGGGCGATTGTGTGGACACGCGTACCATCATTGGCACGAATTCCTTTGATGTACCGACTCACGAATACAGGCCATGTTGACCACAAAAGGACGAATATAGTGTCCACACAATCGTGCGTGCCTATGTTGGCCCATTATGAAAAAAACTCGCGGCCCGGGCGTGCGAACACAGCCGAGAATTACTTACCGATCGATCGTTCGCCACGGCCACGCCGGGCCAACGTTCCGCGCGCACTTTTGAAATCTTTGCGACACGCTCGCGGGCCGCATTCAGGCTGTTCTTAAGAGCCCTATTACGATTTTTTCAATAATTGAGCAACTTAGGCGTTCTGATTATGAGAAACTGAAAGACTTAGACAAATGTGACATGCTGAATGGTGGAGTATAGTTATTAGTATTGATCCTAGCGGCCTCGCTTTTTGCAATTTATTCTTATGTATTGATATAAAGCCGAAATTCCGGAGCAAGTTTTTCAAAAAATGCGCGAAAGCACTTTTTGAGCTCGTAGATTGAACTACTCTACTAAGCAAATGAAATCGAAAAAATATAATAATATGTCTTGAATAGTCGTGTAGTGCCTAGCGGCCTCGGATTTTTGAAATATGTATGCAATAATGTAAAAAAAAAACCAAGGCAAAACCATAAAACTACTAAAAACGCTAAGAATTAACCGTAAATTTCTCTTTACTACGTTAATATTATTACGTAAAATTTATATCAGAATAATCTTTATTTTATAATCAATTAAAATTTCATACTTTTTTTGGAAAAATAATTCATTATAAAACTTAAAATGAACGTAATTACAACTCCCAATTTACTACATAATGCGCTGTCTCGGCCGTCCGAAGTCAGTGCCGCGCGTGCGCTTGTCGAAGATGGTCCTGTGTTCTGCGAAGCGATAGTTCCCAATATAAAAAGAGCTCTGACGGCCATACATCTTACATGGCCGTCAGCGCTCTTTGTACATTGGACGAGGGCGACGCGTGGCCGTTGTTAAATATACCTAATATTTCAGAAGGCGATTTTTTGATAGCCCTCTTAAGACGAGTGTGAACCTACGGCTTTTCATACAAAAGGCGATAACGATTTCGTCCCCTTAAAAATGTTAACCGATGTTCACCAATTTTTGATAGGTTGTCAGTCAGTACAAAATCTAGGTCTATACGTTTTGATTTTTTCATCATAATCAATCAATTCAGTTTTATTGTTGTTTCAGTATTCTCGTACAATACTAATTTATGCGATTATTTGACATGGTTGATCTTTTTTCAATATTCAAAAAACGTATAGACCAAGATTTGATTCTGACTGTCAATCTATCAAAAAATGATCAAAATCGGTAAACATTTAAGGGGTGGAAATCGGTATCGCCTTTTGTATGAAAAGGCTGATTGTCTGCCGTTGGTTCACAGTCCTCCTAATATTGAATTGGGTCGCATGCAAATGCGTAGTGGGCCGCATGTTTGACATGCCAGCTGTAGATGGTATCATAGTCCACTAACCGATGTACGATCATTTAAAAAAAATAAGCTTTGTACCTACCTATACCATATAATTACAGCCCAGAGGGTTATCTAGATGTAGATAAAGTACTGCAGCACAAATCATTCCGAGGGTTCAACCAAGGTGACATTGAGAGGGTTGTCCAGAATAATGATAAACAGCGGTTCCAGCTGAGATTGGAGCCCGATACCAGCTCGCTGCAGATCAAAGCCAACCAGGGGCACAGCATCAACATCTCTAATGCTGAATTGACTCCTATTTTGCAAGTTAGTGCTTACCGTCAAACTTACGTACTGCACCACCAGAAATGCATGTAAAATAATCAGAGACGAGAGAATTATTTGAAATACTTACATGTAAAATGCAAATACAATGCAATATACCTATTTCTATTTTGCATTTAAATACTGTTTTGAGAAAAGCATTATGTATTTTATTTAAAATACTTTTCCGGACGTATTTTCGATTTGAAAAATGCAAAATACTTTGCTGTTAAGTTTCGTCAACATCACCGATCAAATGTTATGGCCATCGCACGGGACGCATTCATACTTGAATACGCACTACCTATGAATGCGTCGCGTGAGATTGGCAACGACGGCCCATCGTGAACCACTAGAGGCGTTGCGAGGCTTGCAACCTGCACCAGTAGAATGGATATTGTCAAATAAAAAAGTATTTTGAAAATACCTATTTTGCATTTGCAATAGCAATTTAAAAAAGTATTTGCATTTTGTATTTAAATACTTTTAATAAACTATTATGTACATCTGTGAGAATGATAAACACAATTAATTAGATATTTAATCACCCACCTTATCCTAATCTTTATTTAAATGTCATTAATGAATCAGCATTCATAAGACACCAAATATATAATTATTTATCTGTACGCAGGCTAAGTACTGCACTGTAATCCATGGCACTTACTTCAAGTGCTGGCCACAAATCAAGCAGACTGGACTCAGCCGAATGCAAAGACGCCACATCCATTTAGCCAAAGGCACCGGCAACACAGTAATAAGTGGACTGAGACGGAACGCACAAATTCACATCTATATTAACCTCAAAAAAGCTCTACAAGATGGCATAAAGTTCTTTGAGTCGGACAATGGAGTCATTTTGACTGCTGGAAATGAAAACGGAATTCTAGAGACAAAGTACTTTGATAAGGTGGTCCAGATTGCTACTGGTGCGTAAATTGTGTTTAATTCAACCAAACAAAATGATTAACATATTCAGTGCCAAAAACCTGATAATCAGGTTTTCTATTACTTTGTCGCCACGTCGCACGACTCGCTGGGGTCGGGTTCTTGCTATAGCAATTTTGTATGGAGGCAATTGCTATAGCGCAATTTTTGGGCTGGCACTGAAAGTGTTAATCTACTTTTTGATAAATCTCTCAGCTCAATCAATATTATCTAATATTAAATTTCAATGCAGATTACCGTGGTAACAATAATTATATTTATTTCGCCAATAATCCGCATTTCTAATAGGCTAGTTTCCTAAAAAAAAAAGAATTAGTCCATCATTTACATTATAAAAAAATATTGAACTCATATTTTTTCTTTTGTCAATTAAACAAAAAATTACGAAGATATAGTACTTAGAAGTTCCGCGTGACTTTGTACGCTTTTTACCATTAAGTGACGTCTTTAGACTCCACTCCCGAACTTTGAGGCGCGTTATTTTTGTCAATTTCGATTGAATTGATAAAGCAAAAAGTACGTGTTCAATATTTTAATTACTGTTAGAATTACAATTTTTTACCCTGAAAACATCCCTATTGTTTTTAGGTGCTGTTCTGTAACGTGACGCTCAAAATGGAGGCGGGTCCTGCGCAGCCACTGGCGAAGGTCCCGTCGCGGCCCACCTTCAGCAAACCGCCGTTCCCGCACATGGCGGGCGCACTGCCGGCGCTGCGCCCCCCGCCCGCCCGCGAGCGCGCCGCGCCCGCCCGCCCACGCGCCCCGCCGCCCCGCCCGCCCCGCCCGGCGCCGCCGCCCCACCCGCCCCGCCAGCACCACCAGCCGCACCAGCCGCACCCGCCGCCCAAGGAGAACTGGCGGCGCAAGCACGCAGAGAGACCGGACCCTAAGGATGAGAAGGACTATCTACGGATGGTGCAGGTCACTGGTAGGTCTGACTATGTCTGAAGGATATTTTACTATGTTATCATCGACTGCACGAGCAATAGAGTGATGTTTCACGGATCTTTGTTTCTTTGTGCCGCTTAGCTATCTTCACGTCACTTGCTTAAGTCGATTTCTGTAAATATCTTAATCACATCAGATTAAAATAAGTCTTTGTTAAAAATTGCAATTTTATAATCAGCTTTTTTGCCTATTGCACTTTAATATTGCAATGAAATGATCTGGAGCTAATCCTGGATGTTGATTCAGGTCATGCTTACCATAAAAATGCATTGTCATCAGACCCCCAACCTAAAACCACCACACCACCGCCAACTTCAAAATTCAACTCCGTAAAATAAGAGGTGGAGGAGGGAGTGGTTCTAATTCAACTTGCAAGATTTGAAATAAAAAAACCAACTAATATACAAACGTTGCAAGTTAATAAAAAACCTCGTAAAAATATGTCGATATGGCGGAATTTATGTCTAATCATTATGATATTATCACAATCGGCCTGTATTAGTGAAAGTCAAAGTCAAATATTTATTGCACTTCATTTGGCATGTAAAAGATCTTAAATATAATATATAGCTGCAACATTAACCCTGTGAGGGCACAGCAAATTTTAAAATTGAATATAATTAATTAAAATTAATAAAATATATGAATATAAAATAAAAATAAGTCAAAATTATTTATTTATTTATTCAATGGATTTATTAAATGTTAAATAAAAACTTCATCCACAACATGCTTCGTCAAACAGTAACAAGGATAAAATCCGCCACAGGGTTCGTCAGAATTACTAAATTAAATCACAAAATAAAACATTTTTTTAAACTAAAATAGGCAATATTATGATTTCAGACATAATTAAATACATTTACAACATAATTAGATTATTATTCTATATTACTTATAATTTAATGATCAGCTTTCGTCCATGAGTTCTTGGACAAAATAAAAATATTTATAGATTAAGTAATTTTTTAATTTGGTTTTAAATGTGCGTAGGTTGGCTTCATTTTGGATAGGCTTTGGGATGTTATTATAATAATAAATAAAAAATAAAAACATTTATTTCAGCAATTACATGGGTCGCCTTAGCCTAGTACATAAGTACATATTATAGTAACATAATTTATTCTTACATTATGTTAGGTTTAATGTATGTATAAACATTTTGGTAAGTAAGAACATTTTATTGTAAATAATGATAGGCCTTTATGTGGTTTCCTGTTCCCTAAACTAGGTAAACCTGTCTTATAGGGAGCAGGGACCTTCCAACCCCCTTGATACTCTGTTTAATATATGATGACAGTAGTACAGGATAAAGATTAAATAGTCTAGTGAAAATCAGAGCGAAGTGTGTGTATGTGTGTGTGTGTGTGTGTGTGTGTGTGTGTGTGTGTGTGTGTGTGTGTGCGTGTGTGTTTGGGTGTGTGAAGGTGTGTATATGTGTGTTTGTGTGTGTTTGTCCGTGTGTATGTGTGTGTGTGTGTGTGTGTGTGTGTGTGTGTGTGTGTGTGTGTGTGTGTGTTCGAGGTGAGTGGGTGTGCTGTGCATGCTTGATGATATATGCAATTTTAGTTTTCCGCGTTTATCTTATTTTTTTTTTGGATATGCTGTGTGATATTAGTTAGGTAGTCGGAGCTATTTTATTATTTCGAATAGTTTCTCCGTTTCGTGATAGTCTAGTGCATGGAGCCATTTTTTCGCATTTATTTTTAGGTAGAACCTGTTTGTTTTGTGTATATGAAGACGATCGTTAATTTTATTATAAAGGAAAGGTGCTAAGAAATTCAGCTGTCTGCGAAAGAAGGCTGTTTTGTGTTGAGGTGTGGTGCACACTTTATAAGGCCTTCTGCTTTCATGTCGATGACGAAGTGCACTTGAGCGGTTTACATCGGTCAAGACGTATCTGTGTTGCCAAAGGATGGTCCGTAGAATATAAAGTTGCCTAACTGATAATACACCAATCGCTTTATATAGTGCCTTTGTGGGAAATCGAATAGGTTTAAAAAGTATTACTTTAAGTATTGACCTTTGCACTCGTTCTAGTTGAATAATATGTGTTTTTGCAGCCCCACCCCATACGGCTATGCAGTATGTCAGCAAAGACTCTGCCTATATATTTTCACGGACATAGCAAAAGGGCCGGAGTGGATCATTTTTGAATTTTGAAAAAGGCAAGGCTAGCCTTTTATTTGGTCGTAGGTCGTATTAGTCCTTTGCTGTGCTTAGGACTTTTCAAGCCACAGTCGGACGCCCAAAATTATATATCGCGGCATATCGTGGTAAAATGTATTTATTAAATGTAAATGTAATTTTTTTTGACAGACATGAATACATAGATCGGTACTCGGTGGACCCCAACCTAGGCCGAGCCTGCGTCTTGGGACCCGATGAGATGGTTTACAATGTGATACTTACTGGTTAATGCTCATATATAATTAAACTGTATAATGGCCAGATTCAGAAAGGCCACTCAAATTGATCTTTGATTAAAGTGACGTTTGAGTGACGTTTTTACAACGACGAGCTTGGCCCACATTGACCCTATACTGACCCTGCATTGACCCTACATTGGCCCACATTGAGCCCATACTGACCCTACATTGACTCTACATTGACTCTACATTTACCCTACATTGACTCTATATTGCGTTATTATTCTATGTAAATTTGTTTGTTTTAAAATATTCTTTATTATTCCAGGGTTCCCTCCTTACACTCGGCCTCAAGACTTAGCACATGCCTTTCGCGAGTTTGGAAATGTCAAAGTGGACAAAATCATCGAGAACATGGCAGCACTAGTTTTCACCAACTCCGAGGATGCAAAGGCAGCTATCAGGGCTTCAACAACCATCAACATCTACGGCGAGTTCTTGACTGTCAAGCCGTATACTAAAATGATGGATCAAAAGCAGCCAAAGGAAAAGAAGGAGGCGAAAAATAAACAAAAAGGTATGGTGGACTTTTTGTAGCTGGATATTTTTGTAGTTGGCAATGAATAACCAGCCACCCTCCAATAGTAATAGTAATAGTAATTTATTTGCAAGAAAAAGGGTCAATTTACAGATGTCATGTTATTTTTCTTAATCACTAGTTCGGCCTTCTTCAGCTGTTTACAAACGGCATGCAAATATTGTAGTAAATATTGAATTATATAATAAATAATAAGTACAAACTATTCAGCACAATAACATTTTTTTTAAATATTTACATTAAAATTCATGTTAAAGTATAATTATCTGTTTTGTGGTTCATGAAGTCTCTTACACTATAAAATCAAAGATCAAGGAGCCACTTTCTTAAGCAAGTATTTAATTTGTTGCCTGCCAGGGATTTATATTGCCTGGTAAATGGTTGAATATCGTAATACAAATGTTGTAAGCATTTCTTTTATAAATGCCAGTCCGACAGAGAGGCTTATGAAGGAGATCTTTGTACTGCGCTCTTGGGTTACCAGCAAAAACATCCGATCGCTTCCTTCAATAACTTGGATATGCTTTCTTCTTTAAAATATACATACATGCTAATGGTAAAATATTTAAATCTTTAAAAATTGGTTTACAGCTACTAAGAAACCAAGCATTTGTAATTCCTCTAACACATTTCTTTTGAAGTTTGAATACTCGTTCAACATCAACAGAGTTTCCCCACAAGATGAGGCCGTAATTGAGAATGGATGACACATGTCCGTGGTAGGTAATAAGTGCGGCTTCAGTAGAAACTGTCCTTTTCAGTTTCCTGAGCGCAAAAACAAAATATGCACGATCATTATCAACACACCCAGGGCCGGATCAACCATGTCGGGGCCCCAAGGCAAGTCAATAGGGATGTTTCCTGGGTAAAAAAATATTGAACACGTATTTTTTGATTTATCAAATCAATCAAAATTAACAAAGATAATGCGCATCAAAGTTCGGGAGTGGGGGCTGATGACATGACGTCACTTAATGGTAAAAAGTGTGGAAAGTCGTGACGTCACGCGGAACTTCAGCGCACAATATTTTCGTATATTTTTTTTATTAACAAAAGAAAAAATAAGTTTTCAATAGTTTTTGATAATTTAAATGACGGACTAAATAGTTTTTTTCAGGAAACTAGCCTATTCTGGGGCCCACCCTTTTCGAACTTCCTAAAATTTTAACAAATATTTTATTTTAGTTATACAGGCTTTCTTACTTTTGGTTGGTGTTAAATTTATTCGTTAAACTCATGAGTGCAATGTTTAACAACTAATTATTTTAAATTTTTTATAAATCATAGTTTGGTCAGGAATTTTTTAGCCAACCCACACGCGATATATTTTTTAAACAAGGTACTAAGTTTGATATACAATATTTCATCCATTAAGCAGATGGGTGCAGATCGTCTCCAATTCAGATTTTAGACTATGCTGCTTTGTGCTGAGTATTGAAGGAAATGATGATGAAATTAAAGCGCAGTTAGAACATGTGAAATACTTGTAATAAATGATGGTCGTCGCCTTTTTATGTGTTAGTTTTAGTTAAAATTCTAATGTAAAAGTTGGAAAAAAAGAGATTTACTGCTGAGTTTCTTGCGGTGTTTCTTCTCAGCAGATGTCACCTTTCGAAGCGCTGGTAGCTTCAGACATGTAAAAGAGCCGAAGTAGCCTACTTGCAAAACAAATATTTTCATTTTCATTTTCAGGGCCGGTGGTGGACCCGCGCAGCATCCCGTGGGGCGGCGAGTTCCCCGCGCAGCTGCACGCGCTGCTGGGCGCCGTGCGGCTCTCGCAGCCCGAGATACAAGCGCTCGCCACGCTCTTCCGGGACATCGAGCACGTGCTGCAAGCCGTCTGGCCCGGTAAGTGACCACGACTATCCTATACGAGTAGTTCCTCTCCTGCTACGTCTGTACACTGGTCAATCCTAAACACCGCTTAGGCTAACTTTTAGTAGCAAATGAAGCTGCCAAACTTGCGGGGCGCGCGTAGTTCTTAGAGCGCTGTTTATGCGCCTGTCTATAGCCCAGCTGTTTATGGCTTTTTGCCTCTAATACTGACAGAGCGGGGGTCGCCCGGCTATGCGGAGTCTATTGTATGTATGGTACGCATTGCGCGGCCGTTCTATACTGAGCATTATTTTAGATATATATTTTACTCACTGGTATGTTAGAAGAAAAAAGTGTCCTACATTTAGACCGAACGCTCATGTTCTGTGACTCGTCCGGCTAGCATGTTACGTCCAGGCCATAAAAGGACTCGTAAACGGGCTATTTTTTCGGTTGCAACGTGTTGCAGCAACTTTTTGTTTCCATTAGTGGATTACATCACTAATGGAGACAAAAAGTTTGAATATAAACTTATGAGACATAAGAAACATAAGAAATGATGAGTCGTGTAGGCCGCATTTTATAAAATTAAAAATACTAACTCTTACCTCTCTATACATCTAAGAAACCTGTAAGTTTGTCCGGAAACACAATAGTTTATTTGCTAAATCCAAAGACCTCTACTCAGAAGGCCGAAATCTACGCCCGCGAAACAAATTAGTTGTAACTGGTCCTGTTAATCTACAAATGATCAAAAAAGGCCCCCATGCGATGACTGTTAAAATATTCAATAAGGTTCCTCTAAATATAACCATAGAAATAAAATACACAACTTTTGTAAGTAAACTTAAGAGTTATCTTCTAAATAAATGCCCATATTCCCTGCACGAGTATTTGGAATATTAGACCGAGCTATTTCGGTACTAATAGAATTTTGTGATGAAAACACCAAAATGATATTAATAATAAAATTGTATAGACCTAAGTTTTTGTTATACTATTAAAATCCTTAAGGTAATTTGTATAGAGCATTTACCAATATTACTAAATGATACACCTACATATTTATTAGTAAATAAGATTAACAACTTGCTGTGCCCTAGTAGGGTTCATGTACGCACTGGTTTATTTTAAGAACATCTGTAAAACACCATGATTGCAAGAAATAAATGAATATGAATATGAATATGAATATGAGGACAGCCCAAATAGCAGTGATGCAACGAATATTACTTTTACGAATACGAATATCAAACCTACTATTCGGCGAATACGAATACGAATATCTCGCCATGGTAATAAAATACTTATTTATTTGATGAATGTTTACTCTTCTAATAATTAAAATTTACAACAGGCAAATTTTTATTTAAAAAACATAAAATTTGTAGATTTTCTGGTTTTAGGCGATTTCTTTTTTCAGTCTGGATGTTCCCAGCCGTTGAAAAAAGTCTTTCCGAGGCGACTGTACATGGCTTCAGTGAAAAATATTGCGTCGTCGTTGCGGTTAAGGGCCTCTGCACACGTCATATTTTTACGCGCGTTTTTCAAATCTGCAGTAAATAGAGTTGCGTACAAAAATATCAGTTTTTAAATATTCGTATTAGTATTCGCCGAATACGAATATTCGGTAAATGTCTACTATTCGGCGAATACGAATATTCGTATTCGTATTCGTTGCATCACTACCAAATAGGCTAGTTTCCTGAAATTTTTAATTAGTCCGTCATTTACATTATAAAAAATTTGAACACATTTTTCTTTTATCTTATCAATTAAACAAAAAAGCGGCCAAGTGCAAGTCGGACTCGCCCATGAAGGGTTCCGTGATTTATGACGTATTAAAAAAAACTACTTACAAGATCTCGTTCGAACCAATTTTCGGTGGAAGTTTACATGGTAATGTACATCATATATTTTTTTTAGTTTTATCATTCTTTTATTTTAGAAGTTACAGGGGGGGAGGAGGGGGGACACATTTTACCACTTTGGAAGTTTCTCAAGCGCAAACTATTAGGTTTAGAAAAAAATTATATTCGAAACCTCAATATCATTTTTGAAGACCTATCCATACCCCACTCGGGTTTGATGAAAAAAAAATGAGTTTCAGTTCTAACTATGGGGAACCCCAAAAATTTATTCTTTTTTTTCTTTTTTTGTGTGAAAATCTTAATGCGGTTCACAGAATACATCTATTTACCAAGTTTCAACAGCATAGTTCTTATAGTTTCGGAAAAAAGTGGCTGTGACATACAGACGGACAGACAGACAGACATGACGAATCTATAAGGTTTCCGTTTTTTGCCATTTGGCTACGGAACCCTAAAAATGACGAAGCTATAGTGCGTTAAAGTTCCGCGTGACGTCACGACTTTGTACACTTTTCACCATTACGTGACGTCATGAGCCCCCACTCCCGAACTTTGATGCGCATTATCTCTGTCAATTTTGATTGGTCTGATAAAGCAAAAAATACGTGTTCAACATTTATGATAATTTAACTGACGGACTAATTGGAATTACTATATTCTTACCCAGGAAATATCCCTACTGCAGCAATTAATTGCCGAAAAACTATCCCATTTACGAGCCCCTTGAGTAACGTGTCGTGGTCCCCGCAGGCTGCCGCGCCGTCCCGTTCGGCTCGGTGACGACGGGACTGGGCGTGAAGGCGTCGGACGCGGACTGCTTCGTGCTGCTGCCGGCGCCGGCCGCGGACGGCGCCGTGCCGCGCGCGCGCCGCCTGCTGGCGCAGCACCCGCGCGTGTTCGCCGAGCTGCTCGCCATCCCGCGCGCCAACACGCCCATCGTCAAGTTCTTCCACCTGCCCACGCGCACGCACTGCGACCTCTCCTTCAAGACGCCCCTCGGCGCGCAGAACAGCAAGCTCATCGCGTTCCTGCTCCACGCGGACCCGCGGCTCATCCCGGTCGCGGTCTCCGTCAAGTACTGGGCCGCCGTGCACGAGCTCACCGGCACCGGGAAGCTCACCAACTACGCTCTGACGATGCTCGTCATCTTCTACCTGCAGCAGCCGCCCGCGAGCCTGCTGCCGCCCGTCGAGTGGCTGCAGCGCGACCCCGCGCGCGACGTCATCGTCGACTACTGGAACACGGGCTTCATGAACGAGCACTTCAGGCTGCCGCCCCCGGCCGACGCGTCGTCCGTCGCGCAGCTGCTCGGAGGTTTCTTCGAGTTCTATTCCCGGTTCGACTTCGATGAGCTGGTCGTGTGCCCTTTCCTCGGACGGCCGATCAAGAAGAACGATTTCAAAGACCCGAATCTGTTGCCGAACGAGTTCCAGCGTTACAAAGCGAACTTAGCCGCCGGGGTGTGCCTGCCTATCCGGTTCACCACGACCATGTGCGTGCAGGATCCCTTCGAGCAGTGTCATAACGTCGCGTCGCCCGTGTCCTCGCGACTCGCGGCCGACATCCGTGCCTACTTCAAGTTCGCCGCCGACGTCTACGAGAAAGAGAAACTTTGCAATTGCAAGAACCTCCTCAAAACCATTCTAATGGAGAAGCCGGAGCTGCCGCGCGGGAAGAGCAACCCGGAGTACCGCGTCAGCCTGCTCCCGAGCATCCTCGCGAACATCGCCGGGCCGGACTGGTGGGTGGTCGTCCGGGACATAGTGCTCCTTATTTTCGAAACTATTCTCAAAGTTAAACTCGAAAAAGTGAACCCTGACACGAAAGAAAAAGCGAATCCCGACACGACAGAAAAAGAAAATCCCGACACGAAAAACAAATCCAATCCCAAATCAAAGCGTCAAAAGGAGTATTACACTGGCTCTATCACGCGGGCTATATGGAAGAGGAAGCAGTTCTCTAAACTGTACAGTGTCATGGGACTCAAATTTCGGGAGCGGGAGACGATGATCACTGAAGAGATCCTGAAGATTGACAAAAATGTGATCAATGTTGAATTTCGGCTGATGTTATCATTCGGTATGACCTCGCGCAGCGTCATCGTGAGTGTCAAACCGGCGACTGGAGAACAGAACCACTACAAAGAGTTTGGAAAGTTCTTCTCATCCGTCATGCAGAACTGGTTTATTGCCCTATCGACGCCTTACCATGACAAGGTGAAGAAGGATAGAAAAAAGAAGAATGCGAAGCAAACAAAGAAGGTGTGCTATAAAAATGAAGACGATGGGACCAATGAAGAGCCCATCGAGCAGTTGACTGATGTGATAAAACAGGAGATCATTGAGATGGCCAGTAGTGACTCCGACAGCGATATAAGCTATGAAGACGAAAGAATCGATCCCAACGCAGTAGTAGCCAATCAAAACGACACGGACGAAACACAGAGCGACAGTGAAACCAGTCCCAGCGATGCTGACAAGGAAAACAAAAGTGAAACATCAAATATCTCCATTGAAAAAGGAACTGACACTGATAAAATGCATGACGCCAAAAGTGAGGTGGGTGTAACGCAAAGTGGCGACGATAAGAACCGATATAGAGAAAAATAATAGAAATAAATGACACCAAAAGTGATGATAAAAAAACAGATTGATGTGTGACGTGGATAAGATGCAGTGGTGGCGAAAACACCAGTAGCACACTAATAGGAATAGAGCTGCCTTAACTTAATGTAAAAATTATTATGAATGTGACTCTGATGCACTGCCGTGCGCTCCGATAATATTATATGAATTGTCTTAATAATGACTTCACTGCAAATCCAATGAGTTTTGTTTAAGCTAGTACTTTACATTTTTTATGTTGTTTTGTACGCTATATGACTTCAATTATAATCATTAATAAAATTTATTTCTCATTGTCATTGTTTCAATAATTTGTGCTTTACTTCATTACTTTGTTGTGCCATGGTTCTTTAATTTTTTTTTTTTTTTTACAAAACGTACATAACACAAATAGTTTCCTCGCCATACTAACATAACAGTTTGTTGGCGAGATCGCGCTCAAACTACCCTTTTTTTATTATTATTATTATTCATTTATTATCAGACAACAGGGGTCCATAGAATTATTACAATTTACAATTTAAAATCACATTTATAACTACACAAGAAAAGAAAATACATTAATACTACGACATAAACCATAACATTATAACACACCATTGACCCTGTGCCATGATTCTGGCATGTTATCTTGACCAAAAACGCTTGTTTTAAATTGTTTACCCTTTCAACGCCTAAGCAGCCAAAGACGAAACGAAGCGTCGTTTCGTTCCATAGACGAAATCGGATTTTCATGCCACTGACGCCAAGATATGTCGTTTTCCTTACATTTGCGTCGGCTAATGACGTCGTTGGCGTCCGTGGCACATTTAAGTTGATAAACGTTATGCCAAAACTTGCTAAACCTATTTGAGTACTGCTAACAAAAGTGCTCAAAAGGTGTAATCTTAAAATTATGAAGTTTATAATATGGGGGTGCGAAAGGGACGAATGCTTTATGTGCGCGATAAAAATTAGTGTGCTACGGGGACAACTCATTGTAACGCATATTTATATGAAGGGGGAGGATTGCCGGGAAAGCTTTGAAGATACGCGCAACGGTTATTTAAGGATGTGTATCTCGTCAAATCCGCATTACATCTATTTTATTTTTCAAGTTTTGTTTCATTTGCACCAAATAACGGCAATGAGTAATTTTGTACGAATAATGATTTAAAATATACAAATTGAGTGATTATCAATAGTTATTTAGTATGTGAAATAAAATTAGAACCTGATTTGACTACTCGAGTGACAACAGCGCTAGCGGCCTTTCCCTACCATTTGACGTTACGGTCCGGACACCATGCAAATTCAATCAAGAATATTTCCCTGGGAACAACGGTAACAACATATTTCTTTGTAATCAAAAAATCGAGGAGAGTACAAAGTTATAGAAAATACATTTTATCATTATAAAAGTACTATGGGACAGAAACATTTTTCGCTTTTTCTTGTAATTTAATCAACTTCCGGCACAAATAACATAGGCACAGCACATAACACATCTAATCTAAAATGTCATTTATCTCCTTTAAAAGAACGGTAAAGTGGTTTTATTTTTTATTACACTTATGCGAAACGAATAAAACTACCATACTATTCAATTTCAGCGAAAAATATACAAATCGATATATTGGGTATACATCCTTAAGTGTCTCAAACAACAAATAATTGGAAATTTTGGTCGCTAAATCAACTGAAAATACGCTAAATTTAGCTACAAAGTTGCTAAATTGGCATCACTTCCCTGGTTTGGCTGAGTAGTTACTATTATAAGTCTGTGATTACTATTATTATAGTCTGTGCTGGCTGTTTATGTTGTTCATTTCATTGTCAGTTTGTTTAGAGATTTAGCCTGCGCCCAAATCATGGAAAGAGATACCTAGTTGAGTTTTAACGGTAATAATAATCATAACATATCCCTATATAGTTTGTGATGATAACCAAAAGATTATTTGCAAGTTGTAATAGAAGAACAAAATAAAACAATAAAATTGTGTTCGTGTTATAGGGAGCAATGTCTTGCTGAGTGTATAACATTGTCATATACAATATTACCTAAAAGCAATGGAAGAAGGTAAATCATTACATGATAAATATTAAAACAAAGTTATTTAAACAATAAGCTCTTTCTTACTCCAATATTTTGTCTAGGTTCTGTATTGGACCCATCTTGGATGCAGCTGGAGGGAGAATTTGACGAGCAAGTTCAAACCTTATTCAGTTACGTGCGGTTATCCAGGGATGAGGTTATGGACTTGCGTTGTCTATTCAACGATGTAGAAGATACTTTGAGAATCAACTGGCCAGGTAATAAGACTTGATCCTTGATAATCCAGATCTACTAACTCTGCGGCCCTAGCATGAATGATACAAAGATAAAATAAATCCATTTATCTCTATGAGTATCTGTTTCGTCAGCACTAGTGTGAGAGAGATGCACTTAGAGATAAGACGGTCTATCTTATTTTTATGTCATTCATGTTAGGGCCGCAGGACATTCTTATCCTAGTTCATAGTGCATTTTTTGAAGAACATTTTTGAAGTCCTTGTTATAAGCAGATTGGGAATCGGACAAACAGTATTACAATTATTTAAAACAGTATCTTTTTACATTCCAGGCTGTGAAGTAATACCATTTGGCTCAATTGTAACAGGTATGGGAATCAAGACCAGTGATGTGGATTGCTATGTGTATATACCTGATTGGTGCAAGACGCCCGGTGACACGTTTGTGAAAAAGGCCAGGAATGTTCTGAGGAGGCGCTCAAATATTTTCGCCCAACTGTTTGCCATAACTTCAGCGAAAGTTCCCATTGTCAAGTTCTACCATGTCCCAACTAGACGGAATTGTGATCTAAGCTTTAAAAGTCCTTCAGGAGTAAGAAACAGCAAATTAATATGCTACTTATTACATTTAGATAAAAGGGCGCAAGATCTCGCTATTTTAGTGAAGTACTGGTCCAAAGTGCATAATCTAACAGGAACCAATCTGATGCCAAACTATGCCTTGACATTGTTGGTGATATTTTACCTCCAGCAATTAGATATTTTGCCTCCTGTCTCCAAACTACAATATTCCGTGCCACATCACATGGTGGACGGTTGGAATACTGCATTTGAAGAGTACAAACACCCAAATGAAAATCAGTGGTCTCTTCATCAAATTTTAGGAGGTTTCTTCGCCTATTACAGCACTTATAATTTTAGTGATAGTATAGTTTCCCCTTATCTCGGTTATTCTATTCTGAGGGAAAGTTTCAAGAATCTTTCTGATGTGCCAGAGGAGTTTCGGTTATACAAGGAGAATTTGCATAAACGGGTGTGTATGCCACTGAAGTTGGATTCGGCAATGTGTGTGCAGGATCCATTTGACCATAGCCGGAATGGCACAGTGGCAGTGTACCCCAAGTTATGTCACAAAGTGTGTGAATACTTTAGATTGGCAGCAAAAATGTATGAGAATGAGTCTAGCCAGAGTTTCCTCCAAACTTTAATTACCAAGCAGCTCCAAGAGCCCCATGTTGGTGCTTCGACCAGTAAGAAGGCTAGGCAGGCCAGGGAGACCACTCTCAACAAAGTGGTTAAGCCACATAGGCCAAACCATAGTTATAAGACTCTGAAGAAGAATTTAAAGAATAACATACACGCTCTTTATGCACAGATTGGTACTAAAAGGAATGGGAAACGATAATCATTATTTTCATTCACTTTAGCCATTGCTTTTGCAGTGATTACTAACTTTAAAAATGAGACAATCATGTGTACGGATTTCATGATGACTTGAAATGCTGTGATTATGAAGAAGATTTTGAATTATATAGATTGTTTTATATAGATAGACAAACATAGACAGGCAGACAGCCCACAATATGAAAAGAGGTCCCCTATGCCTAGGGACATATTTGGCCTACCTTTTACTAGCAAATAAAGCTACCAAACTTACGTGCCGCGGTGGGTTTTAGAGCGCTGTGATTGGTGCGTTAAGTCGTGCCTATTGTAGCCCGCCGCTCATAGTTTTTCGATTCTAAAATTGACAGCGGGGCTCATCCGGCCATGCAAAGTCCATACAATATAATAAAGATAGGATTTAAGCTAAGTTTACACGAAGCCAACACTGGCTGCCAATAAGACTGGCATCCAGCGCTTGGTTAATATTAGCCTTGTGTAAACAGTTTTTCAAGCCAAGCCAGCGCTGGCTGCCAACACTGGCGAGAATAGAGCGCCCGTCTATTTTTCTAGCCAGTCACTGACGCCAGCATTACTGGCTTCGTATAAACTCTGCTTTACGATCTGTGGTTGCCGGCCGAGGGGGATGGGGGATAATTATAATTCTTAAGATTTAAATTTTTATTGATATTAATTTGTACTTTAACATTAATAAATACGATTCTAAAATTCTCAACAATCATTGAAGAACTTAAGGCTTCTAAAAATCAGAATAGGTACTTTGATTAAATAATAAAACATTTTAGGTAAAAAGAAAACCGCCTTCAAAAACCTTTTGAATCTGTGTTTTAATCTACTCTACAACGGCCCTAACATGCATAGCACAAAGATAAATTAGAACCCTTTATCTCTAAGTGTGTCTCTCTCACACTACTGCCGACGAAAGAGATAGTCATAGAGATAAACGGTTCTAATTTATCTTTGTGGCATGCATGTTAGGGCCGCAGGGCATTGTATGCTTTTTAACCTTTTGAGCACCAGGCAGTCTCGTAAAAGATGTCTCCCCACGCCGCGGGGATGTCTTTTGAGTGAATTTTGTCACGCATACCTACCCGACCGCGGCAACCGTGGACTGTTTAGTGGTTGTCACACATAGTCGACAACGGCGTCCAAAAGGTTAAAGTTTCCATTTTTCTTTTAATAGTATATTGTTCAACAAGGGCGTAAAATTAATCATTTTACAGAGATATTTAGCCGAACGAGGTTTTGTGGTAAAATGGGTTTTTAGCGGTGTTAAACACTACTTTTCACTTTGATTGCAAGAAAATAAAATACTTTGATTAACTTAACGTGTAATTTTAACAATCCTTGCCATTTCGTTTCCGTTTTCTTAACGCATAATACAAAACGCAAAGGCAAATAAATGAGATTTGTTTTCATAAAACTTCGTTTTTCTACGAAATATTATTCACGTACATAGCTGAATGGTCTATCGCCGTAGTCTTTTAAGACTACGATCGATGGCAATCAACCTAATGCTGGGTATATACCACACGTTAGTACTATTATCTATTCTGTGACCACACGATCGTCCAACAGTGGTGGTTCGGACATGTTGGCGCTAGTTACCTATGCTGAGGTTGGCTTGAGATCGGAAAGGTTCGGATCGGAGTTCGGGTGTTGGACGATCGTGTGATACCAGCATGAAGTTGCTATCAGAGTGCCTGCTAGCTTTTATTGCGCACATAAAGCGTTTGTCACTTTTTAATTAATAAGCGGGTGCGAAAGGGATGAATGCTTTCAGTCTGCAATAAAAAATAGTGTGCTAGGCCTTCAGAACGCAAGAACCCGTATGCCTTGCAAACCCTCCATTGATGTCTTTGCGTTAGGGCACCGTCATTGGTGCAGTGATCTGCCACGGAAGGAACTTCTTAATCTTTTGAACGCCACAGTGGCTGTGACCGACAGCAGATTTCCGTGCCCCTGGCGCCGCGACATGCCGTTTTCCATACATTTTGTCGGCTACAGCCGTCACTCGGCGTCCGAGGCACGCGTTCCCGCATTCAGCCGTGGCGTTCAAAAAGTTAAACGACTGATAGATTATGGATAATGGTGATGTCCAATATTTATTATTATTATATAGGTCTGTCATCCTGATTGCTTTGAAAGGGTTTTAAAGGCGGTACAGTTGTTGGTTTCTCAATAATTATCAACAAATTTTTACTTTCTTCGCCTGTGAAAGGAAGGCTTATCCTTTATCAGCCAAAAGGAACCTCTCCTTTGAGGTTAATGGAAAACTAAAACGAAACAAGCTTTACGTTTGGGATCTAGTTAAGGGCAGTAGCGGATTTACCCTAAGGCCCGGTAGGCTCGGGCCTAGGGCGGCCAGATTTAGGGGCGGCCCCAATATAATAATATGGTGGATCCTGAGAAAGGGGCGGCTGATGGCTTGGGGCCTAGGGCGGCCGAGACTGCAAATCCGCCACTGGTTAATGGGGCAAAATTAAATCGTGACATAATGAGTAATAACAGTTAAAAATAAAAACAAAACTTCGGATAAATATGTTTTACCAGCATGTAATTCTAATTACTTTTTGATTCACGCTCTTACATATACGGTGTTTCCCGTTACTGTAAAACATGTTACTTTACAACTTACAATGGTACTTATGTGATTTACGTAAGTACGCTATTTTTTCATAAAATTTTACGTAAATCGGCACGTCGTCAATATGTTTTTTTTACATAATTACGTAATTGCGGAATTTAACCTTTGAATTACGTATTTGTAGAAAGGTCAATACCTATCCGTAATTACGGAATTGGAAGCCCTATACAGGGGTGAGCGGTTTCCGATTGACATGAAATTTTGCTTCTTTATGACATTGAGCGGATCTGATGTGATGATGGAGCCGGAAGGTTGCCATGGAAACGCTGTAATAAAACGACGCAACCCCATCGAGATTGGGCTCGTTTGATTCGTCTTGACGAGGATTCTGGTCTTAGATGGTTCTTTTTATATTAACAACTAATACAACCTTACTTTTAAATATATTTTTAAGAATACTTGTTATAGGATTTTCTCGCTCTGGGATGGGACGATGGCCGACTAGCCGCAACCGGTTGACCACAATGACTATGCAACCTTTAGGCAATATAGGAAATTCGTTTAAGACGGTTTTATATCGTAGAAGGATGAGCGTTCGTGTAACCTATTGGCCGGGGGTGTGATTCTCCTAAATAAAACCTCGTTCATGAACTATCCAGCGAGCCTAACTTGGCCCGTCAGTGCGTATAAAATACATGTCCGTGCGTGTCTTCAACCTTGGACGTATTTCGATGCAGCGGCCACGTACGTGGGTACCTCGCTCCACATGATGCCTACGAGCGCGCGGTTCCATTTATGATTGTCGGACGAAATGAGCGACGAGACTTGTTAGAAACATAGCTGTTCTAATTGTGACCTATTAGCTTTGATTGAAGAAGTAGTTGTACGCGTTACGCAATGACTAGTTCCAGCTATATATTTATTTAGATAATAAACGTAACGTGCCATTATTGGAGGTTAATTGGGCCATATATGTGCCGCGTCGACCATTGCTGATCTATTGTGGCAGCCCTTCGGTTTGGCTAGTGCTGGCCTTGGCAGGGATTGTCCGCTAGCGGCGCTTTCCACCGTGTGCTCAGACCCTTACCGTAAGAGCATCGGTTACCGCAATTCAGACGCAGATAATGTACATAAGTTAGAAAAACTCATTGGTACATGGCAAACGCTTGCCAACGTGCCATACAACCTATTCTAATCATTTATCAGCCGACCTCCGCCCTTCTTATCACTGACCAAAACTCTGTGTGACTACGTTAGTAGGTACTATTATCTATTCTGTGACATGGTGTCTTACACATGCCAGGGCTGGGCAAAATACATGCTTTGCTTCAATTGAAATACAAATTACAAAATACTTTCGCGCATGTATTTAAAATATGAAATACAAAATATTTTCAAGTCGTAAATACAAAATACAGTATTTTAACTATTTGTATTTGAAATACAAATTACAAAATACATTCCGAGCATTCAGTTGCAATAAATTGTCGAAGTGCCCCAATCTAGAACGACCTTTGATTGGAGCTTTATATTAAAGACGCTGACAACTGCCAATAACCTTGAGTGATCAGTCACTGACTGTGCGGTTACTTGTATGCAGAAAATCAAAAACTGATGAATTATATAAGTAAACACACTATTACACATGTAATATAAACCAGCAAAATTTTTTAGTATGGGCGTGACGTAATGTGGTTTTAATTATTGACCCATAAATTACAAAAATTAAGACAACTGTTTAAAGACGATTTCATACGTGGCTTATTTTTTATTTAATCAAATCTTTATCATCAAATCGTGTTTTTGAAATAGCAAACTTTTCAATAACTTATATAAAGAATATTAACATATACGTTTTTGATTTGCCAAATAAATGGTTTTTGTTAAAATACTGTTTAATTAACTTGACTGGACACTATCTTGGTTGTTCTACTGCCGCTATTGATCACTGTGAAACACTTTCCTCCAGTTAAAATTTGTGGATACATCGCAGCATTCACTTGATTCACTCCACAAACGTACATAGGGCGTGAATTTGATCATCCATCGTGACATTCGTATCAGTAAACTCAATTAATTATTAAACAGAAGTATACTGCCAGTCAGTACCTTTGCATATTCTGGTCTGGATTCTAGTGTTTTTTGTTTATATTTGAGTCAGGTTATCTTTCAGTATTAATGCGCTGACAACACCTAAATCGGCTTTACTTAAACATTTTTTTTAAACTTATATAATTTGGCAAGACGCAAAAAATATATGTTCATATTCTTTATATTATTGAAAACTTAACTATTTCCAAAACACGATTTGATGAAATCGATGCAATAGAAAAAAAGCCGGTCAAGTGCGAGTCTCACTCGCGCGCCCAGGGTCCCGTACTTAGGTACGGAGCCCTAAAAATAAAAATAAATACTTTTAACAACTGGGTAGGTAACCATTTACAACCTGCCTATGAAATAAGACAAAAAATTACTTTCGCAAGCTCCTGTTTCCGTGCAACCGTCGAGTGCGATACGACTTTGCAAAGGTTATTCCGTTAAACTATCTTTTGCGATGTAACTACTTATTTACAACTTTCGGACTTTTTCCTATACTTGTTCTGTAAGACACTGCATCTTCCCAAATTTCACGGTTCTAAGTCAACGGTAAGTACCCTATTGCATTTTATTCCTGTTAGGGGTATCCACCCTTGAAAGTATCAAAATATGTGGCATAAACGGCCGTATCTTTTGATTGCGTTGACTTAGAAGATTGATTTTTTCACAGCTTCAGGACATTGCAGACTTCAGTATTTGATATTAATTTCAACTTGATACGTTCTTGAGAAAAAGGTCTTGACAGACCGACAGTCAGGCAGACAGGCGGACAAACAAGTGGTCCTAAAAGGGTTTCTTTTTTCTTTTTGAGGTACGGAACGCATCCCTAAAAATCGGGAATTTACGTCTGAAATCCTTTTTAAACCGTTATCTCTTAATTTTTTTTACTTATAATTCAAAAACGCTAATACATCATGCCTATAGTAAAAACTTGACTAATTTATATTTTACGTGTCGTGGGTTTACTTATATAATTAATCCGTTTTTGTATTTCCCCAATTCCCCATACAAATAACCGCACAGTGCTTCTCGTTCACTCCGGTGCAAACAGACAGTGACCGATCACTCAAGGTCATTGGCTGTTGTCAGCGTCTTAAGATTGCTAAATGTATTTATGGTAAAATGTATTTTGAAGCCATAAGTATTTGAATCATACCTACCATCTTAGGACTAATTAATCGAACGTGGCCACAAGTACTCTTGTGGCTCTGCCCACCCCATTAGGGATTTCGGGCGTGATGCTATGTATGTATATATGTAAGTATTGAAATACTAAATACTAAATACCTCAGGATCAGGTATTTGAAATACCAATTACAAATATATTTATAGGAAGTAATTGAAATACAAATACAAAATACGTATTTCAATTACAAGTAATTCAAATACTGCCCAACCCTGCACATCACACGCAGTGTTGCCAACTCTTAATTTGAAAAGTAGCTAGGCAAACGTCCAGAAGTAGCCAAAAAGTAGCTAAATATTTATGTTTGATTTTTATCCAAGCAAAATAATACTTTATTTCAATGAAATATAAGAGCTTTGACAGTCCACTGCACTAAACTCCACAGAAAAGATAGTAGTTTATACAGATACAGTTATAACGTTAGCCAACATAACATTAATGACACATGCAATGGTTATTTTAGTGCCTCGAACATCAAACTATTGAACAGCAATATTCGACTTTGATACATACATACATATTATCACGCCCGAAATCCCTATTGGGGTGGGCAGAGCCACAAGAGTACTTGTGGCCACGTTCGATTAATTAGTCCTAAGATGGTATGATGAACCGTATGGTGACAGGTGATCAGCCCATCGCCCATACAGATAGTCCACCATGTTGGAGAGGACCCGTCCCTTAGTCGACTTTTACGACATGCCAGGATGATAAGCATCTGCACGCATTATATGCTATTTCTTCACTCCCAGTGCAGCAGAGGACTTTTATATTATGCAAAATATATTTTAACATAAAGCTCAACTAACAAAAGTTGCTAAAAAATGTGCTAGCTGCTAAATGGAAATTTAAGTAGCTAAATCAACTGAAAAGTAACTAAATTTAGCTACTAAGTAGCTAAATTGGCAGCACTGATCACACGTCTACTGTGCCCAAATCATAGAAAACAATAGTTGAGTTTTAACGGTAATAATATTCATAACCTGAAGATTATTTGCAAGTTGTAATCGTGTTCGTGTTGTAGGGAGCAACGTCTTGCTGAGTGTATAACATTGTCATACGATATTACCTAAAAGCAATGGAAGAAGGTAGGTAAATCATTACATTAATAAATAATAAAACAATAGTAGTTTATGCAACGTTTGCATATTGATAGGCCTTAAAACACTAGAGCGGTTTTTATGAAACGAGCTTTTAGCGAGTTTCATAATAAGATCGCACGTGTGTATTAAGGCCAAATTATGCAGAGTTGCATATAGGGCTTCCAAAATTACGGATATATCAATTACGTAACTAGTCACGGATTGATGAGTAAAAATTACGTAATTACGTAATTACTTAACTGGCCTGGAATTTTTATAAAAAAATGGATTTGTAGTTTTACATACCAAATTAGTAAAAGTCAGATTATGACATTCAGGAAAACACTGAATTAAAATATTTTTAACAGAGTTATACAGCACTTATTCGTTTTTATAAACATCTGAGATATTTCGAGCCCCTTACAGGTCTCGTAGAACGAGGGTAAATCACAAAGTTCGTCGAATCACGGTAAAAAAAACATAATTGTTTTTTTTTCTCCTTCTAAATTGATACAATGAAAGTAACGTTCCCGATCTTTCTTATGCCTTTATGAAAAAAAAAACCTTTGCTTGCATCTCAAAAAGTACTACTGAATCAAAAAAAACGAACATGATTGTACATGACTGCGAATTTTCCCACGGTTATACCTACTACTGCCGCAAAGAAGTTATTTTTTTTGGTAAACAAAACGATTACTACCACCCTATAATTTTTTTTACCAGTGTTCTGTATGATCATAAATGTAAGTTTGATAATGCCATACATGTGGGAGGTGAAGAATGAGGTTCAAATTCTAAAATTTTATTCGTATTTCGAACAATTTGTACCAGTATGGTGCCACTTTTTCCCCCAGCTAGAAGTATGGCGAATCAAATAATGGTCACATTGTATCATATAATTTCCATAAATCCAAATGCCATACTGGTACAAATCGTTTTGTTTAACAAGAAAAAAATTACTCCTTTGGGGCAGTATGGCGGCCATTTGGAACCGTCGGAAAAGAATGGCATGGTGATTTTCGTGAATGGCTACTCGACGATGATAAGCTGTGCAAAAATTAGCCTGGTACAAATGGTTGAATTTGATATTTTTAAATTAACATGTTCATCACGTCGGTATGGCGCACTGTGGAACGAAAATGGCCTCTCCATAGAAATAGGGACTTAATTTTCTAAGTGCCTAATTTTTTAATTGAAATCGAATCTACTCCTCATAATTAGGTAAAAACATTAATATGGGTCAATTTGGGTGGAAAACCATCGAGTAATAATTTTTTTACTCAAATTTTGTATGGATCGTATATGAAAAAACGGAATATCTCGGAAAGTGCACAACTTCCCGTAATATCCTTCCGCACGAATTTAGTACCAATTATCTATGATTTTTCGGCGTACTCAAAATTTCCCGGGCAGGTGCACTTTTTTTTTAAAAATCAAAAACGTTTTATATAGGGAAAACTTGGTTTTTAGTAGGTATTTAAGTTTTCAAGACACGTTTAATCATGGAGTAAAATTAATCTTGCAAGCAGTTACTTCAGGAGAGGTTATAGATGTCAACAAATGTAAAGATTACGCCCACGATACAGTAAAAAATACTTGAATGGATTATGCAAATCGTTTCATGAAATAATTTACTAATTTTAAAAGGTATGACTATTATAAGGAATTAATCAAAAATATCGGGACATAATGAGTAATAACAGTTAAAAATAAAAACAAAACTTCCGATAAAGATGTTTTACCAGCATGTAATTCTAATTACTTTTTGATTCACTCTCGTACATACGGTGTTGCCCGTTACTGTAAAACATGTTAGTTTACAACTTACAATGGTACTTATGTGATTTACGTGTTTTTTCATACAATTTTACGTAAATCGGCACTTCGTCGGTATGTTATTTTCACTGTACATATAAAGATATATAATTACGTAATTACGGAATTTTACCTTTGAATTACGTATTTGTAAAATGGTCAAAATCTATCCGTAATTACGAAATTACGTAATTACGGAATGGAAGCCCTAGTTGTATACATAACTTTATCTACACACATATTATAAATCCTCCATGATGGGTTCAGAAACAATATTTTCTGGCAACAAGTTATTTGTTGCAATCGTGGCTGCATATTTCCGATATCCGGCGCATTTTCACATCACACACACTCCGAGAAGACTAACTTTTTCTATTCAATTCAACAACAATTCTACTTTCGTTCAGCAAAACACCAACATAATGGCGGCAATTCGATCCTCCGTCAAGACCATTTTTTTTTAAATCATAGACAAACGAATGAAGTCTCTATTCTCATATCACTCGAGATCAAATGTTGTGCAGTTTATATTAAAAAAAACATACTGAATTGACGTTTCGTATCAATAACTGTTTTAATATCTATGGATACTAGAATAGAGGCCCACTTGAGTTTTGGCAGCTGTTCCAAATTTAATCTCATTTCTATACTAAAAACGATACGGAAATAACATTGCAGCACTGGTTTTTCCTAATTGGTTGTCAAAATGGTGGTCATTTCTTATGGTTTTTGATTACACTATGGAGGTTTTATGATATGGGTGTAGATAAAGTTATTTAAACAATAAGCTCTTTCTTACTCCAATATTTTGTCTAGGTTCTGTATTGGACCCTTCTCGGATGCAGCTGGAGGGAGAATTTGACGACCAAGTCCTGACCTTATTCAGTTACGTGCGGTTATCCAGGGATGAGGTTATGGACTTGCGTCGTCTGTTCAACGATGTAGAAGATACTTTGAGAACCAACTGGCCAGGTAATAAGACTTGATCCTTGATCATCCAGATCTACTTCATTTCATTTCATTTATTTGCTTTAAAGATTCCAGTCAATCCATGCAAAAACTTATAATTAATCACATTTATAATTAATTAACAATACACAATAAAAATTACATTAATCAATGAATATAAACAGATATAAGGTTAAAATTATAATAATCACATTAAAATTAAATAATAAATCAAATTTTTAAATAAATGTCATGATGAAATTAATAATAATTATGTCACTCAAATACTTTACTAAAATACTCGTCCAACTTATAAAAAGGTTTCGATATCGAGAACGATTTCAACTTTCTAGTGAATTCTCTTAAATTAGGTATTTATTTTCTTATTTCGATGTCAAGACTATTAAATATTCTATTAAATATACTTACTTTAGACATGTTTATCCTAGATCATAGTGCTCAATATAACATTTTTGAAGTCCTTGTTAGGGGTCATCCATGAAATAGGTACGTCACACGTTAAGGGAGGGAGGGGGTCGCCGAAGTGTGACAAGGGGTGGGAGGGGTCCTAAGTTTCGTGACGTCACATTTCAAAATTGAACTATTAACGAAAGACTTTGAAATATTTCCAACTCTATCTGTATGGATATAAGGTTTAAATTGTTTAGTTGGCGAGTTCACACTCGCTCTACTAGTGTCCTAGGGCTTCCATTCCGTAATTACATAATTACAGATTTTGACCTTTTTACAAATACGTAATTCAAAGATAAATTCCCTAACTACGTAATTATGTACTTATCTTTATATGTACAGTAAAAACATACTATGCACCATGCATACCATGTACCATACCATGCACCGACGAAGTGCCGATTTATCTCTGTTACGTTTATCTCTATGAATATCTCTTTCGTCGGCACTAGTGTGAGAGAGACGCACTTAGAGATAAGATGGTTTAAGTTATCATTGTATCTTGCATGTTAGGGCCGCTGGAGCTGGAGATCTTTGTCGACCGATGCTACTCATCGGACTAAGCTTCTATTGATTTCCACATATTTCAAAAATTAAGAGTATAACCGTGGAAAAATTCGCAGTCATGGCTGTGATTAGTAGATTTTTTTGATTCGGTAGTACATTTTTGAGAGTCAAGCAAAGGTTTTTTTCATGAAGGCATAAGAAATATCGAGAACGTTACTTTCATTGTATCAATTTAGAAGGAGAAAAAAATAATAAATCACAATTCTGTTCTTTTACCGTGATTCTAAGAACTTTATGATTTACCCTCGTTCTACGAAACCTGTAAGGGGCTCGAAATTCCTCAGATGATTATTTATTTATTTATTTATTAAGAAGTTCAACAGCGGTATCAGTACATTATTACAGTGGTGCAATATGACTCCTCTGCTGCACTGGGAGTGAAGAAATAGCATAGAATGCGTGCAGATGCTTATCATCCTGGCATGTCGTAAAAGTCGACTAAGGGACGGGTCCTCTCCAACATGGTGGACTATCTGTATGGGCGATGGGCTGATCACCTGTCACCATACGGTTCATCATACCATCTTAGAACTAATTAATCGAACGTGGCCTCAAGTAGTCTTGTGGCTCTGCCCAACCCATTAGGGATTTCGGGCGTGATACTATGTATGTATGTATGTATGCAATATGACAAATTGAGGGCCAATTACAGAACTTCCTGAGTAGGACTGAAAAGATGCGTGGCTTAAAAACTAGGAACTAAGAACGAAAGTGTGTGTATGTGTTGTGTTGTGTGTGCGTATGTGTTTGTGTATGCTTGGCCATATGTAGTGTAGTTACTAGTTTATTACTTTTAATTAAAGTATGTATTACTTACTACCTTCATTAATGACTATTTCATTATCCTTATTTAAAAAAAAATATTGCTGTCATTGAGTGGGTCAATAGTAGTCAATACTACTATAGCAATTATTGTATGTTTATAAAAACTAATAAGTGCAGTAGAAATCTGTGAAAAATATTTTAATTCTTTGTTTTCCTGAAATTTATAATCTGACTTTATTAATTTGTAGGTAAAATTACAAAACCATTTTTTTTATAAAAATTCCAGGCCCCAGTTTTCGCTGCATTCCAGATAATGTCGATTTCTAGATTAAACGTCAGATTCATACAGTTGTGTCAAACGACTGTATGCACTGACGTTTAATCTCGATTGCGAGATTATCTCGAATGCAGCGAGAATTGGGGGCCTGGTCAGTTACGTAATTACGTAATTTAAACTCATAAATCCGTTACTAAGTGTCACCCGGCGGTCGTGTTTTTTCAAATGTTTTTGATTTGATGTTGCTCATATTAAAAAAAGAAAATTAAATGGAAATAAAAGTAACTTCTTAATTATGTAATTAATTAATCTTATATATAAAATTCTCGTGTCACAATGTTCGTTCCCGTACTCCTACGAAACGGCTTGACCGATTCTCATGAAATTTTGTGAGCATATTGAGTAGGTCTGAGAATCGGCCAACATCTATTTTTCATACCCCTAAAGGCCGGGGCAAACCAAACGCGGTTGCGGCGCGAACGCGGGTCCGCGCCGTTGTCGAACGGCGCGGGCGGATATACCATGCCACACCGCGGCGGCGCGGGACCGCTGCGGTCCCGCGGCTACTTTGGTGTGGCATGGTAAATCCGCCCGCGCCGTTTGACAACGGCGCGGACCCGCGTTCGCCCCGCAAACGCGCCGCAACCGCGTTTGGTGTGCCCGGGCCTTCAATGATAAGGGTGACTCACCGGGCAGGACTACGTCTGCTGGGTCCGCTAGTTACATGTAAAAATGCAAAATATGTGACGTCACACTAGGGTAGGGGGTCTCACAGATGTGACCAACTGTGACAAGGATGGGGACGGGGGAGGGGTCATAAAATAACGAAAGTAGCGTGACGTACTTTATGGATGATCCCTTATAAGCAGATTGAAAAGCTGACAAACAGTATTATAATTATATAAAACAGTATCTTTTTATATTCCAGGTTGTGAAGTAATACCATTTGGCTCAATTGTAACAGGTACGGGAATCAAGACCAGTGATGTGGATTACTTTGTGTGTATACCTGCTTGGTGCAAGACGCCCGGTGACACATTTGTGAAAAAGGCCAAGAATGTTTTGAGGCGGCGCTCAAATATTTTCGCCCAACTGTCTGCCATAACTAAAGTGAAAGTTCCCATTGTCAAGTTCTACCATGTCCCAACTAGACGGGATTGTGATCTAAGCTTTATACGTCCTTTAGTGATAAGAAGCAGTAAATTAATATGCTATTTGTTACATTTAGATAAAAGAGCGCAAGATCTCGCTATTTTAGTGAAATACTGGTCCAAAGTGCATAATCTAACAATAATCAATGTGATGCCAAACTATGCCTTGACATTGTTGGTGATCTTTTACCTCCAGCAATTAGATATTTTGCCTCCAGTCTCCAAACTGCAATATTCCGTGCCGCATTACATGGTGGACGGTTGGAATACCGCATTTGAAGAGTACAGACACCCAAATGGGAATCAGTGGTCTCTTCATCAAATTTTAGGAGGTTTCTTCACCTATTACAGCACTTTTAATTTTAGCGATAATATAGTTTCCCCTTATCTCGGTTATTCCATTCTGAGAGAAAGTTTCAAGAATCTTTCTGATGTGCCAGAGGAGTTTCGGTTATACAAGGAAAATTTGCATAAACAGGTGTGTATGCCACTGAATTTGGATTCGGCAATGTGTGTGCAGGATCTATTTAACCACAGCAATAACACAGTGGCAGTGTTCCCCAAGTTATGTCACAAAGTGTGTGAATACTTTAGATTGGCAGCGAAAATGTATAAGAACGAGTCTAGCCAGAGTTTCCTCCGAGCTTTAATTACCAAGCAGCTCCAAGAGCCCCAATTCGGTGCTTCGGCCATTAAGAAGGCTAGGGCAGGCCAGGGAGACCACTCTCAATGAAGTGGTTAAGCCGCATAGGCCAAACCATAATTATAAGACTCTGAAGGCTAGAGCGCTGTGATTGCTGCGTTTAAGGTTATTCCTGCCTATTGTAGCCCGCCGCTTATCGATTCTAATATTGACGGCGGGGCTCATCTGGCTATGCAGAGGCTATAGAATATACTATAGAAAGGATATACAGTCTGTAGTTTTCGGCCTAGGGGAACGGGGGATAATAATAATTCTTAAAATTTAAATTTTTATTGTTTAATAATTTGTACTAGCTATAATACATTAATAAATACGATTAGAAAAAATTCTCAATAATCATTGAAGAACTTCTAAAAATCACACTATTTTGATTTAAAAAAATACATTAAAAAGAAAACCTGCTTTAATCTACACTGTTTACTTTTTAAAGTTAGATTTTTGTTTAAATCGTAGATTGTTCGAAAAGGGCGTAAAATTAATCATTTTACCGAGATATTTAGCCGACCCGAGCCGAGGCTTGGTGGTAAAATGGGTTTTTTAGCGGTTTTAACACTGCTTTTCACTTTGATTGCAAGAAAATAAAATACTTTGATTAACTTAACGTGTAATTTTAACAATCCTTGCCATATTATTTCTGTTTTCTTAACGCATAATACAAAAAGCAAAGGTAAATAAATGAAAATATTTTTTCATATAACTTCGTTTGTCTATGAAACATTATTTACGCACATGGCTAAATGGTCTTACGCCGTAGTCTTTTAAGACTACGGTCGATGGCAATCAACTTTAAGTCGCTATCAGAGTGCCTGCTAGCTTTTATCGCGCAAATAAAGCGAGCATAATATGCGGGTGTGAAAGAGACGAAACCTCAGAACGCAAGAACTCGTTTGTATTCCTTGCAAACCCTCCATTGGTGTCTTTGCGTTAGGGCACCGTCATTGGTCAAGCAGCAGGGATGTGCCACGGATGGCTATATGGAACTACTCAACCTTTTAAACGCCACAGTCGAATGTAGTCGACAGCATATTTCCGTGCACCTGACGCCCGACATGCCGTTTTCCATATATTATGTCGGCTACGCTTTCTCGCATTCAGCCGTGGCGTTCAAAAAGTTAACGACTGGCAGATTATGGATAATGGTGATATCTAATTTTTATTATCAATAGGTCAGTCATACTTGGTTGCTTTGAAAGGGTTTTAAAGGCGGTTCAGTTGTTGGTTTCTCAATAATAATCAACAAGTTTTACTTTCTTCGCCTGTGAATGGAAGGCTTATCCTTTATCAGCCAGAAGGAGTCTATCACCTCTCCTCTGAGGTCGACGGATAACTGAAACGAAACAAACTTTAAGTTTGGGATCTAGTTAAAGAGCCGTAACTTCATGATATGACATCATAAAAAGTGCCACGAGCACGGCAGTAATTTAAATTATAAAATCATAATAAATAAATATTTTTTAAGTTATAGCGTGTCTTAACTAAGTACCTTTGTCGATTAAGCCTTTCAGATCATTTCTAGCATTCAGTGCCATCGGCGCCAGGTACCCTTTTTTAAATTAACCAGGGCGTTCAGTCACGCTTTCGATTTAAAAAAAAATATCCGGTCAGGGCTTATATCG
The DNA here is from genome assembly GCA_947859335.1 of Tortricodes alternella. NCBI lineage: Eukaryota > Metazoa > Arthropoda > Insecta > Lepidoptera > Tortricidae > Tortricodes > Tortricodes alternella. The sequence goes on from OX401968.1 coordinate 8,583,557, forward strand.
TCGGTGATAGTTTAAAACCGCATATGAACAGTTTGTAAAAACCGCGTAAGTGCGTTTTTTAACAAAAATCAGTGATAAGTATAATCAAATCAATTGTGTAGGTGAGAAATCTTGATTTGAAGAAACTGCGAAAAGAACTGCTCGTACGCGGTTTCGAACTATCAGACTGTCACCGACGATACGGTCCTGTTCGCAAAACGTCCCTTCTGCGAAATTACCCAATAATTATTACGGATTTGTGGAAAAGCTGACTTAACATAGCTTTAGCCTAAAATTCTCTTTATTTTCGAAATGGTTGAGTGTCGTAACTACAAAAAATACATTTAAACCTTTAAATTCGCAGAAGTTTTGAGAAGACATTTTTCACTGTAAGGATATTACTAGTAGTGCACCTGGAGCCCTATCACCAAATCGCGTTCTGAAAGATTAGGTATATTGGACGCACGCTTCACGTCGCCCTTGTCCAATGTACAAAGAACGCTAACGGCCATATAAGATGTATGGCCGTCAGCGCTCTTTTTACACTGGCAATCATCGTTCGGACGAACACGGAACCATTCCAATCAAACGCCAGCGCGGCACTGAAGCTAGGCGGCCGACACATCACATTATGTAGTAATTTGGGAGTTGTAATTAGAGTTTATTTTAAGTTGTATAATAAGATATTTATCCTAAAAAAGTATTAAATTTAAATTATTTATAAACTAACGATTATTCTGATATAAATTTTACGTAATAATATTAACGTAGTAAAGAGAAATTTGCGGTTAAATCTTAGCGTTTTTAGTAGTTTCATGGTTTTGCCGTGGATTTTTTTTCTACATATTACATACATATTTCTAAATTCCGAGGCCGCTATAACCTACACGACTATTTAAGAGATATTATTATATATTTTTCCTTTCGTTTGCTTAGTACAATAGCTCAATCCACGAGCTCAAAAAAGTGCCGCCGCGCATTTTTTTAAAATGTGCTGCGGAATTTCGGCTTTATATCAATAGATAAGAATAAATTGCAAAAAGCGAGGCCGCTAGGATCAATAGTCATAACTGTACTAGACTATTCAGCAAGTCAAAGTTGTCTAAGTCTTTCAGTTGCTCGTAATAAGAACGCCAAAATTGCCCAATTATTAAAAAAATCGTAATATGGTGCCAGTGCTGAGGCACAGTATAAACAAGTAAGCAGTATCACAGATTACATAAGCAGTATGTTGTCTCGGCGGTGTTAATTACCTACGGCCGCTCGGTAATAATATTAATTATTTCTACTTCGTTCTTATTTCTAGTTTCGAAAGTGACACTGTACTGTATGTATATATTATATATATATTGTATGTATTTTGCTTTTAACATATCCAAAATATCAAAAATTCTCGTGCCATAATTGTGTACGGAACACCGAAGTTCACCGAGATTTCGAAGCGCGTAGTTTCGTCCGTTTGTATGAAGGTGGAATACTGTATACTTGATTATACTGTGGCTGAGGGAAACTAATGTTTTTTCATTCGCTGCGGCCCTTGTATGCCAGACACGGGGATAAGTTGAACCCCTTTATCTCTAATTATGTCTCTCTCACACTAGTCCCGACGAAAGTGATGTTCAGAGGGATAAACGGGTTTGACTTATCCCCGTGTCTGGCATGCTAGGGCCGCTGGGTGGAATTTAGGAACGCCGAGCGACTAGTTCCCAGTGGGGACTAGGAACTGCTGGGAATTGCCAAACCATGTTCTAGTTACCTGCTCCATGTATATGTGAGTATGATTGTGGGCCACGAAGCGCGTGTAGCCGTAATCCTGCGACCTGAATGCCGACCATTTGTACGGGTTATCTGCAACATTAACACACAGATCGTTCGATACAGGATGGGTATGGTGTCATTTATCCAATTCATGCAGGAAACTTTCAACTAATCGAGCTATTAAAACTTAGTTACTTATGAGAGGTTTATTCAAGGGAATCAACTGTCGAGAGTGTAGTGGAAGCCCTAATAGCATATATAGGTTGACGGCGAAATCTAACCGTTGTTCACCTAACAGAACGCATGTGGCCCGACCAAATGCCAATACTATAGGTTGACCGCTTAAATGAGTCCTCGCCCGCGCGGCACAGGGGCGCGGGGACAGGCGACCGAGAGAGGTGCGAGCGGCAGGCGCATTTTTGTTTTCATTCATTTCACGCCGCCCGCACATCTCTCAGGCCCCTCCGTCGTCCTGCCCCCGGGCCCCTGTGCCGCGCGGGCGAGGACTCATTTAAAGCGGTCAACCTATAGTATTGGCATTTGGTCGGGCCACATGCGTTCTGTTAGGTGAACAACGGTTAGATTTCGCCGTCGTTTTGTGGTAAAGCCTACAACCAAGGGCCCTTGTAGAATTTCCAACTGAAACAATATAATGCAGAAATGCCAACAGTTTTAAATCAACGGTATCAGAAGTCGCATTGACCCAACGTTGGTAGGTAAGTGTATGGGTGTAATGAAATTATTTTACTGCATTTGGCCAACGTTACTTAATATAAAATAGGGCCTTCGTTGTATACAATGCAGAAATGCCAACCGTTTTTAAACCGTAAACAACGGTAGCGGTATTTACAATGGCCCAACGTTGGTACTTGGTTGGGCGTACCTAATGATAATCTTTTTGCTATACTAAGTGGTCCAATGTTATTTATATGTGGGCAAACTACTAACTATCCCTACGGATTCCTTACTGTTGGCCAATGGATGCCAATGGAAAATGCTACTAGGGAGCCGAGTTCAAAACCCAGCTAAATGACCGCTATCCAATTGGTGGATTTCTGCCTTGCGCATCACTTAGGCGTCTTGCACATACACATACAACTAGCGTTGGCGGGCGCGCTGACTTTTCTTGGCCCGCACGTGCGTTTCGACGTGAACACACGCACGCTGTAAGCCTCTATAATTGTATCTTATAAATAAATAAATAAACACTTGCATACAACGCCATCTGTTTTATATTTCGTGATAGCGCCTGTGCGATTGTTGAAAGACGCCTTAGCTGCTTTATATACAGATAAGTACATAGATAATTACTTAACATCCATGACTCAGGTACAAGCATTCGTGCTCAGCACACAATTTGCTCCTGCGGCCCTGGCATGCCAGCCACGGGGATAAGTTAGATATCTGACTCTCTTCCGTTGGCACTAGTGAGAGAGACGCACTTGGAGATAAGACAGTTTAACTTATCCTTGTGTCTGGCATGCTAGGGCCGATGTCGCGATGCGAACCAATGACCGCTGGCAATTGTGCTGTGGAATAATGGCCCACTGACGCCATCATACCACCGCGCAACTTGTCACCAAGCAACTTACGATAGAATCTGTCGCGGCCTTCTTGACTTCCCGCGGACCCGGTGACGATGTGGACGGGGGCTCTGAAAACCGATTTACCTAATTTAAATGCAGCAGAACTGAGCAGGGAAGGGGGCATGGAAGTGGGAAGCGCGAGTATGTAAATGGGTCACTTGTCCTGCTCCTGCCGCTGCTACTCGCGTTGCCCATGCAGCCGAAGTGAGCAGGGAAGTGGGCAGCGCGAGTATGTAAATGGGTCACTTCTCATGCTCCTGCCGCTGCAACTCGTTGCTTGGCGCCTGCCTGCCAGCAGTCGAGCGAACAGTGAGTCAGGAGGCAGAATTCAGGGATCGTCGGTCGTCGTAATCGTTAGGATAAACTCAGTTTCAAGTCTGGGGTAACGCAAGTAGCTCGAATTGGTTTGTGTAAAAGAATTATACGTGTCTTGATTTATGTACTAACTTTGTTGCAGGAGGAAAAGGGTTAGGTGTTATATTGAAACAATATTCTTCATAAAAATATTGTATTTCTTAAACTATACAATCTATACATTGACTACTAAAAGGTATCAGATCTAATATATCACAAAATCATATTACTAAACGTCTATTCTGGCCAATAACTTATGCATAGTATTTACAATTAAAAAGTAAAAATTTATGTTCATTGGTCATGATATAATTACAGAAAAATTACTAATCTAGTTCATATTTTTATGTTAGACAATCCCTGGCCCTAGCATGTTGGAGACGAGGATAAGTTAACCTCATTTTATCTGGCTCTCTCATACTAAAATCGAAGAAAGAAACAGAAACAAACTTTGGGGTTGATTTTCCGAAAATCCTTTCTTAGCGACTCGTAAATAATTAGTTCACAAACTAAATAAAACACGCCTTTGTCAGTAATGCACTAAAATGTACAAAAAACCCTCATCACCAAAGTAATGTATCGGACTCGTCAAAATAAATCAAATGAGTCCAAACTCGAGGGTCTTCAATGAGTATGTACATTACAATTAAAATCAGTTAACGATTCGACTTTTCTCGGCTATTATCGGAGACGAAAACGCCACAAATTTCATTGCTGCGATTTCTTTTAGGTAGCATTCAACTTAACGTATCGTAAACGAAATGTATATCACTCGCCATGATGACATTACTTACCAGTAGTCCTAAGAACTTTACAGAAGCGATATGGACATGCGTTTTTCATTGATTTAAGTATATAAATGTGCCTATAACATAATAGTAGTTTATGCAACGGTTGCATAATGATAGGCCTTAAAACACTAGTGCGGTTTTCATGAAACGATCCGACAGGCGAGTTCCATAATAAGATCGCACGTGTGTTTTAAGGTCAAATTATGTAGAGTTGCATACATAACTTTATCTACACACCTATTATAAATCCTCCATGATGGGTTCAGAAACAATATTTTCTGGCAACAAGTTATTTGTTGCAATCGTGGCTGCATATTTCCGATATCCGGCGCATTTTCACATCACACACACTCCGAGAAGACTACTTACTATTCATATTTTCAACTAAAATGTAAATTACAAACAACTTTTTCTATTCAATTCAACAACAATTCTACTTTCGTTCAGCAAAACGTCAACATGGCGGCAAATACGATCTTCCGTCAAGACCATTTTTTTTAAATCATAGACAAACGGATGAAGTCTCTATTCTCACGTCCGTCGAGATCAGATATTATGCAGTTTATATTAAAAAAACATACTGAATTGACGTTTCGTATCAATAACTTTTTAATATCTATGGATACTAGAATAGAGACCCACTTGAGTTTTGACAGCTGTTCCAAATTTAATCTCATTTCTTTACTAAAAACGATAAAGAAGTCATGTTATTTCTTTATCGCAGCACTGGTTTTTCCTAATTGGTTGTCAAAATGGTGGTCATTTCATACGGTTTTTGATTAACCAATGGAGGTTTTATGATATGGGTGTAGATAAAAAAATATTCATGATTCTTTATTAATCAATAGTTACTGTTTAACGTAAAGTACAACAGTACGATATTTTTCATGCGTGTCATAGTCAAAATATAGTCGCAATTTTTTTTTGTATGTCAATATAAAGGTTTTTTATTGTTTGTTGGTTGTCTTCATTTACAGAGCTATTAGGATGTTGTTGCTCATATCCTTCGGTTGTATTGTGTTTAATAATATAACGTATTTATAACATACTAGCGGACCCGTCAGACGTTGTCCTGCAGCGCCATCTGCCGGGCTGATCATCATCGGGCATCTAAACCATCCAAGGCGCCACTCAAACGCATACAAAAAAAAAAACATTCAAATCGATCCAGCCGTTTAGGAGGAGTTCAGTGACATACACACGTACAGTAGAATTATATATGTATATAAAAAGAGATAATACGTCAATGGAAAATTCCCATAGTGCCTGCAATGGACAACGGTCATGAACATGCCTGAATTCGATTTATCACAGAACATTAATAGTCAGAATACATTTAAGGTCTTGTATAACTTGGAAGAAGTGCAACAAATATAATATTTTGCTGGCACATCTGTCGTCTGTACTATGTCCCCAGTCACTCACAGACTATTATCCTATATCCATTCCTATAATATATCCTTTGAGATCACGGCTCAACAGAAAGTAAGACAACTCGGAGATTTTATAACATCTATACAAAAAGCGATTTCGTACTTATTTTTGTTACTTCCTTAATTGATAACAGGTTTTCCGATCAATCAACGGTAGGCATCTTTAATGACGCCGATAGTACACAAATAAATTTGTAGGTTAGGTTAGTTATTAACTAACGCACGTGTAAATTTGATAAAAAAAATTATAAGAAATATACTCACTTCGATTCTGCACTAAATTCGAAAAATGTATAGTTTTTTAGGCACACTTCAAAACTCTTCTCAAAACACTCAGTACCTTTTAATTTAATATTTGATCCAGCACATGGTCTACAATAACACAATGATAACAAAACTTTTTTTTAATTTGATCGCAGCGCTAACTGTCGGGACAGACTAAAATTAAAATTCGAATATTATTTAAAATTTGACACTGCGATGGTAGCGCCGTGTAAAACATTCCAAAATCAACAACTACTAATAAATTAAAAATTAATTAAAAAAAACATTGTCCAGCGGACAAAATTGTGAATCTAAACCATTCCCAGATCCCCTTGAACACACACAAAAAATTTCATCAAAATCGGTCCAGTCGTTTGAGAGAAGTTCAGTGACATACACACAGAAGGATTATATATATAAAGATTTAAAGGTCATATCTGTAATTTGATATACTCTATGTGAAAAACGAGGGATACCGACAATAACCGAGGATGGCCGAATGGTTAACTTATTTTAATAGTAAGTTCTCTAACTCATTGAAGACTTTCACTGTCCTCCGGGCTCCATGGTCAGATCAGCTCGATGGTACCATATTATTGTATTGTCATCCGAATTGCATACACTTGTAAAGTTGCAAATCGTTACGACAATTAGTAGTAGGTTAAAATGTATGTACTTCTTAGATTTTATTACATTGTTAGTTACAACTGAAGTTAAAAAAGATTCCGACGAATCGAGAACCTCCGTTTTTGAAGTCGGTTAAAAAGGAATCTTTGTCCTAATTTTGCTGTGAATAAGTCAGTCAGGACCTGTCTTATACATACTGGTATTGTAATTTTTTTTACGTATATGTTGTTAAAAGGTTAAAGTGCACAGGCAAAATTGCCGCGGCACGGCTTTGGGGATGCTATTACTCGTAACGGTAGGTGCCGTGGTGATCCTTGATGATCCAGAACTGGTCCACCACCTTCCCATCTTGTTCCACGTCCACCTGGAAGACAAATATCTTATACTAGCTGGTGCCCGCGACTTCGTCTGCGAAGAATAATAATTTAAGTAACCTATGTACTTTTAAACCTTCCCTAGACCTCCACGAACATTTCAAGACTAAGATAAGATAAATCCGTTCAGCCGTTCTCGAGTTTTAGTGAGACTAACGAACAGCAATTCATTTTTATATATATATAGATAGATTAGTGAACCCGCCACAGCTTCGCCCGCGGTATGTTCTTTACAAACTTTATCACCCCTTTTCATCCTTTTGGGGATGGAATTTCAAAAAAATCCTTCCTTAGTGCACCTCTAAAATTTGCCCATAATATATTCAATGAAAAAATAACACCCCCTCCTCCCCCCTTGTGAAAGTTTTGTGATTTTTTTCCGAACCCCCTCCCCCCCCTTTCGAGCCTCACGTGATTCAGGGTAACATTGTGAGGATACCCGCATACATCTGCGGAGTGTGTGCAGTCCCCAATCCGCACAAGGCCCGCGCGGCGACTACGGCCCAGTCCCTCTCACTATGAGAGGCGGCCTGTGTGCAGCAGTGGCGCGTATGTAGATTATGAGTATGGTAATAAACATAAACAAGAGCACAGATAATCGCCTGATGGCGAAGGTAGCTCGGGTATCATACCCTTAAACTGAGTTCAACTAGATGGCGCTACAAGCGTTATTGTAACGTGCTGTCAGTTCTGCATTAAACGCTGTATGGAATTAGCTCTGTGGTTCGTTCACCGCGACCCTAAAATGCCCCCTGAATACCAGAGATGTGAATTGTTTAAGATACGTATCTGAAATACAGATACAATATACAAAATACGCATTTTCATCTTGTAGCAAAATACTTTTAAAAAAATGTATTTGCATCTTGTATTTAGATACCATTCGTTTCGTATCTTAGTATTTCGTAAATACTATGTTTGCTAAAACACTATTAGTCATGCACTTACGCATTTTCTTACATTTACTATGCCACCTTATATATACAACTGAACGCACCCATGCAATTTAAATCAACCTATCAAAAATGTCTGATAAAATGTTTGAAGAACTGGTTTTACTTAAGTCTCAATTAAAACGTTTAAAATATAATATTTTCACATTTGCACAATCAACGCGATCTATTCATGGTTCAATCCCAATAAAATTGGGTTTTCTTTCAAAAAGTATTTTAACTTTAAAAAATATTTAGAAGATATGTATTTTGTATCTAGTATTTTAGATACCATTTTCAAAGTATCTTGTATCTGGTATCTCAATTACTTATTTCAATAGTATCTTGTATTCCAGATACTTTGTATAGGGTATCTTGTGCATGTCTGCTGAATACTATACAATTGAGGAGAAACTCGCGAGTACAGCTAGCAGTAAATATACCTGTTCCAAGTAGAGATGCGAGTGGTTGTGCGCCACGAAGCGCGTGTACCCGTACGCCTCCGTGCGGAAAGCAGACCATTCCGGCCTAGTCACTGGAAAACCACATTATAATTTAGAGACAAACGCAAACTTAGGAATTATTGTAGTATCTGTCTGTAATCTGTAATTACCAAGCTTATATTCATGGGAAATGGGAAAATCAAAATGAGGTTTAAATGATATAATTATGAAAGTAAATGTAAACAAAAGCATACTACAGAATAAAGCTGATCATTTTGACCAACTACCTATTCAGTTTTATTTGATTAAGGGTCAAAATTTGTGAAATGTGATTTTAGTTTTTTGGACAACCTCATCAAATTTATGTCATGTTTTATTTCTACGAGATCGGTCTAAAAACTGTATTTCCGGAAATAATTGCAGATTTCGTTTAAACGCCATACATTCTGTACAGTCTAACGACAGCTGTGACGTCATAGCTGTTGTTCATTTTGTATGGAGTGTTTTTGCGAGTGGTATGAACAATGAGTTTTCAAAGCTTCATAACTCATAAAATAAACAACATAATAATGTTTTGCGTACTCAGATCGGTTTCTATTGCTCAGCACTTTCCAATACAAGATGAAAAAATATATGCATTTTCCCTATTGTATTGTCACCAAAACTTAAGATGTGTACCGAATTTTATATCAATTGGTCGTAAGGAATGTGGTAAAATTACAGCTATTAAATTTGACCCACACAAGACACAAACACGATAAGGTAAATATAAGGACTTACCATTGAATTCGCTGTGCTTCTCCTGGCACCCAGCTGAGCCGGTGACCAAATGAACGGGAGCCCTGGAAAAAACAAACTCATTCAGCAAACGAACAGTTTACACTTACAGCAATATCGAATAATTTAAATAAAATTATACAAGGAGTGAGTGTTGTGGTGTGCTGTGCTACGAGTCAAGATCAAGCCAATTGCGATTAGGTTTAAAAAAAATAACTAAATGAAAACAAAATATGTAAATGATGTTTAATATTTATTAAGAGTTTACCTTAATGTTGCGTTAATTTGAAAACCCTGCTGCGTCCTAAACACTATGTTGATACAAAAAAAAATTGACTCACTAATGTGTCGTGTGTAAATTGTCACAAAAGCGCAAAACGGTATATTTAGGGCAGGGGATTTTTTTATCACGAGCGTAGCGAGGGATTCTAACGCAGAATCCTCAGTGTTAGGCCTAAGACATCATTATTATTTCACTTCTATTCCAAAATAATCATATAACCTCGCAAAGCATTTTGCTCCCTGCTTACTGCTTAACCATATTCTTACAAATTACATTACATTTTCAAACACAAAAAATCATATTCATGTGCTGTAATTTAGCGCGTTTCGATATTTTTCCATATAAAGAGAAGAAGAAAAAGAAGAAGAAGTATCACTTAGGAGCTGCAGTGGATTGTGACGTATATAGCCGACTGCGACCAAAAAGTTAACGCAGTATACGGCGGCTGTACTAATCGATTAGGGATGTTTCCTAGGTAAAAAAATTATAATTCTAAAAAGTCCGTCAGTTAGAATATCAAAAAATATTGAACACCTATTTTTTGCTTTATCAAATCAATCAAAATTGACAAGATAACGCGTCTCAAAGTTCGGGAGTGGGGGCACATGACGTCACGCGGAACTTCAACGCACTACAGATGTAGTGCATAATTAGTTTCCATCGTGTTTTATCGGAAAAGTTCGTATTTATCGTGCTCTCTAAATTAGTTTCAGCAGGCCCCCAATTCTCGGTGGATTCGGGATAATCTCACAATCGAGATTAAACGTCAGTGCATACAGTCATTTGACACAACTGTATGAATGAGACGTTTAATCTCGCAATCGACATTGTCTCGAATGCATCGAGAATTGGGGGCCAGTACCCATCATACCATGCTGTCATTTTTCATTTTGACATTTGACACTAAATAATAAAGTTTCATATTCATGAATATGAACATGTCACTCATTGAATACAATAATTAATTGACACTTCGGGTCCCGTCGTCTTCCCATTGAGATCTGAATTTTACCGATGGAAACATATTATTCACTATATCTGTATATCTGCGTCATTTTTTGTTTAATTGACAAAAGAAAAAATATGTGTTCAATATTATTTTATAATGAAAATGACGGACTAATTCGAATTTTTCAGGAAACACGCCTATTGAGCTATCAGGCTCACCCGGGGTTTCGGTAGGGCTCCGCTCGGGACCCGTTATACACCTTGGAGTCGTACAGCGGCCAGGTGCGCTCGTACGAGTGCTCGTGCGCCCAGACCACCAGGTCCACGCCGTGCTGCAGCAGCATTGTCTCCAAACCTGGATAAATTACAGGATCAGCACCGGCTCCCAAGGTCACCTGCCCTACATCAGATCCTGGATATCGTCGACGAGTACGCCAACTTGACGCTCACTGTGCCATATTTTTTACCCACGAGCGAGTGCCGCCGGGTTAGAGTATACTAACCTGTCCTGAGATCATGTACCAGTGGCGAAGCGTCAAATATTTCCTAAGGGAAGCCGGAAGACTTAGAACCGTACGTGCGAGTTTGACATTTAGTTAGAGTGACATGGACTTCACTGACAGCTAGCCGTAGCTTACTAGCTTGGTAAAGCCGTCAGGAATCGGCTTGTAGGCAGGCTGCGCCACTGCCATGTACGCCTCTGCGACCTTTAAATTAAGCATTTTCAGTGACCCGGAGAGTCCATAAATTCCCGTTATTATTCCATAATTAATTTAGTTTGTCTGTTGCACTTTAACTTACTATTAGTATCTTTGTATCATTGTAATTGTATTGATTTGGTTTAAAAAAATATCTGCTAAGTTTCTTGCAGCGCCTCTTCTCAGCAGGTTACCATTCGAAGCGCTGTTGGATTCAGATATGTGTAAGAGCCCGTGTAGCCCACTGGCAAAGTCAATATTTTCTGATGGAGAGATGATGGTATATTACCGAGTCCGAGGAGAGGCACGCCGCGGCGCGTGTACTCTAAGCTGCAGTCGATGTCGTCGGAGTTGCTGCAGTACATCGGGCGGTGCCCCATCAGCACGATCCACGGACGGACCAACCTGCCACACAACTATGCTTAGGCCTGGCTTCCTCCTACATTGATGTCGGTCGGGCGGGGAAACAGGCCCGGGTTTACGATTTTTCCCCTCCCTCCAGCGTTTGAGATAAATAATTAAAAAAAAAGTTAAAAAAGCTCGCGCTGTCTAGGCGTTATGTGAAACAATACTTTTTTCCAAACATATTAAGTATATTTGGTTTTGTCGCCCCCTGTAACGGGTACGCCGTACTTTACAAGAGCTTTACTTTACTCGAGCAAGAGTTTGCGATCCCTCGAGCAAGAGTTTGCGACCCCCTGAGCAAGAGTTTGCGACCCCTTGAGCAAGAGTTCGCGACCCCTTGAGCAAGAGTGTGCGACCCCCTGAGGAAGAGTTCGCGACCCCTGAGGAAGAGTTCGCGACCCCCTGAGGAAGAGTGTGTGAGCCCCTGAGCAAGAGTGTGCGACCCCCTGAGCAAGAGTTTGCGACCCCTTGAGCAAGAGTTTGCGTCCCCCTGAGCAAGAGTTTGCGACCCCCTGAGAAAGAGTTTGCGACCCTTTGAGCACGAGTTTGCGACCCCTTGAGCACGAGTTTGCAACCCCCTGAACAAAAGTTTGCGACCCCAAGACCAAGAGTTGGCGACCCCTTAAGCAAGAGTTGGCAACCCCTTGAGCAAGAGTTGGCAACCCCTTGAGCAAGAGTTTGCGGCCTCCCGTCGTATAGGCATTCTTATATTGGGACTACCTCAATGCGTATTAGCGTTCAAGATATTACAATTATGTTATTGAACTGACCTGTTCTCAGGCTTATTTGCCTCGGCTAAGTCCTTATCTAACCAGCTGAACTGGTTGAAGAGCATATGCGCCCCAAACTGCAGGAAATAGTAGTATTCCGTGGAAATGGACACGAAGTGCACCGGGCCGAGGTCGAAGCTGTAGAACATGCTCTCCGTGCCGCCGGGCATGGAGAAACGGGCGCGGTAGTTGCTGAAGTTACTGTGTCAAGAATTATGGGTCAGCTGATTGATAGGCACAACGATGGTGATGTTGGTTAGGTGATGGTGGCGGGATAGGATGTGGAGGCCCATGATATTGATAATTGGATTACGATGCTGAGGCTGGCAATTGATTGGATGATATCGATTATATGAATGAAAATGGTAATAACGGAAAAGCTAATGGTTACGAAAATGGTGTGCATGATGTTAATTATCAGGACGATAAAAGCAATGATAATATTGGTGGTACGGGTTACGGTTGTAGCAATGTTGGTGATATTGAAGCTAGTGGTATAAGTGAAACTACTGGTGATGGTCAAGCCAGCTATGGTGATGAAAATGGTGGTATTTATAGATTTGCTGATGTAAATGATGTTAGCGAGACACATCTAGAAATGTGCCATCCTCGGAAAGATTCTTCAATTTAGGAGTATATAGGGAATACATATACTCGAGATTCCGAAAGTTTCCAAGACCGGCGCACCTCTAGGCACGTCATATACAACACCAAGGCAGAACTCGGCTGAAGGCTGGTATTTTGGCGCGTGAACTGATCATCTAGCCGCGCGTTCTCATCTTGAATATCATAAAAGAATATCGGAGCGAAGATTGAGGTGAACTAGGAAGATTTTCGTGTTAATCTTGAAAACGGTGTCTAGGATAGCGATGGTGATAGCAAAGATCACATATATATGTCTTCCTCTATGGTGATAGTAAAGACAAAAAATATATTAATGAAGAGAATTGTGGGGATACTGATGAACTTATGAAGGTGGAATTGAGGATACTAATGATCTTACCAGGTCCAATGACAATTATGGCAATTATGATAATGAAAATGGAGTAGAGGATAATGAAATAGTAATTTATGCAACGGTTGCATAATGATAGGCCTTAAAACACTAGTGCGGTTTTATGAAACGAGCTTTTAGCGAGTTTCATAATAAGATCGCACGTGTTTTTTAAGGCCAAATTATGCAGAGTTGCATACATAACTTTATCTACACACATATTATAAATCCTCCATGATGGGTTCAGAAACAATATTTTCTGGCAACAAGTTATTTGTTGCAATCGTGGCTGCATATTTCCGATATCCGGCGCATTTTCACATCATACACACTCCGAGAAGACTACTTACTATTCATATTTTCAACTAAAATGTAAATTACACATGAACTTTTTCTATTCAATTCAACAAAATTCTACTTTCGTTCAGCAAAACGTCAACGCGGCGCGGCGCGTCAATAATGGCGGCCGTCCGTCAAGACCATTTTTTTTTTAATCATAGACAAACGGATGAAGTCTCTATTCTCACGTCACTCGAGATCAAATATTGTGCAGTTTATATTAAAAAAAACATACTGAATTGACGTTTCGTATCAATAACTGTTTTAATATCTATGAATACTAGAATAGAGACCCACTTGAGTTTGACAGCTGTTCCAAATTTAAGTTTTAAGTTTAAGTTTGCGGCTAAGACTTACTACGTGGCTTCGTGGTTCCCTGGACACGTCATGTAGGGAACCATGGCTGCGAGTGGCTGTATCTGGCGCATGAACTGGTCGCCTCGGCGCGCGTTCTCATCGTGCATGTCATAGGCGAAGTCGCCGACGTGCAGGATCAGGTCGAAGTGACCGCGCTCGGCCTCGTCTTGCAGGTACGACATGGACTGCAGATAAACGTGATGGTAAACCGCCTGGGTTTTTTAGCAATTTGTTATTGCCTATTCCCAGTTATTTAAAACCACGCCGTTCCCACTGAGAACACATGTGAACTTTTTGTAAGTACAACCGGGAATCACGATGTTCTTTTGTCATACCCATCGACTTAATTTGGTCCCAAAGTGGACGAAAAGTGAAAATATTTGGGGATGGCCTGAATTGAAGCTATAAATTTGTACAATTTCACAAGTGCCAGATTTACTTGATGGATTTGCCTTAACCCTTTCACCTCTGATCTTGACGGTTGACGGTCAAGACGGTTTAAGTTATCCTTGTGTCAACATTGCTAAGGCGGCGCCGCGTTGGAAATCATCTGGCGGCGTCGATAAGGTTGAAGTTGCGATAGCCCGTATTGGCTCCTATGCGCCACTCACCTGCGCGTTCTTGTTGCCCATGTCCCCGTAGATGGCGGCGCGCACCGGCCAGCGCGCGCCCGCGGGCGGCACGTGGAACGAGAACAGCTCCGACCAACCGTACGTGGAGCCAGCGTGGTACACTGACAACAGGATTGAGCATGTCAGTCGTCAACGCGTGCGCACAGTGCACATAACCTACCTAAATAACTGCTTAAAATATTTCAAGCAGGCAACAAAAACCAATAATAATCATCCTACTATCAATACATATAAAGCAGTACCGTGACTCACTTATAGACAACGCACAGCCTAAACGGGTGGTCCTAGAGTTTTGAAATTTGGAGGAGACTTTTCTCGAGTACCCTAGAAGTGCACAAAAGAGGAATTTTTTGAAATTCCATCCCTAAAGGGGTGAAAAGGGGTGATAAAGTTTTTATGGAAAATACCGCGGGCGAAGCTGTGGCGGGTCCACTAGTAATATTATAAATGCGAAAGTTTGGATGGATGTTTGTTACTCAATCACGCCAGAACGACTGAACGAACCTAGATGAAATTTGGCACAGAGATTATGGTCTGGAATAGCACATAGACTAATTTAAAAGTTAACTACTAACTAAAAGCGACCGAAGTCGCGTGCAGAAGCTAGTATTATATGACTTGAAATAAAAACGGATTTACTCAGGATTTGTTGAAAAAGAAGTCATTATTAGAACTTGGAATGAAGACAGGTTTAAACACGATTTATTGTCAGGAACGACGAACGAAACGAATGTTTCAGGATCATATGGAGTCCTTCATCAGTAGTTGAGTGCAGTTGCAGCACTTCACTTCAGCAACCACCCCCGCTGCCCCCGCGCTCTCATCCCGAGCGCCCGCGACAGCACTCAACCCCTGATGGAGGACTCCGTATGAGTCCGAAAACGTCGGGCCCTTCCTGGCAATAAATGGTTAGTGAAACAGTCTTTTTTCAGGTTTAATAATAACTCACGAACTTTATAAATTTCCGCTTGTTCTCAAAATACCAGAAAGCTGATATAACAGATTCCTAAAATACCAGTTTCCCAAAACACCTGTATGGTATATAAGGAGTGGCATTATCAGGAACCAGGATCATTGAAGAGTTCTTAAGAAAGGCCAGTACCGTTACCAAGAGTTTATGCAAACCCTTCTCGTAATAGAAAACTATCGCTCGGTCCTTTTTACTTGTATCGGCAACAAGGAGTATTTCCGATAGATTTAGATAACGAGAATGGTTTGCTAACTCACTCTCTCAATGGTGCAGGTCAAGAGTACCCTATACCGGTGAGCGCGCATGAAGAACTTAATGAGAGTAGACGGAGCGAAAAGTGTGTGTCACGATCGTAGCAGGGGGAATTCCGTGGTCTCTGCCCATCCCGTTGGAAAACAGGCGTGATATTGTATGATTTTATTTTATTGGAGCACATGTGACTCCTCTTCCACCTGTTAGTAAGCGGCAAGTGGAGTCCACGAGTGCGGGCGACAGGCGCTTAACCAAAATTAACTATGTCTGTCGCCATCACTGCCGGCGCAGGAAATACTTCTTTTGAAGACACTTGGTTTGTAAGAAGAGGGAAAACCTATGTAGGTATGTAGGATTATTGAAAATCTGCTGTCTCAGATATTTGGTAAATCAGCTATCTGGTATTTTGAAAGTCTAGTATTTTGGAAATTAGCGTTAATTTGACCAACATAACATACCATATGTAGCATTAAACTGTAGATCCGGCAGCGTGACTCGATGGATGTACTGCTCGCGGCGCTCCTTCCCGCCATCGCGGAAGAGGCTGCTAGCGCCAGCCGCGCGCTGCGTCATCGCGCCCACCCCGTAGAACACGGTGGACTCGTCCGTGTCGTTGAACGTAGACCATGTCACTACGATGTCGTTGGATTTCTCTGGAAGAAAACTCTGAGCTAAGCTTAGGTTGTGCAAACAAGCGCGGTGCGCCAACTACCGATTTTTAAATAGGGATGTTTCCTGGGTAGAACAATTGTAATTCTAATTAGTCCGTTAGTTAAATAGATAATCAAAAAATATTGAATTCGTATTTTTTTTAAATCAAATCAATCAAAATTGACAAAGATAACGCGCATCAAAGTTCGGAAGTGGGGGCTCATGACGTCACTTAATGGTAAAAAGTGGCAAATTCGTGACGTCACGCGCAACTTCAACGCACTATCGTCATTTCGTCTTCGTCATTTTTTGTTTAATAGACAAAAGAAAAAAAATCTGTTTAATATTTTTTTATGATGTAAATGACGGACTAATTCGATTTTTTTAGGAAACTAGCCTATTAAGGACCTCCATAGGTAGATGGACCCGTTGAGCGATCTGCAAGTTTAATACATAATTGCCGTTTGCAATACACGGACCGCTCCAGCGGTTCGCTTGAGGTCGCAGTCAAAAAATGCAGCCTTCTTGCAGTAGAGTTTCGCCAGCAGCAGAGAGCTGCCCGACCCGCCGTACACGGATCGCTTCAAGCAGTTCGCTCCGACTTCTCACCGCTCTCTCCCTCTGCGCCTTGCTTACACACCCCGTGCCCGATTCCTGCTCTTGTCCTTAGCGCAGTCGTGTTGCGGTCGAACCCAACTGCAAAAGGCCTGCTTGGAGCAGTTGTGTTGTGTTCGACTATGTCCGCAACACGACCCGCTGCTCAATTGCGTAACACCAATTAGTATCGCTTTCGCGAAAAGTAAACCAATTGTACCTTTATTTACATCGAGTGATGACTTAATTTGTTTTGCATTTAGAGCCAAACCGATAACAATTGTGCTACGTAAGTGTGAGGCCGTGGGCGAGGGGCCGCTTGCCCCACACCTAGCTACGCCACTGGGAGCCAAGAGCAATAAGGAGCCCATTGTTGAGACAAACCTATCTAACGCGGTATCCGAGTTTCGTTGCTATTTTGATTTGTTGCAAGCTAAAACACAAATAACTTTGTTGCGCTAAAGAATAAGACACAAATATTATAAAATGTTTTTAATTTTATTCGATAAGATTTAATCACACTCGATAAGCGTTTATTTAAAATTAAAAATTAAAGTATCAGACGAAATAATCATATGAATTGTACCTACACTGTAAGAATAATTCTTACACTCGAGTGTAGGTACTTACCTAAGCACTAGAGTTAATAATTACCAATTGATTACTATAAAAATATAGCTTGTTTACTTCCTAACTACAGTGATAAAGTACTGATTATTGACCATAATTTATAAATATAATGAGGATCCTTATCTATTTAGCAAAATAAGGCAACCCGTGAATAACACACGACGTAACAAGTGTATTATGGTACCAAGTTATCTTTGTGGTTTGGTTTTATACCGTATGAATAATAGCTGACACAAAGGCGTCCTCGCCTACTAAACTTCCCCTGAATATACTACAAGTTGAAAAGAATGAAAACCCGCCGGAACCTCAGGTTGAACGCCTCTTCTACCCCATCTACCTGCCTTAACCCGACTACTTAACTATAACGAATCGTCATGTTCCTACGTTTTGAATTAAGATTTTTACCCTCAAATTACGGGGGCTCATCGGGTACGCACGAACTTCCCGTTATTAAAAATTCCGCCCCTATTTGTCTTTAAAAAAAAGTAGCCTATGTCCTTTAGGGGCCCTAGCATGCCAGACACGGGGATAAGTTAAACCCGTTTATCTCTCTGACTATTTCTTCCGTCGGCACTAGTGTGAGAGAGACGCACTTGCAGATAAGACGGTTTAATTTATCCTTGTGTCAACCTTGCTCGGGCCGCAGGGCTCAATTTAAATACATACCAAATTTCATCAAATTCGGTTCAGCGGTTTTGCCGTAAAACGCGCAGATACATAAAAACCATTAATGGGCTCTCATCGGGCACGCACGAAATTCCCGTAGGTAAATACATTATCCAGGATTTATTCCATGTATGCCACTGAATCTGCCACCGATTGCACAAAACGGAAAAAAAACACAAACCTAACCTAATCTAACCTATCATTAGAAGGGGACAATGGCACTAAACGGATTCTTTCCGTTTTGTGCCATCGGTGGCAGATCCAGTGGAAACGGAATATACCTTATCCAGAAGCTATGTCACCCTTTTCAGGGTTGTTTGTCTTAAAAAAAACGGACAAGTGCGAGTTAAACTCGCGTGGAGAGGGTTCCGTTCCGTACATGATTATCTGAAATTTACTATGTTACTTCAAATACCATAGACTTCTTATAGGTTTTCTTGTAATCTATAGGTAAAAACTATTTTCTGTATTTTTTTCAGAATTTTAGACAGACACACAAGTGATCCTATAAGAGTTCTGATTTTTTCCTTTTGAGGTACGGAATCCTAAAAAGTATTCTATGTCCATCCCCATTGGTTCAGCAATTTAGCCGTAAAAACGTAACAGACAGACAGTTACTTTCGCATTTATAATATTAAGTATAGATAGGTAGTATGGATTATTCTATGCAAATTATGAAATTACTTAATATCCCAAAAGGCATCTGCTACAAATTTAATTTTGTTTATATTTAAATAGTTAGTCCAAACACTGATTAGAATATAACAATATTTTAAGTAAATAAAAGTTCACATTCCAGATAACAGTTCCTTTGTTATGCTCGTTTTCTCCAATTTGCTATATCAGGTATTGAATTTAAGAATACATATGAACTCAAGATTGGGGGCAATGCACTATATATGGGCATGATTGAGAACATTCATTAATTATAATTTATTTATCTAGAAGAAAAAAGAAATAACTAAATTGTTAAGATATCAATTAACAATAGTTGAGATTCACATTGGTAAAAAATACTCATACTAATATAATAAATACGAAAGTAACTCTGACTTTCTGTTACGTTTTCAGGGCTAAACTGCTGAACCGATTTACTGGAGATAATTTGAGCCCTTGGAAAGGACATTGGCTACTGTTTGATGACAACCAATCTCTAAAACGGTGAAATAGCGGCTGCAAAATTAATGAATGGCATGTCTGTTTGTCCGTGCAAGCCCGATGAGTGCCGGTAATTTGAAGGAGAAAATTCTGAATTTAAAAAGTCAGAAACAAGAAAATTCGTTTTATTTTAGACACTTCTCTATGCAGACGAAATTGGATTTACGTTTAAAATTTAGTTACACAATAAACCTACTTATTGAGGCCAGGCCACAGCGAACATTACTTGGCTTATCTTTAGTTCTTTTAACCCCAAGATGTCATTGGGCTATCGTGAGCTTAACTACAAACATAGGCAAGTTGTACACAGGCAGGGTCCAGACTAGAGATGCAATGAATATCCAATCGAATCGAATTGAATATTAACAGAAGATAGATTGACATAAATTAAGCAAACAAAACAAATGAAAAGTGTATGTCTTTGCAGCTGTATATGGCACACTGGCTCAACAACTGCAGCCGGATTGTAAGCCAGCACTGTATAGGGATAAAACCGTGACTTTTTCCTCATCCAAACACAGTAGGTATGTATAAGTAAAAACATAAAAAATATTACCTCCAAAGGCTATGTGGACTTGTTCTGGCTGGCAATAGGGACAATCGTAAGCGTTGGTATAGTCGGGGCCTAACCCGTCTTCTAAAGTCCATGCAGCTCCAAGAGCCATCAAAAATATAAAGAACTTCATAATAACACCAGTAAAAATGCGAATTGATGTATACAGTTTACAAATAACCGAACACTGGCGCTGTTGGAAATCAAATGAAACGGCGGATGTTTGTGATATGATTACCAATATCTAAACATGGGCAGTATCATGAGCAAATCCACAAATCCAATGAACACAACACATAAATTATTCAAACAATCTTTTATCTGTCAAATCCTTAGGGTTACCAGCTGCGCGGAAAGTAATATAATTAATTCCCTAGAGAAAAACTTGTAGCAAGAAACGGAGTTGTGACTTAAATACTGTATCAAAATACTGTTTTTCTTGTTTATTAAACTACAGAAAACGAATATAACATAATACATAAACCTTAAATTAAAAATAAATGTAAAAATAAAATTTAAATTTAAACTACTCTACAAGCTGTCGCTGTTCATGGTGCCCACCTGGCTGGCAGCGTTCCTCCTTTGCACAGCTAAACTAAGCCTTTGGTCAAAATACGAGTAGCTGCTAGCCTTCTGGTCACCGGAAGTGTCGACGAGGCGCGCCGAGATCCAGGGCCGTCTTTAACCTATTGGAGGCCCTGGGCACCTTAGGGCACATTGGCATAATGGGGCCCCTATGACTTATCATTTGGTGATCTCGCAGGACCTAGGGGGGCCCTATCAATTGCGGGGCCCTGGGCACTTGCCCAGAGTACCCAGTGGGAAAGATGGGCCTGCCGAGATCTTCTTATCGATATCTCGAGCCACGGGGCCCCACGGCCCGAGGGTTTCTACCCCAAACGGCACTTCAGCAACGACAAAGCATCAAAATACTTCAGATGTAGTGAGAGGTCTTGGTTACATTACATTCAAAATATGAACATGCACAATATGCCCCCGCCGCCCCCGCGCCGGCACCCTATGCACGGGTGCAACGCGCTGCTCGGAGGGCAGTGTGCGGGTTGCTCTGACCGGGACCGCACTCAAGCCCTGAAGAAGGACTCCATTCGAGTTCGAAACATGTCGGACTACTTCTGACAATAAATCGTGAGTAAAGCCGTGTGTTTTTCAAGTATTCATAATGTCTCACGAAAGTTCTAATTTGACTATGCACAATATGTCTGCACGCTCGTCATAATTTAAAATATAGTGAATATGTTAAGTATTTCTTCCTCAATCAGCATATATGTATTTTAAAAACGTGGTTTGATTTAACATACCTCTCTCCATAATAGTACCTTACATTCCAAATTTTAAATCACGGTCCTTACATTGTATTGTAATTAAAAAGTAATTGCCAAACATGGTTATTGTTTTTATTTAATTTCTCAATCTTTTAAAATTCAAACTTTTCAGGAATCCCGGTGGTGTCAATCTGGCAACTCTGCAGCTGTCACATCAAATGTCAATCTGACATCGCGTTCGTTTAGAAACCATTTGGTAAACGATTCAATTTAGTAAACTTCTTTGAAAAAGTCGAAACTAAATATCAGTAGCAAAAACAAAGAGGTGCTTTCTAGATAAGAACTCTTGCCAAAGTTGTAACGAGTTATTTTCTTCATTGCATTTTTAATAATAATATCATTTAGTGCTTGCTCATTTTTAGGTAAGTTTCATGACACCTATAGGTAACTACTTTATCTACTAATTGACCTACTAGCGATTTCGTCCCTGTTGTATCCTTTATTACGATTCCGTCAGGAACTGTACAGCATTTCTGGATAAAAAAATACCTTTCCTGAAGTCGGTAGAGAAGCTAGCTATTAAGAACGAGGGAAGATTATTACTCGGCTAACGGCTATTATTTAATTAAAATTGATTTATTACTAAGTACTAATATCACAAGTGCGATAAAATAAGATCACATACAGAGGCGGATAGGCGCGCATCCAGTCCTCAAAAAAGGTTCTGGTCACAGCCACCCAAATATTGACGATTCGGAGTATGAACTCGCTCATGATCGATAGTGCATTCCTACAAAGGACAAGGCCGTCACAACTTTAGTAGGGTTGTGGGCATACCCATCGTGCCCACAACGGTGGATCCGCGCTCAGAGGCGGATTCAATGTCGAGAGCGCCCTAGGCAAGCACCTCATCGGCACCTCTAGCAGCCATATATTATACATTTTAAGTACCTAGTACTTATATGTATAATAATTAGCTGCGCTGCTTATAACCTCGCGTCGCGCCGCTAGGCATGTGTCTAGTTTACCTTAGGCCACTTACGCACTGGCAGGTGGCTTGTTTGGCGCCTAGAGCCTAGCAAATCAGGCGCCTATTGAAGGCGCCAAGCGCCCAGTGCGGCCGGTTCCGAATAACCTAAAACATTCGTTTATAGCCAAGGCTCTAGGCGCTAAGCAAGCCACCTGCTAGTGGGTACGTGGCCTTTGGGATAATCCGCCTCTGATCACATAAGTACCTACTGTGTTATATTAACGTACCTATATAGTATAGGTTCCCTTGTCCGTTATCACTTCCGGTTTCCGGTCAGCGAGGCCGTCGACAATCGTAATTTTATTCGTATTCTTTTCAATCATTTTTAGTACCTTCATATACCTATTCTAAGAATCAAATGAGACGCGAATGCAATGCTGTATTATTTTGCTATCCGCTTAGGTACCCACCTCTACCCTCCAAGGTCATTCATCCAAGTGGGTTTCTCGGTAGACCATCCTGTATAGATATGTGATTTTACTTATCTGGCAAGATTTAAATATTGCTCCACCAAAACTTTTTTTAGGAAGATAAATAACACTGTGGGTCTGCAAAGTGCGCTCCCCTGGGGCCCTAACATGTAAGACACAACGATCAGTTAAACCGTTTTATCTCTAAGCGCGTCTCTCTCACACTAGTGCCGACGAAAGAGATAGTCATAGAGATAAACGGGTTTAACTTATCTTTGTGTCTTGCATGTTAGGCTCGCTGAGCCTGGCCAGTAGCAGCAGAGATGTGACTTATTTAGGATACAAGTAGCTACTTATCTGTAATACCTACAGACACAAGATACAAAATACGTATTTTGAGCTTGTATCTAAAATACTTTTTTAAAATGTACTTATTTGTGTCTTGTATTTAGATACCATTCGTTTCGTGTCTTAGTATTTCGTAAAATACTATGTTTGCTAAAATACTATTAGTCATCATTACCTACCCATGCATTTTTACATCTACTATTCCACCTTATAGATACAACTGAACGCACCCTGCGACCCTAACATGAATGGCACAAAGATAAATTAGAACCGTTTATCTCTAAGTGCGTCTCTCTCACACTAGTGCCGACGAAAGAGATAGTCATAGAGATAAACGGTTCTAATTTATCTTTGTGCCATGCATGTTAGGGCCGCTGGAAATTTAAATCAACCTATCAAAAATGAGTGATAAAATGTTTGAAGAACTGGTTAAGTTAAAACCTTAAAAATATAATATTGTGTCACATTTGCGCAATCAACGCGATCTATTCATAATTCATGGAATTAACTTAAGCTCAATAAAATTGGGTTTTGTTTCTAAAAGTATTTTATCTTTCAGATTTCCAAATTCTCTTGTATCTGGTATCTCAAATATTAATTTTAATAGTATCTTGTATTGTATTTCAGATACTTTGTACTTATAGGGTATCTTGTCCATCTCTGCTGGCCAGCCCCTAGCTCCGACACTGCAGACGCTAGCATTAAATTCAAAATAAATATCCTAACTTTTACTAGCAAATAAGCTTGCGGGGCGCGCGGGTGCTTTTTGCTATGCGAAGTCCATTAGATATATAGTCTGTGCGGTAAAAATAACGAATCTTAAGTGTGAACCTACTTTTCATACAAATCGATTTTCACCCCTTAAATGTAAACCGATTTGGACCAATTTTTGATATGTTGCCAGTTAGCACAAAATCTAGGTCTACTATACGTGTTGGTTTTTCACTATAATAAATAAATTCAGTTTTAATGTTGTTTCAGTATTCTCATACAAAACTTATTTCGGCGATTATTTGACTTTGTTGATATTTAATCTATATTCAAAAAACGTATAAGTAGACTTAGATTTTGTTCTGATTGACAACCTATCAAAAATTGGTCTAAATCGGTTTACATTTAAGGGGTTGAAATAGGTATCGCCTTTTGTATTTAAAGGGTGATTTTTGCCGTTGGTTCAGTCCTCTTATTAAAAAAAACCACGTCAGAAACACCTGTTTAATTCAGTTGCAATTTTTTTTTTACTGAAGTATAAAATGGCAACTTAAACTTAATTACAATATTACATTACTTATGCAGTTACAAGCTTAATTGTTAGGTATAAAAATATCACAAAACAATGTGCAATAATAGGAGGCTTCTTGTAACATTCAACAATTTAATTAAACATGTCATTAATTTTTTTTAGCTATACTTAAAGTCACATTTCATATTCCATTCAACAATAAGATACCTCCTATAACTATTGTTACTTTACATATATTGAAATCGCATAAAACTACGAAAAGCATATACTTATAAAATAACAGGGAATTCAATTTTTTATTAATTAATTTACTTATAAACAAACTTATTTGACATCAATCCGACACCAAGCGTTTACCGCCATATAATTTGTACTTTAGGTAAGTCTAGAATTTTATTCAGAATAAACTAATCGAAACGATAAATTTAATTATAACATTGTTAGGCACGAATGTTACGAAAATGAAGAAATTAATTAACATGCAACAATAATCGACAGAACTAGATTAGCATTAACTGTTTTCACCGGTTGCCAAAACTTATTTCACCTTCGCTTCTGCTTGGCATATTAGTGGCAGACGCTCTGCTTCTGGGTCTATGGAGCGAACTAACTTCCCCTTCACTCCTCAAAGGCAAAATGTTAGCAGAATTAAAGTCCACACTCAATTTGGACGATGAACTACTCGTAGATTCAGACAACGAAATATCTCTACATTTCTTAAGTCTTCTTTTAAGTTTTAATTTTATCTCTCCTAAACTGCTTATCTCCGAGGAGGAATTGTCAGCGTCGATAGAAGTCGAACTAGTTACGTTTTTCCTGACAGTTTTAGATAATTTGATGCTGCTCCTTTTAGAAGTGTCCCTGGTTTTTTTTCGCCCTGCGTTTGAAGGTGAGCGGCTACATATTTCTAAATTTGATAGCACTTCCAGCGACGTGTTTGGTAAGCGTAAGCTAAACCGCGGTGATGACAGGTTTATGGATATCCCCAAGTCTTCAGGCTCTTGTTCGATTTCGACTTCGACTTTCTCCTCGTTTGTTACCAGTATCATGGGACTGGTTTGATGATCGACTGACAAAGATAAAGGAAAGGGCGATGTAGTTCTGGTTTTTGTTTTAGTCGGGGAGGTCATTATGCTTTTTACGTGTTTTGGAGATGTTTGGGTCACCTTCTGGGACGCAGCTTCGTTCAAACGTGTCTGAAGTGATTCTTGATTATCTTTTGAGGTGGAAGGTTTATCGATTGAGCGTTGTAATAAGTCACCGTATTCGTCTATTATAAGCTTTTTGATCAAATCTTTCTCCAATTTGAACATTTTCTCGAGTTCCTTGCCAGGATCCATAGAAGGCCACAGGTCGTTGTGAATGGGTTGCACAGGCATATTATCAGTCTCATCTCTTGGAGATGTTTGGGTTTCTTTCAAAGAAATTTTATTTGTTGTTTGAATTTGTGTGGCTGTATCTTGTGTCTCAACTGCGTGGACATATTCAAATATATCAACACGGTTTTTTAAAGTGAGATTTGGATGGTTTCGAAATGTTGTATTCTGGATACTGGTCGTATCTCTAGCACTTATTAACTTATCTTCTTCAATATTATTATCAGACGATTCATTCTCAATGTTTTTATTTTCCGAAGAATTGATATCAGAATGGGATCCATTTGTTTGAACCTTTATATGATATTTGGCATTATCAGATTTTTCATCTTCGAAATCATCAACGTAACTATCAGTTTCATTGGTGTCTTCGTTTGTACTACTACTCGACACTTTTTGATGCTTAGAATTTTTTATTTTTATTTTCACATTTTTAGACAAAGTTTTACTGACAGCTTTTTCTATGTCTAATACTTCTTGAAGCAAGTTTTCATCTGAAGTTGTTAATATTTTTGGGCTGTCCCTTTGTTTGTTTTTTCTAGGACTATTGTGACTTGAATTTTCTCGACTACTTATTATTCTATCTAAAATGGGACTAAGCGGTATATTGCTTTTGTTGGGTATATTCGATATTTCTTTTTCAATGTCACTGACATTCACACCTCCTAATGTTAAATGTGAATAAGGAATATACTGTGCATTGTTTAAGAGTTTTGGTTCTGGTTTTGTGAAGTTTGATGTTAGGATATTCTTCACTTTGGGAGGGATCTTCTTAATATTACCTTTAGGTTTGCAAAGAGTTTTATTTTTCCTAGAACTGGAAGGCTGTCCGTATACCGAATTAAGTTTCTTTTTCCATTCATCCAAATTGAGTTGGGTTCGTTTTTGCGGCTCGGCTTTAATTGTCGTGATATTTTTTGTTTTATTTCTGGCACTGCGAATAGAATTTTTTGGAGAGGTTGTTAGGTTTTTTAATGTTGGTATTTCTATATTACATTGGGGATCTGAGCTTATATTATTATTAGTGGATGTGCTACTTTCACAGGTTACTATTTTTGTTACTTTTCTTATCGGCTTTTTGGAAGCAATATTAGTTTGCGGATTATCTCTTTCGATCCTGATTTGGGAAACTTTAACTGCTGGTACATCATGTTGCACTGTTATAACAGCAACATTAGATTTAACGTCCGTATTGTCTGCATCATTTACAGATTCAGGCACAATTTCTAAATGCAGAACTTTTTGTTCTTTCAATTCACTTCTTATATTTATGCTAGGCATGGCTTGTACTCGTAGGCCTCCTGTAAGATTTTCTACTTTAGCTTTAGGATATTGAAAAGAAAATTCACTGTAAGCCACAGTTTCCTTAATAGTTTTTTTGACATCTCCTTCTTGTTCCTGCTTTGTACTCTGTGTAGCATTTATTTGAACTACATTGGTGCGAGAAGTAGTTAGCCTCTTTGTACCGTTAGGTATTTTTTTTGTCGGCAGAGCACTTACTCGTTTGTCAGTATTAAGGACATAATTTTGCGGTTTGTTAGTATGTTCAGCTTCTTTAAACTTCTTTTTATCGACAATTTTGTACCCGTGAAATTTGGCGTTAACGACTTCTTCTATGTGGACCTTTTCGTTAAACTCTTCATCGAGCGGCGTGGGCGCCGCCCGGACCTGCGTGGCCGGCTCGCGGCTCTGCGCCAGTTCTCCGGAGAGCATCTTCAAGTCGTCTGCAGTCGATTGCAGCATTTCATGCAACTTCCTTAGTATGGTTTCCTCTTCCGGCCGAAGCGCTGGCTCCGGGTTCCAGATGTCGTCATCTATGATGTTTACCATTTCAATCTTATTGCTGCATTCAACCTGTAATTAATATTTTTTCCATTACTGACAGAAATGTAACCCAAAGCGATTAAATACTTTTATAGGATTTACAGATAATACGGGTCCAACATATTTTAATAGACTTTAACTCGTTTAAGAGGAGTGTGAACCTATGGGCTTTTCATACAAAAGACGATAAAGATTTCCACCCCTCGAATGTTAACCGATGTTCACCAATTTTTGATAGGTTGTCAGTCAGAACAAAACCTAGGTCTATACGTTTTGATTTTTGCACTATAATCAATAAATTCAGTTTTATTGTGGTTTCAGTATTCTCATACAAAACGAATTTCGGCATTATTTAACTTTCTTGATCTCTAATCAAAATTTAATAAACATATAAACCTACATTTTGTTCTTACTGATAACCTATCAAAAATTGGTCAAAATCGGTTAACGTTTAAGGAGTGGAAATCGTTATCGCCTTTTGCATGAAAAGGGTGATTTTTTTACTTTGGTTCACAGTCCTCGTAAGCCTCCGCTTATAGTTTAAGTAGAATACCTAAAACTATCCACTCTCCTGTCTTTTACGCATCCAAATAATTTATTGGCGTCTCATTTGTCGTGTACTAACCAAATATCGATCGACGGGGTACTGTGGTCCGGCGGACCTCATCTGTTGGTCAGGCACAGCGGCTCGGGCATCCTCTCCTGCGCCCCGCTCCGATCTGCAACAAAAATAAGGGACAAGTTGTACAATTAATATGATATGTGCATTTATCATTTTGTAACTATTTTTATGTGCAATAATGAGATTTGCATGCGCATCTTAATTGCACTTAAGAACTTCACCAACATCAAGTAACTCTTTACGATATTATTAGCTTTGTGTGCTTGGCCCGCACCTTCCTAATATATATATGTATGTTAGTCTGTAAGGTATATATGTATGGGCCACTGATACCTGAAATAAATGGTATATTATTATTATTATTATATATTTTTATCGCCATTCTCCTGGGAACTGCACACTTTTGCGCAATAGTAAGAATTCTTTGTTATTTTCCAGACCCTAAAATAGTTCGCTGTATCGTTTCTGTATCACATAAGTACTTTCTGATTTTTGATGATTAGATAAATAAGCTCCTTAGAGTACAAAAGGCGGATTTAATGGCCTTAATGCGTAATGCATTTTCTACCAGTGGAACCTTAGAGCACAGCAGAAATATTAACTATTATTATTGTATGTTATAACTTCAATTTTGCACCACCTGCCAAAGTTGAACTATTTTGTTCATTATTTTCTCTGTTGTGGTTGTCTGGAAGAGATCGCAATTTAGCGATAAGACCGCCTATTGTTCCCTAACTTTATTTTGTTAGTGTATGCATTTCTGGTCTTTTTGTGGTGTTCAATAAAGAGTAATGTATTGTAATATTTCGCGTTATGTACTTTATTATGTAAAGTGCTTAATTGCTGGGCTGCTATTTTAATTAGTTAAATTATTTTATCTACACCCATATCATAAAACCTCCATTGGTTAATCAAAAACCGTAGGAAATGACCACCATTTTGACAACCAATTAGGAAAAACCAGTGCTGCGATAAAGAAATAACATGACTTCTTTATCGTTTTTAGTAAAGAAATGAGATTAAATTTGGAACAGCTGTCAAAACTCAAGTGGGTCTCTATTCTAGTATCCATAGACATTAAAACAGTTATTGATACGAAACGTCAATTCAGTATGGTTTTTAATATAAACTGCACAATATTTGATCTCGAGTGACGTGAGAATAGAGACTTCATCCGTTTGTCTATGATTTACAAAAAAAATGGTCTTGACGGAGGATCGAATCGGCGCCATGTTGGTGTTTTGCTGAACGAAAGTAGAATTAATTGAATA
Organism: Tortricodes alternella; assembly: GCA_947859335.1. Lineage (NCBI taxonomy): Eukaryota > Metazoa > Arthropoda > Insecta > Lepidoptera > Tortricidae > Tortricodes > Tortricodes alternella. The sequence continues at coordinate 8,613,182 of OX401968.1, forward strand.
GAAAAAGTTGTTTGTAATTTACATTTTAGTTGAAAATATGAGTGTGTGTGATGTGAAAATGCGCCGGATATCGGAAATATGCAGCCACAATTGCAACAAATAACTTGTTGCTAGAAAATATTGTTTCTGAACCCATCATGGAGGATTTATAATATGTGTGTAGATAAAGTTATGTATGCAACTCTGCATAATTTGGCCTTAAAACACTCGTGCGATCTTATTATGAAACTCGCCTATCGGCTCGTTTCATGAAAACCGCACTAGTGTTTTAAGGCCTATCATTATGCAGCCGTTGCATAAACTACTATTATTTAGATATTTTAAAGGAGTTTAGTAACCTACTCTCCCTCTTTCGCTCACTCTCGTCTATAACCTGACTGGGCCGGTTTGGGCCAATCCGGACGTTTCCTTGTGACGCATACGCACAAGCACAAGGCGCGCTCTTACAAGCGCACGAATTTTGTTTATTTGAAGATAAACTATTCTTCTAGTTAATAAATTCAGGCGTTACTTTGTGGAAACTCATATTATTCTTCTTTGTGATGTTTTAAGGTTTACCTAAAAAGTGTTTTGTCTTAGCTGGCGCATAAGAAATAGGTATTCGAGTACTGTGGATCTAGTAGATCCACAGTACCCCTATAGACGTGTATCGTGTATCCGAATTCTGTTACTAGTTTTTCCCAGGGGGTGACGGACTAATAGCTTGATTGTTCTGATGACTTTCCAGCGGCCCTGGGGGCCTAGCACGACATGCCCGCGAGTCGTTTGTCGCTCAGTGCGTCTCTGTCAAACTATTCAAGTATGTAAGGGATGCACTGAGCGACAAACGACTCGCGGGCAGGTCGTGCTAGACGTGCTGGCAAGGTTGGCACGGGGTTAACTTAAACCCGTCTTATCTCTCTCGTCGGCACTAGTGTGAGAGAGTTGTAGCCTTCAGTCGCAGGGCTACTATGGCAGTGTTATTCAACCTTCCTAGGGTTGCGTACCTCAAAAGGAAAAAATAGAACCCCAATAGGATTACTCGTGTGTCTGTCTGTCGGAGCCAATTTGCTCCGAAACTACTGGACCGATTGAGTTGAAATTTGGTATACATTTGTAAATCAGTAACCGCAACTCGGAAGTTTAAAGTAAACAAACGAAGTTTATACATGGGGTTCAGTTTTAGGGGGCTATTTAGAAAACTAAAAAAAAAAGTTTTGCAAACTATAGCGTGTGATATATCAAATGAAAGCGCTTGATTATTTTTTTTCATAATTTTAAGATAAATGGTTTTGAAGTTATTGACCATTCCCCCTTATATCCGAAACTACTGGGCCTAAAATTACATAAATTATTTCTTTACCAATAGATTACAGGAAAACCTGTAAGAAGTCTATGGTATTTAAAAGTACAAAGGAAATTTCATAGAATCACCGAACCCTCTCCACGCGAGTTTAACTCGCACTTGTCCGGTTTTTTGAGTACGCGACCCCTTTAGAAGTAGAAAAATCTGCCGACCCCCCTCATGACCGTATTAACACTATGTCAGTGGTTCCAACGACGAGGTATTTAAAAACCTGGGCAAGGGTTTGCGACCCCCTGAGCAAGTATTGAGCAAGCACAGCTTGAAAAATACTGTACTGCATAGTACATTTATTATAATACATATTGCCACGATCGCTCGACGGCTGTAGTCGACGCAAATGCATGGAGAACGGCATATCGTGGCGTCAGGGGCACGGAAAACTGCCGACGGCCACAGGCGACTGTGGCGGTCAAAGGTAATATCGCGGTTAGAATACTTCATGTTTTTGAACTGCTTTATCTTATTTAGTAATTAACACTTCCAGCCAAACAATCAGCCAATACCAGGCGCCGCAGAATTGCCTCCATACAAAATTGTTATAGCGAGAACCCGACCAGCAAGTCGTTCGGCATGGCGACAAAGTAATAGAAAACCCGATAACGTGTTTTCGGCAATGAAAGTGTTCATTAAGTATATTAAAAAAAAGACTACCCGTGTCAGTTAAGGTATATCTCATAGATAAAGGTAAACAGACAGAAATGGTTAATGTGCTAATATATAAATATAACCAAATGCCATAAAAATTGTCTCCAACAAACAGTCGTTTGTGCACAATAATAATAAAAATGTTTATTGCTCAAACAAGCATGCACATCAATAATTGAATTTCCATTGTGTTACAGTCTCCAGTGGTTTCCCTCAATTATATATGAACAAGGTTATGCATAGGTGGTTTCTGCATGCTTTTGAACACCTTCAAACTTCCTACCAGCCCAAAAATCAAATTTCACCCCACAGACCTTTTTCCTAGCAAAATTACTATAGCAAGAACCCGACTCGCAAGTTCTTCTGCATGTGAGCCGATCCTCCGAATACCCGTGACCCGGGTTCTTGGCACAGAAATTGTTAACTGCCCAGATTGTGAAAACGTGGCTGGTTATTTTAGGGTTTAAAGGAGAAAGGATCAAAATGAAAGTGCAAAATTACAAAATCACATCAATTGTATTTCACCAACATGTATATTAACATCTTATTCAAAGCTTTCACTTGCTTACAGTAGAAAGAGACAATTCTCGTAAATTATAAATTCCCGTTTCAGACCGACTACTAAGAACAAGCCTATGGGTACAGGCGGACTATAACGCGCCGAAGTACTGAATGTGCTTCCAAAGAGGGTAGTTAGAAATAAAAGCTCAATCTATTAACAATAAAGGACCCATTATGCCTCCCGCGGGAACGCCCGAAAAAATCTCAGAAAATTTAAATTTAATTATACATAAAAAAAAGTTAATATAAACAAATATAACGTCTACAACACTAATGATACAAAAATAATAAAAGAAAAAGATTATTTAACTTAAACAATAGAATAACGGATAATAATTCTGGGAAAGGCGTCCGTTGGAGAGTTTAGCATAGCACGCACACTTAGTACGACAGCGGAACAACAGAAAGTGCACACTTTGTGCTTACAAACAACGTGTGCCGTCCGGCGAGAACTAAGTGAACGCTTCTCGCATCCCGGGCGATTTCCACTGATAACACTAGATTATTATCAATTTCGAATCTATCAGATATACAAAGTTTATAAGGACTCTTGACAAGATCGTGTCTCATTAAAATACTATCACAATCAGTTGAAGTAATAATAAAACGTTAATTACTTAGCACACTGCCAAACGACGTTACAGAAAATATATCTATGCATTTAAAGAAAATGTGGACAATGTCGCCCGTAGAATTATGGGATCCAATTAAGCTTCACAATACACAAACTGTTAGCAAATTGATTGATTAATAAAATATTCGATTCAGCTCCGAGCGCAATGCGCGGCTCCAAACTTTGGAGAAATTATAAAAAAAAATATTAATAAAAATCTAAAAGGCTGACGGTCCCTAGTAATACTGGATGGAAAGCCTTCAAGATCTTTCGCGGCTATTCCGTCTATCTATAGGTAATATTTACAAGTATAAAATATATACAACGTACGTATATGTACACAAATATAGACTAAAATAAATAAAGGACATGTCAATTTAATTGAATGTACTTAGACGTATGCAACTTGAAGACGTCACGTGCTTGATTTACAGAAGTAACAGCACCGAAGGTACAAACATTCCTCTTCCGAGGAGCAGGCGGAGTCACGTCTATAAACCGAAAATCGATCAAATCGCTAGAAACTATTCGAACGGTTTTGCGAAAGATTTATATCATGTAACTCGGCTGTCTTCTGATAGCCTTCGAAATTGACATACACTACGAACTGTTAAACATTATGACATACAATGATAATTACTTCACTTTATACAATTATAGCAGCGAGTTTTAAGAGTTCCTATAACGGCCGCGTGTTCGCGGTTCTGACAATTTGACATTTCACAAAATGACTAGGTACGCTCCCAACATTGCCAAGCGATCCCGCTAATACTTCGCCGGCCGGCGCGCCGCGGCCCGGCCCGTCGCGATGCGACGCGGCCCAGCTGTGGCGCGCGAGCCGACCCCGTAACGTATAACTTATCCTTACAAAATAATCAACTCAAACACAAAGCTCCGCGGAGCCAGAACGTCCAAAACTAGAATTTTGAAAGATCTCCCAATCGAAAAGAACGCGTCGATGTCGTCCTCCAAATAAACAGTTAATTAATCATCAGACCGAATTTGTCGCTGAATGCAACACAGTAACGGAACTCGAGCCACTCTGAATAAATCGCCTCGAAGATAAAGAAGACTATTTGAAATCGTCATATGCGGTAAATACAAATATACATGAGCTAGGGGCTGATTGTACAGAGCGAGGAGTGGGACAGGGCGAGCGGAGAGCATCCGTTCTCCTACTACCTTTACACAATCACCTCTCGGGACTACACATAAAACATGTCATGATCGTAAATCGCAAAATACTAGCACAGTAGAATAAGAATCATCACATTATTAAATGCCAAGTTCACTATGGTTCCGGACCTAAAGGTAACTAAGAAAATGGCATCCGAAGAGATCCAGCACGCGCGGCGCAGCTTCGCGCTCGCACCGCGCGGCGCTCCCTGACAATCCACGTCGAGACAAAACTTCGTCGAAAATCGTAATACGGATATGTACTATATTCAGAATATTTGACCATTCAACGCGAACAATAAAAAATTCTTAAAACACTACCGAAGCTCCTTCGTTTCTTACAAACTCTTAGTGAATAAATAAAGAGAAGATGAATCCAATACGCTGAATACGGGGAATATCCTTGCGCCGCGGCCCTCGGGCCGCGGGAGTCCAATCCGGAGTGTTCGACCGCTCACGGCGAGCCAGCCAAATTACAAAATTGTCTATTTACAACGTTATATACACTCGATCACGGCGTCGGCGGTGGCCCGGCCACCCGCGGCGCGGCCCGCGCCGGCCGCGCGCGCGGCGCTCCCGCTCACAGCGAGAGGGACAAGAGGTACAGTCGGGGCGGCGCTGCGCTGCCCTAGGTCTCCCGCTCCTTCTTCGGCTTAAACTCCTCGCCGAGGATCGTCGCGATCTCGCCCTGCATGAATGCCCACGGAACTATCGAGTTTGCCAATGGGCACTTTTCTCCACTGGGACAGTAAACCTGGAAACAAGGATACGGCATTACGGAAGGCGTTCACGTTTGCGCGGATGGGTTATCAAGATCTTAGGTGTGCCCGTATCGCAGGCAGGACGGAAACGTCGGAGACTCACCTCGGATCCTTGCTGTCGCTTGATGGATTCCCGGGAGCAGGGGAAGCAGAACTTGTGGGTCGGCTGGCTGGGGCACTGCACGAAGTGCGTGTCCTCGAGGCGCTCCTGGCACAGTGTGCACTTCAGAAGCGGCGCCGGCGCGGCCGCCGCGTCCGCGCTCTCGTTCGCCTCGGTCGACGACACGGACGTCGTCGACGACACGTGCCGCGACCCCGACGACCGCCGCCCGCCGTTCGAGCCTGCCGGACCGGAGGACAATGTTTAGCTACCGTCTGCTAGTTAAAATGACGTTAGGGATAGAGCGCGTAAGTCTATTGGGCCATTTTATGATTCAGCAGACTGCAGCGGACGGTCGGGGCGCAAGCGGTCGTCGGGCGCCGCGCCGCGGCACTGTCACGCGGCGATTGGACCCCCGCCCGTGTCCGACCCGTCAACGGTACGAGTCAAACGCTGTGCATATTTGACCTAATAGCTGTTACGGCTTAGACAACGGCATATGCAGAAGGTTGCAGCAAATTAGATACGCTTTTTCAAATGGTTTCGTTCGAGTCGTTTAGCCAGTGGGCGGAGCATACCTGATGAGTTCGGCGAGTGTTGGCTGGAGCGGCTGGCAGAGCGGGGCGGTGGCGGCTGAGGCGGCGAGCCGCCGGCCGAGCGCGGCGAGCCGGGCGGCAGCGTGTCGGCCACCGACATGAGCGCCGCCATGGGCGAGGGGCCCGCCGGCGCGCCACTCGCGGGCGGCGAGCCGGCCGCACGCCCCAGCGGCGAGCCCGCCGACCCGTTCGTCATCGGCGCGCTGTTGCCGTACCCTGCGCACGTTCAAACATTCAGTCGACATTGACCACTTGTGCAATAATGTTTTCAGATTAGATTTCAAAAATCGGTATCGGTACACAAAATAAAACTTTCTATCTATCGATATATCATCAATATTGTTTTGTGAGTGATCAGAATGTGTTGTTTGATGAGTATGAACATCGGTGATCGAGGTTAGAGTGTGTCCCACTAATAATCTTACATTGAATGTTGGATGACACATCGTTTGCAGTGGACCGACGGATAGTAAACATACGTTCGCACTCGCATACCTATAATGTCTTATAAATAGTATTGTATGTTAATACACTGTTACGTAGCGGGCTGCGATGTGTCATCGGTCACAACGCGGCGCGGCCGTCGGGGCCGACGGCGCTCGAAGGCGGTAGGCGAGTACGTTCATAATAATGAATTCGAAGCTGATAGTGGCACGATGCAGGCGCAGCGTCGTTGCCAGAAGTCGCGATACGAGCCCACATAATGTGCGGCACTCGATGCTAACTTATAAAGCGTTTATCGGCGGTCAAATGTAGGTACGAGGGTATCGTTAACATGAGACTCATACTCGTCCCAATGTGTCACTCCAAATACGCATACTTGAAGTTTGTACAGTACTGTACAGTGAGTAATACAAGACGAAACCGTTATTTAATATCACGATCTCATCCTTCGGCCGTATCAAGTTCAAGAGCAACGAAAGAATATAAATCTCCACGACGTTTATATAGACGACGTTATACGTTGCATCAACAACTCCGTCGGGCAATTGCACAATGAAGTGTGATTTATTCATCGGAATTGGAGCCGCGGCGCGTGAGAGATGGTCGGAGTGATAGTGGCGCGTGAAGGCTCGGCCCATATGGCGGCGGTGACGTCACGCACGGTGACCTTTTTGGCCGGCGGCGGCAGGCGCTAGCTACACGCCCGGCCGGAATGTGGTCGAGCGACTCTGCCAAGCGTAGGCAAGCGCTATATTTTTTCGCCCGCCGGCCTACCTATACTATACGTACGCGGGCGAAAATGTCGTCACGCGACGTTGCCATGCCGCCGTTCCGTGCATGCATTCACGGCGACGGTGCCGCGTTAGCGTTGCGTGGGTGTGCGTAGCGCGTACGTAGCGCGCTGGTGTGCGAGAGGCCGGCGCGCGGGCTCGCTTTCGAGAACGCTCAACCAGTAGGACTGGTTTCGTATTTATGGACCGAGTTAATGCACCTACCTAGATATGAGTGCCGTGGCCAGCGCTTGCGCAAACCGCCTGTCGCCTGCTCACGTTCAATAGCTATCGTTCGTGTTATCGCTCTACGCGTGACTTCTCTACTTTTATAGTAATAACCTACATTGTTATTAGTAAACAACGGAATGCCTGTTGTGTTACATCACTCATACGCTCACAGTCTCAATTAAGAGCTTCTGTATCACGAAACCCAGATTTAAATTTGGTATTGGAACATTTTCTAGTACAATTACCTATATTCTTTCTTTGTTTCTATCACCACTATGTTGTTAATGATAATTTAAGCCAATACTTGAATACATTTATGAATTTTCACTGTTGTAAAATAGCCAATTTTGTCTAATAGACGCTCGCAAAATCGTTAACTCTAATGAGTTCAGGATGTTATCTTGATAATACCTACATACGGCACATAATAAAGATATAATAAGTCTTCATAAAAATAATGCAACAAAGCAATAAGCAGCATGAGAAAGCGTTAATGGAAAAGCTACCACTGAAGCAGAAGCCAAAGACGATAAAAAAAATCCACTTGAATTTGTACTAAGCAATAACTTGAAACTGCATGTGGATATAAAAATAATGATAAGTACCCTATCAACCATTATCGAATAAAAAATGCGCAGATTTAAAAAACTAAATATTTTGCTACCATCATGGTCGCCGGACCGAATTTTTCTTTGTTGACAGCATGCTACTAGGTACCGAACATCATAAGAAATGTGATCAAGTAAGCAGGACCATGTTTCATTTATCTTGTACGATTCAGAATTTGATAAACATTGTCATCACAATAATTCAGTGAAATTTTCAGATCCAATCTTTACTTAAAAATCCGAATTTAGCTCGAATATATAAAACGCGTCAGTTATGTAGATGTGTCACTAGGTTCGCTAATTAGATGTTAACGAAATAGTGGTGATGATCAGTGTAGTGTGCAAAAATGTGTGTTTTTAGTAGTAAGTGTTTTTAGTTCGTAACGAACTTATCAATTTTTGAAATCTACTTGAAAACTTTTAGGACAAAAAGTTTACCGGAAGAGATTGAAAACCAAAAACAAGTTGAAAAAGAGACTTACCGTTAGATTTGAATGAAGACGCATCGAATGATGGAGTGCGATGTGGGTGCTTTTCTTGTTTGAATACGCGGTCTGGGGCGAAGGGAGCCGCAAGGGACACCGCGGGCAAGGATTCACCGCGAGTTAGTGGCGGGCGAGAGTGCTCTTCCAGCATTCTCTTAGGGGGCTCGTGGTGATTCTGGTGGTCGTCGTCGTCCAGCTGGCGCTTGAGCGTGAGGCCGGGTGCCAGGCGCGCGCCGCCGTGCGCCGGCAGGTGGTGCGCGGGCATGTGCGCCAGGCGCCGGCCCTCGTGCTCGTCGCGGCGGCCGCCGTACTCGGCCAGCAGCCCCGCGCCGGCCGTCGGCCGCGGGTGGTGCAGCGTGAACGCCGTCGTCGGCGCGTGGTGAGCCGGAGGGGCCGGCTGCCCCCTGACAGCCGTCTCGGCTCCGTTCTGGTGCGCTTCCAGAGGCGCCCTGTGAGATCCCTTGGCGTGCGTCGGCCCCCGGCCCTCTTGGAAGCCGTGGGCGCGCTTCAACTGGCGTGCCGTGTCGAGCACCACCTCGATGCGGTCCGCGCCCTCGTAGTTCACGCACCCTCGGCACACCGCCTCCGTGAACTCGTGCAGCATCGCCCACGGCATGCGGGGCAGATCGCACAAGTAGCAGTGCTGTCGCTTCTGCATAACCGACATCTCGCCGCCGGGTGTCGAGCGGAGTGCGAGAGATCGGTTGTCTTCGTTTCTCTTGTAAATTGTCACAGATTTATTGAACTCTTAAGAAAAAACACTGTCACCATGGTACACGGGCACATAAATTTCACATTCGTTTCCGCGGATGTCGGGTGTTAGTGTCGTGTCACGTGAGAGGCACTCGCTCCGTACGCAAGTCGATGAGAGACTGGCTCGAGCCAGGGTAGAGGCGTCGGGCGGAGCATGGGGCGCGCGGGGGGCGGCCGTGGCCATTATCGAGCGGTGACGTCAGCGCGCGCAGCCGGCGACGCGCGCGAGAACGAGCCGTTAGCCCGAGACGCGGGACGCGGATATGCCCCGGCGCCGCAGCGCAGCGCGCCCGCACCGCACCCGACCCGACCCGACGCAACACGACACAACAACCTTATCGTACGATAATGAGACCGCGCTGGTGCACTACACCCGAGATCACTGGCTTATCAGATGCATGCAACGCATGCACAACAACTATGCAGTTTATTGTGAGGGCAATGGTAGAGTGGGGTTCAACAGATGACCTTTATTTTACCTCGTTTTTTAATAGGCTTAATAAATAGCTCACTTTTTGTGCCTCTCATTTATGTATGTCATATCGTTAACATAACAGAATATTGAACAGATGAACACGATGGAGATGTAGAAAGGATGCCCCATTTTAGCGTTAGCGCTGTTTGTTAAAGGGTTAAAGAGAGAAATGTCATCACATCAGTAGGTAAGGTAAAATAATAGGTGAGTGCAGGCAGGCTATTGTGCAAGTGAATCACGCGCCAGTAGCATTCCGTTGAGCCCTCGATTCCGCTAAGTATGTCTATATTCAACGAAAGTAAACAGCTGCTGTTGTAGAATAACAATTAGCGTTAGCGCGTTTTATACGCGTTGAGCTCGACGCATTAAATTTCAATCTATTCTCGAACGATTTCCTTTCGGACGGCTGCATACTACTTATTATTACTGAGAACCACGAACGGAACTGGCTGGAAGACGGGAACGGGGTACGCCAGGGCAGGGGCGGCGGGCGGGGGACGTGACCGGTGTGGCGGCCATCTTGAGACGTGACGTCACGTGACGAGTCAGCCGAGCGTGCAGCGCGGCAACGTCGCGTCGCTCATCGCACGCTCTCTCGCTATGTTGCCGCTCATTCCTTTTGTGCTTTAGTAATAACGAAGCGAGGCAGGTTATCGCTTTTTTTGTATGCCACCGAGAATCAGAGAAAAAACAGTTATGTGGCCAGGTGACCGCGGTTGACGAATGGGTGATACACTCAGATTTCAGGCAGATAAATACCAGCGTAGAATTTGTTGGCACCGAGACTCGGCGCATATTGAAACTGTGTCATCACATTCATTCCCTGACGATCCGTCGCCGAGATAAGCGTGCTACGATAACGCGAAGTCAATGTACCTGCTTAACGAAAGTTAAATTTAGTGATGATTATAAACCCGATTGGAATACGATGGAAGTACAACGAAATCAGTGCCAGAATAAAATCGGTTCCTCTGTGATTTTGAAATTGTAAAAGGCTTGTAAGAGAGTAATGAAGACTAAATTGTGTTTGGAAACGAACTAAGTCCCAAACCAGTTAATCCCCTTTACCTTTACCCGTTTTACCAATTTTCATGGCGTTGAATTTTGCAATCAAGTAATCAAATTTGCCTTTGGACTTTTTTCCGTCGCTGGAGTAATTCGATTTGTTAAAAGCAAATTCGGGCAGGTGTCTCGGAACTTGGATAAATTCGGTTACTGCTGGAATCGAATTTTCGCGCAAAGTTTCTGATTTTCATTTTTTATCTTTCCAAAATCTCGCATACTTTCCACGAGACTAGATTAATTGATAATAAAGTTTACTGGTTTAGTAGAAAGATAACGAACAGAAGACTGGCAACAACTCAGACGATCTCAGCAATTATATGTGACACATTTCTTCTGCGGACATTATCGACCTCAGGCAACGCAACGTCCTCAAATTCTTTTAGCACGCTTGCGCGGGACTCCCCAGCCAGACTCAGTCACGTGCCAAAACTGTTTATTTACATCTAGATACTCCATACAATACACTCAACACATTTAGTAGCTGCACAATTATATTTTAATCCAAGAATTCTCGGTCCATTAGTAATGAACATTTGGGCTATCGATTTTAGGGATTGTCTATTATTTCGTTAACCCCTAAACTTAGACATTACATCATTTGTCATATGAGTAAGAGATTAATGGATTAGTAACGTACAAGAACTTTTTTGTTTGAGTCATCGTCATTTTAGACTTTATCTAGATGTGTTGTAAACTCGACATCATTATAAACCTAATCTATTAAACATATCGTCAATATTACCATTAAGCGTGTTCATTACGTTCAAAAAGTGGACATTACTATAACTACATTCAACTTTAGACTCCTAACCAAGTCTCAACTAAAACATCATTCCGTTAACATTGTTCTTATCTACCTAGGTATCTAAAATAGTTACTAGTAGTAATAATGTGATAAGTATTGATTAAACTTTGTTTTTGACGCTGATATAACGATGCGCAGAAACTGAAGTCCTGGTTATAATCCCGAAGACCAGCCTGGCATCACGTATATTGTGCTGGATCGATAGGGGGATCGGCCAGGGCGCGTGCGCGGGCCTCCACACGGCCACGTGTCACTGTTTATTTACGTCCCATGCACGTACGCCGGCTCTGTCATCTAACGCTAAAACGTTAGCTGTGTTGAGGCTTCGCCCCGTACTGCTTCAGGCTTCAGCGCCATGGAATAATGCTTTTTGTTCAATGTAAAGATTATATTCGTGACATTTAGATGTAACTACCAGGATGATTTTATATTTATTTCATGAAATGAGGAATACAAGGGAATAAATGGCCTTAGCCGGAGCTGCTTAACAAACTAAGTTATTTTCACAAGAGGTGATAATTTTAAAATTGAAATTAACAAAATTAATATCCTTGTGTTTAAGTTATTCTATACATACATACATAGCTTCACGCCCGAAATCCTAATGGGGTGGGCAGAGCCACAAGACTACTTGTGGCCACGTTCGATGAATTAGTCCTAAGATGGTATGATGAACCGTATGGTGACAGGTGATCAGCCCATCGCCCATACAGATAGTCCACCATCTTGGAAAGGACCCGTTCCTTAGTCGACTTTTACGACATGCCAGGATGATAAGCATCTGCACGCATTCTATGCTATTTCTTCACTCCCAGTGCAGCAGAAGAGTACAGAGTCACAAAACCTTTTCACAAAGTAAAAATCTTTATTCAAATTAAGCACAAACCCGATCCTGATATTGCTAACAAGCGTGATTAACATGAGATTCAGAGCCGAAGCCAACATAAAAAAGGTTGTTTATAATAAGCTTGTCAATCAGGTGGTAAAAGTTGATGTGACCAAAATGTAAGTTGCAGCAATTAACCAACCGAAAAACCACCAGATCAACAACGTATAAGTCAGTGACAATCCTATCCAAAATGGCGAAGTTATGCAATGAGTGTGCTATTAACAAAGGCAAAATATTTATTGAGTCCTGCTCACGCGACATAAAAGCATTTTAATTTCGAGGTCCTTAAGTCGTAAGAGACGCAATCAGTTCAAGACCAGATTACTATAATATAACGCAATTAAAATGTTCCGTTTATTCATTATGAGTATTATGAGAAAAGAAGACTTCAAGACGAAGACTTGGAATTAAAACCAGTCCCAAAATACGATGCTAAGGTCAATGTTAACTTTTATTATGAAACTAGATTATCATAATAATCGTAAAGCGGTTGTTTGCGTGTACATAGCGCCGAATCTAGAGTTACATCACCCGGGCGGGGTGCAGCGGCAGCGTATTGATCCGTGACGTCATACCTACCCCGAGTAATCCCTGGCGATTGCTATTTGAAATTCGCTAGCCACAAAAAATTTGTTCGAATAATATCGATACTAAACTGACCATGTGTGAAGTGAGAGTGAATGTTATTGGATAACAAAAAGTAATATCACATTATAGGTTTTTAACATTCAGTTAAAAAAATTTAGAGACGGTGGAACTCATTGAAATAGCATCCAAAAATTAAAGTGTCACAGTGTCTTCATAACGTTTGTAGAGAACGTGTCTTGATGGATATCAAGAAGTTAGATTTCCCTGTTAAAGTATGTTCCTTTTAATAATTAGAAATATGATGGTAGTGTTGTCATTGGTAGGCCTATATGACAGCAGATAAGTGTTTGCACGACCATAAGATGAGGTAACATTTTGTGTATGTCTCAAAAAATTGCCTGTAATTTGTTTAAATTATAAGATATGTCAACGAACACATAAATGTATTATCTTATGCTTAAAACCGTTAATATATACGTACGTCAAGGAAATGTCGAATGTCCTATTGAGTCAATTGCAACTGATGAAAAGGACACTAGACGAGAATTTACACTAATTGGTAGAGCTTAGATCACTAGGAATCTCATGAGAGACAGTTAGCCCTAAGTGTTCAACGATGACATTGATGTGATGACTGAAACGACTTCGTTGCAATTACGGATACGCCGATTTGCACAAGCGTGACTTCGTACGACGGTGATAGGGTACAAAGTATGTATACCCAACAATGCTGTGCGGTCAATTAATTTAAAGCCAATACCAATTTAATTATGAGAAGATTTATGAAAACTGAGAAATCATAATACATTATAAAAAGATGTAGTAACAACATTGGGTAAGAAAACACTGCAAGGTAACCTAGTAGCGTATATCGCTTAAAAATCTAGACCTATCATAACGCGCGCTGGTCGTTTACCCCAGACAATGCACCGTTGGGGTGACGTTTAATCTCCCCGGTATTGAGCGTGGACGGGGAGACGACAAAGAGGCGCAGGCGTAGACGCATCGATTCAGGATAGGGAACAAGCAAGATAGAAACTAAAGGAAACTATAATAAAGGGGAGGCTCATCATCATAAAACGTCCCATCAACACAAGAGCGGAAGAGTCATTTAGGTATTGCATAATTGGCTGCAAGTAAATGACTCTATAATACTACATTGTATCACAAGGCAGAAAGGCGTCATATATAAGCAAGCTATGCTACATATATGTACATTTCTACTGTGTTATTGGTTAGTTCTTGTTTTATTATATGATGTATTCTAAGTCAAAGCTGACAGGTGACAGCGAAATGTTGAAGTTTAAATACACTGTACAAAACTAAATATCTTTAGTTTGGTTCATGAACGCAGGTCTACTAATCATGTCCTAGACTTATTGCGTATAGTGGAGTAGAATATGGATGCAGGATAGTCAAGCGCGTGTCTGCGTATAACCATTAACCAGGGTGTGTGGGGATGTTCCGAGTATAACGTTGATTACCTTATGTACATGGCTTAACATTCCTGGATAGCATACCAACGGCCCTAACATGCAAGACACAAAGATATGTTAAACCCGTTTATCTCTATGACTATCTCTTTCGTCGGCACTAGTGTGAGAGAGACGCACTTAGAGATGATACAGTTTAACTTATCCTTGTGTCTTGCATGTTAGGGCCGCAGTAAATCAATTATTTTAGTTTATTTTAATATCTTGCTAGTCCAACGACGTGCATGAAACAATTTTAGTCATCCGAAAATTAAAAAATCCCCTGACCAACCTTCATCGTTCTTTCACTTCTAAACATTCGCAATCATTTCAAATAAAACAAGAGAATACAGCAGGAAATTGTCGTTTAGCACAACTACATAAACCACTGGCGTACATTTGTAGTTCAAGCGTGCAATATGCAGTCGCGTTGTCGCGTCGGGATCAATATCCGATATTGAACTCAGACATTTAAAATACTAGGCTTGAGTTGACAATACTGAAGGTAAGCAAGGTTCGTTTATTCGTTACACAGAATCGCCAAGAACTTCTTGAGCAATTAACCTTGCAGAACATTTAGCAACAGTTTCTCCTCTCTCACTTAGATGTAGATCTCCAACCTCCTATGCCTCGTCTTGATCTCTCAGACCTTAATTTCCTATGGCGATAGACATTAATTTCCTGAGGTGAATTCATAATGGGGTTAAATTACGGAGCGAAGCCAATACCAAGACGGTATATTACGAAATTTGCAAACGGATTCATACAATTTCGGATAAAGTGTCGTTCGTTAGGGAGTGATTTTGGAGGATTATGTCGTGAATTTCGCCAGGTGCTCCAGAACATAAGCTCAACAGGTGAAGGCCTCTGCGAAATAGGCAACGGGGCCAAGGATACTGCGCGACCTCCTCTTGGTTTTGCACGTGTTTATTAGTTGTTCCAGTTTTATTGTACGCGAAATTGCGAATCTTATTGACGGGGGACTTAGTGTATACGAATATAGCGATTAATAAATAAACCTTCCGGGCATTCGAAGATTAAGCCAATGTATAATTGTCTATGAACAGAACATAGCATCTAATTGAAGGTTGATCAAGGGATTTTTATATTTTCGGACGACTTTTCGTCCAAAATTGTTTCATGCATATCGTTGAACTAGCAACATGTTCGAATACTAAATTAATTGAGTTACTGGTATCCCAGGAACTCTTAAGCCGTCATATTCAAAGTACCTTTTACAAGCCCTTACGAAGGTCAAGGAGTTAATCTACCACCGGTTCGAAAAAACCTCTACTGAGAAGAGCCGGCAAGAAACTCGGTGAGGTATAACTTTTTCTCATGATTATTATTTACATAGTAAGGTCATAAGCTCATATTCGGAACATCCACACACACCCTGGTTATACGCAGACACGCGCTTGACTATCCTGCATCCATACTCACTCCACTAAACGCAATAAGTCTAGGACATGGTTAGAAAATGCACCTGCATTTTAAAACTTTTGAAAACCAACACGCTCCCCGACTGTCGAGACCTCGTTAAAGCAAAACCGTCCCTACTTCAACCCAGATTGGCCAGCCCGTGGGGCTGCAAGTTCGTTAGGGGCAGGACCGGGTCACCGGGAGCTCGGAACGGGGCCAAGGATCCCGCTATTGATCCTGGATCCCTCGGTGTCAGGGAGCTCAACACATGCTGCTGCAAAATGCCGTTTACTTTGTTTATAGTTTTTCTCGTACTCAATATTAGTTCGTATTCAATTAAATTTTATGTTCGTGGGCTAAAAACGGAAGGGAGATTTATTTATTTATTTAATGCCACATACAAGCTTACAGCTAAGAAAGCCAAGACGCTCATAGTGTAAGTATATAAAAAGTAGGAACATTGAAAACTAATAACTAACCTAATAACTATGTCAAATGGATACTACAAAATTATAATAATTCATAGGTATACAACAATACAAGTAATATAAATGTCACACCGCTATAACAGTACTAATTAAAACAAAAAATACATACAAATAGATGAGTTTTTAAGAGGTGTATCAAAGTAAGAGTCAAACTATCTGAAATTCAAAAATATAGTCTATATACATTGCCCTTCTGGTGTATCAATATTTACTCATGCATGATGAGGCATGTAATTGTGTATTTACGCATTAAATATATTTATGCATAAATACAGAAATGCCTCATCATGACAAAATAATGCAATACACATAACAACGTTGCCAGCTCAGGTTTATAATACTACACCTCTTAAAACGGTTATCGTACTGCTAAGATACCCATATTTATAATTGGTCTATATACCTACTTGCTGCAAATTAACAGAGAATTTAAAACTTACAGGGTCTCCCGTAGTAGGTTAGTACCTTTTAAAAACCAGTTTGAACCAGATCAGCTACTAACCTCAATTGAATAAGTTGAAAGCTGATGAATCAGTCCTAAAAGCGTCCCGATCACGCGGAGGCAATTGTCGAGTCCCGCAGCAGACAGACCGACGAATTGGACCAATCCTCAATAAGTGGACACGTCATCTGGCTTGATGATATAAAAGTGTCTGTGCTAGAATAAACCGAAAGCCCGAGAGAAACTGCTAATTCGATATGGTGTTTATAACCGGCCCTGGCAAGGTTGACCCAGGATCAATTAAACCTTCTTTTCTCTAAGTGCGTCTCTCTTACACTAGTGCCGACGAAAGAGATAGAGAGATAAATGGGTTTAGTCTATCCCCGTGTCTGGCATGCTAGGGCCGCTGGTCCGAATTTTATTGCAGTTTTTAACCCCGACGCAAACAGAAGGGCGTTATAAGTTACGTACAGACGTTAAACTTATAACGCCCTTCTGTTTCCGTCGGGGTTAAAAACTGCAATCTTGTCTGTGGCACTATAGCTCCCAGACGGATGAACCAATTTTGATTTTTGTTTAAAAGGTTGACTTAATCGAGAGTGTTCTTATAAGCTTCTGTCTGAAGATCATCACCTCTTTTCTAGTTGATGATAGGATGTGAGCAACTTCCACTGGTGTGATCAATTCGAAATTTGGTATCCTGTTACTTCAATGATATCGAAAGAACATGATTACCTCGACCTGATGCTGCAGCATCACTTGCAGATTGCAGGTTCCCAAATTCCTAACCAAGCGGGGCTTTTTCTTTTAAACAAAAATATTCTTGGCGATATTATATTAAGAGCAACTTCAGGCAAATTGGAAGGGGCTAAAAGATGCGGTTGAAGTAAGCATGGGAAAAATGTAACAAATGGCCCTAAACCACCCTAAACTATTGAAATTGAGAAGTTGAGACTCAGATACAGTTGGAAGCAGCAGGAAATCAACGAGCGATCTAGTGGTAATTTTATTAATTTAAAGATACGAGGCACTCTGTAACATTATTAGAACACTTATAAATATAAGTACTAAGGTGATGATGTGGATGGGATGTTTGGGTAAGCTTTGTATGACACTCTACTTACACAGTGCGTCTAAGAGAATCCTTGTTATTCACAATAAAGTAGTAAGTGACTAATTATGTTTCCTTAACAAAGGACACCGCTATGATGTATTGATTCTAAAAAGCTCCCACAGATTCTAGATAACTACTAAGATAATAATGTTTATATATGAACTGGAGAAGCTCTAGAGTAGGTACGTGAAAATTTACCTTTCGCGGCCAAGATCTATTGTGGAATGATCGACAACTGAATCGATCCATAACGATCTAAATTTAAAATTGGAAACTCGAAAAGAAAAATGAAAAGAAAAAGTAGTTGTCAGCATCGAAAGAGCATTGTACGAGTTGGTGATAGCGCCTCGTTACAAAATTATGCATTTAAACACTTTATCTACGATGTGACTATTTGATCGTCTTCAATGCGTTCCTATATTATTCATCCTATTACGATGAAACTTGGGCACAGCTAATACGAAATAAATATAGAGTTACCAAGATAGTTCTTAGATCTAAGGAACTGTGCAATCACTACATTATTATAAATTAAAGTACGCCGCCGCGTTTTCCGGCCGTCCTGTCTGTCTGTATAGGCTAATATCAGAAAGTAAGTAGGTACTGTACGGATTTTGATATGGTTTTCACTAATAGCTACTGATTCACGAGGAAGGTTTGTGTATGAAATGTATGAACATTTCATGCATATTGGTTGAAGAATGATGATGGTTGTCAACAAAGTCGAAAAAAAAAAACATGCCTCTTGAGATCTTTTTTGTGTGAAGCTGGGGCGGGCCGCTAGTGGAGTCTAAATATTTGCAATTTGACATTCGTTTCTAAATAATTAAATTAGGTATTTTATTTATTTACCGCTTACAAATACATTAAATCAGCAGTACTCGTCGTGTGACAGAATAATTCCATTGACAGTGCACCGACGCGTTGGTATGTGTTTACGGTCGAATACACGGTCATACCAATCAGCAATAATATCGAATAGTAACAATGAACTTTCTGTCGGCGCAGCACGCGGGTCAGAGATCAATAACCGGGCGCGATCCTTGGCCCGGTTCCGTGTCAGAGCGCAGGTAATTATAATCCTGCCTCCCAATGCTGGGTAATGTCCACTCCACCCGTGTGGCACTGAAAACTTTCTACACATTTTCTCCCAAATAATTAGTGTTCAGTTTCAACTGATGTATCCATGGAAGTGAATATTGGGTATGGCAGAAGAAACATGAAACTAAAATCAATGCAGTGGAGATGCGAACTACATGAGTGACAAGATACGGAATAGCGTGATAAGGGAACGATGTGGTGTGGAAGAAGATGTAGTCGTGAGAATTGAGAAAGGTGGGCTTAGATGGTTTGGACATGTAGAGAGGATGAACGAAAGAAGACTAACAAACAGATTTATAAGGCGAGTGTGCATGGCAGAGTTGGAAGGGGAAGACCCCTGCGAACGTACCAAAACCAGATCGAGGACGTTCATAAGAAAGTCCAGATCAAGAATAATATGTAAGTATGTATATATGTCAATTTCAAAATGAAGTTTCAAAAAAAAACAGAAGCGGTAGAAAGGGCAAAGCCGCAAAGGAGCTGGCTTTTTGATGTCCTGTATTTTATACTTTGCTTACTTTGCTTTGCTTATCATCCTGGCATGTCGTAAAAGTCGACTAAGGGACGGGTCCTCTCCAACATGGTGGACTATCTGTATGGGCGATGGGCTGATCACCTGTCACCATACGGTTCATCATACCATCTTAGGACTAATAAATCGAACGTGGCCACAAGTCTTGAGGCTCTGCCATTAGGGATTTCGGGCGTGATGCTATGTATGTATGTATGTATGTATGTATGTATTTTGTAATGCATGTACGTAAATTCTTTATTGCACATAAATAACACACAACAATTATATATTATGACATAAGGAATGTACAAAGGCGAGCAAGAAGCGAGAGGCGAGAAAGATAATATATTGGCCGGTGGCAGGCGGGCTGTTCTGGATACAGAATCGGTACATAATAGTACTAACGTACAGAAGAATCACTCTCTAACAAAACCAGTGTTTAGGTACGAAAATATTCCTAATCATGCCATCTCTCTCTGTTGCATAAAACGTGCTCTTTCGTGTACGCTAGGGTTGCCAGTTTTCTTATCCGCGTCACCCAACAACACCAAACATCTAGGCTAGTTACTTAATGACGCGCGAATCGGGTAGCGAGCGTGCGAGTGGCAAGTGGCAACCTGCTGCGATTTACAGCTCCGAGCTGTCCCATGGCGACTGCCGAGCCACGGTATAATTATGTACGAGCGTACTTAAAGTGCATCTGCGGCCCTAGCATGCCAGACACGGGGATAAGTTAAACCCATTTATCTCTCTGACTATCTTTTTCGTCGGCACTAGTGTGAGAAAGACGCACTTAGAGATAAGACGTTTTAACTTATCCTTGTGTCATCCTTGCTAAGGCCGCTGGTACGATTTGTTGTAGTATAGTTAAATATGTACTGTAGGTTTCTTTTAGTCACTTGCTAATTATTAATCACTGCGCATGACCGATCAAGTGAACACATAAATTAATGGAAATATTTTAATGTAATTATCAAAATTGGAGCATGATGTGGTCAAACTGCTGAAGAAATGACTACAACGCCTGCGGTTTACCTGTTTACTCTTTCAGTCCGTTAAAAAGGAAAAACATTATAATAAGAATAACAGTGACTAAAACGGAAAATGATAAAAATAATATAGTTGCGCAAAACTGTTATGTTCATTATTACAGTCAAATTGCTTTGTTAGCGGTTTAGCGAACAATATAACGTATCTACTAATACGCGTTTTATATAAAATTAAACACAATTAGGTAAATTTACATTGCACTGAATTCATATAGAAACTCATTGCACAATATTATGTAAATCGACCATAGTGCAATTTCTTCTAAATCTATTGGAGTGTCCCTTCTTAAGAAATATCCAGCGGTCCTAGCACGGTTGACCAAGGATAAGTTAAACCGTCTTATCTCTAAGTCCGTCTCTCATACTAGTGGCGACGAAAGACATAGAGAGATAAACGGGTTTAAGTTATCCCCGTATCTGCCATGCTAGGGCCGCAGCAACTTTACTGGCTTCCAGGAGAAACATGATTACTTACAAGCGTAATTTCAGTGCGCTCTTGTTTAACACGACAAATGTGGAGGAGGAAAGTCGCAATTTTCGAACGCCTCGTAACAGCAAATATGAAAAGAATTTCCGGCCTAACCCCACAATTTTTAGTATTCAACTTCCAGTGGCTTTTTATAAAATATTATGTGAATTCTTGGCAGTTGTCAAGCCGGCCGCGGGATCTACGGCCCCGCCGTAAACAGCCCACACTACACATGATTGCTTATGGCACCTTGTTATTGTTATACTGTTTACTTCACGATTCCAAGAATTCCATCGCACCGGATATCCTGAGAAATAAGCGTTAATGTTTGCTTTGTCAAGGTTCAGGCTTAAAGCTTGTGGAACCTAGAAGATTACTATCAAACGCGGTTATGGTTAGAATGGTTAACTCGCTCTCATAATGGGGGGGGGGGACTTAACCCCTGAACTACCCCTTTTACTATTTAAATATTTAATTCGGGAGAAGGATACAGTAAGTACAAATATCAGCTAAAAATCTTTCCCGTATATCTCTACACTAAGCTTAGATAAAAGTAGCACTAAATATAGTTATATTATATGTTTAATCTTGAAAATGAAAATGATAATATTTATTTTGCTTCGAAAGGTGACATCTGCTGAAAAGAAACGCCGTAAGAAACTCGGCAGTAAGTCTTCTTTCTTCATGTAATATGATGATGGAATTATGTTCGTGTTTGTTTTAGATCGGTTTTGGCTGATAATTCACCAAACACAAGTAGAGCTACCGCAAAGACCAATAGTGTTCTGGCCGTGTCTTATCCAACCTCGACATTGGCAGAATCATCAAGTCATTGATGGGGACACGGTGCATTGTAACTTGAGGAGAATTGTTTGCATCACCGCTCTCAGACTGGACTTTTAAAAATGCTTATTTTGAAGCACTACCCTGCACTTTTGGGGAAGACTGGCTCTAGAGTGGAGACTGCGAATAGGCACGTAGTGTAGGGCGCCCACAGACTATCTGGAGCGACGTTATCCCACCCAGCTGTGGATTGATATACGCTGATGATGAGGTACTACCAACAGGAGCACTATGTGGTATTACAAATCTGTAGGTACGTCAGCATGCCCCAGAATTGTCGGGTGCCCAGCCCAGAATTGTCTGGTGCCCACCCCAGGCTATGAAGTTACCAACCCATTTGCATTGGCTTTGGCTTCATCGGCTATGGGTTTTCAGGGGCCAGGCCCACCTTGGAAAATGGCCTTCAGTCCTGGGTTGGTTACATTATTAGTCGTTTTCTTCGGCGTCTTCTAGTCTAGCTTAAAAACTTAGCCAATATGAGTATTTACACGTGTGTACGTGTACTTTAGTGTCGCCATTATCCAACTCAAAGTTAATCGTATTGATAAGCTTATCTATTTACGCTGACTTTCCGTTTTAAGGATGTAACTATTTACGTAGACGGACGTATTTATCAGTATTTAATCAGCATACAGCTGCGTGTACGCTGTGAATACGGCAACACACTATCTTGTGTCCGTCCGGTGTAAAATCACGGCGCACTTAAGTGTAAATGGTAATTATTTTATATATTCCGTAGAGTAATTCTATTCGTCTGCTCGACCAATATTTCTTCTGCTAGAACGGTTGCCTGAGTCTTGTCTTTTTAAGCTGATGATGGTTATAATGCTATAAAGACTGTGCTACGATTCTCTTACGGCAGATCAGCGGATAAACAAAACAAATTCGGTCTAAATTTGAATGTATCTCGCAATTCTCGCATCGCTGATCAGCCGCTGCGAACGTAAGAGAACTGACTAGATGGCATAGTGGTAGTGCAACTGCCTGCTGGCTAGAGGACGCGGGCTCGAATTCCGCTAGGCGCCAATTTTGTGCGATGAGAATTGAGCACGTATATTTGTAACCAAGTTATGGATGTTTGGCATTTATATATAAATGTATGTATGTATTTTAAGTAAAGTACATATGCGTATCGTTGTCAAGTACTCATAGTACAGGGAATCCTAGTTTAGGACTAGATCAAGGATGTTAGTATCCAAGTATTATTATTATTATAGCTATATTGTATCGAATCCCTAGTAGTTAAAAAACCAATTGGCAGAAACTAGCCTAATAACGATTTTCGTAGGACTGTACCTACAGACGTAGTCATTGTGCTCTACTGACTATCCAAATAGAATTCGACACTTCCTAAATAACTGGATAGACATTTGAGGGGTGCTTAAAGTCTCTAAAACTGAAACCACCACACTGAAATTGTGGAACCAACTTTCGTCAGAGGTGATGCCGAACAATTTTGCCACTGAGGCCTTCAACACAGTTTCAGTTTCCTTTAAAAGTCTGCAAAAGATCAATTACACCTTTGGGGTTGTTGGTGTTCACGGGAGGCAGTGATCACTTATGATCAGGCGATTGCAAGCTCTTTTGCCTTCCTCATATTATTATATAATAAGAATAAAACATTGATAACAAAAAAGACGCCCGTCGGAGTATTACTTCTCATCTCAGTTCCACGAAAATATGTATTTGTTCACTTCTGCCACTCTTTAATCCTATAATCCCGCTATCTTCCTTAACTTAGACCCCGTTTTATCACAACCACCTCACAAGGCCCCGCATTGTCTGCCCGTCCCAGCCGTTCCACTATTCGCAACACCGCTTCCTCAAACGCTTAACGGATTTCATGGAACTCTAGAATGTTTATGTAGCTGCGTTTGTTTATTAAGTGATAAGTGTGGTACTTAAGTGAAACCTTGGGTTTCAGATAAAGTGGTGGGCCGGGTAATGTTAATACGCAGACCCAAGGCAGAATTACATTTGGCAACTTTTTTCTTTCACGTTTCCTTTCTCTCACTGGAATTTACACACTTGATTTTTGTAAATTGAAGAGAAAATTTGCATGATAGATCTGATGTTATATGCGTCAGGTACATCAATGAATCGACGCTAAACACGTTTCCTGTTCTCTGTAGGTAGACGTGACGTGACAGCAACACAAAACGCTCGTGAAGCCAATTGCATG
Organism: Tortricodes alternella; assembly: GCA_947859335.1. NCBI lineage: Eukaryota > Metazoa > Arthropoda > Insecta > Lepidoptera > Tortricidae > Tortricodes > Tortricodes alternella. The sequence continues at coordinate 8,637,188 of OX401968.1, forward strand.
AATCGTACAAAGTCACGTCATCTAAAACAGTTGGCAGTAACGATAAATATATTACAATTGTTACTTACTTCATACGAATGATCCGAGCTCGTATCGATCCGAACCGCCCATGTTTGCACTTTCAAGGACAGGCGTGGGCTCGCAGATAACCTAAATGACGATCTATATGACTATAGTATACTGCGAGTGTCAAACAGTGCTAAATTGGCACTATGAGACACAAAGTTAAAGTTAGACATTTTTTAGAAGATGCACAGAGTGCAGAGATCAATTTCTAGGTCAAGCATAGGAGCGCATAAACAGAAAAGCTCAGGATCAAATATACCATGAGTTTTTGCAAACCGTTCTCTTTATCGAAATCTATCGGAAATACTGTTTGTTGCCGTCACAAGTAAAAGCGACCGAGCGGTAGTTTTCCAATGATTTATATTTCTATTGATATGATTTATTTTTTCTATTACGAGCACGGTTTGCATAAACTCATGGTAATTAATAAGAATAGCGTCGCCATGAATTCCTATATTTTTGCACATACCTTTCGCAGAAACGTATTAATTTTGTACTGGGGCTTGTTCGATTGCATAAAAATAAAATATGCTAATTGCCGATGAGTTAACGAAGCGAGTTGCATGAAACAGACGCCGATTTTGATCTTTGTATTGGAGTGTTTCATCACCGGAATGAGCAAAGCGCGCGTGTGTCATAACATTACAAGCCAGTTCTGTTACAAATAATTGGCGGACGGTTCACCTCGGGTTCTTTAGTGTCTCGCCAGCAGAAGCTTGACGTAATTGTCTTACGGCGTCGAAACATGAGCATTCCGCGTCATGTTGCTAGTTAGTATTTAGTTTCTGTAGTTGCGATATTCGATATTCATCAAATTACGTAGCCATCTGTAAGGTATGATTACAAAATATCAATGTAGGTAAAAAATGACAAAAAGTAAAACAGTGATCAAAAGTATTTCATAAATCGCAACTTGAAGTAAATTTTATGCCAGACTGTTCCAAATGTTCTTTGAAAGAAAATCTGTTGCCTAATCATACTTCCATATTTGCAACTCCAGCAGTCATCAGAGTAGTATTCCCGACATTTAAATATATTATGTATCTAAAGGGGGTTGTAAACGGGCTACTTTTTCAGCAATTTATTGCTGCAATTCGGGCTATCCTCAAAAGTTTACATTCCAACTTTTTGTTCCCATTAGTTATGTAATATGAAATCTTTTTGGGGATAGCCCGAATTCTAGTAATAAATTGCTAGCCAGGTTACGAGCCCCCTAACGAGTACTGTAGCAAGCGTCTTATAGTGGTCAGAGCCAAACAGTAATCCTCACTAGATGATTACTGTTCGAATGAACCGGCTCGAACGGGGTAGTACCACACTCACAGAATATCGGCGTACAGTAATAGCTTGCTATTGCGTTTCGTACAGTGAGTGACGAGATCCGGGGGCTTATTCCCTCATCCCCATCCCATCCCCATTCCCCATCCGCCCTAGACTGGCAAAGCATTGGCAGCACCTCTGGTTTTGCACATGTCCATAGGCGGCGGTGACCACTTTCCATCAGGTGGGCCGTCTGCCTGTTTGTCAGTCAATTGACATAAAAAAAACTCACGACTGGTGATGAAATAGAAGAGAGTGTTAGAGAGAAGTATGGATGCACGCACAGGCCAAATATCCTAAAGACACCGCTAGCCTAACTTTTACTAGCAAATACAGCTGCCAAACTTGGGAAACTTGCAGAGAGATCGGGGTTTTTATGCGCTCCCCGCCGCTTATGGGTTTTTGTCTCTAACACCAGCGTTATGGTTGTGTTGGCAACTTACTATAATATACAACGTATAAAAAAAATGTGTATGAACCCGAAACCCAGTGATATACTTAATCATAAAACTTTCCCCAAGGAATATGGGTTGAAAAATGAAAAAAAAAGTCGTCATCCCATACAAAATATGCGACCAGCTCGAATACTATGGAATGTTAGTAAGACGAATTTTGTGTATTATATTTAATCAATCATACCGTTACACTGTTTTTAAAAGTTTTTCTTTAAAGTACTATATTTATATAGTTGGCAATCCTAGTGGCAGCGGGGGTCGCCCGGCTATGCGGAGTCGATTGGATATTATGGTCTGTGTATGGATGCATTAGCGCTATCTATGTAACGCTATGGTGCCTTTTAATGTCATATTTTATATGATTTAATAATTAAATATATAATATTCCAGGCACGATACCATGAGCGGCGTTGGATCGCATGCCCGCCCCGCGTGCTCGATAACCTATCTCTGTGCGGAGGAATTTTCCACGGCCTATCGCGCATTTAAACTTCGCCACTGAATACTAGTGTGATATAGCTGACCGAATGTTGGTGACAGATATCAAGTGCAGGCGCAGAGTCAGGGGGGGGCGACTCACGAGCTATATTTTGACAAAATTTTTCGTTTTGAGATAATCGCGCAGGGCAGATACATAAAGACTTCAATGTGCTTTCATGAGACATGCATATACATGTCGTTAATAACCGACTTCAAAAAAAAAAGGAGGAGGTGCTCAATTCGGTTGTATATTTTTTTTTTTTTTATGTTTGTTACTTCAGAACTCCGTCATTTATAAACCGATTTTGAAAATTATTGTTTTAATCGGTAGGGTATACTTCCAGTTTGGTCCCGTTGTAGTCAAAGTTGAGGTGTGATGAGAGGATCTATGAGGAATCGATGGAACTCTTCAAATATTATAGGCACGCATATAGCAATTTTAGTATAATCTGTAATAACTCAAGCAGTTACGTTCCAAAAGCATTATTTGGTAAAGTGGAACTGTTGATGAAGACCATAGATAATCACCGGAACTCCTGAATGATAAGTATTTCACAGTTGGCGATTAAATTTCTTTATAAGGTTGTGAAGCAATTTATGGTCATGAAAATGCATGTGGTAAAATAGAACTGGGTTTGAAGAACCAGGAGAACTCCTCAAAGATTGATGCCCTTGCTTGCACCCTGGATAGCAACATTTTGTAAATGGTGATGAGCAATTAGCATTATGCTGTTGTTGCTTGATGTAATAAATGTGTTTTATACGATAAGCACTAAAAAGTATAAAATAAAATAATAATTTAACAAATAAATAAAACCGCCTCCAAAACCCCACTGAAAAGTAAGAAATAATAATTGGCTTTTGTAAGTCATTTACCTACAAATGGGAGATATATTATTGGTTAAGTGACGTAATAAATTAAATAGATCGAAGTCGGTGGCAAGTTTATAAGGTAATAGGTACATGGAATAAATGGACTTTCCAATACATCCCTCATACTGTGTTCATTTACTTGACAAGTCACCACCAACCACCAACTTGCCACCGACTTCGATATATTTAATTTATGACGTCACTTAACCAATAAAATATTTCCCATTTCTAGGTAAATGACTTACAAAAGCCAATTATTATTTCTTACTTTTCAGTGGGGTTTTGGGGTCGGTTTTTTAATTTTCCAAACCCCATTCCTTCCCCAGGACTTAAACTATCTCCATACCAAATGTCATCAAAATCGTTTCAGCGGTATAGGTGTGAATCGAGCAGAAACATAAAAAGGCCTTAACGGTCTCTCATCGGGCATGCACGACCTAGCCTTAAATAAATTTTCCAGGTTATTTCACCCATTTAGGGGTTGATATTCTGAAAAAGAAACCTATGTCCTTTCCAAGGGTTCAAACTATCTCGATAATAAATTTCATCAAATTCGGTCCAGCGGTTAAACCCTAAAAGCGTAAGAGACAGACAGACGGTTAATTTCGCATTTATAATAAAAACTGCCCCCTCTAAACGAAATCGTGTATCTGCGCCTGAATGAATGAATGATATAAATGCGAATACTGTCGATTATTACAAATTTTATTTCTAATCATTGATGCAAATGCAGTAAAACGATAAAGTGATACGAAATAAAATTGCTAAATGAGCAATTGTTGGTAAGTATAGCAATAACGGAAAACATGTAAGATAAATTATATTGAACCGTCACAGTCCGCATGGATGCCACTTCCACAATGAGTGTAATATTGATAATGGCCGTACGTGGCCGATAGTATTGTTTACTTTGGTATAATAAGTATAATTATCAAACCGGAGTTCAGTGACGAAATACAATGTAGGTACAAAAATCTAATAAAAGTCAAAGAATACTGTACAGGCAATAATGCGCTATTGGCTGGGAAATACTCTGCATTTGCACTAGAGTAGATATCAACAATGTTTTAAGTAAAGCATGATAAGCGGAAATCATTATTTGCACACTTCATCTGATAAGATAAAAAGACAATATAAAATACTGTCAGACCATAGAGCTTTACATATGCGCATACCACATGCAGCTAGGTAGCATGGCAATTGAAAGAGACGCCATCATAGATAGATAGATAGATCATTTATTTGTACTAAGCATAGGTACATTGTCAACAAGGGTATTAATATCCCTTAAATTACATTTTTTTTTTTTTTTTTTATTTAAACATTTTTTTTTTACATGTTATCAGATATGATACAGCACGAAAACCTTACGATTTATCTGCGCTGCAGAGCCGTCTTAATTATTTTTACTTATCTCTTATTCTATACATCCCAATTGGTTCTTTATATAACATTTATCATTTCAACAAATTACGAATTAAATTACATTACATTTATAACAATTGAATTAGACATCGGTTGCACTAACCTAAAAGAATATATGTCGGAACGAAAACGCGCTTTTACGGTGGAAAAATGACATCATCAGAAAGAAATGTCAATTAACGATGAAATCTACAGCGACAAAATTATTTGTTTCAAGCCTGTCAGCCGGTATTGTTTTTTCACAGAAGCGTGGATGAATAAATATAATTAAAAATTGCTAAAGACAGCTAAATAAATGCAATATTTGCTTATAGCAATAGCAAGGCCAAGTACAAACCGATAATAATTGTGACAGAATATTTTAATTGTTTATATTAGCTTGTAATTTATCATTATTGCTACCGTCAAGACGTAAATAACAAAGTTGTTCGATAAGGTAATTTAGTCTTGTTATCTTAGAGACAGAGGTGTTCAGTATTTATAAAATATTGTGATAAACTGTTACCGTTTCCAGAATTGATCGCAGAATATATTGTAAAAACGAAAACAATTTACAATTCGCACTACGTAATTTTGCGTATGTGAAGTAAGCTACTAGGAGCGTCGCAGTAAACGTTTTAGGTGTCAAAGGTTTCTTGCCGGCTCTTCTCAGTAGAGGATTTTTTCCGAACCGCTGGTAGATTCATTCCTTGACCTTCATAAGAGCTTGTAAAAGCCTAAAATGAATAAAGATAGTTTGACTTTGACGGGTGCACCGCACCGGCATGAGTTTCCTTGCATGCGCCGAACACGGCTAGAGGCTAATTTCACAGTCGCAAACTTACGCAAATTGTACCATTATGTGAAGGCATTGCGTGCGTTATGCTATTGAAATAAGGACGGTCGCTGTCTTGTTACCGTTACTTCAAATTATCCAGTCTTAAGAAGTCGGTCATATACGTCCAGACAACCAAGCACATACATTTTATTGCCGTTTACTCATTAAAGCAATATACATTAATTCCACTCCTGGCAATGTTTTTCAATGTTATCAGTACAACCGGCGATAGCAACTAAAAATAAACTGTAATGAGAGCGAACAGTTCAAATTGCTTATTTAATATCATGTTTTAACTTATACATGTACGAAATATGACGAAATGGGATAGGAAAAAACCGGGCAAGCAAGTGCGAGCTGGGCTCGCGCATCAAGGTAAGGGTTCCATTCCTTACCATCGTTCATCATACCCATATGTTCGTTACCGGTAGTGATACTTTCATTTGTATCAAATACTTAATTTTTAATTAATGAGACCACAGCTATCACTTATTATAAGTACAATGTTTATTGTCTACATAAATGTTTACACAAGAGCCTTGTTTATACGAACAGCAAATATAAATTTGTTTGTTAACGGTCTTTTTCAGGTCTCACACTTGATCAGGTCTTTTCATAAAAAACTGGCTAGCGCCCGACTTCTAGCGTTATGTGAATTTAATTTTTCGGATAAACAGGCTCAATTACTGTCCGAGAAAGGGACGCTAGCAAGTGGCATGCAAGGAATAGCGACCCTTCAGTTCCCATAACAAACGAAGCAAACGATGATTTTATTCCAATGAATGGTACACAACAAACTGCTTGTTCGTCTGCTACTGATGTAGAAGAGGAACTTAAAATCCATAAAAGTCCTGTAAAATGTATAATATATATTGTTGAGGAAAACATGTAAGATTTTTATAATTTCCTTTCATCTTTCCCTCAAAATGCCTTACAAAATATTTACCTAGTTTATAAGACCAACAAGTCGCTGTCAACCTATTTTTTCAACACATTCCATTGAGCAAATGGATGTCAGACGCTATCAGCGGTGATAAGAGATACTATATCAGTTGTTTGTGTAACAGCACACCTATGCTGTACCACCCGGCACCGACCGTGATAAGTGTACGTGGCACGTCAATATAGGATTATAATCTAAGATACTATATCTGGAAACAAAGATATATTATATATAATGCAATAATTTCGATGGTAACAATCTATGAAATGATAAACCAAACGGGGACCAACAGAATAGCATTAAAAAGTTGTGCAATAAAGTAACGATTATCATACTAATCTGCTTGTTGCCGATACAAGTAAAAGGGACCGCGCGATAGTCTTCGATAACGAGAACGGTTTGCGTAAACTCATTGTATTGGTACCGGGGGGTCTCACTCTGTCGGACAGCTCGGAGGTGTAAATCGCAGTAGGTTGCAGCTCGCTCGCTTGCTGGCCGATTCGCGTGTCATCATCATCAAGTAGCCTAGATGTTTGGTGTTGTTGGCTGACGCCGATAAATAACGGACAACCCTAGCGTACACGAAAGAGCACGTTTTATGCGACGGAGAGAGAAGGCATGATTAGGCATATTTCCGTACCTAAACACCGGTTTTGTTAGACAGTGGTTCTTCTGTACGTTATGCGTTAGTACTATTATATCGACGTGAATATCGGCGTAAAGTAATAGCTTGCTATTGCGTTTCGTACGGTGAGTGACGAGATCCGGAGGCCTATTCCCTCATCCCAATCCCATCCCCATTCCTCATCCTCCCCAGACTGGCAACGTATTGGCAACACCTCTGGTGTTGCAGATGTCCATAGGCGGCGGTGACCACTTTCCATCAGGTGAGCCGTCTGTCTGCCTGTTTGTCAGCCTAATCCTTTCTCAAAGGGCCGGCAACGCATCCGTGACTCCCCTGGTTTTGCGGGTGTCCATGGGCGGCGGTGATTGCTTACCATCAGGTAACCCGCCTGCTCGTTTGCCCCCTCTTAATATAAAATATATATATATCTATTGTATGCTAATTACACAGTGGCATGAAAGTTACCGGTATGAAAACTATTTTGAAGCAGATATCAAATACCTTGTGTTATTGATTAAGAGACAGACGAACCTATTCAATGTTCTAACTAACCCATGAGGCTAATGGTAGGAAGAGAATGTAACGCGTCCCTTATAGATTGACGACTAGACAGAGTATTTAGAGAGTGGTGTCTTCTTTTACAGAGACGTTTCATATAACAGACACAAAACGACTATTGATTTGATATTACATCAACTGACGTAAACAGCGCTCGAGTTGTTCAAAACCCTTATCTAAATATATATTTAGACATGATTTCAGTTTGATCAGTTCAAAGATAACGGCCAGTGGTATCGTTATCATTGCTTGGTGATTGATTTGCCGCTGCCGTGGAAAACATTTATTCAGATATGATCGATCGTACGATGTCACTATCATTTTCACGCGGATGAAACCACCAATCAAATACTGCATTCTGTGTGTAATATCCACATTTTTTCCTTCCTGTCCTATCAGTACTTCATGCTATCTTTTACCCGCAACTTCGTCTATCATCTTTAAAATATAACGTATTTTCATGCTACTGAATTTTTACCATTTATGAATATATTCCTCAAATTACGGCCTCTCATCGGGCACGCATAAATTTGCCGTTAATACATTTTCCAGGCCCTACTTCATGCCTTTAGGGGTTGGTTGTCTTAAAATAAAACGGATAAGTGCGAGTTAAACTCGCGTGGAGAGGGTTCCGTTCCGTACATGATTATCTGAATCTGAGTTTACTAGGTTACTTTAAATACCATAGACTTCTTATAGGTTCTCCTGAAAACTATAGGTTTAAGAACTATTTTCTGTAATTATTTCAAAATTTTAGCCCCGGTAGTTTTGGAAATAAGGGGGGGGGGGGGGGGGGGGGGAATGGTCAATTTTCGCCTTTTTTCCTAAATAACTTCCAAACTCTTTTACTTAAAATTCAAAATAGAATATATTTAAAATCCTTACTATAAGCCCTTTCATTTGATATGTCCCACGATATGGGTCGCATAACTTTTTTTGACCCAAAAGTGGCTCCCTTGTTTAAAATGTATATATTTACGTCACGTGTCCGTGTTGCGGTTACTAACTTACATATGTATACCAAATTTCAACTCAATCGATCCAGTAGTTTCGGAGAAAATTGGCTGTCACAGACGGACAGACAGACACACGAGTGATCCTATAAGGGTTTCGTTTTTTCCTTTTGAGGTACGGAACCCTAAAAAGTAGCCTGTCTTTCCATAGGGCTCAAACTATATCGCCGTACCAAATTTTATCCAAATCAGTTCAGCGGTTTAGCCGTGAATCGCGCGGATACACAAAAGACATCAATGGGCTCTCATCGGGCCGCACAAACTCCCGTAAACAAACTGTCCCGCATTTGTTTACCATTTAAGGGCTTGGTTTTCTTTTTTTTTTAAAGTAGCCTATATCCTTCCCCAGTGCTTAAAATATCTCCATACCCAATTCCAACAAAATCGGTTCAGTGGTTTAGCCGTGAAGACGTATCAGACATAAAGTAACTCTTACTTTCGCATTTAAGTATAATATAAATATGGATGCAGTTATTACTACGTTCAGAACGGCCACAATTCACTTAAAACTGGCTCAATATTTCTCTTGATAATTCGCGCACGTACAACTATGGTTACTTCGCGGCACGTAAGTTAAAATAACCTTTAATGCGCAGAACACATTTTCGGGTCTCAATCGAAGTGCGGGATGGGGTGCGACGCGAGAGGCCGCGCGTAACCTTAATTTTGCCTGCGCGTACGACCTCCATTTTGGGTCAACGTATGTGCCGGGATTATACAGGCTCAGCTTAGTTTGGGATCCACCGGACCGGATACCGATCAATGTAAACGTGTCTGTCTCAATAAATATTTTTCATTTAACGATTTTCCTACTTAGTTACTGCTTCGTACTTTTCCTCGTTTAAGTACTCTATTCAAATGACAAATGACAGCCACAAATAGGGAAGATGCATCATTTTTTTTTCATCTTGTTTGGAAAGTGCTGAGTAATAGAAACCGATATGGGTACGCGAAACATTATTATGTTGTTTATTTTATTTATGAGTTATGAGGCTTTGAAAATTCATTGATCATACCATTCGAAAAACACTCCATACAAAATGGACAACAGCTATGACGTCACAGCTGACGTTAGACTGTACAGAATGCATAGCGTTTAAACGAAATCTGCAATTATTTCCGCAAATACTGTTTTTAAATCAACATCGTAGAACAAAAACATGACATAAATTTGAGGATGTCCAAAAAAACTAAAATGAGAACTAAAAAACAATATAGATTTTTCCCTAATTTTGACCTTTAATCAAATAAAAATGAATAGTCGATCTGCTTTTTTCTGTAATATGCTTTTGTTTACATTTACTTTCATAATATATCATTTAAACCTCATTTTGATTTTCATGCAACTTCCCCTTTAATAATAAATACAAACCCGATCGTTGAATTGATACCGTTAGTTTTATTTGTGTTGCGCTACATGGACGACATTATATGAATTATCATTTTTATTACCGTCCTTGCTTTCCGAATTGTCAAGCTATTTCAAACTGGCATGTAAGCCGATAACACTATCGACATTTGCGTCAGTCGGATCACATGAATATAATCTAGATCTCATTATCGGGGTTGATGTCACAGACCTTAATATAGATCGTGCTTATCTTTATCGAGCCGGAATTGGGCATGGATGGATTATTTGTATAATTTATAAAGTGTAAACTAAAAATCATCTAGAGAATATTTTTGTTGTTTTCGGCATGGGGATTTTTAGACAGGATTATTTTTTTCTGATTAGATTTGTAGTAATATTGAAGTAAGACTCATAACTATAGCCTTCGCCCGCGGTATTTTCCATACAAACTTTATCACCCCTATTCAACCCTTTAGGAATGGAATTTCAAAAAATCCCTCCTTAGTGCACCTCTAGGGTACTCGAGGAATGTCTCCTCCAAATTTCAAACCTCTAGGAGCACCCGTTTAGGCTGTGCGTTGACTATAAGTGAGTCACGGTACTGTTTTATATGTGTAGATTAGGTACTGATCTATTTATTAATTGACGATTATTCCATAGCACGAGACTGACGAGACTATCGCATATAATGGCAATCCAGACCTCCCCCTGAATTAGATTTGCGCAGTACCTACTAAAAATCAGTAACGTCAAAATATGGGTTTGGATCTGATCTTATTCGCATATCAACGAGTAAACATTTTCACAAGTCATGATTCTACTGTAAATATGTTTACGATAGAAATAAAGAGTTCAGCCACCACCACACGTGATGTCATAAATAAACTTATTTCTCATATTGTGAACCATTTTATAACTCATATTGGAAACCATCCCATCTCATCGGGTTCCAAGACACAGTTCTAGTTCTAGTTTGGGGTCCACCGAGTACCGATCCATGTATTTATTAATGTCTATATGTAAGTAAATAAATATTTTTCATTAATAGATTTCATTTTTATTTAAATAAACTGACAAATGATTACTGGCAAAACCTAGTAGCGGTGGTAGGTATGTCATATCATAATCGAATCGTGACCTAACCGGAAATTCCCACCCAAGTCAAAGGACGACTACAGAGTTGGACACAAAACGATTAGCTTTTGTGGTATGCTGCTTGCATCCTTCTCAATCTCTAAAAGCCATCCCTCTCTAACATAGGCCGCTAGTTACGACTCTCATGGACATTGTTCACAGGGCAACTATCTCTAATAGGTATCTAAATAAGCAATTATGTAACAAGCGTCACGGACGAGCAACCGCGACTCCGCGACACGTCCGAGAATCAAATTATTCAAATTCAAATGTCAAGGTGAAGGCGACGGGAAAGGAAACGCACGGTGACGTCACGCCCGCCATCTTGTGCTGGGCGCCGTGCACCCGCGCGTGACGTCACCGGCCTGCCGCGCGACCCACCACCTTATTGCGTCGGGATAAGAGACACATCGGCGCGGCCGTTTCGGACGGCACAATCGATGCGAATTTTCATTCATTGGCGCTGAATGCGTTACGAGATCTACTAGATACAGTCTGAGATTTATTGGCGCTTCTGTTATTCTTAGTAGAGCAAAAACAGATAATTATTAGAACATAAATATGTGAATAAAATAGAAGTCTTGTTTGTGTTTTTAGAATTTTATAGAGCCATGTTAGCAAGTTTGGTGTTTATTTATCTACTCAACCCAGTTTAAGGTATCATGTCTGCTTTACCACCATATACCTACCAGAGAGAACTTGTGAGGTAAGGCAACACATACTTACCTTTATACTAAGCGGCTTCCTTAGACTATGAGCATTTACCTATACAAGAACTCCAGTAGACCAAGAGTTTAGTATCAGTACCGTTTTGATATCATGTTTTTTTTATCTCATTTTCTTTCATTTCTTCATAATTTGATAAACCAATGTTACAATTTAAATTGGAACCCTGTTGGCTAACATTAAATAAATTTCAACATAACATTTTTATTCAAGAGTATAGCTTTTTCCCTTGCGATTGGATTTGAAATAAGTTTGCGCTTTTACTAATACAGCTAAGTTCTCAGATAAGAACAGATCGCATAACTTATGAAACATGTCTATTTGTGATTTTGTCCCAGTCTGTTCTGAGTCAGGTATTTTCAACGGCTTTTGGCATCCTAGGAAGTCAGATTTTAGTTTCCGTTTTCGCGGAGTTTTAGCAGAAATTGAGGCGGCGGTGCTTGTTACATTCTCCGACGTAAACCCCGCTATGTCATCTGTTTGGCTTGAAGTATTATTCAGTCTTACATTTTCCGACTTAAAACTCGTTATTAGATCTGTTTGGCTTGAAGTGTTGTTCACCGTTACATACGTTTGTGTCTGTTTATCTCCTGTAGTTTGGCGACGCAAATCCAAATTCAAACATGGCAAAGCGTTCTTCAGCAATTTGTTTCGAGTGGATTTCACGATATCTTGTGGCTTGAAATGAATCTCACATACTCGATTGATGACAGGTTTGTCAATCAAATCTTCGCGTAATATTAATTGTAGCCATTGTACGCGCCTGAAAAAAAAAGCTAATAAATGGTAAATTTAAAACTTTCGTGAGACATTATTAACATATGAAATAAACACGATTTATTGTCCGAAATAGTCCGACATGTTTCGGGCTGGTATGGAGTCCTTCTTCAGGGGTTGAGTGCGGTTACGGTCAAACCAACCCACCCAATCAAGTATACAGTATTCCATCTTCATACAAATGGCCAAAACGACGCGCTTCGAAATCTCGGTAAACTTCGGTACACAACAGTCGCGAGTGCGCCGCGGTTGGGTACAGACGTGGACAGTGCAAGACGCTACCGCGAATTTATTCACGTAAATTATGGCACGAGAGTTTTTGATATATTAAAAGCTTAATATATGAAATGCATTTTTTTACTCCACACTGACTTAGTCACTTTAGAAAGTAGAAATAAGAAACAAGTAGAATTTATTAAAATTATGACTAAAAGTATTTGCAATTATATTTCATGAAAAGATGCTAAGACAATTTCATAAAGCATTATCAAATACGTAACCCAAGAAAGACAGTCGGCGGGCAGCCCTACTGCGTGTTTACATTCCGAGCGTCCGTGTAGGTAATTATTTCGAGAACACTGCCGAGACAATAAACTGTTAGTTTGTTATACTGTTGCGCAGGGGTATCGCCCATACGAGCCCGTAACATGTCGGAGTATTTCTGATAATAAATCGTGAGTAAAGGCGTTTTTCTTTCAAGTGTTAGCTAATAAATGATTTATAAATAATAATAATTCCCGTTGATAGAGCTGAGTGAGAAACTAAATTAAGTCAAATTAATGTGGCAAGGAATTTATATTTCCAAAGCACTTTTTGACTTACATTATGAGTGATAACGACAGGTGAATATTCGCCCTAGGCTAGGCAAGTCCTTTGATGTGTGGTCAAAAACCGTCAAGCCGGCGGGCGGATCATGTTATTCGGCTATTTGCTGTATTCGTGCAAATCAGGGCTGCCAGATCGTCTATTTGGATCCAAATCGTGTAGGTATATTCGGACTGTTTATTGTTCATTAAGTATAAAAAAACACGGCATGTTTATTTCTGAAGAAACTGCTTGAAAAGGAACGTTGTGTGAACCAATGTGAATGATAAATATGATTGAGTGTGACCAGTACTAAAAAGGATTGACAGGTACCTGAGTGCCTAACACACTAGCTTTTAACGCGTACATAAAGCATCTGTTACCTTTTAACTAATTTGCGGGTGCGAAAGGGACAAATGCTTTATGTACATATAAAAAAAATGTGTGCTACGGGGGCTGGTTGATTGGATTGAATCGAAGAATCATAATGATTTAACGGGACGGCAACTAAATACAGGGAAATAAAAAAAACAGGTTTAAAACATAATTATATATAATGCAATCAATGCAATTTCGTATAATTGTCGACACTGGGCCGTATAAACGAGATCAATGTTCTGGCAGCCCTGGTGCGAATACGGCGTATTGTCTGCGTATGCTCGTCCTTACACCACTTAATATATTTTGTATGCATCACAAAAGTTAGATACTCACTTCTCAGGTTCCTTAGGTACCCTGAAAAACGATAGATCCGGATTTTTTGAAGTGTTTTTAAGGCACCCAAATACACTGCAATACACTCGTTTACGCGTTGACGATGACATTTTTGCAATTTTTAGCGTCACTACGCAGCCGAACGCGACAACGGCGTAGCCCCGACTGGCGCATTCCTAGGCATCCCCGGCGTTTGCGGGCGCGGGTACGTACGTACAAGACGAGCACATGTATGTGTGCGTGTATAAAGGCCTGGTTACACGAGCAAATATTTACGGCAATTTATAGCTGGCAACTGTAGCTAATTTACTCAAACTCTTCATCTTTTTGTTTCACGATTCTCGATTCACTCGTCAACCTTTTAAGTGTCATTGTCATATTTGTTTTTTCTCGCTCGCACCCTCGCTGCCCTCTTTTTTCTGTTTTTTGTTTTCCTTCTGTCTGCCGTGACTTCACCATATGGTGCAACGGAAGACCAGCGCTGGACAGCATTATGCTGAGTTGGGACTTTTTCGTAACCAGTTGGCACTATGCTCCACTTTTTCTACTTTATTGTTTTAGTCTATTGTGCTCTGTTGTGAATAAATGTTTTCTTTCTTTCTAACTTCGTACGTTAGAGGAAGACGCCTATAGTGGTCCAGCCACATATTGCCGTGAAACTTTAAGCCACGCGAATTCACGTGATGTATGAAGATGCTACTGTTGCGTTTAGTATGTTTTTTCCAATAACAAAGAGTTATCTACGATAATGATGAATCGCTGTGAGATATTAAGCTAAGAAATCGTGGAGGCCACTTTTGGTGGTTAATTACAAAATTAAAAAAAAAAGTTTAGCAAACTATAACGTGTCATGTCACATATCAAATGAAAGGATTTGCTGTGATGATTTCAAATATATTTTTTTATAATTTTATGATAAATGTTTTTGAAGTTATTTAGGAAAATAGGCGAAAATTGACCATTCCCCCTTATCTCCGAAACTACTGGGCCTACAATTTTGAAACAAATACAGAAAATAGTTCATTACCTATAGATTACAACAAAACCTATAAGAAGTCTATGGTATTTAAAGTAATATAGGAAATTTCATATAAGTAATCAAGTAATCATGGAACACTCTCCACGCGAGGGTAACTCTCACTTGTCTGTTTTTTTATTATGAATAGCATGTCCTTTTAGTAAATAATCATTAGCATGGATTGTAACACCTCTGCAGAGGTAGCATGTATGGAACTATTTTAGTAATTTGTATTTGTGCTTTAGTTTTAAGTTGTTGTTTACGAATTTACTTATGCTGTATTGTGCCATATTACGTGAATAAAGTTTTTATCTATCTATCTATTTTAATATGTACCACCTAATTCACGACATGTATGCAGTTATAAATAAATAAATAAATAGAGATAACGAATTCCACAGGGTAAAAGCTATTCAATGTAATAAATTAAAATAGATATCGATTAATATAATGATACTTATAAATAGAATAACAGAACACAGATGGTTTGTCAGCCAAGTAAATACGCTTCGAAATCGGAGCGGGTCAGTCAGTAGATGTATAGGATTCTCTAAAGTGCGCAGCTAATAAATGAAACTGTTAATTTAAACTGTAACAATAAAGTGATTCGGTCTAAATTTGAATGTGTGCCTCATCGCTGATCAACCGCTGCCGCTGCGCAAGTTAGAGAATCACATGGCTGGAAGATCCAACTAACGTGAGCTTACAGCGTGAACCATTTGATTTGGCCGAACTAAATGATCCCTCACGTCACGAAACGCTGCCAATTGTGTCAAATGTTAAGCCGTACCCTAGACCAGACCATTGTTTCTGGCTTAGAATACCTAATAACGCAATAGAAACCAAGTCCGCGCGCACAATTTGAAGCAACAAAATCGGTGCCATTTATGACTCCAAACGCCGGGACGCTCCGTAGTGTCAAATGTGCAAGCGCACCGAACGCATCTCGGTTTATTGCTTCACTTTTGTCAGGGCGGTTGTATGTAAACTATCCTTCTGTGGTTTGTAATTCTACGGTTTCTGGTTTAATAACTTAATCCTCATTAAGAATTCAAGAAAATTCACTTAAATGATCTGAAATTTCGTCTCTCATTTCGAACGACAATCATAAATTGTTCATCTACGTCCTTCCAATATATCCAAGGTTGAAGCCATGCACGAACATGCAGTTTATACGCACTGATGGGTCAACTTATACTCGCCGGTGAGTTTGGTGGTGAAGTTTTATTAAAAAGAATTACACCACTGGTCCTGCTAGACATGGACATGGAATAACAGAAACGTTATCATAAAGTAAAGGGCAGAACTCACTTAAGCGGGCTGTACTGTACGCCACACTTACTCTCTTACAGATAAGATAGTAAGATGTGAGAGAGTGTGAGTGTGGCGTAACTCACACTACAGGGGCATTGTACAAAAGTCATTTTGCAACATCAACATTACTATAATAAAATACTATTAGTAGATAACAAGCATGTAGGCGATGATTCAAGATTTAAAATGGAGTGTTAATATTATACAATAAACAGCAGAAATAAACCAGGTTAAGTTTTTGCTGACGCCGTTCTTATAATAACGCAATACAAACAAAGTCCGCGCGCACAACTTGAAACAACAAAATCAGAGCCGTTTATGGCTCCAAATTTATCCAAAGGCCGGGACGCTCCGTAGTGCCAAATCGCAAAGCGCACCGGTTTATTGCTTCACTTTTGTCAGGGTGGTTGTATGTAAACTATCCTTCTATCGTTTATAATTCTATGACGCCGTCATAAGAAATTGTTGCCCCCGGCTTTAGCATTAGGATCCTTTCTGTTTGATAAGTGTCCACGCGGACTCCTACACATGTCTGAATATAACAACGCTTCGTATCATCAAAATTGATTGAATTAAAGCGAGCGGTATATACCTAACTCACGCGCATTTGCTTTATCTCAAACTTGCATCATTTGCGCATCAGTTTATTTATATTCGAAAAGGAGACGTATTTATTATTACAATGTCGTCTCCCAACAAGATTGGCATTAATCACAATAATGAGTACAAAAAGGTCAACATCGTTCCGTCATGTAATTGTGTATTTACGCACTAAATACACGATTACACGCCTCATCAAGATAAAATATTGTATTACATAAACCGGATGAACGATGTTAATAGAGTAGAGTACATTTTTGAATTTCACTCAATTTCACTTAAGTAAATAATTAAAAAAACTCGAAAAATGCAACGTTGCCAGCTAATCTTTGTAATACGCTTCCTAACGTAGATAATATACCTACCCATAAAATAAACTAAACCTGAACCTGACTTGAGAGACTTCATAGTGTTCCCTATACTATATTTTATAGATTTTCATCTATTCAACAAACTATAATATTTTCTTTATTGCTTTATTACTTTTTAATATTTTCATTTCATTTTATTTAAGTTTTTATATGATTTCAATCCAAATTGTGATTTTAAAGTATGACTTTCCACAAGTTTCTTTCTTGCGGCGTTTCTTGGAAGTAATGATAATTACTGTCTGAAGCGCAGGTATGTTCAATTCAACCAATTTATCCATTTATTCATGTGACGATTAAACCACATGCCATGGGCAATTGATGGCCAATTTGCTTTCGTTTTTAAATTTGACGTAATATTTATTGATATAATCCATCCTCTACACATCTACAGATGCATCAGCAAACGTATCCGCGGATAAATTCGCGATCCATCCACACAATGGCAGACGTGTGGACAGACGCCTTGCGTTCGCGCTGTCATGTCACCCTTTGATCTGCGTCGCAAAAACCGACAACAAACGGATAAGCGGCAGATGCGGCCGACGACGTTAAGTACCTACCACGGACGAGCAAATACCCCTCTACACGTCAGCGGACACATCCGAAGATGCAATCTGTTGATGCATCTGTCGATGTGTAGAGGAGGCATAAGAGTTGCTTTCGTGGTTATTACCTACATGAAGCAGTAATCATTTCATGGATACAATTTCAATGGCGTCAAGGTATTTTTTTTTCAAGTGAGAAATAGAATAAATGTTAGGTTTGTTCGGAAGTGGGGTGGGACAAACGGTTTTATAAACGGCGTGGGAAGGTTCACACAGTGGCTGCTGTTACCGGTGGCTAGCACTCAGGAGTCTTTGTGTGACGAAACGTGTTGCTGGTACCAGAGCAGAGTGCCTAAACCTGTTCTTATTCAATCACCGTCTGTGAAATATTTAACTGAGGTCTCAAGTCAAGTCGTCATGAAAACTTGTTTTAAAATTTAAAATACAAGCGCTAAGGTCGGACGTTTGAATCAATTAAATTGGTCCAAAAAATTATGATGGTATTCTGCATATGGAAACATACTGGCGGTTTCTTGTAATGATAATAATTGATTTTTATATTATATCGGGTATATAGCTGAAATAAAAAGTCTTTGTTACTAAAGATATTCTGTTTGGGTATCTGAATAGTCAGTACCCAAAAGTTTTAACAAAGGTTTTAACTTACATACCTACCACAATCTCAAATGATAGATTGTGGCACGCGGTGAATATCAGAATCATAGTCTAGTCAATTAAGAAAAAGTCGTATTAAATGGACGTTTAAAACTTCATTACGGGAAAGGAGCTTTCCTTTTTTTTCAAGTTGTCCATTAAATATAGAATCAAAAATTCCCATAACGTTGACTTTTTGCATACCTACCGTTTTCTTTCAGTATTTGACAAACAAAGCATATTTTAAAAAATCCCACGAGTTATAATTTTTCTGATTAAGGTTTTTCATAATAAAATCTATATATATAAAACAGTACCGTGACTCACTTATAGACAACGCACAGCCTAAACAGGTGGTCCTAGAGGTTTCAAATTTTGGAGGAGACATTCCTCGAGTACCTTAGAGGTGCACTAAGGAGGGATTTTTCGAAATTCCATCCCTAAAGGGGTGAAAAGCGGTGATCAACTTTGTATGGAAAATACCACGAGCGAAGCTATGGCGGATCCACTAGTTTTAAATAAAGTTAGAAAAAAAGTATTGCGAAAATTGTGTGAATAATTTACCTGATGTGAGATTAATTGTAAAATTTTCCATATAACTTGAACCGACCGACACTGAACCAATGTGGGATTTTAATAGTCTGGGGTAGGACCATTAAAATTCCACATTGGTTCAGTGTTACAAAGGACATATTTCAAATTCAAACCACGATGTCTCCACGTTAGGTTTCGCAAAATAACCTAATTTAAACTCTGTGTTGGGTCTTTTAGAGTTGTGTTCAAGTTCACGTGATCTATCTTCATTGCGGCGGCGCGATAGTGGGCGACCTTCATCGGGCCAGTTTCGGACAAAGCATACATCTGTGTTTGGCGATGTAGAAAAAATGGAGGAGCGTGACCGCGCGGAACGTGACGTTATTGCACGATGTCGTTACGAATAGTTTTAATGTTCGGGCATGTTTACGGTTTTTAGCAGGCAGCCGGATTTGGTTTGCCATTATTGCGACCATTGTCCGAGCTTCGCCGATTTATTATTCGCTTATTCTATCATCGTTCGTCGGCGTGTCACTTCTGTAGCTGTGTGTTTT
This sequence comes from Tortricodes alternella, assembly GCA_947859335.1. Taxonomy (NCBI): domain Eukaryota; kingdom Metazoa; phylum Arthropoda; class Insecta; order Lepidoptera; family Tortricidae; genus Tortricodes; species Tortricodes alternella. The sequence goes on from OX401968.1 coordinate 8,656,859, forward strand.
AAATTGGAAAACGAAAGTAAAGTTTGTGTTTTAAGAGTGTGAACCTACGGCTTTTCATACAAAAGGCGATAACCATTTCCACCACTTAAAAGTTAACCGATGTTGACCATTTTTGATAGGTTGTCAGTCAGAACAAAATCTAGGTTCATACGCTTTGGATTTTTCAATATAATCAATAAATTCAGTTTTATTGTTATTCTCATACTAAACTAATTTCGGCGATTATTTGACTTTGTTGATTTTTAATCAAAATTCAAAAACCAAATAGACTATTATCAAAAATTGGTCATTATCGGTTCACATTGCTACGGTTGCCATTGGTTCAGTCCTCTTAACGCTAAATCAAAACAAACGTTTAGTGATGAAACTAACTGTAACCAGAGTCCTAATTGACCGAAACTGTATGGAGCAACGAAATTTAGGGGAGAAAAGAAAAATGCAATCTTTAAGTCCTTCTTGAGTACTCTAACTTTGTTTGCACTTTGCAATCTTAAAATTAAATTAAAAAAAGACAAAACCAACTTTATATGCGTGAGTAGTTTCGTGTTTCTCACGTACAAGTAGTTTTTCAACGGGCTAGCTGAACTTTCCAACAAATTCGCAGTAAAAATAAATTGAAAATAACTCATCTGGGCAGCCCGCGAATAGAGATGAAACACGAAAATAAACTGAAAGAGCCGAAGAAAAGGCTCGAGTTGTTAAACCATAGGGGCTTCCATTACCTGCAACAAAAGGGCTAGGTTAAACGAAAATTATAATTACAAAAAAAATTGCTCTTTAATTGTTGGAGCAATGAGATTTAGTAATATCTGGATTACTTATATAGAAGTTGGAAATAAACGCGAAACCGTAAAAGGAAATACTAACAAAATAACACGTAAAGTTAAATGAAACCCAAGGAAGACATTTTCAAGACTCTTTTTATTTCTCTTTCTATCATGTCTATTGTTTTACTTAAGCTATCTCGCTCGCACACTATTTGAATGTATAAAGGCGGGTCACACCCTTACATGCCCTTTAAATTTACAAATTTAACATTTTGGTTATGTTTATTTTCTAAATTTACAATTCTTTTTAGTGAATTTAAGTGATCATTAATTCAAAGCTACTTCTTTCTTACAATAAATGTTTATTTTTAACTACTATCGACTTTCATTCATTTCTCCTTTCATCCCTTACATCCCTTTCATACCTGTAAAAAAAATCTTATCTTAATACAGTTTTCGAAATAAACCTTTTAACTACTTATGCTACACAATAACTTAACATTTTCAAATAAGTTTTATATTCTGAGTTGTACTTGTTACTTTTAGCTACATCTATTGGTCTTGTATGTGTAAAATGTAAAGTTAATGTTTTTGATGGAAGTGAAAATGTCTTCCCTGGGGTTCATTGCACTTTACATTTGGCACATACTTATGAAATTTACATTACATTGCAATAGTTTTTTTAATTATTAACATAGTTTTTTATATAACACATGTTAATTTGCATTTGTTCTGAAACATGAATCTTTAATTTTTACAATTTATGATATATATTTTGTTAATTGTATTGAAGTTTACAGTTTACTTTTATCGCTTTTACAGTTATTAAATTGTTTTTAAATTTTCTTATGTTTTATATCTTAAATTTTTCTTATTATTAGTTTACATTTTACTATTTAATTTTTATTTTAAATTATACAATGGAACTTTCTTTTATCTAGTGGCATATTCTATGACTTTTTTGTTGCCGTTTTGTATTTGTAAAAGACATGCTCCCAGGCCTGAATAACTACTGTCTGTCTCAACAATTGTTTCGGCATCTTGTTGAAAGTTTGCTAAAACAGGAGATGTAGTAATTAGTTTTTTCAACTCTAAAAATGATTTTTGTTGAATCTCAGTAAGTACTAACATTTTCTTCTTATTTAATTTGTAGTTTTCCTCATTCGTTGACTGATTTTTCTTTAACATTTCTTGTAGTGGTTTAGCAACACTCGCATAGTTTTTTATATATTTTCTGAAGGTTCCTGCAAAACCTAAAAATGATTTTATTTCAGTTATTGTTTTTAATGTCTGATATTGTTCAACAGCTGCTATGCGTTTAGGGTCTACCTTTTCTTGATTAAACCCTACAATTTTTCCAAACAATGGCACTTCAGTTTCTATGAACAAACACTTTTCTTTATTTAGTTTCAAATTTTTCTCTCGTGTAACTTGAAAAACTTCTCTTAAAATTTTAATAAATTCCTCAAGTGAATTATTTCCTCCACAGATATCATCAAAATATGCCCTTACTCCTTGACTATAAAGTTGACCATAAGTTGATTTTATTACTTTTGACATAATTGCTGGACCTCCTACTAATCCAAACATAACTCTTGAAAACTCTATATGGTAATCCTGTGTAATAACTGCAGTTTTAAATATATCAGCTTCCCTGATACATATGTTGTGATATGCATGAAAAATATCCAATTTAAATTTGTATACATACTGTGATATAGTTGTAACAATGTCTTCCATCCTTTCAATTGGTTGTGAATCTAATATTGTCATAGGATTTATTGTTTTTGAATAATCTACTACTGGTCTATATGGTGTGGTTTCATGAAACGGTTGTTGTACCACAAACATTGGTGCTGCATATGGTGACGTTGATAATCTACATATTTTTTGTTCTAACCATTTTTCTATTGTTTCTTTCAAAAATATTCTTTCTGGTTCAGGTAACCTGTATGGTTTACAGCTGATTGGTTTGTCATTTTTTAAATTTATCTCTAATTCAAAATCTGGAAAACGTCCAATGTCATTTGAATCATTTTTAAAAATATCATTATATTCTTCGACAAGTTGCATTACTTTGCTTCTTGATTCTGGCAATATTATTGGGACTTTCTCTTCTAAATTTACACAACATGCTAATGATTTATTTTCATTGATTATTGATGGAAAATATTCAGTATGCGTTGGAGTCATTATGCAAACTTTGCCATCTGGGTCAAATATTATTCTGGCATAAACTGCTAGTTGCCAATCTTTACCAATTATCATTGGGACTGGTAAATTATCACATATTGCAATCTGAGGCATAACATAGTCAATTTTGCCTACCTGTATGCGTGCTGTCATCCATCCTATTGGTGTTATTAAATTTCCTGCTGCTTTGAAACTTCCTTTTTGCCATGGGTATACTTGAATATCATCTGGTAACTGATTTTTATCTATTATACTTATAACCGATCCTGAATCTGGAAGTGCTGCAAGTTGCAATGAATCATTAATTTTCACTGGTATTAAAGTTACATTTGGCTCATTGTCTTGTATACAACTCACCTGTTGTTTACCCTTACAACTTTGTATATTCTTACTTGATGTTGGCCTATTTTGTTCAGTTTTTTCAATGTTTGGTAGCTTACAATTGTACGAAACGTGTCCTTTCTGCTTGCACCTGTAACATGTTTGGTCTTGTTCCTTCCCTGTTTCTGGATTAAACTTAGGTATAAAATTGTTTGACTTCCTATCGTTGAAAGTGTGTGAAGAATGCATGTAAGACGTACTTGCTTTTTCTACACTATTATATCTTTCTCTGGGTGAAACTTTCCTTATGTTGTCCAATGCTGATGCATGATTGAGCAGGTCTTCAATTGTTTTGCAGCAATGTGTCGCTAATGGAATTGCCCAACGGTGATCTGTAATGCCTTCTAAAATTAAAGACACCCTATCTAAGTCTGTTATTTTTGTTGGAGACTTCTCAAACAATGCGTTCTTACTGTAAATATATTCAGTGATGGTCTCGGTTGCCCTTAAAAACCTTTTTCCTTGAAATGTGATGAATTCTGCAAATGACATTTTTATATTAAACCTATCTATTAGTTTATTTTTCCATTTGTCCCAATTTTCAATGTATTTCCCCACTGCTACATGCCAATCATTCGCAGGACCTCGTAGCCTCATAGATGCATTTACAAGCATTAAGTTCTTTGTCCAATTAGCCAAATTTCCAATACGTTCTACTTGACATAACCAATTATTTGCGTTATCCATCTTGTTACCAGCAAACAATGGTATAGCATTGCTAGTATCGCTTGTAGAAAAGACTTGAAATGTTGGTTGGGATACAATTTTTTCCTGTGTATTTGCTATTTGGGATAATATATTTAATAAGGTTACACTTTCTAAACTTTGTCCTTGTTGCATAGTAAAGTTTGACGTACCTGGTTGTTGGTCTTCGTGACGTGGCATACCTGTATTTTCGTTTTGTAGATGTGACAGTTTTTGTTTTAATTGTTGTAAATTTTTTTGCATTTCCCTAAGTTCTATATCCTTTGATTCCCTTCGGATTCTCTCTTCTTTAAGTACGTTCATTGCTTCTTGATCGTTTGACCTTGCAATGTTATCTATCACGAGTCTTCTAATTAGGTCAATTTTGTTGCCGGAAACGTGCATACATCTTATGCGCAACTCGTCCTTTAATTCCGTGACATTGTATTGTTCGAGTTCATTTTCGTCTGTGGACTCCATTTTGAAAAAATAATTAGCGTGTCTTCCTTGTAATTACTTTTTGCTAATTAACAAATGCTGAAAAATAATAATATAAACCGTTGTGCTTGACGTTTGGCAATTACGTTTGCCTTTTATTGCTTATACGTAGCAATAATAATTCACATGCGTTGCTTCTTTCGGTCATCACTTTGCATCTGAAAAGTTTCTCGCGAAAACTACTAGATTCTTACGTATTCACTTATCGCGGACTATTTACTTGTTATTGCGCTTATTATTTGTTAACTTTCACTCCTAAATCTATTTAATTTGATTTTTTTACCAGAGCGCCATGTAAAGTTAAATGAAACCCAAGGAAGACATTTTCAAGACTCTTTTTATTTCTCTTTCTATCATGTCTATTGTTTTACTTAAGCTATCTCGCTCGCACACTATTTGAATGTATAAAGGCGGGTCACACCCTTACAATTGAATGTGTAATCCAAGAACTTGCAGTGCCTCAGTTTCAATAAAATATATCGACTTCTACTGAGAAAACTGTCTGAAATTTATCGCAGCAAATACAAAAGAGAATTTTGAAGTATGAAGAGTTCAAGAAGAAGCACACGTGTAATGCGCTAATCGCATTAATCACAGAGTTTCGAAAAATCTGACAACTTTGCTTCAGTTGTAATATCATTCATACATATATCACGCCTGTTTCCCAAAGGGGTAGGCAGAGACCACGGTTTTCCACCTGCTACGATCCTAACACCTTTCGCTTCGTCTACTCTCATTAAGTTCTTCATGCACGCTCGCCGGTTTTGGGTACTCTTGACCTGGCCTTTCTTAAGAACCTCCTCGATCTGGTTTTTGTACGTTCGCCTAGGTCTTCCCCTTCCAACCCTACCATGCACACTCGCCTTATAAATCTGCTTCGTAAGTCTTCTTTCGTTCATCCTCTCTACATTTCCAAACCATCTAAGCATACTTTTCTCAATTCTCACGACATCTTCAACGTAATATCAACGTTTTAATAAAATAAAATATAAAGAGAAAAAAAACGTTTCGTATGCGAAAACTTATAATTAGCTTTTTGTGATCTATAGGTAATAAGAGTTTCTTACCTACCTATAACGGTAGATATAGCTGTAAGTTTTCAAAAAACTTAAAAACAAACATGCTTCGAAACAATGTTGAATTTGGGTGGTCTCAAAATCAAGAGCCCGCCTAAAATGTGAACAGTTAGGTAGTCTTGAACGGTACTTGGTTTGAGCCCGTTTCCGATAATGGTGATCTTAACAATAGCCGAGGTGTTAAAATGGTTTGCATAAGATAAAAGAGCGCTTAGCATCATTTTTTGGTGGCTAAAACACCATTTATAGTCAAAAAAGTGCAAGCGTTTGGAACGGTTCATACTTTGACATAAGCTTATACCTATTCAGTGTGTAATTAGGGGCCTTCAATAAATTGCATGACACGTTAAGGGGAAGGGTGGGGGTCAACAAAGTGCGGGGGCCCGAGCCATAAGCTTCGTGACGTCACATGTATAAAACTAAAGTATTAAAAGTCTAAACTTCAAATCTATCGAAAACCTTTAAATATTGCAAAATATTTAAAGGTTTTCGATACACACCACGAGAGGGGCAAACGAATGTGACCACCTATGACAAGTGAAGGCTTCGAAAATCATGAAATTCGTGTGACGTTTCACGTAGTTATGGATGGCCCCTTAGCTTCTTAACATACTAAAGTAAAGCAAGCAAGTCAGGTACCAGCAGCTCAATTACGTAGCACAATTGGTATCGGTTTGGCTCGAAAAGATAAACCAATTTAGTCTTCACTCGATATAAATATAGAAATATATCAAACCAAAGCACAATAATGTATATGGTACTCGAACGCTTAAATATCTTTTACCGACTATTGTAAATGAATTACCGGAGGATCTAAAAATAATGTACTCAACAAATCATGCAAAACTTTTAGATGTAAACTTAAAAAATATTATATAAAGAACCAATTGGGATGTATAGAATAAGAGATAAGTAAAAATAATTAAGATGGCTCTGCAGCGCAGATAAATCGTAAGGTTTTCGTGCTGTATCATATCTAAGAACATGTAATAAAATTTTGTTTAACTAAATAAAAATAATAATAAAAAAATGCTCCTATTGGTTTACTTTTCGCCAAAGCGATACCAATTGGTGTTACGTAATTGAACAGCAGGTCACCTGTCGCCAGTGACCTTTAAAAAAAGTAAAAAAGTCGGGACTATAAAATGTTTTGTCAAAGCTAAGAATTGATTGATATATTATAAGTAGTATAAAAGCTGGAATCCAAAGTTAGACAGTGAACAGGTAGAACGCGACGAGGCAGCATCACCACAATCGTTACATGAAAAACAAGTTAAGAATAAGTGATTCGGGAAAGCTTAAAATTCGTAAAATGACAATATCAGTGAGACCTCGTCCCGATAGAACCTGCTCCGTGCTCAGTTAGCAGTCTATTACAGGCAATTACAGCTTTTAAACGGCACCGGCGTCAGGTGTGACAGGTGCCCCGGTACACAGAACAGACCATACATCCAATAGACTCCGCATATCCGGGCGACCCCGCTTTAGAGGCAAAAAGCTATAAGTGGCGGGGCACAGCAGGAGTGAGAAGCGCATAACCTTGAACGCACCAATCAGAGCTATAAAAACCCCGCGCGCCCCGCAAGTTTGACAGCTTTATTCGCTAGTAAAAGTAAGTCTAGTGGTGTCCCGGTATCTGACATCCTAACTTTAGTATATTTACTAACACACTGAATATAAGCCTATGTCAAAGTAAGATCCTTCTAAAACGCACTTTTTTGCTTTGAGCTCTTGGGCTATTAAGTTTGGCAAAAAGTTGCGTTATCTACGTTTATGGCTACAAATAAGTTTGAATACGTTAACGGTGTTCGTTAACTATTATTTCGGGGCGAGGTGTAACTTTTTTTGATCTCTCGACGTCCCCTGTGAGAGCCGAGTCGGGTCGGGTGACATTTCTTGCAGATGTTCGTGAGTCGGTACCGTTACGAGAATTATTTACGTCTGCTATTTTAGAAATGAATTAGTAACAGCTAGGCTAGGTTTTTTTAGCGTTGCCTGAAATGTTTCAAGGCTATTTCCATTATCCCAATTCCGATAAACGTAGTGTAATATGAAATATGATTGTGTCACATCGGCATTATTGGTCATACAGCCCGAATGCTGATTTTTGAACAATTCGCAATAATAAAAAAACTATGTCTGTTATGCATAAGTCTTCTTTTATATTTTCTTGGAGAAAAATTGTACCTCTTTATTTTCATAAATATACGTTTCTCCTAGGGTAGTAGGCCAAAAATTGGCAAAGTGACGCCTAAAATATAGTCTCCGGTTCTTTTATTTGCAAGGAAACAGCTGTTGTAGCCAAAAAAGGTTCATTTTGAGGTTAGAAACTTGTTTACCAAATAAGACAAGTACTGATGAATCCACTGTAGGTCCCTTGCGTGTCTTAAGCCGCACTCAATTTGTAAGATCCGGGGAAAGAAGCAGAGAAGATACTGAACAATTACAAGTCTGAGGGTGACGGCATAGCGTGCGCCTGCGGCTCGCGTGCGGCACGTCACTGTCGCATTTCTACCCACAAAACGCTCTCATTATTCAACCATGATAGATAAGGCCTGCATGCATTAAACTTCGTTATGCAAAACTACGGTTATACACTTCCTCAGCGCTTAAATGATTTAAGATCCTATTTTAGCTTAAGTAAATTATTTTAGTACAAAAAAACTGGACAAGTGCGACTTAAACTCGCGTGGAGAGACCGTACATGATTACGTGAAATTCCCTACGTTATTTTGAATACCATTGACTTCTTATAGATTTTTCTGTAATCTATAGGTACAAAAAATTTTCTGTATTTTTTTCAAAATTTTATGCTCAATTGTTTAGGAGATATGGAGGAATGGTAAATTTTCGCCTATTTTCCTTAATAACTTAAAAAACTATTAATCTTAAAATAATAATAAAAAACAAATAAGATCTCACAACGAGCACTAGTTTAAAATTAATTTATTAAAGTTACACGTCTGTTTTGCGGTCACCGACTTACATATGTGTACCAAATTCCAACTCAATCGGTCCAGTAGTTTCGGAGCAAATTGGCTGTGACAGACGGACAGACAGACAGACAGACACACGAGTGATCCTATAAGGGTTCCATTTTTACCTTTTGAGGTACGGAAGCCTAAAAATAAATGGTTTACCATCTAACATCATCATTTCAGCCGAAAGACGTCCACCGCTGGACGTAGGCCTCCCTCAGTAATCACCACAACGACCGATCGTGTGCTGCTCGTATCCAGCGGAGTCCCGCAATTTTCACCAAATCTTCAGTCCACCTGTGGGTGCTTTATCCACACCGCGCCTTCCAGTATGCACAGTTTACGGTGTAAGCCCACGATAATGTTATGTTCCCAATGGACTCCGAAACGGCTGGAGCGATTCCGATGAAATTTTCAGGCAATCTTCAGATTAGCCCAGCAGATGACCCTGTGAAGTTCGGTAGCATATGCCTATAGATAACTAGTGCTACCTGTGCGAAGCCGGTGCGGGTCGCTAGTGTCCTATAAATTGCAAGTACATTTTTGTACGGATTTCCAAATCGAATATATGTCTACATAACATATATTAGATTTTAGAAGTGACACGATTCGTTTTTAATGTCAAAAACGCTTTCAGCTCTTGAGTGCCATACCCCCTTCATTTATATTCACCCCGTTTGAAAACACCGAGATGAGACGGTACTGTAGCTATTTTTATATGTATAATCGTGTTTGTCAGTTTATCGTTATAATCTTGAGATACGGTGTCTTCTAGTGAGTCATAAGTAATGAGACACACTTGACGTCAAATGAGCAAGGTCAGTTCAAGCAATTGTTTTAAAGGTTCAACTGTCTTAATATAGCACAACCAATTTAATAATCCAATCCATACGATCTGTATAAATGATTCGACCTCTGGAAGCGGAATATTTTTCTTGATCATTTGAAATTAGTTTAACGAACTAACAGGAAAATAACAGACAAGACACAAAGACTTATTCAGGAGTCTTAGGACCTCAACCTCAAAACCCAAACCAACACACATGCTGAACAGAACCGTCAACAATACTCACTATGACGAGTTATCACTAAGTTAACTCCAACATTAAAAGGCATTTTATTCAAGCACTTCATATAGTCCTGTTGAAATGTTATTCATACCTACTTATTATATGGCATAGAGATAAGAAGCCTGTGTAGCAGTGCGCCAGTATCGGATTCATGGCCGCGAGGACACAGACCACTACTTTGTTCTTGTGTTGTTGACTTTATTTTGTATAACCTTTGTGTATTCTGGGCTGTACTGTAGCGAATTAATGACTCAATGTTTGTCTTTCTTCCTTTCTTTCTTATGAAAGCTGACCGCGCGCCGGTGCCTTTTACAATCATAGGACGAATACCTCTGCTATTCTCAAAACCTCATATGACGCCTCCAATCCCTCTTTATCACTCAAATTACTTTAACAACGACTTTGTTACATTCATCCTCTTCACACTATATCCGAGGGGATGGCCCTGCCGTGCTGCGTGGCATTACTCGGCAGCACGCGGGCAAATTAGCCGATGGCGTGGCGGCGGTCACGCGACCATTAGAGAGCGTGGTGGACATGCACAGCATAACGGCTGAGATACTGCGATAATGGGGAGAAGATAGGAAACCATAGAGGCAGGAGAATAGTTTGCTCTTTCCCTGATCGCAGGCGCAGGCTAAACGTCAAAAAGGCCCTAAATCAACCCATCTAAATTCTGGCATCATCTTCACTTTTCAAATAAGATCAATAGTTCGGGGTGTGCAAAAAGAATTCTGACACTTATACTTATGGTAATTCATCTACCATAAGGCTTCCTTGCATAGTTATGCATATCCCGATATATTATCACAAGATACATTACATTATTTATTAACTATCCACATTTCGGAGACTTTACCAACGACGCACTAAATCAGTGCCTCTTATCATTATTAAACAATTACCATTCTCCATCGATGTGCTTATTTTCTGCTCCCCTTGCTTTCCTCATTGTGTCACTTCCTCCGTGATACTGGCGCCCAACGTGGGGAAAAGTGAAGTCTAACAAAACTAGTTCCGGACTACTTGTAGAGTCTCAATTTCTGCTGTTTGTAACTGTCATAAGAATCGGCAAAGAATCTCATTTCTTTCGAAACGATACCAAATACGAAACAGTGTACGAAACATATTAAAGTAAATTAAACAAATGCGTGGGGTGAGCGTTATTTTTACACGAAGGGAACCATTAAAAGTTCGAGAACATTAAAAGGATTCCAAAAGAACGTGTTTTTGCGTAATTTAAGAACAACCGGGCACGTGGTTTGCGAGTTCGAACCAACGTCGGTAACGTTACACTCTTGCATTAAGAATGTGCCAGCAATAACAACGGCACACCTAAATTTCTGCTTTGAAAGTATCGACAAGCACATAACAGTAGCATTTACAAGCCAAGCGTTGTGTTTATGCAACAAAATTTACTTAATTAAAACTATTCCTAACCAATCAAAATAAATGCTCTTTTCTAATGTTTTGTCGGCACGGAAAATATTGCAGACTTGCAAGATGAACTAGGTTTGAACCTTTCCGTGCGCTGTTGCCATCAGGGTGGAGGTTTCCTGGTAGCTTGCATGTTCGTGGGCGTACCCCGGGGAGAGACGTGGCTACGTGTGTATTTTATGTTCCCTGTTCCTTTCTACTACTTAAAGCTTGTGAAACACTCGGTCACTTAGGTTTACATAAGTAATCCTGTTGCGTGCACGTGCAATGCATGTGCCGTAAGAATCTTATTTGATATACATTAATTTTTTCTCATCATAACGGCATGCGTCAGCTTCGTCATGCGTGAATTTCATAATACATTTATACACAACCTCGCGTATATTTTTCCTTCTCGAACCGAACTCTCCAGAAAAGTCTTCAAAGTTCTGTGACCTTTGGATGGAAGACGTAAAAAGCTCTCATCCCGTGTATCGCGGCGCGTGACTCTTGGGCCACGATTCTTGGGTACACGTGAGCCCTTTTAAGGCCTTATCTGGCCCATCGACCTTCGCCGGCGCGCCCTTTGGGTGACACAGCACACTTCCCCTTGACTGATGACATTCGCAGGTCTAAAGTGGATTTTTAAAAGCAACGAACTATAAGTCAAACTTTAAAAGTCATGGATAATTCAAACGCGATAAGTAAAAACCGTGTAACGAAGGGCAAAGTAAGCAATCATAGAAAGGTAGGACTAAATTATCCACATTGCCAGCAGAAACCTAATACCTTATTATATTCCGAGGCGATTTAATCTGACATTTCGTGTCTCACCGATGGCGTGATGGAAGCACTTAGACGGCGCAACTTTTAGAGCCCCGATCGATCTCGTGTAACTCGCTAGACGATTGGGGTTACACTTTAAAAATTAATTCATTAGTGCTATTGTCGGAAACAAGGCCAGGCCTTATGCTATGCAGCGCCACGGGGGACGGTCGGTGGCATTACTTTTAACGAAGAATATAATAGACACGAATACAAAAGCTTTTAAATGGTCTCGCTAAAGCCTGTATATACTTTCCGAATCAGACAAAGAGGCATTATGACTGCCTAGGTATAGAGTCTGGAATGTAATGACAAAGAGACTTGTTTAAAAGTACCTATTAATGTTTTTTAGCGTTTATGTTACGATCAAAGAGCGTCACGTAATTATAAATCGCTTAAAATAGTATTAATTCCTGACTAGAGCATGTTAATGGCCGTGGCTGAGTTAATTATATTTGTGGAATTTAAGTAGCTAGGTATATTGTTTTCCTAAGCGCTCGATTAAGTGGGTGACGGAACGGTACCTACATGACAGGCTGTTTACGCTGCTATCATCCTGCCACAATTAGTCAGGCTCGTCATACCTACTGTGACATGACATCACATGACGCACTATACTTAACCGAGTTACCGTATTATTTGGCCGTTCTAGGGTTGCTTCTGACATCACATCACAATGCCCTTGTCAAAGACTTATCTAGTCTGGTACGGTTACGAAACGTTAACAAAGTTTATCACCATAAACGATGACAATTCGACACGACATAGATAAGGCACGCGTCCGTGATTGAAATTACGTTCAGAACCTTTATTCGTCATCAACGATTCTTATCTCCAGACAAAAGGGAGCATTTGCTTTCCTAGTTTCCATATTGATTTCAGCAAACCTTTAAGAAAACAATGTACTGTGTAGTGATGTTTACCGTGTTTGCTAATCTTCACAACTTCAAAATATCCCTGTTTGATAGAACTTTAGCTAATTGAAATTACGTCTGCACTGAAAAAATGGAAGGGCTAGAAATAAATAAATTATAGCTAATATCAACAAAGCGACTTATTTCGGACAGAGCTTGCAAAGTTGTTTGCTAAAATCAAACAAGTCAAAGCAATTACATGTCTATAATTTACAAAGCTGTTATTTATTTTCAAATAAGTCTCGGTTGTATGTAGCCGTAAAATGTTAGCCAAGCCAAATTGGTACTTTGCTGGCACTTCGTTTTTTCCGTGTGAAAATTATCGGGATAGGGTGATATTTCTTTAAAAGCGAATACAAAATGATAGGACATTTTCTACGAAAGGGGCCTGTGTCTAGCAGCTAGCAATAGACTTGCACGGGCCGATGAAGTGAAAGTCAAACAGTGTCAGCCATATTCCGTATTCTCTTAATAAACAAAACGCGAAAGGCTTTGGCACAGCAGCCAACCCTGTACGCCGGCTGATAACTCGGGCGCGATAGACGTGACCTGGGGTCGGCTGGAATATTCCGCTGTCAACAGTTACGACACCAGGTGACGATTGCTCTGTATTATGCAGAAAGAAGCCTTTAGTAAACTAGTTAGTATGCTTTATTTATGAATATAGAAACATTATTTTAGATCAGACTTCGTCTTTGGTTCTTTCACGTCACACAGTCTTGACAGTGGCATCTCCAGTTGTTGTTCCGGCGATTCCATTGCCACCTGAGACAACAGCATATAATGACGAATACAGTCGTAGTTAGGAAAGGTTCTACCATGTCCTACTGCAGCTACTTAAGAGACGTTTTCAAATGCTAAAAATAACTCTTCCCGCGGATCCATTTCCTCGGCTTTCAGTTAATTCATTAGGTTCGGATTCAAGACCGATTTCTCTCACCTTTGGTGATTTTGACTTTCCTCCGTATCATTCGCATTGCCATTGACGTCATCGCTCCGGAAGTCACGGCAATAAGCATGCAGTAAAATAAAGCAATTTGTTTATGGATTGTTTATGAGACGGTTGATACTGCACAGGTGGTAGCGTAAAATATAATAATTTATACACTGTTTTTTAACTTCTGCAATTTTCACACAAGTTGCTGACTCTGCAGTCTGCTTGTGACATGGGCGTTGCAATATGGCCGAAACGCTGACGTAAGTAAAACATACTTTTACGCGATGCCGTTGTAGAATATTTCGTTTGCAAGTATCGTTTGGTTTTTCAGTGTTATGGAGTTCTTAAAGAGGCTCGTAACCAGGCAACTTTTTCGGCAATTCGTTGCTGCAATTCAGGCTATCCCCAAAAAGATTACATGTAACATCACTATTCGGGGCAAAAAGTTTGAATGTAAACTTTTGAGGATAGCCCGAATTGAAGCAATAAATTGCCGAAAAAGTAGCCCGTTTGCGAGGCCCTTTAAGGTCGACTTTCGAAGGCTGCTTCAGTGAGGCCGCGATAGAGCGGAAGATTAATGTACTATACGCAAATTTCCATACATTTGGTTAGTACAATAGTCTGCGGCTGTGTCGTGGCTCGCGGCACCACTAACGCAGCGTCACTGACGCTTGTACATAGTAGGTTGATGTTTTAATGACGATTATCATTATTTGTCTAAAAATGATAAGACAGATGTATCTAAATAAACAAATCGTGGTGTAAAGAGGTCAATATCTCTTCGATACTAAATATTAATAAAACATTCGAGTCGTCATAGCTGGTTAATGAAGTTACGTCATATGAAAGATTAGAGAAACTGCTTTATTAATTGGGTGACTAATTGATTTAAAATAGGATGATGACGATATTAGTTAACATATTTGGATAAAGATGGTTATTTATCATCAAGATTTCTAATCGAATGCGAGGCAGGAAAATATTTTTAAATTGTAATATTACAGTTAGGGTTAAGAAAGTTGTCAACAATCATTTAACGTCATTGTGACGTCAGCGGGGACAGTGGGCGGGTACGCGATTAAAAAAATAATGACATTGATTAAAGGTTGATTCTTTCAGTATTGTAATTGGTAACTGTAAACGTAGTATTCTACATTATGCTAAAGTAACCCTCGCTTTACAGTTTCGTCGCAGTCTGGCAGTAATGATATGCAGTATCAGGGCTCTTTAACGATTTTCCTGTCTTGGCACTTTGCCAGTGCCACCCTACATTTTCGCTACACCTCTATATAACTTATGCGCCTCAGTTATGAGTATAGCCAATCGAGTTAAGACACTAATTAGGTTTTCATCGATCAACGTTTAGATGGCAGTGAATTTGCTACACGACCTAAACAAACAATATACATAAATACACGAACGAAATAGATGCGTCAATATCAACTTGTTATATCACTGTTTATCGCTAATTACTCACTATTTGAACTGACAATAAAATATGAAAATAACTGTTATATCGTCGACATAAAAATTAATATAGTCCGTCGTCCCAGAGTTAAAAACTGCAGTATATGAATTCGAATACAGACCTATACATATAGGGGTGTGGCACTAAACCCACAGTGCTCGAATATCTATTTCTTAAGTGCGGGCTAGGACGCTATTGGAAGATAGGGGGGTCTGAAGTACAAAAAAAACCAGACAAGCGCGAGTTAACGCGCGTGGAGAGTGTTCCGTGATTATATGAAATTTCCTATGTTAGTTTAAATACCATAGACTTCTTATAGGTTTTCCTGTAATCTGTAGGTGAAGAAATATTTTATGCACCTACTTATTTGTCAAAAAATAGTTTTGTTAAGTGTGAAATTGCGATAAGCTGTTTTGACTAATGTTATTTTGCCAATTGATTAGGTATTTGAGTAAAATAGTTTGGGATGTGATACTTTGGGAAAAGTTTTTTGCCCATACATTAGTAATCCAAGCGAATCATTGCTTGACGATCGAAATCATTAACCACACAACTGTTGTTCTATCCAGCGGAACCGTTACAAAGACTCCAGACCACCTACGTACACATGCACTCGTATGAATCACTATTCAGAAATACTCGCAGTGCAATGTGTGGGCGCCTGGTCGTGGCCGTCGCACTGCCAATATAACCGCACAATCAAACAATAATTTATGAAGCTCGTTGAATCACCGTGTAAAAATAATAAGAAAACATGCTAGAATGCGTTACACCACGGACAGCTATAGCTTTGACATGGAGAGGGTCTATAATAAAAAAGACAGCTCTAAACGCCAATAAAATCAATTAATCGTCAACTTTTGCGGCCCGGCACAAAAGATGAATTTGAATGGGCGGAGGCCGGACCCCGCAAATCCCCCCCCCCCCCATATGAGGTAGTAGGAAATATACCATTTACAATATATATTTCAATGTATTTTTATATATATAAAAGAAGCCGACTTATCAACGCATATCCAAAACTACTTGAGCTAGAAGTTTGATTTTTTGCACAGGCGTTCCTTAGCTAATACTTAATCCCCGGCACACAAGTTGACCCAAAATGGCGGTCGTCCGTGCAAGTAAAACTATGGCTACGCGTGGCCTCTCGCGTCGCGCCTCATCTCGCACTTCGATTGAGAACCGAAAATGTGTTCTGCGCATTCAAGGTCATATTCCAACTTACGTGCCGCGAAGTAACCATAGTTGTACGTGCGCGAAGGTGCGCGGACGACCGCCATTTTGGGTCAACGTATGTGCCGAGGATTATACGCGCCCGCTAAGAAAGACTTTCCCGAAATTCCCACAGGAGCAAAAGCGATTCAGACGTAGGAAGGTGTAAAAAGATTCCAAGCGACACCTAAAAATAACTAAAGCTATTAAATGTGAATAAAGGTTAAAAAACAGAAAAAATACCTCTAGATTTGAATCAACTATTAACAAACGTAATGATAGTAATTTGCCAAACACCTGCGGATTCAATTCTGATAACAATGAGTCACGCGGTGGATAAACATTTGAACTCAAATTGCGCGGAGCCGAAGCCAAGGTGGACGGTATACACAACGCAAGTACACAAGCAGTTCAAGCAGAAATTGGCGGGGCTTCGATGAAACCTGTTTGTGTAAACGCTCGTTTTTCTCCGCTTGCAATCGACTCTTGGCCTTACACTAGATTAGATAGATGTAAAGCAAAACAGGTTTGAACTCATAAAGTTGTTAAGAAATCTAAGTCACAAGTTAGCAGCCATAAATACATCAAATGAAGTAAAATGCAAAACATAACAATAACAATCAGTACAATTTATTATTGGTACATAATATATGTAAATGAAATATGATCTTGGAAAATACAATTATTGAAATTTAAAATGAATAACGAATTGAGACGATGTGTTTAGAAGTATTTATAGCGAGCAGATTTTACGTGTACGTACGAATAGATAGAAAATAATCTTAATATTTCTCTACGAAAATATCAAGGAAATTCAATTTACCGTATGTCATCTCATTCGATTTTGAGCTATCTGCCACGATTTGTCGGTGGCACGGGGCCAATGGGATAACTGATGGTTTCTCCAGTTGGCCAGCAGCTTAGGAAGTATGGAACCATTGAGCAGCGGTTACGCACGCCACACGTACGTCACTTGGCAAATATCTGGCTCTTATTTATTTTTGTTACTACGTGTTTATTATAACACTGTGCGGAGTATTGAGAATGAGACTGTCTTTTCCTACGCCACTGTGATTTGAGTTCATAGAGTCTTAATCTTGTACGTACAATCTGTGTGTCAATTCAGAATGTTACAAATTCAGATGTATGTTAATTTAGTTTATCTACACCCATATCATAAAACCTCCATTGGTTAATCAAAAACCTTAGGAAATGACCACCATTTTGACAACCAATTAGGAAAAACCAGTGCTGCGATAAAGAAATAACATGACTTCTTTATCGTTTTTAGTAAAGAAAAGAGATTAAATTTGGAACAGCTGTCAAAACTCAAGTGGTCTCTATTCTAGTATCCATAGATATTAAAACAGTTATTGATACGAAACGTCAATTCAGTATGTTTTTTTAATATAAACTGCACAATATTTGATCTCGAGTGACGTGAGAATAGAGACTTCATCCGTTTGTCTATGATTTAAAAAAAAAATGGTCTTGACGGAGGATCGCCATGTTGGCGTTTTGCTGAACGAAAGTAGAATTGTTTTTGAATTGAATAGAAAAAGTTGTTTGTAATTTACATTTTAGTTGAAAATATGAATAGTAAGTTGTCTTCTCGGAGTGTGTGTGATGTGAAAATGCGCCGGATATCGGAAATATGCAGCCACGATTGCAACAAATGACTTGTTGCCAGAAAATATTGTTTCTGAACCCATCATGGAGGATTTATAATATGTGTGTAGATAAAGTTATGTATGCAACTCTGCATAATTTGGCCTTAAAACACACGTGCGATCTTATTATGAAACTCGCTTATCGGCTCGTTTCATGAAAACCGCACTAGTGTTTTAAGGCCTATCATTATGCAACCGTTGCATAAACTACTATTTCATTCTCAAGACATGCAAGCCGCATCGTCCAGATGGTGGCGATTCTGATCTCTGCAGGGTTGCCTACTCGTCAAAGAGGTATATACCCCTAACACCAAGTCGAAAAACCCTAAATCACTAAACACCGTTTTTTTATGAGCTCCCTTTACCACAGACAGATAACCCATACCATACCAAACTCCTGTCAATGTGATCAGTTTGTAACAGGCCAAGCACGGACGACAAATATTCTGAAAATAGAACGGTTCTTTTCGCGATCGCACGAAAGTTGCAATGAAAGCTGTCATCTTTCAAGCTTATAGGTAAACAATTTTGCGATCATTTTAAGTTCGTTTTTTATACCCCCAAAAATGTATCCCATTCCACTTATTTTGCCACTAAATTAAGGGGTAACCCACCGAGGTCGGCAACCCTGGATCTCTGTGTCGATATATTTCAAATCATGTTTCTGGCATACTGCTTTAACAATTTGACATGTATCACGCCCGATATTAACCGGAGAGCAGCCGTGTGATTGTCTAACGTGCGCAGCGGCTGATCAGCGATGAGGGATACATCGAAATTGAGACCGAATTACTTTGTCCTTAGAGTCTAAATTAACAGTTTCGTTTATCTGCTGATCTGCTGCTGCGCACGTAAGAGAATCACTCCACAGGTCAATTGGATTTTGAATGGTTTTTCTTTTAACATGCTGTTAACATATTATTCGTGTGAATTCTATAAAATGTTCACTCATTGTGTTTACCATGGAGATTTGTCCAAAGAGTTTCATTGTTCATATCTATCGATACACAGTTACCTAACTTCTGTTTATCAGCTCAAATTGCTTCTTACCGCTAATGTTTCGAACGGTCTTCTTGCGTATGTCTGTATTTCCGAAGAAATAATTCTTTGTTACTGTCTTCAAGTTGAGCGAATAGACATTTTACTAAAGCGTGTTTCACGACCATATCCCCAAGTTTTCACCAAGTCTAGGTCCAGGGTGCGTTTTTCTGATTAGACACGCAATGTCAATGATATATTAGACAAGTGATAAAGATAATTAGATGCTAAAACGAAGTAAAAAATTGTAGACCAGTTTCAACATAAAACGCAGTTTCAAATAGTTCAACAAAACTCGAACAGTTTTGGAGCACGTATAGAATATTTTGCAAGACACGTCCTTGTGAGCGAAATGAAAGGCGAATTCCGTATCCCGCACCTTAGTGGACAAAACGTGTTCCGAGGGGCTAGCAAAAACTTAGGGACAAGTTCGATTTGGCCGCCATGCTCTGCGTATCAATGTGCGAAATCATATGTGGATTGGTCCACTTGTTTGTCACAGCAGCACAGCTGTATTATTTAGGGACGGAGATAGATAGCTCTACGTTGGAGTTCCAATTTGATAATCAACTCGTCTTGCCGGGACTTCCTTCGTTTCATTGTTTTAAGAATTACAGAAGGATATGTTAGGTATGTGAAGAACCCAATCCTCACTGGGCCCCTGTGGGGACTACTGCTCCCTATATATAATAGGCTGCTGATGAAGAATATGTACTGTGGACGCTCTGCCCTCAGTAATATCTGTACGGGGATCGCAGGGCTTATTCTGCTATTGTAAGCTAAATTAAGAACTCCTTCTTTCTTCTTGGTAAAACTATCTATTAAGCAAGAGCATACATATTGTCGGCTTGACTATATAGATTAAACTGTCTTTTGTTGCATGCTGACGTCGTTCCTTGAATTTTAATGTGTGTGAATTTTAAAATCAAAATTATAAGCAAATACGACATTTTAGACGATATCAGCACCCAACCAGTCACATTATTAACATGCCATGTAGCTACAGATGGTTGCTTAAGCAACCTATTTGTACTGCAGTACCTATGTTATACTGTAGGCTTATGTTATAACGAAGTCAACAGTACATTTGCAATTTTTTTTGACGGTATTAAATCACCGCCTTACCAAATTAGGATGACGTAATTTTGGCCTTTAGCTCCGATTAGACAGAGAGGGAAATAAGTGTGCTTCTATTTATAGAATTATTTAATACAGGACAAGTTTTTTGGTTAGCCGTCAGAAAGAAGGTCACGCGCGCAGACAGATATTTGGAATAAGGCGTTTTAAATACAGCTATTATGGCTGAGGATTTGGCAAAACGTAGATCCATTTTTTTTAATGATATGTATTATTAGCATCATAAATTTATATATGCTAATATGCCTAACTGGATTGACGACGCAGTGGTAGTGTAACTGCCTAGTGCGTAGAGGTAGTGGATTCGAAACCCGCTAGGTTAAAACTTTGTGTGATTAGTGATTACCATGAATGTTTGTACCCGAGTCATGGGGTATCTACTTAAATATGTATGTATTTATCTATATAAGTAGGTATTCGTATTGTCAAGGGTGGGCAAACATTTATCACGAGATGAAATCACATGTGATATTAATGTCCGAATCATACATATAATCCCCGGCACATAAGTTGAACTAATATGGCCAAAAGCGGCGTGTGCCGATACGCGGCGTGTGCCGGCAGCTGTAAGTTTGTAAGTTTATTTGTTTTTCATTTTAACGTAAACTGTCCCATTGCTCGTTTCGCATGTACCTTCACCAGTTGAACATATCGACTATGAAAGTATCAATTAGTGTAAATAACATTGGAATTAATGTCCTTTACATCAATTGATACTTCCATAGTCTATATGTTAAAGGTCGTCGCACACAAGTGAACCCAACCCCAACGTAGAATACTTATTGTTCTTGAAAATCCACTTTACACGACGCGATATAAAGGTCACATTTTACTTTACGAGTCGGGGTTGGGTTTATGTCGTGTGCGCCGACCACTGCGGTATGACTTTTTTACACTTTGGAGCTGTCATATTTTTGGTATTATTTTTCTGTTTTCTGTAATGTACAAAGTTCTGACGCCATAAGTCGTATTTTAGTCAAATCATTCGGTTATAGTGTCGCCAACGTCCATACCACGTTGAACACACCGGTTCTCGTCCGATCACCGAAGTTAAGCAACGTCGGGCGCGGTCAGTACTTGGATGGGTGACCGCCTGGGAACACCGCGTGCCGTTGGCTTTTTGTTGCTACTTCATAAAATCCTGCAGTTACTTACTGTTTATCTTTATGACTACCCTCAACACGATGCGATGGGCTATCGTCGGCCATCGCACGGGACTTATTAATAAGTAAGAATGAGATAAGGTTTTCTCACGATGTTGATCCTGCAATGGTTGATAGTGTCGATCGATTAGAACTTGCCCTTGACTGTAGCGCTGACGTCAAGCGATCTATTAGCGATGTATACCTGATTTCGTTACACAGCGGTGTTAATTAAATTAACGATTCAAGTTCGTTGTGCCCTTTCTACTAAAGCATTTTTTTGCATTCAGGGCCTCCATTTGGAACTGCTAATTAAGTTATTTACTATAAAACTCTGACTGTCTGCTACGTTTTCACGGTTAAACCCTTTGAACTTGAGAGCCAGTTGTTTTAAAAATTGATTCATCCTCATGGTATGCCAATAATATTGAAATCTCCATACAAATTATTGCTACGGAAATACGCCATATATTTTTAAGGTAATGATTTTTTTTTTAAAGTTTGGTATTTTTTTATAAATGTCCTAGTGTCACTTTAACTTGATGTCATTGCGGCGAGGGTCCGTTGGATCAAATTCAAGGTCATTCGGAACTGCGGTAGCTCTTTAAGTCATTAAAGAGTACCTACCTTGACTTAGCTTGAATAGCTTGACAGCTATGAAAAATCTGGATCCGTGGTCCGTGAGCCAGCAACAGATTTTCAAGACCAATTTCCTCCCGGGCGATAACTCATAAAATGCTTCAGAGAATTGTATTATGATAATCATGAAGCTTCGTGAACGTCAGCTACGGTTCCGTGGGTGGGTTGAGCAGAGAATTCTTGTCCTTCTGATTGAAAATTTATCAGATTTTAGCTAACCCAATATCTTGAAGGAAAAAAAAACCCAGTGGTGGATTGAACTTTTTTATTTTTATTCTTCAAGATATTGGGTTAGATAATCTGATAAATTTTCGATCGTGAGGGAATTATAAAAAAAACTACGTGCTTTTGAGGTTACCACTGCTCAACCCACCCATGGAACCGCAGCTGACTTTCACGAGGCTTCATGATACAACTTATTGAAGCATTTTACGAGTTAGAGTAGTAAGAGTACCCGGGAGAAAATGATTGACGAAATTTTGTACCTGGCTCGGGGACTCGAAGTAGCCAATACTTTCCTCTCTCAACTGTCGGCGCAGGAATCAGATCGATATAGAGATAAAATATTTGTCACATCTCATGCGATAAAATGACATAATACATTTAAAGGCCGTCAGGTAAATGAGTTGTAGTGCCGGGGTCTTTGTTCCCAATAAACCAAGGTCTCATACGGATATAAATACATGCCGCCATTATCAACGGATTTCGGAGGTGCCGAGTGACCGTTGCGAGCCTTGGCACTGAGCGGGGTCGTGACGTCAGCAAGCGCACGCGCTGGATATAAACACTGGAGGCTTAGCACACTATAGCAAATATGGCATAAAAAGCATAGGCAATGTGAACTAGAGAGAAGCTCTATGAATAAATTCGAAGACAATGCGAAAATCAACCTTTTTGGACCAAGGTCTATTATGGAATGATGTATGACTGAATGATCCATCGATCTAAGTTTGAATTTGAAAACGAAAAAGGAATTGAAAAAGAAAAAGAAGTTGTCAGCATTGAAGGAGTATTGTACGAGTCGGTGATAGCGCCTCGTTATATTCTGTTACTTTTTATTAACTAATTTACGGGTGCCAAAGGGACGAGTGTTCTATCATCATCATCATCATTGGCCTATATACGTCCCACCCACTGCTGGACACAGGCGTCCTCTCATATTAAGAGAGACTGGGCAGTCATTCCCACGCGCGGATCTACCGTTGTGGGCACGATGGGCATTTCACAACCCTAATAGACTTGTGACCGATGATGAGCGAGTTCATACTCCGACTTGTCCGATTTTCGGGTGGCTGTGACCACCTTTTTTGAGGGCTGGCTCCGCGCCTGCCCACGCGGGCCCAGTGCCGATTTGCGGATTGGGGATTTCACACATATCTTTGAAGTACGTAGCGCTACACGCAGCGTATAGTGCTTTTTGTAAGTAGGTACGTGATAAAAACTAGTGTGCTAGGGGCAAGGACTATATTTGCATTGCCTAAGACTAAGACCCTCGACGATGTCGTAGTTTACTACGATATGGTAGCCGGTTTGCCAACCCCTGGATAGCCCACCCGAGCTAAAGAAGAAACCGAATAATTTAAATAACACAAGGACGTAACTAATTATAAGTAGTTCCCAAAAACTAAAAATACACGCTTTTGTAAGTAACGCACAACAAAGTACCTACAAAAGACTCTCATCACCAAGGTAATGTATTGGACTCATCAAAACAAACCAAATGAGCTACTCAAGGTGTTTACTGTAGTCATTGAAGAGTTCCCACCTACCTCCATGGTCAGATCAGCTCGATGGTACCAAATTATTGTAATGTCATCCAAATTGCATACACTTGCGACATATGCATACAGTTTGGAATCCGTACGACAAAAGGCCGGGGCAAACCAAACGCGGTTGCGGCGCGTTTGCGGCGCGAACGCGGGTCCGCGCCGTTGTCGAACGGCGCGGGCGGATACACCATGGCACACCGCGGCGGCGCGGGACCGCCGCGGTCCCGCGGCTACTTTGGTGGTACCAAATTATTGTAATGTCATCCAAATTGCATACACTTGCGACATATGCATACAGTTTGGAATCCGTACGACAAAAGGCCGGGGCAAACCAAACGCGGTTGCGGCGCGTTTGCGGCGCTAACGCGGGTCCGCGCCGTTGTCGAACAGCGCGGGCGGATTTACTATGCCACACCAAAGTAGCCGCGGGACCGCGGCGGTCCCGCGCCGCCGCGGTGTGCCATGGTGTATCCGCCCGCGCCGTTCGACAACGGCGCGGACCCGCGTTCGCGCCGCAAACGCGCCGCAACCGCGTTTGGTGTGCCCGGGCCTTTAGAAGTAGGTTAAAATTGACATCTAGGATTTGATTACATTTGTTAGTTACAAGTGAAGCTAATAAAAGCGTGTTAAGAATCTTGGGTCGCTAGGGACATACCAATTATAATTCCTTATGACTAAGTGTCGTTTTAACTTAAATAAATTAAATAAATAAATCAGGGGACAATCTTTACACAAATCGATCTAGTCCCAAAGTAAGCTCTAAATGCTTGTGTTATGAGTACTAGACGACACTTGGGACACTGTTGTATTATACGGCATATCTAAGCAGGATTTTTGCGTTTCTTAGCAATGGAAAGCAGGAACTACCATTCCACATTGTTTATTTGTTCCTGTACAGTAAAAAGAGCGAAAGCAAGCCAGTTACAGTTTAACAACAATAGGTACCTATATTTATAAGCCCAATTGAAGTCAAACAATAAAAAACAGTATTTTACGGGCGAGGTCCCTTTTAGAAATTTAAAGTGAAAACAATGGTCGTAGACTGTATTCAAGGATAAGCGAAAGTTTATGACGCGTCATTTCAAAGGGAACTGTTACCGTACTGCATTTCTATAGTAAACTAGCGGACCCAGCAGACGTCGTCCTGCCCGGTGAGTCACCCTTATCATTTAGGGGTATGAAAAATAGATGTTGGCCGATTCTCAGACCTACTCAATATGCTCACAAAATTTCATGAGAATCGGTCAAGCCGTTTCGGAGGAGTACGGCAACGAACATTGTGACACGAGAATTTTATATATAAGAAGATATAAGTGTATACAGAATCGAAATGAAAAAAATATAATTACCAGGGACTGCATAGGGTGATGTGACTTTTAGATTACAAGTAAGCATTTTTACTGAACTGCTGACTCTATACATCTCCCTTATTTATAATTGGTACTCATAATTAATAAGGTTCGTCTGTTGCGTTTTAGTGTTTTTGTATCATTGAAATTAAAAATATACCTGTATATTAGGTTAGGTTAAGATTATTGCCTCATTGGTTAACTCTACACATAGAACATATCACACATAAAATCCGGGATAAAGAAGTAGCCTATGTCCTTATCCAGCCTATACGCTAACTCAATAAGGAAGTTTTCTGAAAAATTCTAAAAAGTCCGTCAGTTAGATTATCAAAAAATATGGAGCACGTAAGTATTTTTTTGCTTTATCAAATCAATCAAAATTGACAAAGATAACGCGCATCATAGTTCGGGTGTGGGGACTTATGACGTCATTAGTCCCCACTTATTGGTACAAAGTGTGCAAAGTCGTGACGTCACGCGAGACTTCAACGCACTATATCTTCGTCATTTTTTGTTTAATCGACAAAAGAAAAATATGTGTTCAAGATTTTTTTATAATGTAAATTAAGGACTAATTAGAATTTTTCAGAAACTTTCTTATTTCAAATTTATTCCAAATCCATCCAGCCTCTGAAGCGTGAAGGACTAACAAACATATTAACTCACACACACAAACTTTCGCATTTATAATACTAGTGTGATATAGAATGTGGGAATAGATAATATTTGAATATAAAGGCTGAATCAGAAAAGAAATTACTAAATGTTCACGAGTTGATATAAAGGCTAGTTACAAAGAATAAGTACTATAACATTTTTCTTGAAAGCTGACCCGAAAACCAGCATACCCTAATGGCGTCCAAATACAATAATTCACCCTCGTTCCTCATTTAGATTCCAAGCGGTCCCTACCACGTTTGTACTATAATTCATCTGTGCCGACAAAGTGACCGAACCGCGGTACCCAATAAAGGATAACGGTTAATGAAACGGTTACAAATTAACATTTTACGATTCCAACTTTCACTTTTAGTTTTGGGTTTTATTGTTCCCAGTATTTGGGGACAAAAAGTTTAGGCTTGGTCACTCAGACATGATACGGTTACCCGTTGTTAAAAACTTTTAAAAGAAAGTATTTAGGTATAATTGTTGTATTGTATTGTTGTCAAATAAAGGTTTTGATTCTGGGTGTAATGGCTTATATTCCTAAAATAGAGAGTAAACCAGACACAATAGCCCCTTTTTTGAGTGAACGTCTCGCACACAGGAAGACCGCTTGAAACCTTAGCGGTAAGAAGCAAGTAATTTCAGCTGATAAACAGAAGTCAGGTAACTGTGAATCAATAGATATTAACAATGATAATCTTTCGACAAATCTCCATAGTAAACACAATGAGTGAACAGTTTATAGAAGTCACACGAAGATTAATAGTCTTGGCCACGATGTCAACAGCACGTTAAAATAAAAACTATTTAAGACCCGTGGAGTGATTCTCTTACGTGCGCAGATCAGCGGATAAACGAAAATATTAATTTAGACTGTAAGAACAAAGTCATTCGGTCTCAATTTCAATGCGCACTTTAGAGAATCATATGGCAGTACGCTCAAAACTTTACGCTGACAGACGTAAAATTTGGGCGCCACTACTTATCATATTTATCGAAGCATTCCACACTATCCTCATCAATTGTCTTCAATTCAGCAGCTATCGCTGACTCAAAATGCATTGCATAGCGTCTCCGCATTGTGTTTTCAATTTCTGCCCGTTGCTTTGCACATTTCTTAACCGTTACTGGTGACTCATAGTTATCGTCCGTTATAAACTACTGCGTACTGAAAGCCCACAACGGAGAGCGATGTAGTAGGCCAGTAACATCTGCATTTAATTTAATAGTCACTGCTCTGTCAGCAAAGACTGCGAAGTACGAAGAACCAGAACTGCGGTCGATTACCGAGCAAGATAATAAGGTCACCGCGTTTCATTCTTACACCACAAAAGACCATTTGGAACGAGGGCATTTTGCTGCAGGCCAACGGCCACGGCCAACACGGAATACCGTAAACTTTAAGCAATGATTTTCGGCAAATGCAAGATTATTTAGAGAAACAATGGCACACTTTGACAATAGGTATTCGATTAAATTAATACCGAAAGTGCATCATTTTGACGTCACGTAACAATTCTCCTGAACGTATAAACCGTCAAAATAAGAAGACCATCAGGTGAACCAACAATTCAATTCCCTGATCGTATTCATACACAATACTTACACAGAAAAAGATAATTGGGCCATAGGCCCGTTTAGGTTCAGAACTGTCCCCTCTTGTTGCCGAAAGTTAAGGACCCTGAGGCCTGATTTTTTGCTTGGACTATATCCGCATTCTGTCTGATTCATCAGGCATAGTTTTAGCCTGTATGAACAAAACGTAAAATGAAGTTGTCGTTTTCGTTATCTTTTGGTCACAGGAGGGACCACTTTTTGTTTCTTGAAGTGTGTATAATCCATTTCTCAGATAAAACTTTTCGACTATGACTAGAATATCATGAGTTTGACGAGAAAACATATTATCACGAGTGTCAAGAGCGAATGTTACCTACTGTTTATAGGCAACTGGCGGCAGGGCACGCCGTAATAAACTTACGTAAACCGCACCTGAGCCAACATCCTTGTTTGTGCGAAACCGTGTCACGTGGTCGCCGCGCCCGCGCCACCGTTTGTGTTAACTCCTCACCTGACGTCACGATCAATTCGAAATCGTCAAATTTAAATGCTGACCACAGATTTACGTTTCATAGTATTGAGGTCATGTTTCAAAGGTATCTCTTAAAAGCAATCTTAGTCATCAGTGTGGTCAATAAATGTGTAAAGAATTAATAATAATAATAATAATAAAAATGTTTATTTCAGGCTGGTGCCCATAGAAATTGTTAGTACTTGACAGAGAATCTTAAGCTATGTTAGTAAATACAGTATAAATTAAATTAAATTACATTGATATCTATTACAAAATATTAACTAAATTTCGATTATATAAAACTAAATAAAGTCAAATTAAAATGAAAAACGATAAAATTACGCATTGAGATTAAATTATAAATATTAGAATGGAGTCAGATAAAGTACGATTAAGATATAACAATAAAATATTAAATATTCAGTCAAATTTTGTGCATATGCAAGAAATTCCAATGTATGAGCAGGGGGGCGTCGGGTTTGCACGCAAAGGCCTCCACGATGCCATTGGAGCAGCCCCGCACTCTCCGCATCAGGGATGCTGCTCTCTTACGCAAGATGGCTTGAAAGCCATCGGTGCGTTGCATTAATGTTTTGACACAACTGTATGAATCTGAAATTAATCTCAGATGTGACTTCATCTTACATGAAGAGAGAGGTGAGGTCCAGGTTGTGAATAACAAAAGTCCGGTCCTAGATATTGAAGAACAAAATTAAAGAACAGTAGTATGGTATGACTGGGCTGAATGATCAGCACACGCAGATCGACAGCCCGCCTGTCACCGGCCAGGCGTCTCCATCAACCATCATCAATGGTATGACTGAGTTTGTCATTCATAATAATTATGAAGATTACTATGAGAGTACTCTTATCCCAAACAAGAGCATACCTTCCGATTTCAGAACATGAGGCCGTAATAATATTTATTGGTGCCAAACAGCCGCTGACGCATACCTTAATCTATACTGTACACAAAAACATGCAAGTCACCCAAACAAGGCATCATTTGCTTGTCTACTTATTATATAATATAATATAAAAGCGCTTTGAGAGAACACGAAGCCGGACCACTCACGCGCAGCTCGTTGACACGATGACAGGTTGCAATAGTTGCAACACACCTTACACTGATGCAATTAAGGCTCATTTTAGCTCTTACGTGGGGTGATTACATCAGAGCACGCGTCACAGATAAAGAGATGCATGAAGATGCATTGCAAATTACTGACACGAAGAGACAAGGATGCTTGCGTCAGACAGTGAATAGTGGAAGGTCATGCAAATCGATTTAAGTTGTAGAGTAGATCACACTAATATTATAGAAACGAAAGATTGTGTGTGTGAGTGTGATAGTATGTGTTGTATTCCTTCACGCTTCAATGGCTGGACGGATTTGGATGGAATTTGGAATGGATATCTCTTAGTGGTCAATATTGTATACCTGATGTAAGACAAGAACAAAATAATATAGGAAATAGTTTTGATTTTGATGTCTTATTTACATGCTTTGTCAATATTTTATTCCGGTTTCAAAGAAAAGCTCCTGTAAGCACATTAATATATTAGAAAGTTTACCTTGACTTGACCTTTAACCGAGAGAACGTTTATGGAATAGTTCAATGTCTTGATGTTAATTATCGAGCGATTTTTAACCGTGCGGTTAAAAACTTTGAAACTATTGAGTAAACGTCGCAATTCAATAAATATATTCTTGAAAGGTCAATGTGGTTTTAAAAAAAATACTTCCTGCTCTTCTACATATTACACGAATGGCCACGAAAAGGAGTTTTTTTTGTTACATTGGAGATTAAGATGTTGAAGCCCGTTGAACTTGTGCCCATTGATTTTTTCTTAATCAATTCGGTTCTGTTTGAGAAGGACGGCAAATATTTTCTATTCGAGTATTCTTAGGGATAAGGATATTGAAACAGCGTAGCAAACCGGTGAGAATAGCTTGCAGATAGCAATGGCAACATTGAAATGTAAAGTACAACAAATTACATTATTACCGATCGCAGCGCAATACAGACAATCCTTTAATTCTTTTAGCCTATACATACGACATACTGAGAGTAAGGATGACAATGCAAGAGCCACACCACGCAAAGAGGTTCCACGAGGAGCAGTGCTGTGATTAATCTCACATCTGATTCATAACCCTTTCGCATTTTTTAGAGCCCTTTCCGGAGCAACCCCTCGCGGTTGGCGATTGTCGGCACCTGTCTGGCAGCTGTCTCCAAGGTCGGGAAGGTAACCTAGTGAGTGTTGCGACGGAATGATATTGTCAGGGAACTTTTTGCTGTGATCGTGGGAACAAGGTCAATGTGAATGATTTCACCTGCTTGCCTTGAATTATTAATAGTTGCTGACGAAGGGATGAAAGAAAATAAACGCACACATGTAGTTTTTTTAATTTCGGCTAAACATCAGTGCCGACTATCATATTAACTAAAAACCGGACAAGTGCGAGTTAAACTCGCGTGGAGAGGGTTCCGTTCCGTACATGATTATCTGCAATTTACTAGGTTACATTAAATACCATAGACTTCTTATAGGTTTTCCTGTAATATATAGGTAAAGAACTATTTTCTGTATTTTTTTTCAAAATTTTAGCCCCAGTAGTTTCGGAAATAAGGGGGGGGGAATGGTCAATTTTCGCCTATTTTCCTAAATAACTTCCAAACTATTTTACTTAAAATACAGAAAAATATATATTTAAAGTCCTTACAATAAGCCCTTTCATTTGATATGTCACACAATATAGATTGCATAACTTTTTTTTTTAATTTTCTGATTTATCCCCCAAAAGTGGCCCCCATGTTTAAAATTCATATATTTACGTCACGCGTCCGTGTTGCGGTCACCGACTTACATATGTATACTAAATTTCAGCTCAATCGGTCCAGTAGTTTCGGAGCAAATTGGCTGTGACAGACGGACAGACAGACAGACAGACGCACGAGTGATCCTATAAGAGTGGTTTCGTTTTTTCCTTTTGAGGTACGGAACCCTAAACAGGGCAAACGCTCTCTATAAAGGTCATTCAATAAGATGAAGTGTCTATTGCGAGCTTATGCGCTTTTAATGTCGTTTGTCAAGGCCGGGGCAAATCAAACGCGGTTGCGGCGCGTTTGCGGCGCGAACGCGGGTCCGCGCCGTTGTCGAACGGGGCGGGCGAATATACCATGCCACACCGCGGCGGCGCGGGACCGCCGCGGTGCCGCGGCTACTTTGGTGTGGCATGGTAAATTCGCTCGCGCTGTTCGACAACGGCGCGGACCCGCGTTCGCGCCGCAAACGCACCGCAACCGCGTTTGGTGTGCCCGGGCCTTCATTGTTCCATACATCCCTTATAAATGTGATTTTTGTTTATATTATTTTCATTTCCGCTCCAGCTATTAACGGAGCATAGCACTTAACTGAAATGGAGTTTTTATGGAATTCAGCTGTTTTTAAGGGAGCTTTTTTAATAACGACAATAATATAATGTAAGGTACACCAGGATTAAATCATTTATTTATTTTTCATCACACTTGCTCGGAAAGGGTGTTATTATACGCAGGCGTATAGAGCAGCTATAGCCGATTTAGCCCCTCTACGGGCCCCGCCGTCAGCGGGAGTTATAAACTAGGGAGTTATGGATTTTGTATGGTTTCGAACTCCCGCGGGCTGTTAGGTGCGTCAGGTCGGCGGAGCTGCTCGGGAGCCGCAGCCGGCGGCGCGCGCGCGACCGCAAGCCGGCGGAGCTGCCCCGCGCTGATCGCAACGTACGCTCAGTTTATGAAAACCCACCTGATGGTAATTCACGACGTAAAATGGGAATAAAATTAATATATATACTTTTTTTTATCTAATTTTTATTTTATTTCCTCGCAAATGTGATGAAAAACATTGTGTGTATCACGGGCAGTAAGGGGATAACAAACTGGAGTCATAAAAGCCCTCGCCTATCGGCGTCGGGCTTCTAACAGACTCTCGTTAGTTATCCCCTTCTTATGGCCCTAGATGCACAATGTACTATATTTATTTAATTGGGATCATGATCATTACATAATGGTGTTAGTTTAGTGGTTAGTAGGTACATGAAGCCCTGTAAGGGCACTGCAATATTTATACTTATAAGATAGTTTACAAAATAATAATAATTTACAGCATAATAATAACAATTAATATTTATTTTCATAATTAATTATTGTGGCTTTGTATTTAGATAGGGAATAGATGGATTAGATATTTCCAATAATAATTGATAGCAAATTGTTTGTAGCTTAAATTTAGTGATTGTGAGGGTAACTCATAATTTCACTCAGTGTCTTACTTGATAAGTGTTTACCGATTTTAATTAGTATGCAAGTCCGCACTTATGTTTAGCCTCAAGTAGCTTAAGCTTTCTTTGTTAATACAAAGAAATTTCATTATATACTGAAAGGTTTCTAGATTTTTCTAATGATAAAAATGTGAGATAAAAGGACACATTGGTTTTATCGATCGTAAATAACATTTAGCAACGACAGTGTTACCATGGCGAAATTATCTGTTTGAACAACGGCGATTAGATAATGTACCTACTTAGAACGTTACGATATGTTTTATTTGAACTTGCATTATACCGCATACATATATTATCAAGATACTGTTAATGTTAAATTGCGTGACATCCTTCAAGACTTTCAGTGCGCATGACGCGATACCGCGTCATTTCCAAACAATACTCACATGCGCATGACGCTATATCGCGTCATGACATTTTTATTTGTTATACTGAGACTTTCACTTTTTTTACTACTTTTTCCGTAATTTAAAGACAAATAGTTTGGAAGTTATTTAGGAAAATAGGCGAAAGTTGACCATTCCCCCCCCCCCCCCCCCCCCTTATTTCCGAAACTTCTGGGCCTACAAATTTGAAATAAAATACAGAAAATAGTTCTTTACCTATAGATTACAGGAAAACCTATGAGAATTCTATGGTATTTAAAGTAACATAGGAAATTTCGGTTAATCATGTACGAAACGGAACCCTCTCCACGCGAGTTTAACTCGCACTTGTCCGGTTT
Organism: Tortricodes alternella; assembly: GCA_947859335.1. NCBI lineage: Eukaryota > Metazoa > Arthropoda > Insecta > Lepidoptera > Tortricidae > Tortricodes > Tortricodes alternella. Next base: position 8,689,816 of record OX401968.1, read on the forward strand.
TTATTTTAAATAACCTCTACTTTTAAAAGATCAATTTTACATTAAAACTTTCCTCAAAATATATTTATAAATAACTCATTAACACCGTCAAACTTCGAATTACGATATTTCAGACCACCAAGATGTCTGGTTTCCCGATGTCACAAAAAAGTTTTACTGCTAGTTTATTGGTATTTCCCAAAGCCCACTTCACACGCAACGATCATTCGCACGTACATATTTTGTTTCCGATTCCGATTCCGATCACCGTCCATGTTGTAGGGGGGCGACTCCCCCTATGCGTGGTCTCCATTCGAGAACCTCTACGCCCCATCGGCGGTCAGTTCCCAGATCTATGTATATGCCCTGCCCAGCATACTGCGATCTTAGTTTTCAAAGTTTGAGAGCTATGCCATTAACTTTTGTACGTCTATTTTCGATTTACATATTTATGATTCCATCACGTCACTGATTATCGCAAAAACCAAAACATCAACTCGTATAATCTCGCTTGAAGTGTTCCTTAATCGCTCTTAACTTAAGTGATCACCTTATTTCTATTCCCAATTTCACAACCAGCAAAATATTCTCACCAGGTCTTCGTTACAGCACATCCATCATCCGTCGCATTACGTACGCACGGCGCGTCCCAAGGACCACGTACATCGGCATCGGCATTCACCCGGGCTCATCAGTAAGCCCCGCGGGTGCACGTTGCCAGTCGCGAAACGTAGCGACGCTACGTCATTGCTGTGCGGAGCGTGTCGGCGTACCGCAGGGGCGGATTCTGGGGCCGCTTTTGTTGATGTTCTAGAAAAAATGGCTGTAGACAGGCAGACGGCCTGGTGGTAAGTAATCAGCGCCACCTATGGCTATTTACAGCACATAGTAAAATGAATACTGGTTGAACGAGATAAACATTTGAATCACGCACGACTTATGATGTGTATTCACTGACTGATGTTATTTGACGATGACACGACATACAATTTCAGAAAGAGGACATAATACATGAAGAATGCATATGACAAATAAATTTGTCGTTCAAATGTTATGCAAATTAGTACTATTTCTCTAGAAACAACAATGAGAAGCATAACGTTCGTAAAACAATACAAAACCAAAGTGAACAATGTTAAACCAATGGCGGCGGTCTCGTGAAAGTATGTTTGGAAATATTTTAGCACATGATGACAGTGGCGCGATGAATATTCATTACATTGACGCAGAAAACCATTTGCAAGATATGTTAGGCCAGTTCACGCCGCCACGCTAAAAAGCATGCATAACAACTGACGCAAATCATTGGCAATTCTTGGCAACATTTGCATGGCAAATAGTGAATAGGATTGCGGTTCCATGCCCGAGCAAACGAATGCCCAATTAACAGGATGTTTGTGTTAATGCGATGCGTGATGTGATGACATTTGTCGTGCGTGTCGATGACATGTGACGAGATCTTACGATGCTGAATCGCGTTTTTGATAAGTTTTTAATCAACTTGTTTTTGATGTGTTGGTTAGTTATGAGGGACATTGTACGGTCAGTTCTGCCGCGACTACCATCAATCATCAGACTAACGTCTTGCAAAATATCAATCAACTTTGATAAAGTATCTTATAAAGCACATTTGATCTCTGATAATAAGTTAGCTGTCATTTCGTTGGAAAAACTTGCTAGTTAATTATTTCAGAAAAGCTGAGAGCGATAACGATAAATCACAAAGTTTTAAGTAGATTTCGGACCGTTTCATATTTGTTTTTGTTTTCGTTATAGTTGATTTTAGGTTTAAATATTTCGGTTGTCTTTTGTTTTTAATATAATACCCGTGAGGTCGAAAAACACGAATATGCTGTTAAATAATTTATAAAGCGCACGTGCTGAAATGTAAATATTTAACAAATAAACAGATTTATAACGAGATCACGTTTTCCAAGGTTCGGGACGATATTTTGTTAATAGGTCTGGTTCAGAACGGTCTCTAGGATTTCATGTATATAGTGAAATCGTTACCGGTCTCTTTTTAATATATCCAATAAGAGGTAGATCGTCAGATAATTTATATAGATATTGTTTTGCAATACAATGGTTAGAATTCTTAATTATGTGTAAGTTCCCACTAGTTTCATACAATATTACAGAAATGCCTAATCTTCCACCAGCCACGTTCATCTGTTATTTAATTCATAAATGTTGTTAACGATTTCATCACTATCTATATATTCCACCAAGACCAATTATTGAAGACCTATCATTTTCTTTGCCAACACTGAGTTAATTGGGATTTTCCCAACAAACTGTAAACAGTTTAGGTAAATTTGTGTCTCGCGCCAATAACATTATCGGGCTGATACAGTGACGGACGAGCGTGGGCGGTGATTGCGAATCAGAAACCACCCAGCGATAAACGCCTGTGGGTGGCTTCTAATACCGTTGATTGCTCTACTGCTGGATAGAGATCATTTATTGGATGTTTTAAATCACATTACATTACATGCGTGAACAGATAAATGTGGATTGTTGGATCGTTTATTGACATACGAAATTTGAATAGTCAGATTATCCATTTTTGGGTTCTCGCTTGTACCACTGCCACACTTATCCACTGCAGTGCTCTTTTTCTCATAAGGCCTTCAGAATCAACAGTTGCAATACACACAATAATTGTCCAACAATAGAAAGGCGAAACGCTGCGATCCTCATCAGTGAAGATGGGGTGAAAGAAAACCTTACTACTTCAGAATTGACTCAAAACTGAGAGGAACCCAGTATCCTCTGAAAAAAGACTGCTATAGATTCTACACTGAACTGGAAAAAAGCGAGTGCAAGCGTCTTTCGACTAAAATAATGGTCAAGCTTTATTCTATGCTTGTGACTGAAAGAGCTGGGTTAGCCCGGATTATCTATCAGGACTTTTAATACTTCCGCTTCAGGATACAATTTAAAATATAAATTTTATAAATACAGTACCTAACATGGATTCTTAGTCCGTCTCTGGGCACCGCAGCGGTATTCGTGGCGCGTCGTGCGAAGGCCGCGCGGGCAGATGCGCTCGACTCGAGCAAACGCTGTGCCCGCAGAGCCTTCACTCTACCTTCATTAGTCTCTTTTTGTTACTTCTATTCGGAGATCGTATATTTATCATTCGATTTGAATAATAGCATAGAATGGTAGAGGCGCATGCTTACAAAATTACATTTTATCCGCTGTAGCGAGTAGGTTAGCAGTTAAAACATCAGACGGACACGAGGCCAAACCGGGAGCTCTTCCATACCCCTGGCTGACGCTTCTTCATCACAATAGATAAATTTGCATAATAAGACCGAATATGTATTTAGCAGGTTGATTTAACCCGTTCGTCATTGTTCTGTGATGCGAAAGGGAGACCTTGAAAATCATTGCTTTAAGCCTTCTTCAAATAATTTGGTGTATGCCTCTTTTCCATCTGATCATATCTTGACCCCTAACCTTATCATGTAATCCTTCCATCGCATTTGGGGTATGCCTTGTGGACATTTATATTCCTATGATTTCTCCTTCGACCATCATGACTTGGATTTTCGGGCTGTGTCCTGTCAACTGCCAGTTCAGTTGGGCTAACTCACTTAATGATATCTAAAGCTTTGGTTTCCTGAGCTGCTTAATTGCTTTCTGGTCCCAGAGAGTTACTCGTGCCAGTTTTCTTTCCATCGCTCTCTGTATGATGATAAATCAGAATCTGTATTGAGCACGAAAACTGTGTTTTTGGTATGAATAGACATGATTGAGAATAATTATGGCAGATGAATGTTGAGGTAGTGTGAGGATAGATTGAGGGAAGGGATTTTTTTACAAAACATTGTCGACCATATCTATAGGACGTGGAAGATGAGTTATTATGTGCTTTTTATATCCAAAATTGGCATTACAATTGGATTTTCTTCATGTGAAGTGTATCCTCTGTCTTTGATTTTCTGTACGCGGTTCGCCCCCAGTCCACAGTCACACGTTACGCTTTTATGGACGGGCACTTAGTGGCAAGAGGAAAATTATAGTGAATCCAGCAGTAGTGCTCCAAAATTTGCTGGATAAAACAGCCATGTGCTGGCTGTGCGAACTTTCAGATTTCAATTCGATTGGCTGGCCGGTTGTATTTTTTTTTGACTAGGCGAAGTGAAATCTGTCGGGCGAACCATATTAGACGATTTTGCTGTAGATGTATATACTTGTCCGGGGATAGCGTATAAACGTCCTGAAAAGTTTTGAAACATCTTACAAAAGTGTGAGGATCCAGAAAAAAACCACAGCTCCTCCACAAAAACTCAAGTATTTTGAGATACTTTGTAAGGAAAGGCGCGATAAAGACGTTTCCACACGCGTCACGCGCGGGCGACTCTCGGTCACTGGCGTGGCGCACACGGCACGCCGACACACGGCGCGCCCAAGCGAAGCAGACGCGCTTTCTAGACACGCTCGACATACGACCATTCTAACATTTGTCTAAGACGCATTTATAAAATTTATTTATGGCACACTAAATGATTATGTCAAGGATGGCATAAATTGCCTAGTATGCAACGCCTACATGTATTGTGTAAGCTTGATATTTAACACAATAGTAAGAGTGCTTTTCGCTAAAGAATCATGATTTAAGTGCGCCATGTAAATCGTACACAAATCGTTTTAAGAATAAGAAAAATAAAGAAAGTTATTTATAACAATCCGTCTGCGAATACGTTATTTCTTCATTATAACGTAGCAACAGAAAAACTGCAGCGGAACAAAGACGTTTCAAAACGCAACCGGACCGTGAGATATAATTTATTCCACTCCTGCGTCTTCACACGCGGGTCACGCTCGGGAACCGTCAGTAATTACATTAATTAGCAAGTATTTCGTACTGGAACCTTTCATTTTATACGCTTCATGCTAATAGCGAAGTTTCTTAATAACCATAACAGTGTGAAGGCGAGTAAATAATAGTGTGCAATCTCGTATCTTGATTATTATAATTATGAATTTGCGCACAATAAACACAGTATAATAAGACACACATTTATATAACTCGGATCTTTCCTTGCATGTCATAATCTAATACTATCCATAAAAATATACATACCTAACACAAATTATATGACAGATATACGCAAAACAACAATGCAAAAATACCTCGTGAGCTTGCGGCTTTAAAAAGCGAGATCGCCAACCGTAATAACGCGGGGCTGATAAAAAATGACCAATAAAAGAGCGAATGCGAGTCATCGTGCCGGTGAACGGGCCGCGACGGAACGGCGGCCGAGCGCAACGTCACGGGACGTGACGCCGCCGCTACGCTCCGCCGCACTCGTGTGAACAAGCCTTTATTTGCATAAGATTAACGCGTTTGTAATTGTTATGTTTGAATGGAATTGAATGAAGTTGGAGCTACCCGTGACATAGCTTGTCCAATTATCAACAATAGTGTGGTAACAGTTATCGTATCCTCACTAATTTGCAACTCAAAAAGGATGAACATTTTACCTACGCTTAAAGGGTAAACTAAACAGGTCCGGAGGACCAAATTATTTAGAATTTCTATATAAAGATTTAATCCCCATCAAAGCTTTATGATACTAATGGCCGAATTCAGAAAGGCCACTCAAATTGAGCTTTAATTAAAGTGACGTTTCAGTGACGTTTCTGTATGGATTGACAACTAGTTGAGGGACATTTAACTACTTAATATGTAGTCAAAGTGGCGTTTCTGAATTCGGCTATAAGGCGCGTCGTTTATTAGCTACACGATATAGTATACCCAGGACAGTAATTCATCTTCAAACTAAGGTTTTACATTGTGCGATTGTATGTGTGTGCCCCTGTACACACCTGTCCATAAGCAAATGTAGAGGGATACCTATTAATGGGCCCAATAGCGGCTGCGTATCGATTGCGCCCGACCGAACGCTGCCGAGCGTGCCCGAGCGATAGTAGGTAACAATATTCCTAAAGGGCCGGAGTTGAACTACTTTTCTGGTTATACTATGACATAGATGAAGATGAGAGAGACGAAAATAAAAATCGATCAATCCCGATGGTACGATTTGTGTCGTATCAGTTGCATGTCGCTTACGACAACTTAGGGGAAAACCAACATGCCAGACCACGACTTGTACATTTCAGAGGCATTTCTTCATAAGCTATGAATTTCATGAGCTGAGAATTGCCATATTATGGCTATAAAGGTATACAACGCATTGCCTATGTCATGGACGAATCTCCCTAGCAATACATTTTATTCTAAGTTATATAATCTCTTAATAGACGAATGTTTCTACTCCATTGATGAATACTTTACAAAATGTGACTTAATTAATTAATTGATAACAATCTTTTTTTTTAAGTAATTACCTATGAAAATTGTGAATAAATGTAAATGTGACAATAATAATATAAATGTGACACTAATGTGATAATAATGTAATAATAATAATGTGATAATAATGTTATGTGTTACTCCTCTGCTGCACTGGGAGTGAAGAAATAGCATAGAATGCGTGCAGATGCTTATCATCCTGGCATGTCGTAAAAGTCGACTAAGGGACGGGTCCTCTCCAACATGGTGGACTATCTGTATGGGCGATGGGCTGATCACCTGTCACCATACGGTTCATCATACCATCTTAGGACTAATCAATCGAACGTGGCCACAAGTAGTCTTGTGGCTCTGCCCACCCCATTAGGGATTTCGGGCGTGATAATATGTATGTATGTATGTATGTGATAATAATGTAAATGTGATAAGAATATAAATGTGATAATAATGCAATGTGATAATGTAATGTAATAAAAATGTAAATGTGACACTAATGATATCCGTAATTATATTAGATTATTTATGAATAATAATAATAGCCAATGTTCCCAAAATTGCATGCCTTTACGGTGAAATAATGTACTGTCTTTTTCAATATTAACATCCTGTACCACATTACTTCAAGCAATAAATGATTATGATTATGATTATGATTATGTATATAAATTTAGTAAATGTATAGTAAGTATGTATGTATAACAAAAGAAAGGAGAAAAACGTCATAATAAATTATATAGAAAGGTTTACCTCAATAAAACGAGCGTGTGAAGTATTTATAACATTATAACTGTAACGTGTCCAGTTCTTATATCTACTTTCTATACTTTTAAATTTATTGGTTATAAGGAAAGTGAATGCTACTACCAGAGATTGGTAAAATTTATTCGAATGACGAATAACGAATAAGAATAACAAAATTATTCGCGGATAACGAATAGAAATATCGAATGATTATTGTTATTCGCATAAATGGCGAATATTTTTTTCGTGGAATAATGTATTTCGCGAATGATTTATTCGTTGAATGAACTGGCATGAATAATTATTTATTTGAATAATTAACTTTTCTCGAATAATAATATTTACAAATAACTGTCAGACTGGTTTTTTTGTACTAACGGAATAAGCTTACTTACTTATTGTTAAATATATATATATATATATATATACCTATAATAATAATAATAACCTTTTATTTCAGGCAACAAGGCCCATAATATAAATACCTTAAAAACTAACAAAAAAAGCATTCTTCTAATAAAATTGTAATAAATATTATTCGTGTTGTTTATTCGAATAAAATAACCAATTATTTGGGGATTTATTTGAACAAATCATTCGTCATTCGAATAAGCGGAATTTATTCGGTAATAATAAGATCGTGAATTTTTATTATTCGAATAATAAAAAACGAATAATGCCCATCTCTGCATGCTACCAACGAGCTATAAGCCATAAAGTCTAGTAAAGTTCAATACAGACGTTCAATACCAAGTACGAATTTTTACTTTTTCATTCCCTTATGCTCGATTTTAGGAGCCATAATATCCACTTTAGAAATATTGTACTCCAAAATTGTTTGTAGTTGACTAATAAATCATGATTTGCTTTTTTTTATTTCTGCAGCTGTGTTGACCCATGACCTGAAAAAGACGGCACGCATACTGGATGCGAAAGGAATGGACCTGGTATTAGCCATCTGTACTGAAGTGGGCAGCAAGACTCTGTTGCTTAACAATCTCGTATTGCGTAGTACAATGAAGGAAGGGAAGGGAACACAAGGATCACAATTTCTTATACTACGACACAATCGACAAAATAGTTAGTAGCTATGCAGTGCACCGTAATCTAAGCCTTCTGATAACATCTAAGTCATAAACCATGATGATCTTGAATTCCTGATGATAATTTACAACTCCACGTCACCCTAAGCTCGGAGCGTCGGAATTCGCAGAGCAAATGTTGACGCGCGACAAACGCGACTTATGTTGCCAGATACGACCAAGATAAATGTTGTATCAAGCATAAGTGCTCCTTTACAAAGTCAGCTTTACACACACACACACGCGCACTGTATCGTGTATGGAAGAATGCGCATGTAATTTTTTTATACTCAGGACTTGGGGCTATGGCTTCCCCAGTCCTCATCTTTTCGCCACTTGTCTCCTGAGTGCTTACTTTCGCCAGTCTTCTCAAAATACGTCCAAATTATCCCGGCACATCCTTCTTTGTCTGACTGTGCTCCGGTAATCATCTTTCGGGTCACAATCGCTGACTATTTCAGCCCATGAGATACTCAGACAGAATTAAAACCATTGTACTCATGGTAAGAGTATAAATATGTTCCTTCTTTCTTCTTTTTTTGTATATTCTGCGATTACGCGCTAAAGCCTATTGAATATAATGTAAAAGGAATGCAACACCTCAAAGGCAATCCAATCGTACAAGGCTTGTAATGTAAAGGGGCTAGCATTTAGGCCATTTTTTACTCTAATTTGAGCTATTCGCAAAAACCCCATCACTACTGGAAACAAAAAGTTAGGGGGAAAAGTGTAAACATTTGGGAATAGCCCGAATTGCAATCTAAATTTCCGACAGAAATTCTAGTTTATAAGAAAGAACCTTAAAACCTGCGGATTTCTTGAACGGCAGTTGTATTTGCTGAAGGCCATCATGCTGAGCATATAAGAACCTTTACACCAATATCATATAACATTGTCAGTGCGTCACCGTTGATTACACTTGCTAAAGTAGTTGTGTACAAAACACGTGGAACTAATTATCGATTATCGAACATTAAACTAATTATGTAATTGTAAATGTTTACAGTTGATATTATGTTATACTTTGTTTTGTAATTTATTATCTATATTTATGGTAACTTCATTGACAAAAACTTCCAAAAAATGTCCTTACATTTAATGAATTTAATAAAATGATTTAACTTTAATATATAAGTAATAAAAATATCTATTTCTTCTTAATTTAATAAAAGGTTCTGCCATAACTTACTATAGTTGACTTGCTATACTCTGTTCGTTTAGGTAGTTAACTAAATGTAAACAAACTAACCCACGTGACTCAGCTAACCACCCAATCCAGTGAATCCTTTTTATGTATGGTATGTCTTGATTGGCTGGTTAGCCGAGTCACGTGGCTTAGTTTGTTTACATTTAGTTAAATACCTATCCGAACAGGGTATAGGGTAACTGTTTTCAATATCTTAATTGAGTGTTAATTCAACCATCGACGCCTCAAAAAATGAAACCATTTTTAATAAAAAAAAGAGTTTTTAGCGCGAAACTAATCCTTCCATTGCTTTTTACCGATAAGACCGCCTGTTGTCACGTAACCGACTACTAATTACACTATTACTTTGTTCTTAGTGCATTCACTAAGAAAATAATACATAATTTATCTATAAATTGAGTAGTATTTTAAATAGGTAAATAACTTTAAAAACGCACAACTTTAAAATTAAGAAATTTATCGACCAGTATCATCTGATCATCACTAAAAATCCCAACATCCAATTGAAGATTCAAATCCTCACACCATCTGAATCACATAGGTCTATCAACTATCCTGTGGACTGTTTAAGTTCTTATCCAAGCAATACAATACTTTATGCCAATGCGATAAGACCGTGAACGGTCGGTCCAAAGACAAGTCGGTAATCGGGATGCGCGCGCGTCAGCCGCGTGGGCAGGGAAAAAGAAAGTCAGGCGACTCAAGCGCACCGTTCGTCGACCCAGATGCGGGCGCAGCTCAAGACACGCGACGTGACTCGACGGCGGCATGCGAGAGGATTCTTGAGTGGGGTTAACGTTATTCAGGAGAGGATTAACGTTTCAGTAATGCTTTGACTTTTTACTATCCTACCTAAAGTCTTGTTAACGAGTTACAAGACACACTGCTCCAGACATGGTTTGAATTAAGCACAAGATCTTTGGTTAGGATAACTCTTATGAAATGACCTCTCGGCTCTAACATGCAAGGCACAAGGATAAGTTAAACCGTCTTATCTCTAAGTGCGTCTCTCTCACACTAGTGCTGACGAACGAGATAGTCATAGAGATAAACGGGTTAAACTTATCTTTGTGTCTTGCATGTTAGGGCCGCTGGAAGAAGGCGTCTTTCTCATTGATAAGTCACAAAGGAATGGCAAAGATTCTGTATTATATTTTTAAAATAGTCAAGAGGTAAGAGCTTAAAGCAACTATATTAAAGTTACAAGCAATTGAGACGAAACGGTAGGCCTGGAACGAATTGCAAGCAGTTAATCCTAATTGGAAATGTTCCACTTGAGTTATCTTTCTAAATATAGAACGCACCAACATAAATGGTTTGTAGAAATAAATGGATACAATTACATTGCGATTGATTCGACCGTAGAAGAAGAAAGTGACCAAATTACTGATCGAATGTTCCTTTTAATAATAAAGGTACCAGAATAGTAGTAGGGATATCCTGTTCTGCTGAGCAAAATAATACAATAAGAATATCCTGATTAACCCACAAAATACCAATAAATACCTAGATAGGCATTTTCCTACTTTACAATCATAATGATTTTTAAACCGTTTCTACGGAACACGAACAAAAGCTACAGCATTGGATAAAAAAAATGGCGACCAAAAGCATAACAAAAAACATTTATCAATGTATCTTTTTGAATCTATTATAATAAAGTTTCCTTTCGATTAAGCACCACAAGAGTTTATAACAGGATCTGAAAGGGCGATCTCTGTGATCACACAAGTATGTAGACCTAAAGACAGAAAGTTAACCTGTAACTTACAAGGTTCCTTAGGTCACTTTAATAACAGGGAGCGAGGAGAGGTAAAATGTTATTGTTATACCTATTTGAAATACACTTTTTTAACTAAACAAACGCGTTTCTCAATTGTAACATTGTATTCTGTCGTGTCGTCTCAAAACTGCAAAAGCGTAAAATGAAATAAGATAACGACTTATTTAAAATTCCTAAATAATCATGACGTCTCGCGATGTCAATGCATTGCGCGTGACGTCGACGACGCCTCGTCGGTACGACGTCCTAGTTTTTAATAGGATTTAACTGTACGAGATTGGAAATAAAGAACAAGAGCTAGAAGCAATTCAAACTAAAGTTAATACAAATTCTGCATCAGACAACGTTATGACTGCTCAAGTGAGTCCAAATTTGAATAGGACCCTCAAACAGCATGATAAGGCAAACAACGACGATCGAACCGGCGGATTGAGCAATGCTGAAGCTATAATTGTCTTGGTTAATGGAAGAGTTATATGACGGGTCAAGTGAGTCCAAAATTAAATAGGCTCATTAGACAACGCGATAAGGGCGTAGCAACAGTAAACAACAAGAAACTACAGACGTATTGAGCAATAAGGCAAGCATAGATACGGTACGAAAACAAACGCCATCCGGGAGCAACGCACGACGGATGATACTGCGGCCTTAACCAAAATGCTGCGCTGACGTCGCGGTTAGAAAGTTGCTGCTTACGTCACGAGCGCATCGGGTCGATGGCCTCGCGCGCAGGGTTGCTACAACAAAGTTATCATCAAAACATTTTGAAATGACGCGCGTTGCTACATACAACACCAATATACAAACTGATGCATATAAATTATAATAATTTCCTGTCCGTTTTTTTCTTACAAGAAGTTCGAGAGACATAATCTACTGGAGATATTTGTATTTTTAGACGGTTTGATTTCGTCACCTACATAATTTTATTTACGCAGTAGTCTGCGTAAATAAAATTGCTGCTGTTCATATTTGTTTCCAATTGACTTTATTTTCGCAATTTATTGCTTTATTTGAAAAACATTAATAGCAACGACATTGGCATTAATTCTGAAATTAGTTAATTTTGCTCAAATATAAATTATAAGTATAAGTCAGATTATACAGAAATTTGGGAGCCCGAATCTCTTGTATGTATAGATACATAGACCGGGCTCTTTACCCTTGAACCAGCATTTTAATATTAATACAGTATCAGCAAAATCACCCTAATGATTGTCTGCTATGCATGCAGTAATGCATGTCTACTATTACAGAGGTACACTACGCGAGGACTTTGATTCCCGTTTTTACGACCTTCCCATACATGTGATTGACACCAAAAAATACAAGTGTAACTTGTTTTACTGCATGTCAGAATTCCAAATACAACTTTTTCCATTACACCACCTTTTCGACCGTGAAGGTGGAGGTTAATAGGCGAGGCGAAGAGATCTCATCCCATCGACAGGCAGTAAACACGTCTTGACTGATGTTGCCAGCCCTCGCTCCGGCCTCGTTTCTCGTCCACGTCCGCTAACGTAACCAGCTGTTTCACCTTACCTCATGGTCCGAAACGCGACGCATATTATGCGTCCCTTTACCTTGGTATAGAGCGTTCTGAGAGCCTATGCCACCTAACTTGTGAATAAACGTTTACAGTTCATTCGTTTGACGGTGCTAGTAATCTGACTTTTATATTATGTTGCCTTTTTTATTATGAATGCATGGATGGTCATACAAGGAAGCACCATTTTTCAGTGTATGTTTAACCCCAAACCAGTAGTGACCAGTAGTGGTCGATTCCTACATTAGTGCTTTTACCTAACTCGAACGTCTTCGGGTTGAAGAAAGTTTTACGCCTAACGGATGAGAATGATACGAGTAATAAAGGAGGAAGAATCATAAACGAATTCGAAGTTGACGAAATCGCAGCTGCGAGCTAGTTCGTCTGGAAAAGTTAACGCACTTCAGAGTGATGCGACACCTTGTTTGACATTCGGGGGCTGCTTGAACGTGATGCGTGTATTCATAGAGGCACTTAGCGACATGTCTCGTCCGTCACCAAAACAAAAGGATTGTGTGACACGACAATGACTGTTCACGGAAACCTGTTAAGTGCACTTCCTAGAGTTGACGAAACACAGTTGCTATCGCGATGCCTTTGAGTGATTCATTAGGCGTTAAAAAAACACATGAACGTGCTTTTAAAATGCAAGTAAACATAAAGGAGAACATATAATTAATAGGTTGTAAATTCTTTGCCCCCAATGCGCACTGGGCCCGCGTGGGGACTACTGCCCAGTCCCTCTCACTATGAGAGGTCTGTGCCCACCAGTGGGACGTATATATGCCGATGATGACGAGTTACTTTCCTTTAGGAAAACTCCATCTACAATATATGACTTAAAATACCGCTACGGATATTGAGATCAAGATGGCGCCATGATCCTAATAAAGGCTTCCAAAACAAATGATATGACCAGCTTAACGGCACGCCACTTTCCTTTCTCTTTTGCTGCACTCGGTTCCTTTCACGTCCACTCCACGCACTTCATAAATACCAGTGACTATCCTTCACCGCGCCATTATAGCGAGACACACATGGCCAGTAACCCCTCACTTGATACGGGTGTTCGAGGAATTACAGTTTGAGGTCTATAGTGATTGGTGGGGCTGCGGACAGGTCTGGCGGTCGTTGGCCGGCCTTAGCCCACTTGAGTGACGTGAAGGGGCCCAAGCTCCCCACTAAATACCGCGGAGAGCGCTCGCAACACTCGCTAGTTCAATAAAATAAGGTCACGCGTGTATTATATTCGACGTACGCTCGCTTCGATTACACGTGCTGTGCTACGAGTTTTTGGTTCAGATCAAGAGACGCGGTAAAACGAAGGCGTTCTCGAGGCAGATGAATAACCTGTACTCTCTGCGGAAGAGGTTGATCGAGGTTATATCTGAATACCTTTATTGACAGTAATCGAGAGAGCGAGTGAACACGTGAAGTTTTAAAGAAGTCACAAAAACTCGAAACACGCACACAGTAATGAATAAAATGAACTGCGTATTATCGACAAAGGAATAATAACTAAGGTTAAGCTATCGACAAATGCAAATGAACCATAGGAAAATATATGCACGTAGACGCGGTATATTTAATTTGAGAATATAAAAACAGCTAATTGATATTCAGCGCAAGTTTCACTTGGCAATTACGGGTGCCTTACGGATAACACAACAGCCTTCGTAAATGGCGCTTTGTTTTTTTTCCTCGTGGCTACGATGTCTTCACGGGCAAAAGTTGATTTGCATACGATGTGCGACTGTTTTCATCGTCTACGTCAAATGCTTTTTAATAATAGAGTTTAAATTAGCTCGCTTGAAGTTTGCTAATGCCTTTAGTAAATTTGCGGTGAGTCTTGATATAAAAGTAGGGGCCCATGAGTCACACCTGCGTGACCTTGGCCGAGACAAAGAGGTTCGCATTGCGAGGGACAAACAATACCGTGACGGTGATAAGAGCATACTAACTAAATAAGCCTCAAGCATGCGTTGAGAATTACAATGAATAGCGACAAAAAAAAAGCAAAAGCGATAGCTGTCTTTAAACTTGTTGTCGAAATGGTGACCAAACAGACGTAATGCCTACTAATACTGACCATTAATTTATTCAAAATTATGTTGTCATGGCCATTAAAAGGCTGTCAGATAATGTTATCGCTGCAGGCACCATGTTTGCACAATCCCCGTATACACATTTAACTTTATATGTTGCAGTAGCCCGTGGGCCGGGTATGTAAAGACTTACGGTAGAACCTTACGGCACCTTTTTTTGAACTATTTTGTATTCTCTGGACTACCTACCTGGCTTTGAGAAGATCTGTTAATATCCAAATACTATCATTCTGCTAGGTACGCTGTTTAACCAAAACTGTTGCTTACCAATTAAAGCAAAGCCGTACAATATCGAAAGTATCCAACGTTTATTCATTCTGTAATGCCAATTCAATTACGATAAGTTTATTTTATTTAATTCATTATACATACATACATACATACATACATATTATCACGCCCGAAATCCCTAATGGGGTGGGCAGAGCCACAAGACTACTTGTGGCCACGTTCGATTAATTAGTCCTAAGATGGTATGATGAACCGTATGGTGACAGGTGATCAGCCCATCGCCCATACAGATAGTCCACCATGTTGGAGAGGACCCGTCCCTTAGTCGACTTTTACGACATGCCAGGATGATAAGCATCTGCACGCATTCTATGCTATTTCTTCACTCCCAGTGCAGCAGAGGAGTAATAATTCATTATAGTATTATTAAAGCTGGCTTAGGGGGATTTACAAATCCCCCAAACAAATGAGACATCATTAGGTCACTACATGGTAAGAATACCGACCATTATAAAATAATATGAGACATTTCGAAGTAGGTGACTTAGCACAAATATTTTATTCATAGTTTGTTTTGCGTCGGGCAAGCAATAGTTTCCAAGGATTCACAATCACTGTAGTGTTATAAACTGTCACGAGAGACAATTAATGTTAAAAACTGTCACGAAAGAGAACCATCGAGATCTTTCATCGTGCCTAAGACAAATTAAAACACAACCAATGCACAACCAATAAAGATAAAATTATTTTTATTGATACAACATTAACTTTACTGCGTAGAGCTATCAAAGAGACCCTCTTATGTAGGAACCAATTAAGCAAGATGAATGGTTGTCTCAGACTGCTTCAAATACCTAAAGTGTGAATAGGAAAAACAGCGAGTTTATTAGTTGCACAAACCTATAAAAATACGTTACGACGGACGTTCGCCCGCCGTCAAACTTGTCACTGCATTTTATTTGGTGCAGTGCATCCGCGCAAGAGCAAGTAACTGCGAAACGTATCGAACTGAAACAAATGAATCAACTTCTTGTTTTTTTTTCTCCTGTTTTTCATTTTTATGCATTTCGTTGTATGCTGTATACAAAATTTGTATATTATCACATAGTAAGTATGTTTATCTAAGTTTATGCGTGTAGTGCATTTTAGTATTTTCTTATAAAAGCCACAGTAAAAATATTTATTCTTATATACCACTTATTAATCCAAGT
This sequence comes from Tortricodes alternella, assembly GCA_947859335.1. Classification (NCBI taxonomy): domain Eukaryota; kingdom Metazoa; phylum Arthropoda; class Insecta; order Lepidoptera; family Tortricidae; genus Tortricodes; species Tortricodes alternella. The sequence continues at coordinate 8,706,032 of OX401968.1, forward strand.
AGTTTTGTGTGTTTGTATAGCGCTCCGATTGCTACAGACGCTGCTGGCTGAACATCAGCGCTGCGGGTGTCTGACACCTCAGCATTATGCTGAGCCAGTGTCCGATTCACTGCCTCGATGACAAATATCCGTCGTTTTCCTGTATTGTTTTGTTGTTTTTTTTTATTATTGTTTGTCTTGTGTGGTGAATAAATGTATGTTCTGTCTTTCTTTAAATGTCATACACAATTAAGTCTCTAAAAAGCTCAACAACTTTTTGGATTCATTATTAGGCTTATGTATTTCAACACTCATGAAAGTAGACTTCATATTTTATTGGTGCTTTAACAGATTGCACATGGGCACATTTGGGTAGAGTCTACAAAAATAGCTGTTAGAAAGCTTGTCCTGATACAAGCCAAAGTATTTTTTCTACATCTTCAGTACCCCTATTTCTAGCAATATCCAGTTTGTCGGTTGCAAATCATGAGTGTCCGTTTTCAGTATTCATATAGACAGAATGGGGAAGTTGCATGAAAATCAAAATGAGGTTTAAATGATATATATTATGTATTATGAAAGTACACGTAAACAAAAGCATATTACAGAAAAAAGCAGATCATTTTGACTATTCATTTTTATTTGATTAAGGGTCAAATAAAAATCAAATGAATTAATTTCAGATTTCGTTTAAACGCAATACATTGTGTACAGTCTAACGACAGCTGTGACGTCATAGGTGTTGTCCATTTTTTATCGAGTGTTTTCGTGAGTGGTACGAACAATGACTTTTCAAAGCTTCATAACTCATAATATAATCAACATAAAAATGATTTCGTACAAAGATCGGTTTCAATTACTCAGAACTTGCCAATACAAAATGAAAAAAAGTTATGCATCTTCCCTATTAAATACATTCACATCCAAAGTTGAAGCCCCGAATCCTGTGCCTCAGCACAGGATTCGGGGCTTCAACTTTGGATCTAGTTCTCGTTACGGAGTCAAAATATATAAATATTCAGTTCAGAGCAGTGTATTATATGCCGCTGCGGCAGCGTCAGTGAGGCTTCAACTCAATGCCAAGGTTACGGATAAGTCGATTCGTCGCGCGTCACGTTCAAATTGCATTTGATACATTCCGGCGATGGTTACATCACCGCAACGCGATCCTGTAATCGCCTCGTGTCGATTTATGGTTTCATTACTTATGGCAACATTGGCAACCAAGGTCGGTGCGGTGGTGTTATTTTCATGTTTTTAGGGTTCCGTACCTCAAAATGAAAAAACGGAACCCTGTCTGTCTGTCTGTCCGTCTGCCATAGCCAATTTACGCCGAAACTAATGGACCGATTGAGTTGAATTTTGGTACACATACGGTGACCGCAACACGTAAATAAATGAATTTTAAACATGAGGGCCTCTTTTGGGGGGTACATCAGAAAATAAACATAAAAAGCTTTGCAAACTATGGCGTGTGACACATCAACACATCAAATAAATGTGCTTGTGTTGAGGCTCGTAAATATATTTATTTTATAATTTTAAAATAAATAGTTTGGAAATTATTTAGGAAAATAGGCGGAAATTGACAATTCCCCCCACCCCCTTATCTCAGAAACGAATGGGCCTAAAATTTTGATAAAAATTCAGAAACTAGTTCTATACCTATAGATTACAGGAAAACCTGTAAGAAGTCTATGGTATACCCCTTTTTGTATACCAAGGGCTGTTTCCGATTAACCGAAGCAAATCTGCACTAAGCGGCGAGGGCGCTGACTTTTCTGTACTTTGAACGCTTATATCATATAATTAAGTCTAATTTTAGACTTCTGTTATTCGGATTTTACCCCGTCTCTTAATCATAACTCTAGGTACGTATAACCATAACCACAATGAGCACATGCAGAACATACATTAACTTCTATTGTTTTCATACAACATTCCGGCAACATGTGCCGAATTTCGGCGATACGTTTCTAGAGTAGATTTGGAACAAAAATGTAACGGTTGGAATACAGAAACAGTAGATAAACAATGTAATTCGACGAACTCAGAAAGAGCGTGGTTTCGTTTTAATTACGCAATTGTGCGCAAGCGTCTCACTAATTGCAACGAACCGCAATACCATTAGCAGAAAATCAATTTCTTTAAATCGATTAACATTTTTAGTCATATCAATAATAAATAAAATATAAGTAATAAAACGTATTATCTGTTCCCCTGGCTTTGTTTCTGTACAATATGTATGATCATCATACTTTCGGACAACTGTAAGGATTCCCGTGTCCAAAATTATTTTTGAGATAGCGGGATTATGTCTTAATTACGAAGAAACACCCATTTCAAATGAGGATATTAAACCACTTGGTATAATCCCCGGCACATAAGTGGAACCAAAATGGCGGACGTCCGCGCAGGGACAACTATGGTTATGCGCGGCCCCTCGCGTCGCACCTCATACCGCACTTCGATTGAAACCCGAAAATGTCTTCTGCGCATTCAAGGTAGGTAGTTCAACTTACGTGCCGCCGTGAAGTAACCATAGTTGTACCTGCGCGGCCGACCGCTATTTTGGTTCAATTTAAAGTCTGTTCGCCGAGAGTTGATAAATATTATGATATCGTCTCGAAATATGACGGGCGTCGCTCATCGCCGCGCGCACTGAGTTTCGTGGTACGATAAGCACGCAGTTGATGTCAAGCGCGGCGCCGCGCCGGGTGGGCGAGCGATATTGCCATTCCGTTCTGGAATACGCTTCGAGTGGGTCGTTTGGGGGTTCGTGTGTTGTTTTAGACGAATCAATTGAACATTTCATTATAAACGTCACGGACTCTGATTCTTCCTCCGACTCTGTGACTTCGTCATGGTCGTCTTCAAATGATATGCCAGGAATGGGACATATACAGGCTATTCAATAATAATATTCTGAAAAGAATATAGTTTTTCCCTTTAATTTCTTATTATCATCGGTAAAAATAATCAGCGGGCCGCTATTTGTAATGACTGAAAGCCCTGAGAAATAAGAAGCCCTGATTTTCAATGTTTTTTTATCAACTTTCGTCGAACAGACTTTATGTGCCTTTATACGTATAAGTTTTTAATTTTAGTCCTAAAACAAGCCAGCTGAGTATCCACGCCAACAATGTGCCTCATTGTATTGACACCTCCGGTGTTGTTTTATCATTATCTTGATAACTTGATATTCCACAAGGTGCTCAGGCAGCATGGACATTTCAGAAGCAATTACCGATCCTCGGAAGTCGTGGAAGCAATAAGCCGTGAATAACAATGGATCCTTTGCGCAACCTTCTTCGGAGTACCTCGGGCATCCTAATGCGATATAGACTGTCTGTTCTGATAGTATCTAGTCGGTAAACTATTTGTTTTGTTTAGTTCTAACCCAGAGGGAGGTATATAATTATTTGCGTACTACCAAAGAAATTCCAAGTACATATCTATCTTTCGCGAGCCCACACTACACAACACCAATAAACAACGTGACTTTCAATTCTGAAATGTTTTATCTCCTGCCTGCTGTCAATTTGCGCCTTACTTTTGTGAATATAAAGTCGTGATTCGAAGGAATTGTTTCGACATTGATCAATAGTTGAATACAATAACAATACTATTGTCGAAAAGATAAACTCCTAACCCCTTAACTGTAATAAACCTGACTTAGAGTCTTATTTGATTTAGGATACTATGCGCGCATCGCTATGTGTGCGTAAGCCTAGTACAGATACAATGACTGCGTGTGGGTGTCAAAAGGTACAGTCAAGTATACAAGCGAACTCCGCTCGTATTTTTACTTATAAAAATGTGTGTCGAAAATGTTTATTTCATATTTGTTCAAATTAAAAAGGCAGCTTAATTAGGTAAATGCGAGTTTATTGAATATATCGGTTATTGAATACAAAGTAACCCATTGTTCAAAAGTTATCTTCTGTAAGAACAATTACATGAAAATTAGGTGATGTACGACAAAAATTTGATTTGAAATAAATAACAAAATTATTTTAGGATCGTTATGTATAGTTTATGTCACATCACAATCACACGTCGTCATTTCCGCATTAAGTGACCGATAACATTTAGTATCACTACTAGAAATGTCAAATAATGAACCTTCGGGTTCGCTGCTCTCACTAAGGTCACTTCGTTATGATTCCATGTCAAAATTTCTAAAGTAATTATTTTTACACGTCAACATGGATAACGCTCTTATCAGCAGTTTTTTTTTGCCATGTATATCCCAACTTTAACAGAACTCTGCGCAGAGTTGAAATACTTCCACTATAGTTAATTTTCTCTTGGAATATTCTTTTCAACATCAATAAGGTAGGTAGCTCTTGGTGCTCCATATAGTAATTTTGAATAGTTGAACGTATAACCTCAACGTTAGAGTCGTCTAATTCCAACTTTGTGACACGTTTTTTCCGGTCTTTATACGGAGCTTTAAATTTCGATTCTTTCCTTTCGGCCAGTATATTAGTAATTGTCCTCTCTGATACTCCCACTGCCTCTGCTGTTCTTTTACGCACTTTGTTTAAATGATCACTCAACTTTGATATTAAAACTGGATCATGATGGCTGTGTGGATCACTGACTAGTTGCAATATTTCTGCCGCATCTTTTTTGAGAAAGTCGTATACCTTGGCAGCGGTTTCACGAGTCTAAAACAATCATAATAATAATAATACCTTTTAATTCAGACAACAAGGGCCATACCATAAATTACATAAACAAAACTTAAAACTAACACATTAATTCTGTTGTGTGTGACGCAATTTCACGGGTGTCATATTCAATTATTACTTTGTGATAAATAATACATTTATCAAAAACTAATAATGTTCATTCATTAGAATCATTTTTTACGCAATAATAAGAATTACGATTTACCTGTCTCCTTAAACATTTCTTCCGTGACGGATTAGACATTTTTATTACCGACTGTACCCGCACAACAAAGCGACAACGTAACAACACGTGTTGCTCAAACGACGCCTGCCGCGTCACTGCCGCACACAAACCAAAGCCGCATTTTACAAGCTCACGCACACATAAGCACCGCGCGCAAAGATGAGTTGAACTACAGACACTTCAACTGTTAAGTATCTGTAGGCACAATAATGACATTACAATATAATTACATAGGTAGTAATCAATTAACATTGTTGAGTGCAATGGTAGCTTAGTGGGCAAACGTGCGGCCTCTCGAGCAGAGGGTTGCGGTTTCAAGTCCCGGACGCACCTCTGAGTTCAATTCTATATATGATGATATAAATGGTAAGTGATCCTGATTCTGTATGGTCACTAAAACGTCGTTTTAGTGACGATATTTATAGTAAATCACCTAGATGTGACTAACGCCAAGTTTCTCTCACTATGAGAAGGGGCCTGTCCCCAGTAGCTGGACGGCTGATGATGGTGGTAGTAATGCTGAAACAGGAAGCAGGAAAGCTTATTACCTCATTTACATGCAGCCACTGCCACCGCTGCTCGCGCTGCCTGAAATAATTCCCGCGTACTGCTTTCGAAGGAATCAGTGGGCGTTTACATGCTGCTTCCTGACTCACTGCGCGCTAGGCAACGCGAGTAGCAGCGGCAGGAGCAGAAGTGACCCGTTTACATACTCGCGCTGCCCACTTCCCTCTCACTTCGGCTGCATGGGCAACGCAAGTAGTAGCGGCAGGAGCAGGAGAAGTGACCCATTTACATACTCGCGCTGCCCACTTCCCAGCTCACTTCGGCTGCATGGGCAACGCGAGTAGCAGCGGCAGTAGCAGGAAAAGTGACCCATTTACATACTCGCGCTGCCCACTTCCATGCCCACTTCACTGCTCATTTCGGCTGCATGGGCAATGCGAGTTGCAGCGGCAGGCGCAGGAAAAGTGACCTATTTACATACTCGGGCTGCCCAGTTTCCAGCTCACTTCAGCTGCATGGGCAACACAAGTAGTAGCGGCAGGAGCAGGAGAAGTGACCCATTGACATACTCGCGCTGCCCACTTCCCTGTTCACTTCGGCTGCATGGGCAACGCGAGTTGCAGCGGCCAGAGCATCACTTCTCCTGCTCTGGCCTGGTTTACATACTCGCGCTGCCCACTTCCTGGCTCACTTCGGCTGCTTGTAAATGAGGCAAATAACTGATGTCGAAAGGGAATTGCAGCATGTCCTAGAAATATTATGGTACCGGGTTTGCAGTCACGAAACAAGCAAGCAATATGCAATATACTCGCGGATTACAATATTGAAATCGAAAATACATATGCGAATACACCATTTCGTTGTTAAAACTGCAAAAACATCGAAAAAAACATTCCTTTTAAAATGCGAAATCTGTAATAGGTATGTAGTATTGCAGGAGAAGTATGGATGGTGATGGTTCGAGGGAGTAATAAGTCAACGTACCTACCTAGTTCCATATACAGGGTAGAAAAAAAATATGGGCCCAGCGGCCCTAACATGCAAGGCACAAAGATAAGTTAAACCCGTTTAACTCTATGTCTATCTCTTTCGTCGGCACTAGCGTGAGAGAGACGCGCTTAGAGATAAGACGATTTAACATATCCTTGTGTCTTGCATGTTAGGGCCGCTGGAGTGGAACTGCATTAAATCGTTAAGGTTAGATCATTTTACTGAGAGGAAACATATTTTTTTTAATACAAAACTGCATTCAAAGATTTTCTAAAATTAGCTTGCCTCACCCGGGAATCAAACCAGCTAAGAATTCAAAAAAGTAAACACTCGCTATTTTATTCTACTAATAATCAATTGGATTATTGTTCAGGATAAAATCTCTGTAATAAACATTTGTTCTTATAAATAAAAAAGATCGTGAAATCAAACATTAATGTTATTTTATCACCAACACTAATACGAAAGACACGAAAATCTTTGAATGCAATTATGTTTTTTTTTTTTACAATAAAATGTTACCTCTAAGTAAAATTATCTAATTTAAGGATTTAAGGCAGTTCCCCTCCAGGGCCCTTAATTTTTTTCCACCCTGTAAAGAGTCCTGTTTATTACCAAACGTATCGCTATTTATAACAGTATTTTGTAGATGAGACAAGCAATATGCGTTTATATGTCGCAGTGAACCAAAGTGTTCATGCTAGGCATACCTCGGCCGTTATAATATGTTAAAGTAGTCATGCTACAGCAGAATTTAAGTATTCTCGGCGCGTACGCATGGCAAAGGAGAGTATAATAATGGCTAACCATACTATCCTTCAAGGACAGGCTTTTGGCACCGATCCAAGGTGCTAACGATGCAATACGGTACTTGAATATAAAAACAAATATTAATATATTTCTCTGGAATGGTAGCTTTATCCTCAACAATACATATCGTCGCTGCGCGTGCAATACCGCGGAAGAGCACTTTGTAAAAACCGCGTATCTACGTTTATTGCGATTTTACAGGAACAAGAAAAAACTGACTTAAATGACTGATATATTCAGTTTTTTCTTGTTCCTGTAAAATTGCAAAAAACGATATAGAACAATTTATGCAAAAGGATTTATGCAAAATTGAATCAATATTATTTATATTTTAATAATTTTAAAACCGGACAAGTGCGAGTTAAACTCGCGTGGAGAGGGTTCCGTTCCGTAAATGATTATCTGAAATTTACTACGTTACTTTAAATACGACTTACAGACTTCTTATAGGTTTTTCTGTAATCTATAGGTAAATAACTATTTTCTGTATTTTTTTCAAAATTTACCCCCAGTAGTTACGGATATAAGGTGGGGGGGGGGGAATGGTCAATTTTCGCCTATTTTCCTAAATAACTTCTAACCTATTTTACTTAAAATTCAAAAGAAAACATATTTAAGATCCATACAATAAGCCCTTTCATTTGACATGTCACACAATATAGGATGCAGAACTTTTTTTTTTAAATTCTAATTTACCCCCCAAAAGTGGCCACCATGTTTAAAATTCATATATCTACGTCATGCGTCCGTGTTGCGGTCACCGACTTACATATGTATACCAAATTTCAACTCAATCCATCCAGTAGTTTGGGAGCAAATTAGCTGTGACAGACGGACAGACAGACAGACAAACACACGAGTGATCCTATAAGGGTTTTGTTTTTTCCTTTTGAGGTACGGAACCCTAAAAACGGCGTTTTTCATGACAGGGTACGACACAATACTGATAATATAGTTTTAAACTCATTTTGAAATGATCTACGTGATTTTAGTACGATGACGTCACACGTGATAGCTGACAGTAAGGTAGCGTTTTGGCGGCAAATTTAATATTGCTATATCTTTTTAGGTTTTTTCCTTCAAAATGTGAAAATGGTTTCTTTTTCACAATCAAACAAGTCGAACTAGGACTTGCTTTGCAAACAGTGATGCAAACGCAAAGGAAAGAGGAAATTTAAAAGAATCGCGGTACCAACGCGGAATCCCAGTTACCATAAAAACAAGTCTCCACTTTCCTTATCAAATGAACAAACTTACACACAAAGGAAAAATTGTATGTCCAATCAGCATCCTCTGCACGTTCGCAATTCGCATCAACGACTAGCAGCGCCCCACAGCACTATACCGGTCCCGTCACAACTCAGGGCTTCATCGTAACGCAATAATCAAAGCAAGTTTTCTGTCTCTTTCACTTGACTACGGCACAACCCGCGAGTGGGATAGCAGTAGTTATGACGCTGCTGACAAGAGCCAATGACCTTGAGTGATTGGTCACTGTCTGTTTGCACCGGAGTGAACGAGAAGCACTGTGCGGTTTTTTGTATGGGGAAAATCACAAACGGATGAATTATATAAGTAAACACACTACACGTCAAATATAAATTAGTCATTTTTTTAGTATGGGCGTGATGTAATAGTGTTATTAATTATAGACACATAAGTAAAAAAAATTAAGACATAGAATTGTTTTAAGAGGATTTCAGACGTAACTTCACGATTTTTTTCTATCTTATCGTTTTCATCAAATCGTGTTTTGGGAATAGTAATTTTTTCAATAATATAATGAATATGAACGCTTGTTTTTCTAGCTTTGCCAAATCAAATAGTTTTTGTTAAAAAAGTGTTTAGGTAAAGCCGATTTAGGTCTTGTCAGCGCCTAAGTTCGTTGTTTTACAGGTCGCTGGAGACTCCGGGGTATGTGGCTACGTGCAGTCGGTACAAACTGTCTACCTATTGGTATTCCCCAACAAGACCCGATTGTCTGCATACGTGACGCTTTCAGACTGATGATTGCTTCACCTTGGCTCATCAGGGAAAATCCTTTAATAGGAAAACACCCGTTACACTTCATTGTGTTATGTTATTGAGGAAATTAAAAAATAGGTTTATAACGTCGATGTATTTTAATACTTTTTCCAAAAAAACTATTTTTTTGTTATATCCATAGGCCATTATATCCAATCGACTCCGCATAGCCGGGCGACCCCCGCTGCCAGCATGAAAGGCAAAAAGCCATAAGCGAAGGGGCACGGGGGGCGCATAACCTCAAACGCACCAATCACAGCGCTCTGAAAGCCCGGCGCACCCGGCTTTGGCAGCTTTATTTGCTAGTAAAAGTTAGGCTAAGCGGTCTGTGGTTAAATCTGCTCAAAATTAGGAATAATTATAATGGCAGAAAAAGTTCCTAATGGAGGTATTGAAACCGACTATGAAAATTACTGTGTAAAATTCGGGGTAAGTACTTTTTTCTCCTATTAACTACTGTTTATATTATATTTATGATTCCGATTGCTAAGCGCTTGTAGCTTCAGACATGTAAAAGAGCCCATGTGGCCTACTTGAAAAATAAACATTTTCATTTTCATAAATTCACAAAGGCCACTCAAATTGATCTTTAATTGAAGTGACGTTTGAGTGACGTTTATGTATAGGTTGGCAACGAGTTGAGGGACATTTAACTATTTAATCTCTAAAGAAATGCTGAAGTGGCGTTTGTGAATTCGGCCATGAGCAGATTTACCCAAAATTTTCAGTCTGTTATTTTAGTGTACGTATAGTAGATACTATTTTTAGAAATTAATACCACTTTTATTGCTTGCTGGAGCACACTCCACTTAAAACATTACCGAAATGTAATCACTAATTAATTCGTAACTCAGTGGGGCCAATTCGAAAGTGTGTTCGCTAAATGTAAAAGTATTTAGCTACTTTTAAAATACTTTTAAATTTAGCTTGAAATAAGAAACGTCAAACTCGATTTTGACAGCTTGGTGCCATGCTAAATCGAATTTGACGTTTCTTATTCGTAGACGCCTTTTCTAATTGAACCCATGGCCAACGAAAACCATAATGATATGTTCACCATATTCGCCCGCTAAAAGATGAGTAATGAAGGTATTCAAATTCACCAGTCGGGATTTGCCTGCCGTCCCTATTGTTGACGAAAACTTCCAAAACCAATATAAGTCATCATAATTCATCCTGTCAGCCTAAATACTTCCACAAATGGACATAGGCTTTCCCAATGCAATATACACATTACACATAAGTACATGTAACAAATTCAAATCATTTATTTAGCTAATTGGCCACCTGTGGGCTCTTTTATTTGTCACAAACATAAGTAAAAATGGGTTGAATCTACCAGCGCTTCGGACAGAACCATCAATACTGAGAAGCGCCTCAAGAAACTAAGAGAAAATCATCTTTTCAAGTAAAAAAAATTAACATCATATATAACAACCTAAACAAAATTAAATAGATACATTACGAGTACAATGTAATAAAGCAAAATATAATAAATATTATGACTAATAAAAAATAATCGATTGTTAAATAATCAACAAATATAAAAAGCTATAAAATATAGTATAGAGAATACTATGAAGTCTCTCTAGTCAGGTACAGATATCGCAAAAACGAATAAATTAAAAACTAACCAATTTAAATGGTCCTTGCGAGCATGAACCGTCCGGACCCCACAGACAGCATCCGTTCACGAGTATGACGCGTATCTCAGCCATCGTCTATCGTCAATCGTTTGGCAACTTTATTTGCTAGTAAAAGTTAAGCATAGCGGTGTCTTTGGGATATTGGTCTGTGGCACATGTCAAGTCAAGCTGCGGTTGTAAGTAGTACATTTCTTTCGTTACTACAAGTACGAAGTAATAGTTAGTATTCTTTGGTACGAGTGCCATAGCAAACAAAATGGAGAATAAGTGATCGCCCATACAATAGCAAAGATAAACAGCAATTTTTATGTTGATCAATTCAGATAACCATCACAACAATGGAACGACGATGAACCTTTATGGGAACCAATTGTAGATCGCATTTTTTTCTTGATAAGCTAGGAATGTGCAATTAAATAGAGAATGTTAGTAATGTCAAATTCAAGGCCTAGTTAGGCAATACATTTTATCTACACCCATATCATAAAACCTCCATTGGTTAATCAAAAACCGTAGGAAATGACCACCATTTTGACAACCAATTAGGAAAAACCAGTGCTGCGATAAAGAAATAACATGACTTCTTTATCGTTTTTAGGAAAGAAATGAGATTAAATTTGGAACAGCTGTCAAAACTCAAGTGGGTGTCTATTCTAGTATCCATAGATAATAAAACAGTTATTGATACGAAACGTCAATTCAGTATGTTTTTTTAATATAAACTGCACAATATTTGATCTCGAGTGACGTGAGAATAGAGACTTCATCCGTTTGTCTATGATTTAAAAAAAAATGGTCTTGACGGAGGATCGAATCGCCGCCATTATGTTGACGTTTTGCTGAACGAAAGTAGAATTTTGTTGAATTGAATAGAAAAAGTTGTTTGTAATTTACATTTTAGTTGAAAATATGAATAGTAAGTAGTCTTCTCGGAGTGTGTGTGATTTGAAAATGCGCCGGATATCGGAAATATGCAGCCACGATTGCAACAAATAACTTGTTGCCAGAAAATATTGTTTCTGAACCCATCATGGAGGATTTATAATATGTGTGTAGATAAAGTTATGTATGCAACTCTGCATAATTTGGCCTTAAAACACACGTGCGATCTTATTATGAAACTCGCCTATCGGCTCGTTTCATGAAAACCGCACTAGTGTTTTAAGGCCTATTATTATGCAACCGTTGCATAAACTACTATTACATAAGAATAGACGAAGTTTGTGAACGTGTGTCTGCGCTTAAAAGCTCGTTTCATAAAACCGCACTAGTGTTTTAAGGCCTATCATTATGCAACCGTTGCATAAACTACTAAAACTGTACTGTACTTTATGGATCAACGTGCCATTTTTCTAATCGTGCCATTGGTTCTCCATCCCTGGTGTAATCTATTTTACGCAGTTTGGTAATTTGATTTTGATATTAACTTTGTTTAAGAGGACATTTTCGTCATTATAAATATATATGAAGTCGGGTATTAGTTTCCGACTTTATATTGTTTTTTAATAAAATGTATTAATAAACATTATCGTTTCCTTCCTTCCTATAGTATACTATTAGCTAATTTGCAACCGGAAGCCGCCGCGACGGCAACCGCGTTTGGAATTTTAATAATACATACGTACATACCTAATGAGTCTGATAAGGACGCAACCTCGCGATGCGACCTGTAAGTTATTCCAAGCCGATCTGATACCTACTTGTTTTAATAACATCCCAAATACTGATAGCGTTTCCGTGTACACGCCAAAAATTGGCCATAATTTAAAACTTTATATCTTTCAGAACACATTCGTTTGTAAATTTGCAAAACGCGGAATTGAGAAATAAGGAAGCCAACAATTATACACACAAGTCTAGGCAGGAGTCCATGCTGTATGCTAGTTGTTTAGAAGGATAGCCTGAATTTTGCCAAACCGATTATGTAAACTTTTCAATACCTATTTAGTTATCTTTTTAAGAACTTAAATATTGCATTCATTTTCAAATCTGACTCCCAGACATCTTATAAGTACATCCTCGAGTTAAAATCGTGATTATGTCTGATATTTTTGATTTCCGGAGCTAATTCGACATTGGCTAGTATTATGAGCCTGTAGTGTAGTGTTCCACTGCCGGGCAAAGGCCTCCCCCCTCTCCTTCCAGTGTTCGCGATGTTTAACCGTCTCCGGCCAGTCCCTTAAAAAGGAGTCCAGCTCATCCCACCATCGCTTACGAAGGTCTGCCACGCTCTCTTCTTGAGTTGCTTGGCTTCCACTATGTGGTAACCTTAGCCCACAACTCATTCGACATGCGGCAGACGTGTCCAGCCCAGTCTCACTTCAGCTTGGCTACCTTCCGAGCCACATCGACTATTTGCGCCTCCGAAACATTGTAGCTCTTATATAACTTGGCAAAGGCGGCCGCATCGTGAAACAAACGCGATATCGCGTAAGCAATGTCGAAGAGGCCCAGAGCTCTTGAAAATCTAAATATGAGTATATAACTACCTAGCAGCGCGTGAGTCAAGTGAAAGGCATACACATTCTGATCGTGACCCGGCTATTGTGGCTGTTATCTAACAGTCGTGTCATGATTGATGATGCGAGCGGTAATGACACCCACGAGCCTGGGAAAGCATTGAGGTTGGGTTAAATTGCTTGATTAGCCTGGAACTTGGCTACAAAGGAAATAGTAGATTGTGTCACATGGGAGCAAAGTAGTATATTTAGAATATTGAATTCCGTGATTCTGTCATAGAATCACGAGCGTTGCGAGGGATTCTAATGCAGAATCCTGAGTGCAGTGCAGTGCCTGAGTTGCTTTCAAGTAAACACTCCGTTTTACTTCGTTTGTTTGACGATCTCAATGAAATTTATTTTCATTTATTTTCATTTGACATGACATGCAACTTAAACTGTATATTATATTGAGTAATAAATAAACTAAACTACTTCTCCAATGAGAAAAAGCTTCAACACGCTCAATTAAAACACAACATTAATGTCAGTGCTTTACTATGTAACAAAATTAAAGCGCGTCATTAACATGCTAGACGCATGCGCATGCCACGCAGGGTACAGTTTTTTTAAATCGGTGGACTGCATACATATTTTTAACTGTCACTTTTCCAAATAATTGTAATTATACAATCTTACTAACAGGTATTTTGAAAAGCGAGAGTTCGTTTGTGTGATTTTTTGTACAGATGGAGTGTCAGAGAGAAGTGGGCTTATAGATATCTGCTGCAATTTAGTCGTATCGATATATAGTCGAATCGAGATCTGGGATTATAGACACTAACCCGGCAATGGAAGCAATGTTTTTATCTCGGATCTACTTTTATTTAAAGTTAAGAATCTATGCTCTTAGTTACTTGTTCTTTTTCTTCCTCCTTTTGTCAAGGGTGATTACTGGGGTGTGATTCTCTAAAATACCACTTAATTCATGAACTCATCGGCGAGCTTACTTGACCTATCAATCCGTATAAACTAAATTTTCCTGCGTGTCGAACCTAGGTCGTATTTTGACGCAACTGTTCACGGACATAGGTACCTAAGTCCGCAAAATGCCTGAGCAGGACAAGTTATGATTTTCGGATAAAAGAGACGAAAATAGACGGATAAAAAACCAAAAAAGAAAATTAAGAAAGGGACGCCTTGTCTGATATAATCAATAGTTCTCACACATCATCAAATAAAAAGAAACTAATGTTACCAATTACAAGTCGACAATTTTGTTTCACGCATACGTTGAAACGACGGAGCTTCTTAAGTTCAAGTAGTCCACACATATTGGATTAACCATAGAAACAAGACAATCGCGCAAGTTAAACAAAACCGTACCGGTAACATTGAACAAAAGAAATTAAGGAACTAATCAAACTTCGCACAACCCGTCGGAACTGAACCCAACCCGCCCAGCTTTCAGGGCACGCACGTGGCGGCTACGTGAGCGGACTCTCTGGAAACTTGGGCCGAATTGTATATAGGAACGGCAGGAGTTTGGGTTGGGAGCCGGCTCCGCTGCACCATAAATAGAATTAAAAGAACATGTCGGCACGACTGAAAACCCGCACCGGTTTTGAATAAAGCCCTAGTTCATTCCCGAGACGAAACTACAATCTAGAATATTGCGCAATTTATAATGTGATTCTATTTTGAGAAATAAAAACCTAACCTTGAAAAACTTAAGCGGGGATAGCGTCACGGACGTATCTATAAGCTGAAATGGGACAGGTCATAATGAAAAAAAAAAAAAGCCGGTCAAATGCAAGTTTGACTCGCGCGCCGAGGGTCCCGTACGTACCTATGAAAAACAGACAGGACCTTGTAGGTACGGAATCCTAAAAATGCAAAGAAAATGCTTTTATTAACCGGGTAACCATTTACAAACTACCTATGAAATAAGACAAAAAATTAGTTTCGCAACTCTGTGCAACCGTCGATTGTGATACGACGTTGCAAAGGTTTCTGTTTAACAATTTTTGTATGTTATTACAAATTTAACTTAACTACAAATTTACGGATCTCTGACTGTTCTTTGTATTAGTGCTATAACACATTAGTTCTTGCCAAATTTCATGATTCTAGGTCAACGGGAAGTACCCTATAGGTTTTGATTCCCTTGCGGGTATCAAAATATGTGGTATAAACGGCCATAACTTTTTGATTGCGGTGACTTAAAAGGTTGATTTTTTCACAGCTCCAAGGGATTGCAGACTTGAGTATTTGATATTAATTTCAATTTGATACCTCCACTCGTTCCTGAGAAAAAGGTCTTGATATACAGACACACAGACAGAGGGACAAAGAAGTGATCCTTTTTTATCCTTTTGAGGTACAGAACCCTAAAAAAGAGCTTCTGAAAAAGAGATTCGGTCACAAAAGATGGATATGAATAGGGAACCCGGGATTCAGCTAAACGGGCTTCTAATATAAATAAATAAATCAGTGGACAATCTTTACACAAATCGATTTAGTTCCAATGTAAGCTCTAAAGGCTTGTGTTATCGAAATAGACGATGATATACATACTTATACAGAGAAATAAATACTTAAATACATAGGAAACATCCAATACTGAGGAACAAACATTCGTGCAATAAATAATATGAATATGAACCCCCCTTGCTAGAGGCAGGGTCAACCAACCACCAGGGTCTACCAAATATGCTGCCCGCGTCGTCAATGAAGCAAGGAGGTGGTAATGTGGTCCATAAGCATTACTGCGGCGTCGATCCGTAATCAGAGACGAATTCCATCATAACCCCAGACAAAACAAGAGAAAACCGCTAACCTTCAGTCAGTTGCGCTGACTCAGGGTTAATCCAAACCACACAGTTAACGCTCTCTCTTTCACGTGATGGTCCAACGAGAGAGATGGCTGTAGCGGAGTTTTGAATCTCGTTTTTCAGAGTATAATGGCAGGTTGCCGACCCGGTCGGTGACCGCGCCCTTCGCTATTGTTGCACCAACCTGACCGGTCCTGCGAACAGTGCAGGTCATGCTATAGGTACTATGCAACAGAACTTATGATGAATAATTAAGATGACAATTGCAGAAGTGGTAGTGGCTTTTAATAGAATGAAACGGATGGTTCCAATTGGTGCAATCACTTTAACGAAATTTAGGGTCTGTTTGATGTTGTCGGCATCGAGGACATATTTAATGTCGATGATACAGAACGAATGATTGAACTTGTTAATGGTACTTTATTGTTCCTTTTGTTATTATTTCCCTTTGTTCCTTCCTTCCTACATCATCATAAATTGTTTCATATCTTTAACTGGTGATCTCGGCATGGTGATCTGTAACACAGGGTATCCTAGTATGGAATGGACACCAGGTTTTCACACTGGTCATGATTTCATCATCATGTATTGTAGTAGCTATGAGTATCTCTTCATTTACTCTCACAAAGGTCGGTACCTTTGTGAGAGTAAATGAAGAGATTCGTAATTTTTTTAGTTTTCTATTTGAGTTCTACGTACAGTGGATTCATCCATACTTGTCTTATTCGGTAAACAAGTTTCTAATATCAATATGTGCAATTTTTGGGTGAAACAGCTGTTTTACCCTAAATAAAGCAATCCTAGGCTAAAAATTGGCAAAGCGACGTCTAAAATATTGTCTTCAGTTACTTTATTTGCAACGAAACAGCTGTTATAGCCAAAAAAATATATTTTGAGGTTAGAAACTTGTTTACCAAATAAAACAAGTATGAATGAATCCACTGTAGGCAGGAATCTATAGCTTCCAGAGCTTTCATGATTCGAGTGAGTAGTGGGTTTCGCGTATATGTATATCGCAGATATATACGTCTTCAAATTATACCACGCTGTTTGGTGGCAGTGAAGTGAATGCGGCAACAAATAGCTTGAAAAGCAACAGGGCGATCATTTCTGTGCTCGCACGAATTCCTCAGAACCAGCGGTACGGGTTTAGAATACCAGTTTGAATACAGCTCGGAACAAGCCAATACATGTATTGCACCTCATACCGGAATGTAGCGACTACTCGTTTAAAGAAAAAACAGATGTATTACTTGTGTCATCAATAATTCATTTGCATTAGCTTGATTGCCCCAGCCTTGCCTAACAGAATCGGCATAATCCCATTTATGGTTATTTCTGTGACGTGCTAAATTGATCATTATGCGCATATTTCCTTTTAGTATGCACTATATAAGTAGCTGGACTTGTATGGTCACTAAAAGATATTAAACTAGCGGCTTATATGCTGTTTATGGACTTTATGTGGATATTATGCCAAGTTTTATTAAATCACTTTAGAACTACGGATGAAATATACTTGTATACCTAATATGGAAGTTTTATTACGAACTTGCAGGAAAAGAGTCGTCTGACGTTGTCATAGCTGTAAATTCTGTCAAGTAATTACAGAAGTTACACCAGCAACAGTAAGCGATGTTATTAAGAAAAGCTTCCCTTCATGTGATTCAAAGAACGACATTAACCAGCTAAATTAAATCACCATTCTGAAAGCAGATTTGGAGACCAGGCTATTGTTTTTAAAATTGGCACTATTGCATACACAACTGTCCATTGAACATTTCTACTAGTAAAACCATATAATATATCGATTTTATCTACGCCGCAATTCTCTGGCGCAAAACTTGAATCAGCTCTAAATATACTTGGGCATTTCCGCGCCAAATCAACACTAGTTCTCCCTTTCTAACCTTCAAGATAATAGGAGATGGAGTGTTTTATTAGACTTCTCATGACGTCTATTTCATTGAGTATACGTGGTCTGAAGTCAACGGATGTGCTAATTATGGTGGAAAGTTATGGTGTAGCGTCAAGTTTTTGGCGACGCCTCGTCGATTGTTTTCGATAACGACATTTACCCAATTTACTAAGATGTATGTCTACTGGCCAAAAATACTTCCAGGTCGATATGCAAATGGTTGGACATCAAGTGTATCCATACAGAGCCCTCTTTTTCGCCCAATCAAACCCAAAACAGTATTTCAACTCTGCGAAGCACCTGACTTTTCCCTGACTTTTCTTTTTTTGGCTTGACTTATTAGTTTTAGGCAAGACTAATAAAAACAAGTGTCAACTTTATGAATGCAAGCTGGGCTTTCGGTCCGTCTGTCACCGCGGCCGGGAATAGCTCTGGAGTCGGGCCAGCGGGAAACGGAAATGACGTTGGGCTCGGACGCTAATATAATTTATAGCGTTACTACCAATAGGGAACAGTGCAGCAGTGCGGTGATTTTTTAATGGTCACAGTGCTCAACGCGAGCGTACAAGCGCTAATATGGCGTTTGGCTGCCCAGAACAGATGCGCATGGAGGACCACGATAGTTTTTTTTTTTATTTTATTTAATCGTATAGCTAATAAAATGTACAGAATATGAATTATTATAAATCTAAGTTAAGGTCTATAAGCCACTTAGCAGCTTTGTCATCGAGGATGAGCCGGTCTTCAGGAGGGGGACTTCGACTTCTCCAGACACCAAAATTATATACCAAATATCATCGAAATCGGTTAATTTGTTCGGCCGTGACAACGTTACAGACAGACAGACAGTTACTGTATCATTTAGAATATAAATTATATTTAAAAATCACCATCATGTCCACCATTTTGTTGGTTCAATTGAAAAGTAGCCCTGAATATTATTCAAAAAGAAATATATAAAATACATACTTTTACTGGACTAGGCCATAATATAATAATTACCATATTAATGTTATTAAAAGCGAATGGTTGCTCGACTTGTTTGTACATCTGTTTCAAAATCAGCAGCCGCCCTAGCAAGGTTGACACCAGGATAAGTTAACACCGTCCTTTTCACACTAGTGCCGACGAAAGAGATAGAGAGATAAGACGGAGTTTAGTAGTAGTAGGGGATACCCGTGACAACCTTGCTAGGACCGCTGGCAGATAAAACGGAATTATATAGAAAATACAATATCCCTAACATTTTAGCACGAACAAGAAACTTGACCCTCGACAAAACATCTCTGTTGGGCCAACGTCGGCTAACTTGAGGGATGCGTTGATGTGCAAGAATGAGACCCATATCTCTGTCCCATTCTAACGTAAACGTATAGATTTAATGAGCCCCTTGCTTTGACCGAAGTTGCTTGAAATTGGTCTTTTGCCGGTTTTGTGTATTCTAACGGTACACGGTAAGGACGCAGGCAATGCTAAGCTATAACTGTATGCTAGGGCCGGTTATAATTCCAGTATGCTTTTCCATTAGCCGTAGAATAGGGATGTTTCCTGGGTAAAATTATAATAATTCCAATTAGTCCGTCAGTTAAATTATCTAAAAATACAGAACACGTATTTTTTTTGCTTTATCAAATCAATCAAAATTGACAAAGATGACGCGCATCAAGTTTGGCAGTGGGGCTCGGGAGCTCATGACTTCACTTAATGGTAAAAAGTGTGCAAAGTCGTGACGTCACGCGGAACTTCAACACACTATATCTTCGTATTTTTTTGTTTAATTGATAAAAGAGAAAATACGATTTCAATAGTTTTTGATAATTTAAATGACGGACTAAATAGTTTTTTTCAGGAAAGTAGCCTATTAAAAACTATAAAATTCATGAGATCACGAGACAAAAGAAAATTTGCGATTTTTCTAAATAGTAGCACCACAATGACGAAAATTAAAAAGCAAAAAGAATAAATATCGTGATGCCTCCTGTGAGGATTGAACTCACGACCCCTGGTTTACGAGACCAGTGCTCTACCACTGAGCTAAAGAGGCGATGCTTACAGTCGCCAAATATTTGTGCGCATTCTATTAGCTCATGGGATAACGTTTAATGGCTTAATAGAAGTTTTTTTTTTTTTTAAACACAACTACAATAATCACCTATTATTAAACCATAAAGATGTAAAGAGAACGTGTTTATTAAATTATTCAATAGTTTTAAAATTAATTAACCGATAAAAAATATGAGGGTATCCACATGACAAAATGAATTAAACATGACTATAACAATAATAAATAAATATGAATATTAGTACTAACAAAACTTACCTTATAGATGCGCTATCCTTATCTGAAACAAAAACAGTTTTCACAATACACTATGATTTTTGCAGACACAAAATCTACAAATAGGGACAACATAAAAAGGCAAAAAGACTGCCGAAACCAGGGATCGAACCAGGGACCTTTAGATCTTCAGTCTAACGCTCTCCCAACTGAGCTATTTCGGCCAGTTGTTAGGTAACTCAAAATCACGGTCAGATTCCACTATAGTCGACGAAGATATTTTAATTTCATAATCGACGTATTTATTTGATATTTCATTCGATTTGTATTGCGAGTAAAGTAATAAGATCAGAAAACTTACTCGTGGGAACAAAATCAATACGTACTATGTTTCGTCGGGATACGATACCCATAGCGCCATCTATCTGTTTACTGCTGAACTACCATCAGATCACAGTAGGTGGCGTTTCAGATTTCTCAAATGCTTAATAAATTAGTTAGACCTCCAAAGTATAAAAGCTAAGTAAGACCACAGATTACATAATACTCAGATACACAATCTCATACAAGAAAATGGCACCTGCATAAGCCGTGCTATTCACCGAGCTATTTTATTTTCCCCTTGTTATATACTAGAGGGCGACAGTTTGCTCGCTGCTAGCTTAATATTACTTTGTAGAGTCACTAGATGGCGTTTGTCTACATTTTAATGATTTCGCGGGGAACGATTGATACATTATAATCCGGTAGCTGAAGGTTTCTCAATTTCAAAAGGCAAACATAAATTGACCCACGCACTCGTAAGCTTTACGCGTATTTAGGTACCTACGTCAATGGACAAGGACGACCAATGTTGAAAGACACGCACGAACATGTGATTTATACGCACTGGCGAGTCAAGTTAGGCTCGCTGGTGAGGTCAGGAACGAAACTGTAGGTACCTATATCTTACGTAAGTTGAAAAGATTTATTTTTGTTTGAGTAGATATTGTGTGGTTTTTAAAGTCATTTGATAGGTTTAGGTCTAAAACGGATAGGGCAATGGAAATTATGTAACTAGGGTAATCTGTTTAGAAGTTATTAGGGATTTTTATACTTATTGAAAATTGACAAACGTAACATTTTGTAGGTATGTTATTTTAGTTATTATTAATTAACATTTCCATTCTTCCCGTTTCATTCTCAACAATAAATCAACTTGATACGAGTGCTACTTCCACGATATTTTTTTGTGCATAAGCCATAGTTGACAACATTAGAGCAACCGCCGAGCGTAGGCATGAAAAGTGAAGTACATACATGTGATTGACTTCTGTACCCATCTCTTTTGTGCCCTGACATGACGCCACGATATGCCTTTTTCCATACATTTGCGTCGGCTACAGCCGTCGCGTGCTTTTTCGCTGTTAACCGTGGCGTTTAAAAAGTTAATTGTGTTTACGCCAAAGTCTTAACCAAAGTATTATTATTTAGTACATTTTTTTTAGTTTATTAAATATCAGACCTACCAGTGCGAATTATTAAAGACAAGCTTCTGCCTATGACTTTGTTCGCGTGGAATTCGTAATAACTCACACACACAGTGAGTGAAACTTTCACATTATATTAGTTTTTGTTCGCTGTTTTAGCACATTGGATGTCACTTTTTGGATCCAAGATGGCGGATAACACTTTCATATAAAAAATCGTCATGGGTATCGTTTTCTATGTATTTAGGCATGCCAAAACCAAATCCGATGTCACTTTTTGGATCCAAGATGGCGGATGACACTGTCATGTCAAAAACCGTCATTGGTATCGTTTTCAATGTATTTAGGCATGACAAAACCGAATCCGATGTCACTTTTTGGATCCAAGATGGCGGATGACACTGTCATGTCAAAAACCGTCATTGGTATCGTTTTCAAGGTATTTAGGCATGACAAAACCAAACCCGATGTCACTTTTTGGATCCAAGATGGCGGATGACACTGTCATGTCAGAAACCGTCATTGGTATCGTTTTCAATGTATTTAGGCATGACAAATCCGAATCCGATTTCACTTTTTGGATCCAAGATGGCGGTTGACACTGTCATGTCAAAAATTGTGATTGGTATCGATTTTTAGGTATTTAGGTATGACAAAACCAAATCCGATGTCACCTTTTGGATCCAAGTTGGCGGATGATACTGTGAAACGGTAATGACGGTTTTTGACATGACAGTGTCATCCGCCATCTTGGATCCAAAAAGTGACATCGGATTCGGTTTTGTCATGCCTAAATACATTGAAAACGATACCAATGACGGTTTCTGACATGACAGTGTCATCCGCCATCTTGGATCCAAAAAGTGACATCGGGTTTGGTTTTGTCATGCCTAAATACCTTGAAAACGATACCAATGACGGTTTTTGACATGACAGTGTCATCCGCCATCTTGGATCCAAAAAGTGACATCGGGTTTGGTTTTGTCATGCCTAAATACCTTGAAAACGATACCAATGACGGTTTTTGACATGACAGTGTCATCCGCCATCTTGGATCCAAAAAGTGACATCGGATTCGGTTTTGTCATGCCTAAATACATTGAAAACGATACCAATGACGGTTTCTGACATGACAGTGTCATCCGCCATCTTGGATCCAAAAAGTGACATCGGATTTGGTTTTGTCATGCCTAAACACTTTGAAAACGATACCAATGACGGTTTTTGACATGACAGTGTCATCCGCCATCTTGGATCGAAAAAGTGACATCGGATTTGGTTTTGTCATGCCTAAATACCTTGAAAACGATACCAATGACGGTTTTTGACATGACAGTGTCATCCGCCATCTTGGATCCAAAAAGTGACATCGGATTTGGTTTTTCCATGCCTAAATACCTTGAAAACGATACCAATGACGATTTTTGACATGACAGTGTCATCCGCCATCTTGGATCGAAAAAGTGACATCGGATTTGGTTTTGTCATGCCTAAATACCTTGAAAACGATACCAATGACGGTTTTTGACATGACAGTGTCATCCGCCATCTTGGATCCAAAAAGTAACATCGGATTTGGTTTTGTCATGCCTAAATACCCTGAAAACGATACCAATGACGATTTTTGACATGACGACGGTGTCATCCGCCATCTTGGATCCAAAAAGTGACATCGGATTTGGTTTTGTCATGCCTTAATCCATTGAAAACGATACCTATGACGATTTTTGACATGCCAGTGGCAACCGCCATCTTGGATCCAAAAAAGTGATATTCAATTTGCTAAACCAGCGAAAAAAATTATAATAAATCCGAAAGTTTTTGTGTGTGTGTGTGTATTATGTTTGTTGTAACTTCACGGTTCAACAGGGCTGGACAGTTTTGTATAAAATTTGGAATGGAGGTGGCTTATACCCTGGATTAATATAGGATAATTACGCTTCCTGATAATTATCGGATAATTATCGGATAATTATCAGATAATTATCGGATAATAATCACCAGTATAAGAAATGAATTTGTTATATTGAGTCATAAGAAATTCCGATGTTATATTGTTTCATAACAAATTCTTACAAAAGATAAATAAAAACAAATACATTTTATATAAAAAAAAAACTCTGATAGACGCAAGTGCGGAGATACACGTTTGAATATTACGAATACAGTTTACTATCACGCGCGAAATTTTTTACCAATCGATAATTATCGATCCGTTATTATCACGATAATTATCATGATAATTATCTTGATTATTATCATTGTCAATTATCCTTTCGAACCTTGGTTACTTCCCGGGGGAATAACAGGTTTTCACCAAATTCCACGCCAACATAGTCACGGGCAGAACCTAGTCTTTAACCTTTTGAACGCCACGGCTAACGGCTAAAAAGCGTGCCACGAGCGCTCGACAACGGCTGTAGCCGACGCAAATGTAAGGAAAACGGAATGTCGTGGCGTCAGGAGCACGCAAAACTGCCGACGGCCACAGCCGACTGTGGCGGTCAACGGGTTAGTAATTCGCACTGGTAGGTGTACTATTTAATACACTAAAAAATATATTCTAAGTACTAATACTTTGGTTAAGACTTTGGTGTGAATACATTAAACAAAATAAATATCCTTCCAGTGCAGTGCCATGAAACAAAATAAATATCTGTTCAGTCAGCTGGAGAATCGGGCGGTCCCGAAACGAGACGACCCCGGTTCGAGTCCAGACGATATTTCTTTTTCCCTCTTTTTTTCAAGTTATCCCTATTATTGGGAGCCCTTTATCAACGCATCAAAGTTGTATTTAAATATTATTTCCAAAAAACACGAGTTACCAACAAATCCGTCATCCAGGTACTTTTTATATATAAGCGCTATCTAGTGTGACGAGTCGAAACAAAAAATCAAAATGTAATATTTGTTATTTTTAAATACGTGTTGAATTAGCTTTAACATTCATTTATTTTCTTTAAATATACTAGTATTAATTTCCAATTACCAGAATTCTATTTAATATGCCGTATTTGCGAAGTTAATACAAATAAGTGAATCGTTGCGCCATCTATTGATACGTTTACTGTACAAAAGATAATTTGTTCGAGTTGGGACCCCATGGTAAGACCTAGTCAACTATTTAAGTTGCTGGAATGCGCGATTGGGTGGATAGAAATTTCATAACATAATTAGAATATTTAATAATGTACACTAATTTTACACATCCAAAGCGGTTGCCATGTACCAATCTAACTTATGTATAGTTTTTCTAACTTATTCTATTATCTGCTTGCGAATTGCGATACGGTTACCGCAATTCCCGTAAGGAAAAACATCGTGAGGAAACCTGCACATTTGGGTAACTAAATGTGTAACCAGGATCCAATTGGTCTCGTTCCCCTATCACAAGGGTTACAGACAAGGGCGTATTTTGAAATTTGGCGACCCCGGGCCAATAGGTTTCGCCGCCCCAGAAGTCAAGGAAAAAGGCCCAGTAGTTTCGGAGATAGGGTGGGGGGGAAGATAAATTTTCGCCTATTTACCTAAATAACTTCAAAACTCGCCTACGCCGCCCCTGGCGGATTGGCCCTAGGGTAAATACGCCCCTGGTTACAGAGGTCAGATGGCAGTCGCTCCACTGTAATAACGGGATCATGGTCAAAGCGTACCCCGTAGACGGGAAAAAGCGCTAGGAAGAACCTTTGCAAGGTCGTATCACACTCGATGATTGCACGGAGATAGGAGCTTGCGAAAGTTTTTTTTTCTAATTTTTCATAGGAAGGTTGTAAATGGTTACACCATTGATAAAAGCTATTTTTTTCATTTTTAGGGTTCTGTACCTACAAGGTGCCGTTTCTTTTTCATAGGTAAGTACGGGACCCTCGGCGCAAGTCAGACTCTCAGTTGACCGGCTTTTTTCATATATATTACTGATTTCATATATTTTATATTATTACTGAATAGCTTTTATATGATCCATTGCTGGCATATCATTTGGACGACGACCATGACGAAGTCTCAGAGTCGGAGGAAGAATCAGAGTCGGAGGAAGAATCAGTGTCGGCGACGTTTATGAAACGTTCAATTGTTTCGCCTAAAACAACACCCAAATGACACACTCGAAGCGTATTCCAAAAGGAATAGCAATTATGGCCGCCGCGTGCGCGCGTTCGCTCGACGGCGCATTGACAACAACTGCGTGCCTCGTACCCGAAACTCAGTGCGCGCGGCGATAAGCGACGCCCGTCATACGGTTTGCGATAGGTAAACGACAGTCGCTATTTTGAAATGATATCATAATATTTATCAACTCTCGGTGAACAGACTTTATAGTGTGTGCACGCACACACTTTTCTCAAAATTTTGCCTAATATCTGGGGCCCACTGTTTCAGTAATGACAGCATTGAATTTTGAAGTTTAGTGATTACCAGGGCAAGGGTCTGCCTGCACGGCCTGGTCCCTCGCCACACGCCCCACATCATCCAGCACCACACCACAGCTCTGGTACAGATGGCTGCGCAACTTCAGCATCTTGTCCGTCTCACGGAAAGCTTTGATCTCATCCTGAAAACAAAATGGATATATTAATAAACTGCTATAACGGTAGTCAAATTAAAACTTTTGTGAGACTTTATGAACACTTGAAATAAACAAGCTTGCTTTCACCATGACTGCATGAAGAAGAAGACCCTGAAGGACTCCATAAGACCAAGAAGGCCAAAAGAGAGCCTTAAGATCTCTTTGAAGCTGTCATGCTCCTTGAGCACTAGCAACCCCAGGTGCCTCTTCCTATCAAACCGCATAGTAAAAGAGTGGAACAGTTTGCCCGAGACAGTGATAAGTGCACCCTCAGTTAAAAATAGACTTGATAAACATTTTAAATTAAAAACCACAAGTGGATACTGATTATGCACATATCAGTTATAAGCTGCCTGTGCATAAAATAAATAATAATAATAAGATGGAATGGACCAGAATCATTCACAATGATGAAAGCCTGGGCCTCGATTTGACACTGCCTAAACAATATCTTTAACAGTTAATACGGTGCTGGATTAGCCATCTAGCAAAGGTAGGAAATGCTACGGGCCCCACACATTGGGGGCCCCAGGCACGCACGCTTGCATGAGCGTATTTCTTTTTTCAATTAAGATAGGAGCATATAAATATATATTTTTTTAATTAAATTACATGAGGCCAATGTTAAGATTTCGGTATCAAAGTATACAAAAATAATTAAAAATTACTAAAGCAAACCCAGGGCTTCTTGACAGAATTTGCTACGGGCCCCGCGCTGGCTTAATCCGGCACTGGGTTATACAATGCGGCCGCCTTTATCAAGTTTATAAGAGCTACCATATTGTTGCAAAATAATTTGTGTTACATAGCACTTAGGAAATGCCAAATATATTGCTCCTAAATTAAAAAAGTAACTTTAAGATGCTACCTGCCAAAGTTTACAAATATTCATAGATTTAAGTTCATATCTAGAAATATATCTGATTCTTCGATCTTTAAATCCTCGTACATCATATGTATTGCTATGGAAATATGCCATTTAGTTGCCATTAAGTATGCCATTTCTAAGTGGCACTTTAATAACTAACTGATGTGGTGAATTGGATAAAGTCAAGGTAATTTGGACCGGTCCCTTAATAGTAAATTGTGTATACAGATCACTTAAATTTACAACAGGTTCAAAACCAATGTAGCAGGTGGCAATCACATCCCAATTTAATTTCAAATACCTTTATTACAATTTTTGTAAGTCATGCCAAACTTATTGTATGATTCGCAACGCAGGAAACATGCGATGAGGTAGTTAAATTCAGGCAATGATTTGCGGAGCAACTTTATAGCGTCAGGGCAGTTTATTTTTACCTTCAAATCCTTTAGTCTGGTGTGAGATCTGCTGGAATAACACTGTCTAACATGAGACTCTGCCCACTCTTCCCTGTTACTACTACCCAACACAGTAGGTACCGACTCGCGGGTCCTAATACTACGACCGTAATCCAGCCCGCGGGCTTTTGATGCGCGCGGCAGAGACTCCGCTTTCCCCGGGTCTAGGGACTTCAAAGTCCTTCTAGGCCTCACCAAAGGTCTTTTAACAACTTTTCCACGGTTCACATCAGGCACATAGTCATTCAAAACCGTCGGAAGTTCACTGAAAACACTAGAGCTCACTGCCGAAACAGATGCTTTCGCGCCAACTTGCACAGACGACGGGGCACCGTGCCGCGTCACGATTGACCCAGATTTAAGGCTGGAACGTGACCGGTTGAACACGCGAGACATCACTTTGTCGTAGTTTCTGTTTTTCTTTTGAGAATTCATATCATAAGCGTGTATGGGCGCTCTTACATAGAATACAAAATTCAAAACAGATGTTGTTGTGACAGCAGTGACCACAGACTACTGTGATCTGTCATCCGTGAACCCGTACCACAGATATGGACAGAATACCCCACAAAACATCTTTGGCTTTTGAACAGAAATCAACGAAACGTTTATACTTTGTCCGTTCAAATAGTATGCATGCTTTAATATGCCGCCACAAAGAAGCCACCGTCTTGAGCCGGAAGCCGTCTTGTACCTAGGTACTTTGGTATATCGCACTGAAATGGTTGTTTCGCTAGAAATTAAAAGTGCATTCAGAACGATGCGTTTTCGTCCTTACGATTGTTGGCAGAGGCACAAATAACTGGGGCCTTAACTATATTCTTTCAAATGAGTTGCCATGATTAAAATGGTGTTGCAAACTATTTTACTTACATTCCGAAGGTGGGAGAATTTTTTGCTAGTTCTAGTAGTTAGGTTTGCTGTTCAGGGTCTGAGCGCCCCCTGACCTTGGGGGCTCCGGTGCACGGCACCGTATAGCACTTTGGTAGCTATGCCACTGCTTGTTGAGAAGATCATAGGTCAGAATGGTTCCAGGTTCCAAAAATGGGATCCAGGAGGAGTCAAAGGAACTCCTCTTGTATCCAAACTCATAACGTTTTTGCCATTTTCTAAGATGGCAAAAACGGTATGTGCCTTACACTAGAGCAGCATCATTTGGTCAGGCAGAGTGACAATGGAGTCAACAGATTATTACACAGAACTTTTCAATCATAATTTAAATCATTTCAGTCATAAAAAACTTAGCTAATTACAGCCATTATTTCTTATTTTTCAAAGAGCTTTTGCCTACAGTTTTGTTTTCATAGTAGC
The DNA here is from genome assembly GCA_947859335.1 of Tortricodes alternella. Lineage (NCBI taxonomy): Eukaryota > Metazoa > Arthropoda > Insecta > Lepidoptera > Tortricidae > Tortricodes > Tortricodes alternella. The sequence goes on from OX401968.1 coordinate 8,735,047, forward strand.
GTGTGGGGTGTGTAGGTACTGCACATTATTTGAGAGGACAAACTGTAGTACCTACCAAGAAGCTTGTACCTACCTACGAGAAACACATAACTATACCTACAGAAATTTTATTAATTTATATTAAACTAGCTTTTGTTCGTAACCTGGTCTGCGTGGAATTCGCTTATCACTATACCATCGGGAACTGTGAATTTTTCCAGGATAAAATCAGCAAACCACCTATCTAAAATAAGTTTGAACATATAGACGGATTCACATAAAACAATGACACAATAAAAACAAAACCCCTTCAAATATGGCAGTTTTAATAAGAGTTCATATTTAAATCTAATTAATTACAAAATAACTACTTATTGCTATAAGTTCGTATAGTAAATGCTTGAAATTGTTCACTTGTCACCAAGAAGCTCTTTGTGCTTGGTATCGTAGATCCCCCTGGCTTCCAGGTGGAACTCCTCACACATTGCTGTGATCTGCTTGGACACACTGAATACTAGATCCTCAGATACTCCAGTCTGTTTCTTTGCTTTCTTTATAAAGTCACTCTGTACATCTTTAATAGAATCTCTGCACACAATGTACAAAGCTTTTGCATTCTTTGCCAACTGTTCCCTATGCTCCTTTGTAACTTTAGGCACAGGCACAAAGAGGGTTGTGCCATCTTGCTGTGGGTTCAAGTTTAAACCTGATGTTTGAATAGATTTTAGAGCATCCGGAATAGCTTGCGGGAAAGAAGCAAAGTTTATAACAATAGTTTTAGGGTTTTTCTTCACAATTTGTGCCAGTTCTTGGAGCTCGTACATTTTGCCGTCGAATTTAACCGGAAGAGATTCTATAGAGCCAGTTGTTGAACGAAGCGATAAGTTTTTAGCAAAGTCCTCCTTCATTTTTTCTATAGCTGCTTTACATCTACTCTTTAGCTTATCTACTGGAACAAGTTCTGACATGATAATAGGGTTGATGTCTACTTTGTTACCCTTTCCTTTCTTGTCCTTGCCTTTATCTTTACCCTTCGCATAATTTCGGATTGCAGCAAAGTTATAACTATTCGCGGCAATAACCCTTTCTGCGTGTAGGTTAGGGAAGGATTTTAATGAATTAACATAAATTGGTATGATTAATCGTTGCAATATTCGCGTGTTCATTTTCACAGCACCTTATTTTTACTTCTGAATTATTCTGTTCCAGCTCTGAATTTATTATTTTGTTTCCAAAACTTAACCTCACAGTTTGGTTAATTAATTGTGAATTGGAACAACTAATGAATTAAACGCACATGACATTTATGTCGATTTGTAATATACATAAATTTTACTAATGCCACAAAGCGTACCTTTACCAATTATTTATAATTAATACAAAAATATAATTTAAGAATATCAGCTACATGTTACCTTATATTTAAGTCAGAGCCAACGAATACTAAACATTCAAAGCTACAAACAAAACGCAGACACATTTGTTCAAAAACTCGTATTTATTTGAATGAGTCAAAATTATCTATTGGACTATTATTTTTACTAAAAAAAAAGATTTAGGTTGTCGTATAAAGAATAGTTATCACTATTTACTTTTAATTGTAAAACTTTGTGGACACAATAAACATAAATATATCTGTAAGTTAAGTTAAGTTTTAGAACAGAACAGAACATTACTTCAGTCAGTCAGACGTCAGTTTTAGTTCAATCAAATCAAATGGCCGATTAGATTATTATTTTCTAAAAATGTCTGTGTTATTTCAAACAGTAATTAATAAGGGGAGACTGTATTCGTATAGAAACTTAAAGAAATCGGTATCGTTTTGCCGATGTGTATTTATCAGAAAAGTGTCAGGTATCTCTCGTGTGATGTAAAGTGTACTTGTTTTGAAGGTGGATTTAAGGTTATGTGTACTTTTTAGATGTCCCTCGGAAGTTTGTTACGTTCGAGGAGGTAGCGGCGACGCGGCGAGCTGAGGCACGGCGGAGCATGGTAGTGCAGGTCAACTCTGAAGCATCCTTCAGCGAGCTTCATGGTTACTGCTCCAAGTATGCAGACATTCGTGGGATTCACCACTATAGGAATTTTGGGGGAGAGGTAAACTTGCCACAGTTGCCAGTTAGTAATAAGCACGAGCCTCATAGATAATTCCCTGGTAGGTTTGTTATAGTTTTGTTCATAAATAATTAGTTATTTACATTGTTCTGAAATGGGCACACTTTTCATCTTATATATAACTGAGGCTGTAGCAAGGGCTAGAGCTTCACTCGCGGTATTATAAAATTCCCACATAAACAGTGCATATGGTAATTAGACAAAATAATCTTTATTGCAAAACAACATTTAAGATACAAATCTATGACTTATCATTAGTTGAAGGTTTTCATACTTTTTCTGGTAAATATTTAAGAATTTGTAATAAGCATCTAGTAGCTTAACCCCTCATATGCAGATAGTAAAAAGTAATCAGCATATGCATATCATTCAATTCTTGGAGTACTAAAAACATATGTAAACAGTGCCCTAAAGCAAAAACAGATTGGTGTATAAGCATTCGAGGAGTTAAATGCTCTCATCTACCAAAAACTAATTTTATAGGTTTTGTAGTATTAGGGAGTGTGATGAGTCAATGGCATTTTGTTTTATTTTCATATAATATTCATACTCAGTTATTGCATATTCCAAAGCAAGTTAGTTTTTGTTCTTAAATCCAGGCTTTTCATAACATAAAAATCTGTGCTTTATTTCAGCACTTTATGCTCATTGAATTCAAAACCGAGGACAACCTTAAAGACGTTCTACGCAGCTGCAGTTCACACCAAAAAGACATTGATGTCATGTCCCTCCAGTCCCCGTTCCTGTGGTTCCGGGCTGCTCCAAGTAAAACAGACAAAAAAACCGTCATCTCTCCTGAAACACTTGTGACAAAAGATGGAAGTGCATTGCCAAGTGAGGATGCACTATTTGATGAGCTGATGACTGCTCAAACAGTGTCTGATCAGATACAGTTGTTACATGACAGAACTATATTGAATGATCTTGGTGTTCGGTTAAGATATCTAGTGGCTAGAGAGGTTTGTATTATAACATATCCTACTAAGATTATAATCACAAAAGTTTGTGAGGATGGATAGATGTTTGTTACTCCTTCAGGACTAGATGGATTTGGATGGAATTTGGAGTGCAGATAGTTTATACCCTGGATTAACACATAGGCATACTTTTTATACCAGATAAGTGAGAATAACTATAACCGTACTCCACATGTACAAAGTTGCAGGCAGAAGCTAGTTATACATTATATATATTATGTTGTAAATAGGGAATGCAAACTGTTATTTTTTTGTATTGGAATTTGTTAAATGTCCAAGTGACATGTAGTGCAATACAAAACATTACTTTGCATTTCCTAGTCTTCTATTTTGGCATATTAGCCACCCATATTTGAGCAAAATTATACATAAAACTGTAATTTCAAGGCTGAGAAAGATAGACACTGGATTTGTGATGTTGGGCCAGTTTGACCATAAATTAGTCTTATTCCTCTATGGTTTGACATACTGTTTTGAAACAATCAGTACAAAAGAGTAGTTGGTGAAACTTGTAAGTAAACCCTTTAACAGAATTAGATGCTCCACATTCAACAATAAGGGCTGGATTTCAAATTTAAATAAATATTTATTAAGCTATTAGTATGTCTGGACTGAAGAATAAATAAGCAAGAGTTATTGGGCTACTTAATAATCATAGCAATATTTCACACAATTAGTTCTCAGCATAATTTAAATAAAATAAATAAATATTGAACTGTAGTCAAAAGTCCTTTCATTTTTGAAGGGCCTGGCATGTGATGTCGGAAATGTTCAATTTTGTTCTTTTCTCTAGCTAGAAGTGCTCCTAGGAAGCCTATACGCCAACATTGAAGTTCGGCCCTTTGGTTCCTCAGTGAATGGCTTTGGCAGGATGGGCTGTGACTTGGACCTGGTGCTGACTAATGTGTTGACTGATGAGATGGTATGTTCGGTTAATTTTGAGAAATATATCATAAGTACAGATAAGAATGCTTTGACAAATTGCTGAACGCCTTACCAGACTATCGGTGTACTTCACTATATTTCATACAAGTTTCAGTGATTTTTTTCTTATAATAAAGAGCTGATATTAGGCTGAACACTCATTCAATTAAAAATGGTCGATTTAAATGAGCTATTGTTTGCAATTTTTTTAAAACGCCACATTAAACAACTCAAACGTCGAATTTTTTATGTGCGTGTGAGCATCATACACACATTAACAGCTCGACGGTAATTTTATACGTTGATAATTATCTTGATGATAATAAACTTTATTCACGATTTATTGAGAGTCCTTCTTCAGGTTGAGAGTATATTAGTTTTTTTTTTGTCATTGTATTAAAGAGACAAAACTAAGAATCAGCATCGATAATTATCGGACAATTATCAGATAATTATCAATTTAATTTTGAACCCTAAGTATTTTATATTGTATACAGTACGCTTGCCGTTGCCTTTTGTACGTTAGTGAAAAGATCCAAAGGCCCACCATTTATTATAACTCGTTCAATGTAAAAAGAGCTCACGGCCATATAACATGTATGGCCGTCAGCGCTCTTTTTACATTGGACGAGTTTTACCTATTCCCCCAGTCCTCCTAGACCTGGAACACATTAGCATCGCCTCTGGTGCTGTTTTCACATCGATCGGTTCCTCAGATGGACCCGTCGAAGCGCTTAGTGTACCAAGACAAGCGCTCGGAGGGGCGCCCGCAGCGCCAGCTAGAGCTGCTGGCGGAGGTCATCGACCTGCGCGCGCCGGGCGCCACGCGCGTGCAGCGTATCCTGCACGCGCGCGTCCCCATCGTGAAGTTCGCGCACGACATCGCAGACGTGGACTGTGACCTGTGCTATAGCAACATGTGAGTACAGTACGGAACTACCTTTACTTACTCTTTCCTGCTTAGGCCGAGGCTACACTGGTTCTTACCAGTGTAGCCTCTACTGCGACGTAAATAATAGTAGTTTATGCAACGGTTGCATAATATTTTGGATTATGCAATCACATATGGAATTTATTCTGAAATAAAATAATTTGAATTTGAATTTGAATAATGATAGGCCTTAAAACACTAGTGCGGTTTTATGAAACGAGCTTTGCGAGTTTCATAATAAGATCGCACGTGTGTTTTAAGGCGAAATTATGCAGAGTTGCATACATAACTTTATCTACACACATATTATAAACGGCGACACGGCGACGATGGGGCCCCTCGACGGGCCCGGCGACGGCGGCACGCCGGCGTGGGGCTCATATCTGTATCATTATGACCATTACGATACTAAAATCAATATTGTAATAACATTACAGTACAGGTTGTCATAATGGTGGTCATTTCCTACGGTTTTTTATTACATTATGGAGGTTTTATGATATGGGTGTAGATAAAATATGTTAATGCAAACGCTTGGAACATAGAAAGTTATAGGCCGAGTACTAGTGTATGAAAATGAAAATGAAAATGAAAATATTTATTTTGCAAGTAGGCCACATGGGCTCTTTTACATGTCTGAAGCTACCAGTGCTTCGAAAGGTGACATCTGCTGAGAAGAAACGCCGCAAGAAACTCAGCAGTAAGTCTTTTTTTTCCCAACTTTTACATTAGAGTTTTAACTAAAACTAACACATGAAAAGGGCAGCAAACAATCCTAATGAGTAAAAATTAATTATAATAAATAACTAATAAGAAGATGTATAGTCTCCGCGTCTGGAAAAGTTAAGTGACTTAGAGATGTATAAAGCCTCTAAGGGTCATAATAATATAATAATTAAAATAAAGAATTAATGAAACATCTAAATTGACTACCTAATCTAGGTTAAATGGAGATGTAGACAGTCTCCACGGTCAAGTATAAAAAAGGAGATGTAGGGTCTCCAAATATCAAAATAATAATAATAATTTGAAATAAAAATATTTCATGTCCTAATAATTCAAATACCGAATATGAAACACTATAGAATATAGTATAGAGAACACTATAAAGTCTCTCTAGTCAGGATCCGATAACACACAAACGAATAAATTAAAAGGTAACAATTTCAAAAGGTCCTTGCGAGCATGAACCGTCCGGACCCCACAGACAGCACCCGTTCACGAGTATGACGCGTATCTCAGCCATCGTCTCCCTCAACCATGTTTTGGGGAAGGTGGCGACCCGATCAACGACGCCGCCGTAAGCAAAGACCTTTGAGCGAGCATGACAAGCTCAAGCTGCCGGACAAGAATGAAATAAATCAAGCCAGATACGAGTAGCCGTCCGACGAGAGATGTCACAGTGGGCTTACATGATAAAAAATTTGCATGTGCGATATAGGTACATATACAATAAACTTACACAATTATACGTAACTAAAACTAACTCATAAAAAGTGCGACAAATTAGCCTAATGGGCACAAATAATTATAATAAATAACTAATAAGGGAGATGTATAGTCTCCGCGTCTGGACAAGTTAATTTTAATGTCTTAGAGATGTATAAAGTCTCTAAGGGTCATAATATTAAACATAATAATGAAAACAAAGAAACATCTAAATTGATTAATCTAGGTTAAATGGAGATGTAGATAGTCTCCACTGTCAGATGGTAATGCACGGTCACCAAATATCAAAAACAATTTGAAATATAACATTTCATGTCCTAATAATACAAATAATATTGGCTATTAAGCCAAAAATAAAGTCCAAAATAGTTAATTATGGTGACAACAGGCAACGGCGACAGCGCCAGGATACGACACACACATTCCCGGACACTACGAGGCTACACGGCTGCGTTTAATGGCCTCAGAGCTGGCCAAGCTTCTGCATCATTTAAATAATCTTCAACTTTATAATACCCTTTCTTAAGAAGCGAATCTTTAATGTACCGTTTAAATGGATTAAAAGACAATTCCCATGCTTCCAGGGGAACTTTATTGTAGAATCTTATGCAGTTCCCCAGAAAAGATTTACTTACTTTCTTAAGGCGAAACTTAGGAACCAAGAGCTTATGCTTACCGCGTGTATTAAAAGAGTGCGTGTAGACAGAGAGTGCGTCTAAAAATTAAATTCCTGCACTTGACATATGTTATTACTGAGAAGAAGCGCCGCAAGAAACTCATGGCCGAATTCAGAAACGCCACTTAAGTATTTGATTAGATATTAAATAGTTAAATATTGAATATTAAATAGTTAATAACTAGTTGTTAACCTGTACAAAAACGTCACTGAAAAGTCACTTTAATTAAAGATCAATTTGAGTGGCCTTTCTGAATTCGGCCATCAGCAGTTTTATACATCATAATATATGAAAAGTTGAAAACCCAAATAAAATTAAATAGACACATTATAAAGTAATAAAGCAATAAATGATAATTATGAAACCTAATAAAAACAAAATCGATTGTTGAAATCGTGTGTTGTATTGTATCGTGTGGATGCCACGTGTGGTCAGGTCGGGCGTGTACATGTCGGAGCTGCTGCAGCTGCTGGGCGCGCTGGACGCGCGCGCGGCGCCGCTGGTACTGGCGGTGCGGCGCTGGGCGGCGGCCGCGGCGCTCACGGCGCGCGCGCCGGGCCGCTGGATCACCAACTTCCCGCTCTCGCTCATGGTGCTGTTCTTCCTGCAGCAGGCCAGGGTGCTGCCCACCGTCAAGTACCTCGTAAACAGCGCCGGTGAGTTCAGTGCACATTCAATCCACCCGTGACTAGCTATCCGACCACGGCCGTAGCTAGCCACCACAAAATACCAATGCCCTTCCTTAAAAAAATACCATTAAGGTAATAAGATAATAAGATAATAGGGATGTTTCCTGGGTAAAAAAAAATCTAATTAGTCTGTCAGTTAGATTATCAATAAAATAATAGAAAAAAAATATTTTTAAAAAAAAAGCTTTTATTTATAAGCTCTAAAATTAAGAAAATAAAAATTAAATTAAATCAAACCCGTCAATTTATTAGATTATACAATTTATATGATATAAAAAAATATCGTGAGATTTACCTGTGTAAATAGTAGTAGTATTGTATTCTAGTTTATTTACATTTAAATAAAAACTTGCTTTTCAAACATTTTCATCGGATGTGTTGTGCCGCCACTTAACTATATACGAAGGGACACATTCAAAATATATATGTAATTTGTCTTAATTATGAGACTGCGGCGAAATGAGCTGGATATTTTGTGTCTTATAATGCAGACAACGGCGGTTAAAGGGTTATAAATGTTTTTTTTTGCTATTAATTTGTTTTTTAGTTTTTAGTTTTCGCTGGACATGTTTCTAAGAATGTTCATGTCATGCATCATTGTTGCATGGTCGTTTGCCTGTTAATTAAGTACAGTCTAGTTCTTTAATTAGAAGACCTTCTAGCGATTTGACTCTATTTAAGGCCATGTATGCTCGTTCAGCAGCGAAGAGCTTTGAGCCTAAATAGACAACGGCATGGTTGATTAAATGCGTATACATCATTTCGTGTTTGTGCTGTTAATCGTTGAGGAGTGCCCTCGTTAGGCCTGAGTGCAGCAACCATGTCATGGTAAAAGTTAAAACCGGCTATCATAATGAAATGCCTACAGAAAATTTCGTGTGTGTGCTGTTGACCGTTGAAGAATTATTTTGTCTGGAACTAATCCTAGATGCCGATTCAGGTCATGATTACCATAAAAATGCATTGTCATTGGAACTGAACCAACATGTAAAAATTCAGCTCCGTAGGATGAGAGGAAGTGGTCCTAATTCAGCTTGCAAGATTCGACCCGAACATAAATACATACATATGTACATACATTGCAAGTTAAATAAAATCTTTTAAAAAATATTGAACACGTATGTTTTGCTTTATCAAATCTATCAAAATTGACTGAGATAACGCGCATCAAAGTTCGGGAGTGGGTGCTCATGACGTCACTTTAGCGTAAAAACTGAGCAAACTCGTGATTTTTTGTTTAATTGACGAAAGAAAAAATATGTGTTAAATATTGTTTTATAATCTAAAAAACGGACTAATTGGAATTTTTCAGGAAACACGCCTTTTATTTGTTCATAGTATGATACTATCTTGGAACCACCGCTGCCCTACCTAAAATTCGACTCTAGCTACGGGCCTATATCCGACAAGAATTACAACCTTAAATTGGTATTTTGTAGGTCTCTTTTTCACTGTATACAGTAAGATGGTTAAGATACAGGAGCTTATAACCAGGGCTCGAACAAATCATGCGGATGACGTCAAACCACTCATAGGATGATTTCAAATATTATTTTCATAAACAATTATCACTTATCATTTATCATTAATCAACCTCTTTAAGTACTTACCTAAACGATATCGTCACTGGAAATGAGTCGAGTAATGACAATGTCGCTCAATCCATTGACGAAGAAAAATTTATTAAGGCATATTTTAAGTCTGTGACAACAATAATATACTTGTTAGAGAAATAGTTATAAGTGTACATAATTTCATTAAATAATAACATGAAACTGTCTTTTTTGTTTTTTTTTATAATATTTATATATTTACTTTTATTATAAATAATCGTACTTAGGATAGCAAATTTCGTAACATTTATTTTATTCACGATATTCACGATAACTTTTTTATTCGTGCGATATTTGCGACACGGAAGTTTAAATACAAAACATTATCCTGTGTGCAAAACTACGTCATTTTTACGTCATCCGCATGATTTGTTCGAGCCCTGCTTATAACCCTTTTCACCGCTTTGATTATATACAACATAAAAATGCCATTAGTGCCGCAGTCATGACAAATTCAATCAAAATTACTTAAATTGTAGTCCGTTGTAGTCCATCTGTAAAAAAAATATCTAAATGTTTAACGCGAACTTTTTACCAAGTAATAACTTTTGATATGTCCACATGATTGTTATAAAGCTTATTTTTTACAGTAAAAGAAGACATTAGAATAACGGAGGACAATCTCAACTGTACGTTCGTGCGCGACGCCAACAGGCTGCCGCCCGAGAGCTACTCGCAAAACGACGCCTCCCTCGAAACCCTCCTCCTGCAGTTCTTCGAGTTCTACGCTCAGTTTGACTTTCAGGAGAAAGCCATAAGCCTCAACGAGGGCACCGCTATACGAAAACCCAACGCTCTGCCTCTGTATATAGTGAATCCACTGGAACAGGCCTTGAATGTGAGCCGGAACGTCAGCTACGAGGAGTGCGAACGGTTAAAGATGGAAGTGAGGAATGCAGCCTGGCAGCTCGAGGCAGGGCTCGAAGGCGGGAAGAAAGACGATTGGGGGCTGCTAGGACTAATAGAGAAGAAAGCTACTCGAGGATTGAAGAAGTTACTGCGCGTTGGGAACTCACAGAGGCTGGTATCTGTGAAAGATTTGTTCTCGCATGACGAAGACAACCAGCCGACTGATAATATTATTAAAAATAAACTCGACAAACTAACTAGGAAGAGCGAAGTAAAGGACCAAAGTGATAAAAGAATTAAAGAAGCCAAAGTGTCAGTGGGTGATAAGAAGGAGAAAATTAAGTTCAAAAACAGCCAAGTTGCGAGTGAAGTGTATAGGATACAACGGGACAAAATTATTTGAGATTTGTTTAATAAGTGATTTTAAATTTTGAAACGGTTTCCAAGTCCCTCACATTAGTTATTGTTATATATTCAATTTTAAATTCGATTTAGGAAGTAAGCAGTGTAAGGGTTACCAGATATAATTCAATAATAAAAAAATTGACACTTTTTTCAGTTCAAACAATTGAATATGTTAAGAGGACTGTGAACCAACGGCAAAATAACCCTTTTCATACAAAAGGCCATAACGATTTCCACCCGTTAAATGTTAACCGATTTTGACCAATTTTTGATAGGTTGTCAGTCAGTACAAAATCTAGGGCTGTACATTTTTTGAATATTGATTAAAAGATCAAAAAAATCAAATAATCGCCGAATTCGTTTTGTATGACAATACTGAAACGGCAATAAAACTGAATTTATTGATTATAGTGAAAAAACCAAAACATAAAACTAGATTTTGTTCTGAATGACAACCTATCAAAAATTGGTTAAAATCGGTTAACATTAAGGGGTGGAAATCGTTATCGCCTTTTGTATGAAAAGCCACACACCTCTCAGAGTTCACACTCCTCTTAAAAGAAAGTTACCATTGTTGCTAGAAATTTTATTGGAGATGTAGGAGCATTATTAAGTTATTACCATGAGCAAAATTAAAATTTGTTAGTGAAATTAAGTTTTTATTAATACATTTAATTTTCAAATGAAACCATTGATAACTCGACCCCCAAAATATTTTTATAAGATATTCGTAACAACCATACTTTAAATTAAAGTACGGGTGGCAACGCTAGACAAGATACAGTTCCGAATTGAGCGCAATGGCCGCGCTATGAACGCTATCACCTATGTAATACATCCGATTTTGTTTTGTACTGCGTGTCAGCCGCTTATTCCCGACTGTATTTCGTTCTTTTATTAAGCTATATGCTGCAAGCGGCGTTAGCCTTTTAGCGGGCTATTCCCAGTAGTGTCCACCCTGTCCCCACTGGAAACTACTGGGACTTTTTCAATAGTACCCAATGGGGACTAATGAGAATGACATATCAATAGTTCCCATTTGTTTACAAATCAAACACAAATAAGTGGGTAGGAGCTACTAGGATGTTTTCTCATTAGCCGCCATCGAGTCTTACTAAAAATACAGTACCCTGAGGCCCTAACATGACTGACACAAAGATAAATGTTGCTATGCCCTTGCAGGGCGTCAGATGTATACCTACTTATCAATCCATCTTTTATTTTGTAATGTGAAATGCAATAAACCATTTGAATTTGAAATTAAACCCATTTATCTCTATGACTATCTCTTTCGTCGGCACTAGTGCGAGAGAGACGCACTTAGAGATAAGACGGTCTATCTTATCTTTGTGTCATTCATGTTAGGCCCGCTGGAGACTAAAGGGTGGTCAAAACTAGGAATACCCTATTTTTGTGGTTCTGCTATACAGCCTGTTGTCAAATGTGTGAACCAATTTCCAAATTATAAGTATAGTCAAGACAAATCAGTTTACATAGCTACATACATACATACACAACACAGGGACATAGTATAAACAGAAAAGTACTTTAACTCCGATCCTTTATGAGTTTAGTTTGCTCTCGCTATCGCACTCACTCGTCTATACCCTGATAAGGCCAGCTATAGCCGACTCCGACGTTTGTTTTTGACGCGTACGCACACTTCTGTTTATATTATGACAAAGATGAAAGGTCCAAAAAAATATGATAAAGTTGACATTTGTAAATAAAAACGATTGAATGATTGTATTGCTTTTTATTGGTTTAAACTCTTGAAGAATAGATCAATTTTAGGGTTAGTGGACTTTGATTGCTTCGTCAAACATTCTACAGCGTTTTCGATGCACAACTTTTCTATGGTCGTTCTGTATCTGTGGTCAAGCACCAGTGAGGTTACATATTCGTCTATTGGCTGTGCGTTTTGTGGATTAAGTAGGTGATTTTCGCCGTGTATTTCTTTTAATTTGATTGCGCAATCTATCGCCCATGTGAACTCTTCCAGGTATACGTTGTACGTCTCGTTCTGATCGAAAACTCTGTCCTGGAAATTGAAAGGGTTCTCTTTGACACAGAACGGCTAACAAAATTATCGAACATCAAAACTGTAAGGTAAAAATAATAAAGTTAACAAAAAATATAACCACACGCTTTTGTCAGTAACGCAATAAAAAGTACAAGAGATCCTCATCACCAAGGCAATGTATTGGACTCGTCAAAACAAACTAAATGAGCCCATACTCGAGGGGTATACTAGTAGCCATTGAAGAGTTCCACTATCCACCTCCTGGCTCCATGGTCAGATCAGCTCGATGTTACCAAATTATTGTATAATCATCGGAATTGCATACACTTGCAAAGTTTCAAATCGTTACGACAATTAGAATTAGGTGAAAATTGACTTCAGATATTTTATGACATTGTTTCTTATGGCCGAATTCAGAGACGCCACTTAAGCATTTGATTAGAGATTCAATAGTTAAATGGCCCTCAACTAGTTGTCATCCTATACCAAAACATCACTAAAACGTTACTTGAAGTAATGATTAAATTGAGTGACCTTTCTGAATTTGTGTCATTATTTACTAAGTTACAAGTGAAGCTAACTAATAAAAGCGTGTTAAAAAAAAAAACATCATCACTGGTTTTAATACGAACGCTTCTTCTCACAGTGAGAGAGGCAGCAGTAGGTTCCATGCGGGCACAGTGCCGATTGGGGACTTCAAACACATCGTTGAATATTGCAGATGATTGCAGGTGCCCTCACGATGTTTTCATTCAATGTTTACAGGTTTCCTCACGGTGTTTTCATTCAATTTGAACCTGGGACCTCCTGCATGAGAGGCGTGTGTCCTACGGCTATCACAATACATTGAAGTCGGTTGAGCAGTCACATGGTCATGCCCTGTGTACCTGTGCCTCGTCCAGCAGCTCGTGGTCCAGCTGCGCGCGCAGGTCCAGCGCCGCGAGCACCAGCAGTAGCGCGGCGCCGTGCTCGGCGCGCCGCGCCCACTCGCGCAACTCCTGCGCAGCACGGCCCGCTGCCACCACCTGCTTATTATCTTCGGACCTAATATCTGTTCATACAATAACACCATTAATTGCTCACAGAAGTGTAGAACATTCCAAAAAAAAAACTAACAAGAGGAAATAAAATAATAGTAGTTTAGCAACGCTTGCATAATGACAGGCCTTAAAAAATGAGTGTAGGTTTATGAAACGAACCGACAGGCGAGTTTAGAATTTGGAAAGTTTAGGTTATATCTACTAAGAATCATGAATAGGACTGATTGTATTAAGAGAAAACATCTTTCTCTTAACGTGTGACATACCTCGCCCAACGTAAAAAGCGCTGACGGCCCTATTAAATGTATGACTGTCAGCGCTCTTTTTAGATTGTTTTAGGTATACTTTATGAATCGCCTCGAAACGCCGACCCAGTGGGGCAGCGGTTCTTCACCGGCCCTAATCTAATCTAATAAAACACTAAAATATTACATCTGACGGCGGCGACGAATTTTTCGGCCGTGCGCCGGCGCAGCGCGGGCGAGTCGTCCTCCAGCAAGGTGGCCACCGTCGCCAGCAACGTCGCCGTGAACTCGACTGCAACAGTTTATAAAACTTGAGCTGACTCTCCGTATTTAACACCTCTCAGTTAACAAATTCACCGTCACCGACGCACATGCCATGGACACATTTTTGTTAACACTTATTTCACGTCTCGCCCAGTGGTCCCACTTGGGAAAGTCTTCGGGCAAAATGTTGGCAACGCATGCGCCCAAATGTCCAAGAAACCCCTTCTGTAAGTACGATATAACGACATTCCATTGTTTTTAAAGTGACCAGAAATAATGAAAAATCTTATAAATTACACTCAAGATATAAATGAGTGTGTATACAACTTTGCATAATTGGTTATTACAGCACGAGTGGAATCCTATTATGAAACTCACCTACGGCTCGTTTCAAAAACACCCACTCATGTTTTAATAACCCTTATTATGCAACAGCTGTAGAAAAACCATTACATGCTTGTTCCAAGGCTCACTTACACATGAGGGCCGGATCTTTGGTCGGCTCGAGGCACAGCAGCCGCATGAGGTTGGTCTCCAGGAAGCTCACGACCGCCGCCCGCGCAGCCTCGTCGTTCGCCGCCGAACAGTTACTATGCAGGGCGTGAACCACCACAAGGATGCTCCCGCTCACGTTAAACGACTTCGCCACCAACTTCAATACGCTCTCCAAGTAAATAGAGCTCAGATTCTCGTGCACGTTCTCAACGGAGTCCAACAACTCCGTAACTAATGTATCATAACTTAATTCTGCATCCGTGTTCAGTTTTAATCTGACGATATCTTTTTGCGTGTTCGGCGTCAAAGTGAGAACTTTGAGCGCTTTCTGGGCGACTTCTAGATATGGGGTTTTCGTGACGTCGCACAGGGTACCGACGTAGTTCGGGTTATCGTGGAATTTGTGGATTCTATCTTTGTATGTGATTTTAGATAGATGGTTTAAGTATTCGCAGAGTTCCTCGCTTTGCTCGTGCAGCATGAGTAAATAGTTCAACACGGACAGTTTGACCTCGTAGTCAGGATGTGTGAGGCATTTTAACGCGAATGCGATTAGGTCTTCTTCGTTGTATGTTATTGTCAAAATGATCATGTTTACGTAGACCCCATGCGCGAGGAACACCTCCCGCCCGCTGGTGATGGCGGGTGCTTCGGTGGTGAAAAGATGATGCTCGATATCGGTCGCTATAGGAATCAGGTCATTGTAAAAGAAGCCGGGGAATCTGAAATAAATGATAATAGGGAAAATGCATGAAAATCAAAATGAGGTTTGAGTATTATAAAACAAAATGTAAATATGAGAGGAAAAATAAATATTGTTTCTGACATCGACATATTGGCCTAAATCCAGTATTTTCGGAAATAATTTCAAATTTCGTTTAAACGCCATATAGTTTTGTATACATCGCCCAGTGTAAAAAGAGCGCTGACGGCCATATAAAATGTATCACCATCAGCGCTCTTCTTACATTGGTTGAGGTGTACACTTTAACTGCGCTGTGACGTTATAGTTCAGGTCTATTTTGTATGGAGCGCTTTCGCGAGTGGCATACACGTACTATGACTTTTCAATGCTTCGTATCTCAAAAAATATACAACACAATAATGTTACGCGTACACAGTTAATAAAATATGAAAAAAATAAACATGCAAGTTCCCTATTAAATAAGAAGAAAATCACGAGCGTAGCGTGGGACTTAAGCTATGCGGCCCGAGACAAAATGTAAATTGACCTGAGCAGGAGTAGGTTGAGTGCGGCGAGGAGCTGGTCGGCCACGAGGTAGCAGGGCGCGCGCGCGGGCGCCAGCAGCCAGCACGACGCGTGCGCCGCCTGCACCACTCCGCGCGCCGAATCGCGCTCAGCCGGCACTTCGGCGGGCGGGGACTCCAGTAGCGCTGATATCTAAATTAATAATAATAATATGTATGTCACAAACAGTTTCATAAAATGAAAGAAAGGAGAAAGAAAGAAAGAAAAAACATTTAGGAGTCTTTCACGTCAACACGCAGGCGCGGTCACGAAATATCAAACAGATGGCGTTGCATGCAAGTGTTCACGTCGAAACGCACGTGCGCGCCGAGACAAGTCAGCGCGCCCGCCCCCGCGCCCGCGCCCGCTAGTTGTAATTAAAGACGCCTTATTCACCACACAAGACACGATAATGAAAACAATATTTGGCGAAATTAACGTTAGTGTATTATTAAAAAAGTGCAAAAATAATAGAAGGTAAAATAATACCTACGTTGTTAAGGCTGCATTTTATCAAACGAATGTATGAGTTATTTTGAGACAAGTCCATAGTAATTGGGCATTAAATCATAATTATAAGGACCCTTGCACAAGGCGACACTTTACGACGACTTTTTACGCACAGGACACGCGCCTTTTGTATCGCTCTCGCTTTCATATTTATTATTAACTAGATGTGCTCACGGCTCCGCTCGCGTGAATGAAATGTCACTTTTACTTTCACTTCGAGTGAACTTTGTCAACGTCAAATAATTAGGCTACTCGAACTTGGCGATATGACGCGAGACAAACCGAGAGATCCCGACAATGGTCGAGGTAAGAGAAATAACGAATTATCTTTACCTGATTTTTGATAAAATACGCAGCGAAAGTGGTACTTTTTATGCTCTTGTTCTATTCCCGAATCTAGAATAGTAGTTTATGCAACGGTTGCATAATGATAGGCCTTAAAACACTAGTGCGGTTTTTATGAAACGAGCTTTAGCGAGTTTCATAATACGATCGCACGTGTGTTTTAAGGCCAAATTATGCAGAGTTGCATACATAACTTTATCTACACACATATTATAAATCCTCCATGATGTGTTCAGAAACAATATTTTCTGGCAACAAGTTATTTGTTGCAATCGTGGCTGCATATTTCCGATATCCGGCGCATTTTCACATCACACAGTCACTCCGAGAAGACTACTATTCATATTTTCAACTAAAATGTAAATTACAAACAACTTTTTCTATTCAATTCAACAACAATTCTACTTTTGTTCAGCAAAAAACCAACATAATGGCGGCAATTCGATCTTCCGGCAAGACCATTTTTTTTTAAATCATAGACATACGAATGAAGTCTCTAATCTCACGTCTCTCGAGATCAAATGTCGTTCGGTTTATATTAAAAAAACATACTGAATTGATGTTTCGTATCAATAACTGTTTATTATCTATGGATACTAGAATAGAGACCCACTTGAGTTTTGTCAGCTGTTCCAAATTTAATCTCATTTCTATACTAAAATCGATACGGGAATAACATTGCAGCACTGGTTTTACCTAATCGGTTGTCAAAATGGTGGTCATTTCCTACGGTTTTTGATTACACTATGGAGGTTTTATGATATGGGTGTAGATAAAAAAGGGTTCAATCGTTTTTCCCATGATACGTGCGTTGTATTCGAGAAACGTGTCAACAAAGTTCTTAAAATTTAGTAAGGCCCCATCTCGCTTCATCCTTCGTTTTTTATCTCGTTCTGTTTTTCATCCTTATCAATGAGTGCCACAGTCGGCTATATATACGATAGCAGATTTTCATGCCACTGACGCCTCTATATGTCGCTTTACATGGACATTTGCGTCAACTAATGCCGTCCGTGGCATGCTTTCTTGCATTTGGCCCTGGCGTTCAAAGGGTTAAAGACAATGATACAAAACGCGCTTCACCTGCGCTGTCAACCTCGCCGTGTGTAAGTGCCATTAGATCCTACATCACTTTCGTCGAATAAGCTTGAATTGGTTATAACAGATGGAAAAATCAGTTAGTTAGTTCATTAGTTGAAACTTACCTAAGACCGTCGGTGGCCTAATGGCTAAGGATGTTGAATCGTGAGGTCCGGGTTCAAATCAAAGCGGTTGCCATGTACCAATGAGTTTTTCTAACTTATGTACATTATCTGCATGCGAATTGCGGTAAGCGATGCTCTTACGGTAAGGGAAAACATCGTGAGGAAACCTGCACCCCTGTAACTAAATGTGTAACCATGATCCAATTGGTCTGGTTCCCCTGTCACAACTGTTACGGAGGTCAGACGGCAGTCGCTCCACTGTAATAACCCGACCTGCTGAATTCGGGATCATGGTCAAAGCGTACCCCGTAGCGTAAGCATAGACGGGAAAAAGCGCTAGGAAGAAGAAGATTAGTTGAAACTTACCTGACAGAGTATTCCATGGCACAGATTCATCTTGATATTGCGGTCGGCGAGGGCCTCAAACAACGACTCTATGTGGCGTATGTACCTACAAAATAATGGTACATAGTTAAGAGTCATTTAGACTTTCCGTAGAAATAGCTGTTTTAGCCAAAAAAGGTGATTTTGACGTTAGAAACTTGTTTACCAAATAAGACAAGTAAGGATGAATCAACTTTAAATAAGTTAAGATATCTATTTCCAAGAAAGATACATGTTTTTTCCAGTGTGCCCCAAACTAGGCTGAGCCGTGTATCTTGGGAGTCCAGCGAGTGCCGTTTTTTAGACTAAGTCTAGGAATAACATGGTAGGTTAAAACTGTTTAGTGGTGGATGGTTGGTGGTTGGTGTTTGGTGGTTGGTGGTGGATGTTTGGCCGTGGGTGGTAGGTGTTGGATGGTTGGCGATGGGTGGTTGGTGTTTAGTGGTGGGTGGTTGGTGGTGGATGGTTGGCGGTGGTTGGTTGGTATTTGGTGTTTAGTGGTGGGTGGTTGGTGGTGGATGGTTGGCGGTGGGTGGTTGGTGTTTGTTGTGAGTACGCACCGGTGCGGCGGGACGAGCGCGACGGCGGCGCGCGCGGCCAGGCGGCGGCTGCGCACGTCGGCGGCGCCGGCCAGCGCACGCAGCGGCGGCAGGAACCGCTCCAGCTGACACACAACCAGTTTTCGGCTAAACATCATTGCCGACTTAAATCTGTTCGCCGACAGTTGATAAATATTATGTAGCAGTGGACCCGCCACAGCTTGGCCCGCGGTATTTCCCATACAAACTTTATCACCCCTATTCACCCCTTTAGGTATGGAATTGCAAAAAATAACACTCACAACTGCACTCTCACAGAATATCGGCATAAAGTAATAGCTTGCCCCCGATGTCGCCCGTTACAATCCCGCGATCGCAGCGATACAGAGGCATGCTGAACAAAAACCGAGCGACTGTATTGGTAATACATCGATGCTGTATCGTTGGAAAAATCGCCGTGAGCGACCTACACTACAGACTAATTTTATATCAGCGAACACTCAAAAAGAAACGTCTTTATTAAGAGTGTACTCAAACAGTACACACACCAGTTAATAATGATGACTACAGTTACATCCAAATCTAAGTATATACTACAATAGATATGCCCATGGATACCCGGGGATCGTCGGTGCAGGGTGCCAATTCTCAGTGCATTCGAGATAATGTCGATTGCGAGATTAAACGTCGGATTTATACAGTTGTGTCAAAGTACTGTATGCACTGACGTTTAATGTCGCATGTTACATTATCTCGAATGCACCGAGAATTGGGGTCCGGGTCGGAATTGATTCCAAACTTCCCTGTTCATCTAGTACTGCATAGTATGAACAAGAAATTAGATTTTACTTAACAGCCCCATGAATAGTGCGTAATGGTGAATTATAACGTATCCACAGTTAGTTTACCTTCAGGTTGGACACGGTGCCTTCCAGCGCTGACGGGTACAGCCGCGCCAGCAACAGCAACGTCGGGAACAGTGCCGGCCGCAGCGACTCCTCTGACAACGACTTCAATTGATCCTGCAAATTATAATCATTAAAACATTGGCTCGTAATCACATTAGCAGGATTAGAAAGACCGATTCGACGGCGGAGTGGGAGGGTTCCGTACCCGAAGGGATCAATAGGTTTCGCTTGACCACAGTCTTACCTGATGGTAAGTGATGATGCGGCCGGAGGTGGAACGTAATTGCTCAGTAAATGTATCTGCCTCTTGAAAGTGTCCAGATAATAACTAACAGGAAAACCGACACGTGTAAAAATTTGTTTGTAATTTACATTTACATTTTAGTTGAAAATAGGAATAGTAGCGACTCCGAGAACGATGTGAACGCCGCCGGATATCGTAAATGCAGCCACGATTGCAACAAATAACTTGTTGCCAGAAAATATTGTTTCTGAACACATCATATAATGTATGTAGATAAAGTTACGAGGGGCGGCTGAAAAGTTATCTACTTAACTATGAAACAAAAGACGATCATGGCTAGTTTTTTTTTATTTTTCAATATAGTCTCCTGACAGGGAAATGCACTTATTACATTTATCAATTAAAGACATTAACCAGTTAAAAAAAAAACTTTAGGTTTATCATCGAAAAAGTCATTAACAGCAGCCTTCATGTCGTTATCGCTTACGAATCTTCGTCCCCTCAGTTCTTTCTTCAAAAGTCTGAACAGGAAGTAGTCGGATGGGGCCAAATCTGGACTATATGGAGGGTGGTTGATTACTTCGTACCCATTTCCATTAATTGCTAGCTTCGTTAAGCGAGCAGTATGCACAGGTGCGTTATCATGCAAAAGCAGAATCCCTTTACTGAGTTTGCCCCTTCTTTTTTCTTTTATGGCTTCTCTGAGCTGGTCAAGTAAATCTGCGTAATATTCAGCATTCATTGTAGTTTTTTTTGGCAAGTATTCTACAAGCAGAATTCCTTCCGCATCCCAAAAAAATGTTGCCATTACTTTGCCTGCTGACGGGCGAACCTTAAATTTCCGAGGAGGCTTTTCATCCTTGAATTTCCATTGTAATGACTCCTGTTTACTTTCGGGATCCCACTGCCAAATCCAAGTTTCATCACAGGTTACTATTCTACAAATAATTTCGTGAGCGTCAAGTTGGCGTACCCTTCGAAGATATCCAGGATCTGATGATTCCAAAAAATAGTGCCTAATTAGTACCGAATTAGTACCGAGTTCAAAAAAATAGTACCTTCGTAATTTCGGAGATATGAGCCTTGTTTAACGGGTACGCTAACTTGACGTCAAGCTGGCGTACCCGTTTTGGTTCTCGAGTACGGTGCTGTTCCCAAATATGCTCTATATCCCAAAAAATAGTGCACAATTAGTACCCCTGGCTCCCGAAGTCACAACTTCGTAGCTCTTATAGAAACTGAGATATTTCATACCAAACACGGGTAAAATATTTTGCACCGTCAAGCTGGCGTACCCGACTGAGATCACACAGAAAGCCATTGAATTCCTAAGCCAGCTATATACCAAAAAATAGTGCCTGAAATAGTACCCCTTTTACGACAAAAACATAACAGAAAAGCTAAGTAGAACATTGAAAATATAATGGATGAATATTCTTCATTGTCATAGTACTGTCACGTACAAAAGTCTTATTTTATTTATATTTATTATTTGTTCTTTCAATCTTTTAAGCAGAATGTAAGTGAAAGTTTTAATTTACTTAATATTCATTGCAATAGCCAGATGGGTTGGCATAACGCAGATTATAGCAAACTAGGTTTTATCCTTTTGCGGTACTTTAGTATTATGAGTTTTTCGGTCCTATAGCTACATCTGCGTACATTTACTCAGCACGTTAAATATGGTTAAAACATAACAGTAACGGCATCTGTTTACTTAAGTTTTCAACATAATCGTTTACTAACCGTTATAAAGTTCCTCTCTGTTTGCGTCTGTACCAAAATGAGTTTGTATGTAGAAGTTGGCATTCATTTTTTTCAATGTTCCACTTAGCTTTTCTTTTATGTTTTTGTCGTAAAAGGGGTACTATTTCAGGCACTATTTTTTGGTATATAGCTGGCTTAGGAATTCAATGGCTTTCTGTGTGATCTCGGTCGGGTACGCCAGCTTGACGGTGCAAAATATTTTACCCGTGTTTGGTATGAAATATCTCAGTTTCTATAAGAGCTACGAAGTTGTGACTTCGGGAGCCAGGGGTACTAATTGTGCACTATTTTTTGGGATATGGAGCATATTTGGGAACAGCACCGTACTCGAGAACCAAAACGGGTACGCCAGCTTGACGTCAAGTTAGCGTACCCGTTAAACAGGGCTCATATCTCCGAAATTACGAAGGTACTATTTTTTTCAACTCGGTACTAATTCGGTACTAATTAGGCACTATTTTTTGGAATCATCAGATCCTGGATATCTTCCACGGGTACGCCAACTTGACGCTCACATAATTTCCTCCTCTTTTCCACGGCTCATGTCTAAAAATTCCTCGCAACATTGAACACGTCTGTCCTTGTCAAACCGAGTCAACATTCTAGGGACCCAGCGTGCACTAACGTTAGACATGTGCAAATGTTCATGAATTATTTCATTGACCCGTTCTTTACTAATGCCCACATCCCTGGCTAACTCCCACTGGCTAATTCGCCGGTCTTCTAAAATAAAATTTCTCACTTTGGCCACATTTTCATCGGTGACAGCGGAAACTACGCCACTACGAGGATCATCTTCAAGGCTCTCACGGCCAAGCTTAAACTGTTTCGACCAGAACTTTATTGTAAATTCAGAAGGACACAAACCACCAAAAACAGGTAACATACGCAGTCTAATCTGCGAGGGTGTATTTCCTTCTTTAGTGAGAAATTTTATCACTACACGCTGCTCAATTTTAATCAGATTATTTTTTTCTTGCGACAGTTTCAAAACAATCCAGTCCCAAAAAAAGCGGGAAGCAAGAAACAAACGAATGTTGGTGATTTTGAAAAAAGAATAACCAGTGAACACGACCTCATAGTGGCCATTATTATTTTCGCATAACATTGAGGCTAGGTAGATAACTTTTCAGCCGCCCCTCGTATGTATGCAACTCTACATAACTTGGCCTTAAAACACTCGTGCGATCTTAATATGAAACTGGCGCTGAGCACACTTGTTGCGCGTGTTCGGAACGTATAGTCAGTAAATGTGGTGGCTAGTGACACCCGGACGGAGCAGTTCGGATAGAATCAGACTGTCGGTTTGGTGATATCTGGATAGTAAAAATACACTAAACTGTGCAAACTATCCCACGTAGGTCGCGGACAAGACCTTGAGCGTTCGGACGTCCGATAGAAATCTGATGCGCCGGCATCTGAATGACTGTGCATACATAAGTCGCGGCAGTCAGCCTGGACGCGTTCGATAGGTTATTCCAACCAAAATATTATTATTATCATCCTGAAATTTAAATACAAACCAGTAGGGATGTTTCCTGGGTTACAAAAATAATAATTTTAATTAGACCGTCTGTCAGATTAACAAAAAATATTTTACACGTATTTTTTGCTTTATCAAATCAATCAAAATTGTCAAAGATAACGCGTATCAAAGTTCGGGTGTGGGGACTTATGACGTCGCTTAATGGTAAAAAGTGTGCAAAGTCGTGGCGTCACGCGGAACTTCAACGCACTATATCTCGTAATTTTTTGTTTAATTGAGAAAAGAAAAAATATGTGTTCAATATATTTTTTATAATTTAAGGATATATACCGCGTCAAATCCGCAGTACATCTATTTGATTTTTCAAGTTTTGTTTCATTAGCACCAAATAACGGCAATGAGTAATTAATTTTGTACGAATAATGATTTAAAATATACAAATTATTACTAATATTATGTGAAATAAAATTAGAACCTGATTTGACCACTCGAGTGACAACAGCGCTAGCAGCCTTTCCCTACCGTTTGACGTTACGGCGCGGACACATGGGAATTCAATCAAGAATATTTCCGTGGGAACAACGGTAACGACATTTTTTTTGTCATCAAAAAATCGAGGAGAGTACAAAGTTATAGAAAATACATTTTCTGATTATAAAAGTACTATGGGACAGAAACATTTTTCGCTTTTTCTTGTAATTTAAACAACTTCGGGTACAAATAACACAGACACAGCACATAACACATGTAATCTTAAAAGCCATTTATCTCCTTTAAAAGAACGGTAAAGTGGTTTTATTTTTTATTACAATTATGCGCAACGACTAATATTACCATGCTATTCAATTTCAGCGAAAAATATACAAATCGATATATTGGGTATACATCCTTAAATAACTGACAAATTAGAATTTTTCAGGAAACACGCCTATTATGGCAGGTACGTCCAAAGTTGCCAGCATGTTTCGTCTCTTTCGGGTACGCACCAGCATGAAGTCGTAGAGCTGCGGGTAGTTGAGGAAGAAGATGCGGCCGGTCATCTTGTTGCGCGCGCTCGTGGCGCCGCGCGCGCGCGCCACGCCGAACACGCGCACGCACAGCGCCGCGAACAGCAGCGTTGACGAGTTGCGCTCCTGCGGAGCAAACACTAAACGTAAGCTTCATCCGGGGACGCCTTCAATACTATTCGGCGCGGGCGCAGATCTACGCTGGTTAAATTTCCAATTATATTCTAGTCGATAGTTTGTCAAGATGTTAAACGAGCTTCACAGTAGATTTCAGTTCGAAGTTTATTTATGATTTGATCTGGACATGATCGTGGTGTAAGGCGCCGTTCGCACGAGCACTTGGAAAGCGTCGCGTTATAACTCGACGTTGGCGGTATTTTACCGTTCCCAATAATTGTGTTCGTATGAACGCTTAAAAATCATTGTGAAATCGTACCTGCTGTGGTGTGCACGTAAAGTAAACTATGAATTCAAGAGTAAAATTATTGGCAATAGCCATTAGTGTTGCGAGAAGGCAAAAAAAGGGAAATAAAATCTTATCAGGTGCATCCCCCTTAATGATCAACGATATTTAAAATGACAATTTGTGTTGCTTTATGAAGATTTGTGGCCTTATCCTAATAAGTTTTTTAACTATTTCCGAATGTCTTTTAGCACATTTGATGAATTATTGGCAATCGTGGGCCGACGTCGTCATTGCAAATGGCGCACACTTCGACTACAGTAAACACGTGCGAACGCTATGCAAGCGCACATCCACCCGCTGCAGCGCCGGCGCTTTTTTAACTCCCGTCAGAACAGAAACACAGAGTTCCGTAAGCTTAATTCGATTTAATGTCCCACGCCTAACTAACGTCGAAAATCGAACAGTGCTCGATAAAAAAATGCCGCGCTTTAAAACCGCCTTCGTGTGAATAAATACATGGTTATCAATTTGTGTCATTTCAACGTTTTTTTTAACGTGCGTTGAAGTTATCAATTTGTGTCATTTCAACGTTTTTTTTAACGTGCGTTGAAAAAGCGCTCGTGCGAACGGGGCCTAACTATTTGCACCTGTAATTTTTTCTTGGGGAAGGCAAGTCAAGTGCTGTGACTGCTAGATCAGGTCGCGTACCAGTGTCGCTACTTTTATAAAAGTATGTATGCCCTTTTATTCACTAATGTGGTATAATGTATCTTGATTAGTTAGGGTTTGCAATGAGAAAACGACGTAACGTAATTTACCTATGACGAACTGACAGTCAGTTGCATAAAGAACAATAATTTTTCATCCAGGTTTAGCCATTTGCCGTCAGATAGCGCTAGTAAAAATTCTTATAGCCGGTGCTTTGAAATGTTAGATGGTGCTTAAATTAATAATGTTCTGATCTAGAGAACGTAATTTGTTTTAGTCTAAGGAAGGGTCGACAGGTTGTCTGTTTTGATTGAGATCATGTAGCCCCCGTGTGGCGCCGGCTAAAAATAGCATCACCCCATGCGCTCCCGCGGGTGTCGTAAAAGGCGACAGAAGGACCAACCGAAGGATGGGCAGCAGCGCCTTCGAGTACTATCATCACCAACTGCGGTCGCCAACCTTTCTGCCAAGCGTGGCTACGACTGTGGCAATTTTTCCCATTTTTGGGGGAGGTCAATGTCCTGAAGTGGACATTTTACGGGTGATGATGACGTAGCCGCACTTTGTCGTTATTTCGGTTAGAGGGATAGCAGCTTACCATCCAAGTGTCAGCCCCGAAGCCCCTGACGGCGACCTGTAATGCCTCGGCCGTGGCCTCGGCAGGGGGCGCGGCGTGGCGGCACAGCGCGCGCAGCACGAGGTGCGCGCGCGCCGCCCGCGCGGGCCCGGCCTGCGCGCGCGCCGCCGCGAGGCACAGCGCCAGCGCGCGCCGCAGCAGGCGCCCGCGCGGCGCCGCGCTCTCCGCGGCCAGCTCCGTCGTCACCAGCGCCTGGGGGGAGACTCGCGTCGATTTAGTACATTACTGAAGAGACTAGTAAGTAAGCCATACTGGACGAGTACCTACGATTTGATTCTATGTACGAGTCCAGTATGGCACTTATCGGTCGAAACTTGTGTAGTGCTTTTCTCAACAAAATATTTTAATCAACCGAAGACGCCGCTACTCTTCTCACACACCTAGTGTCTGAACACCTTGATGCTGGTTGGGCATGTATCGGAGTATCTCTCGACCTGGCTAAGGCATTCGACACTGTGTCTTTGCCCGTTCTCCTCAGGAAACTAGAAGAGGTGGGTATCAGGAGAGTGCCGCTGGAATGGTTCAAAAGCTACCTAACCAAAAGACAACAATGTGTTAGGCTGGGTGCCTTGGGTAACCAAAGAACACCAATAACATTCGGCGTCCCCTAGGGAAGCCTTTTGGGATCTACACTGTTTCTCATTTATCTAAACGACCTGGCTCTCGTCTCACTAAAAAAAACTTATATGATATGCTACTATTTCTCAAATTAACTAAAAAATACAACCAAAATCGACAGCAAAAATGGTCACGATTTTTGTAAATTTGTTCTTTACGCCAACTTGGATTTGCATTGAACAATAAACGAGAGCTAAATAAACAAATAACCGTACGTGAATTGCTATAACCGCGACTGCACTTAACTGCTGAATAAGAACTTGTTCGAGCCTGAAACGTGTTGGGTCGTTCCTGAGAATAATTCGTAAGTAAAGCCATTTTTATTTCAAAGTCATCAAACCTGTATCATGAAGGGTAGGCCGGCGCCGCGGCGCGTGGCGCTCCAATCAGCGCCGTCGGCCGGAGCGCCCAGCTCGCGCTCCACGCACGAGAACCACTGCAGCGGCAGCTGGTGCAGGCACCCACTTGAGCATCTCCACAGCCTGCATCAGCAGAACAAATTCTGTCTTGGCACACGTCATCTCCCTAATTAGCTATGTTCCGAATTCTTCGTATTCCTAGTTCGTTTTATCACGTACATTTCCCTGCATAAATCTCTATCTATACATATAAAACAGTACCGTGACTCACTTATAGACAACGCACAGCCTAAACGGGTGGTCCTAGAGGTTTGAAATTAGGAGGAGACATTCCTCGAGTACCCTAGAGGTGCACTAAGCAGGGATTTTTTGAAATTCCATCCCTAAACTGGTGAACAGAGGTGATAAAGATTGTATGGAAAATACCGCGGGCGAAGCTGTGGCGGGTCCACTAGTATAGTATAAAACAAAGTCACTTTCCACGTCTGTGTGTATATCCGCTAACTCCTAAATCACGCAACTGATTTTGATACGGTTTTCACCAATGACTGACGTGGTTAATGAGGAAGATTTATATGTGCATAACATTCTAAATACGTTTTAATTTAGCAGAGAAAATTCAATGTTTTTCAATTAAGTCATCAAAAAATTAAATTTTTGGGCGCTTACATGGCTTTAGTTGGCTAAAGAGATATATCAAAATAATGTACTCTAGAAGAATTGTAGTTGTTTTAAAAGCCTGGAGAAAAGTCCTCGATGGCATATGTCTATCTCCTAAGGTTAACTCACTCTAACCATGTTTATCTTTAAAAATATTAGGTTATTTGCGAAGCTATTTTCTGCTATTCAGTATTAATCCTTATCCAAACAAATAGGCTCTTTACCTTACGCATTTCATGAAGATTAAAATTGTATTGAACATTACACTATATCATTTAAACAAATACTTTAGAAGATATCAAAGGTTAAAGAAACCGAAGCAATAATTCACGGACCGGAGTCGCTCGGCTGCCACAGACAGATCAGACATTCAATGGTGCGGGCTTAGACCTGAGCGGTGAGTGCTTTTTCCATGGAAAAGCTATACGTGACTCTAAAATTTGTTCTTCTTCTATATATATAAAAATTATCGTGCGTTAGTCTCACTAAAACTCAAAAATGATTTTTCGTAGTGGTAGAGCCAAACAGTAATCCTCACTATATGATTACTGTTCGAATGGGCCGGCTCGACCGGGGTAGCACCACACTCTCACAGAATATCGGCGTAAAGTAATAGCTTGCTATTGCGTTTCGTACGGTGAGTGACGAGATCCGGAGCCCTATTCCCTCATCCCTATCCCATCCCCATTCCCCATCCTCCTTAGACTGGCAACGCATTGGCAGCACCTCTGGTGTTGCAGATGTCCATGGGCAACGGTGACCACTTTCCATCAGGTGGGCCGTCAGCTCGTTTGCCAGTCAATTTACATAAAAAAAAAAAACGATTTGAATACTTTTTAGGGTTCCGTACCCAAAGGGTAAAAACGGGACCCTATTACTAAGGGTCCGCTGTCCGTCCGTCCACCTGTCACCAGGCTGTATCTCATGAACCGTGATAGTTAGACACTTGAAATTTTCACAGATGATGTATTTCTGTTGCCGCTATAACACATACTAAAAAACAGAATAAAATAAATATTTAAGGGGGCTCCCATACAACAAACGTGATTTTTTTGCTCGTTTTTGCTCGATATTGATAATGGCAACAGGTAAACGCTTGAAATATTCACAGAATATTTAGTTATATATTCCCTTTAAAAATAAATTATTAAATTACAATAAAGCAAATATTCAAGGGGGGCTCCGATACAACAAACGTGTTTTTTTTTTGCCTTTTAATATATAACGGTACAGAACCCTTCGTGCGCGAGTCCGACTCGCACTTGGCCGGTTTTTTTTGTTTTGTTCGCTTTAATACAGGTTTAAAAACAAAAAGATAGGGAATAACTATAACTCGATTCCACGCGAACGAAGTCGCGGGCAGAAGCTAGTGTATGATATAAAGACGCGGCGACGTTCTGTTCATTTCTATATTGTATTTATATTATACGTATTTATAACGTACAATAAAAATGAAATGTTGTCAGTTTTTGACGATTTTTCAAACCACATTTGTGGCTACTTGTTAGCTCATTACGGTTTATATTATATATAAATATCTTCTTAATTATTTTTATACATTTAAAGGAAAAAGCAATAATATTTTCCATTTTTAAATTTGCCGCTTAAACGGTATCTCAGCCATCGCGTGTAACGTCAACTTACTGGAACCGGTCGTAAATGTCAAGAAAGAATAGTGTGTATGAGGGTGCGGTCCGAATAACACTCACGGTAATCACAACGATTACGGTGGGCAGCGTGATTCGGAACGCAGCCGACCCATGCAAACGTAACTATTATTTAAAGTCACATGACTAACAAGTAAAAATTAAAGATTTTAGGGTTCCGTACCTCAAAAGAAAAAACGGAACCCTTACAGGATCAGTCGTGTGTCTGTCTGTCTGTCCGTCTGTCACAGCCAATTTGCTGCCGATTAAGTTGAAATTTGGTACACATAATATGTAAGTCGGAGACCACAACAGGGACGCGTACCGGAAATGAATTTTAAACATGGGGGCCACTTTTGGGGGTAAAACATATTGTGTGACATATCCAATGTAATTTTAAAATAAGTAGTTTGGAAGTTATTTAGGAAAATAGGCAAACATTGACCACCATTCCTCCCCCCTTATTTCCGAAACTACTGGGCCTAAAATTTTGAAAAAACTACAAACAGTAATTCTTTACCTATAGATTACAGGAAAACCTATAAGAAGTCTATGGTATTTAAAATAACATAGGTTTCAGATAATCATGTAGGGAACGAAACCCTCTCCACGCGAGTTTAACTCGCACTTGTCCGGTTTTAATTTATTAAATTCTAAATACTCTTGAATAATTTTTGCATAAATCCTGATCTATAAAGTACACTTGAGGGTTAAGCTACGTTTCCACAAAAATATATTAATAGTTCAGTCAAGTAACCAATTGCACAAATGGAACTCTCAATTTGTAGTTAGCACTATAATTCTAATTTTTCAAACCTGCCCAGCACCACAGTGAACCCGACGTAGGCCTGCTCGAAGGCGCCGCGGTGCTTGACGCGCGCCAGCAGCTCCATGAGGTGCTCGCCGATGTCCTCCACTGCTCTGGCGCTCAGCGTCCACGCGGTATCCTCGCCCTCGATGCACAGGCGCGACACGATGGTGCCCAGGAGAAGGGACGTCTGGGGAATTTACAACTCGTACTAATAGCTCCACTTGCACTTACTTGAATGCTATAACTTTAAAAATGAACGGTTTTTTAGATCAGTTTCTTTGAAGATGTTGATAAAGAATGACGGGCAAAAATGTATGGAACCCAGCCCAATCACCAATAGAATTATAACGTATGTAGGCTTATTGATCCCACTATTTGCTGTTTAGTTTAGTCTGAAAAAATTCGTCAAGCGTGAGTCGGATATACGGGAAATAGCATTGCAACGCATGCGGGGCACAGCTAGTATAGTAATAAACGTTGTGTGTGTGTGTGAATATTTGAAGACTGATAACTCTTCTTCTGCGATCTTCTCCGGGGTTTTTGAAGTTTGTCCCGTATTAGAAAATGAAGCTTATGTAACTAGCTTTCACGTGGTATACATGAGATTTGTATTGGTTATATGGGCCAATTTGCCATTCATTCTTTAATGAATTATATATTCTTTTTCGATCAAAATAGGCCACTAATTTATTCTCTATTCATTTTGCTATGGAACCAATATCTACATGACTTTTTAATACAGGTTTTTAATACTCAAAAACGAATCATAGGAATTTATTGCCACTCGAGTATTTTTATATATTTATCAGAACACGTTACATATATAGGTATTTTTTTAAATTAACCGACCTTTTTCTTTATACTTTCCGTGCAGTGTACTTTGGCACAGGTATTCCTTAAGTAATGTAAGCGCTAAGAAAGGTTTTTTTAAACCCAACTCTTAAGGGGGTGAAATTAGCGTCCAAAGTGTGTATGGGAAATACCGCGAGTGAAGGTGTGGCGGGCTGCTACTTATCTATTACATTATATATATGTAGAAGACGAATTGACGAATTGTATGTTTATTACGTGGGCATGATCGACGAAAGCTGTGTGAATTGAATGCAGGGTTGCCACACTCGGGCACATCTAAATTTAGGGGCAAAATAAGTAGACAGGGATTTTTTTTGGGTAGTACTTTATTTTTTTGGGTGTATAAAGAACTAACTGAAAATGAGTGCAAAATTTATTATAAGCTTGAAAATGACAGCACTAATTGCAACCTTTGTGCGTTTGCCAAGAAAACCGTACTTTTGTTGAATATTTGTCACTGACAAGGGTTATGGTGTGGGTTATCAGTCTGTAGTAAAGGGAGCCTACAAAAAGAACGGAGGTTATTGATTTAGGGGATTCAGGGTCTTTTCGCTTTAGGGGTATACCTCTTCGAAGAGTTGGCAACCCTGATTGAATGTTGAAACATGTTAGCATGGCTGACCTCTTTGACGGAACGCCACGCGCACAATAGCACCATCTGCGCCGTCACGGGCCGCTCGCCCGAGCTGCTGGTCACAGGACAGCACTAAGATACTTTTACAACAAGTTCAGGTAAAAGCAAATTTTTGGAGGTATCTGGGAAGCTGGAGTTAAGGTTTAGTTAGCTCAGCACGCCCTTTTATTTAGCAGAAGACGGCAAATTTGTAATGCGCGGGTGTCAACACTGCATCTAAAAGGTTGCGGGGGGCATATTTCTTATTCATTAGCACAATTATTTTTTATAGATACGCTGACATATCGTGACCAGCTTGCTAATCAACAGTGACCTACCTGTCGCCGGGCGCGGCTGGCTCGTCCGGCAGCAGCCCCTCGGGGCTGGCCGCGTTGACGACACACGCGACCAGCGAGTTGACGTGCACACACGTCGCTACCAGCGAGGCTATCAACTCCGACCATTCGGGGTTGCCCGCTATTGCTCTGAAATATCAAACGATAAGTTGGATTATATCTCGTATTTTTAGAATTGTTGTAAGGTTCTTGTACCAAATACTTTCGATACATAAAGGGAAAACATCTCTTCCTGATTTTAATGATTTTTAATATTTAGGTAGATTTTAAAGTATATAATCCTTTCCAGTCGTAAAACTCGGACCAAACGAGTACTTCCGAATGCTGCCGACGTGTCTATCACAGACTACTTAGAAAATACTGCGTACGTGTCTATGAATGCGAACTTCCCCTACGCTGTCTTGATGGGTACCGAGGTTGACTGAATTAGCATGACAAATACGAACGTTTCAGAGAAAATACGATGGGAAAGAATTATTCACTACATCTATCTGTACAAGGTAATCGAAATAGTTACAATTGATTTTCAAATTACAAAAAATCGTTCACCGAGTATAGCTCAGGAGGGTATAGCTCACCGAGCGTCGACAGTGCCGATGAGCCTGTTGGCACAGTGCAGCAGCCCGTACATGGGCGCGTCGCGCGCCGCGCGCGTCACGTCCCGCGCGTGCGCCGCCTGCGCCGTCAGCTCGCTCAGCAGTCGACGCAGCACGAACAGGTGCGACTGCTGCGGAGCCCTTCAAGTCGAAGCTCCAGTAAATGGTTCCGTTAAGAGAAGTGTGAACCTACGGCTTTTCATACAAAAGGCGATAACGATTTCCACCCCAAATGTTAACCTATTTCGACTAATATTCGCAACTGTATCTTGTCTGGCGTTGCCACCCGTACTTTAATTTAAAGTGTTGTACGTTATTTTTGTGTTACGAATACCTTATAAAAATATTTTGGGGGTCGAGTTATCAACGAAACTTTTAACAAAAACTTAACACCATTACCAAATTTTAATTATGCTCATGGTAAAAACTTAATAATGCTCCTACATATCCAATATAATTTCTAGCAACAAGGGTAACTTTCTTTTAAGAGGAGTGTGAACGTACGGCTTTTCATACAAAAGGCGATAACGATTTCCAGCCCTTAAACGTTCACCGATGTTGACCAATTTTTTTGATAGGTTGTCAGTCAGAACATAATCTAGGTCTATACGTTTTGTTATTTTCACTATAATCAATACATTCAGTTTTATTGTTATTTTAGTATTCTCATACAAAACAAATTTTGGCGATTATTTGACTTTGTTCATATTTAATCAACATTCAAAAACGTATAGACCTAAATTTTTTTCTTACTGATACCTTGTCAAAAATTGGTCAAAATCGGTTAACATTTAAGAGGTGGAAATCGTTATCGCCTTTTGTATGAAAAGGGTGATTTCTGCCGTTGCTTCAGCCCTTTTAAAAAGCTTATCAAGATTGTTATGTAGGAACTGCCCAACGCAATATTCGCGATGCTCACTTTATTGGTGTCACATGACACCATCGTATACTCGGTAAATATTGCCAACATTCTTATTACATTGAGGAAAGGTCCATTATTGGCTGTTTCATGCGTTTTGTTTTTGTGGTTCGTAGCTCTTAGCGAGCAATGAAAGAGTTATTTGAATCAGGCAAAATAAGACTGTGTAAATGTCATGAGAACTAAGACGTCGACAATAGAGCTTCGTAGTTTATAAACTTGTATATAGATGGCGTTATCATGACGAGCTGTCATTTGTTTAACGCAGTTGTATTGAACGCCATATCCTTCTTTTGAGATCATTGTGTGGAATCGAAAGAAAGGTTTGGAAGATGACTTACTCAGTAACCCTGCATGCTGCAGTGGCCTCCATGTGAGCGATCAGCGGCAGCAGTTTGTAGGAGGCCGATACACATTCCGTGGGCTTCAGGCAAGAAGCTTGCTTTATCACGCTCTCGAAGTATGAATCTGAAGGGTACTCCTTGATCTGGAATTGTTACTATGATATTAGGTAATTTTATAGTCACTTACATTAGATATTAAGCGAAGTTAGTCATTAAATAGTTTTAGTATTCTCATACAAAACTATTTTCAGCGATTATTTGACTTTGTTGATCTTTGTTTAATGTTCAGAGAACGTATAGACCTAGACTTTATTCTGACTGATAACCTACGTATAAGTAGACAGACCTACATTTTGCTCTGAATGACAACCTATCAAAAAATGGCCAACATCGGTAAACATTTAAGGGGGTTGGGTTCCGTTGGCATTACTTGCGTTTAGCCTTGGCGAGCAAAACGGCTCAATAGTACACTGACCAAGTATGCAAAATGACTTGGTTATATAATGCCATGGTTACAAAATTATTATTGTTAATTCAGTGGGTCCAATTCGAAACGGTGTCCGCTACATTTAAGATTGCCTAAATTTAAAATAAGAAACGTCAAACTCGATTTTGTATAGCTCCAAGGTTCAAAATCGAGTCGAACGTTGCTTAATTCAAATTTAGCGGCTTCTAAATTTAGCGAAAACACTTTTGAATTGGCCCCAGTAATACATTAAATATATAGAAGTCGGTGGCAAGTAAATTAGGTATAAAACTATACATCTCTCATACTGTGTTCGTTATGTCCGTAGGTGTTAGTTACAATTATTTAGAAACTATGTTAATTTACAGACCAACGCATTTTGCTAACCGGACAAAATACAGCTAAGGTGCACTGCTCGCCATGGCTAAATGCAAGGCCAACGGGACCCAACCCATTTAAAGGATGGAAATCATTATCACATTTTGTATGAAAAGGCTGATTATTGCCATTGGTTCACAGTTAAAGTGAACGGTCATTTAAAATTCATATTTGTCACTTTTAAGTAATACATATTAGTAACCGTCACACTTAGATATAAAAATGGTTTATTAAACATCAATTCTGCCTCTTTACCGAACAATTCAGAAATAATCTGATAGAGTTCTCGCTAAATACAACATTAAGGAACTTAAAATGTAATGTAGGTAAGCATGGAATGTACCCTATTAGCATTTTAAAAGTAAAGTAAAGTAAAGTAAAAAGATATTTATCTACACCCATATCATAAAACCTCCATTGGTTAATCAAAAACCGTATGAAATGACCACCACTTTGACAACCAATTAGGAAAAACCAGTGCTGCGATAAAGAAATAACATGACTTCTTTATCGTTTTTAGTAAAGAAATGAGATTAAATTTGGAACAGCTGTCAAAACTCAAGTGGGAATCTATTCTAGTATCCATAGATATTAAAACAGTTATTGATACGAAACGTCAATTCAGTATGTTTTTTTAATATAAACTGCACAATATTTGATCTCGAGTGACGTGAGAATAGACTTCATCCGTTTGTTCTATGATTTAAAAATAAAATGGTCTTGACGGAGGATCGAATTGCCGCCATGTTGACGTTTTGCTGAACGAAAGTAGAATTGTTGTTGAATTGAATAGAAAAAGTTGTTTGTAATTTACATTTTAGTTGAAAATATGAATAGTAAGTAGTCTTCTCGGAGTGTGTGTGATGTGAAAATGCGCCGGATATCGGAAATATGCAGCCACGATTGCAACAAATAACTTGTTGCCAGAAATTATTATTTTAACTAGAATTTGACATCAAATTACGGAAATAACTGGCTAAATAAAATAACAATCAATCTTTGGAGGTTTTTGCTCAATCACGCCTCAGCGGATAAACGGATTTGGGTGAAAATTGCCATGTGGATTGTGGTAATTATATTATGAAATACCTTTCACCTTAAAAGAAATCGTTCCTGAAGAGAAAAAAGATGACGGATTTCTGCGCGGACGAAGTAGTAGATAAACGCTAGCATTTCCCATGATTACATTTTTATGACGGATGACATATTTACAGGGATATTGCCAGCATGTCCTGTCAGTATGCAGAACCCTCTCTAACCACGATGGGCAGGGGTTCTCACTCTCACTGCTCACTTGAGGAGCTGTAAACCGCAGTAGGTTGCCGCTCGCTCGCTCGCTGGCCGATTCGCGCGTCAAGTAGCCTAGATGTTTGCCGTCGTTGGGTGATGAAAGAGCACGTTTTATGCGACGGAGAGAGAAGCCATGATTAGGCATATTTTCGTACCTAATCACAGGTTTTTTAGAGTGGTTCTTCTGTAAGTTAGTACTATATCTATCTATCTATCTATCTATCTATACCTTCAAACGAGCAATATATATAATCTGAATAACGGAAACGGCTCCAACGATTTTCATGAAATTTTGTATGCACGGGGTTTCGGGAGCGCTAAATCGATCCAGCTAGGTTTCATTTTTAGAAAACGTCGTTTTATCCGTGTTTTCAGGCAATGAAAAACTGCTACAATATCATTAGAATACGAAGGTAAAATCCATCTGCAAGGTTATAAGAGCTTAGGTGGGAAATCGGGCGGTCCCGAAACCAGAAGACCCCGGTTCGAGTCCAGATGATTATTTTTTCCCTTATTTTTTTTCAAGTTCCTTCTTTTGTGAGAAAAACTATTATTGGGAGAAAGGTTAGTTCGCAAGTGAAGGCATACCATTTCTGAGTATAATTCCATGGGGCACTTCAGGAGTACGTCCAGGGCGAGCGCCTTATTGTTCTCGTAGCTATCGTCTAAAGTCTCGTGCAGGGTGACCACGCGCTCCTTGCTCCATTTTCTAAAAAATAAATAAATAATCAGGGGACATCTTTACACAAATCGATTTAGTCCCAAAGTAAAGTCTAAAGACTTGTGTTATGGGTACTAGACCACGATATACATACTTATATAGATAACTAAATACTTAAATAGGAAACATCCAAGACACAGGAACAAACATTCGTGCTCTTCACGCAAATATTTGCCCTTACCGGGGATCGCTAGCTTCGGAGGCAGGGTCAGGGTCATAAGCAATTCACAGCTAGCTTTTACTTGGTTAAGCAATTTATTAACAACTAGCTGTGCCCGCGACTTCGTCCGCGTAGAGTTAGATTATCGTTATTCCCTCGGGAACTTTTCAATTTTCCGGGATAAAAAGTAGCCTATGTGATAATCCAGGGTGTAAGCTATCTCCATTCTAAATTTCACCAACACAAATACACACACACAAACTTTCGCATTTATAATATTAGTAGGATTAAATTGTAATGTGCTAATTCATTTTTAAGCCTTGTAAATTGACGTCTAATCTATATTGTAATTGTTTTATGAAATAAAAAGATCTACTCAAATCTAAGCCGTCATATCCCTCAGTGCGCCTCTCTTATATTAGTATCGAAGAAAGAGATGCACTGAGACATAGGATAGGGATAGCTTATCATCGTGTCAAACTTAGTAAAGCCACTGCGGGTCGGTTTCACACCATGGCGACGGCGTACTAAAAAGTCGAAGTCACTTAAGTAAATATATATTTCCAAAATTTTTATTGATATATATAGAAAGCAATTTTCGCGTTGCTTACTTTTGTGGTGTCAGAACACGAATGTGACACCATTGCAGGTTCAGTCGCATGTCAACCGCCATCCATGACATTCGTTTAAGTGACACTTATGATTAAAAAAATGCTCGCATCTTGCGGTGTGAGATCGCACCACCGACCACACCGCGCACAATGATATGATAGCGTGTGAATCTAGCAATATTAGACTTTTGTGTGTAGGAACAAAGACATCAGCAATAGGGTGTGGGTAAGCCATGGCGCTGGCGTTTGACCTTCTATCTGACAACCGTCTATGAGACTTGTTACACGAAATGGTACCGATAGGCATATCCTTCGTTAGAGATCTTTGCACTGAGATCTTTTGATCTTTGCGTGTCAACTTTACTAGAGCCACTGGGTCGTTAGTCGGTTTTTGGTTACCCCTGATGACGGCGTACTAAAGACTCGAAGTCATTTGGGTAAATAATTCCAAGAGGTTTCCGAACTAACCTCTCATAACCGTCCAGTTGGAGGCAGTTCTCCCAGGCCAGGATCTGGAGCACGGAACACCTCCGGCCGTAGTTGGCGCCCGGCACCAGGCTGCTGAAGCACAGCGCCCGCAGCGCCTCCAGGAACTGGAGGTAGCTGGCGATTTGTGCCGCGTGCTCCTCGGGCTGCCGCTTCAGGACTTTGAAGCTGTCTTCTACGCGTTTGAGGATCTGGTATCAGGCAATCGGACACCGATTTGTTCAGATAATTTAGTTTCGTCAACTAGCTATGCTGGCGACTTTGTTTAATAACAATAATAATTAGGGGACAATCTTTACACAAATCGATCTCGTCCCAAAGTAAGCTCTAAAGGCTTGTGTTATGGGTAATAGACGATGATATACATACTTATATAGAGAAATAAATACTTAAATACAAAGGAAACATCCAAGACTCGGGAACTAACATTCGTGCTCATCACACAAATATTTGTCCTTACCGGGGATCGAACGCAGGACCGCTGGCCTCGGTGGCAGGGTCACTACCAACTAGGTTAGCCGTGTCGTCTAGCTAGCTGTTTGCATGGGACTGGGATGACTTTTCATACAAACAGCAATTGTACCTAATATTATAAACGAGAAAGTTTTGAGGAACCAAAATCAGATCGAGGACGTTCTTAAGAAAGGCGTCAAGAGTACCCTAAACCGGCGAGCGTGCATGAAGACCTTAATGAGTAAAGACGAAGCGAAAGGTGATTGTCAAGATCGTAGCAGGTGGAAATCCGTGGTCTCTGCCTACCCCTTTGGGAAACAGGCGTGATATATATATGTGAGGATGGATGTTCGTTACACCTTCACGCTTTAATGGCTGGACGGATTTGGATGAAATTTAGAATGAAGATATGAATATTCCCTAGATTAACACATAGGCAAATTTTTATCCAGGATGATTCAAAAGCTCCTGAGAGAATAACTATAACTCAGGGTATTGGCTTACCGTCCTGACATCTTTCTACAAGGGTGCTGGGCCGCAGCC
Organism: Tortricodes alternella; assembly: GCA_947859335.1. Classification (NCBI taxonomy): domain Eukaryota; kingdom Metazoa; phylum Arthropoda; class Insecta; order Lepidoptera; family Tortricidae; genus Tortricodes; species Tortricodes alternella. The sequence continues at coordinate 8,773,999 of OX401968.1, forward strand.
GTAAAAACCCCACATGCGGACTTAGTTTATTTTGTTAATTAATTATTTAATTTATTAATTCTTTAACTTGAATAATTTAATTTATTGTATTTGAATTGTGCCTGTTATGCTGTAATGGATTTTTGTTATTTGATAAATAAATATATTATTGATATCAAAGTAAAAGCCATCATCTGAGTGTAAATACCCCTAGCTATACCTAAGTTTCATTTACATCTATTTAGCCGTTTTGGAGCCAGTCCGGAACAAACATTCAGACAGACAGACAAAAATTCTAAGAACCGTAATTCAGGCTTAGGCTTGTAAATTGCATTTCCAGTTAGGTATTTATGCCTGCGTCATTTTCCATACAATATTTATCACCTCTTTTCACCCCTTTAGATGGAATTTCAAAAAATCCCTCCTTAGTGCACCTCTAGGGTACTCGAGGAATATCTCCTCCGAATTTAAAACCTTTAGGAGCACACGTTTAGGCTGTGCGTTGTCTATATGTGAGTCACGGTACTGTTTTATACCTATGTAGAGATAGAAATCACAGACAGACACTTAAAATGTATTTATTGCTATAAATTTTAGATTAAATTTTGCCAAGAGCACAACATTCAAATGTCTCTTTCTCGACGCGTCGAGAGCAAGCGGGAAAGCAATTAGTGCTAATTTGGTGGACATTACCTTTTTAAATAACGCTAGCACGAGCTGGCGGAAGCTCGGCGCCTGCGCATTGACGTTGTGCTCCAGGAAGTGCAGCGCGAAGCGCAGCTCGGGCGCCGGCAGCGGCTCCGTGGAGCGCGGCGTGTGCGCCACCAGCGACAGGCTCAGCACCCGGATCTGCACGTGCAACAGATTACTCGAATATACCACTTTCACTTTCTCATCGCCCAAGGTAAAAAGAGCGCTGACGGGAATATAAAATGTTTATAATGAAATAAAAAAATATTAATAAAATGAAATTGATTCAGCGGTTTTTGAAAAAAATCATCAAAAGCAATAAAATATATACACAGATGATGTTTTCGTTTGATGTTCCCTTGAGTAAAAGTTTTGATGAGGACTTTCAATTTCTGTTTTAACTGTCATCACAAAAACATAAGCCAGGAACAAAGCAGCTAGATATTACTTTAAGTTTGTACATACAGTATGTAAAACAACAAACAGCAAACCTTCAAACCCGTTGATGGCTGCGTTGAGCCGACCACCATAACACACTGTTTGCTAGTATTCATCCGTTAATTTAAATTTTATAATTTTCCAAAATTTATAAATTACCACTAGTTTTAAAGTCGGTTTACATATTTTGTATCGCCTATGGTACCGGACCATGGTATGGACCGATAACACACTGACAGATGTGTTTTCACGTAAGCACAGAAAAAAATATAAACTCCACCATTACACAAATTCTATCACGTCTTCAGTTTTTCTTTTTTTCTTTCTATTATTATTATGATAATGCCAAAAGTGATTAACAAATATTACCTCATCGTCGGCATCATAAGCCGTGTGCATCAGATCTTCATAATTAAATCCTTTATAGGCGACACCGGATTTTCGCACCACGCCCAATACCAATAAGATGCATTTCAGATCGCTCGCCACGTACGAACTCAGAGCGCGTTCCTCGGGCAAACTGTAAAATAAGATGGCGGAGTTTTAACACTTTCATTATCCGAAAATCAGCTGGGCACAAGGCCGTTAATACATTATTTAACGAAGTTAAGATTTCTACTAAAGGATTAACTGTAAAGTTAACTTTAATAATTGTTAACGGACTCGTTAACTTCCGTTAAAACAATTGATGTCCGTTAATCGTTAATTAAGTACCTACTATTTGCCAAAAGGACACTGGACGCAGACCACAACTTCTATAGCCCATACCAACATTATTTTTAAACAAATCACTATCACGACACATATAATGCAATTTCTGTCACGAGTTAACGATTAACGTTAACTTCCGTTAAATCTTCTGAAATGAAACGCTTTAACGTTTAACGAAGTTCACTTTTCGGTAACGGATTAGCGATTAACGAAGTTAACTATTTGATTAACGGTGCCTAGTAATGCCAAAAGGGACTACAGAAGTTCCGCCATGGCAAGAGCCCAGCTCACGGGTTGTTCGGCGTATGCGCAAAGAATGATGGGCAAATTGGCCTATATAACTAAACCCAAAATCTCATGTATACCACGTGAAAGCTTTACATAAGCTTCATTTTGTAATAAGGGGACAAACTTCAAAAACCCCGGAGAAGATAGTTATCAGCCTTCAAATATTCAGACACACAGAACATTTATTACTATACTAGCTGTGGCCCGCATGCGTTGCAATGCTATTTCCTGTATATTTTACCCAGCCTTCACAGTCTAGTCGTCATAATAACAATTACAGCAAATAGTGGGATCAATTAGCCTACATACGTTATAATTCTATTGGTGATTGGTCCGGGTTCCATATATTTTTGCCCATCATTCTTTGTTGACGCTCCAAAAATCCTTATCCCGAAACCAGCACTATTTACAAATGAATCAACTTTTGTTTTTTATTCTCTTGTTGTTCTGTATTTTAGTTTTATGCACCTCCTCACTGTATGCTGTTATACCATATACATATATTTTGCAATTTTTAATTCATTAATTAGGTACTAATTTCTATCAACTATTGTTTTTGAAATCTTGCTTCGATTTGCACGTTTTCCGAAAACAGGGCGTTGAATGTGTGCAGTACTCACATGTAGTGCAGTATGTCGCTGTTCCACTGCACGGCCTTGGCGAGCAGCTGCTCGAGCGTAGCGAGGACGGCCGCGTCCGTCTCGCCCCGAGCGCACTCCAGGATCACCGTGATCCACTGGTTGTACACCTCCTCAGCGGTCGCCACTTCCATGTGCTTCTTCAAAAGCGTTTCCAGCAACGTCGTGGCCTTGATAATGGAATAAATATTAATTTGTAGCTATGGGCGTAACACTGGCCAATGGGTCATTATTGAAAAGTATTGAGTAATAGAAACCAAACTGTACGCAAATAGTAGATTGTTGCACCAAGCAGAAAGTGATTCATCATTGCGCCGAGTGTTAGTTTAGAGCCCGAACGCAAGTGAGAGCTCTAAAACACGAGCGCAATAACACATCACTTGATGCGAGGTGCATAATCTGCTTTTTAACCCACTTCAAAAAAAGTGCTACTGCAAAAAGTTGATAAAAAAAGTAAAGGTACAGTTAAACCTAACTAGCGACGTAATAAGGATTTTTGCACCTGGTATGACGCACCCTTAGAATCTTTATTTACCTAGCCTATGACACTCGCACGTTCTCCCCGAATCTTAAGATACCCTATTTATTAAAATCGGTCCATTGTTTCTGAAGCTAGTCGAACATCCGAAAAATTTCACAGAAAACTTGTATCTAGTCTATTCATTTGCATAATATGCCATTTTTTTTTTAAAATCTCTTAGTCACCTCTATATTTTATCAGCCAGTACTTTGGGCATAACATTTTAGACGGGGCAATCACAGTTCGATATGGCCGCACGACATGTGGACTGTCTTGCTAACAGTAAATCCACAGAAAAGTGATCAGCAGTCCCGTCGGACTGTGAATGGGCGGATTGGGTAGCTGTTGGTGTAAACTTCTTGAACAACTAACCAAATTAAAAAAATAAGTACAAAACAGTGCAATAATGAATTTTTGAATGCAACTTTATTGCTCTAGAGCAAATAAGGGCTGCTTTGTGTTCAGTATTTAAGGCCATAATGATGAAATTAAAGCGTAGTAGGAAGAAAATTTCTTTACGGTTGTCAAACGCAATGCGATAATATACTAACAGGGTAATAATCACGTCAAGAAACAAAATTTGTCTTTCCTGCGGCCATGGGGTCCCAACTCGAACAAATTATCTTTTGTACAGTAAACGTATCAATAGATGGCGCAACGATTCACTTATTTGTATTAACTTCGCAAATACGGCATATTAAATAGAATTCTGGTAATTGGAAATTAATACTAGTATATTTAAAGAAAATAAATGAATGTTAAAGCTAATTCAACACGTATTTAAAAATAACAAATATTACATTTTGATTTTTTGTTTCGACTCGTCACACTAGATAGCGCTTATATATAAAAAGTACCTGGATGACGGATTTGTTGGTAACTCGTGTTTTTTGGAAATAATATTTAAATACAACTTTGATGCGTTGATAAAGGGCTCCCAATAATAGGGATAACTTGAAAAAAAGAGGGAAAAAAAAATATCGTCTGGACTCGAACCGGGGTCGTCTCGTTTCGGGACCGCCCGATTCTCCAGCTGACTGAACAGATATTTATTTTGTTTCATGGCACTGCACTGGAAGGATATTTATTTTGTTTAATGTATTCACACCAAAGTCTTAACCAAAGTATTAGTACTTAGAATAAATTTTTAGTGTATTAAATAGTACACCTACCAGTGCGAATTACTAACCCGTTGACCGCCACAGTCGGCTGTGGCCGTCGGCAGTTTTGCGTGCTCCTGACGCCACGACATTCCGTTTTCCTTACATTTGCGTCGGCTACAGCCGTTGTCGAGCGCTCGTGGCACGCTTTTTAGCCGTTAGCCGTGGCGTTCAAAAGGTTAAAAACTAGGTTCTGCCCGTGACTATGTTGGCGTGGAATTTGGTGAAAACCTGTTATTCCCCCGGGAAGTAACCAAGGTTCGAAAGGATAATTGACAATGATAATAATCAAGATAATTATCATGATAATTATCGTGATAATAACGGATCGATAATTATCGATTGGTAAAAAATTTCGCGCGTGATAGTAAACTGTATTCGTAATATTCAAACGTGTATCTCCGCACTTGCGTCTATCAGAGTTTTTTTTTTTATATAAAATGTATTTGTTTTTATTTATCTTTTGTAAGAATTTGTTATGAAACAATATAACATCGGAATTTCTTATGACTCAATATAACAAATTCATTTCTTATACTGGTGATTATTATCCGATAATTATCTGATAATTATCCGATAATTATCCGATAATTATCAGGAAGCGTAATTATCCTATATTAATCCAGGGTATAAGCCACCTCCATTCCAAATTTTATACAAAACTGTCCAGCCCTGTTGAACCGTGAAGTTACAACAAACATAATACACACACACACAAAAACTTTCGGATTTATTATAATTTTTTTCGCTGGTATGCAAATTGAATATCACTTTTTTGGATCCAAGATGGCGGTTGCCACTGGCATGTCAAAAATCGTCATAGGTATCGTTTTCAATGGATTAAGGCATGACAAAACCAAATCCGATGTCACTTTTTGGATCCAAGATGGCGGATGACACCGTCGTCATGTCAAAAATCGTCATTGGTATCGTTTTCAGGGTATTTAGGCATGACAAAACCAAATCCGATGTCACTTTTTGGATCCAAGATGGCGGATGACACTGTCATGTCAAAAACCGTCATTGGTATCGTTTTCAAGGTATTTAGGCATGACAAAACCAAATCCGATGTCACTTTTTCGATCCAAGATGGCGGATGACACTGTCATGTCAAAAATCGTCATTGGTATCGTTTTCAAGGTATTTAGGCATGGAAAAACCAAATCCGATGTCACTTTTTGGATCCAAGATGGCGGATGACACTGTCATGTCAAAAACCGTCATTGGTATCGTTTTCAAAGTGTTTAGGCATGACAAAACCAAATCCGATGTCACTTTTTGGATCCAAGATGGCGGATGACACTGTCATGTCAGAAACCGTCATTGGTATCGTTTTCAATGTATTTAGGCATGACAAAACCGAATCCGATTTCACTTTTTGGATCCAAGATGGCGGTTGACACTGTCATGTCAAAAATTATGATTGGTATCGATTTTTAGGTATTTAGGTATGACAAAACCAAATCCGATGTCACCTTTTGGATCCAAGTTGGCGGATGATACTGTGAAACGGTAATGACGGTTTTTGACATGACAGTGTCATCCGCCATCTTGGATCCAAAAAGTGACATCGGATTCGGTTTTGTCATGCCTAAATACATTGAAAACGATACCAATGACGGTTTTTGACATGACAGTGTCATCCGCCATCTTGGATCCAAAAAGTGACATCGGATTTGGTTTTGTCATGCCTAAATACCTTGAAAACGATACCAATGACGGTTTTTGACATGACAGTGTCATCCGCCATCTTGGGTCCAAAAAGTGACATCGGATTCGGTTTTGTCATGCCTAAATACATTGAAAACGATACCAATGACGGTTTCTGACATGACAGTGTCATCCGCCATCTTGGATCCAAAAAGTGACATCGGATTTGGTTTTGTCATGCCTAAATACCTTGAAAACGATACCAATGACGGTTTTTGACATGACAGTGTCATCCGCCACCTTGGATCCAAAAAGTGACATCGGATTTGGTTTTGTCATGCCTAAATACCCTGAAAACGACACCAATGACGATTTTTGACATGACAGTGTCATCCGCCATCTTGGATCCAAAAAGTGACATTGGATTTGGTTTTGTCATGCCTAAATACCTTGAAAACGATACCAATGACGGTTTTTGACATGACAGTGTCATCCGCCACCTTGGATCCAAAAAGTGACATCGGATTTGGTTTTGTCATGCCTAAATACCCTGAAAACGACACCAATGACGATTTTTGACATGACAGTGTCAACCGCCATCTTGGATCCAAAAAGTGACATCGGATCCAAGATGGCGGTTGACACTGTCATGTCAAAAACCGTCATTGGTATCGTTTTCAAGGTATTTAGGTATGCTAAACCAAATCCGATGTCACTTTTTGGATCCAAGATGGCGGATAAAACTGTCATGTCAAAAATCGTCATTGGTGTCGTTTTCAAGGTATTTACGCATGGCAAAAACAAATCCGATGTCACTTTTTGGATCCAAGGTGGCGGATGACACTGTCATGTCAAAAACCGTCATTGGTATCGTTTTCAAGGTATTTAGGCATGACAAAACCAAATCCGATGTCACTTTTTGGATCCAAGATGGCGGATGACACTGTCATGTCAGAAACCGTCATTGGTATCGTTTTCAATGTATTTAGGCATGACAAAACCGAATCCGATGTCACTTTTTGGATCCAAGATGGCGGATGACACTGTCATGTCAAAAACCGTCATTGGTATCGTTTTCAAGGTATTTAGGCATGACAAAACCAAATCCGATGTCACTTTTTGGATCCAAGATGGCGGATGACACTGTCATGTTAAAAACCGTCATTGGTATCGTTTTCAATGTATTTAGGCATGACAAAACCGAATCCGATGTCACTTTTTGGATCCAAGATGGCGGATGACACCGTCATGTCAAAAACCGTCATTACCGTTTCACAGTATCATCCGCCAACTTGGATCCAAAAGGTGACATCGGATTTGGTTTTGTCATACCTAAATACCTAAAAATCGATACCAATCACAATTTTTGACATGACAGTGTCAACCGCCATCTTGGATCCAAAAAGTGAAATCGGATTCGGATTTGTCATGCCTAAATACATTGAAAACGATACCAATGACGGTTTCTGACATGACAGTGTCATCCGCCATCTTGGATCCAAAAAGTGACATCGGGTTTGGTTTTGTCATGCCTAAATACCTTGAAAACGATACCAATGACGGTTTTTGACATGACAGTGTCATCCGCCATCTTGGATCCAAAAAGTGACATCGGATTCGGTTTTGTCATGCCTAAATACATTGAAAACGATACCAATGACGGTTTTTGACATGACAGTGTCATCCGCCATCTTGGATCCAAAAAGTGACATCGGATTCGGTTTTGTCATGCCTAAATACATTGAAAACGATACCAATGACGGTTTTTGACATGACAGTGTCATCCGCCATCTTGGATCCAAAAAGTGACATCGGATTTGGTTTTGTCATGCCTAAATACCTTGAAAACGATACCCATGACCATTTTTGACATGACAGTGTCATCCGCCATCTTGGATCCAAAAACTGACATCAGATTTGGTTTTGCCATGCCTTAATACCTTGAAAACGACACCAATGACGATTTTTGGCATGATAGTTTCATCCGCCATCTTGGATCCAAAAAGTGACATCGGATTTGGTTTTGGCATGCCTAAATACATAGAAAACGATACCCATGACGATTTTTTATATGAAAGTGTTATCCGCCATCTTGGATCCAAAAAGTGACATCCAATGTGCTAAAACAGCGAACAAAAACTAATATAATGTGAAAGTTTCACTCACTGTGTGTGTGAGTTATTACGAATTCCACGCGAACAAAGTCATGGGCAGAAGCTTGTCTTTAATAATTCGCACTGGTAGGTCTGATATTTAATAAACTAAAAAAAATGTACTAAATAATAATACTTTGGTTAAGACTTTGGCGTAAACACAATTAACTTTTTAAACGCCACGGTTAACAGCGAAAAAGCACGCGACGGCTGTAGCCGACGCAAATGTATGGAAAAAGGCATATCGTGGCGTCATGTCAGGGCACAAAAGAGATGGGTACAGAAGTCAATCACATGTATGTACTTCACTTTTCATGCCTACGCTCGGCGGTTGCTCTAATGTTGTCAACTATGGCTTATGCACAAAAAAATATCGTGGAAGTAGCACTCGTATCAAGTTGATTTATTGTTGAGAATGAAACGGGAAGAATGGAAATGTTAATTAATAATAACTAAAATAACATACCTACAAAATGTTACGTTTGTCAATTTTCAATAAGTATAAAAATCCCTAATAACTTCTAAACAGATTACCCTAGTTACATAATTTCCATTGCCCTATCCGTTTTAGACCTAAACCTATCAAATGACTTTAAAAACCACACAATATCTACTCAAACAAAAATAAATCTTTTCAACTTACGTAAGATATAGGTACCTACAGTTTCGTTCCTGACCTCACCAGCGAGCCTAACTTGACTCGCCAGTGCGTATAAATCACATGTTCGTGCGTGTCTTTCAACATTGGTCGTCCTTGTCCATTGACGTAGGTACCTAAATACGCGTAAAGCTTACGAGTGCGTGGGTCAATTTATGTTTGCCTTTTGAAATTGAGAAACCTTCAGCTACCGGATTATAATGTATCAATCGTTCCCCGCGAAATCATTAAAATGTAGACAAACGCCATCTAGTGACTCTACAAAGTAATATTAAGCTAGCAGCGAGCAAACTGTCGCCCTCTAGTATATAACAAGGGGAAAATAAAATAGCTCGGTGAATAGCACGGCTTATGCAGGTGCCATTTTCTTGTATGAGATTGTGTATCTGAGTATTATGTAATCTGTGCTGCGGCCAAAGGTTGGCCTTAAAACTGACGGCTCGTCTCATAAACCCACACTCGTATTTTAAGGCCTATCATTATGCAACGGTTGCATAAACCACTATTACGCATGTAGAGAGGGCGGCGTTTTTATGTGAAGTAGGACGTTTGACGTAGGTGAGTGCAGGTGTACTGACGCAGGCGTGCACGTGCTGGAGCCCCAGGGCGCCGAGCACGGCGCGCGCGAGCCCGGGCCGGCGCGCCAGCAGGCCGGCACCCAGCGCCGCGGCCAGCGCGCTCAACGCCACGAAGTAGCCCTTGCGGCCGCTGTCCACGCCCGACAGGCCCGCGAACACGGCGTCCAGCGCCGTACCAGAGCCTGGGAATGGAGAAGTTGCATGAAAATCAAAATGAGGCTTAAATTATATATTATGAAAGTAAATGTTAACAAAAGCATATTACAGAAAAAAGCAGATTGTGACTATTAATTTTTATTTGATTATGGCTCAAAATTAGTGAAAAATATATATTGTTATTTAGTTCTGATTTTAGTTTTTTGGACATCCTCATACAATTTTGGTCATTTTTTATTTCTACGATGTTGGTCTAAAAACGCAATTACCACGAATTATTTATTAATTATTTTGGAAATAATTGCAGATCTCGTTTAAACGCCATACATTTTGTACAGTCCAACGACAGCTGTGACGTCATAGCTGTTGTCCATTTTGTACGGAGTGTTTTCGCAAGTTGTATGAACAATGACTTTTCAAAGCTTCATAACTCATAAAATAATCAACATAAAAATGTTTTGCGTACACAGATCGGTTACTATTACTCAGCACTTTCCAATACAAGATGAAAAAAAAAAGATGCATCTTCTCTATTCCCGCTAAGTCCACTGTCCTCAACAAATTCTTCGGATCCATCAGCCCACGACCACTGCCACTTCAGTTGAGCAATTTCAAGGTAATTAATAGATATATATGGATGCTTACTTGAATGCAGACTCAGTCTTGAGTACTAACCTTCTTTCTCCAGTCTGACACACGTCTTCACAACCAGCCCCATAATCTGCGCGGCTAAATGCCGGACGCTGTCCATGTGGTGCTCCACGTGGCTCCAGCAGAAGCTCAGCAGCCGGTCCACCAGCGGCTGGCCAGCAGCGTCCAGGCTCCTGCTGATAGCTAGCAGTGTCCGCGCCACGGCAAGGATGTGACTCGGCTCTGATGAGTAGCTGGAAAATTAAAGAAACTTTTAAATTTTTAAAAGCAGTCTCTGAGCCTTTTGCCGCCAAAATTACGTCACAATAATTTCAGTCCCCCCCCTCAGTCGTTGGCACAGGTGGTCACATTTGTGTGACCCCCTTCCCCTGGTGTGAGTGACGTCACATATTTTGCAATATTTTCAGGTTTTCGACAGACTTGAAGTTTAGAGTTTTAATAATTTAGATTTATACATGTGATGCGCTTGATACTCGTCTCCTCTTGTAGTGTACCCCCTGCCTCCCCCTTTACGTGTGACGTAATTTATGGATGGCCTCCTCTTTACCAGCGCCACATATCGAAAAATTACAAATGACTAAACATCTACCACGTGGTCAAACTATTGGACAAGTACACCGGGAGGAATCGTGCTTTGTTGCCATCATTTTTTTTAGTAGTAGTATAAAAGTAAAATAAAAAGCTGATATACATATGTTTTTCGTATCTATCTCCTCTACCTGCAGCCGGCAGCTTTTGATACCAGTTCCAGACATCCTGTAAAGTAGCTAACTAATGGCCAAATTCAGAAAGGCCAATCATATTTATTTTAAGTATAGGTTGACAACTAGGGCCATTTAACTATTTAATCTCTAATCAAATGCTTAAGTGGCGTTTGTGAATTCGGCCACAAGTATAGAGCAGGGATACTCAACCTGCGGCCAGGGGCCGCATGCGGCCCGCTAACCTTTTCTTCGCGGCCCAAAGCCTAGCCGCATTATTGATAGATAAATAAATGATGAATTACATTTAAATGTCAAGTTTATTGTATTATACGTTTTTGCGGCCCGCTTGATGTCGCAGTCACACTTTAGCCCAGGAAAAACAAAAGGGTTGAGTATCTCTGGTACTAAAAAAGAAGACACACAAAAAGAGACGGATTTGAGGACGACTTCGGGGATATGGCAGGGGAGAGGAGATTAGCTGTTAATAAAAAAAAATAACAAATAAAAAACCCGACTTCAAAAACCCTTTGAAAACTAAGAAATAATGCCCTTCGTAAGTAAATTCCCTAAAAACGTCAGATATATTGTTGATTTAAAAAAAAAAAACAAATATACACGTCGAATTGAGAACCTCCTCCTTTGGTTTTTTGGAGTCGGTTAAAAAGGGGTACTCACGTGTCTCCAATCTCCAAGATCTTGTCAGTGAGATCGACGACGGCGGGCCGGCCGTCGACCTCGGTGCTGACAAGCTCCCGAGCGGGAATCACGGTAGCTACGGCGGAATAAATGCACAAGTCCACACTCCCACTTTCTCGTTTACTGCGGCTATCCAATACCTGAAAGGAAGGCTTCAATAACAGTCTTGCCAAACTAAGTCTGCGTTTTCACCAGCGCTCTGCAAGGTAGAGAGCGAAAAAAAATTACATCGATAGAAATGGTTGCTTCTAGACGAATGAACGACGCATTTGACACTGATTGGTGAACTGACATTTTTCTCTCACTGTTCTAGTGGAAGCATCGCGAGCACGAAACTATGACGTCAGAGTACGCGTGCGTGCTATGAGCGTGCCGGCGGTTAATTCGGAACGGAAGAGAGCGCGCGCGCGCCATACCATTTTCAAAGCAAAAACTAGCAACACTATAGGTAAGATGTATGGGATCATGAATGCTACCAGTTTTTGCTTGTAAAATTGTAACTTGTAGCCTTGTGAAATGGGCAACTGATGGAAAGTGAGTATTCATTAATATAAGTAGGAATGTGCGTCTACAAATGAAGAGCGATGGACATTTCAGAGCGTCGGTAAAGCAACATATTTTTTTTAATTGTTAATTTTTGAGCGTTAGTGTATTTATGAGTGTCAGTAAAGAACGGCCCAATGTGGTAACCGCCGCCTACCAACATTTACAATACCAATGCGTTATCGGTCTAGGGAGATAGGAGGTGGTGGACGAGACTGTTTTAGATGTTTCGCCACTTACCTGAATCCAAGACCCTGTTCCATTTTCAAACAGGTGCATCGTCAACTCAATAATGCCGCTCACTGATTTCGTGTCCATTGGAACTTCCTTGCCGGACATTAATTCGGCATTTATAGACCTTATGGTATCAAACATAGAATTCAGTTTGCTTCGGTTGTCATCAGTCACTTTCTGTATCATGTAGAGTAAGAGTCTTAGGGTAAGGTGTACTAGGTCGTATATTTTGTTGATTTCTGTTGGTGCGAGGGGTTCTGTCTTTATATCGCCACTGAAAAAAATAATTGTTTTAAAACCGAGTAACGTAAGTAAAAAGCGAAATCAGTTGACTTTACTGGTGGTTTTTTAAGGTTCACTGAGCTCTTCTTATGTAAAGAAAAAAGATCTTGAGAAGAGAGGATTTCTGTTGCCGCTATAATAACAAATACTAAAAAACAAAATAAAATTAATATTAAAGGTGGCTCCCATACAACAAACGTGATTTTTTGCCGATTTTATGGATAATGGTACAGAACCCTTCGTGCGCGAGTCCGACTGGCACTTGGCCGGTTTTATCTTATTTAAATAATCCCGAAAGTGATTTTCCCAGTTATGGATATTAATAATTTAATAACTCACTTCATACTTCCACCTGCAACGTGCAACGTTTTGATGCAAGACTCCAAACAGTTGACAAGGAACGTAGTAAAGTTGATCTCTAGATCACTGACCGCGGTAGCACCCGGAGGAAATTTGTCTATGCACGCGTCAAGTCGTGTCACCGTCTTTATGTAGTCTCCGTAAGGTAAATTTAAGTCTTCGACATCAGCAGCAATTACTGATGTCAATTTTTTTATGAATGGTTGTCGAAGTGTTCCAGATTCTGTGATGTGTCTGTAATAAATAGACTTGTTTTATTTTCAGCCACAGCAGTGATTTTCATCCACAACAGCTAGCCATATCAATTGTAGTCTTAAAAACGTGTTGCACAAAGTCTGCCAATAGATGACTGCAGAAGGCAAGACACAAATTTCAAGAGGGAGTTTGGACCCCCATAAATGTCCCCTCCTGTTAAATATTAGGTATGTAAAGAAAAATATAGGACTGACTCACCCTTTTTTATTTATTGTTTTGTTTCTTTGTTTTATATCAATATCTATGTTCCCTATCATTTTTAAATTAGTACAATTAAAACCTAATTAAAATTAATTATTAATTATTACTCCTCTGCTGCACTGGGAGTGAAGAAATAGCATAGAATGCGTGCAGATGCTTATCATCCTGGCATGTCGTAAAAGTCGACTAAGGCCCGTCCCTCCCGTCTCCTCTCCAACATGGTGGACTATCTGTATGGGCGATGGGCTGATCACCTGTCACCATACGGTTCATCATACCATCTTAGGACTAATTAATCGAACGTGGCCACAAGTATTCTTGTGGCTCTGCCCACCCCAATTGGGATTTCGGGCGTGATAATATGTATGTATGTATGTACAATTAAAACCTCTTTAATGTCATAATGGATGGATGAGTATAGCAGGATAGCCTAAGAAAAATTGCCCCCAGCGTTTTTGGGTCGAAACTATAATCAAACGATGCCTCTTGAGGAGGTAATGCCCTGCACAAAGTTTCATCCCTCTGTTACCCCCTGGAGGTGAAGAAAACCCGATTAACCCCAAAACTGTTTTATTTATTTTTTCCTAAACTATGAAAGTGAGGAACTTCAAATTTTGTACAAGTATTAATGAGACTAAAAGCTATATGTTACCCACAACTTCAATTATTGTGAAATTTGTGGCTTGGAAATGACACATTACATAGCATGCAAAAAAAGGAATGAATTAAGACATAGAGACCATAGTAAACAGTTAGATTTCCAAAAATGATGACTCAACTGTAGATTCGTTAGAAGTAATTGCTAGGTCTGCTAGTTATTTTATAAATAAATATTATCATACTTACTTTTTCAAAAATCCTTTGACTGGGTGTTTACCATCAGCATTCCAAAACAGTAAAACGAGAAATTCAACCAATCCCTCTTCACACAGATCTTTATGGTTGTTCAGAAACTTATTCATTAACTTCAACTGATCATCTGCACTATTAGAATCCAAAAACTTCTTGTAAAACTCATCATTTGCACTATCTACAAAATGAAGAAACCTAGATTTATTTACTTATTTTATTAAATCAAAGTATATTTTACTGTGACAAGAACAAATCAATGTTATAATTGTCAGTTTTTGTATAAAATGTCAGACAATGAAAGGCTTATTTAATATAAGTGTGCCAGCAACTTTGTAAATGTGAGATTGGTATGATTTTTCACACAAACAGCAACATGTTATATCTCTGACACCGTTCGAGCCTAATAAAGTTTGAAATATAATAAATGCTTTTATTTGAGGTAAAATATTCCCTAACTAATCATGAGAGTTTAATTTAAATTCATTCAGCTGTTTCAGAGCCTATTCAAAACAAACATTCAGACAGACAGACAACAAAAATGCAGGCATCACATCGGCATTCCACTTAGATATTTTTATTAATTCTGAAATTACAGACAGACTTACATTTTATTTATTTGAATAGATGTATGAATATAGATTATTGTGTAGCCATGAACAAAGGTCTCTTACAAAATATTCTAACTACTATACAAATAAACATATAAAATGATGACAATAGATTATTACCTCAAAAAACAAGACAGCTATGGTGGAATAGTAGTTGGGTTTAAACCTGTGCATGTTTTGTAGCTACAAATTTGCAGTGAAGGAATACATTGTGGAGAAACCTTATAAAGAATATTTACAAAGTAATTCAATGTTGTGTATGAAATTCCCAGTCCGCAATGGGGTTATGTGGACACAAAACTCATTATTTCTTGTGAGAGGTCAGGCGTTATATAGTTTTGTATATGTGCAGTCCAAGAAAATATAATGAACAACACGGTTAGCCTAGTTGGCAGTGACCCTGCCTCTGAAACAAGCGTCCTGGGTTCGATCCCCGGTAAGGGCATATATTTGTGTGATGAGCACGAATGTTTGTTCCTGAGTCTTGGATGTTTCCTACGTATTTAAGTATTTATTTCAATATATAAGTATGTATATCATCGTGTAGTACCCATAACACAAGCCTTTAGAGCTTACTTTGGGACTAGATCGATTTGTGTAGACTGTCCCCTGATTTATTTATCAATTTATACTACCCAAAGAACGAAGAATTCGATGGGTTTGTCAATAATTTGTCAATAATAACTTCTGAACAGTTTTATCGTCATTATGATAATAATAAACAAACTATACCAACCCGTATTTTTAGAGCTCCAGTATGGCATGACTATAGGAGCGAGAGGCTTCTTGACTTTCACACCGATCCCTCCACTTACTCTCAAGTTTAAGTCATTCATGACTCTAGAGGAACTTAGTCATAAACTAAAATAAAAAGTGTAACAATATCAAAGAAATAATATTGATCAACATAACCTCAATAACCACAACACTGTACATATGTCATTGTCATGTTTTTTTTTTTATAAACGTGCGCATAAAACACAGGGTTGCCAACTCTTAAAAGAGGTTTACCCCTAAGACCTGAATTTCACGCTCGGCACGTGAGGAAAGTGTAGTCAGTGCGAGCGTGAAACGGCCCATCGGCTTGACTTTGTTGTTTACGAGCAAGATCAAAGTGACGAGTGAAATCGCGAGCGGCCCTTCCTCACGCTCACGTACATTAGTGTGCCACAGGTTATAAAATACTTCAAGTACGATTTTCCTTTACTATTATTCTAAAAGGTATTTTTTTGAAGACGCTCCAGATTTCTGTTAATTCTTTACCAAAATTAATGATTTAAACGTCATTTTAAAGCTTATGTTCGTCGCTTTGTCTTAAAAATACAAGAATAGATCAAACTTAACGTTTTCGTTAAAAAATAAATAATAGAAAACGTGATTTACAAGCGCCATCTATTAACAGTCTGTTTAACTAACATGTCTGTTAGCTAATTGCACGTGCAGACTAATGTGAACAGATGGCGCTACTGGAGAGTACTGCGTTAATTATTATCTTTATCAAAATTATCCGTTACTATATAGGTATTATAATAATACGTATTAAGACTTTCAATTACAAAACAGCGCGTGGGCAAGAACATCCGCGTACGTAAATACAAAATCACTCGAATCGCAAGCGCCATCTATTGACAGTCTGTTTAACTAAAATGTGTTCCAGACCAATGCCAATAGATGGCACACCCGCAAGTACCCCGTTTATTATCTTTGTCAAAATTATCTGCTATTGACGAAAAATAGACAGAGTACTAATAATACTTGCATTTATAAGTAAACTCACTTTATTATATTATTATTATCCGGTGTTTGATGATCACGATATTGTGCGAAAATTCACACGGGTCAGCTAGTTTTCCTTTAATATAATAAAACAAAATTAAAATGAAATAACCCTCTTCGGCTTAGGACATAGGGTACTTTTTATCCCGGAAAATTCAAAAGTTCCCGAGCGAAAAACTATAACTGAATTCCGCTCGGACTATGTCGCAGCCTCGCAGACAAATGGTACTTTTAGATAGCTTTTTAATTTAATGAAACTTTTCTTTTATTATTTAGGCTCTGCTAACATCTAACAAAATAATAAACAAAAAAACATGTTCACGCACGTCCCTCCATTAGGTATTTAATAAAGTAAAGAATCTTGATACGTATTTACATAAAAATATAAATTTCATAGGGTAGATATATTTTTGTGTATGTAGCAAAAGTAGATGGTGGATGCTTAGGACTCTAAGCATCCACCATCTCCTTTTGCTTCAAAGTTTTCGAATATTTTTTGTACAATATGTACGTAAAAAAGCTCGGCTCCCTTTACTACAGAGCAGACCAGTTAACACATACTCTAGCATACTCTTGTCAGTGTTGTCAGTACAAACAACGCCAATAACGGACGACGAGCATTCTGAAAAAGGACGGTTTTAAACGTGCAACGAACAAAATTTGCGAAATTTGTACTTTCCGCAAACTTCAAATCAATTTTGCACTCGTTTTCAATTCGGTTTTAATACCCTTAAAATAAGCCCTGAGTAAGTTTTGCCCCTAAAAAAATCCCCACTTAGTTTGCACCTGAATTTAGGGATAAAACCCCTAAGTTGGTAAGCCTGCGTGATTGTCTTCATTCTTGGATGGCTTAAAGGTCCCGAAATCAGGCCATAAAATCCAAAAAAAAAAACTTTCTTGGACATTCTCTGACATCATCTGACATTCTGTCTTCTAGTCTGTGGCTCTGTGCACTGTCTGCGATGTTGCCATATGTACGGATTTATCCGTATTCGTACGGAGTTTCAGTATTCCATACGGATAAAAATTGCGTACGGATATGTGTTCGGATCTTCACGGATACGTTCTATTATACTAGAGAGAGAGAGAGAGATTTTGTACGGATGTTGGTCTTGGATGTAGAGGATTTTAGTCTCTAGCATCTGGCAACACTGACTGTCTGTGCCTGAAATATTATATGGTAGATCGGTAGCTGAAGATGTTGAGGTTTAGATTTTATCAAAGTGTATTGATTTTTGTATATGTGAAAGTAAGTGTGTTTTTGTAGCTATATTGAAAAGTTTAGAAACTTTCTGTCATTGCTCTAGGTGCATTTTAGGTATTTCCAATCATTGCGAATAAATGAGTGGCTATAATATTTAGGTAATTTTTTTTTCTGTTTACTAAGGAAAGTTATTATAATCTAGGTGATTTCCGTTTTTTTGACAGATTGTGTATAGGCAACAATGTCAAACTGAAAATCATTAATAATCGTTTGAAGAAAAGTCTAAAGTAAGAAATCTTTATGAATACAGTCCCATAATATCGGTATAGACCTACTATTAAAAGTTTAGAAATATATATTGTTCGTTTGTTTTATCAATTGCAGTTTTGTTTATAAAATGAATGGTATAGAATTAAAGTTCATAAGTTGACGGCTACATGATCATAACACTACTCTTGATTACCCTACAAAAGTTTAGAAATAACCGTGTATGTTTTGTAGTAAATTGAACCCACAATCAATCTTCAATCATTTTAAAAAGCGCGCGCGTTGTTGCGTCGCGGCGTTTCACAGAGACAGTATGAAGCAAGGGCTTAAGTAACGATGGCTGCATTTTAAATAGAACCGTACACCGTTGAGTTATGGCAGCTTATAAATAAGTAAATAATACCAGTACAAGCGAATTCGCTCCGAACCGAGATTTGTTTAATGTATTTAGTTTTACTAAATACATTAATCAAATTTTCTTAGCCAAAGTATTACTACATGGAACTTATTTTTTGGTGTATATATGTGATGTTGTGATATCCGACGTACTAGTGCGAGTTATTTGCCCGCGACTTCGTTCGCATGGAATGTGTTTATAGTTATTCCCCCGGGAACTTTTTAATTTTTCTCACACACGCACACACACACACACACACACACACACACACACACACACACACACACACACACACACACACACACACACACACACACACATAGACAAACACACACACTATACTTTCGCATCTATAATATTAGTGTTTCTGTTTTTATTGTTGTTAGTGATTTGTCAAACCGTACTGTAGGTTTGGCACAGAGGGTTAAGGATGAAAAACTAGATATGAGCGCCGATGGCATTTTAACCGGCGGCGGCGTGGGTGAACATTTCCATCGGCGGCGGCGGCGTTATCGGCGGCGTGACTTTGCAATACATCAGGGTTATTTTTTTTAACTAAACACGTTTTTTTTAAAACAATCAACGTAAAAATATCTTCTAACTTATTAATAACATATAATGGTATATATTTCTGCAGTGCGCCTTCACGACAATTCTGAAAAAATTTAGTCAATCGTTACCCATAACCTAAAAAATATATTGTGTAAAAATATAAAATGCGCAGGCAGTGCTTTTTAAGTAATCGACAGATTGAGTTTTAAGCAATAAAATTAATATTACTTTCAACTTCAGTAAAGGAAAATAAAACACACAGCTTTTAACGTATATTTACTAAGGGGAATGACACCAAACCCAAGTTAACTCGACTCTATTTTTAAGTAAAATTATTGAATATAAAACGAGATGTTTTTTGCCAGTTAATTCATAGCGAAAATAATTTTTCATAATTGGTAGAAAGTAATAATATTTGAAATAAAAAATTGTAAAGACTTACTCTGCAAACAGAACATTTTCATTGATATTCTTTCAAGCAAGCATCGCAAAATATTCGGTCACATAAAACACTTCTTCTTTTGCCATCTAAATCGATTGATCTAAAATTAATCGATAAATATCTTATTGTATTATTCGCGGTCGAAGCAGTCGCCATTTGGTTTTATATTTGACGTGGGTTCATTCCGCGGCGAATCAATTTCGACTGATCGCATTGATCGGATCACCCGATCGGCGCGCCGATGGTGCCGCGCCGGCGGCGACGGCGCGGCTGTTGACTGCCGCGACGGCGGCGCGCCGGCGTGGCGCTCATATCTATGAAAAACATGGACAAAATATTGTAGTTTTGCTAAAGATTTAAATAGAGATGTTATTATATTATCAAATCGTATATAAAAATTGACCAAAATGCATACAATAATTTATACGTGGACACGTGGTTATGTGTTTAATACCTTTGTTGGTTTCTTTATGCGCGCCTAGCAGCCGTTTGGCTAGGTGAGGCTGCTGCTAGGTGGGTTTGTAAAAAATGTCGTCTTATTGACGCAAGTTATATTGAAAAACATACGGATGAAACGAAATCCAAATTTATAACAACTTGCATACTTACTCTGGCTCAGGGTTTTATTATAAAGAAGCGTTCAATGTTCAATCAAAATAGTTTTATTACAATAAATCATTAAAGTGTAATACTTATACTTAAAAACTTTTTGAGCAAACTCTGACCTTGGTACTACTTTTATTAACAGTCATATTTTCAAATGATTCCTTCTACAAAACTATTGATATTATTAAAGTACCACAGTGATATAATTCGTTTTATCTTATTAGTTATGTATTGTACCTATTAATTAATAAAATTTAAGATTATTTTTATTTAAATCACTAAAATAACACAAAAATATAAATAACAAAGATACTGTCACAGTTATAATATTGATTTTTTTGTGTGTTTTGTGTATCCGTCATACAAAAGTAGTGTATTTTGAAGACTACGGCAATAATTAAAAATAATTAAGTCATAAGCACTGTCATGATTCGTAACTTTATTGCTGCATCTTCGCATATTTATGTCTGTTGATAGTTATAAGCCATACATAAAATGAGACTGTCTCAAATCATCGATCGATTTTTCTTACACTGGTTATTATCTCATAAGCATGATGGGGTATTCACACAAACAAAATAACAACATTGAAGTATATCTTCCTAACATTTAGTTTTTATTAGGAAATTCAGATATTTTTGGCTTCACTTGTATAAGCACTCCTATTTAAATATTTACGTATCACAGATAATCAATTAGTTTTATCTTATAAGTTATGTTTTGTACTGATTAATTAATAAACCTTAAGGTTATTCTAGTATAAACCACAAAAACTACAAACATATATAAAAAATATAGATGCTGTGCCACAGTCACAATGTCAGCCATTAAATAAACGAAGTATTTAACAATTTAACCGCACAAATCGTCATAGTGATTTTTTTTCACGAGATGCGTTCTGTGCACTTTGACATTTGACACTACGGAGCGTCCCGGCGTTTGGAGCCAGAAATGGCTCCAATTGTAGTGCTTAATTTGTGCGCGCGGACTAGGTTTCTATGTGTTATTATTCTAAGAGTGCGGCACGAAAAAAACACAAACAATCACTGGCCGACATCCCGTTCCCGCTCGCACTGCCATCTGCACCCACCCCGATCTACCAATCCCAGTCCCCGACCTACGCGACAAGAACCGCTGCGCGCGCGCGTTTCAAAATAATTGCAGATTGATTATGGGTTTACGTATAGTTTATGTATAGTTAAACAATTATAAACTTACCCTTATATACTTCATTTTTTTTGTATTTTTTATAGAATGGCTAAACACCATCTTGATATACCCTGCCATATGTAACAAATCATTTAGGTTGCATAATTTCAGAAAAGAAATACATTTTTTATTTAATTTTATTTATAATTCAATACTACTTAACTCAAATTGTTTCAAATTAAAATATAATGGGTACTCCCATGGGAACATATACAGTAACCTCAAAGTTAGGATCAAACAGTAGTGTTGGCCGAAATCATTAGTTATACCTAATAACTAATCAGTTAGGTACTCTGAAAATAATTCATTAATAATTAATCACACTGACATCAATTACAATTACTTTCCATTGGAATAACTGTTAATTACAAGTACCTAACCTTAGTTACAATACAATATTTCGATTGAATTAGTTCCACAGTAAACTAAAACTAATTCCGTTAAGATAAGTCCAGTTTAAAAATGTCCAGTTGCGAACCAGGGTATCTACGTATGACAAAACCAAATTGGCACATTTAAATTCCAATATGCTGGGTGCTAAAATATGGGTATCGTTTTCAGAGTTTTTAAGCATAACAAAACCAAATCGGATAACATAAATTTTCAAGATTCTGCTTGAACCCAAATTTAATGTTATAAAAGTAACTCTCAATACTTTTCGCATCAATCTATACATATACATATTAAACAGTACTGTGACTCTCTTATAGACAACGCACAGCCTAAACAGGTGGTCCTAGAGGTTTGTTATTTGGTAAAAACATTCCTCGAGTACCTTAGAGGTGCATTAAGGAGGGATTTTTGAAATTTTATTTGTGATAAAGTTTGTATGGAAAATACCGCGGGAGAAGCTGTGGCGGGTCCACTAGTTCAAGATAAAATTAAATAAAATGTGTTTTTCTCCAAACAAGATGTAAAAAAACTCGAAAACTAGGCATTCCAGATTTTTATTATAACAAAAGTTAAAAATCTGTTCTATAAAAAAAACCACCCTGCTCCTCTCCTGCTATGCACGTCTGCTGCACTGGGAGTGAAGAAATAGCATAGAATGCGTGCAGATGCTTATCTTCCTGGCATGTCGTAAAAGTCGACTAAGGGACGGGTCCTCTTCAACATGGTAGACTATCTGTATGGGCGATGGGCTGATCACCTATACGGTTCATCATACCATCTTAGGACTAATCAATCGAACGTGGCCACAAGTAGTCTTGTGGCTCTGCCCACCCTATTAGGGATTTCGGGCGTGATACTATGTATGTGTATGTATTAAAAAAAACACGCCCTAATACCACTTCTGGTCCTATGTCCAACTTTTTCAGAAATGGATCCACTGTGAGCAACCGTAGTGCCTAGTTATACATATAACAATAAATGTATAAATTATTTATATTATTATATTTATTATTATGTTATAATATACCGTAAAAATTAATGTTTAACTACCTATACGCGCTTTCAGTGTACTATTTATTATTCATATATTTAAATATTGGTACTTATCTCTAAGTAAGTTAAACAAAATAGTGTTATTTAATTTTCATTGAATGATACTTATTGTCTATTTTGAATATGAATTTTTACCTATTTAACCTAACTCGTTGTAGTTAGTATTCGTTTGTGAAAATGCACGGAAGAAACACGAACACATTACTGGCTCACATCCCGTCCGGTCCCCTGCGAAGGCCTCGCGCTGGTTGCGAGCGCCCCGCCCATCCCGCTCCGGCTAGGCGCGCGCATTTCAAAATGATTGAAGATTGATTGTGTGTTCAATTTACTACAAAACATACACGGTTATTTCTAAACTTTTGTAGGGTAATCAAGAGTAGTGTTATGATCATGTAGCCGTCAACTTATGAACTTTAATTCTATACCATTCATTTTATAAACAAAACTGCAATTGATAAAACAAACGAACAATATATATTTCTAAACTTTTAATAGTAGGTCTATACCGATATTATGGGACTGTATTCATAAAGATTTCTTACTTTAGACTTTTCTTCAAACGATTATTAATGATTTTCAGTTTGACATTGTTGCCTATACACAATCTGTCAAAAAAACGGAAATCACCTAGATTATAATACCTTTCCTTAGTAAACAGAAAAAAAATATTACCTAAATCTTATAGCCACTGATTTATACGCAATTATAGGAAATATCTAAAATGTACCGAAGCAACGACACAAAGTTTCTCAACTTTTCAATATAGCTACAAAAACACATTTACTTTGTTATGTACAAAAATCAAAGACTTTAATAAAATCTAAACTTCAAGGCATAATACCATCTATTTCAGCCGGTCTATGGTGCCTGGCCTGCCAGTCGCCGAAGAGGATTGCCGCCAATTTTGCTACAACAAACAACAAGCAAAACTCGAAAAATATAACAGTTGCACAGACTAGGAGTTAATATGCGATTTTTGCACTGACTTCATGAAGATATTAATTACGTATTGGCTGTGGTACTGACTTGACCTTTATTTGTTGTTTACTGTTAATTGGTAACTTGGTTAACACCACTAACTGCGTCGTTTTAATTCAAGCGGCAGTGTTTACTTTCTTAACATAACACGGTGCGTAAATAAAAATAAAACTATGAATTCGAAAAAGAGGTAAGTTAAAATTTAACAGTATACGCCGTTCTAAGTATTAGACTTTAACTAGGACTTGATATGGCCATAATATGAATACACAAAAAAATATTCAAAAAGCTTTCTTATTTTGCACATTTGATCATTTTTTAAGAGCCGCGCCATTTAAATAATTTTTCAAAGTATTAGTAAGTGTTTGAAAAATTAACAAATCTGGAATTTTAATATCATTTCCTTTTTCAGCAAGAAAAACAAGGCCATTTCAACAAGTAAAGAAAACAAAAAGAAAGTCTTCTCTAAATCAAGGTAAACCTGTGTGCAATTCAACTATGAAAAAAAATATGAAAAAAGTTTATTGTATAAAGGTAACAACAATACATGGTGCAGAGGTTACTCTGAGCTCTGAGCTAGGATACCCTGTGTTACAGAGCTCAGTTTGAACAGCATGTTAAGTAAGTATGAATATAGGAAACAGTTCGTACAGAGTATTGAAAGTGTATTACAATAGTAAAATAAGCTTATTGTTTCTTAAGAATATTGTGTGTTTATATTAACGTGTGCATGCGCACGTGTGTGTGTGTGTGTGTGTGTGCGATTAGAGATAACAAGGATATTAAATTAATGTGGGGTAATCGTGAGCTAGTAGTAGGTATAGCATTCATCAAGTAACTGACAGAAGTACTTCGGTCTCTTGATAATCAAGCTCCATGAGCCATTTTGTAACAAGGGATTTGTGGGGTGACATCTTGGCATGATAATTACTATAGAAACATGTTAAGGCTAATGGAGAGATGAAGGGAATTATACTTAGTTGCCAACATTGGGGACTGTACAGCTTGTCTTTCTTTCACTAAGATATGGATGCAGGTACAGGGGGGCTATTGCCTCCTCCTAACATATACTGAAATACCTTAATTTGGCATATTTTTGGATCTTAGAACAAATTTTCTGCAACACAGGTAAAATCAATCAAAAATCCCGCCCCCCATAACCAAATTCTGTAACCACGCGGACAGCCCTATCTATTCTTAAAAAAAAATGAAAAAAATAAAAAACTCCCATGATAAGTACATCAAAAATGCAGGCCTAAAGAAGACTTATGAATTTATTTCCTTCAAAATCGAAATAGCAATTCTTAGACAGTTTAAAAACATGTTTCCCTGTTGCGCAGTATAAGATAAGCTGAGCAAAACTTCTGTCTGTATCTATAACAAACTTCAAGAGCCCAGTTTTCTGTACTGAATGGATTGAATATTTAATAATTTCATTTCAGCAAACCAGGGTCCAGTCCAAAAAATGATGAGCCTGGCACCAGTTCAGACAGCGATTGGGAACTCGTAAGTTCAGACAGCGATGATGAGTACACTGAACAAGATATGGATAGGTATTAATTAATGCTTTAATTACCAAGTAAATATGTAATATGCTAGCCTACCTAGTGGGTGCTTTCTAGTGATGCAATGGATAGTGGTTCGGCCGGATACCGGATATCCGGCATGGCCATTGGCCGGATAGCCGGATATCCGGCTGCATATTAGCTATCTCTAATGTCTTGTTAGCGCGGTCTTCGCGCGGCGAGCAAGTTTCAACTTGTTACACACACACACACACACACACATACACACACACACACACACATACACACACACACACACACATACACACACACACACACACATACACACACACACACACACACATACACACACACACACACACACACACACACACACACATTTAGCATATCTAGTTTATAAATAAGTTACGAAATTATTAAAAAAAAGCTTGCGGTACAATGTTTTAGTTTTGGAGGAGCGAGACCTCCTGACACAGGTATGCATACCTACTAGGAGGTCTCAACCAGGATGTATTTACCACCTAAGCTTCTATGAAATAAAAAACTTATTACTTACTTATATTACGAATTGTAAGTGCGCGGGAGGCCCTTTGAGGTTCAATACGCGCTCTATTAGGTCAGTTGGGAATATTCAAACGTGCACGACGTGATGTTAAGTGACGTTTATGTTAATATTACAAAAAACTAAGCTTTAATTTGATAACTGACGTGGATTCGTACGTAATCTAATTTAAATTCTGATGTGTAACGGCTGAAAAAGTCCCTCACCATTTGATTTCAATGTGTAGCTGTGTCCTAGAGCGTGTCATAAGCTGCAAACACAACGCATGTATCCTTAAGAAGGTTTTCTTCATGAACACTGAACTGAAAAGGTACTTTAATGAATAATTATAATTAAAATAGCAATGAGATCTTTGTTTACTTCTTGTCTAGCTTAGGGTTGCCAGCTGAATGATGCTATCAATGAATGCTGATATCCGTTGCATCTCTAGTGCTTTCAGACTGTTTATATGCAGAACATCCTGTTAGATAACTAGAGTCTATATGAAGAACTTGCCTAGCCCTTTCTTACAACGCTGCGCTTTGGGGTGTAGGACCCAACCCTTTGTGGTGCTCAGTAAACTATTTGACTTAATGTCTGGGAATTAAGTTTTCGTCAGTCTGAATCCCAGAGAGCGACTGCTGTGTTAATTCCCAGTATCAGGAAAATATGGTTACCGATACTTGTTTCTTTTAGTTACCTCAGAGCCTTCGTCAGGGGCGTGTGGATCCAAGGCGATGATCCCGGGCCGACTCACCCACACCGGTTTTATCAATATTTCTGCAAAAAATACTTTGATGAAACCCGAAAATAGTAAGTACATGTTTCTATGAACATTGCTTTGATGTTGAAGTACCAAATGAACATCGGCATATATGTATTTATCTTTGAACGCCGGGCCAAATGCGAAAAAGCGTGCAACGTACCAAGCGTGTATGGGAAACGGCATATCGTGGCGCCAGTGGCAGTGGCGTTCAGAAGGTTGATGAATTTATATTTTTTACTTGCAGTAAACAGCTTCACACTCATTCATGTAATATTATGTTAAGGTTGTATTTTGTTTGTTTACAGTCTTAATGAAAACAAGAAGAAAGCAAGCAAGAGCAACAAAAAAACTGTGAAACAGGTGATGGTTTGGTTAAAATATAACATTGTATGTTTTTATACTATAGTTTTTGTAGTTGACAATGCAGTTAGCCTACTTGGTAATGACTCTGCCTCCGAAGCTAGCGGTCCTGGGTTCAGTAAGCGCAAATATTTGTGTGATGAGCACGAATGTTTGTTCCTGAGTCTTAGATGTTTCCTATGTATTTAAGTATTTATTCATCTATATAAGTATGTAAATCGTCGTTTAGTACCCATAACACAAGCCTTTAGAGCTTCATTTGGGACTAGATCGATTTTTGTACAAGATGGTCCCCTAACTTATTCATTTATAGGCAGCAGCTAAAGGAAAGAAGAAAAAAATTGGAAAGAAAGAGGAAAAAGTACAAGCGGCGCTGCTCAAGTTGATGCCGAAGCTGTATAAGACGCAACTTAAGCTCATGACTCGGAGGATCCTGAAAGCCAAGCCGATAAACCACAAGGTCGGTAGAAATAGTTAAAGTTGTTAACAACAAAACTAATAACATACACAGAGCTGTGCGAGAGGAAAACATCCACCAATAGTTACAGGTAGCTCTCTACAGGTAGCACTAGCGCCGCAACACGGACGCGTGTTGTAAATATATCAATTTTAAACATAAGGGGGCACTTTTGGGAATTAAATTAGAAAATTAAAATAAAAAGTTATGCAACCTATATCGTGTGACATATCAAATAAAAGGGCTTATTGTGAGGATCTTAAATATATTTTCTTTTGAATTTCAAGTAATATAGTTTAGAAGTTATTTAGGAAAATAGGCGAAAATTTACCATTCCCCTTATTTCCGAAACTACTGAGGCTAAAATTTTGAAAAAATACAGAAAATAGTTCTATACTTATAGATTACAGTTAAACCTATAAGAAGTCTATGGTATTTAAAGTAACGTAGTAAATTTGAGATAATCATGTATGGAACGGAACCCTCTCCACGCGAGTTGAACTCGCACTTGTCCGGTTTTTTTGTTTCTAGAAGTGTGTATTACCGAATATTATTTAATAAACCATAGCCGAAGTGGTCGTCGACCGTTCATAAAAAAACCCTGCTCGCAATAATTCGTTGTTAAATCATAACAATACCGAAAAATTCGAAAATTCCCGACGTAATAACGATAACCGAATTCCACATCCACGTGGACGAAGTCGCGGTCAGACGCTAGTAATGTTAAAAATGCGAAAGTTTGTTCTTTTGATTCTTTTTCATGACAAAACGGATTGACTTGACCTTTTGCATAGCGACAGTTAGGAGGCCGGAGAAAGATATAGGCTACGTTGAATTCCGGAAATATTTCTGTATAATGTACTTACAGTTCCTGAGGGAACGATAAACGAATTTTACGTGGATGAAGTCGCAGACAGATGCTAGTAATATATAAATCTTCGGTGCAAAATCGGTGAAATACCTAATCAGCATTAAGACGATCCGAGAACCATTGCCGGGCACGAGACTGTTAATCCGTAAATAAACAAAGTTAACATTTCTATCACGAATTAACGATTAACGTTAACTTTCGTCATATCTTCCGAAATGTAAAGCTTTAACGTAACGAAGTTAACTCTTTTAGTAATGGATTAGCGATTAAAGAAGTTACATTTGATTAACGGTGCCCAGCTATGCCGAGAACCATGTTGGTATGGACGCGTGCGCACGTGGCTTTAGAAGCTTCGCATTATAGTATTGTATTGTTTGTAAGAAACCAGCCGCCACATCTGGCGAACAGGCCGGTCAACTTGCTGTTTCTTTCCTCGAGAAATTTGCCCATGAAACAATGGACCCACTACACTACTAGACGCTCGGGTCGGCGACGCTGTCCACTGTTATACCTTATTTTGGATTTACCTCTGGATCGAAAGACTTATAGTAAAGTCGTAATAATAGGCTAGTTTCCTGACAAATTCTAATTAGTCCGTCATTTACATTATAAAAAAATATTGAACGCATATTTTTTCTTTGGTCAATTAAACAAAAAATGACGAAGATATAGTGCGTTGATGTGCCGCGTGACGTCACACAACTTTGTACACTTTTTACCATTAAGTGACGTCATTAGCCCCCACTGATTTGGTAAAGCAAAAAATTCGTGTTCAATATTTTTTGACTAATTAGACTGACGGACTAATTAGAATTAACAGGAGGTTTCTAGAATTTTCCATGAAGTTTCTAGAAGGTTCTATAAGGATTTTAGAATTTACTATTAAATTTCCAGAACGTGCTGTGAAGATTTTATGTCGTCTGTACCATAT
The DNA here is from genome assembly GCA_947859335.1 of Tortricodes alternella. Lineage (NCBI taxonomy): Eukaryota > Metazoa > Arthropoda > Insecta > Lepidoptera > Tortricidae > Tortricodes > Tortricodes alternella. The sequence continues at coordinate 8,803,333 of OX401968.1, forward strand.
TAAGTTATTAATGATATTAATATGACTCGCGAGCGAGACACGACAGGCCTTAAATACAAGTCCCAAACTACGGAGGCCAGTTTGGGTCCCGCTCTCGTCCCGCATACCCAGACAATTGCTCTGTCTAGACGGCTTCGTCGGACCTCTGTATCTAATATTTACTCTGTGCTAATACAGAACTACATGCGGCTCTGCGGATTCGCTTATACATTTATTTATAATGACACTAGCTTCCTGCCGCGACTTCGTTCGCGTGGGATTCGGTTATATATATGGGATAAAAACTCTATATGTTAATCCTCCAAATTTCATCGAAATCCGTCCGTACAGCTGTTGAAGCGTGAAGAAGTAACAAACATACTAACTCACTCATATACAGACACACACACTTTCGCATTTATAATATTATTAGTGTGATTTAATTTGAAAATTCATTACATTTTACAGTTATTACGGGTTCTGAGAGACATACTGAAGGACAAGCATCTGCAGCACACAGTAAAAGGAAATCGTAAGTAAAACATTTGAAATTTTACATAATTACAGGCAATAATCCAAGTTCAATACAATGCAGGTAACTGCAAAAATACCGCTCGACAAGTGTTCCGCCTCTACGAGGCATCCTCAACTTCTCGACTTCTCCTGAGGATTAACCCCACTGTGTTCGCGGAATAGCAAAGTAATTACAATTTTCTAGTATAATAATGGATTTCCGCAAACTAACGCCTGAATCTATTAATTATTTAAGGACCATACGAAATAGTAAGTTTATCTATCTGGCCGGAATGTGGCCATGGTCGACCAAAAGTTATGTGTTAACGATTAAAGTTGACAACTTGGAATGTTGGAGCAGCGGCAAGGTTGACACAGATATAACTTAACCCCGTCTTAGCTCTAATACTATCTCCTACGTCAGCGCTAGTGTGAAAGAGACACACCTAGAGATAAGACGGTGTTAACTTATCCTCGTGTCAACCTTTCTACGGCCGCAGTCCATTTAATTTGTAGTTGTAGTCTAGTTGGTAGTGACCCTGCCTGCGAAGCAAGCGGTCCCGGGTTCGATCCCCGGTAAGGGCAAATATTTGTATGATGAGCACGAATGTTTGTTCCTGAGTCTTGGATGTTTCCTATGTATTTAAGTATTTATCGTCGTCTTCAATGACACAAGCCTTTAAAGCTCCCATTGCGACTAGATCGATTTGTGTAAAAAGATTGTCCCCTGATTTATTTATTTATTTTATTTGATTAAATCTCCTATTATTTCAGCATGGTACGGCAAGGATCTGAACCCCGAGGAGTTGCAAATTGCTGATTTACTTTCTAAAGTAAGTTATTGGTTATTTCTTTCCCGACTGTGTAAGCAAAGAGGGTAATGTTTCACGTATATCTATGTTTATTTTTTCTTCGGAGCACCTAAAAGAAAAGATGTTAGATTCGTATAAATGACACGAGTGTAACAGGGTAATCTAGGTGAAAAAAAAAATGGCGACATTTGGGTCATTCTACTTTTTAGTGCCTACTAATACTTCCCCGTATTTTATAGTAAATTGTGCATCTAGTGAATAGTATAAAAGACATTGAATAGTATAATGATCAGTAGACGGATTATTTAATAAAACATTATTTACAAACCTACAAGCACTTAACACGATAATTTTATTTCTTTTTAATTACTTACATAGCGAATACTTGAACTACACACGGCTTTACTCACGATTTATTGTCACGCGCATGTAGTGCGCGGGTTGCTCTGACCGCGACCGCACTCAACAACCATTTCTGACAGTAAATCGTGAGTAAGCCGTGTGTATTTCAAGTATTTGTAATGTCTCACGAAAGTTTAAGTTTGACTATTTTTGTAAGTAATTACATAGCCTGAAAATCAAGCACGGAATACCAAATAAATAATAATTCATAATCACAATAAATCAATAATTCATCAATACATATAAAACAGTTCCGTGACTCACTTATAGACAACGCACAGCCTAAACGGGTGGTCCTAGAGGTTTGAAATTTGGAGGAGACATTTCTCGAGTAGGTAGTCTAGAGGTGCACTAAGGAGGGATTTTTTAAAATTCTATCCCTAAAGGGGTGATAATATTTGTATGGAAAATACCGCGGGCGAAGCTGTGGCGGGTCCACTAGTTATAAAGCAACATTTAAAGTAGCAAACCAAAACGGGAACAAATCAAGTCGAATACGATGTGAACCAAGCGGCTGTTGGCGCAAAAGTGTTATCCAATTATGTTTTTTGTTTGACCTAAGCTGGCAGTCTCATACGACCGTTCCAGCATCACCAGGATTCATGCAAAGGCTGGGTGAGCGTCAAGTTGGCGTACCCGTGGAAGATATCCAGGATCTGATGATTCCAAAAAATAGTGCCTAAATAGTACCGAATTAGTACCGAGTTCAAAAAAATAGTACCTTTGTAATTTCGGAGATATGAGCCCTGTTTAACGGGTACGGTAACTTGACGTCAAGCTGGCGTACCAAGTTTGGATCTCGAGAATGGTGCTGCTCCCAAAAATGCCGTATATCTCAAAAAATAGTGCACAATTAGTACCCCCGAAGTCTCAACTTCGTAGCTCTCAAAGAAACTGAGATATTTCATAACAAACACGGGTAAAACATTTTGCACCGTCAAGCTGGCATACCCGACCGAGGTCCCACAGAAAGCCATTGAATTCCTAAGCCAGCTATATACCAAAAAATAGTGCCTGAAATAGTACCCCTTTTACGACAAAACCATAAAAGAAAAGTTAAGTGGAATATTGAAAAAAATTAATGCCAACTTCTACATACAAACTCATTTTGGTACAGACACAAGCAGAGAGGAACTTTATAACGGGTAGTAAACGATTATGATGATAACTTAAGTAAACAGATACCGTTAATGTTATGTTTTTAACCATGTTTAAAGTGCTGAGTAAATGTACGCAGATGTAGCAATATGACCGAAAAACTCCTAATACTAAGGTACCGCAAAAGGTTAAACCTAGTTTGCTATAATCTGCTTTATGCCAACCCATCTGGCTATTGCAATGAATATTAAGTAAATTTAAACTTTCATTTATATTCTGCTTAAAAGAGTGAAATAATAAATATAAATGAGATAAGACTTTTGTACGTGAAAGTACTATGACAATGAAGAATATTCATTCATTATTTTTTCAATGTTCCACTTAACTTTTCTTTTATATTTTTTGTCGTAAAAGGGGTACTATTTCAGGCACTATTTTTTTGGTATGTAGCTGGTTTAGGAATTCAATGGCTTTCTGTGTGATCTCGGTCGGGTATGCCAGCTTGATGGTGCCAAATATTTTACCCGTGTTTGTTATGAAATATCTCAGTTTCTATTAGAGCTACGAAGTTGAGACTTCGGGAGCCAGGGGTACTATTTGTGCACTATTTTTTGAGATATACCTACGGCATTTTCACGTTTCAACTTAAAATATAGTATTTTTCTTTTTACTCTAGCATTTCAAATGGCTTCAAAATAATTGTTCAAACATTCGTAAAAATGAAATGGGCTGTTTTGTCCGTGCAAGTCGCTTGCGCGCAGCGTGACGTCATCGTTCCCCCAATTTTCTCTCAGTATGTATGGATAAATGTTCGGATCAAATCTTGCAAGCTGAATTAGAACCACTTCCTCTTGTCCTATGGAGCTGAATTTTTACATGTTGGTTCAGTTCCGATGAAAATGCATTTTTATGGTAAGCGTGACCTGAATCGACATCCAGGATGAGCTCCAGACAAAGGAACTCTTCAACGGTCAACAGCACAGACACGAAATTTTGTGTAGGCATTTTATTATGATAGCCGGTTTTAAGTTTTATCATGACATGGTTGCTGCCTCAGGGTTGGCTCCTAACTAGGGAACGCTTCAACGGTCAACAGCACAGTCACGAAAGGGCCTTGGCGCATAAGGGGGGGTGATCGGCCTTTTCAATTTCTGAAATTTTACTCATCTAGGTTTGTTGATAATGAAAAGACGTGCTCATTCTCTTAATTTGATTTACCTAAGCGCTCAAAAATCTGTGTTATTGGATCACGATTTTTTTTTGATTTTTTCGTATATCTCACCCGCATTAAAAGATTTTTCAGTTTTCTTTGCGCCAAATTAAAGGTCTTGGACACGCACATAAAAAAATTTTTTTTTTTTAAATCGGCGGGAAATTCAAATTTTTATAAGACTCGAAAATTTTTAATTATTTTAAAAAAAAAACCTAAGGACTCACGTTATGATCAAAAAAATATATGTTATGTGTCTTTATCAGATCTATCGCCATGAATTGTTTCATAATTTTTGAGGTGGTGATAGAGGGTGTTGAAATTAATAAATAAAAGGAACTCAGAGCATGTACGAATAATGTATAATTCTAGTGACAGATCGACATTCTATCTTTTCATTGACATAAGTCTCATTTTAAATGTTTTTGAATACGTCCAGTTACAATTACACAACATCCTCCAAACAGCGAAATAAAATGTTCTATTAAATATTTTCATCAAACCCTCCCGACGCGAAAAAAAGGACATGCACTTATACAAACAAAATAAAAACCTTAAGCACAACAGAGGGTAAAAAAATTAAAAATCTATTTTTTTAGCTATTTTTCGATATGTTTTCAAATAAAATTTTTAATTTTATAATTTCTTTTATTTTTTTTCTGAAGAATAAAGGTTTTAAATAATTTTCAGATTGAAAAGATTTAAGATGAACCGGTGAATAAAGATTTTTCAAATATTAATCTCTATTTTTCAGTAATATTTAAATTATTATTTTAGAATTTATTTTTTATTATATTTCTTGTGAATTAAAAATTTTTTTGACGCTATTCTTTGTTTATTTTCTTTTTCTGTTACCATATCTAACTTTTTTTTAAATGAAATCAAAATGAAAAACACATTTTCGAAATAGGTATAAATTATTTTTATCGTGAAAAAAATAAATTCTTACATTATAAAATGAAAATAATATATTTTTTAATCCTCATCACTGTCTTAATTTATAACTGGCAATTCATGCATGCTGAAGATTTTTGATAATACATCTGCTGGCTTTAATATTTTAGAAAGGTATCGAGCGTAGGATAAGTAATATATTACAGTGGCAACATGCGAACAGCAGCCCAGAGTTCTAGCACCATTGGGACAATCGCAATACCAACGTTTTATGGCATCTATGTTATTAATGTTAGCTTGGTAATGAATACCTTTTTGATTTGATATGTCTCGAGCGGATTCGAATTTTTAATATTTCCGGAGTTTCTTTACAATACTGTAGTTCCATATTTTCAGAATCACCAATTAATTCTGCTAAGTAGCATGTTGATTGCTTGAATTGGTAAGTACCGTTAAAAAATATTTGTATTTCTTCAACCGTCAACTCGGGAAAATCGAACATATCGTCCGATGTCAATCTCAAAACAACTCTTCTTTCGATTCCACCGTTTAGTTTCTACCTCTGTAGCTAGGGTATTGTCTAAACGTTTAAATTTTTCAATTCGCTTTAATACTTCATCATTACTGTGAATGTTGGAGACATGCCGTTTACCAAACGTATTAACTAAAAATCCTACTATTTTACAGTAGAGAGCAGCATGGGGAAGCATTGTATTGTCAAACAGATTGTGCCTAATGGCCTCAAGACACTTACAAGAAGGAGACATTTTTTTTTCTTGACAGGGGTTTTCGCGACGTAGTAGAAACATTAAAATCTCTAAAGTATGTGATACGCATGCCAGCTTTCAAAAATAAGAGAAAACAGTTGACTGCTCTTGAGTCAAATGAGTCTCGGACTGTAACCATTGTTCGCTGGATTGTTGAAGCTGTACATGGTGTTATAAGCCAAAAATATAAGCTTTTGCACAATCAGTTTGATAATAAAATGCTTCCCCATGCTGCGCTCTACTGTAAAATAGCAGGATTTTTAGTTAATACGTTTGGTAAACGGCATGTCTCCAACATTCACAGTAATCAAAGTCAAAGTCAAAGTCAAACTATCTTTATTCAATTTAGGCTTTTACAAGCTCTTATGAAGGTCAAGGAATGAATCTACCACCGGTTCGGAAAAAATCCTCTACTGAGAAGAGCCGGCAAGAAACTCGGTGAGGTATCATTTTTTCAAATCAGTACACATATAAGTCAACAATGATGTCTACAGTTTTATACAAATCTAAGTATATACCACAGCAGGTACGCTCATCGAGACCCAGGGATCGCCAGTGCAGGTCACGATTTAAGCCAAACGTCCCCGTCCATGACGTAGTCTTTTACTGAGTAATATGCCCTAGAAATAAGAATTCGCTTTACAGTAGATTTGAACATTGTGTCTGTTTGTTCTATTATGTTTTTAGGTATTTTATTGTAAAAACGTGTACAATTTCCTAGAAATGATTTTTTAGTTTTAGCCAGTCTATAAGTTGGTACTTTAAGCTTTCCGGTATTTCTAGTAGCCTTTGGCTTATCTACATTTGTAGGAAAATTGTATATATTTTTTCTGACATACATTATTATTTCAAATACGTATAGCGAAGGCAGGGTTAGTATTTCAATTTCCTTAAAAAATACTAATTCCTTAAAACTTAATGATGAAGTATTAAAGCAAATTGAAAAATTTAAACGTTTAGACAATACCCTAGCTACAGAGGTAGAAACTAAACGGTGGAATCGAAAGAAGAGTTGTTTTGAGATTGACATCGGACGATATGTTCGATTTTCCCGAGTTGACGGTTGAAGAAATACAAATATTTTTTAACGGTACTTACCAATTCAAGCAATCAACATGCTACTTAGCAGAATTAATTGGTGATTCTGAAAATATGGAACTACAGTATTGTAAAGAAACTCCGGAAATATTAAAAATTCGAATCCACTCCAGACATATCAAATCACAAATGTACAATGTATACATTCATTACCAAGCTGACATTAATAACATAGATGCCATAAAACGTTGGTATTGCGATTGTTCCAATGGTGCTAGAACTCTGGGCTGCTGTTCGCATGTTGCCACTGTAATATATTACTTATCCTACGCTCGATACCTTTCTAAAATATTAAAGCCAGCAGATGTATTATCAAAAATCTTCAGCATGCATGAATTGCCAGTTATAAATGAAGACAGTGATGAGGATTAAAAACTATAGTATTTTCATTTTATAATGTAAGAATTTATTTTTTTCACAATAAAATTAATTTATATTTCGAAAATGTGTTTTTCATTTTAATTTCATTTAAAAAAAAGTTAGATATGGTAACAGAAAAAGAAAATAAACAAAGAATAGCGTCAAAAAAATTTTTAATTCACAAGAAATATAATAAAAAATAAATTCTAAAATAATAATTTAAATATTACTGAAAAATAGAGATTAATATTTGAAAAATCTTTATTCACCGGTTCATCTTAAATCTTTTCAATCTGAAAATTATTTAAAACCTTTATTCTTCAGAAAAAAATATAAAAGAAATTATAAAATTAAAAAATTTATTTGAAAACATATCGAAAAATTGCTAAAAAAAATAGATTTTTAATTTTTTCACCCTCTATCACCACCTCAAAAATTATGAAACAATTCATGGCGATAGATCTGATGAAGACACATAACATATATTTTTTCATCATAACGTGAGTCCTTAGGTTTTTTTTTAAAAATAATTAAAAATTTTGGAGTCTTAAAAATTTTTTTTTAAAAAAAATGTATTTTATGTGCGTGTCCAAGACCTTTAATTTGGCGCAAAGAAAACTGAAAAATCTTTTAATGCGGGTGAGATATACGAAAAAATCAAAAAAAAATCGTGATCCAATAACACAGATTTTTGAGCGCTAAGGTAAATCAAATTAAGAGAATGAGCACGTCTTTTCATTCTCAACAAACCTAGATGAGTAAAATTTCAGAAAGTGAAAAGGCCGATCACCCCCCCTTATGCGCCAAGGCCCTTTTGTGTACGCATTTTATTATGATTATTATGATTATTATTATTATTATTATTATTGGAGGTTAATTGGGCCATATATGTGCCGCTTCGACCATTGCTGATCTATTGTGGCAGCCCTTCGTTTGGCTAGCGCTGGCCTCGGCAGGGGTGGTCCGCTAGCGGTCCTTTCCACCGTGTGCTCAGACGCTTACGGTAAGAGCATCACACGCAGATAATGTACATAAGTTAGAAAAACTCATTGGTACATGGCAACCGCTTGGATTCGAACCCGGACCTCACGATCACGAGTCGACATCCTAAGGTATTTTTTAGGGTTCCGTACCCAAAGGGTAATAATAATAATAAATATAATAATAAATCAGGGGACAATATTTACACAAATCAATCTAGCCCCAAAGTAAGCTCTAGGCTTGTGTTATGGGTACTAGACGACGATATACATACTTATATAGTTAAATAAATACTTAAATACATAGAAAATATCCAAGACTCAGGAACAAACATTCGTGCTCATCACACAAATATTTGCCCTTACCGGGATTCGAACCCGGGACCGCTGGCTTCGGGAGCAGAGTCACTACCAACTAGGCCAAACGTGTCGTCAAAGGGTAAAACGGGACCCTATTACTAAGACTCCGCTGTCCGTCCGTCTGTGTGTCTGTCTGTCTATCTGTCTGTCCGTCTGACAGGCCAGGCTGTATCTCATGAACCGTGATAGTAAGACAGTTGAATTTTGTCACAGGTGATGTATTTCTGTTACCGCTATAAAAACAGAATAACATTAATATTTAAGGGGGCTCCCATACAACAAAAATGATTTTTTTGCTCGTTTTTGCTCGAGTTAATAACGGCAACAGGTAGACGCTTGTAATATAGAATATTTAGTTATGTACATTCACTTTAAAAATAAATAATTAAATTAAAACAACATAAATATATAAGGGGGGCTCCCATACAACAGACATGATTTTTTTTTGCCGTTTTTATAGATAAAGGGAACCCTTCGTGCGCGAGTCCGAATCGCACTTGGCTGGTTTTTTTATCTTATAATTTTCGTTGCAGTGCACCAAAGGGTACAGCAGTACTCACGTAGCACATGATTTGGAGAATGAATACCTGAAAAAGTTACACTACCAGAAGGAGAAGCAGAAAAAGTTACAGAGGCAAGCTATGGCGGCAGAGAAGGCAGCAGCCAAAGGAAGCCGGAACAAGAAGAAGAAATAAGGGTTGCGGCGGTTCGAGATAAACGTTGAAAACAAACAACAATTTGTTCAAAGATTCACTTACTATTTTTAAGGTGCTCCAAAGAAATATTTACAGATCTGTCTTGTATAACGCTGTATAAGTTTATACAGCGTGAGTTTTAAGACGTAATGCAAAACTATTGTCTTGGACATTGCAACTATCCATCCTAGTCTGAGGCTCTAAAATGCGACAGACCTCCTACTATACTTAAATATCCTGGGTCTGGAGCTCTAACAGCAACAAACCGCCTAAAATTCTATATGTAATTACTGAACCTAGCCTAATCTAATTGAATACTAGCCAGAGAACCAAACTCTAAGCCTAAGTAAACTAGCTACCGAACCTGACTAAATTATTTGGATATATTTACTATAATGCCTTATCTACAGTTTATTTAACTAAATTAAACTACTGAAGTTTGGCTGAGTTTTGATTGAAAGGTTGGCCTGTGATCATTCTAGTGTGTATAAAGTAGGACCCCAAGTTATGAACCGTGGACAGTATCCCAAATTCTTTTTATGGAGAATATTATGGCTTCTAATTACTAACAAATTTCCTACCTGTTATCTACCTATCAATAGTTACAATAATATATTATAATACTATGAGAATTCTATCCTAGCTCTATCATTCTAAAGGCAGTTATATTAATCAGGGACAATATCACTATGATTTTCCTAGTTACTTAAACCTATTTCAGTACAAGTTAAAGTTTTAAGTTGATTTGACCGTTGGCAAGGTCGGTAAGTATGTATGAGCTCTTATGAAGATTTCTAAATTAATTATATGAAATAATCAGTATTTCAAATATAGAATAAGTTGTGATTGCTTTCAAATAATCAATTTAACAGTACAGATTGATTTTAAAGTTTAATTTATGTCGAAACATTGTAAGGAAACTTTCCATAAGATAGTTTAGCGGTTAATTGCCAGAGTGCCTCCTTACTCTAAGGAGTAAGGACTTCTTTTCCTAACTATTCCCCAACCATGCGGCCAGTTAAGAGTTGAAGGAATTTGGATATTACTGTATATGAAAGTAAGTATAACTAAGTCAACGATGTTCAACTCTTAGTTGAAATGGGTATTTTCTTTGTTGATTCTCTTATAAAACCAATCCAAATCCGTCCAATTCCTGGATAGGGTAAGGCCAAAGTATTTGTATTTTATATACAATTTATATCATAGTATTTAATAATCTTTAAATTCAACTTTTAATAACACTTGTTACCGAGTCAATTTTTCTATTCTTTAGGTACAAGTTCTGGTGTTCAGAACTAAAGGTAATTAACTACTAGACTATATTATATGTCTAGATATTTGTTCTTACTTTTCATATCTTTCGTATAGTTTCAAAATAAATTTATATTTATTTGTTTACAAGTAGGTCACCGACTCATTACTTGCTCAATTTTGCATGTACCAGCGCTTCCCAAACCTCTATCTGCTGAGAAGAAGCGCCGCAAGAAACTCAGCAGTTTGTCCTTTAGATATTCAACTATAAGCAATCACAACGTCCATGATTTAAGACATCATAATTATATTAAGGTTCGTAGAGATAAGCATAGATATATTATGCAAAATCTGGATTCTTAGGAGCTTTGTTAGGTTTAAATATATTCTCAGTCCATATTTTTAAGACTAGAATTTACTTCAATTGTCTAGAAGTTTCTTTTGTAATGAAAACAGAGCCTCAGACTTTATAGCTGACGAACAAAATGTATTATATTTACAGATTGATTTCAATTTCTTATTGAATATAGGTTTGTTTGTATGACAATAAAGCTGTGGTGTTCTAGCTTGATTGTTTCAATGATTATTCCAATGGATACTTTGAAGATGTGACATTGCCATTCTTTTCGTTGGGCAAGAGGCCACTGGCTTGCTATATGCTTCGCCCAGTATCATTGAGAACGATCATCTAATTGTTTTAAAATATTTGTTTATTAGTTAGACACTGAAACCAATCTTTGTAAATGGTATTTTCAATATTAACACATAGTAGTTACAGAGAGGCACTTATTTTTGATCACAAACAACTTCGATAATTTTCAATAAGTTATAAAGCACTGAGGATATATTAAACAACACTTATGACGTATTTTCCAAGCTCTGGAAGGTAAAACTAGTTAAGGCTGAAACAAAGGGGTTAAATAGGCCCTAACATGTATGCGAACCTAAACTTCTGTGATGACTCAAAACTGGAGATCAGATCTCACATTTAAAATCTAAATTCGTGATGTGTACTGAAAGGTCCTTACGGTGCAATAAGGAATCCTTCTAATGAACTAAACCAGTTGAGATGCGTCTGTCTCGTGAATACCTAACAGTAGCCCTGGACGCATAAAGGTTTTGGTCTATAATTCAGTGGGAAGGAAACGAATTACAGACCCCTACTATTTTCGTGTATATATAAATATATAGATAAGAGGAACTGTCTCTAGTCCACGCAGAACACCAGACTCTGGATCAGATCACTTGCTAGACCCTCACCGCTCCGAATGAACACGTGTCCCAGGCACAGTGAGTCTAAGATCAACAGCCCTCCGCCGGCCAGGATATAAGTTGATTGGTCGCTGACTCAAGCAAACCCCTATCTCTGAAATTCCCTGAGCTTCGTAATCTCCATTTAGGTATCCACTCAGAAAACCCGCCCACTTACAGGCGCACTCACCGGACTTCGAGATAATGCACTTTTTAATTACCCAAATGATAACTACTGAAAGCTGATTCTAATTAATTTACATATGTAATTATTTTACAGAAAACCCCCCCTTTTAAACACAAAGGAATTTAATAAACTACCCACAGCAAACAACTAAATAATAAATAAAATATCACTGGAAATTAATCCTTACATTTTACAAATAAACGTATCGTGCCTCGAAATACGGTGGTCCCAGTAATGGAGAGAACTTCAACAGTTGCCGAGCGCAAAAGTCAAAAGAATCTCAATTCCAAGCGTCCCTACTATTTATTCCATACCAGATGGGTGGCAAGGCTCACTAGTAAGTCTTCCATGCCTTTGGAGCCTTTTATGCACCCAAAACTATAATAAACCTTATTATGTGCTGTTAAAACTTAGATTCGTAAAACGCATAATTCATCTATTTCGTCCCATACCAATATTGCGTAATAAATATCAACAACTAATTATTCAATCTGAAACAAATCTAACCCGATACAAGTTAAGATTCATATTTGTTCGATGTTATATTGCACTATTAGGTAAACACGTCATCCTGTGTTGCCACTTTTTGAGTTTGTAGAATGACTTTGTGGAAAAAAGGTTTATGAAGCTATTATGCCTATGAGAATTAAACTAATTAAAAGAGTATTCTTATATTATTGTTGAATTAAATCTATATATTAATATTTCATAATTTAATTAATGCTTTAATAAATTTGTGTATGAGCCGGTAGTCAGTTTATTAACAAACTATCGGCACAACATCTCAACTAGGTCAACAACGCTTGCACGTTGCAGTGCTGGTATTAAGCAATACAGTTTTTGTTGATTTTACACTTATCCTAATGTATTTCCTCAAAAATGGTCACCGTTGCTCCAGTTGAATTGAATTGAGATGTTAAATTTTTTACTTTTTCAGATGGTATCAGTTCAAAAACTTGGCAAGTATGACAATCAACTGCTGGTTGTAGGGTGACAGGATTAGGAATATCTATATTATTATTTATATTAAGTGAATTAGCTTCATTTAAACACCATTTTTTTTAATGTTAGACTTATTGCGTTGTATTGGTTATCTTTAACTGAACAGGAAACATTGGTTATGCATTACGTCTTAAAAGTCAACTTGCGGCCCTAACATGCAAGAGACAAAGATATGTTAAACCGTCTTATATGTAAGTGCGTCTCTCTCACACTAGTGCCGACGAAAGAGATAGTCATAGAGATAAACGGGTTTAATTTATCTTTATGTCTTGCATGTTAGGGCCGCTGTAACTTAGTTTAGTCTTAGTACATAATTGTGATAATTTAAGTGCCATTATAATGACGTAAAATGTTATCTATTAATTAAAACTGAATATTTACTGACCAAACATTAACCACCCTAAGTTTGAAGTTCATAAAACAATAAGGTCTATTTTTAATTGCAAATAGTGTGATGATTCAACCTTAGTGACATGTCAATTAGGAAACATTTAAATTGATAAAAGCTTGCTCAACTATACTTTACTTTAAAGTAAATTGAGCTATTCCATCTGGGAACAAAGGGGCAAAACGATTCCCTCTTTCAGGGCTTCAATCAAATACCGTTATAAAGTTGGTAAATTTACTCCTGTGAGAGAGATTAACGTTGATTTAAGTAACGTTAATGCTGTAACGTTACTTGGGACGGGTTTTATAACGGTCTGTTGAACCGACTGTCTAATAGTTCAGTTTTACTTAAACATTTCGCTCGTTTAAAATTAAAAAGAATTCATTCCATTCAATCCATTCCAAATTCAATTCTAACGCGGTTGGGTAAAGTTTAAAACAAAAAACTGAATTCCATTTGGACTTATTTCCTTTTATTATTTTCAAACGTGCGATTAGGGAAAATATGGGAGTGGTTTTATCCGTCGGGATATATTCGTTGTAGAACAAAGTTAAATCTCATCCGCCACGTGTACCGAAGAGTACTCCATATATTTTGCCAAATATTCCATACATTAGTGTAGAACTCCTCTGCTGCACTGGGAGTGAAGAAATAGCATAGAATGCGTGCAGATGCTTATCATCCTGGCATCTCGTAAAAGTCGACTAAGGGACGGGTCCTCTCCAACATGGTGGACTATCTGTATGGGCGATGGGCTGATCACCTGTCACCGTACGGTTCATCATACCATCTTAGGACTAATTCATCGAACGTGGCCACAAGTAGTATTGTGGCTCTGCCCACCCCATTAGGGATTTCGGGCGTGATGATATGTATGTATGTATTAGTGTATAATTAATTACTATAAAACTGTATTGATATATTGGTATTTGATACGATAATTTTACGAAAGGAATTTTTATAAAACGGGGGCTTATAATACTTGCTACCGATACATATTTAAACTTAATGCTACGATAATGTTACAGTCATTACTATCTAAAATTTGGGACACTTTATCTCCTAATAATAACTGCTATTCATAATTCTAAGCAGATATAACCCAACATTTCCAAATTAAAAATGTTTTGTACTATTTTATTGAATTCCGTTACAAACATACCATTAAGTAACGTTACTATGTGGATTTGGTAACGTAAGTCCTATTAAATACCTCAGCTATGATAAGTTAATTAACCTGAGTAATTTTGAGGTGAAAACCATAGTAAGAAAGATTTTATGTTTAGCATTGCAAAGAAGCAGGTATTTTTCCTATTTGAAATAGTTAAAAATCCCAATAATAAATTACCTCACAAGTTTTTTTTTATAAGAAGTAAGGTAAGCGTTTCGTTTGTTTGTTTATGAAATGTATGTTTTTTTGTTCTACATTGTAGAATTTATTAATTTTAATTGTTTAATATTCTTGTTTGTTTTTGTACGAGTTTCATTTGAAGACATAAATGTACGACCAATGAATGTTTTTCGGCCAATTATCCTGTTTGATAATAAGACAACACTTTCATTGCTAGGCATTAAATCAAATAGTGTCCTAGGTACCACAGAATTATCTATAACACCTGCTAGGTGAGTTCATACGGCTTTATAACGAGCAACCCAACAACAGGGTTCAGGTAACTGTTTGCCGGCCTGCTGCTATGAAGGGCGCCCGCTAGGCGAGTTCTTCGGCGTAGACTTTTCATCTATAGCTAGTATAGTGACAGCCCAGCAGGCTGTTCGGTATGTAAGCAGTCTCGGAGTACCCACTAGGCGGGTTCTTGGCAATGAAATATTAACTGTGCTTTCCTTTCCATGCGATGAAGATATCTCACTAAAAACTAAGATGTATTTTAAGCCCCGCCACGACGAAATGCGAAAAGGCGTGCCACGGATGCCACCGCTGGAGTAAGCCGATGTAAATGTATGGAATACGACATCGTGGTGTCAGTGGCACGAAAATCCGTTGTCGTATATAGGCTACTGCCGTTCTAAAGGTTAACCCTTTCAACGCCATGGATGCTTAACCTTTTGAACGCCCCCGTCCGCTGTAGCCGTATTTCTGTGCCCCTGACGCCACGATATGCCGTGATCCGTGTTCCATACATTTGCGTCGGCTACAGCCATCGTCGACCGCTCGTGGCACGCTTTTTCGCCAGTAGCCGTGGCGTTCAAAAGGACATGCAGGTAAATCTAGTTGAACCACAGAATAGATAATAGTGCTTAGCACACTAGCTTTCATCGCGCACATAAAGCATCTATCACTTTTTAACTAACATACGAGTGCGAAAGGGACTAATGCTTTAAGTGCGCGATAATTTGTGTGCTACAGATGTAGTGCATAATTAGTTTCCATCGTTTTTTATCGGAAAAGTTCGAATTTATCGTGCTCTCTCAATTAGCTTCAGCAGGCCCCCAATTCTCGGTACATTCGAGATAATCTCACAATCGAGATTAAACGTCAGTGCATACAGTCATTTGACACAATTGTATGAATCTGACGTTTAATCTTGCAATCGACATTATCTCGAAAGCATCAAGAATTGGGGGCCAGTAGCCATCATACCATGCTGTCATTTTTCAATTTGACATTTAACAGTAGGTAAATAATAAAGTTTCATATTAATGAATATAAACATGTCACTCATTTATAACAATAATTAATTGACACTTCGGGTCCCGTCGTCTTCCGATTGAGATCCGAGTTTTACCGATGGAAACATATTATTCACTATATCTGTAAGCCCTCTGACAATACTTACGTAATTAACCTTTTGGACGCCGTTGTCGACTATGCGTGACAGGCGTATACCTAAGGTCTGTTTGGCGAGAATTGATAAAAAAAGCAGTCAGGGCTTCTTAACTTATTACAAATAGCGACCCGGTAATTATTCTTACCGATGATAATAAAAAGTTAAAGGGTTTTTTTTTGTTTCATGGCTGCCAACGCTTAAAAGAGTCTTACCCGTAAAAGCAAGTCGAAAAAATCCCTATCACTAACCGCGGTTCAATAGGCTACCTTTACCACAGACCGGTAACACATACTCTATCATACTCTTGTCAGTGTTGTCAATACAAACAACGCCAATAACGGACGACGAGAATTCTGAAAAAGGACGATTTTAAACGTGGAACGCACGAAATTTGCAACAAATGCTGTCGTTTTTGAAGCTTGAAATAAATTTTGCACTCGTTTTCAATTAATTTTTAGCCTTACATGAGATCAAGGTTTGGTCCCGCGGCGGGTCCAGGCGCTTGTTGGAGATGTGGTAGCCGACACCGACCAGATAAGTGCCAATTGAAATAATAATCTAACCGTGACAACGGTCAACAAACACCATCATCGATACTGAGGACGACGAAAGTGAGGCGTGGAAATTATGAAACAGAATAGAGAAAGGATGCCAAAGCAGCAATAAGGAAAACAGCAGCAGTCACCAATCCTACCCTTTATATATTACACATCAAGTATAATATCTATCTTCCCCACGGGCCACGATGCCAGTATTCGGGTTCGATCAATCCTTCCCACTCCCCATCCTGACTGCAAAAGGCCCACTACACTCCCAACCTGTAACTCCCGGCTCCCCGGTGTCTCGGGCAGGAGAGGCAGTTGACCACATCGGGCGGCAGGCGACGGGGGGGAGCGCAGACGGGTCCGGGCGGCCACGCTGTCTCAACACGAGCAGATCTCAGGCCGGAGGCTGTTAAGGTTCCTATACTCCTCCGACCGACTGCTCGTGTGGTGCCAGTGTGTCCCCCTGAACACGCCTACTGAGCCCATCTGTCCCTCCCTCTCTGGTGTGGTACAACGTCTCCGCGTCCTTGCAGCAGAACTGCTGGCTGGGTGTAGTCATCGGAACGGAACGGAACGGAATACCACTAAAAGAACCCCTGAGTATGTTTTGCCCCTAAACAATCCCGATCCACTTAGTTTGTTGGGCCATTTTATGAAAAGTTGTATACAGCGTTTTTGGGTTGTCCTATACTTTTGAAATAACTTTCAACAAATGTATTGGACCTGACTTAATTAAGAAAAATGTTGCTTAAAACCCACATGAAGTTTTCAATAACTTCATATTTTATTATTTGTATAAAGCGTTATAAAACGTTTAAAAACTAAAATATTGTTTGTTTAAAAAATTACTGAATTTTGCTGTCCCATCTCGATTGTTGATCATACTAAGGGTCTTTTAAAAAAATCTATTGATGCTAGAACTTGACGAAAGTTAATTACATATAGAAAATTATATTATAAATTATGTTCTTAAATCATTTCCCATTTTAACTTATATACACTATTTTAAATGAATAAAAAACATTGGAGACGGAAATTGAACTTCGCGGAATTTTCCATTCCGAAACCGCTATTTTGGTAGTTAAACTTTAAAATATTATTCTACTATTTGTTCGGATTTATTCAATCTGACAAAACGAAGCCAAAACTTCATAGAATCACCATGTTGCTTTGAGTTGTCGCCGGCAAAACCGCATCGTAAGGTGCACGTACGCAGCAGTAACATTTTGTGATTCCACGATCCGAAACCAAATTCATGGTAAGTACGCAATATATCATTCGTAAATATTTTTTACTATACGGGTAATGTATACAGAAAAGTGAGCGTCAAGTTGGCGTACCCTTCGAAGATATCCAGGATCTGATGATTCCAAAAAATAGTGCCTAATTAGTACCGAATTAGTACCGAGTTCAAAAAAATAGTACCTTCGTAATTTCGGAGATATGAGCCCTGTTTAACGGGTACGCTAACTTGACGTCAAGCTGGCGTACCCGTTTTGGTTCTCGAGTACGGTGCTGTTCCCAAATATGCTCTATATCCCAAAAAATAGTGCACAATTAGTACCCCTGGCTCCCGAAGTCACAACTTCGTAGCTCTTATAGAAACCGAGATATTTCATACCAAACACGGGTAAAATATTTTGCACCGTCAAGCTGGCGTACCCGACCGAGATCACACAGAAAGCCATTGAATTCCTAAGCCAGCTATATACCAAAAAATAGTGCCTGAAATAGTACCCCTTTTACGACAAAAACATAACAGAAAAGCTAAGTAGAACATTGAAAATATAATGGATGAATATTCTTCATTGTCATAGTACTGTCACGTACAAAAGTCTTATTTTATTTATATTTATTATTTGTTCTTTCAATCTTTTAAGCAGAATGTAAGTGAAAGTTTTAATTTACTTAATATTCATTGCAATAGCCAGATGGGTTGACATAAAGCAGATTATAGCAAACTAGGTTTATCCTTTTGCGGTACTTTAGTATTAGGAGTTTTTCGGTCCTATAGCTACATCTGCGTACATTTACTCAGCACGTTAAATATGGTTAAAACATAAAGTAACGGCATCTGTTTACTTAAGTTTACAACATAATCGTTTACTAACCGTTATAAAGTTCCTCTCTGTTTGCGTCTGTACCAAAATGAGTTTGTATGTAGAAGTTGGCATTCATTTTTTTCAATGTTCCACTTAGCTTTTCTTTTATGTTTTTGTCGTAAAAGGGGTACTATTTCAGACACTATTTTTTGGTATATAGCTGGCTTAGGAATTCAATGGCTTTCTGTGTGATCTCGGTCGGGTACGCCAGCTTGACGGTGCAAAATATTTTACCCGTGTTTGGTATGAAATATCTCAGTTTCTATAAGAGCTACGAAGTTGTGACTTCGGGAGCCAGGGGTACTAATTGTGCACTATTTTTTGGGATATGGAGCATATTTGGGAACAGCACCGTACTCGAGAACCAAAACGGGTACGCCAGCTTGACGTCAAGTTAGCGTACCCGTTAAACAGGGCTCATATCTCCGAAATTACGAAGGTACTATTTTTTTCAACTCGGTACTAATTCGGTACTAATTAGGCACTATTTTTTGGAATCATCAGATCCTGGATATCTTCCACGGGTACGCCAACTTGACGCTCACACAGAAAACTAAGTTTAAAAATAAAAATAACTTGGTTTAGGGTTCTTTAACAAAAAAATTTAGTTGAATTCACTGAGGTAGTGTTACGTTACTTCCATTCTGAAACCCGAGTGTCGGTTTCGTAGAGGCGGAACGAAAAAAGTAACGGAACGGAAGTATAAAGCGGCATACAGAATAATAGTGTTAATAATTTAATTAAATTATCAAAGTATAGAATATAAACATTGAAACAAATTTTGTATAGTGTTATTTTAATTTAAAAGTGGCGAATGAAGTATGTAAAACATTATTTTAACTTAACGGGACTTTATTGCGTATACTTATATTTATTTATTTGCTTCAGACAACATGTTTCCACCGCCGTTGTCGAGAATAATGATATTTATATATTATTACATATGAAAACTGTTTAAAAAAATTACCAAATCATAATATAGATATTATATTCTTTTGAGTTGAATTTCTGGTATATTTTTGAACGAGGCTTTAGAATTTATTCCGTTACCAATATTTTTCTTTCCGTGACTGTCCCACACGACAAATATTTTGTATGCTTAAATAAAATATAATTCGTTGGTATAAACTACTTTTTGAATATTGTATATAAAACTGCTAAGTTTTGTTTATTTGGTACAGTTGATCTCATTGGATAAACCTGTTAATGAACATGATAATTAGAAAAACTTCAATTATTTTTAAAATTTATAGTAACGTAACGGAAATATACAATTAACTGTAAAAAAATGGACTACATTTCTATCCAATTAAAAATGTGTAATTTTAAATTAACATATTAGAAATTGTAATAAAAAAACAAGAACATTGTAATCCTTTTGTATTATTTTTAAATATTGTACGAAGTTGGTCATGGAATGGAACGGCCGCTTCTCTCCTACTCGACTAAATAATTTTTTACTTCATTCTCAATTAATAATCCAATAAACAACCTATGTTTTCTATAAATTTACATGTCCGAGTATCCATAAATATTATTTAAATTCATTTGCAACGAGATCAATTTTGAACCTAACATTTCTCGGTGTATACAACTTTTCATAAAATGGCCCTGTTGAATTGAGTTGAGTACCTAAGTTGGTAAGCCTGCGTAAGGCTAGCCACTGACCTACAATATAACTGTGCAATATCACAGTGATGTATGTGTCGATATTGACCGTCAATATCATCTACTGACGATTAATATAATTGAGCAACCAGTGATATTGCACAGTTATATTGTAGGTCAGTGGCTAGCCTAACTGCCTTCTTTCTACAGATTAACTTCCTTCTTGGACAGTGTCTTCTAATCAGTGTTGACAAGTTAGCCATTTTTTGGATAGATAAATGTTTTAACCACAATTCTAGCAACTCTTAGGCCCCGTTTTCTAGTACGTAATTTTTACGCCAAAACGCGTGTAAAAATTACGTCGCCGTGGAAACTGTTGCTAAATTATTACTGTCTTAGTTATCATTATTATTGGTTTTTTTAGTCTTTTATGTAGAAGTCTTAAACCGAAACTTCCTGTTGGTTTTTTGTGCGACAGCTCCGAGCGCAGCAAATTTACGTTTTTTTTTTGCTCTGACAAAGCCAAATGTATTGTCCATTTCAAAATGATTAGATTGTTTTTTACCTTATCCATAATAAAATGGGATATGTTTGTGTTACAATTGTTTAGCCACTTACAGCCACTTCATGGGGTCAAAAATTGTGGATTTCTAGCCACTTTTCGTAACTGTTTAGCTATTTCTTGTTTCATTAACTTGGCAACACTGCTTTTAATCTGTGAACTGTCTGTTCCAAAAATAAAAGTGAACTTTCTGTCAAATATTATATTCTCTTTGCTGTCTGTCTGTGGTCTGTTCTGTGCCTTAGGCTAGCCACTGACCTACAATATAACTGTGCAATATCACTGGTTGCACAATTATATTGATCGTCAGTAGTCGTTATTGACTGTCAATATAATCTACTGACGATCAATATAAGGCCCTATTTCCACTGAGCGTCTAGCCGCGCGCGACTAGCCGCACGCGACTGCCATTTTCTATGGATTTCTTATATTGTAGGTCAGTGGCTAGCCTTACCGTCGCCGAAGCGAAGACGATTGCCGCCAATTCTGCTAACAAACAAAACGCAAAAATAGAACAGTATTGCTTATTAGGCCCGTCACATACATTCGTTTTCCTGATTCGATTTCCGAATTCGTTTTCCGTATGCGGACACCCCGAACGCAAGCATTTCATATAAATAGTTCTACATGGCACATACGTTCGTAATTTTTCCGTACGGAATTCGTTCGAATGTGTGTGCCACGTTGAACTATTCATATGAAATGGCTGCGTTCGGGGTGTCCGAATACGGAAAACGAATTCGGAAATCGAATCAGGAAAATAAATGTATGTGGCGGGCCTTATTGCACAGAGTGTAAAGTTAATTACGTATTGGCTAGTGATTATATACTCTTTGGTATTGGCTTGACCTTCATTTTTTGTTAACTGTCACAAACTATATAGAGAAACTACGTATGTTAAATGTTAACTTGGTTACCACTACATGCCCCTACTAACTGCGTCATTTTAATTCAAGCAGCAGTACAAAAAACCGTGCTTAAATAAATACAAAACGATGAGTTCGAAAAAGAGGTAAGTTTAAATTTAACAGTAGACGCCGTTCTAAGTATTAGACTTTAAGGATGTGTACCACGTCAAATCCGCAGTACATCTTGCTTTGTTTCAATTATTTTATTATTGTATATGTACTTATATCGCACATGCTAATTTTTTATCATGTGAGCCCATTGTGACATCTCTCGTCGGACGGCTACTCGTATCTGCGTTGATTAATTTCATTCCTGTCCGGCAGTGTGAGCATGTCATGCTCGCTTAAGATCTTTGCTTACGGCGGCGTCGTTGATCGGGTCGCCACCTTCCCTAAAACATGGTTCAGGGAGGCGATGGCTGAGATACGCGTCATATACTCGTGAACGGACGGGTGCTGTCTGAGGGGTCCGGACGGTTCATGCTCGCAAGGACCATTTAAATTGGTTAGTTTTGAATTTTTTAGTTTTGTGCGGTGTCTGAACTTGACTAGAGAGACTTCATAGTGTTCTCTATACTATATTTGATAGTTTTTCGTAATGTATTATTAGGACATGAAATATTATATTTCGAATATTTCTTTTTGATATTTGGAGACCTTACATCTCCATCTTTATACTTGACCGTGGAGACTGTCTACACCTCTATTTAACCTGGATTAAACAATTTAGATGTTTCTTTGCATCAATTATTATTATTTTTTTTATGACCCTTAAGGCCGGGGCAAACCAAACGCGGTCGGGTCCGCGCCGTTGTCGAACGGCGAGGGTGGATATACCATGCCACACCGCGGCGGCGCGGGACCGCCGCGGTCCCGCGGCTACTTTGGTGTGGCATGGTAATTCCGCCCGCGCCCTTCGACAACGGCGCGCACCCGCGTTCGCGCCGCAACCGCGTTTGGTGTGCCCGGGCCTTTAGAGGCTTTATACCTACATCTCTAAGTCACTTAACCTGTCCAGACGCGGAGACTATACATCTCCCTCATTATTAGTTATTTATTAGAATTAATTTGTACCCATAAGGTTTGTTGCACTTTTGTGTTCGTTTTTAGATAAAACTGTAATGTCAAAGTTGTGAAAGGACACTGCTGAGTTTCTTGCGGCGTTTCTTCTCAGCAGATGTCACCTTTCGAAGCGCTGGTAGATTCAGACATGTGAAAGAGCACATGTGGCCTACTTGCAAAATAAATATTTTCATTTTCATCTTTTTGATTTTTCAAGTTTTGTTTTATTTGCACCAAATAACGGTAATAAGTAATTTTGTACGAGAAATGATTTAAAATATACAAATTGTGTGATTATTCATAATTATTTAGTATGTGAAATACAATCAGAACCTGATTTGACTACTCGAGTCATAGCCCCACACTGCCGTATACAAGATGGCGTCGGTACCGAAACCAGCCACGCGATTTTAAACTGTCCGGACACGTGGAAATTCAATCAAGAATATTTCCGTGGGAACAACTGTAACGACATTTTTTTTGTCATCATAAAATTGAGGAGAGTACAAAATTATAGAAAATACATTTTCTGATCAGGGGTCATCCATAAAGTACGTCACACGTTAAGGGGGTGGGAGGGGGTCCTCGAAGTGTGACAAGGGGTGGGAGGGGTCCTGAGTTTTGTGACGTCACATTTCAAAACATTACATGTAAGTGTTAAAATGCTACATTTAAACTATTACCGAAAAACTTAAAAATATTTCCAACTCTATCTGTATCGACATAAGGTTTAAATTGTTTTATTGGCGAGTTCACACTCGCTCTAATAGTGTGACGCGTTTTTTCAAATGTTTGATTTGATGTTGATTATATAAAAAAATTGTTTAAATGGTGAGCGTCAAGTTGGCGTACCCTTCGAAGATATCCAGGATCTGATGATTCCAAAAAATAGTGCCTAATTAGTACCGAATTAGTACCGAGTTGAAAAAAATAGTACCTTCGTAATTTCGGAGATATGAGCCCTGTTTAACGGGTACGCTAACTTGACGTCAAGCTGGCGTACCCGTTTTGGTTCTCGAGTACGGTGCTGTTCCCAAATATGCTCTATATCCCAAAAAATAGTGCACAATTAGTACCCCTGGCTCCCGAAGTCACAACTTCGTAGCTCTTATAGAAACTGAGATATTTCATACCAAACACGGGTAAAATATTTTGCACCGTCAAGCTGGCGTACCCGACTGAGATCACACAGAAAGCCATTGAATTCCTAAGCCAGCTATATACCAAAAAATAGTGCCTGAAATAGTACCCCTTTTACGACAAAAACATAACAGAAAAGCTAAGTAGAACATTGAAAATATAATGGATGAATATTCTTCATTGTCATAGTACTGTCACGTACAAAAGTCTTATTTTATTTATATTTCTTATTTGTTCTTTCAATCTTTTAAGCAGAATGTAAGTGAAAGTTTTAATTTACTTAATATTCATTGCAATAGCCAGATGGGTTGGCATAACGCAGATTATAGCAAACTAGGTTTTATCCTTTTGCGGTACTTTAGTATTAGGAGTTTTTCGGTCCTATAGCTACATCTGCGTACATTTACTCAGCACGTTAAATATGGTTAAAACATAACAGTAACGGCATCTGTTTACTTAAGTTTTCAACATAATCGTTTACTAACCGTTATAAAGTTCCTCTCTGTTTGCGTCTGTACCAAAATGAGTTTGTATGTAGAAGTTGGCATTCATTTTTTTCAATGTTCCACTTAGCTTTTCTTTTATGTTTTTGTCGTAAAAGGGGTACTATTTCAGGCACTATTTTTTGGTATATAGCTGGCTTAGGAATTCAATGGCTTTCTGTGTGATCTCGGTCGGGTACGCCAGCTTGACGGTGCAAAATATTTTACCCGTGTTTGGTATGAAATATCTCAGTTTCTATAAGAGCTACGAAGTTGTGACTTCGGGAGCCAGGGGTACTAATTGTGCACTATTTTTTGGGATATGGAGCATATTTGGGAACAGCACCGTACTCGAGAACCAAAACGGGTACGCCAGCTTGACGTCAAGTTAGCGTACCCGTTAAACAGGGCTCATATCTCCGAAATTACGAAGGTACTATTTTTTTCAACTCGGTACTAATTCGGTACTAATTAGGCACTATTTTTTGGAATCATCAGATCCTGGATATCTTCGAAGGGTACGCCAACTTGACGCTCACTTTAAATGGGGTTAAAACTAATTTCGGAACTGCTGTTTTAATTTAATAATTTCTAGACGTAAAATTACAAAATATGTGACGTCACACAGGGGGGGGGGGCTCACAAATGTGACCAACTGTGACAAGGACGGGGGAGGGGTCAAAAAATCACGAAATTAGTGTGACGTACTTTATGGACGACCCTTCATAAAAGTACTATGGGACAGAAACATTTTTCGCTTTTTCTTGTAGTTTAATCAACTTCCGGTAAAAAAACAGGCACAGAACATAACACATGTAATCTTTAAATGTCATTTATCTCCTTTAAAAGAACGGTAAAGTGTTTTTTTTATTACACTTTTGCGAAACGACTAATATTACCATACTATTCAATTTCAGTGAAAAATATACAAATCGAAATATTCGGTACACATCCTTAACTAGGAATTGAGCTAGCTCTAATAAAACAAGCTACTTCATCGTATCGTAATGGCAGATAACAGTAAAATTTGTTTTTCTTTTTTATAAACCATAGATGTCACCATAGACTAGAATAACATCCCCGTTATCAAAATAAACAAAGCTTCTCTTTAACCAACAAATCAAAATGAAAACAAATTTTAACACTATCCTAGCACACAAACTTTGCACTATATCTAACCTTTAACAATCCCTAAAATCTCCATGAACTTATAGTGTTTAAGATTACACAACCCTTTAGTCAACAGATCAGCGGGCATTTGAGCTGTTGGCAAATATTCAGTCTTGACTATATCTTTTTCGATGACTTCTTTTATAAAATGATATCTAACATCAATATGCTTAGAGCGCTTATGTAAATTGTGACTATTTGCTAACTTCAATACACTCTGATTGTCGTTGTACAGAATAATTTTATCAGAACTGCCAGTAATTTCAGATTCTAAGTTCCTCAAGTATATGGCCTCTTGACATGGTTCAGATAATGCCATATATTCATACTATTACTAGCCCAAGAAACAGTAGAGGCTGATTTTACTAAACAATATCCTGTATATGATCTCCTATCAACAGTATCGCTAGCCCAATCAGAATCAACTTACCCCTTAAGGACTGGCTGTTCTTTAGAGTATCCCAAATAATAGTTTTTAATCTTCTTTAAGTATTTAAAAACACGCTTAGCATAAGCTCGGTGAACACTTGAATAAGATTTATTAAACTGACTGAATAAGCTATATCGGGCCGGGTCAATACAGCCAAGTACATCAAACTACCTATAAGTTTCTGATATGGCAACTTATCATCACAAACTTCAGACTTTTCAATATTTAACTTACTCTATTGGCGTCTCAACAGACTTGCAGTCAGACATATCGAATTTATCAAGTAGCTGTTCGATATAATGCCTGCTGATCAATAGAAATAGTGTGTGAGCTGCTATCTAGATTTATCTACATGCCTAAGTACTTCTTAACTTGACCAAGATTCTTTATCTGAAATTTTGAACTTAAAGCATCAATCAAGTTATTAATTTCACATTTGTTAGTTGAAAACATAAGAAAGTCATCGACATAGATCCCTACTATAATCTTATCACCATTATTAAGATTCTTTGTAAAGACACAGGGCTCTAGTTTACATTTCTTATAGCCAAATTCACACAAGGCTTCATCTACTCATCTGTACCAGGCAAGAGATGACTGTTTTAGCCCATAGACAGCCTTTTTCAATTTTAAAACTATTTTCCCAGAAACTTCAAAGAGAAATAAAAAACCATTGAGAAATGCTGTCTTTACATCAAGATGGGTTATATACATATTCAACTGAACACTTAGTGCAAACAGTAACCTTAAACTTGAATGCATACAGGTGATTATATCTCATTATAATCCACACCAGCCTTCTGTGAGAATCCTTTGGCAACAAGCCTTGCACGAAAATAATAATAATAATAAATCATGGGACAATCTTTTTTACACAAATCGATCTAATCCCCAAGTAAGCTCTAAAGGCTTGTATTATGGGTACTAGACGACGATATACATACTTATATAGAGAAATAAATACTTAAATACATAGGAAACATCCAAGACTCAGGAACAAACATTCGTGATTATCACACAAATATTTGCCCTTACCGGGGATCGAACCCGGGACGCTAGCTTCGGAGGCAGGGTCACTCCCAACTAGGCTAACCGCGTCGTCGAACACATTTAGAGTTGATATGTCCTAAGCGCCTGTGCCACAATTCACCGTCAACCGTTGCGGACGCTGCCAGGAAACAATCTGTTGTTTGGACTTGCAATGTGTAAACATCATCAATCAAACTCGCTTCTGCCACTATTTCTTCCTTCTGGTTTCGTATGAGGCAGCGGTTTGGCTCCAAATTGAATTTGTTACCATTTTTGATAAGTTCACTGACCGGCAATAGGTTAGTCGTCGGGCTTGGCACGTACAGAACATTTGTCACTTTAATGTTATAATTGTAGCTGGTAACAACTTCAACATACCCAGAACACAGCACCGGAGTTTTCGTTGCGTTGGCCACGATTATCTTGGGCAAGCTGGGTGATCTGGAAGTATTCTGCAACCATTGTTCATTCGCCGTCATGTGCAAACGTGCGTCACTTTTATTGAACTTTCCATTAAGAAAAACCACGCTAAAAGCATTAGACGACTGTTTCTTCTTATCGGTTTTTTCAAGAAGAGGACATTGATTGCGATAATGATCTGTTTGTTTACATTTGTAACATGTAATTATCTTCGCGTTCATAGTTTTGACATTCGACGACGTTGACTGTCCGCCATGTTTGACATTAGTGTTGCCAGCTATACCCGTCTTTGGTTTATACTTCGAACTTCTAGCAAGCAATGCAAAATTCGATTCGATTCATGAATGTCTGGAGACAGACTCCATATCCAGCAATTTCGTCTTGATGGTATCCGTGGTGATCTTCATGCCTGAATGCTCTATCGCCATTATCATGGGCGAAAAACGTTCGGGTTAACCTGCTAGCAGTAATGAGCCTACCCACTCATCAGTAAATCCCGTGCCGCTCATAGATAAGAGTGTATATAATCGCTCTTTTGCGATGTATCAACAATTTGCGTCACGTAGCTTGTCATGTTGTCATACATCATGCATGTACCTATTACCAACCTATGACGTCTCCCACCTACGTAGTACTTAACATGACTTTTCGACGTGTACCCAGAGCGACTCACTGGCTTTCAAGTCACAGGCTTCCTCCTATTTTGAAGGTCAGTGGCTTTCCCTTGGATCTATCAAAACTTTCATATAAGAACAGAAAATTGTATTAGCTGTACCTACCTAGGTTAAGAAAGTAGGCAATAAACGTTATTATTATTATATTATTATTATTATACACTTACAGTTTTCTAGTCGAATAGAAATAAGACTTCGAAGCAAAGAAATTCTTCTCGAAAATCCAGAATCGTCGAAAAAAGTTTTTAATCTAGTCCACAATTCCTTCGAGTTCTTTGTATCTCTAATCACTAGCAATGATCTTGAGCTAAAAATATTACAAAAATCTTTTTTCTCTTTCTTATGTTGCACATTTGATCAGTTTTTAGGCGCCGCGCAATTTAAATAATTTTTCAAGTACTTTGTAAGTATTTTGAAAAATTATCAAAAATCTTGAATTTTAATACCTATAATTTCCTGTTCCATGGCCATTTCTACAAGTAAAGAAAACAAAAAGAAAGTAGCGTCTAAATCAAGGTAAACCTATGCGTAATTCAATTACAGTTACTTGCCAACATTCTGGACTGTTCACCTTGTCTTTCTTTCACTAAGATATTGGTGGATGGAAGATTTTGTATTGGCAGCTCCCTATCCAGGTAAGGGGGGCTATTGCCTCCTCCTAACTTATACTGAAGCAGTACACTACTATAGTTACCACAGAACACAGAAAGAGGTTAGAAAGGCCGTCTGCCATAATTCGTACCGAAACCGCTGTCGCCGAAGCATCCCCGCTCGACGTTACAACTACTAGCGCAAACGAAATAACTACGAGAATACGCACACACCCACAATAACCAAAGTCCGCTCGTGATTCGTGCGTTCGAATAGCCAGCCGTTGCCCCGCCCATACCGCTTCATTGACAAAAGCAATTTATTTTACATTTGCACTAGGCCTCGAGCATATCGATAATAGTTATCGATGATGTATCGCGCCCTCTATGCCGCGTTTTGAAGTGTATACTACTATTTCGTAGTTAATCAGGCGCTGTGTAAGGTGGGTTGCGTGCTGTGTCCGGCAGGTCGCGCTGTGTCCGGCGGGTTGCGCGCTGTGTCCGGCGGGTTGCGCGCTGTGTCCAGCGGGTCGCGGTCGGTCCGGCGGGTTACGCGGTTTTTTTGTCTAATTTTTATTTCTTTATATGCTGCTTTGTTGCAGGATTGCAACAAATCACTTGTAGTCAGAAAATATTGTTTCTGAACACATCATAGAGGATTTATAATAAGTATGTGTGTAGATAAAGTTAAGTATGCAACTGTACATAATTTGGCCTTAAAACACTCGTGCGATCTTATTATGAAAATCGCCTATCGGCTCGTCTCATAAACCGGCACTCGTATTTTAATGCCTATCATTATGCAACCGTTGCATAAACTACTATAAATATGCGCAAATACAAAAAAAAGTTTAAGTTTCTCGTGTGTAATTTTGAAACTTAATCATTATATTGTTATTTATTATTATATTGTATTTACTTTTTTATGTAAATTAAATATAGTTATAAAAACCCACAAGCTATTATAATATTAAGTTTAGACATTATACACCGGCTTCACATCAAGCCCGCCACTTTTAGGTAAATTGTTTTTATATTATTAGGAACAACATTGATAAAAAATACAGAAGTTAACTTAAATGATAAATAAATTCAAAAGACTTATTATAATAGGGTATAACAGGACCAAATGTACTTAAGCTGAACTCAGAGGAATTAACAAGTTACTTTGTAAACCAGGCTTAAGGTGTATTATGGTCGCAGCTCTGTAAGTGCATTAAAAGTATTTTTTTAAAACACTCTTATCATTAATTATCGCTTTTTTGGTCCATTCATCAATGCAGAAAAATAAATAACTTATCGAACACATTGTTTATCTATAGTCGATAACACTAACTTTGGCCACATCACTAGTCTCATTACTTCGTCACGTAGGCAGTTTTTGGGAAACCATTAAATAACTTAGTTTTTAGACTTACCTGTGAAAAGAAATTCCATCTTTTGACACATTTATTAAATGATTCTCCAAATGCCAGTATTTGTTGTAAAACTCGTTTATTTTCAATACTTCCCATACAATATGTTACCGAGAGAACTGTCATACAGATACGCGCTCAAAAAACAATCGTCTTGAAACGTCACCGTTCGAGTGACAGTAAAATCGGTTGATTGTTAACAGTCGGCCATCCTACGGACTGTGTCTGACCCAGACACAGCGTCGCAGGGACAGCTTTCGAACCGTGACGCCTCACTTAACTAAAAGCATGAAACTCAAACATATTTAACTTTCTTTACAAATGAAAATCAAGAAAAAAAAAACGAATCTAATCTATAAACAATGCCGTTTCAGGAACTTAACATTTTTGCAATTCAAATAGGTACAAGTACAGTTTCTAATCAACATAATCATTTCCTGTCCTATCAATCAATATATTTCGAGTTGACCATTACATATGGCACGCTTATGGACTGAATTAACGATAAAAGATACTCAAAAACAACAAAAGTATGCAAATATTGCAATTTAAAAGCAACACAATTTTTCGGCCATCCTACAATATTGAATGACCCCATTCGTCCCTTAAGAATATTAATGATAATTTTAAGTAGAAGTTATTAACTAGCAATATTAGGAGAAAAATAATAATAATAAAAAAAAATAAAAGAACAATTTCGTTTCATCTTGTCAGATCCCTTATAAGTACGCAAATAGGTAATAAGTAAATCCTTGGTGGATTATGAGATTCAAGCCGATTAGTCTCTAACGAACGGCAGGCGCGGCGCGACAGCACTCTCCTACACAAGGAGTTGTGGAGCAAACTCGGCGGGCAGGAAACAGATGCTGCGCAAACAATGAGTTGGGGTTAGTGCAAACAACAGGATTAAACGCCGCTAGCTTACACAAGAAGCTGCGGGTTAGTATAACGAAAAATGAGTTAACACCGCTAGCCCTCGCAAGGAGCTGCCGGTTAGTACACATAACAGACTAAAACCGCTGGCCCACGCAAGGAGCTGCGGGTTAGTACACACAATAGACTAAACACCACTGGCCCACGCAAGGAGCTGCGGGTTAGTACACACAACAGACTAAATGCCGCCGGCCCACGCAAGGAGCTGCGGGTTAGTACACACAACAGACTAAACGCCGCTAGCCCACGCAAGGAGCTGCGGGTTAGTACACATAACAGACTAAACACCGCTGGCCCACGCAAGGAGCTGCGGGTTAGTACACACAACAGACTAAATGCCGCCGGCCCACGCAAGGAGCTGCGGGTTAGTACACACAACAGACTAAACGCCGCTAGCCCTCGCAAGGAGCTGCGGGTTAGTACACATAACAGACTAAACACCGCTGGCCCACGCAAGGAGCTGCGGGTTAGTACACACAACAGACTAACCACCGCTGGCCCACGCAAGGAGCTGCGGGTTAGTACACACAACAGACTAAACGCCGCTGGCCCACGCAAGGAGCTGCGGGTAAGTACACACAACAGACTAAACACCGCTGGCCCACGCAAGGAGCTGCGGGTTAGTACACACAACAGACTAAATGCCGCCTGCCCACGCAAGGAGCTGCGGTTGGTACACACAATAGATTAAACGCCGCTAGCCCACGCAAGGAGCTGCGGGTTAATAAAGTCAAAAGTACAGTTACAGAGATAAAGCGCCGCTGGCCCACACAAGGAGCTGCGAGAGACTACCTGCGATCCATCCTTGGTCATCCTTGGTTCATTCCGAGTCTATACTTAAATAGCAAGGTTAACCTGCAGTCTAGACATAGGCTTGAGCCCGTTCACTCAGTTTATATTAAACGAAAAGGAACATCAAGGAGGATATTGGACAAGAACATTACATAATGGCTAACTATACCTATCATGATCATCAAAGTGAAATTGCAAGTCTATGTACAGATACTAGAAGTAATGTTTCGACACAACTTTACTACTCGCTATCCCCATAGTCACTTTCTGACTCGGACTCAACGAATTTCATCCACGGCTCGATTTTGTCAACTGAGAAAATGTTTTTATACTTTTTCTTCGAATAACCATCGACGCTACTTATTTCATACCGATCATGCTCCAGTACAGCAGTTACCCTATAGGGACCATTGAATGCCGGATCTAACTTATGACTTTCCCCAGGAGTCTACGAACTCTTTTGAATCATGACTAGGTCACCTTTCTTATACGATTTTGCTTTGATCTTTTTCTGGTCATACCTAGTCTTCATTTTCTCTTGCTGAGTATGTATTTCTTTGTTCACCTCTTCACGTATCTTTTCTACTGTTCCCTCCTTAATTACTTCCGATCGGTTTATATCGTGCAAATGCCCTTCGGCGATGCTCACTGTTGGCCTGCCAAATATTATCTCGGTCGGGCTCTTACCGGTACCCTGATTTATAGTGTTGTTGAGGCTCCACTGCACTTCACTTAATTTGATGTCCCAATTACGATCATCTTCATTGTGACACAGAGCGGTAAGAGACGCCAGTATGGAGCGGTTATACCTCTCAATCTGTCCGTTCGCTCGAGGCGTAGCCACGGCATTTAGTGTATGCTTGATCCCGATAGAAGCGATATACGCCTTGAACTCGTTTGAAGTGAAGCTTGTACCCCGATCTGAAATGAGTTGCCCAGGTGTGCCAAACAGTGCGAACACATCACGGAGAGCTGATATGGTAGTTTTACTTTTCGTGTTCTTGACAGCTCGCAATATTATAAATTTCGTGAAACTGTCTATAATACCCAGAATGTATAAATTGCCCTTCTTGCTTTTTATGAACGGTCCTAGATGATCCGTATGAAGACATTGGAAAGGAGCGTTTGGCTTTGGTATGGGGTAAAGGAAGCCCTGTTTCTTACCTCCTGGTTGTTTCGCATGAGCGCAGGGTATACATGCTCGGACATATTTTCTTACAAACTGAGCCATTTTGGGGAACCAATAATCCCGTCGCGCCTTTTCCAATGTCTTCTCATACGCAAAATGCCCTGCCTCATCATGGCATTGTTGCATGATCTTCCAACGTGCGTCCCTAGGAACCGCCCAACGCAACTGTCCGTTTATTTTTCTAAATATCTTCCCATCCTTAAGCACGTAATTATCTGCAATGTCTTTTGCTTCCTGGCTTTTTGAATCCAAAACCGCTTTAATGTGGCAGAGCTTTGGATCGCTCATTTGTACAGACTGCAACCAATTTACTTCACCTACTTGCCAAACCGACAAAGATAGATCCTGCGCCTCTGGATCAGAGTTCCGACTTAACGCATCAGCGTGAGCCATCTGTGATCCAGGTTTGTACTCAATTGTGAATGTGTACTCTTGGACAAGCAGCCACCATCTGGCAATTCTTGGTATTAAATCCCTTTTGGTTAACGTGGTTCGCAAGGCATTGCAGTCAGTCATGACTTTAAATTCAATACCAAGAAGATAAACTCTGAATCTCTGCAGTGACGCGACGACGGCTAGCGTTTCGAGTTCATAAGAATGAAATCGTTGTTCCTCAGCCGTCGTCTGTCTGCTAAAGTAAGCCACAGGTCGTAGAGGAGATTTTTTATCAGGACGCTGTAACAGAATACCACCTAGCCCGGATGAGCTAGCGTCTGTATGCAGCTCCGTATGGTAGTCCGGATTAAAAATGGCTAAAACTGGTCTAGTGGTCAGAACACCCTTGAGCTTTGAGAACGCTTTCTCTTGTTCTTCGCCCCACGCCCAGTTAGTGTTAGCCTTAGTAAGTGAAGTTAACGGTCTGGCTATTGTAGCAAAACCTTGGACGAAGCGTCGGAAGAAGCTCGACAGCCCTATGAATTGCCGCACCTCATGAACGTTTCTGGGTGTCTTAAAGTTAGTAACAGCGTTGGTCTTCTGCTGTCCTGGTCTCACACCTTCGGACGAGATTTCGAATCCCAAGTATTGGATAGTTGTTGGGGCCTAAGCGCCGGTGTCGCTCGCGGAGAAAAGGGAATGGCAAACTCACCCCGTCCGCTGGGTCCTGGGTTGGCTTCCTGGCGCTGCAGGCCTTCAGGTTTATCTTGGCGTAAGTAAATGATTTTGTGCGGAAGCGGTCGACGTAACTTGTACATATGTTTGAATTACACAAGACGGTTATTATTTTCGCGTATCCACGCAACCGCCGCGCATGCGCGCCGTCCGTCGCGAGACCGACCGCAGCGCCCCCTGCCGTGGCATACGGCGGCGGCCAGCCAGACGAGGGAACCCACCACCCCTCGTCACCACAAGACGACACGGCGCGACCATTCTCCCGGCCTTGAGAACCACTGGTTCTCAACAATCAACGACCTTATGATTGGTGAAGCGGAAGAATGATGCAAGCTAAAGAGCTATAGTAAACTAATATACTAAAAATGCGGTGCCAACACAACCTACATAAATTGTTACGGCATGAAAGTGTTTAAGGCAAATATATACAAGCGAACAAACATAAACTAATATATTCTAAGAGTAATAAACTATAACCTAGTTATTGTGTCGGCAATGGACACAATTTAACGACAGGACGTCTAAATAATCCATTTTGGGTACGAACTGCTGCGACCCGAATGACGCCGTCTTGGCCAGGAAAAACTTGGTCTACCACCCCCATAGGCCAGCGAAGCGGCGGAGCATCATCTTGATGAATGAGAACCACAGTGCCGACAGTGACCGGTCTAGTCGGCGTGGCCCACTTCTGCCTAACTTGCATAGTATGCAGATACTCGAGGTGCCATCGCTTCCAATACGACTGCACCAACTGATCTAAAAGCTTCTTCCTATCTCGCAAATTAAGATTATCCGTATCTAGTGGATACGCAGGAAGATGCTGAATGGGGGTCGACATCAAAAAATGAGCAGGAGTCAGAACAGCGGGTTCCGGCTCATCCGATAAAATACCTAAAGGTCTAGAATTTAGTAGACACTCAATCTGTGTCAAAACGGTTATCAGTTCCTCGTAACACAAGATCTGTTGTCCGATGACGCGGTAAAGATGAGACTTGACACTTTTGATATTCGCTTCCCATATACCACCAAAATGTGGTGCGCGAGGGGGAATCATCTTCCATTCAATTTTATTTCTATTGAATGCTATTTGAAACGAATCTTGTGTCTCCCTTGCACTAAGGAAGTCGTAAAGTTCGCCTAATTGCCTTTTGGCGCCAATAAAGTTCGTTCCGTTATCAGAATAGAGACATGCAACAGGTCCACGCCTCGCTATAAAGCGTTTGAAGCCATCCAGAAATGCATCTGAGCTTAATTCAGAAATGAGCTCAATGTGTATTGCCTTTGTCGCAAGACACACAAATAGGCATATGTAAGCCTTTTGAGAGCGAATGCCTCGATGACGAGCCATAGTTATATTAAATGGGCCAGCAAAATCTACACCGGTATGTGTGAATGCCTTCGCTTCCTGCACTCGCGAAGGAGGAAGATCGCCCATGGCTGGCGTAGGATTCACTGGAGAACATTTGAAGCAGAAATTACATGCATTTGTCCGCTGGCGAATTATATTCCGCACAGCAAGAATCCAAAAGCGCTGTCTAAGCAATGACATTAAGAGAACTGAACGAGTATGACAATTGATGCGATGATAGTAATCAATCAGTAAATTTACAACATGATCTCGTTGCGGAAGAAGTATCTGATGACGATTGTCATATGGGAGGTCTGCGTTCTTCAGACGTCCACCAACGCGTAATAATTCTCCATCGAGAAAGACATTTAGTTTTCTTAACCTTTGGCAAGGTAATTTACCCCGTTTAAGGCAGTCTATTGTCTCTTGAAAGTGCTTCTTCTGCACGCAGAGAAGAACAGAAACCTCTGCCTTGCTTATATCTGCTGCTTGGATGCGCGATGTACGCGGAATTTTCTTGATGAATTTTAGCACATAAACTACAATGCGCAATAGTTTTTGCCATGAAGAGACCTTTAGTGCGAGTTCATAGAGCGGTGACGTCTCCTCAGACGAGACTGTAGCCATAATTACGGGCCCTTTAAGCTCAGGTATATCTTCGCCTTTACACGGCGCAAAAGGTTCTAAAGGCCACTCCTGTACTGGACATCGTGCCCACGAAGGGCCTCGCCACCACA
This sequence comes from Tortricodes alternella, assembly GCA_947859335.1. NCBI lineage: Eukaryota > Metazoa > Arthropoda > Insecta > Lepidoptera > Tortricidae > Tortricodes > Tortricodes alternella. The sequence goes on from OX401968.1 coordinate 8,839,612, forward strand.
GCGGATGATCTATTATTTCCGATGGTAATAAGCCTCGCGACACACAATCGCTGGGATTTTCTCCACCGTTTATATGAAAGAAACGTTCAGGCGCTATATTCTCCTGTATTTTGCTGACACGATTGGCAACAAACTGCTGCCAGCGATGCGGAGAAGAGTGAATCCACGACAATGCAATTGTCGAATCCGAAAAAGCAAATATTTCACTAATCTTGTATCGATTATTGTATGCATTAAATACATGCTTCACCAATTGGGATAGGAGAAGAGCGGCACATAACTCGAGACGAGCTAGTGATACCGTTTTAAGCGGAGCTACTCTTGACTTAGCCGCAACAATATTTAACTCCACGTCACCATTAGGGTGCGTTACGTGAAGATATACAACGCATCCAAAAGCCTTTTCACTAGCGTCCCCAAATGCCACCAAATTTACTAAGCAGCCTTGTGTTACTCCTAAATGTCGAGGGATCCTAAGTCCTTCAAGTAGCGGCAGTTCAGACTTGATTTTGTGATATTGCTCTACAATTGATTCTGGGAGCACATCGTCCCATCCAACTTTAGAAGTCCAAAGCTCCTGTATCATTATCTTAACATACAGAATTACTGGTGCCACTAGTCCCAAAATATCAAAGAGACGTGCAACTGTGGAAAGTATTGAACGCTTTGTACAGCCTTTATCTGCGGTGGATGTTGAAAATGTGAAAATGTCTGCAACTGGCAACCATTTCAAACCAAGCACCTTTAAATTATCATCATCGGTGAATTCTATTGCTGCTCGATAAGATTCAGGAACATTTGCTAGTAGTTCTGTGGAATTACTTGCCCACTTTACATCTGTAGCCGTCATCATTTTCGTAACCGATGAGAATACATTTATCTGCTTTTTTGTCCAATTTACGTCTTCTCTGCTTTGGCACATGAGCATAGCACGTTGACCCGATTATTCTTAGATGTTTGATTCTCGGCTTTTTCTTGAACCAAAGTTCATATGGGGTTCGCTTTTCAATACTAGATGGTCCTGTCCTGTTCAAGACATAAACAGCAGTTCCAACCAACTCTGCCCAATGACTTTCTGAAAATCTGCCATGTGCATGCATCATCGCGCGTGCAGCTTCAACGACGGTCCTGTTATCCCGTTCAACACATCCGTTTTGTTCCGGTGTATACGGCATGACAAGTCTGTGTTTGGTTCCATTGTCGTTGAGTATACTCTGAAATCTGACATTCTTAAATTCACCGCCGTTGTCCGTAAGAATTTCCTTGACAACGTGGCCAGCCCTCTTACACTCCGAAAGAAACTCCTTTAACTTTTCAGGGACCTCAGACTTCTGTTTCAAAAAATAGACTTGACGATAACGTGAGAAGTCATCTTTAAAAAGTAGAAAGTAGCGGTTCTTTGACACTGAGGGAGGAAAAGGTCCACAAAGATCTGCATGAATCAATTCGCAGGGCTTGATCGCTCTTTCGCGAACTCCAAACTTCAATTTATGGGCCTTACCAAAGACGCATCCTTCGCAAAGCTCTTTACTAGCCTTCGCGGCGACCTTTATTCCAAACTCCCTTTCGATAAACTTTCGGACATGTTCTTTGTTTTGGTGGGCCATGCGCTCATGATACAGTTGAAGTGCATCTTGCTTTTCTGTGAGATTGATTGATACTCCGAGGTTTGGAATCTTTGTCTTGAACTTAAGCTTATACAAGCCACCATACCGTTCACGTATTCCTTCTGCTCGTATCTTTCCATCTATCTTCACGATACATTTGTCCATCCGAGACTCAAAGAGACTTTTTTTCGGGTTCAAATCATGCATTGACAAGACCGAAAACAGATTCTTGCTAATAGAGGGTACGTACCAGACGTTCTTGAGGATTACTAATTCCTCCTTGTCTCCTATTGTCGCTTCAATGTGTACTGTGCCCTTCCCTAGAGCTTGTACCACGTGTCCATTCGCGGTAGTGACCGTGTGTGTCTCTTGGAACAAGTCGAAGTCCTGATAGATGTCCCGCCTCATTGAAACATGATTAGTGGCACCATTATCCACGTACCAGGATAATGTATCAGCTTGATTTGAACCAGTCGAACTATTCACTTCCAGTACATTCATGAGTGACATTGTATTTGCTTCCTCTTTAGCTTTTCTCTTCGGGCAGTCCTTCTTGTAGTGCCCTATCTTTTTACAAATGAAGCACTTTCGGATCGCCTTCCTATCTCTTTCTTCTTCTTCCTTTTCCGTCTTAGAAGAAGTTGAAGAACTCTTCCTGAAATTCTTCATTGCGAGAGCCTCGCCGATTGACTCGTTGTTCATGTTTAACTTTGCTGAGACCTGTTTTTCTTGTGCGCACAACTGGCTAGTAAGATTTTCTACTGTCCTGTTACTATCTGCTAATAGAAGCCAGCTAGACTTGAAGCTATTGTACGGTTCCGGTAACGTATCCAGAATTTTACAGACCAGTAAAAGCTCCGGAATTTTACCTCCATCTTTGGTTTTTGCCAACTCTTCATGAAGTCTGAACCAGAGATTATTCAGCTTCGACAAGTGGGTTCCCATCGTGTCAGCAGAATCCATAGTATATCGGAAAAATTGTATACATACATCATATGCCCGGTTCTCGTTTACACCGTCATAGAGTCTATGCAACTCTTCCCAAATATCCTTCGGATCAGTAAATCTTATGACCTTATCCAGTGTTTCTTCGCTAATATTGTTGGTAAGCATCAAAAAAGCAGTGCTTTTAAGTTTCTTGTAACGTCGCATATCTTGCAAATACTTTTCCGTAGATGCTGAATCGACAGATGATAAATCCGTACCCGATTTAGTAGGTTGTACGGGTTGTACCGGTTTCTTAATTCGGCCTTCTACCAGGTCGAGCAAACCTTCAGAACTATCCAACAATGCAACCATTCTGTACTTCCAATGGCTCCAATTATCTTTTTCTAGCTTAGGAATTCGCACACAGCTAAAATCAGGTTCCATCGTGCTAAAAGCCCATATGTTGGGGCCTAAGCGCCGGTGTCGCTCGCGGAGAAAAGGGAATGGCAAACTCACCCCGTCCGCTGGGTCCTGGGTTGGCTTCCTGGCGCTGCAGGCCTTCAGGTTTATCTTGGCGTAAGTAAATGATTTTGTGCGGAAGCGGTCGACGTAACTTGTACATATGTTTGAATTACACAAGACGGTTATTATTTTCGCGTATCCACGCAACCGCCGCGCATGCGCGCCGTCCGTCGCGAGACCGACCGCAGCGCCCCCTGCCGTGGCATACGGCGGCGGCCAGCCAGACGAGGGAACCCACCACCCCTCGTCACCACAAGACGACACGGCGCGACCATTCTCCCGGCCTTGAGAACCACTGGTTCTCAACAATCAACGACCTTATGATTGGTGAAGCGGAAGAATGATGCAAGCTAAAGAGCTATAGTAAACTAATATACTAAAAATGCGGTGCCAACACAACCTACATAAATTGTTACGGCATGAAAGTGTTTAAGGCAAATATATACAAGCGAACAAACATAAACTAATATATTCTAAGAGTAATAAACTATAACCTAGTTATTGTGTCGGCAATGGACACAATTTAACGACAGGACGTCTAAATAATCCATTTTGGGTACGAACTGCTGCGACCCGAATGACGCCGTCTTGGCCAGGAAAAACTTGGTCTACCACCCCCATAGGCCAGCGAAGCGGCGGAGCATCATCTTGATGAATGAGAACCACAGTGCCGACAGTGACCGGTCTAGTCGGCGTGGCCCACTTCTGCCTAACTTGCATAGTATGCAGATACTCGAGGTGCCATCGCTTCCAATACGACTGCACCAACTGATCTAAAAGCTTCTTCCTATCTCGCAAATTAAGATTATCCGTATCTAGTGGATACGCAGGAAGATGCTGAATGGGGGTCGACATCAAAAAATGAGCAGGAGTCAGAACAGCGGGTTCCGGCTCATCCGATAAAATACCTAAAGGTCTAGAATTTAGTAGACACTCAATCTGTGTCAAAACGGTTATCAGTTCCTCGTAACACAAGATCTGTTGTCCGATGACGCGGTAAAGATGAGACTTGACACTTTTGATATTCGCTTCCCATATACCACCAAAATGTGGTGCGCGAGGGGGAATCATCTTCCATTCAATTTTATTTCTATTGAATGCTATTTGAAACGAATCTTGTGTCTCCCTTGCACTAAGGAAGTCGTAAAGTTCGCCTAATTGCCTTTTGGCGCCAATAAAGTTCGTTCCGTTATCAGAATAGAGACATGCAACAGGTCCACGCCTCGCTATAAAGCGTTTGAAGCCATCCAGAAATGCATCTGAGCTTAATTCAGAAATGAGCTCAATGTGTATTGCCTTTGTCGCAAGACACACAAATAGGCATATGTAAGCCTTTTGAGAGCGAATGCCTCGATGACGAGCCATAGTTATATTAAATGGGCCAGCAAAATCTACACCGGTATGTGTGAATGCCTTCGCTTCCTGCACTCGCGAAGGAGGAAGATCGCCCATGGCTGGCGTAGGATTCACTGGAGAACATTTGAAGCAGAAATTACATGCATTTGTCCGCTGGCGAATTATATTCCGCACAGCAAGAATCCAAAAGCGCTGTCTAAGCAATGACATTAAGAGAACTGAACGAGTATGACAATTGATGCGATGATAGTAATCAATCAGTAAATTTACAACATGATCTCGTTGCGGAAGAAGTATCTGATGACGATTGTCATATGGGAGGTCTGCGTTCTTCAGACGTCCACCAACGCGTAATAATTCTCCATCGAGAAAGACATTTAGTTTTCTTAACCTTTGGCAAGGTAATTTACCCCGTTTAAGGCAGTCTATTGTCTCTTGAAAGTGCTTCTTCTGCACGCAGAGAAGAACAGAAACCTCTGCCTTGCTTATATCTGCTGCTTGGATGCGCGATGTACGCGGAATTTTCTTGATGAATTTTAGCACATAAACTACAATGCGCAATAGTTTTTGCCATGAAGAGACCTTTAGTGCGAGTTCATAGAGCGGTGACGTCTCCTCAGACGAGACTGTAGCCATAATTACGGGCCCTTTAAGCTCAGGTATATCTTCGCCTTTACACGGCGCAAAAGGTTCTAAAGGCCACTCCTGTACTGGACATCGTGCCCACGAAGGGCCTCGCCACCACAGCGGATGATCTATTATTTCCGATGGTAATAAGCCTCGCGACACACAATCGCTGGGATTTTCTCCACCGTTTATATGAAAGAAACGTTCAGGCGCTATATTCTCCTGTATTTTGCTGACACGATTGGCAACAAACTGCTGCCAGCGATGCGGAGAAGAGTGAATCCACGACAATGCAATTGTCGAATCCGAAAAAGCAAATATTTCACTAATCTTGTATCGATTATTGTATGCATTAAATACATGCTTCACCAATTGGGATAGGAGAAGAGCGGCACATAACTCGAGACGAGCTAGTGATACCGTTTTAAGCGGAGCTACTCTTGACTTAGCCGCAACAATATTTAACTCCACGTCACCATTAGGGTGCGTTACGTGAAGATATACAACGCATCCAAAAGCCTTTTCACTAGCGTCCCCAAATGCCACCAAATTTACTAAGCAGCCTTGTGTTACTCCTAAATGTCGAGGGATCCTAAGTCCTTCAAGTAGCGGCAGTTCAGACTTGATTTTGTGATATTGCTCTACAATTGATTCTGGGAGCACATCGTCCCATCCAACTTTAGAAGTCCAAAGCTCCTGTATCATTATCTTAACATACAGAATTACTGGTGCCACTAGTCCCAAAATATCAAAGAGACGTGCAACTGTGGAAAGTATTGAACGCTTTGTACAGCCTTTATCTGCGGTGGATGTTGAAAATGTGAAAATGTCTGCAACTGGCAACCATTTCAAACCAAGCACCTTTAAATTATCATCATCGGTGAATTCTATTGCTGCTCGATAAGATTCAGGAACATTTGCTAGTAGTTCTGTGGAATTACTTGCCCACTTTACAAGTTTAAAGCCGCCAGAGTTGAACATATCTATGAGCTCCTTAGAGAGCTTTATCCCATCATTGGGAGTTGCCACTGACGTTGTCAAATCATCCATATATAATTCGCAGGCTGCTACTTTGGCAGCTTGAGGAAAACGCTCACGTTCATCGTCAGCTAGTTGTCGAACAGTACGCATAGCCAAGTATGGGCTTGAGCGAAGCCCAAAGGCAACAGAATTAAATTGAAAGACGCGGAATGGTTCATTATCAGTGAATCTAAAGACGATTTTCTGATATTTGCGGTGCTCTTCAGTAACAAATATGCGTAAATACATTTGTTGTATATCTGCTGAAACTGCAACTTGAAACAGGCGAAAGTTGAGCAAAAGCGTAAATAAATTAGCCTGTAGGTTCGGACCTATATGTAAGATATCGTTGAGAGAGACGCCTGTGTCAGTTTTAGCACTGGCATCCAGAACTACGCGGGTCTTTGTCGTCGCTTTATCAAGGCGGACGACCGCATGATGCGGGATAAAATAACCATCTTGTATGGCAGGGTCCGATAATTCAGATAAATATCCTTTATCCAGATAATCTTTGATGACGTCATTATATGCCTTGCGTAAATCTGGCATCAACCGGAACCTTTTTTCCAGAGATATGAGTCTGCGTTTAGCAATTGCAAACGAGTTTCCTAATGCAGTTGGATCTTGCTTAAATGGTAATGCCACAACATATCTTCCTTCAGCGTCCCTGGAAGTTGAAGTCTTATATTCTTCTTCGCACTGGAGCTCATCAGGACTGTTGAATTGCTTATCTGGTATTTCCTCTAGCTCCCAAAACCTTTTTAAACTATCATTTAATTCACTATTGGTGATAGGACCGAAGGACCAGGCTGCGTCTTCTTTCACAGACAGCGTGGGTAGCCTACCCATGATGACGTAACCAAGGGTGGTTTCGAGGGCTGGAGGAGCGGGCGAAGCAGAGGCATTATTACATACAGGAGAAACACGTCCACCCAACAGCAGGTACGGGAACAATTGTGCTCCTAATATAACATCAATTTCTCCTGGTATATTCCAACTATCATCAGCTAAATGCAGCCCCTTGAGGTGCTCCATTTTGGAGGTATCTACGCTAGTAATAGGCAACCTTTCTACAATGGTGTCCACTACAAGCAGATGTAAATTATACGTATCCTCAAAAAAGCGCGATTTAATTTTAAGCGAAACGTAACCATGAACATTCGTGGCTAAAGAGCCTACTGTCCTAATGGTTGAATGCAAGAGCGTCTTAATATTCAAATTGAGCTTCTTGCAACAAGCGGTTGTTATTAAATGGTTCTGAGACGCACTATCCAGAATGCATCTTATTGCCAAGGGAATGGCAAACTCACCCCGTCCGCTGGGTCCTGGGTTGGCTTCCTGGCGCTGCAGGCCTTCAGGTTTATCTTGGCGTAAGTAAATGATTTTGTGCGGAAGCGGTCGACGTAACTTGTACATATGTTTGAATTACACAAGACGGTTATTATTTTCGCGTATCCACGCAACCGCCGCGCATGCGCGCCGTCCGTCGCGAGACCGACCGCAGCGCCCCCTGCCGTGGCATACGGCGGCGGCCAGCCAGACGAGGGAACCCACCACCCCTCGTCACCACAAGACGACACGGCGCGACCATTCTCCCGGCCTTGAGAACCACTGGTTCTCAACAATCAACGACCTTATGATTGGTGAAGCGGAAGAATGATGCAAGCTAAAGAGCTATAGTAAACTAATATACTAAAAATGCGGTGCCAACACAACCTACATAAATTGTTACGGCATGAAAGTGTTTAAGGCAAATATATACAAGCGAACAAACATAAACTAATATATTCTAAGAGTAATAAACTATAACCTAGTTATTGTGTCGGCAATGGACACAATTTAACGACAGGACGTCTAAATAATCCATTTTGGGTACGAACTGCTGCGACCCGAATGACGCCGTCTTGGCCAGGAAAAACTTGGTCTACCACCCCCATAGGCCAGCGAAGCGGCGGAGCATCATCTTGATGAATGAGAACCACAGTGCCGACAGTGACCGGTCTAGTCGGCGTGGCCCACTTCTGCCTAACTTGCATAGTATGCAGATACTCGAGGTGCCATCGCTTCCAATACGACTGCACCAACTGATCTAAAAGCTTCTTCCTATCTCGCAAATTAAGATTATCCGTATCTAGTGGATACGCAGGAAGATGCTGAATGGGGGTCGACATCAAAAAATGAGCAGGAGTCAGAACAGCGGGTTCCGGCTCATCCGATAAAATACCTAAAGGTCTAGAATTTAGTAGACACTCAATCTGTGTCAAAACGGTTATCAGTTCCTCGTAACACAAGATCTGTTGTCCGATGACGCGGTAAAGATGAGACTTGACACTTTTGATATTCGCTTCCCATATACCACCAAAATGTGGTGCGCGAGGGGGAATCATCTTCCATTCAATTTTATTTCTATTGAATGCTATTTGAAACGAATCTTGTGTCTCCCTTGCACTAAGGAAGTCGTAAAGTTCGCCTAATTGCCTTTTGGCGCCAATAAAGTTCGTTCCGTTATCAGAATAGAGACATGCAACAGGTCCACGCCTCGCTATAAAGCGTTTGAAGCCATCCAGAAATGCATCTGAGCTTAATTCAGAAATGAGCTCAATGTGTATTGCCTTTGTCGCAAGACACACAAATAGGCATATGTAAGCCTTTTGAGAGCGAATGCCTCGATGACGAGCCATAGTTATATTAAATGGGCCAGCAAAATCTACACCGGTATGTGTGAATGCCTTCGCTTCCTGCACTCGCGAAGGAGGAAGATCGCCCATGGCTGGCGTAGGATTCACTGGAGAACATTTGAAGCAGAAATTACATGCATTTGTCCGCTGGCGAATTATATTCCGCACAGCAAGAATCCAAAAGCGCTGTCTAAGCAATGACATTAAGAGAACTGAACGAGTATGACAATTGATGCGATGATAGTAATCAATCAGTAAATTTACAACATGATCTCGTTGCGGAAGAAGTATCTGATGACGATTGTCATATGGGAGGTCTGCGTTCTTCAGACGTCCACCAACGCGTAATAATTCTCCATCGAGAAAGACATTTAGTTTTCTTAACCTTTGGCAAGGTAATTTACCCCGTTTAAGGCAGTCTATTGTCTCTTGAAAGTGCTTCTTCTGCACGCAGAGAAGAACAGAAACCTCTGCCTTGCTTATATCTGCTGCTTGGATGCGCGATGTACGCGGAATTTTCTTGATGAATTTTAGCACATAAACTACAATGCGCAATAGTTTTTGCCATGAAGAGACCTTTAGTGCGAGTTCATAGAGCGGTGACGTCTCCTCAGACGAGACTGTAGCCATAATTACGGGCCCTTTAAGCTCAGGTATATCTTCGCCTTTACACGGCGCAAAAGGTTCTAAAGGCCACTCCTGTACTGGACATCGTGCCCACGAAGGGCCTCGCCACCACAGCGGATGATCTATTATTTCCGATGGTAATAAGCCTCGCGACACACAATCGCTGGGATTTTCTCCACCGTTTATATGAAAGAAACGTTCAGGCGCTATATTCTCCTGTATTTTGCTGACACGATTGGCAACAAACTGCTGCCAGCGATGCGGAGAAGAGTGAATCCACGACAATGCAATTGTCGAATCCGAAAAAGCAAATATTTCACTAATCTTGTATCGATTATTGTATGCATTAAATACATGCTTCACCAATTGGGATAGGAGAAGAGCGGCACATAACTCGAGACGAGCTAGTGACACCGTTTTAAGCGGAGCTACTCTTGACTTAGCCGCAACAATATTTAACTCCACGTCACCATTAGGGTGCGTTACGTGAAGATATACAACGCATCCAAAAGCCTTTTCACTAGCGTCCCCAAATGCCACCAAATTTACTAAGCAGCCTTGTGTTACTCCTAAATGTCGAGGGATCCTAAGTCCTTCAAGTAGCGGCAGTTCAGACTTGATTTTGTGATATTGCTCTACAATTGATTCTGGGAGCACATCGTCCCATCCAACTTTAGAAGTCCAAAGCTCCTGTATCATTATCTTAACATACAGAATTACTGGTGCCACTAGTCCCAAAATATCAAAGAGACGTGCAACTGTGGAAAGTATTGAACGCTTTGTACAGCCTTTATCTGCGGTGGATGTTGAAAATGTGAAAATGTCTGCAACTGGCAACCATTTCAAACCAAGCACCTTTAAATTATCATCATCGGTGAATTCTATTGCTGCTCGATAAGATTCAGGAACATTTGCTAGTAGTTCTGTGGAATTACTTGCCCACTTTACAAGTTTAAAGCCGCCAGAGTTGAACATATCTATGAGCTCCTTAGAGAGCTTTATCCCATCATTGGGAGTTGCCACTGACGTTGTCAAATCATCCATATATAATTCGCAGGCTGCTACTTTGGCAGCTTGAGGAAAACGCTCACGTTCATCGTCAGCTAGTTGTCGAACAGTACGCATAGCCAAGTATGGGCTTGAGCGAAGCCCAAAGGCAACAGAATTAAATTGAAAGACGCGGAATGGTTCATTATCAGTGAATCTAAAGACGATTTTCTGATATTTGCGGTGCTCTTCAGTAACAAATATGCGTAAATACATTTGTTGTATATCTGCTGAAACTGCAACTTGAAACAGGCGAAAGTTGAGCAAAAGCGTAAATAAATCAGCCTGTAGGTTCGGACCTATATGTAAGATATCGTTGAGAGAGACGCCTGTGTCAGTTTTAGCACTGGCATCCAGAACTACGCGGGTCTTTGTCGTCGCTTTATCAAGGCGGACGACCGCATGATGCGGGATAAAATAACCATCTTGTATGGCAGGGTCCGATAATTCAGATAAATATCCTTTATCCAGATAATCTTTGATGACGTCATTATATGCCTTGCGTAAATCTGGCATCAACCGGAACCTTTTTTCCAGAGATATGAGTCTGCGTTTAGCAATTGCAAACGAGTTTCCTAATGCAGTTGGATCTTGCTTAAATGGTAATGCCACAACATATCTTCCTTCAGCGTCCCTGGAAGTTGAAGTCTTATATTCTTCTTCGCACTGGAGCTCATCAGGACTGTTGAATTGCTTATCTGGTATTTCCTCTAGCTCCCAAAACCTTTTTAAACTATCATTTAATTCACTATTGGTGATAGGACCGAAGGACCAGGCTGCGTCTTCTTTCACAGACAGCGTGGGTAGCCTACCCATGATGACGTAACCAAGGGTGGTTTCGAGGGCTGGAGGAGCGGGCGAAGCAGAGGCATTATTACATACAGGAGAAACACGTCCACCCAACAGCAGGTACGGGAACAATTGTGCTCCTAATATAACATCAATTTCTCCTGGTATATTCCAACTATCATCAGCTAAATGCAGCCCCTTGAGGTGCTCCATTTTGGAGGTATCTACGCTAGTAATAGGCAACCTTTCTACAATGGTGTCCACTACAAGCAGATGTAAATTATACGTATCCTCAAAAAAGCGCGATTTAATTTTAAGCGAAACGTAACCATGAACATTCGTGGCTAAAGAGCCTACTGTCCTAATGGTTGAATGCAAGAGCGTCTTAATATTCAAATTGAGCTTCTTGCAACAAGCGGTTGTTATTAAATGGTTCTGAGACGCACTATCCAGAATGCATCTTATTGCCAAGGGGTTGCCCCTTTCTGTAATGGCATAAACCTTTGCAGTCGACAAAAGTATTTCAGTGCTATTCGGCGGACACTGTGTATGACAGGTATAAGTGACAGAATCACCAGCAACAGCTGGGCCTGCCAGCGGGCGCGGGTGCGCTGATAGCGCATGCGGTTGCACGACGTGTGACTGCACGCAGGGCGGTTGCACGCCGGGCGGCTGCGGCGACGGTGGCTGCGCCGACGTCAATGGTTGACTAACAGCGGTCGCGGTAAAAGTTGCGGCATTTTGCGCCTCGTACTTAGGCGAATCAAAATGAATCAATGAGTGATGTTTTTGGTTGCATAACTTGCACCTAGAAGAAGAGTTGCATCGTGAATTAGTGTGCTTGTAACTTAAGCAGTTTGTACAGTACTTATTATTTTTTATATATTCATATCTCGCCTTAACTGGCATAGATTTAAATTTCGAACATTCATACATGTTAACGTGAGTCGATTCACCGCATACAGGGCAGTTTGAACTCGATCCCAAGTCACTACTCGTCACAGCAAACGAGTGCGACGTATTTCTCGAGCGAGCTTGATAATTGACCCCTTGCGACGTACTTGCGGTGTTACCATTGGTACTTAAACGAGAAGTTGAAACCGTGGTAGTCCGTTCGAGAATTTTGACCTGGTGTCTTATAAATTCAACTAAATCCGAAACCACCGGCATATCTTTATCCCGGCCAAAAAGCTCGAACGACTGTATCAGTTGCGGATCTAGCTTTTTTTGTGCAAAATGCATGAATATAAAATCTGTCAAATCGGAGATCTGCAGCTGCTTGAGAGCACTAATTGAAGAAGAAAATCTTTCTACAAACTCGTTTAGTTGCGCAGCCGTATTGGAAACTTGTTTCAATTCGAAAATTTTATTCAGATACATTGTGCCTAGATTTCTTTTATCTTGGTATTTTCTTACCAATGAATCCCAGATAAGTAAATAGTTTTCAGCATTTGGTACGATACCTGCAAACACTGTGAGAGCTTTGTCGCTTAGCTTGCCTACAAGATATTGAACGCGTTGCGAATTATTCAGGTGCGAGTTTTCGTGAACATTCGTTTTGAACGATTCATAAAATAAAGACCAATTCTCTGGTTGACCATTAAAACTCCGCAACTCTATGGGAGGCAGCTTTATTCGTGAGTCGGCATGCTTCGGAGCAGTATTTTTTGAACCCTCGCAAGCAGGGCGACATTTTTCTATGGCGTTAGAACGCACATGTTGAACGAACGAAAAAATTGTTTCGAACGCTGACCAAGTCGAAAAATTTGGGACAAATTTTGGGCTAATTACCATTTCAAGAACATTAGCTTCGTCGCAAATTTCGTTAAATTGTGTGTATAGTTTCTCTAAGTTAGACGTGCTTGCGAGAAATTCCTGAATATTTTCCATATCTGACAGCTGTGCCGTTTTGGCGATTTGGTATAAGTTATTTAGCTGACCGAAAATTGCCTCTCTTTTAGCAATAACTATTTTTAATTTACATTCTGTGTCCATTTTTACTAAATAACAATAATGACTATAATCAGCGAATGAAAGTATTATGAAAATAAATATATGAATGCGGGAAGTATATATGAAGCGATATGAATGCGGGAAGTTTATATGAAGCGTATTTTATAATAAAGCGGTTTTTTGTATTAAATCAATAACTTATGAGCAGTGGAAAATTATATTATGAGGTCTTTGATTGCTTATTCCGGTTCGTTGTGACCAAATGTTGGGGCCTAAGCGCCGGTGTCGCTCGCGGAGAAAAGGGAATGGCAAACTCACCCCGTCCGCTGGGTCCTGGGTTGGCTTCCTGGCGCTGCAGGCCTTCAGGTTTATCTTGGCGTAAGTAAATGATTTTGTGCGGAAGCGGTCGACGTAACTTGTACATATGTTTGAATTACACAAGACGGTTATTATTTTCGCGTATCCACGCAACCGCCGCGCATGCGCGCCGTCCGTCGCGAGACCGACCGCAGCGCCCCCTGCCGTGGCATACGGCGGCGGCCAGCCAGACGAGGGAACCCACCACCCCTCGTCACCACAAGACGACACGGCGCGACCATTTTCTCCCAATGATGGGATAAAGCTCTCTAAGGAGCTCATAGATATGTTCAACTCTGGCGGCTTTAAACTTGTAAAGTGGGCAAGTAATTCCACAGAACTACTAGCAAATGTTCCTGAATCTTATCGAGCAGCAATAGAATTCACCGATGATGATAATTTAAAGGTGCTTGGTTTGAAATGGTTGCCAGTTGCAGACATTTTCACATTTTCAACATCCACCGCAGATAAAGGCTGTACAAAGCGTTCAATACTTTCCACAGTTGCACGTCTCTTTGATATTTTGGGACTAGTGGCACCAGTAATTCTGTATGTTAAGATAATGATACAGGAGCTTTGGACTTCTAAAGTTGGATGGGACGATGTGCTCCCAGAATCAATTGTAGAGCAATATCACAAAATCAAGTCTGAACTGCCGCTACTTGAAGGACTTAGGATCCCTCGACATTTAGGAGTAACACAAGGCTGCTTAGTAAATTTGGTGGCATTTGGGGACGCTAGTGAAAAGGCTTTTGGATGCGTTGTATATCTTCACGTAACGCACCCTAATGGTGACGTGGAGTTAAATATTGTTGCGGCTAAGTCAACGCCGTATGCCACGGCAGGGGGCGCTGCGGTCGGTCTCGCGACGGACGGCGCGCATGCGCGGCGGTTGCGTGGATACGCGAAAATAATAACCGTCTTGTGTAATTCAAACATATGTACAAGTTACGTCGACCGCTTCCGCACAAAATCATTTACTTACGCCAAGATAAACCTGAAGGCCTGCAGCGCCAGGAAGCCAACCCAGGACCCAGCGGACGGGGTGAGTTTGCCATTCCCTTTTCTCCGCGAGCGACACCGGCGCTTAGGCCCCAACAATAGTCCTTTGGAAAAAATTACATTTAGCCAGATTAAGAGTGAGACTAGCCTCTTTTAGTAAATCCAAAACAGCTCTTAGTCTGTCCATACCCTCTTGAAGAGTTTTGGAAGAAATAATTATATCATCCATGTACGCTAACACGCCGGGTATTTGGTGCCGTTTCAGAAGTTTCAAAATAAGCCTTTGGAATACGGCTGGTGCATTAGTTAGCCCGAAGGGCATACGATTATACTCGTAGTGCCCATCGGGCGTTACGAAAGCAGTTAAATGTTTTGATTCTTCCGCTACCGGCACTTGATGATACCCGGACGTGAGGTCAAGGGTCGTGAAATAGAGCTGTCCCGAAAGGCGATCAATCTGGTCATCGATTAAGGGCATTGGAAACTTCTCCTTAACAGTTTTTTGATTCAGCGCCCTATAATCGACACACAGCCTGACGTCACCGCTTTTCTTCGCGACCAATATTATTGGGCTCGAGTATTCTGAAGTAGATTCTCTAATTATGCCGTTGGCCAACATCGAGCTTATGATAGTGCCAACTTTAGCGCGCTCTGACAATGAGATTCGGTATGGTCGATACGTCACCGGTGTATTATCTTTAAGTTGAATATGCATTTCCGTGCATGGAGTTTTTCCTAACTCTTCTAGGCTAAATGCAAAACAATCTCGGTATGCATTTAGCATCTTCTGCAGTTGATCCTTTATCTCTGGCTCTAAATCATCGTCTACATTAATTTGATCACTCGTTATATTCTCAGGGACTTCTTCAACTTCAATCGAATTAATGTTTAACATATCAGGCTTGGCATCTGTGAAAGAAACCGTTTGCGTGCTAGAAACTAAAGCTCCCCGGGCTAACAGAGTACCACTCAATATGTTAAAGGGTTCAGAATTCAAGCTTACTATGATTAATCTCCCTTTACCATTCTGAATGGAATATAAACCGGGTAATATCATATATTCTTTACCTTCACGCATACATGGTTCCACATCCAAATAAATGGAGCCTGTAACCTCTGGTGCTACCAATATGTCGACCACTTTCGTGCCATCCATTAACAGTGTTTCTGCACAAGTGACAAGCAGTTTCTCAGACGTTATTTCTATTTCTTTATAGAACAACAGTTGATCGTTGGTTTTGCACGCCCTGACATGGGGTAGTTCAGTCAGTGATTGTCCAATTAGTACATCAGCTGGTAAAAGATTGGGATTTACCAAATAAGCTTCGACTACTTCATCCAGCCCATCCAGGACGATTTTAACGTTTACTCGTCCGGAAGGAATGATAGTTCCACTAGCGAAGCCCCTTAACGTGGGCAGATTGGCTTTATCTATACTCAGGTTCAATTCCTTACCAACATCCTCTCTAAGTAGTGTACACTGGCTTCCTAGATCGACAAAAGATGTCATTAGTCGACCATTCACCATCACTTGTTTAAAATATTTATCGCTTCCTCTATCAACTGTGGTAATATTTAAAATATTCTTAGTAGTTGCAAAAGTCTGCCCAGGCTGTTCTGTTGTAGCGTTACTACCAGGTTGTCCTGGACACTTTGTATCTTCATGGCCATAACGTCGGCACTTTCTACATTTTAGCACTTGTTTTGGGCATCTACTCACTATGTGCCCTGCCTCACCACAATTATAACACTTTATTATGTTTGCGACAGTTGACCTTCGCATTGCAGCATCCGGAGTCTTCTTACTCGACTGATCAGTAAGTTGATTATTCAGAAAGGTTGAGCTGAGCTTTCTTGCGTCTGTGATTTTGTTGGTTATATTCCTAAAATATTTCAATACGGACTCAGGATCCGGAAGATCAGCTCCTTGGATATTCATTCTCACATTAAGATCGTAGATTCCGTGTGTAAGACAGTCGACAGCTTGCTTGCCCTTAAGCTCGCATCGATTTATAAGCATAATTTTATCGTAGTAATACTCCTCAAGAGTCTCATTACGTCGTGTTTTTCTTGAAAGCATTTCCCACAGCAGGTCCGCATAGTTTTGTTGACAGGGAAATGCTGTCATTAATTTATTACGCCATTCTGTCCAACTATATTTTACACTGGTAAGGCTCTCATACCATCGCTTTGCTAATCCTTTCAGTTTAGGTAAAGAATAAAATATGGTTTGGCGTTCACTCCAGCCATATACATGTGCGGACTCATCGATTTTAGAAAGCCAATCTTTCATGGTCTGGCATTTTGATTGGGGGTCAAAGTCAGGTATAATATTCTGAGCTCCATGTCCATGCATCCCCTCTTTATTTTGTCTACTCAAGACATCTACTAATTTTTCTAACAATTTATTTTCGTTAGTAGCGGTAACCACTGTACTATCATTTTCATTGGGACGTGTCTTTGAGCGTCGATGCCTATCCAAAGATCTTGTATAAATAGGCTGGTCCATCTGTCTATAACGATAGTATTTTTCTTTTCGTACCCGAGATCTACTACGACCCGAAGAACCCGTCGAAGACCTACTACTGTTTCTCAAATCATGTTGGTCTCTTGTCTCTGGTTCTACGCGCGAGCGAGAGAACTGGCTGGTTTGCCTATGATGATGTGCTCTTATTGATGACCTACTCCTACTTCGATTATCTGCATGAGGAGGTGTAACTAAAGTTCTATCCCCAACTGTAATGCTTCTCGTATATGGCCGTGTACTTGGTGGTGATTGCGACCGGCTCCTGTTCAAAATGCGTAGTGGAGTACGCACAGTGGAGCGGTGCTGACTACCACCTCCGCTTGCTTGCTGTATTCTTGAAGGTGGTAGCCCCGGTGGAGTCATATCCCGTTTTTTCTTTACCCTGTTAGACCTTTTCCTATCCATGGCCGGGATAAAGGTAATGGATCAGGGAAATAAACTGATTGCTGTAAAATACAACACAAATCATATACTGTAATTTTAGTTTTTCCTTAAAATAATAGATATTAATTTTTTGACTGTCACATATTAATTTAGTTAGTAGACTGATTCAGTTATCTTCAAGAAGATTTCAAAACATTTTCCTAAATTAAATATAAATAACAAATGCTAAGAAAACTGCCTAATGATTTACTTTGTTCTTAAAATATGCAATTTAAGGCAATATGAATCTTTATTTTATGTAATGAAAATATGTTTTATGTATTCATCTGTATTTTTCATGTTATTATTTTCAATCAATTGTTTTCATACATGCCTGCTAGTGCCAACGACAACAACAAAAGATGTTATCATTACTACATTTCAAAGTCAAGGTCAAAATATCTTAATTCAATTCAGGCTCCTTGTGAAGAGCCGGAAAGAAACTCTGAGGCATTGCTTCTTCAAAAAAAGTAAATATACAAGTTGAACTGATATCTTAAGTTTTGTACGAAACGCGTAACACACACACACATAGCAGGTGGCATGCTCATCAAGACAACGGTCGCGTTCGTAATGATATACTAGGTGAAATTCAATTTGAATAAAGGTTAGGTTAACTTTGAAATTTTATCCACGAATTATCCATATTTTAACTGTACCTATACGAAACTATACTATTAAATAAATCACTAGGAAGGCAACAACCGTGAACAAAGTCTAATATAAAAGACAACACAATCTATCAAAATAACAATGTGTAACTTACAGAGTCGCGGTCACTTTGGCACTTACGGTCAGACCTGCGATAGTCGCTTTACGTAGATACTTATCCCGTTCTTCTGATATATTAAATGATTCTCCAAATGCCAGTATTTGTTGTAAAACTCGTTTATTTTCAATACTTCCCATACAATATGTTACCGAGAGAACTGTCATACAGATACGCGCTCAAAAAACAATCGTCTTGAAACGTCACCGTTCGAGTGACAGTAAAATCGGTTGATTGTTAACACATTTGATACTTGGCTTTTGGCCCTGCACGTAATTATTGCACAAGACGACATTTTCAATTAATTAAACCGGATTTTACCGCAGCTCGACACTGTGACGCAGCGCGCTCGCGACTGACTGCGCTGACAGCGAGTCGTGTTTGAAATAGCTCATTTGCTCAACTGCGCGGCACGCGTGCCCCGCCCACATCGCCTTTCTAACCTCTTTCTGTGTTCTGTGATAGTTACATTGGCATTTTTTTCGATCTTAGAATTTTTTTCTGGAACAGTTAAAGTCACTCAAAAATAATAACCCAAAAAAATTTAGAACTCCCATGATAAGTACCTACATAAAAATTGCAAGCCTAAAGAAGACTTCTGAATTTATTTCCTTCAAAATCGAAATAGCAATTCGTAGAAACTGTTTACAATTTTTTTTGTCTGTTACGCAGTATAAGATGTTACTAAGCTGAGCAAAATTTCTAATGTCTGTATCTATAACAAAATTCAAGAGCACAGTTTTCTGTACTGAATGGATTTAATTACAAAATAAACAAGTTTAGGCGTCCACTCTAGTATACATAATTACTCAAAGTATAACTCGTCTACAGGAAAAAGAGCGCTGGGTGGCAGTGGAGGGGATGTGTCTGCGCATGTGTACAGTCGCGCGCGAAAGTGCTTGTCTATTGTTTAATATTAGAAGTGTTGCTTTGTAGAATAATAGATGCACTTCAACAGATACCATAAAAATTGGGATAAAAAATGGTTACTTCAAAAAAAATGTTTATTTCGAAATCAAGATTATAAAATGAAAAAACTTAAGATAATGGTGACACGCCTTCCATCAAATCGTAGGGGGTCACATGGAATGCAGATGAAGACGCGGTGTTGGTGCTAACAGAGACAACTTTATCGTCATTGTCGTCATCACTTGAGCTAAAATCATTAAAGTCAGTATCAGAATCATCGTCATTAACGCGAATGACAAATGTTTCTGTCATCAAGTCCACCACACGATCATTGTTTCTGTACTCTTCTTCTATATTTTTTACTCTGTTACACATTTTTTCCCATTCTCTCTCACCCATTATATTCACCTTTTTATTCACGTGTTCCATCACCCGGGTAATATTCCAACTAACATTTTTACTGGCCACTTACCCTTTTATTTGTGACCATGCCATTTCTATGGGATTTAGATCTTCTGAGAGGATGGCAAAAACGGTATGTTTGGATAGATCTTAGATCCCATCATCAGACTTCAACTTTTACCTTAACGGGACCAATCCGAAGGCATAGTCTTACAATAAAAAAATAATGTTTCAAATCGGTGCACATTATGTCGGAGTTATGAAGTAATAAACATTAAAAAATATATACATATTAAATAATACAGGTGAATTGAAAAACTCCTTTTTTAAGTCGGTTAAAAAGAGCGCTGGTGGCCATACATATTATATGGCCGTCAGCGCTCTTTTTTCGATTTTCATCCTGTATTCTCGGACGTTTTCGTTGCCTCTTCAGTTCGTTTTATACATTGTTTTAAATTATATACTACACCACTATCAGCTTCTCTCTTCATAAAACAATAACCATTGTAAACAATTTTTCTTTCCTTTTTATGCAAAACTAGCGTGCAAAGAAACGTGCGTGACTGTACTTTGCGAGCGAACGAAACGTAATGCCTATGCGGGAACTAAATGACAACTGGCGAGCCGAGCCGAACCAATAGCGCAATAGCGCGCGTTATACCCTCCGTCGCGCCTCACCTCATACCACCAATTTGGCCGGTAAATCGACTACTGCGCAGCCCCCACCGCCAGCGCTCTTTTGCCTGTAGACGGACTATATTTAAAGATCAAATTCGCGGATGCCATAGATCAGAGATCAAATAAATAGACCAGCTCTCAATCTACGCATTCATTTCACTTTAATTTATATAAATGACGAGAATAAATACTCAGTTTCAGTGGACCCAGAATCTTGAACAATAATATACTATTTTACTTTAGTCGTTAAGGGAAGCATCCGTTCTGATATCAGTATCGATATGTCGATTGATGTAAATGGCGCCCGCTCAGCTAATGACATCCTTACACATTTAATTCTTAATAATTTCGTTTCAGCAAACCTGAGGAGTCTAGTTCAAAAAACGTAGAGGAGCCTGGCAACAATTCAGACAGTGATTGGGAACTCTTAAGTTCAGACAGCGATGATGAGTACACTGAAGAAGATATGCATAGGTATTATTAATTAATGCTTTAATTACCAAGTAAATATGTAATATGCGGGTGCGGTTAATGTACAACCAGATAATTCGCAACCACCCATACAACTGGTATGACTAGCAGTATGGGTGGTTATGAATTATCGGGCCGGACCCTAATATGCCTGCCTACTGATCATGATCATATGCAGAACAGCCTGTTAGATGACTAGAGCCTATATGAAGAAGTTGCCTAGCGGGTGCCCCTCCTCACAACGCAGCGCTTAGGGGTATAGGGTTGGGTTACTTTGTGGTAATCAGTAAACTATTTGATTTAATGTATGGGAATTAAGTTATTATTATTGAAAGTTTCCGTCAGTCCGAATCCCAGAGAGCCACTGCTGTGTAAAAGTGTTTAATAAACAAAGTTAATTCCCGGAAAATATGGTTAACAATACTTGTTTCTTTTAGTTACCTCAGAGCCTTTTTGGGACGCGGCGTGTTGGTCGATGCTAATGATCCCGGGCCGACTGACCCTCAACTGTTTCTTGAATTTTACTGCAAAAGACACTTTGAAGAAACCCGAAAATAGTAAGTACATGTTTCTATGAACATTGCTTTGATGTTGAAGTACCAAATTAATATCGGCATATAACGGTTATATGTATTTAACCCTTTGAACGCCGGGCCAAATGCGAAAAAGCGTGCCACGTGCTAAGCGTGTATGGGAAACGGCATATCGTGGCGCCAGTGGCACTAAAATCCGCTGTCGTATATAGCCGACTGTGGCGTTCGGAAGGGTTATGAATAATTCTGACTAATGCCATTTTTTTTATTTGCAGTAAACGGCGTCAGACTCATTCATAAATTATGTTAAGGTTGTATTTTGTTTGTTTACAGTCTTTATGAAAACAAGAAGAAAGCACGCAAGAGCACCAAAAAAACTGTAAAACAGGTGATGCTTTGGTTTAAGTATTATATTGTATGTAGAGATGCAACGGATAGTGGTTTGGCCGGATACCAGATATCCGGCCCCACACGACACCTACCTCTAAAGCTTTGTTAGCTTGCGCGGCCTTCGCGCGGCGAGCAAGTTTCAACTTGTTACGAATTGGGATAAACTTCCGAAAAGCGCATACCGCCGGTCGATCTGAAATTTGGTATAATAACGTATTTTGACCTCCTAATTACGAATATCATAACTAAATTGTACGAGGTTAAATAGGCTCCTTATTACGTCAGTTGGGAAAATGGGAATATTCGAACGTGCAGATGTGGATGTTAAATGTAGTTTAATACTTAAATAAAAAGAAACTAAGTTTTAATTTAATACCTGACGTTGATTTTGTTTATTTTTTATGGCTTTTATTTGTTTTATCGTATTTCTGAATCAAGTTTTTACTATCCTGTATCCGGTCGGATACTGACTCACTATCTGGTATCCGGCCGGATAGTAAAATCATGGCTGGATAGACCGGATACCGGATAGTAACCGAATATCCGTTGCATCTCTAATTGTATGTTTTTATACTAGTTTTTGTAGTTGACAATGCGGTTAACCTAGTTGGTCTAGTTGGTCTCCTGGGTTCAGTAAGGGCAAATATTTGTGTGATGAGCACGAACGTTCGTTCCTGAGTCTTGGATGTTTCCTATGTATATAAGTATTTATTTATCTATGTAACTATATATGTCGTCGTCTAGAACACATAACACAAGCCTTTAGAGCTTACTTTGGGACTAGATCGATTTGTGTAAAAGATAGTCCCCTGATTTATTTATTTATTTCATAGTATATTGTGTCTTGTGTACCTAATCTAATTTTTTTTATAATAGGCAGCAGCTAAGGGAAAGAAGAAAAAAATTGGAAAGAAAGAGGAAAAAGTACAAGCAGCGCTGCTCAAGTTGATGCCGAAGATTTTTAAGACGCAACTTAAGCTCATGACTCGTAGGATCCTGAAAGCCAAGCCGATCAACGACAAGGTTGGTCGAAAATGTCAAAGTTTTTAACTACAAAGCTGCACACATACAGAGCTGTGCGAGAGGAAAAAATCGACCAATAGCTACTGGTAGCAGCACTAGCGGTGACCGAAATGTGGTTGCGATACTGCGCATGGCTGACTGCTCACACGCGCGTCCCCGTCCCGCCCACCGCGGGGGAACACGATAACCGACTGTCGACTTTTGCGGCCACGTGCGCGGCTTTAGCAGCGTCGCATTGTAGTATTGTGCTGTTGAAACCAGCCTCCAATCTGGCGAGCGGCCGGTTGACGCTCTGTTTATTTCCTCGAGAACCTTTCCCGATGAATCAATGGACCCAGTACCTGGCGCTCGGGTCGGCCGACGCTCTGTGCGCTGTTATAGCTTATTTTGGATTTAAGTACCTCTGGATCGAAAGACTTATAGAAAAGTCGTAATGATAGGCTAATTTCCTAAAAAAATCTAATTATTCCGTCATTTCCATTATAAAAAAATATTGAACACATATTTTTTTTTTTGTCAATTAAACAAAAAATGACGAAGATATAGTGCGTTGAAGTTCCGCGTGACGTCACGACTTAGCACACTTTACCATTAAGTGACGTCATGAGCCCCCACTGACTGACTTGATCAAGCGTTATATTTGTCAATTTTGATTGATTTGATAAAGCAAAAAATACATGTTCAATATCTTTTGATAATCTAACTGACGGACTAATTAGAATTACTATTTTTCTATCCAGGAAATATCCCTATTATGCAACCAATACAGAACAACATACCTATGCGGCTCCGCGTATTCGCTTATACATTTATTTATAGTGACACTAGCTACTGCTCGCGACTTCGTTCGCAGCGAATTCGGTTATATATATGGGATTGAAAGTAGTCTATATCTCAATCCAGGGTATAAGCTATCTCCATTCCAAATTTAATCAAAATCCGTCCAGCTGTTGAAGCGTTAAGGAGTAACAAACATACTAACACACGCACACACACGCACACACACACACTTTCGCATTTATAATATTATTAGTGTGATTTAATTTGACAATTCATTTAATGTTACAGTTACTACGGGTTCTGAGAGACATACTGAAGGACAAGCATCTGGAGCACACAGTTAAAGGAAATCGTAAGTAAAACACTTGAAATTTTACATAATTACAGGCAAAAATAAAAATGTTTTCTTCTAAACCCACCACGTACCTTCATTGTATAGAAAACCACATTTTGTACAAGTGAAAATAAACCTTGAAACTTTTCAATGCCACGGCAAATGCAAAAGTTGTTACTAGAAATGAAACGGGTATCCGGTTACTATCTGATATCTGGCCATGATTTTACTATCTGGCTAGGAATTAACAAATAAAAAAACATCAGAAATAAAAGAAATCAATGTCAGTTATAAATAAAATTATATTTGTAATACTAGCTGTGCCCGCGACTCCGTTCGCGTAGAATAAGTTTACTTCCCAGGTAAGCTATTGAACCTATAAGATTTTAAATGAATGATTTTAAAAGAAAAACATTTATATATTTTTTTATTTACCATTAATGCGCGCACACAACACCACCAAATTGGGATCAGGTGGTCCCCGGACAAAATGTGCACTTAATCCTTATAATAGGTGAAGTGAATAAAAATAAGTACCTAAATAATCACTTTAACTTGAAAGTTTTCATAGATTATCTACATGAACACCTAAAAATCACTATGGTTAGGTAAGGATTTTTTAATTCACTTCACCAAATATCTTGTATACGACGCTATGGAGATTTCCTTTCGCTCAAGCAATTAGGGATTGATACTATCCGATAGGGACGAGATATTGATTTGTAAAAACACTAAGTACCTTTTAAGTTGTGAACGGCTTGCTGCCATGTCGAATATTAAGTACAATACGATTGTTTTTTCAATGGGGACATTTGGTTTTGCAAGCCTCCTGATCCAAATGGTTAGACGTTTGACGACTTCGTATCTTAAGTATATACATGTTTGAGCCAACAAACGTTACCGCATTTTATCATACGCGCGTAAATTTCGCTACAGTTCAGTTACGGGAGCGTATTTTTTTTATTTGAGTATTTCTTTCTTTTAGTATTCCATAAACACACATGACCGTATCTCAATTATAAATCTGTCTGTACCGAACAAGTTAAAATAAACACACAGTGTCCATTCGTTCAGCATGTAAAAATCAGCGTAATATTGTCACTTTTCTATACAAACCGCGGTTCTCATACTTATCCCCGAAACAAACAATATCGTGATTCGTTGCGGAGTCGGGTAAAGTCTATTTTGGATATCATACTTATTAACTAACTTCATACCAATATGCTTCATTGAATACTACTACTAAACTGTAAGAAATACTGTAAGAAATAAGAATTAAATGATAAACCATAACCTTTCTTTTTACACCAGCAAAGTCAGGTAAAAAGTAGCCTAGATAAAAATTTAACTGATAAGCTATCTACATACCGAATTTCATGGAAATCGGTTTAGTAGATCTTAATCTAAAAATTATTGATTTGGATTCAGTATCATTCAAATAGTCCGTCAAGCTACTTTGTTCCAAAACTGGTGTAATTACAGACATGACTTTTCTACAGATTTATCATATGGTGTAGATTTCCATTCCAAATTCCAACCTTTAGATTACTTTTTTAAAGGTCGCTTGTCCAAAAACACTCAAATACGTCATTCATAATTTGAAACCAACAGCTTAAATATAATTTTTCAAGATTCTATCTTCAAAAATTACAGTGAACATAAACATTTTCAACCCCTATTTTATACCTTTAAGGGTTGATTTAGCAAAATCGTTTTTTTTTTTAATTCTTAACCAGCAGTCATTATACCGATTCTCATGTTTCTATCTTCAAAAATTATGGTACCCCCATACAAATTTTCATCCCCTATTTTATACACTTAAGGGTTAATTTTTCAAAATCCTTAAATTATAATTCTTCATTTGTAACCAGCTATCATTATACCAATTTTCATGCTTCTAACTTCAAAAATGACGTATCTTCATACAAACTTTCATCCCCTATATATCCACCTTAGGGGATGAATTTCGAAATAAATATTATCCTATATGTGACTCCAGATCATAAACTATAAACACACCGAATTTCATGAAAATCTGTCCAGTAGTTTTAGCGTGATTGACGATCAAATTAACCGACAGACAGACAGACAGACAAGAATTTTTTTTAAAAGTGTTTCGGCATCTCCTTACCGCCTAATTGCCAAATCTATCATTATTTTTAGGGTTCCGTAACCAAAGTGTAAAAACGGGACCCTATTACTAACGCTCCGCTGTCCGTCTGTCCGTCTGTCTCCAGGCTGTATCTCATGAACTGTGATAGTTAGACGGTTTTAATTTTCACAGATGATGTATTTCTAATGCTGCTATAACATCAAATACTAAAATGCTGAATAAAATAAATATTTAAGAACCCCTACCCATACAAAAAACATGATTTTGTTGCCGTTTTTATTTAAATGTCTTTCATGTACAAAGTCGACTTCGTTAGCCTTTTATTATAAGTATAGATAGATAGATAAAGATAGATGATCACGCCCTAGAAATCCCGAGTCAAACACAAGGATGTTTTAATTAATTAATTTATTATTTAACGCTCAGGCTCCAAAATAACACTCGGTGCAATAATGAATCACTTTCATCTCGGTGCAACAATCAACTATTATTTTATCTCCCATTATTTCAGCACCACGGTACAGCATGGATCTGAACCCCGAGGAGTTGCAAATTGCTGATTTACTCGGTCAAGTAAGTTATTGGTTATTTCTTTCCCGACTGTAAGCGAAGAGGGTAATGTTTCACGTATCTATGTTTCTTGTTTCTTCGGTAGTACCTAAAAGTAAAGATGTTGGATTCATATTAATGACATGAGTGTAACAGGGTAAAAAAAAATTGCGACATTTGGGTCATTCTACTTTTTAGTGCTGTATACTTTCCCAGCATATTTTAAAGTACATTTTTTATGGATTAATAGTAATACGTTCTTAAAAGAATAATTATTACGACATTGTTTATATCACATATTTAATAACTATTGGGGTTCATAAATTCGAGTTTCAAATTGTTTTTGGTTGGTAACGCAGTGGTATTCAGTAGCGGCGCTCGGAGAATGGTAACGCCGCAGTAATTGAGCAAGAAAACTAGTTATTTTAGCATTCCCAAAATAATTATTCATGTGAATAGTATAAAGGACATGGAAACACATGAAAACGAATGGCTCCGTGAGCTGTAGACCTCGCGACAAACTTAACTTTACCGTTGGAAAACAGTTATTCCCATACCCCAGTTTACCAAAACCGCAAATAACTTTGTAACCGAAAAACACCCACATCTCCGCCATTTTTGAAAAATTTCGAAAAACTGATTCGACAAAAAAAATATTCTCGAACCTGCTCATAAAATTCCACGAGAATCGGTTGAGAAATGCGAATTGTAGAGGAGAACAAATGGATATCCGCCGTCCGGACACACGAAAGTATTTTGCCCAAGCTGAAACGGTGACGCGTCGCTCGCTCGGCCAATAAATCTTAAAGTATCTGTGAATTCGTTAAAAATTTCACCAAAATATCCAAAACCAAATCTAAGGCGCTAAAAGTAGAAATACTCATTTACGAGTCTTATTGTGAGACCCGCATATAAAAGTACCATGTCAGGTATCTAAATGAAGGGTTTTCAAGTTTCAAAACTCAAATATAAATTGCACGTTCATGCTTCTCGCAAAAGGTATTTTTTTAAATCTTATAATTTTCGTTGCAGTGCATGGAAGGGTACAACAGTACTCACGTGGCAAAAGATTTGCTGGATCAATACTTGAAAAAGTTGGATTTTCAGAAGACAAAGCAGAGAAGGCAAGCTCTGGCGGCAGAGAAGGCAGCATCCAAGGTGCAAGGAAGCCAGAACAAGAAGAATAAATAAGGGTTGCAGCGCTTCGAGATAAACGTTGAAAACAAACAACAATTTGTTCAAAGATTCACTTACTATTTTTAAGGTGCTCCAAAGAAATATTTACAGATCTGTCTTGTATAACGCTGTATAAGTTTATACAGCGTGAGTTTTAATACGTAATGCAAAACTATTGTCTTGGGCATCTCAACTAGGTTAACAACGCTTGCACGTTGCAGTGCTGGTATTAAGCAATACAGTTTTTGTTGATTTTACACTTATCTTAATATATTTCCTTAAAAAGTGGTCACCCTTGCTCCAGTTGAATTGAATTGACATCTTAAATTTGTAACTTTTTCGAACAATATCAGTTCAAAAACTTGGCAAATATGATAATCAACTACTGGTTGTAGGGTGACAGTATTAGGATAATATCTTTATTGTTATTTATATTAAGTGAATTAGCTTCATTTAAATACCATTTTTTAATGTTAGACTTATTGCGTTATATTGGCCATCTTCAACTGAACAGGAAACATTGGTTACGCATTACGTCTTAAAAGTCACCCTGAATACTTAGTTAAGTCTTAGTACATAATTGTGATAATATAAGTGCCATATAATTACATAATATTGTTATCTATTAATTAAAAAAGAATCTTTACTGTTTCATAGTCGACCAAACATGTACCACCCTAAGGTTGAATTTTATAAACTATTAACTTGTGCCCGCGACTTCGTCTGCGTCGAATAATTGTCCTTCTCCAAGGTCCAATCTATATCTACACGAAAATTCATCAAAATTGGTTCAGCGGTTTAGGCGTGAAAACGTAACAAACAAACAAACTTATATTCACATTTATAATATTAAGTAAGGATTCAAAATAGACCTTTTGAATTGCAAACAGTGTGATGATTCAACCTTATTGACATGTCAATTAGGAAACGTTAAAAATGATAAAACCTTTCCATCTGGGAAAAAATGAGAAAAACTATTCCCTTTTCCAGGGCTTCAATTAAATACCGTTATAAAGTTGGTAACTTTACTCCTGTGAGAGAGATAAACGTTGATTTAAAAGTAACGTTAATTTTGTAACGTTACTTGGGACGGGCTTTATAACGGTCTGTTAAACCGAATGTTAAATCAGTTGTCTTATAGTTCAGTTTTAGTTTAAGTTTAGCGAAATATAGGAGTTACTCGTATTTAATCCGTCGGGATATATTCGCTGTAAAACAAAGTTAAATCTCACCCGCCACTTGTACCGAAGCGTAAGATAAAAGTACTCCCATATATTTTGCCAAATATTCCATACATTGCAGTGTATAACTGTATAAATATATTGATACCTATTTGATACGATAACTTTGCGAAAGGATTTTTACAAAACGTGGCCTTATAATATAATACTTTCTACCAATACGTGTAGGTGACGTTAAAAGCAGTTTATTGTTAATTTGACAGTTGTTTTTCTGAGAACTGCTGTTGGTGCTCGAGTGAGTTTTCATGTGCATCGCCGTGAATTATTCCTTCTATTAACCTACAAAGTTCTTTTTAGTAATTAATTACACCCGGTTATTCAAAATCCTTAAAATTCATTTAAAAACCTTACGTGATAGGATGATGTGTTTCATTTTAACAGATTGCAGGAAAGTGAGACGAAAGATTATACACATCAAAAATAAATGATTTGTGCTATTTTATTAAATTCCCTCGTTTACAAAAATAACGTTAGGTAACGTTATTATGAATTTGGTAACGTTAATAAGTCCTATGACATACCTACCTCAGCTATGATAAGTTAAATAAGCTAACCTAGTTAATTTTACGGTGAAAACCATTGAAAAGAATTTTCAGCAATGAAACGAAGCAGGTATTTTTTTCCTATTTCAAATAAATAAAAGTCCCAAAATAAATTACCTCATACTTAGTACGTTTTTATAAGTATAAGCATTTCGTTTGTGTTTGATTGTATAGTGTATGTTTTTTTTTGTTCTACATTTGTAGAATTTATTAATATTAATTGTTTCATATTTCTTGTTTGTTTTTGTAAGAGTTTCATTTGAAGACAAATAAATGTACGACCAATTATTGTTTTCTTAATCGGCGATTTATCCTGTTTGATAATAAGACTAAACACTTTAATTGCCAGGCATTAAATCTAAAAGACCCGCTATGTGAGTTCATACGGCTTTATAACAAGCAACCCAACGCTACACGCCAAAGCGCCTACTGGGCGGGTTCACGTAACTGTTTGCC
Organism: Tortricodes alternella; assembly: GCA_947859335.1. Classification (NCBI taxonomy): domain Eukaryota; kingdom Metazoa; phylum Arthropoda; class Insecta; order Lepidoptera; family Tortricidae; genus Tortricodes; species Tortricodes alternella. The sequence continues at coordinate 8,869,440 of OX401968.1, forward strand.
GGCCTGCTGTTATGAAGAGCGCCCGCTAGGCGAGTTCTTCGCCATAGACTAGTCATCTATAGCTAGTACTTATAGTGACAGCCCACCTAGCAGGCTGTTCGGTATGTAAGCAGTCTCGGAGCTCCCACTAGGCGGGTTCTTGGCAATGAAAGTGTTAACTGTGCTTTCCTTTCCAGGCAAGGTATACATACCTATTTCACAAAAAAACTAAGATGTATTTTAAGCCCCGCCACGAAGAAATGCGAGAAAGCGTGCCACGGAGTGAGCGTGCGTGAGGAAACGAAACAAAAATAATAAAAAAAAATCACATTTGCTCGGAAAGGGTGTTATTATACGCAGGCGTATAGAGCAGCTATAGCCGGTTTACCTCCCACGGGAGTTATGGCTTTGGTATGGTTTATAACTCCTGATGACGGCGGGGCGTGCGCTGGTGTCGGCGGTGATCGTTTTCAAATAGAAGTAGCGCGCAACCGACGCGACATACATCTTATTCTACCCAACTCGGTAATTCACGGTGTACAATGGCTTTTTTTTTCTAATTTTTATTTCATATCCTCACAAATGTGATGAAAAACATTGTGTGTATCACGGGCAGCAAGGGGATAACAAATTTGAGTCATTAATAGCCCTCCGTCGTCGGCATCGGGCTTCTAATAGACTCTCGTTAGTAATCAGCTGGTCAGCGGATAAACGAAACTAATAATTTAGACAGTAGGTAGACCGGGGACAATCGGTCCATTTTTTGTTTGACAGCTATTTGCGCCTTAACTAAAAGCGTAACGCATTAGTGTCATATACCGTTGTATAGAGAATTTAATCAGCTATGAAAAGCAATGTGCAACATTCCTTATTATTAAGAAAGTAACGAGATATAGTCAATCAAACACACCGGGGGAAAGTGGTTCAATTGACCCCGTTACGGGGTCAGTAGACTCAAATGTTTAACGTCACCTAACTAGTACTTGTAGTATATTTTACAACTACATATTTACACATAAACAAGGTTATAGTTCAGTTTACCTGCATTCATGATAAAAACTACAATATTCTTGAAACAAGTATCTAAAAGGATCGAATAAAAAGTTTGCCTTTAACTTTTTAACGCCCGGTTATATTCTTATTTTAAAACAAGCGAACTTTGTAATTTAAAATTGTACATAGAATAAAATACAATTTAAGTTATTTTTATTCGGTATTGTAACTTTATTAGCAGTAATGATTTTATATGAAAACGAGCTTGGTTCATTTGCCCCAGTGGTTCAATTGCCCCAGTCATAATTCTAAGAGGTATGTATTAAAATTATAATTATGGAAAAGAATAACTTTTATTTTTTAATAGACTGTAATTGACAATCAGTTTTACATTGAGTTGCAGAAACATAGATTAGGGAGCTTTTACATGTCCAGTCGGTCTTTTTTTAGGGTTCCGTACCTCAAAAGGAAAAAAGGAACCCTTATAGGATCACTCGTGTGTCTGTCTGTCTGTATGTCTGTCTCTCCGTCTGTCACAGCCAATTTGCTGGACCTAAACTACTAGACCGATTGAGTTGAAATTTGGTATTCATATGTAAGTTGGTGACCGCAACACGGACGCGTGACGTAAATATATGAATTTTAAACATAGGGGCCACTTTTTGGGGGTAAACTAGAAAATTAAAAAAAAAGTTATGCCACCTATATCGTGTGACATATCAAATGAAAGGGCTTATTGTGAGGATCTTAAATATATTTTCTTTTGAATTTTAAGTAAAATAGTTTAGAAGTTATTCAGGAAAATAGGCGAAAATTGACCATTCCCCCCCACTTATTTCCGAAACTACTGGGACTAAAATTTCGAAAAAAAATACTAAAAATAGATCTTTGCCTATAGATTACAGGAAAACCTATAAGAAGTCTATGGTGTTTAAGGTAACCTAGTAAATTTCAGATAATCATGTACGGAACGGAACCCTCTCCACGCGAGTTTAACTCGCACTTGTCCGGTTTTTTTCGATTACGAGGCATGTGCAAGAAGCGGTATTATAATTATTTACTAGAGAAACTATTAAGTACTGTTAAGAAGATAAAAAAATCCTTCAATTACATTACTACTAGACCAGGTACCGAACGATCATGTATCTTAATCATTTCTGAATACTCATTAAAATGTTTTATAAATTAATATAGTATTACTTTGATTAAACAATTTATCAGGAAACAGTCTCCTTGCTATGATCCTTAAAGAATGGCATGTCATTAACTCTCTATTTCAGACAGTAATTAGCAAATTACAAATGGCGAGTTAAAAAAATAGATATAAGTATGCATGCATACAGTTTTAAGTAATTATTTAGAAACAATAAGAATATACAAAACACCCTAATGCTTATTTTTCAAAATCGTTCCTTTGCTGGACTAAAGCCCCTTTCAAGTTAGCAAATTAAAGTAAGTTTTTCATTACAAATAAATAAAATAATAATAATAAGTTAAATTCTCTTCATGCGATATTTTTCACGATGCATTGCGAATTACAAAATTACGAGTAGGTATAAGGGTCAGTTGAACCACCGGGGCGATTGAACCGGTTCAATTGACCCCACGATTAGTGGACCAATCGTCTCGACAGACCTTTTAGCAAAAATAATTATTTACTCGGATTTAGGCAGCGTTGCGATCATCACTTTTATAACAAGAAGGCCTAAAAGTCAAAAGAAATCAACAAAACCCGAAACAATCCAAATACATTGTTATTTTGCATAAAAATGACAATATAATACGGGCGTAATATTTACCGTGAGCGTCCTAAAACTTCGTTGCCCTCTAGTAAGCACCCGCGCTGGTCTGCGCCCGTGGCTGACTGTCAGTTACCTGCCGCGTTTTATAAGAGTGTGCTGAAGGTACACGCACATTGATAACTTATTTGGTTTCTGAGAAATCGCGTGTGGAGCACTTGCCCCGCGGTTCAATTGTCCCCGGTCTCCCCTAAAGACGAATCAGCTGATCAGCTGCTACGCACGTAAACAATCACACATACTTAGCAGTGGCCGTGGCGACACGGGGATAACTTAAACGCGTTTAACTCCGACTATCTCTTTCGTTAGCCAGGTTGGCTTATCGTAACACCGTCTTATCTGTAAGTGCGTCTCTCACACTAGTGCCGACGAAAGAGATAGATAAGACGGGTTAAGTTATCACCATGTCAACCTTGCTAGGGCCCTGGTAAAATCCTTACTAATATTATAAATGTGAACGTAAGTTTACGCTTTCACGTAAAAACTACTAAACCGATCATCATGAAACTGTGTACACATATTCTTGGAGGTATTAGAAGTAACATAAGATACTTTTTATCCCGGAAAATTTAAAAGTTTCCGAGGGAATAACTATAACCGAATTCCACGCGAACGAAGTCGCGGGAAAAAGCTAGTGAAATAATATTTTTGTTGATATAAACAAAATATAACTTTGTTTTATAATTTATTTACTTACACTAGTTAATAAATATGCTAGCCTAAATCACACTGAGTGGTTCAGTCTTGTTTGACGGGAGTCTCCGCTGGCTTCTCTTCTTTTGCTGGCTCTTGGACCTTCTCCTTCTCAAGTTCCGCAATTTCAGGAACGGGAGCATTTTTAACTACCCCGCTGCCGTGGACGTCGTTATTATGTTCTGTGAAAAATACGTAAAGTTATTAAGAACCGAAGCTCATACAAGCGACACGGAGTTAGTTACAACAGTTTTAAGACAGCGTTACAACAAGTTCCTTAGTTTCTCAAAGCACCTTTTACACTTTCAATTAAACTGTTACGTTACGATAACCTCGTAAGTCCCCACTTACTTAGTTTAAGACAAAATTATGCTACCTCAATAAACTTTTGAACGCCAGGGCTAAATGCAAGAAACCGTGCCCTGGACGCCTAGTGATGGCTGTAGCTGACAAAATGTATGGAAAACGGCATGCCGTGGCGTGGCGTCGGGCACGGAAATCTGCTGTCGGCTACAACCGACTGTAGCGTTCAAAAGTTTAAGACCCTGGCATTTTGTTTGATTTGAGTCTAATTTCAACCCTGTCTTAATAGTAATTGATACATGGTTAAATATTACTTCCATTATTTGTAATTATTTTAGTACTTAAGGACATTATTACAACCGAGCATAAACATGCTGGGACTTGCGAGGTAAAAAAAAGTAAAATTAAAACATATTCCAATTTCAACGTTCTTGCCTCTAAACCATCTGTAAACAAAGATCAAAATAAAAGTGAACAGTCCACTTAGATGTATCCTTAAGAGGAGTGTAAACCTATGGATTTTCATACAAAAGGCGATAACGATTTTCACCCCTTAAATGTTAACCGATGTTGACCAATTTTCGATAGGTTGTCAGTCAGAACAAAATAATATATAGTCTACGTTTTGATTTTCTCACTATAATCAATAAATTCAGATTTATTGTTGTTACAGTATTTCAGCGATTTCGGCGATTATTTGACTTTGTTGATCTTTAATCAATATTCAAAAAATATTTAGACCTAGATTTTGTTCTCAAATCAAAAACTGGTCAAAATCTGTTAACTTTTAAGGGGTGGAAATCGTTATACCCTTTTCTATGAACAGGGTGATTTTTGCCGTCGGTTCGCAGTTCGCTTAAGGGGCTTGTAAGCGGGCTAGTTTTTGGGCAATTTATTGCTGCAATTTGGGCTATTCCTAAAATGATTACCTATTTCATCACTACTGGGAACTTTTGGGGATCCCGAATTGCAGCAATAAATTGACAAAAAAAATGTTGGTACCGAATTCGGACCGACGTGAATAGCCGTTAAAATGGCGTTGATCTGTACAGAGGTTACAATCTTCGATTAGTTGTACAAAGCTTCACAAAAGGTTAGTTAGTTGACATAGAAACTACTCGTATTGAACCAAACAACACACAACTACACACACAAAGCGACGTCTCCGAAAGCCTGTGTCTCCCAGTACCTGTATGTTCGTGCCCAGTGTGTTGATAGCGCTGTTTACAACGTTCGAGACCGTGAGCGCAGTGCCGTTTATCGTGGCACTTATGGAACCTATCAAACCGGTCACGAATGCGTTCCATGCCGACACTATGAGAGAAATAACGGTACAGTACCAATACTTATATACGGGTGTTATGTGAATAGTGTGGCGAGGAAATATAGATTTACACTTTGGAGTGAGAGTAAAACAGTGCGCTAACCTTAGACAGGCGTAGACTTCGTTATCATTTTGTTGCATATAATGAGAAATGGGATTTGATTTTATATCTAAGAAAATATATTTGTGATGGAAGAAATAATCTTAAAGGAGTTATGCTCTAATAATGAATAACGTACCATCACCGGGCCTGTGACCGTGCCCCCCGTGCCATGGGAACCCGCCCTTCTCCACGGTTTCTTCCCGAGGCTTTTCAGGGTTCGTGATGGTGTGCTGGATCCTCTGAACTGCACCAGCGATACCCTGGACGATGGGGTTCCTCTGGATGATCTGCTGGATTGGCCCAGGTTGGGCCTGAGCGGGCTGGCTCACCTGCTGAGGCTCAGCTTGGGCCTGAGCGGGCTGGCTCGCCTGCTGAGGCTCAGCTTGAGCCTGAGCGGGCTGGCTCGCCTGCTCCGGCTTCTGTTTCTGTTGCTGGTCGGCAGCAGGTTTGTCAGTGATGGCGGGAATAGCGTTGCTGCCCTCGCTGTCCGTGTTTGTCGACGGCTCGGACGGTTTCTGTGTCACCGGCTGCGCGGACTGCGTGACGGCCTGCTGAGGCTTTGGTTGGAATGAGTTAAAGAAGTTCGTTATCAAGATATGAAATGGGCCGCTTTGCTGAGCCGGAGAGTCGTTCTGAACACCCTGTTGCTGCCCTTGGTTGAGGTTAAAGATATTTGGGAACAGTGAACCGTTCTGGATTAACTGCCAAGGCGGTGGCCTGGTCGAAGCACCCTGGTCAGACTGATTGTCCGTCGGCGCTTGCGACGCTGTGTTATTGCCCTGGTTACTCAAGAAGTTGTATATGTTCCCAAGGTTGTTGAGCATGGTGCTTGGGAAATTTTGCATGACGGTCATGAAAGAGTTGGAAGGTGCGGGAGCAGTGGCGTTGCTAGCGTCCGACTTCAACACAGAGAGAACGCGCACCCCGTTCGACAAGGTCTTCACTCCGTCTTCGAAATTGTCTTCCAGCACTTTAAGGCCAGACTCGACGTTCTTGATGCTCACTTTTTTCTCCGAATCTTCGACTGCTGCAGGATTCCAATAGGTCTGAACAGTAGTGTGGAGTTTATGGATCTGGTCCATAAACGTTTCCTGTAGATGTTCGATGCTCTCCTTGACCGAGACTTCCGGCTCGTGGTCGTGCAGCCAGTCGTTGACTCCGTTGCTGACGTCTTTGAAACCATTTTCGAAGACGACCTGCGTGTCCTGGATCATTTGTTTGATTTTGGTGACAGCACTGTGCTCGTGCTCGAAGTATTCGGGATTCTGTGTTTCGTGTTCCTGGCGCTGGGGCTCCCCGGGATGCTTCAGGTCAATCTCCACCCGTTTGATGTTCGCTTCTGAATCGTCATCGACTTCAACTTTCGTCTCTTCACTGGCTTTAAGCGACGGCTTGACTTCTTCCACGACGACTTTAACAGGGATCGAGTCTACGACCACCTTCTTCAGGAGTTGATTGTCGACATCTTTAACAACATTCGCTTGGTCTATGAGTTCTTGCTCGCTGGACACATTTGGCAGTTCCGAGTCTTTATCTAGCACTTCTTTGACGGCTTCGGCTAGTTTTTTCTCTAAGTTGGTTTCGGCCGGGGACGGGATTGAAGCCGCGCGCGCGCTGAGCGCGGCGAAAGCGAGCAGGAGGCACACGTGAGGTCGCATAGCTGGCGCGAGACTGCGGCGGCCGGGTGTAGCAGCGGCTTTATACGTCGCCTAACGGTACCCACGGGCGTATTTATTTTTTCCGTTTTAAATAAACTTACTTGCCATTATGTTTAAACTGTTTCTAGTTTTACGGTGTTGCTTTATTTGTGTATACGCGGTCTTATTGACATTCACGTATTTAAGGCTCAAGCGAGCAACCCTTTCAATACTATAAGAGGGGAGGTTGTTTCGATCACCGTGACAATAACCGCCCACGCTTGCGGAACAGTATTGTATCAGTGACTTCATGACGGACCTGTTCACTTTCGATTTCTCAGCCCTGGTGTTTAGCAGCAACGCGGTCAGAGGTCACGATCGTCGCCTGAATATTCATGAATTTCAGTGAAAGTTTCTTTGTCTTCGCGATAACGTGCGTGGAAACAAAAAAGCTGGTCAAGTGCGAGTCGGATTCACGCTCGAAGGGATCAGTGCCTCCCTACTTTGACATTTTTCAACGTGTAGTTTCTGAAATAACGGGACGTTTTTTTCTACCGTTTCTCAAACGAAATGGTAATACTATAAATTGAGCGCGATACGTTAAGCCTTTTGTGTGGAAAAGAGTCTTGATAGACAGACGGACAAACGGACAACATAGTGATTGCATAAGGGTTACGTTTTAACAAAAAACTACACAAACCTATAAAGGATAATGTATGCAGCTAGCATATCTGTATCCGCTCACTAAGTTTGTGCTCGCGATGTTATATTGCAATTGCAATGCGCGCAAATTAGGATTTGCGGAAAATTCGTATAAAAAACAATTTGTCGAATCACATCACACCGGACATAGGAAGGTACTTTTCATTTCAACCCAAAGAATAAACGCTGACACAAGCATTATGCGAATATGTCGCAGTAAGGGCCGGGACAGACGGACAGCATTTGAATTGCAGTTCGAGTGCAGTTCTAATGTAGTTGACGTAGGCGTGACTTGATGCAGGTCAACTGCATCAGAACTGCACTCGAACTGCCATTTTGCAGTTCAAATGCTGTCCGTCTGTACCGGCCCAAGATGTTACTGCTTACAATTACGTTAAAGTAGCTTTATGCTACTGAAGGAAGTCGTGGTTAGGTACGCAACTTCCGAAAGTCCGAGAGTGGACTGCCGGTATTAAAAGTACCGCCGAACTCTTCCGCCTTGCCCAGGACAAAGTCAAATTCAGAGCTGACTGAAACCCACCACTACTTGGAGACGCACCATAAGAAGATGAAAGGGCATAGGTAAGTTTGGTATACAAAGTAACAAGTAAAGAAACATTTTTCTAACACAACGCAAGCATTATTGCTAGCAAGAATCAGTAGCATTACCATGACTTTATGCAAACCGTTCTCGCTCGGTCCCTTTTACTTGTATCGGCAACAGTATTTCCGATAGATTTCATATCGGAAATACTGTTGCCGATACAAGTAAAAGGGACCGAGCGATAGTTTTTGATATCGAGTACGGTTTGCATATACTCATGGTAATGGTGCAGATATACCTACATACATATTATCACGCCCGAAATCCCTAATGGGGTGGGCAGAGCCACAAGACTACTTGTGGCCACTTTCGATTAATTAGTCCTAAGATGGTATGATGAACCGTATGGTGACAGGCGATCAGCCTATCGCCCATACACATAGTCCACCATGTTGGAGAGGACCCGTCCCTTAGCCGACTTTTACGACATGCCAGGATGATAAGCATCTGCACGCATTCTATGCTATTTCTTCACTCCCAGTGCAGCAGAGGGGGGGGGGGGGGGGGCAGATATACCTACCCCGGTTTTATCTCTTTTATGGAAAAGATCCTTCGTTCTGTTAAGATCCATTTCTCAGAACCACTACGTATCGAATGCGCTTCTGTTTCCAACTATATACATTGTTATAAACAATGCATCAAGTGAGATATAAGTTGTTACTTTGATAGATCATTACGTTTAGTTGTAAGAAATGGATTTAACGAGATTTATTTTCTCTAGATCCATTAACAAGTTCGAAAGTGGATCTAGGGATACATTCTAAAAGATTAAGAGTTTGTATTTATGCAAAAAATGAGATTCTTTGCCCGTTTTATCCCTCAGTGCGTCTCCCTCATACTAGCATCGAAAAAAGAGATGCACCGAGAGGAAGATGGGGATAATTTATCCTTGTGTCGATCTTGCTAGTGCTGCTGCTGTGGTTTTAAAGTTGTAATATTTATCCGTTCTGTTTTTTATTTTTGTTACTAGACTAGAAATAAGACGAGATTTCTTTCTAATGATGTTTAAAAATAAAATTAACGATTTTATTGCTAAAAATAATAAAAGTTAACATTAACAAGAATTTTAATGAAAATAAAAAACCGATTACTTTATTGTGTTGTTGTTTACGGCAATCAAATAAGTGGATTAGTTCAGAAATCTCTCGTTCATCGGCGTCGCTCCTTTTATTTGTTCTCATACATACATACCTACATACATATATTACGCCTGTTTCCCAAAGGGGTAGGTAGAAACCACGGATTTACACCTGCTACGATCCTGACTAACACCTTTCGCTTCGTCCACTCTCATTAAGTTCTTCATGCACGCGCGTCGGTTTAGGATACTCTTGACCTGGCCTTTCTGTGTTGTGTTCTCATTAAGAGAAATATTCAAATATATTCAAGTCGAAGTATTAACGCGATCATGAGATGATAATATTTGATCTAACATAGGAACCGTTACGACCGCTATGTTGAAACTGGTCAGAAGTGTGTGATATCCCTTCAAATCTGACGGCAAATAATCTCTCGATTTCAACGCATTTTTGCTGAAAACAACAATGATTAGCTTCGTCAATACAAAGCGACGTAAGACTTTCGAGTCGCAGTTTTGACAAATACCGCACTAAAATATGTGTATATGTGCTCCATTTGACGGTGAAACGGTAAAAATATTTTTCCCCAAATTTCACTTCCCAAAATACTTATCGCAGTAGTTTCATTTCCCAAACGTATCTATAGCATATTTCCATTTCGCATTTTTTCATTTGGTCAAATTATCATTTGGCATCATTGTCATGGGTAGGTTAGGTTAGGGTTAACTTGTGTCCCTTACGTAACTACTTATTTGTCAAAAAATACTTTTGCTAACTGTAAAATGCAATAAGTTGTTTTGAGTAATGATTTTTTGCAAAATGATAATTTGCGTAAAATAGTTTTGGGAAAAGTTTTTGCCCATACATTTGTAACATATAATAATTAGTGTCTTAACCACTTAATAAATCCTAGTCTAGCTTTCTTATAAAGTTTTCACCGGATTACTATATCGTTTGTGTCCCTGCCGCAAAATTTGCACGCGCCGCCACTTGTTGTACCTAATGGCAACGATAACGAACGAGCTCTTAGACCTCTGTTTTTCAACCGTCTTAAAAAAGGAGGAGGTTCTGTATTTGTTTTTTTTTTGTTAATGTGTGTTACTTCAGAACTCCGTCATTTATGCACCGATTAGAAAAAAAATAATAATTGGTAGGGTATACCTCCAGTTTGGTCCCATTTAGAGATGTGCGCCGAGCCACAATTAGTCGGCGGCGGCGTGCGACCCATCAAGGTCGGCGTGGCGGCGCCTCGCCGGCGTGACAATATTTTGCTAACTTTTTAAGAATAAAACAGTTACATATTACAATGAGAGCTGCGTCTGTGTAGGTTTTGTATTTGCCATGAGGCATTTTATTTTTATTTGAATGAAATCAAATTAAATGACCAACCTAGCTACTATTGCTTATATCTTATTGAGTAAGTATCTAAACAATGTAGGTACTTATTCATAATTTTTAATCGGTCAGTTTGGCTTAGCTAAACAATTAAGCCCCCCAGAGCAGCTGTACAGATTCTCATCTGGACAGATTCTCACCTGGACAGATTCTCAGCTGGACAGATTCTAAGCTGGATAGATTCCAGCTGGACATATTTACAGCTAATTTATATTTATATAAGTACAAAATAGAGCTGGACTGGAATTAAAAAGTGCATTGTTTAAGTAATTCTCAGTGTCATCATTTCCGCCGAAAGACGTCCAAGGCCTCTCCCAATGATCGTTACAATAAGCGATCCTGTGCTGCTCGCATCCAGCGGAGTCCCGTATCGTTTTGGCTTTCTCGTAGTCCACAAACGCTAAGCAAAGAGGCAGATTTAGCTCATCGGTCGTTTTTATAATCTGCAGTATGCCTTCCTTCAGCTCGACCTCTCTCAAAAGCTCAGGGTTGGATGTCACGATCCCGCCATCTTCGGTCTTCAAATACGCTAGCCAGCTATGCCCAATAGACAGATCTCTTGCGAATACTTTGGAGCACCTGCCTGGATTTAAGAGTTCATTATAGGATCCCTGGCAACAGACCTAAAACCATTCTATAATCATCATTTAAAAATTACCATAAGCATCAGAAAAAATTGACCCGCTGACTTGGGGTGAGATTAAAATCAGTCAAGCAGTGCTTACACTTCTTTCAGTGCGCTGTTTTAAAGATATTAATATTGCATTAAAAATAAAAATAAATGTATTTGTAACTATTTGCGCAAAGTCTTTGTCTATAATAGCAACACTTGGTTTTTCGCTGCATAAGTTTCCATCGAATTGGTTTCGATGTATTGATTTCGAAGCTTAGCTTCCTTTGCATTAATTTACTGACCTGAATAGTAAATTTTTGCCAGCTACATAGAGATAACCTACTTTCCTTCTTTCTAATAGTACCAGCTCCCAATTCTGATTCTGGTATCTGTCCTCAGTGGGGCCATTAAATTAAGTATTAATTACTGCGACCTCCATTAAGCTAATGTTTTGAAGGAGGCCGTTGACTCCACTTGCTTCGTGCAGGGTTACCAACATTACCGTGAGCTCCGTACCTTTTAGCTTGGCTCTATTGGGCAACGTTTAGAAAAAGGAAAAATTCTATTAGCTAAAGTATTTTAAAGAAAATTGTCGGTATCATGTTTTTTTAGAATTCCTCTGAAGTTTGTACTTGAAAACCAAGTCGTATTCCCCGTATATTTACAATCTTTCAAGATTTATGACCTCTGATAAGTAATGGACTGACATGGCATTTTTTGGAAAAGACTTATGTTTTTGGAAGGACAAAAAGACAATGACGACGGGGCGACTGAACTGTTCCTGTGGGCCGTGGGACAGCAAACGATCCATGAAATTCGCATCGAAAGCCGATTGATTAGATTAGTGACATCATATTGGTAGACAGCTTGATGCACTCTGAGGTCTTTCTTCCATTCTTTGCTCTATAAACAACACGACTTATAAATAAATAACCTCACTCTGAATGAACTAGACTATTGTCCGACTCCGAACACTTTAACGCTAACCCTCAAGACCAATGCAAGCATGCCGTTCTTTGGCGGAAATCCTGCGACCTCAAGCGTCGTAATCGAACCGTGTAACTACTAGTTAACCGGTGTACTTAATACATATCGGGGGCAGGAGATCGTTTTCTCCAGAGACGGGTGCAAAACTCTCTTCCAAAACCATTGCGTCGTATTCTTCTAAGGCGCTGCGCTGTGCGACAATTTCTATTGGCATAATCTACCCTTAAATCAAATCGGTAGAACCCTCCCGAAACCGGATTCTGGCTATGTATCTGATTACTGCTATTTCACGAGCCCAAATAAAACAATCAGCACCTCAGACTCTGGTGACCCTGCACGGTGCGTGGCATCGTCCCGTTAGTCGGCGCTACATTTCGGACTGGTTTTTGTGTAAATTTGCTTTTTATAATCAATGGCGCCAAGGTTCGATTCCGATGTTGATGATACCGTGTGGAAAGTACTGCTCAGCTGCTGAAGCGCTGGAAGTACCTACTGTTTTATATAAAAAGAAGAACGGAATATTGGTTTCAAACGCTGACCGATTGTTGGCTCGACTAATCGATCAACAGCGTTTTGAACTTTGACCGGTTATACTGTTCGAAAAGGTGGAAACACACATTAAACGCACAACAATAACATAGGAGTTGGTTTGCTAGGTTCTCAGAAGCATGAATACCTTACCGGTCTCCAAATAAAAGTCAGTTACACTGCTTGCTGGGCGCGGGGTAGTTTTTAGAGCGCTTTGATTGGTCTTGGTCTTGGTTTGAGTTTATGCGTTTCTTTGCCTGCCTGTAAAGTATTTTGCTCTAATCTTGGCAGCGGATGTCGCTCGGCTATGCAAAAAGGAATATACGGATTGTGGTTACATGATTTAGCGTTTTACCCCATTTGGCATTACAGTCATGGGCATATGTTACGTATTATTAGATACTGCTCACGTCACGCAAACTAGTTATCATTCATTATATTTAATCGTGCATTGTGCGATTGTCGAAATCGTGATAGAATAGTGCGATATATAAAAGGTAATTTTGGTCAAAGAGTTGAACTAACGACCTACTTATCGAGCACTTTAGTTAGTTGCAAAATGACGATATGTTTACTATATGATATACATATTCTACATGTTTAGTAGTTATCGTAGAGTGAGGGAGAGCTCTGGGGAAGCGCTGCAGCGGCTACCCGGCCGGCGGGGACCGGTCGCCGGCCCGTTACTTAACCGGCTATTCCATCTGCGCTTATTTAAACAAGTCCATGTTAGTTGGATTGACAAGCAGAGACTAGAATTTCTAGACTTTTTGTTTTTCTTCAATTGAAATACGAGCACAGTAGATCTCGTTGCTCTATTATTTTAGCTTCACTTGAGTTGTAACTAACTACTAACTAACAAAGAATGTAATACAATCTTAGGAGTCAATTTTAACCTAATTCTCATTGCCGTAACGATTTGAAACTTAACAAATGTATGCAATGGTGAAGTTGCATGAAAACCAAAATGAGGTTTAAATGATACCTATATTATGAAATTAAATGTAAAATTAAAAGTATATTACAGAAAAAAGCAGATCATTTTTACTATTTATTTTTATTTGATTAAGGGTCAACATTAGTGAAAAATATAAGTATATTGTTTTTTAGTTCTCATTTTAGTTTTTTGGTTATCCTCATCCAATTTATGTCATGTTTTATTTCCACGATGTTGGTCTAAAAACTGTATTTTCGGAAATAATTGCAGATTTTGTTTAAACGCCATACATTCTATACAGTCTAACGACAGCTGTGACGTCATAGCTGTTGTCCATTTTGTATGGAGTGTTTTTGCGAGTGGTATGATCCATGACTTTTCAAAGCTTCATAACTCATAAAATAAACAACATAATAATGTTTTGCGTACACAGATCAGTTTCTATTACGCAGCACTTTCCAATACAAGATGATAAAAAAAAGATGCATATTCCCTATTCAAATGACAATACAATAATTTGGTACTATCGAGCTGATCTGACCATGCAGACAGGAGGTGGATAGTGGAACTCTTCAATGACTACTAGAAACCTCTCGACTTCGGGCTCATTTGGTTTGTTTTGACTAGTCCAATACATTACCTGGTGGTGAGGGTCTTTTGTTCTTTTTGGTGCCTTACTGCAAAGCGGGTGTTTTTAGTTTTTGCGAACTATAACTAACCAGATCATATAAATCTTTAGTTTTCCCTGTCCATACTAATATTATAAATGCGAAAGTATGTTTCTGGATTTGTTGGTTTTGGTTCCGTAGTCAAACCAGGAACCAAGTTTCGCCATGTCTAATATTCCTTGTGCCTCTATAGTTACACATCGTATTGTGGAATTATTATCCCTATAGCAGTCCCTTGACTTTATTGACCGATCTATTAGGATATTTTCTCGTATCTCGCATAGAAAGCATCTTCTTCGTTCCTGAGGGGTTTGAAAATTCAGTACATATTGTATGGGGAGTCCCGGGATTTTTGTGATATTTCATACAAAGCCAGTCACGAAAATCTCGGGTTTGCAAACCCTAGTCCTGGGTATACTTACATCTACAAGAATGCAAAACGACGTTACGCGTGACCAGGCTCGACGCTGTATTATCACCAATAAAGCAACCGATAAGTGGATTAGCACGTTATCGGCGTTATCACACAAACAAACGACACGGTCAGGGGAAAGTACTTTCCCTGAGCACTTTCTAGTGTGAAGTCATCGGTACTTCGCTCAGGTAATACAATCAATAAGCTACTTCACTTATATTCAATTTCAAAGTACCTCATAGTAAGTCACTGCCTGCAATATGAATGATTGCGCGCGGGGATTACAGTGTTGTGATTGGTGCGTTCGAGGGTATGAACTTCCCTGCCTGTAGCCCCGCTTATGGCTTTTTGCCTCTAATGCTGCGGGGGTCGCCCGGCTATGCGGAGGCTATTGGATATATTGTTATTCTTACGGTCTGGTGTCCACTATTAATGCTTTTTTAATAAAAAAGAAATTCTGTAAGTTCAATACTCTCTCCCGCTAAAGAAACTGTACTGGACCGATGTATACTGCCAACACTTAACCAAGGGTGCTAAAAATGGTACTATACAAATAAAATAAAAATTAAACAGTCGATCAGCTGCGTCGTTGCTGTCTGAAAGGACAAAATAGCAAACCAACAAACATACTTTCGCATGTATGCCAAATAGTAGGGATTGTCAGACGTCAGAGACAATAAAAAAAAATACAGTTTGTAGTTTGTACAAAATATTTTTTATTTGTATTTAAACTTACGAAGATACTTAGTTGTAATTAACGAATTGCGTCAATCTAACGTTTCTTCTGGGTAATAGAATTGGACATGAACAAGCCGAAAATCATTGCCACCAACTGAAAACAAAAAAGTTAGTTAGATCAAAAATAATCTATGAGTTTATACTCTTTGGAGACGGACAGAGACACCAGTCAATCATTTGAGATCCCATCAGTTGGCCATAGAGAACAGTGAACTAACGGCAAAAATCATCCCCTTTTCATACATAAGGCGATAACGATTTCCACCTCTTAAATGTTAACCGATTTTGACCAATTTTTGATAGGTTGTCAGTGAAAACAGAATCTAGGTCTACGTTTTTGAATTTTGATTAAAGATCAACAAAATCAAATAGTCGCCGAAATTAGTTTTGTATGAAAATACTGGAACAGCAATGAAACTTAATTTAATGGTTATAGTGAAAAAAACCAAAACGTATAAACCTAGATTTTGTTCTGACTGACAACCTATCCAAAGTTTGTAAAAATCGGATAGCAGTTAAAGGGTGGAAATCGTTGTCGCCTTTTGTATGAAAAGCCGTAGGTTCACACTCATCATAAGCCTAATTTTCATTTAACCACAATGTTGCTTCTAAAAGCTGGCGGCAAGCCAATGGAATCAAAAGCGTGCTGGTTAGTCTGCTCCCTAGCAAGGCTGACACGAGGTTAAGTTATGCCCATCTTGTCACTCAGTGCGTCTGTGTCCTACTAGTATCGATGAAAGCGATGCACTGGTAGATAAGATGGGGATAACTTATCCTCGAGAAGAACAATAAATTAGTTAATCATCAATTATTGTCATTATCTTACCTCAACTACGATGACAGCGATCAAGACAGCGCCGATAGCGTCCCCGAATGTCTCGAAGTAGTCGGCGACGATGTTGGCGCAGCCGCCGAAGGCTTCGTCGCGCGCGCACGTGGCGAGCTCGCCGGCGCCGGAGGGCGAGGCGCAGCACGTGGGCGGCAGCGCGGGGTACACGCCGTCATACGACCCGGGACCGTTGACGCCGCAACAGCGGAACTGTGTTTTTTTTACTACTATAATGATACTAGTCTAGTCTAAATTCAATGGAATTTAGACTTTGACATTTGAAATTGAAATAATTTATTTCAGACCTGAGATCCATAAGCACGGCCGCTAGGGTACGTATGCAGGGCAATACCCTACTATAAAATACCAATGCCCTACCTTAAAAAATAAAATTTTTCACAGTATGATATTACCTTAAACCACCACTGCCCTAATGGAATTCAACTCTAGTTACGGGCCTGTCCATATACGTGTTAATAAGACTTACTTTAGAAATAAGATTAGTAATAAACATGTGTATTTAAAATTAAAACCGGGTTTAAAATGCCATAGCCAGACTACCCTACCCCTCGCATGTGTAGTTGTACCTAATGCCTCTGGTATGGGCAGTCTCACCTGCTGGCAACAACAGACAGGATGCTATTAGAGCTGCAGCCCTTTTACGAAGGATAGCATGGAAGCCATCAGTGTGCGCCTCCGCAAACATGCCGGATGCACTACAGTGTCGCGGCAGCCCCATGAGCACCCTGAACGTGTTGTTATACTGCACCCTTAACACATTCAGGATTTGATTTATCATCAGACATTTGTAAATAACACCTATCAAATTCTTATAAAACACTATAAACTATGTCAATCAATCATGATAGCACCCATCGTTCCCGTACATTTCTTCTCGTACGTTCATTATACTTAAGACCAGCAGCTTATTTTGACGAACTTAGTCCGAAATAGAACGAATTTCCACGTCTGTCCAAGGAAATCTTAATCGAACCCAGCCTGAGTAAGGAAAGTTACTCACAGCAACTTCGACGAGGTGGAATGGCTCCCTCAAGTTAGGGTTGTTGAAGGCGTCCCGGATCCAGCCCTCGACGGTGTTGTAGATGTCGTCCAGAGAGCGGAAGATCACCACGGTCAGGTAGATCTTAGCGGCAGCCAGCACTGCCATGCATATCGCGTACTGAAATAAATAGTCATTAAAATAAGATAATTTTGTTTTCATCTTTACACAAATTGATCTAGGCCCGAAGCAAGCTCTTAAAGGCTTGTGTTATGGGTACTAGATGACTTATATAGATAAATAAATACTTAAAAATACATAGGAAGCATTCAAGACTCAGGAACCAACATTCGTGCTCATCACTAAAATATTTGCCATTACCGGGATCGAACCCGGGACCGTACCTTCGGAGACAGGGTCACTACCAACTAGGCTAACCGCTCCATTAAATCTGATGCACAACCTCTGCCACCACCGTATAATGCGGAGTAAAATGCCAGCTTCAGGGAATATCCGAAATAATCTTCGCGTTTAAGAAATTTCTTAGACACGGTCGTTTAAAAGCGTCCGAATGCCGGCACGCCTGCAATTTTGCTTTGAGCAACGGATATTTTGAACGTATTGTGTTTAGAACGTGCGATAGGCGAATTTAGAACAGCTCACGGTATTTGCTGCTTATGCAGTTCTTGACATCTGCGCATTGTATAGTGAAACATTTTTACTAAATATGTTACACCGCCTTACTATAATAAGGTAACTTCTGTTCTCTTTGATTGCCCCGCAGCAGCCGAAGAACGCGATCAGGAAGATGATGGTTCCGATGACGATGACGGAGATGGGGATGGTGTTGATGTTGACGGGGACCAGCTCCAGCAAGTCGCTGAACTGCACCAGCACGGCTACTCCCAGGCCGATGAGCGCCAACCCAGCCAGCTAAAGAAGACAGTTTGAATGAACAGCAGCTCAATTGTGTAACACAATTGGTATTGCTTTGGCTGGAAAAGTAAATTTAAACGTCACTCGACGTATCTAAGGGTCAAATTGGTTTACTTTGTGAGACAAAGCGATACCAATACTTATACCTCGCTCGTAAAAAGAGCGCTGACGGCCATAGTTATAAAATGTATAGCCGTCGTGAAATTACGTTTAAAAGGTTTTTAACCTTTTTGAACGACATATGGCCGAATTCAGAAACGCCACTTAAGCATTTAATTAGATATTAAATAGTTAAATGTCCCTCAACTAGTTGTCAACCTATACAGAAACGTCACTGAAACGTCACTTCAATTAAATATCAATTTGAGTGGCCTTTCTGAATTCGGCTAATAGTCGACTATATACGACAGCGCATTTTCGTGCCACTAAATAAAAAAAAATATCAGAGCAAACACAGTTTTGATGCCAAGGTTTGACTTAGGTTAAGCGCGAGATTGGGTTGGTCTTTTGAAAATAAATGGCTTCTCATTTTTTCTACTGGCCAGATTGACGAAGGCATTGCCATTGCTGTTTAGTTACTTTTAAAAATAAAAATTTAACATAGATAAAAGTTAATTACCAAACGGTGACTTGTCCCGGCTTCCTCAAGAAATTCTCAAAAATCTGGAGAAACCCGAGTTAAAATCCGTTGAGCAGTTTAGAAGTTTTAAGAGAATACACCGACAAGCAGAATACGCGACATTTATATGTACATAGTTGGGTCCAATTCGAAACGGTGTCCGCTAAATTTATGATTGCCTAAATTTAAAATAAGAAACGTCAAACTCGATTTTGTATAGCTCCAAGGTTCAAAATCGAGTCGAACGTTTCTTATTTCAAATTTAGCGACTTCTAAATTTAGCGAAAACACTTTCGAATTGGCCCCAGTATATTTATAGATATAGGAAATGATATTATTTAAACCAAATAAATTCTAGAAGAACATCAAAACCGGAAGAAAAACCATTTAATTTTATGGCGAAATTCTCCATAACAATTCAAAGGCTTTTTTGGTTTTATGGATTTTTTCATTTGGTAAGCGCTCTCCGAGCGTCGTATGTCTGTTTATTATAAAAATAATATGGCATACTCACAGAAAACACAACGTTCGCGAAGAACAGAACATATTTCACTATAAACTCGACGCAACACATTTTTTCTATTTTATTTAAACTTCCGGGACAAAATTCTCCTCGCTCGTGCGATCACCAACCACTACTGATAAAGGAACAATATTGTATGTATTTATCAGTTAAAACTAACTACTTCGGCTTATCTTTGCATATCTAAAACTCCTCGTTACATAGATTATTCGTTTCTAATAGGTATGTAGGACTAATCATTGCCATTTTTAATACACCGTGTTTTATTTAATTTCCGATAACTTTGGCATATTTTTTATGTTTTTCACAGAGCTATCAAACGACACCATATTCGAGAAAGAATCACAAAAAAAAATACCTTAGCTTTAGGAGTATGGTGGGAGTCATCGTAAACAAATTTTTAAATAATTATAAACATTATCTGTGAGCGGGGCCATCCTCTATCGGGATAAAAAAATTGCCTTTGTAACTTTAATAGTCTTGGAGAGAAAGTGGTTGGGACATACGGAATATGGGCTTGTTTTAACGGCTTTTATTTTGAACTAAGAGATAAGAAAAATATATTCGGCGAAATTAACATATTCAGATGATTTTCGGTGTTGTATATATTATAATATGTATGTTTTCCCCTGATCCGCCCGCTATAGGTTTCATTATTGGGGGCCCTCAAAAGATAAAGTACCTATGACTAAATGATACGTTATCAATTGATAAATGATTCATATATCAGTGAGTTGGCGGTCTTGCTAATGATTCATCAATGCGAAAGGGTATTAGTATCATTTTCCTTCAGCCACCACAATAAACTTTATACATTTTTAATTTTATTCTATTGTTGGAAGTTTGGGCTTCATGATGCGATGTCGCAACTCCGAAAAACGAAATTCGTTCTTCATCTTTTTAATCATGAACCATACTCACTGGTACAACATTCTTTTGATTAAGACGCAAACAAGTACCAATAACCTTGAGTGATCGGTCTGTTCTGTCTGTTCGCACCGGAGTGAACGAGAACTGTGCGGTTATTTGTATGCGGAAAATCAAAAACGGATGAATTATATAAGTAAACACACTACACGTACTCGTAGGTATATAGTATAAATTAGTCAAGTTTTTAGTATGGGCGTGATGTAATATTGTTTAATTATAGACCTATAAAGTAAAAAATGAAGACGTAGAAGGGTCATTCTTGAGAATTGGATTATTCATCTCATTTTCTTGGCGTTTTTTATTTTACAAAAGTTTGACTTAGTTACAATTGAATATGTAATTTTATTTAATTATAAGCATATTTATTGAATTGGCATCGCTTTCGGTCAATTTGGTAGGAAGATATACCACTTTAAAATTTTAACTGCCAAGCAAATGAGATTTCGGCGACAGAGGCATTATAAAAACAATAAGCGAATCAACATTTAAGTAGTATTTTTGAGGTCAGATGATTTATTAAATGAAAAATAAATGAAAACATTAAAATATAATATTTTATACAGTACATTTCGTGGAAACCGAAGAAAATATTCTAAGCTTCAATTTAGCACAAAATTTAATATTTCAGTCCTGCTATCGATGGAATAAAATTCTAAATAAATTAATCAATCATATGCAATGCGAATCAAAAGAAAATATTTTTACTTTGCAAGAAAACTTGAGAAAACTATCATTACTGTGCTCAAAACGCCAAGAGAATGAGAGCCAACGAACTGAGAAAAAGTATGTTTCTTGTCGATTATGCCGAAACTGTTATTAATACAGGAATAACTATTAAATGAAAACATGCAGTCATTCATGTAGTTTTGTTTTCGCTAGTCAAATTTGTAAGGGATGCACTGAGCGAAATATGACTCGCGGGCAGGTCGTGCTAGCCGTGCAGTGTGTCTCTGTCCAACTAGTCAAATTTGTAAGGGATGCACTGAGCGACAAATGACTCGCGGGCAGGTCGTGTTAGCCGTGCAGTGCGTCTCTGTCCAACTAGTCAAATTTGTAAGGCAAGCACTGAGCGACAAATGATTCGCAGGCAGGTCGTGCTAGCTGTGCAGTGCGTCTCTGTCCAACTAGTCAAATTTGTAAGGTATGCACTGAGCGACAAATTTTTTGAGGGCAGGTCGTACTAGCCGTGCAGTGCGTCTCTGACCAACTAGTCAAATTTGTAAGGCAAGCACTGAGCGACAAATGACTCGCAGGCAGGTTGTGCTAGCCGTGCAGTGCGTCTCAGTCCAACTAGTCAAATTTGTAAGGTATGCACTGAGCGACAAATTACTCGAGGGCAGGTCGTGCTAGCCGTGCAGTGCGTCTCTGACCAACTAGTCAAATTTGTAAGGGATGCACTGAGCGACAAATTACTCGAGGGCAGGTCGTGCTAGCCGTGCAGTGCGTCTCTGACCAACTAGTCAAATTTGTAAGGGATGCACTGAGCGACAAATGACTCGCGGGCAGGTCGTGCTAGCCGTGCAGTGCGTCTCTGTCCAACTAGTCAAATTTGTAAGGCAAGCACTGAGCGACAAATGATTCGCAGCCAGGTCGTGCTAGCTGTGCAGTGCGTCTCTGTCGAACTAGTCAAATTTGTAAGGCAAGCACTGAGCGACAAATGACTCGCAGGCAGGTTTTGCTAGCCGTGCAGTGCGTCTCTGTCCAACTAGTCAAATTTGTAAGGCAAGCACTGAGCGACAAATAACTCGCGGGCAGGTCGTGCTAGCAGTGCAGTGCGTCTCTGTCCAACTAGTCAAATTTGTAAGGTATGCACTGAGCGACAAATTACTCGAGGGCAGGTCGTGCTAGCCGTGCAGTGTGTCTCTGACCAACTAGTCAAATTTGTAAGGGATGCACTGAGCGACATATGACTCGCGGGCAGGTCGTGCTAGCCGTGCAGTGCGTCTCTTTCCAAATAGTCAAATTTGTGAGGGATGTACTGAGCGACAAATTACTCGCGGGCAGGTGCTGGTTTTACCAACTTTAAGACGGCTTCAACAGGGCCTTTATTATAAGTGGTCCAGCACTCACCTCCCTTCTCAGCACGTCTAGCACGACTTGCCCGTGTTATGCTACTTTAAGTGTCATGTTGGTGAAATACAGATTATTAGATCACGTAATAGTTTTGGCGGCGCTCAGTCGAAAATAACCCGCCTCTAAGAGAGCACGTATACCATCTGCGCGCGCGACGAAAATACGACATGGGTTGTGGAACGACACTAGTGAAATGCATATTGATCATTGCCAACGTATTATTTGCGGTGAGTAATATTTTTTTTATAGCTCTCTCTAGTCCGGGAAGCTCCGGTGGGTTTCAAGGGCGTAACTCCAAGGTTTTTCCCAAATTCTGTTGTTACTTGTATCTAATTAAACGAGTGTATATAGTCCGTAAGTATTTGTCCGGGATAACTTCACAAGAATGATTGTGAAGTAAGCTGATACATGCGACTCTTTTTCTAATTCTGGTTTTTATTATTATTATTAATTAACTTTTTCGCCATTGAACTCGAAAACAAAATTACAACAACGCGTGACCACTTTGGCTGTTGATTGTGGTGGTGTTTAATTAAATAACAAATCTATAAAACACTATGGAGCAGTATTAAAAAATATATAAAATACCTACGTAAAATTTTACCGGTTGAAACTTAATGTCTCCAGAATTTGTATGAAAATAGTGGTTTGCCCGCGGCAACCTATAATTTTATGGATATTGCGCATTTTTAGTAGATGCTACATATATGATCGAGTGATCTGTTTATTTGGTTATGAAAATAATAATATAGTTTTTATCTAATGTATTTTTCATGACAGTAAAAACAAGAGGACCTGATATTTTTGTTTGGTCTATATCCGCATTATTCCGTATGTAGCCGTCCGGCATAGTTTTGATCTATATGAAAACGTGAATTTAATCCATCCTTTTCTTTGACTTTTGGCCACAGGAAAGACAACTTTTGTTTCTTAACGGGTTTCTGACCCATTATTAGTACTAGCTTTTGCCTGGGGCTTCGTCCACTTGGTATTTGTTAATCGCATATCCGTCGGAAACTGTGCATTTCTCGGGTATATCCCAGGAATTCCATATTTTAGAGTTCCATATGCAACAACGTATTTAAAAAAAAATAAGAAATATCTCTGTAATTCCATATGGAACTGGATTCAGTTTTTAATTTTCCGCATACAAATCTCCGTCCCCGGGGAATAAAAAGATAACTGACATTTTACAGTTTTACTTAAGTGATATTTGTGATCTTTGGATGCCAATACATCTCCTAAATTTTTGTTGTAATTTTTATTCAGTTACTTACGGAATTACAAAATAATACAATATTGTTCAAAGATTCTACTCGTGAATTGAGAATTTAGTGGTATAATAATATTAACAACATTTATTCACACTTCTTAATATGACAAATGCTCATAAAACGATATTCACGTGAACATAATTCCACAAGATAATGATAAAGGCAAGTTATCATTTTATTCTCGTTAAAACCCGTCCGGGCTGTTTGTATAATGTTGTATTAGTAAAACAACTATTTTTGGTGCTGATCAATAAAACATAATTATCATTCTCTTACAACTTCCTAGAGCGACCTCGGGTTCCCGAGGTATGTTGCCCTGTTGGCCACGCTGAAATATTCACTCATCACTATAACACTACTTACATCATAATAACTCGTAGAATAAAATGATAAGACAATGGTACAATACTTATTTTTATCCTAGACATAGCAAGAATAAAATTATAATTGACATTATGGATCTCAAGTGATGATTAATTTTGAGTAACTGTTTATTTTTGAAATAGGTTCGTTGTGGCAAATCTTATGTGGGTTTCATTATTAAATTAAGAAGGCATAAAAAATTTGCTTTTCCGTTAGCTTACTATCACCTGTTTGCGTTCAGTAATTAAGAAGCTATCGACAAAAATATGTTTTTTATTTTTCCAGAACAATAATGTTTTTGCGGTTATCATTTTATTCTCCGGGGACGGCGATAACCGAAAAGTGCTTCTCGTTCACTTCGGTGCAAACAGACTGACCGATCTCGACCGACAACGGCTCAAGGTCATCGGCACTTGTCGCCCTTTTCCCAAGCCCGATCCTCGGAGTTCGCGGGCGGTCTTCCCCAAAGATTACCAAAACGAACAGTCACACGCCTCATGTGTCACGGGCTTCCGAAGATCTTACCCAGGTTATCAATATCTTAGACCGAGTAACAGTAGCCATTAACAAATAAAGACAAATCTAGAAAGGAAAATCAGCTGTGCCTTTCAGAGATAATTCAAAAGAATATAACAGAGAACAAAGATGACACTATCCAACACACACCAAAGCGTGTGTCACCATATCGGTGGTCGAAATAATGGGACTTAACAATTAAATCAAAACAAATACTATGCGTCGAATTGTGAACCTACGCTTTCGATTTTTTTGAAGTCGGTTAAGAAGACGTTCCTTCTTTGTAATATAACTATAGGTGATTATTTAAATGTATAGGGGAAAAAACGCTTGCTAAGGTCCCTTCTGGTAATGTGCGCTAATTACTGATGATAAATACCTACTACTTTTAACTCGCCCGGTTGGTTCAGTGGTTAACCGTTGGACTAGGTTCGTGCTAGAAATTTTGGGCTCGATTCTCGCCTGGATTTATGTTGTTAACCGATCTAATGCCTCATTTACATGCAGTCGAAGTGAGCAGAGAAGTCGGCATGTAAGTGGGCAGCGCGAGTATGTAAATGGGTCACTTCTCCTGCCCCTGCCGCTGCTTCTGCGTTGCCCATGGATCTAAAGTGAGCAGGGAAGTGGGCATGGAAGTGGACAGCGCAAGTATGTAAATGGGTCACTTCTTCTGCTCCTGCCGCTGCTACTCGTCGCCTGGCGCGCAGTGAGTCAGGAAGCAGCATGTAAACACCCACTGCCTTCGAGAGCAGTATGCGGGAATTATTTCTGATAGCGCGAGCAGCATGGCAGTGGCTGCGTGTAAATGAGGTATAAGATACACAGAATCCTGTCACGAAACATGATGAAGATGCGATGATTATGAAATCTTACAAATTCATAACCCGCTCGAGACTGAAATAAAAATGTATTCTGCACCAAAACGCTCAAGGTTATTACTAAAACAGTTTTCTATATATAACATGTATTCGTAACGGGCGTGCTTAATTGTACTGCGTGTCGTCCCAATTACCACAACTGGGATGGCCTCATATACTGATTTAATTACCTAATCGTAAGCTCGAAGAGTAACCAGGACTGTTGCCCACGCTTGGAATGTCCAGGGACTCGAGTTTAATTTAAAGGGTACAGGCAAAGAATATGGATTTCCTAATTAATCGATTTTTAGAGAAACGCAATTCAAAGTTTTGAAGTTATTTTATTATTTTTTAGCGAGTAGCAGTGTCTTCCAGATATTCATCGAAAGAAGAGATAACATAAGCATTGTGGCCAGCTCTTAGATTAAAAAGGCGCTAGATGAACGCCGAGAAGTTGCCAAAAAGTAGCTAAATAGTTTTGAACGGTGCTAAAAAAAAGCATTAAAATTAAAATGAAAAAAAGTAGGGAAAAAAATGAAGCCGCTTTACTATTCAATTATCATTAAAAAATATTCAACTGTAATGCTATCTTACAATTATGAAGTTAATTAGTTAATTTTAATGCATATTTATATGAAGGCGATTTCCGGGAAAGCGTTAAAGACACACGATACAGTCAGAACAAAATCTAGGTCTATACATTTTTGAATATCTTTAATCAATATTCAAAAACGTATAGACCTAGATTTTGTCCTATCAAAAATTGGACAACATCGGTTAACATTTAAGGGGTGGAAATCGTTATCGCCTTTTGTATGAAAAGCCGTAGGTTCCTACCTACACACTCTTCTTAAGCCGTAAGCATTAGTTAAAAGCTTGTGCGAACCTAGAATTAGGATTGCGGCAGTGCTGAGCCTTGTAACCTAGTATTTTTTCACAATTTCAGTTGGCAGGTTTAGGTCTTACAGGCATCGGGGCGGCGGCACTGACGTTTCTTAACCAAACGCTGGCTACCCACCACGCTGACGCTGTGAGCATCGCAGCGATCGCCACAGGCGCCGTGACCTTCGTCGTGGCATTCTTCGGCTGCTGCGGCGCCATCTTCGGGAGCAAGGGAATCCTGGCCACTGTAAGTGGACAATTGAGGTTTTCCATGAATTTTTAAGAAGCTAGCTAGCACAAACGTATATACATAAGGGCCCTTTAATGGCGGAGATATGGAGGTTGAAAACGTAAGACAAACATTTATTATCGATTAATAATTAAAAAGCCCTCTACTTCCAGTATTCGGTGGTGCTGATAATCCTGATGAACCTGAAGACGGCACTGGCCACGGCGCTCCTTGTGGGGGCTAACTCTTTTACGGACGCCATGAAAAGAGAGCTCCAGACGGCTTTCTACAATGACAAACTTTTCACGGACATTGAGAGTACGGTGAGTGTCAAAATAAATAGGTATTCGAGGACTATGGGTCCAGTGCCAACTATTTATGAGGCAATTATAGTATTTTCCAGTCAAAGTTATCAATAAAATAGTACCTACCCACACTGAAAGAAAATATAATACTTTAACGATTAACCTTTTAAAAAGTGTGTATGGTATGATTGATTAAATATATTTCATCACACTTGCTCGGAAAGGGTGTTATTATACGCAGGCGTATAGAGCAGCTATAGCCGATTGAGCTCCTCTATACGCCCCGCCGTCAGCGGGAGTTCGAAACCATACAAATTCATAACTCCCTAGGGAGTTATGGGTTTTGTATTGTTTCGAACTCCCGCGGGCAGTTAAGTGCGCCAGGTCGGCGGAGCTGCTCGGGAGCCGCAGCCGGCAGAGCTGCCCCGCGCTGATCGCAACGTACGCACAGTTTATGAACACCCACCTGATGGTAATTCACCATGTAAAATGGAAATAAAATTAATATACCTATATACTTTTTTTGTCTAATTTTTATTTCATTTCCTCGCAAATGTGATGAAAAACTAACAGACTCTCGTTAGTTATCCCCTTCTTACGGCCCTAGATGCACAATGTACTATTCTTCAACAGTGTATAGAGCCGAAAAATAGTACAATATTATATTATAGTACGGTTAGCAACCTTAGGCACACCCTTATGTCTCTATAGGTCTAACTCCGAATTCATATACTAGTTTTAGGGTTCCGTACCACAAAAGGAAAAAAACGGAACCCTTATTGGATCACTCGTCTGTCTGTCTGTCTGTCTGTCTGTCTGTCTGTCTGTCTGTCTGTCTGTCCGTCTGTCACAGCCAATTTTCTCCGAAACTACTGGACCGATTGAGTTGAAATTTGGTACACATATACAGGGTGGGCCAGAAGTTTTTGCAAATAGCAACACGGATTTTTTTCTAAACTATTAATTGTGCGGTACAAAGGATGATGGGAAATTAAACGCCATTTTGTATATTTTTGACTACGATGGACCGTTTCACAGGAAAGCAACGTAGTTATTGTGATAAACCCTTTCCAAAAAAAAACGGAAAAGTCCGAGTTAAACTCCAGTGGAGAGGGTTCCGTGATTATATGAAATTTAGTATGTTACTTTAAATACGATACACGATTTTCCGGTAATCATTAGGTATGGGACTATTTTTTGTATATTTTTCAAAATTTTAGGTCCAGTAGTTTCGGTGATAAGGAGAGGGTGGGGGAGAATGGTAATTTTTTGCCTATTTTCCTAAATAACTGCAAAACCGTTTATTTTAAAATTAAAAAAAAATATATTAAAGATCCTCATAACGAGCCCTTTCATTTGATATGTAACACGCTATATTTTGCAAATCGTACGTACCAGAAGTGATGATTGATGAAAAGATACTGATATTTTCATACAATTCCGTAGTCGGTTGCAGGAGTGTCAGCAACAAGACGGAGCTCATTTAGGCGACACTGTTTATACAAATAAAATAGTAGTTTATGGAACGGTTGCATAATGATAGGCCTTAAAACACTAGTGCGGTTTTCATGAAACGAGCCGATAGCCGAGTTTCATAATAAGATCGCACGTGTGTTTTAAGGCCAAATTATGCAGAGTTGCATACATAACTTTATCTACACACATATTATAAATCCTCCATGATGGGTTCAGAAACAATATTTTCTGGCAACAAGTTATTTGTTGCAATCGTGGCTGCATATTTCCGATATCTGGCGCATTTTCACATCACACACACTCCGAGAAGACTACTTACTATTCATATTTTCAACTAAAATCTAAATAACAAACAACTTTTTCTATTCAATTCAACAACAATTCTACTTTCGTTCAGCAAAACGTCAACATGGCGGCAATTCGATCTTCCGTCAAGACCATTTTTTTTTTTTAATCATAGACAAACTGATGAAGTCTCTATTCTCACGTCACTCGAGATCAAATATTGTGCAGTTTATATTAAAAAAACATACTGAATTGACGTTTCGTATCAATAACTGTTTTAATATCTATGGATACTAGAATAGAGACCCACTTGAGTTTTGACAGCTGTTCCAAATTTAATCTCATTTCTTTACTAAAAACGATAAAGAAGTCATGTTATTTCTTTATCGCAGCACTGGTTTTTCCTAATTGGTTGTCAAAATGGTGGTCATTTCATACGGTTTTTGATTAACCAATGGAGGTTTTATGATATGGGTGTAGATAAAATATATTTTATGCTTATTACTTATAATAAATACCTAATAAAATAGCATTTGTAGTTTTGCCTCTATCATGTTTCTAAAAGTGCAAAAACTTATGGCCCACCCTGTATAAGTCAGTGACCGCAACACGGACGCGTAAAGTAAATAAATTAATTTTAAACATGGGGCCACTTAAGGGGGTAAATTAGAAAATTACAAAGGATAATTGCATACATCGGCGTGTACATATCAAATGAAAGGGCTTGTCAAGAGTTGTGATTTTGAGCCGCGATGTTGTTGTTTCCAGTTGGAATGCTGCGGCACGACGGGCGCGAATGCGTACTCACACAAACAGCTGCCAACGAGCTGCTGTACTTCTGTGCGCTGCACAGAAGACAACTCACATTTCGGCTGCTTCGACGCGGTCGAGCAAATGGTGCCGGTCTTCTGCGTTGGCGTCTCCGGGCTGTGCGTCGTCCTTGTTGTCGTTGAGGTAAGCTCATGCTATCTCCTCAAGCCTTTTATGTGTATCCAGCGCTGAACGCTCTTCTTTCTACTCGGGTCCCACTGCTACTGCTGGGCACAAGCATTGCCGTACAATGGCGTAATTCTCTAAGGGTGCGCTGTATCAACGACGAGCGACACTTTTAATTTAGACTGTAAGTAAATTGGCATTATGTCTAAATTCAGTCGCTCGTCGCTGTCGCAGCGCTGTGCACGTTTGAGAATCACACGGCACCACTGGTCGCGTCAATCTTTATGACACGTCTGACGTTCGCGCGAGTGGCGTCGCAGTAGCTACAGATATAGGGAATAATATGTTTCCATCGGTAAAACTCGGATCTCAATCGGAAGACAACGGGACCCGAAGCGTCAATTAATTATTGTATTCAATGAGTGACATGTTTATATTCATTAATGTGAAACTTTATTATTTAGTGTCAAATGTCAAAATGAAAATTGACAACATGGTATGATGGGTACTGGCCCCCAATTCTCGATGCATTCGAGATAATGTGGATTGCAAGATTAAACGTCAGATTCATACATTTGTGTCAAATGACTGTATGCACTGACGTTTAATCTCGATTGTGAGATTATCTCGAATGCACCGAGAATTGGGGGCCTGCTGAAGCTAATTGAGAGAGCACGATAAATACGAACTTTTCCGATAAAACACGATGGAAACTAATTATGCACTACATCTGTAATAGGTATTAGGTGTGTCAGCGAGACGGGTGGAGGCGGGGTTCCGAGCGCTATGTGACTGTGTGGGTTTAGTGCTATGTTCGTACGCGTCACACTATCACAGGAGCCCGTTTCTCGAAGCATATTAGTCAAATAAAATAAGTGTTTTGTCTCGTTAATTTAAAGAAAAAATGAAACAAAACACTAATATTATTAGACTAATATGCTTCGAGAAACGGGCCCCAGTACAGTCGCACGATTGTTTTCGTGGAGTTGATGTTGCTACGAAAATTTATTTCATTTTATTATTATTTTTTATTATTATTGTTATTTAGCCCTGTTAATTAGATTGATTTGTTTTGTTTAGTATCGTATTTAGTGGTCGATGATAATGCCACGTTGACGATATAACATTTTACGTGGGCAAGCTGGAAAGATGGTGTATAGTTAGCTGGGCACCGTTAATCAAATAGTTGACTTCGTTAATCGCTAATCTGTTACTAAAACCGTTAAACGTTAAATCGTTACATTTAAGAGGATTTAACGGAAGTTAACGAGAATCGGTAACTCGTGATAGATTTATTTGCTTATAAAATATGTTGGTATAGGCTATGGAAGTTTAGGCAGGACATGAAAAATTTATAAAAAAACAAATATACGCGTCAAATTGAGAACCTCCTCCTTCGATTTTTTTGAAATCGGTTAAAGAAGGGCCTGCGCGCGATGACCGCCGACAACATACTTGTCAGAAAATGTTTTTCGCGGCGTGGCGTGGTCTGCGCTGTTTACTTTTGGCAAAGAGTAGGTACTTAATTAACGTTTAACGGGCATTAATGGTTTTAACGGAAGTTAATGAGTCCGTTAACGATTTTTAAGTTAACTTAAAAGTTAATCCGTTAATCGAAATGTTAACTTCGATAATTAATGATTAACGGATTAACAGTCTTCTGCCCAGCTATGCCAATATTGAAGGCCCTTGCACACTAATAGTGTATACCAATTTAACAGTGTGTCGAACAGTGCTTTACGGGGTCAAACAAAAATATTATTAAAGCCTTTTGCTACAGAAATATGTCGATCGACGTGGTTTAGACAAAAGGTTTGCGCGTTGCAATTACTTTTATATTACGCCTACTTATATCTATCGGACTGTACCAGCGCGAACTGGCACTTGCATCTATGTTCAGACGGGTCATAAAGTTTGACGCGTACTGTACGAGGATTTAGGGTTATTTTCCAGCGGCCCTAGCGTGCCAGGCACGGGGATAAGTTCAGTGGCGTAACTATACCCTCTGGGGCCCGTGGCAAATTATTTTGATGGGGGCCCTATCAGTAAAAATCGTCAAGTTGTACTATATTTTTGAGCTCGTGGCTTCTTGGGCCGGGGCCCTCTTGGGTCGGGGGCCCGTGGCATTTTGCCAGCCCTGCCACCCTATAGTTACGCCACTGGATAAGTTAAACCTGTTTATCTCTCTGACTATCTCTTTCGTCGGCAATGGTGTGAGAGAGACGCACTTAGAGATAAGACGGTGTAACGGTGTGTGTGTTATCCTTGTGTCAACTTTGCTAGGGCCACAGGGGGAGGCTGGCCCCTGAAAAGCCATGGCCGATGAAGCATAGCCAATGCAAATGTGTTGGTAACCTCATATCCTGGGTTGGCACCAGACAGTTCTGAGCCCACTCGGCCCCACCTGTATACCACGTGTCCCCGGCAGTTCGACATAAAACACAATAATCTATAATTTATAAAATAAAAAAACCGACTTGAAATAGCCGTCGAAAAGTACCTAAGTTTTTTTTCCACATTGTATTTATTATCCTGTGATTTAACGACACACATTTACTACATCAAGTAACAATAGCATAATGCCAATTGCTCATCACCATTTACAAAGTGTTGCTATCCACGATGCAAGGATGTCAATCGATGAGGAGTTCTCCTGGTACTTCAATTTTACTACATGAATTTTCATGAACATAAGTTGCTTCAGAACTTTATACAGCAATTTAATCGCCAACCGTAAAATACTCAACATTTAGGAGTTCCAGTGATGATCTATGGTCTTCATCAACAGTTCCACTTCACCAAATAATAACTGCTTGAGTTATTACAGAAAATACTAAAATTGCTCTATGCTTGCCTATAATATTTGAAGAGTTCCATCAATTTCTCATAGATCCTCTCATTATAACTCAACTTTGACTACAACGGGACCAAACTGGAGGTATACCGTACCGATTAAAAAAAGAATTTTCGAAATCGGTTAATAAATGACGGAGTCACATAAACACGAAACATAAAAAATAAATAAAAATAAATACAACCGAATTGAGAACCTCCTCCTTTTATTTTTTGAACTCGGTTAAAAATAAGACTTTTCAAAAGTGTGCATGAATAGTTTTTATTTTGTTTCTAAGAAAAACAAGAATTCAAATTTGCTAATAAATTTAATCCCAATTAAACTAAAACAAATAGTAAGATACTGTATTTGATAATGCCAACTAGAATAAAGCGGCAGGACCTAGGTATGCAACGCCTATGCAACGCAATACCGTCTTCACCATAAGGGCACACGGGGCCCGTGCCTAGGGCCCCCATTCTCAGGGGCCCCCGAAGGACCAACGATTTCTCTCACACATTTATTCTCAAAACATTTTTGTCGGGCACATTAGGCCCTGAATTCTTGTGTGCCTAAGGGCCCCAGCCTAGTTTAAGACGGCCCTGGCAACACGTGTCCTGTGTCATTGTGAGTAATAGGTTGTTCCAAAGTAATAAAGTGTAAAACAGATTCAGTTTGTAATAGAGTGATTGTGTTCATATTTTGCAGAGAAATGCTACCTACTGTACAGATTCTGACCAAGTAGTGGTTTAACAGCATAGAAGATCGAAAATAATTGATTATCATGACAACCTAAAACGTAAAATAGCTGTGGCTCAACAGAACTCCGTCTCTTTCCCTCTGTCTCGAATTTGACAAATGTTATCTTTTTCTTTCAGCTGTTGGCGGTGGTGTTAAGCCTGGGTCTGGCGAACCACGTGAATAAGAAGTACAAAGGTCGTTACTAATGCTGCTACGTAACTGTAACGTGCGAATGACGCGACATTAACTCACAGAACCAGTTTCTGTCGGTAAATAAATATGCGGCTCATAGTAGAGAGTTTCGGCCAGTTACAGAATCACATCCCGGAACTTAGTGTGAGCCCTAAGAGGA
The DNA here is from genome assembly GCA_947859335.1 of Tortricodes alternella. NCBI lineage: Eukaryota > Metazoa > Arthropoda > Insecta > Lepidoptera > Tortricidae > Tortricodes > Tortricodes alternella. Next base: position 8,902,896 of record OX401968.1, read on the forward strand.
CTGTGAACCAACGACAAAAATTAACCTTATACAAAAGGCGATAACGATTTCCACCCCTTAAATGTTAACCGATTTTGACCAATTTTTGATAGGTTGTCAGTCACAACAAAATCTAGGTCTATACGTTTTTTGAATATTGATTAAAAATCAACAAAGTCAAATAATCGTCGAATGTAGTTTTGTATGAGAATACTGAAACAACAATAAAACCGAATTTATTGATTATGTTGAAAAAAAAAACAAAACGTATAGACCTAGATTTTGTTTTGACTGGAAATCTATCAAAAATTGGTTAACATCGGTTAAAATTTAAGGGGTGGAAATCGTTATCGCTTTTTGCAGGCTTGCGGCAGGGCCAAGCTGCCTGTTTCGATTTCTAATACACACAATAGATGGCCCCTGCCGCGATGCCCCGCCCGCTATGTGACCGGGGGCCATGTTTGATCGCAAAATTAGTATTTTGCCAACGACCTCAAAAGAAGGATAAGGCGTTCAATACAACAGCGTTGAACAAATAACTTAGTTCGTCATGGTAACGCCATCTATTTACAAGTTTATAAACTACGAAGCTCTATTGCCGACATCTTAGTTCTTATGACATTTACAGTCTTATTTTGCCTGATTCATCGCGAACCAACGAAAACAAAACGCATGAATCAGCCAATAATGCACCTTTCCTCAATGCAAGAAGAACGCCGATGTCGGCAATATTAATCGAGTGTGCGATGTTGTCATTTGACACCAAAAAAGTGAGCATCGCGAAAATCGCGTTGGGCAGTTCCTTACTATATATATCTATGAAATTTGCATAATGTGATTTTTCGCGTAATATATTATTATATGGCATATAATAAAAAGTAATTAACGTTCAGACTGATAACATCTCCAGATTGTTATAAAACAAACATAACCTCTTTAACCCTTTAACTGTCGTAATTTTCATCGGTGTCCGTGTTAAAGGCTATTGCGTTGAGGGTCAAAAACAATATGCCAAATAATGCTACGAATTTAGTTTCCATTATTTATTTTAAGGATCAATGTTGGATTAGAATCGATATTTACCTATATGTATGTTTGCAATAATAAATCAAATATATTAAAACGTGTTTTTTTATGTTGGGTACCCTGGATTTTTTCATTTAAGTTTGACCCTCACACTAGCACAGTTATCAGAGGACTGAATTAATTTCTTGACTACTAGTTTTCCGAGTTTTTCGGATTGACTCGTGCGTTTCGGAAGTTTTCAGAGGTTTTTTTTATGAAGGTCTGGGCATTCGTTTACCCTAGTCTCATCTGATGGAAAGCGAAGACAGGGTCTTATCTTATCTTATCTTAGAGGGTGGGGTCCTTGCGGATACACTTCGACCCTATGGGATCTTTTGTGTAATTACCCCTTTTTCCTAAGCACTATCCATAGCATTCTCCACCACTTCAATGAAGTGACTTGTGGAGCGCAGTGGTAGTGCCTTGAATTCCCCTGGTTCTGGATAACCATTGCCAAGTATTTTCATTCTTAGTCTGGCGAGGGCGTCGCATTCGCACATGATGTGTTTCATTGTTTCTTCCTCTTCGCCACACATTCTACAGCTTGTGTTGTCAGACAGTCCCATCTTGGCTAAGATATACTTGAACCCGAAGTGACCCGTGAATACTCCGATTATGTATCTGAGCTGTTTACGGCTGAGTTTCCAAAGTTTATTGGTCCAGCTTGAGTCTACGCTCCCTGTAAAGAGCTTTGAATGCCTTAGGCCAGCCAAGGAATTCCACTCTAGGTGGTGGATGTCCCTGGCATGGTTGGTTAGAGCTGTTTTTATGGTTCCCTGTGAGAGTCCCACGAAGGGTTCCGGTCCAATGTGTTCGTTCATTGACCCTTCCCTTGCAAGCTCGTCCGCTGTCTCATTACCGGTGAAGCCTTCGTGTCCTGGGATTCATACCAGTGTCACCTTGTTCGGGTCTAGGATAGAATGCGTTTGCCCAGAAGCATCTTAATTACTCTTACCTTGAAGACACCAAGAATATCAAGATTGTATAATTCAGGAAATACAGACGCCGGGAGTGTTCCACACCTTAGCGGTGCGAACCCAAAAGGATTTTGCACACCGCTTAGTACGGCTCCTAGGAAATTCAATTACATGCCAATGATGATTTTCAAGACCTTTTCAGGTTTCATGGTCTCTGGGTAGACAATGGGGTCAATTCGAACGTGTTTTCGCTACATTTAGAAGTCGAAAGTAGTGATTTGAAATAAGAAACGTTAGACTCGATTTTGAACCTTGGATCTATGCAAAATCGAGTTTGACGTTTCTTATTTTAAGTTTAGGGAATCTTAAATTTAGCGGACACCGTTTCGAATTGGACCCAATGTAAAGAGAGAAACAATGAAACAAAACTGTTTTCCATGTTTTATTGATATAAAAACTTACAACAATGAAGTACGTTTATGGAATGTTCTTAAATGCCTATTTTTTGTTCTCTATTACTATTTTTTTTAGTTTATAAGATATAATTTTAAATGCAAAATATAAGAAAAAATAATATGGGAAAAATATTAACAAAATTTATTGTAAAAAGAAGGTTACAAAAAGTCAGCAAAATGTGTAATAGAGTAATATCACCTCCATTAATCTAAACAAAAAGTTAATAATCAAAAATACCAACGATTGTTTTGTTTTGGTTTTGATTAACTAATATTAGGACATTTTATATTTTAACAAATGAAGTTGGTCACGTTCTCACGTGCACTCAATTCGAGGAAATATTTTGTTAACTGGCCTTGTCATAACAGTTTTATATGTTCAAAATCAACAGGGTAGATGGAAAGTATTAACTTCAAAGAAGTCTATAAATTTGTAGGTATCTCCTTTACAAGCTAATAACGATAAAAAATAATTGTTTTCGAGGCGATAGTAAAGAAATACAAAAAATATGGATGAAAGATAATAACATATATAAAAAAATATAATATTATGTATAACTTATAACAATCAAATATCTATGTTAATGGAATGTACTGAAATTCTTATTTTTTTTGTTGGTTACAAATAATTAGCTATTTCATAAAGTTCCAAAGAAAAACTAGTCCGTAAAACATCAGACTATAACCGTGTGCTAACTAAAATGAATAAAGTGTAAATTGAGCTTAAATATTTTGCAATAAAGCTTTAAATTAAATAACCCTACTTATGGGCTACACGAGGGTTCCCTCGACAAGTGCAGTATGTAGTACGAAACTGATATTCAGTAACGTGTTCTTCTATCTCTGTTCCGCACGTGGTTCGCCAGGCAGAGTCCAAACACCACCGCGACAAGCTAGAAAGAGAAAAAGCATATTTTTTATTTAAGTGTAACTAGCAACCTAAGGGATTTTTTTAAGATATCCTGTCTTAAAAAATCACTCCGTCAGAAAATTTTTAAGACCATCGCGCAAAGACTATAGAAGTTCTATAGAGACCTAGACCTAGTTGCCGAAGGCTTTTAAGGACACCGGGTTCTCCATTTGACATGGTTTCAAGTGCCGTTGTCGCTCTCCGTTTTCAGTTTCTTTTTGAAAACTTCACAAAGGTAGAAGAGGCGAATAGAAGTCGTATCGAATCCAGCCAGTTTATAAACATAATCACTTACAAAATCTCGAAAAGGAAATCTAATTTGTGCCATGCTCATATTGGTGTTTCACAGCATTATCATCAGTTTCTTCGTAAACTGATAAAATAGCATTTATCTATTTTATCTAAACTTGTTGAAAGGAATAAACGAGACTTTCCGATTTCTTTTTTCGCACTCAGTCTCCTCCTCAAATTCCGAAAATGCCTGGCAAATTTTACAGAAGTACAGGTAAATGTTAAACCTCCATTCTCCCGAGCATTGAGGGAGGCTTATGTCTAACAGCATATTGTCTTTCTGCTGAAATGATGATGAAGAGCTGTTCTTAGTATGAGGAGTTTTATTGCGCCGCGGTTGATCAGTTAGCTGATAGTCTTACCTCCAAGGCAGCGATGACGATGCATACAACGCCAATGGCGGTGCCGAAAGTGCGTACGAAGTCAGCTGCGCGCGAGTTGCAGCCGGGGAAGGCGTTGACCGCCGTGCAGGCGACCGCCGCGTCCGCGCAACAGCTGGACGGCAGCGTCAGCATCTGCAAGCCGTAGGAGGAGGCACCCTCTGGACCGCAGCAGCTCAGCTGTAAGTTTGTAAAACTCTACTCATTGACTGACAGACAACGCACAACTTAAACAGTATGTAGATCTAAAGCTTGTCATTCTGCACAGAAGTTCATTAGCAACAGGATTTTTGAAAATTCATCTCCTTAGGCGATGAAATTTTGTACGGATGTTCGTCATTTTTGAAGTTGTGAGCTGTTGCTGATGGCGGATCTCATTGCTAGTATTGTAATAGTTGATGATCATACTTTCTTGGACCCTTAAATTAGTACTTCATAAATTCAAAGCAATTCCACACACCGCAATTTCAATCTGGTGGAAATCTGTCTGGTTGTTGGTGAAGGTCTTGTTGAACTCGGCCTTGACGGTGTTGATGAGGCTGTCCTGGTTCACGAACACAGTTGTCGCCAGCGCAACTTTCAGGATCATCAGCGCTATCATCAGGATCGAATACTGGAACAGGAAACCTTAGCTTAGTCAAAATTTGTTATGTCGTTTTAGTATTAGTATTATTGGTATTTGTTGACATTTTATAATTTGATTTTATAGTTTCCAATTATTTAAATTTTCGCTATTCTGTTCAATGAAAAATATTTATGTTTGTCGATTATTTTAGATTAAATTAGGTTAATTAATTAATCTTAGGTATTAATTATTTCAATTCTTAGTTGTTACTAACATAATGTATGGGTTTGTATTACCTTAAATAAATAAAATTAAATGCGTTACGGACTAACACCTTTTCTCTGGACGCAAGCCTTATTACATTAGAGTTAGACTACTTATTGCAAGAAATATTTCAGTGAAGGAAAAGTTGGAAGACCGTTTTTAAGATCATAAACTAGCTCAAGTGTGTTTGTCATTCAAATGCACATAGACGATGGGCACTTTCCATCCCCTGCCCTAGCAAGGTTCACACGGGGATAACCTAACCCCATCTTCTCTCTCTGACTATCTTCGACTCTTTCGTTGGCACTAGCATGGGCGTATCCAACATTTTGTAAGGGGTGGGGCAGACATTTTTAAAATACCCAAATTAATATTTATTTTTGTCTTTATAATTATTTTGCCTACAAAATCTTAGCTTCGGCGTGGGTACGCCCATGGGCACTTGTGTGAGAGAGACGAACGTAACTTATACTTAACGTGACCTTTTTTTTTTAATTCAAAACGTTACATCGGTCTATTTACCTACGTCAAATAGCAAGTTATCAACGAAATAAAAAAAAACATTAAATGTCAAATAATGCAATCATGTCAACCGTACAGTGCTGCCAGATGAAATCAGAGAGAAGCAGTAGAAAAAATCAGTAGATTGCGAAAAATATCAGTAGATTTTGAAAATTTTATATTTTTAATTATCAATGCAGGTATGTGAATAAGTTTATGAATTAGATTGATATAGCACCGCTCGCGTCCGACGAACTCCATAATTTTCGCGCGGTTTCGGGAAACGGGACGACTGTGCTTCGGAGCTTTTTTTGGGGACAGCGGGACTGATAACCGAAAAAAGGGATGGTCCTGTTCAAAACGGGACGTATGGTCACGTTACTTATACTCGTGTCAACCTTGCCGCCGCAGGTGGGTGAGGTGGGCTGTATGCCTATTGGCCTGTCAATGGATATTAACATTTAGTTTAATTAGGGAAAAGGATTATACGGCCGTGGGTCGGACACGTGCATGCATGAATTAGAAAGAGAGGAGGCTTTTTATAGTTCTCGAAAGCCCGGTTTCGGTCGAAAATATTTATTCAACAATGATTTATTCTAAAAGGACGTAAGTGACAAAGAACGCCTAAATAATAAAAATAACAACTTGGTTGACACGAGGTTAAGTTATCCCCATCTTATCTCTCAGTACATCTCTTTCTTCGATGCTAGTATGAGAGAGACGCACTGAGGGATAACGTGGGGATCATTTATCCTTGTGTCAACCTTGCTGGGCCGCAGCTCCCCCAGTACAGATATGGCATTTGTGGTAATTTTACCAGAATTTCATTTAGTTCCTTTCATTCTTTCACTGGCACTGCTAAAATTATCTGCATATGATTGGAGTTGAAGTAGATTATCTTTGACGATACCACTGAGCCTTGGTAGATAGTAAATTATTATCTGCATATATAATATGAATATATAATTATTAATATATTATATTATTGGGTTATTGGGTTATACATATTGCAATGCTATCTTAAGAGAACTGTGAAGCAAAGGCAAAAATCACCCTTTTTATACAAAAGACGATAACGATTTCCACCCCTTTTAAGTACATTCCGTGTGAGCGTCAAGTTGGCGTACCCTTCGAAGATATCCAGGATCTGATGATTCCAAAAAATAGTGCCTAATTAGTACCGAATTAGTACCGAGTTCAAAAAAATAGTACCTTCGTAATTTCGGAGATATGAGCCCTGTTTAACGGGTACGCTAACTTGACGTCAAGCTGGCGTACTCGTTTTGGTTCTCGAGTACGGTGCTGTTCCCAAATATGCTCTATATCCCAAAAAATAGTGCACAATTAGTACCCCTGGCTCCCGAAGTCACAACTTCGTAGCTCTTATAGAAACTGAGATATTTCATACCAAACACGGGTAAAATATTTTGCACCGTCAAGCTGGCGTACCCGACTGAGATCACACAGAAAGCCATTGAATTCCTAAGCCAGCTATATACCAAAAAATAGTGCCTGAAATAGTACCCCTTTTACGACAAAAACATAACAGAAAAGCTAAGTAGAACATTGAAAATATAATGGATGAATATTCTTCATTGTCATAGTACTGTCACGTACAAAAGTCTTATTTTATTTATATTTATTATTTGTTCTTTCAATCTTTTAAGCAGAATGTAAGTGAAAGTTTTAATTTACTTAATATTCATTGCAATAGCCAGATGGGTTGGCATAACGCAGATTATAGCAAACTATCCTTTTGCGGTACTTTAGTATTAGGAGTTTTTCGGTCCTATAGCTACATCTGCGTACATTTACGCAGCACGTTAAATATGGTTAAAACATAACAGTAACGGCATCTGTTTACTTAAGTTTTCAACATAATCGTTTACTAACCGTTATAAAGTTCCTCTCTGTTTGCGTCTGTACCAAAATGAGTTTGTATGTAGAAGTTGGCATTCATTTTTTTCAATGTTCCACTTAGCTTTTCTTTTATGTTTTTGTCGTAAAAGGGGTACTATTTCAGGCACTATTTTTTGGTATATAGCTGGCTTAGGAATTCAATGGCTTTCTGTGTGATCTCGGTCGGGTACGCCAGCTTGACGGTGCAAAATATTTTACCCGTGTTTGGTATGAAATATCTCAGTTTCTATAAGAGCTACGAAGTTGTGACTTCGGGAGCCAGGGGTACTAATTGCGCACTATTTTTTGGGATATAGAGCATATTTGGGAACAGCACCGTACTCGAGAACCAAAACGAGTACGCCAGCTTGACGTCAAGTTAGCGTACCCGTTAAACAGGGCTCATATCTCCGAAATTACGAAGGTACTATTTTTTTCAACTCGATACTAATTCGGTACTAATTAGGCACTATTTTTTGGAATCATCAGATCCTGGATATCTTCGAAGGGTACGCCAACTTGACGCTCACTATTCCGTCAGGCAATAGGTTAATTGATTAGCAAAAAGCCATAAATACACATCTAAAGGAGTAAATATAAAAACGCATTCAACTTTTTGTATGAAAAGTATGGTTTCGTCGGTAGTCTGTCCTCTTCAAATCAGTACCATTACCACGAGTTTATGCAAACCATTCTCCCCTTTACTTGTTTCGGCAACAAGCAGTATTTCCGACAGATTTCGATAACGAAAACGGTTTGCATAAACTCATGGTAATAGTACAGGGACCGAAGAGGGGAGAATTGTACGAAGTGTGAAGAAGTGAGAAACGACGAAAGTATGCCAAGATGTCAGTGGTGTGGTGACCAATAGTCTTCATAGAACCAGGCGTAGGCTTGTTTGAACTCACGGTAACCAGCATGCAATTGCTCTCCCTGATGGCCCCGCAGCAGCCGAAGAAGGCGATGAGGAAGACGACGGAGCCCACCACCATGCTGGCGATGGGTCCGAACTGATACCAGCCATCGATGACGTCTGTCACGGCGCTGATCTTCAGCTCCACAGCCACACCGATGCCAAGCAGCGCGAGGCCTGCCAACTGGAAGTTGATAAGTTTATTTTGAACACCCAAAGATCTCAAAAGAAGGATATGCCTATCAGTACAATTTCGGGTAACAAGTCTCATAGTAGGTTATCAAACGCCAGCGCCATGGCTTACCCACACCCTATTGCTGATGTCTTAGTTCTAACGACATACATACAAAAGTCTAATATTGCTTGATTCACACGCTATCATCTCATTGTGGACGGCGTGGTCTGTGGTACGGTCTCACACCGCACGATGCGTGATGGCATTTTTCCAATTATAACAGTGTCACTTAAATGGGTGTCAAGGATGGTGGTTGATATGCGATTGAACCTGCGATGGTGTCAGATTCGCGTTCTGACACCTCAAAAGTAAGCATCGCGAAAATTGCTTTGAGCAGTTCCTTAATATATATTTCAATGTTAACACCATTAAGTGTATATCCTAAAAGCTTTCATAGTTATCAATAAACGAAATTTCGCAAGGAATTGTAATTCGGTGGTTACTTTGTAAGTTCTTTGAAAACTGAAGCTATGGAGCTAACTCCAAAACAGGAAATATTTGATTGCATTTTAATACTAAAATGATTATAATCACTTAACAATCCCGATATTCCATGTATCGGGTATATGAATCAATATTCAAAAGTGAGTCATTGCTGGTCCATTACATATATTATGATTCATGTTGTAAGGTTTTTAAAACACATAATTCGCTTTTTTTAAGCTATTGTTTTTATTATTCTGACCCTTATTTATTAATTTCACCTCACAAAGGATTTTATGACACGTACATTACATAGTTTTTATTTAGAGAGAACCCGCGATACTGTAATACAACTTTGTAACGCGTCGACAATGTTCGCTGAAGCTCAGGCCGATGGCTTTCCGCGATCATCAGGAAAAGATGAGCCTCGTTCCTCAGTCGCAGTCGTGACAGTTCGAACAGCATCCTGAAAATGCTGGCCCAGCGTTGGGCCTATCTCCGCCGCACCCCGTCGCTTATAATGTTAATTGGAAAAGTATTTAATTTTTATGTTATTTTCTTTTAAAGTCTTATTTTATTGTACTTTAATAGTAACCCCAGATATAAGTTTTTGTAATTAACACTATGGATCTTATGTCCGAACAAGATTTTTTGCAATTGAATTTCAATTTGAATACTTACTTAGACTTTATATATTCTCTAAGACTCTTAGATTAATTTGTTCTGTCCAGGGACCCATCTCATGTGACTTGTCACATGTACCAAATTTGCCCACCGTTTTAAAACCTTTGTCGCCCCTTTTGTCCTGAGACAATTCGCCAAAAGTTACACTAAGGTGTCAAAAATACCTAGCAGACGTACCATCACTGGATGGCTTTTGGACCATGGTTACCAAGGAACTGAACAACTGCTTGAGGTTGTAACCTGAATTGTATTTAATGTAGGAAAGGATTTATATCACACACACACACTATTTTTACGTTGCGTCCGAGTTATCAGGGCCGGATTAGCAATTGGGCAGTTTAGGCAACTGCCTAGGGACCCTGCATCGGCGGGGGGCTCCGCGAATAATGTATTATAAGAAGTTAGGTAAAGGGGCCCCGAGAATTGCATTGCCTTGGGGGCCCGATATGGTTATTCCGGCCCTGCGAGTTATGCATAAACCATCGAAGCGTGAGGCTCCTCGGACCGCGAGGCCGTAGGCGTTGGCCCACGTCGCCCACGCCTAATATATTGACTCAGAGATCCTTCTCTCTTTTACTGTTTATAATTATAATTATTAAGGGCCGGATAGAGTCGACTGCAACACGACTGCTCCGAGCAGTCGGGCTCGTCCGCGACACGACTACGCTTTTCAACCAGGAGGAATCGCTTGAATTGTGGATATTTCGAAAATAACTTACATCCAATAAAAATAACCACTTATATAAAACTACAAAGAAATGAACGCCGATAATGATGAAAATGCCCACTTAATGAAACTTTATTATCATGATTAGAATTTTTAAGCGGGAATTTTTCAATTAAAAACTTCGTGAAATAGGGTAAAAGAAATCATAGCGATAGCGATACGGTATATCATAACCGTATCGCTAAAACAATACCGAATAGAGTCCCTGACATGTTTTGTTTTCCCATATTAAACTGGGCAGCTATATGTTAGTGTTGGCTTATCTTTTATCGTGTTATCTTATCGGGCGTATCGTCTGAGCCCTGAATAATGGGACCGCACCTTTTGGAGTATAGGTTTTGTAACTCTGCGCGGCTTATTTAAATGGCAAATATGAATATCATAATTCATGGTATCGAAGCGTCTCCGTTTCAGCTTGGGCAAAAATGCTTTCGTGTGTCCGGCTGTCCGGATGTCCATTTGTTCTCCTCTACAGGTCGCAATTTTGTGAGCAGGTTCGAGAGTTATATAGAATTTTTTTATCGATTCCAGAACGTCAAGGTAAATAATAACATTTTTAAGTTACGCGATTAAGGGTCATACACACGTTTGGGTTCAGAACTGGCCCCTCCTGTTCCCGAAAGTTAAGGACCCTGAAATATCCGCATATAGGACATTAGGCATAGTTTGGGCCTGTGTTAAGAAAACGTAAAATTAAGCAGTCGTTTTTGTGAACTTTTGGCCACAGTACGGACAAATTTTGTTTTGTTTACGTGTAAATATGTGTTTAAATTGCGAAAGTTTAAAACAATCTATTTGACAAAATGGTATGGGTGTTTTTGCGATTCCAAACTTATTTGCAGTGTTGGTAAACTGACCGCGGCTTATGTCGATTTATCGGTATAACAGTTTTCCAACGGCAAAGTTAAGTTTGTCGCGAGGTCTACAGCTCACGTAGCCACTAGTGCTATTGGATCCACTTTTGACAGGTGTTAGGGATAGACAAGTAAATTTGTGCCTAAAACCAGTGCCTTTATGCGGGAATGAGTCTGTAGCGACTCGTAAGCCAGATTTCTCATCTCGCTCTTACGAATTACGCGTCGTGCGCAAGAGTGGGATGAGAAATCCGGCTTACGAGTCGCTCTTGCAAATTATATTAACGTGATTGTATATGAATGTGACACGTGACAAAAATGAGAGTGCCATGTATAAAAACATATCATACAATACAATTATACACGACTAAGTTGCCAACCTTAGTGTTTTTCTTTATTGGACAAAACATAAAACACATTACTTTCTATCTACCGCCCGCGACTTCGTCATTTTGCATTGTTATCTGCAATGTACAGACATTTTCCACTTTACGAGTAGGTATTATGTTTTTTTTTATTGTAAATATTTATCACAAAAATAAAGTCGGGTTTAACCACTACTATATCTTTATATACATAATTCTACTGCACGTGTGTATGTCACTGAACTTCTCGTAAACGGCGCTGGACCGATTTGAATGAATTTTATTGATGTTTGGTTGGCGCCCTGGATGGCTTAGATTCACAAATCAGCCCGGCAGATGGTACTGCAGTCGGTAGCTACAAATACCGCGGGCGAAGCTGTGACGGGTCAACTAGTATTCAATATACTTTTAATAATTCATACTTAGGTAGGACTAACAACTACACAGCACTCACATCAATAAGAAAAGTAGCAATTGAAATTGGTCAAAACACAACAATATAAGCTAAAAAAAGTTGTATAAATGTGTGTTAAAATTATACAATAATTTACCTAGCGAATAGTTAAATAACAGATTGATGAAGAAGAAACTGTATGAATACCAAAATTAATTTTTCAATGTGACATACTGAACTAGCTCAATTCAGCTATATAAAGGCAACTTATTAAATAGTGTGAATGCCACCTGTAAAAATAGTACATAAGAACACATTTGCATGCGTATTCTTATGGTTAACATGTGAACATCCTGTAACGCATTTAGCTGTACCATGTTTAAGGCAAATAAATGATCATTATTATTATTATTATTACCTACAAATAATAAAATAAATCAGGCGACAATCTTTACACAAATCAATCTAGCCCCAAAGTAAGCTCTAAAGGCTTGTGTTATGGGTACTAGACGAAGATATAAATACTTATATAGATAAATAAATACTTAAATACATAAGAAACATCCAAGACTCAGGAACAAACATTCGTGATCATCACACAAATATTTGCCCTTACCGGGAATCGAACCCGGGACCGCTGGCTTCGGAAGAGGATTTATATTTCAATTATATCGCTAACAATAATTCAGAACCATGGAACATTTACTGAACTTATCGTAGGAGTGAGAATGGAATAAATATTTCTAATTTCATACACTTCAAGTCCCGGACATACATCACATTACGGAATTAGGAAACCGAGCAATGTACTTTTCCCTAGGGTTAATTACATTGTATAGTTTCATGTATTTTTCTGACGAACAGTATTTTCTTTAGAAAAAAAAACATTAAGTACAATAGTGGCCTCCACAGCTTTTTCCGCGGTATTTTTCATCCAAACTTCAAATCGTAATTCCACCCGTTTAGGGGAAAATCATTTCTTACCGGATGACACACCCTTTAAGAAATAGAATCTACCCGCTAAAGACATTCGTAGACTTTATAATTTTTGTGTCTTTAAATTTCTATTTTAGTCAGTAGTGAGTCAGTGAGTATCAAAACGATGGTCAACATGACTTTCATGTAACTACATTATAATTGAGTTCAATGTATCGCCTTCCAAAAATGTCGTAATCTTATCGAGAACTATTTTTATCAATGTACCTTACATTTCCAGTGTAAAAATATCAAATCTCACCAGGACTTCGCATGCATGCAAAATATTTTAACTGACATTTAATTAAATTGAACTTACCGCAAAGAACAAGTTGGCAAAGAACAGAATGTATTTAACTAAGAATTCACCACACCCCATGTTGATTTGTAACGGTTATCTTTGGACAGAACACAAGCGAGGTTACTCGCACGCTGACTTTTCCGACTGACGCTTGCTGACGCTGACGCCTCGGTTACGGCACGCGAAAACTATACTGATAGCAAACCGACCAATCGCGTCACGTTATCCTGTTATCGTTTTTATATTGAAACGTTCATAGCACACGGACATAGTCTTTCAAAGAATTTGTTTTGCCGCAGAAATCGGACTTATCGCTGATTTATCGCGATGCTTTTCGGATTTTCGGCGACAAGCCTCGTTACGCAAAAATCAAAACGAGAATTTGAAATGTACTCGTCGCTAGTTCAGCCTATCATAGACCATAATTCACTACTGGACCAAAATAATTTGCATTCAGCTAACTCTGGGCACCTTTCTCACGTCAGCGATCCATCGGACTGGCAGGGGCGGATCAGTGTTTCAGTAGGGTGAGAAAATGTCGTTAGTTTATATGTTATCTCCTGACGCTGGTGGGGGTATTGGCACCCCGCCCGCTCCTGTGGATCTGCCACTGCGGGCAAGGGGACTTCCTCCACGACTCCAGGACTCGTTTACTTCATCTACCGTCGGCCGTTCGACATAACGACCAGGGTATAGGTTGCTACCCATTGCCACGTCAGATTGCTGACTCTACGGGTGGTCTAGGCTAGTTTGCCAGCCGGTTTCCATTTCAGATCTTATCGCTCGCTGTAAATGTAAGCTAGTGCCGTGAAACTAATATTTATAGGTACCTAGCACATGGTCTGTGGTACCTAGTTATTGTTCAGCTCTAGAGCGGCTTTGAACTGCACATCCATTGCTTAAATTGAGACCAATTGAGTAATAATCATATTTAGGTTCAGAACTGTTCCTCCTGTTCCCGAAAGTTAAGGATCCTGAGGTCTGATTTTTTTGTTGGGACTGTCTGCTTGTAGGGCTTCATGCAGGCAAAGTTTTGGCCTGTATAAAGAAAACGTGAATAAAACCCGTTTTCGTTTACTTTTGGAAAGAGGAAAGACAAATGTTATTTTTTAACATGATAATTACCCAATTGCAGTTACTTCGGCAGCAAAATTTACTGTGTTTTATAGGCCTTCTGAATCCAAACTGCAGCAAATAAGATATAATAGGCGAGAAACACAGACCAAGTAGGTATCCTAAAGACTTAAGCCTAACTTTTACTGTAGCAAATAAAGCTGCTAAACTTGCTGGGCGCGTGGGATTTTTAGAGCGCTGAGATGGTGCGTTAGAGGATATGCGCTCACGCGCTTGCTTGTAGCCCCGCCGATTATGGCTTTTTGCCTGCTGGCAGCGGGACCGCCCGACTATGCGGAGTCTATTAGATACTTAATGGTCTGTGGGGAGAAATCATCGATTCTCTCGTCCGATATGCTGACTCAGCAATACGCGTATAATTCGCGGAATGTAAGTTGAACTTTGACCTAGAAAGCGCAGAACAAATATTCGGGTCTCAATCGAGGTGCGGTATGAGGTGCGACGCTTTGTTCCATTATGTACCTGCGCAGACGGCCGCCATTTTAGTTCAACTTAGCGCCGGGGATTATACAGGCCTTTATTCGACATTGCCTAAACGATATGGATAATTATTTTACTACGATATGCTAGCTCTTATTTAACGTGAATAGCAAAGGCGTAAAAAAAAGCATAAGCGATATCGCCCAGGTAATCTCGAATAGAGGCCCAACGGCCCTAGCAAAGTTGACACAAGGATAAATAAAACCGTCTTATCTCTAAAGTGCTCTCTCACACTAGTGCCAGCGAAAGAGATAGTCAGAGAGATAAACGGGTTTAACATGTGTCTGGCATGCTAGGTCCGCTGACTGACTCGATGGTGCAGCGGTAGTGCACCTGCCTACTGTTCCTGAGGTATGAGGTTTGAACCCCGCTAGGTCTAAACTTTGTGTGATGAGCACATTGAAGTATTACGTTACGCTAGAGCAGACATCTCAAACAAATGACAGCGAGCATTTGATGACGGAGCGGGCATGCGCGCCGCGCTTTTTGTAGACGTTTGTGCCATTTGGCCTCAACAGGCATTACAATAAATCAAGTTGAGGCGTCCACTCTAGTATACATAATTACTCAAAGTATGAGCACGAATGTTTGTACTTGAGTCATGGATGTTAATTTTTTATAAGTATTTATATGTATTTATCTATTGAAATTATAAGTATTGTTATCGTTTTACCCATATACTTATAGTATGAAGGCTAAATTAATACGTGTCAGTGTCCAGTATTATTTATTATAAGGAATAAATATTTTATCCTACAATATATCAGTGTTGCCAACCGCTTAGGGCCTGATGTCGCCATTTTTTACATCTTAAGTAGCCTAATGTAGCCGAATTTCAACTTCTGTTCTGTAGCCCAAAAAAGTAGCCCAAACCAAACGCCAAATTTTCGGTTAAATAAAATAAAACGTAGTTTTCATTTGTGATTCGGCTAATTTAAATGCTTGTCTCTGAAGTAGCCTAATAGGCGACCAGTCGCCTTTCAGATTTTTTCATCGCCGATTCTCATTCTGAGTAGCCTAAATGGCGACAAATCGCCTACGTTGGCCACACTGCAATATATAACAGCAAAGTATTGTATCTAGAACTTGTACATTATAGTTAAAACGTATAATCAGGCGCTCGTTCGCATACCGCTTGCTGTTTGAGGACTGTACCTTACAGGATTTATAAAGATGTTCAGTGGGGTAAAGGAAAGGACGGGAAGCATAAACCTTTAGAACCGCTCGCTGGGCTCTTTCAACGGTTAGTAATGTCGTTTTAGCTGTACCATCCCATGACGTAATACAGTAAGTTAATATTGATTGACATAAGGCAAAGTAAAGTTGTCTGATTATTTTTGAATCTGCGAAAGTGCGTAATTTTGTAAAAACAAATATTACCTTACGGATTCTGCCGTATAAAGCTTATGGGGCCTAAACGATAGGGTTTCATCAATTGTAATAACCAAATACTTTATCTTGTTAGTAATAGCAATATCTGGACACTTGCACAGGTTATACGCAGGGTCTTGACAATGGCGGGCATACATTTTAGGGTTAGTTAGAGCCGACTTAGATTTACGCATAGAAAACTGTATATAATTAGATTTATCCGCATTCAGTGTATGTATACAGATGTATAACTTATAACAATCAAATATCTGTTTATGGAATGTACTGAAATTCTTATTTTGTTTTTGTTGGTTACAAATAATTAGATATTTCGTAAAATTCCATAGCAACACTAGTCCGTAAAACATCAGACTTTACCGTGTGCTAACTAAAACGAATAAAGTGTAAATTGAGTTTAAATATTTTGCAATAAAGCTTTAAATTAAATAACCCTACTTATGGGCTACACGAGGGTTCCCTCGACAAGTGCAGTATGTAGTACGAAACTGATATTCAGTCACTATCTCTTTTCCCCACGATGTTCGCCAGGCAGAGTCCAAACACCACCGCGACAAGCTAGAAAGAGAAAAAGCATATTTTTTATTTAAGTGTCACTAGCAACCAGTAAGGGATTTTTAAGATATCCTGCCAGGTATTTAAAAAACGGCTCCGTCAGAAGATTTTTAAGACCATCGCGCAAATAGATATATAGAACTCGACCAAAAGCCTAGACCTAGTTGCCGAAGGCTTTTAAGGTCACCTCCATTTGACATGGTTTCAAGCAATGACATTGGTTTCAAGTGCCAGTGTCGCTCTTCTTTGTCAGTTTCTTTTGAATGAGAACTTCACAAAGGTAGAAAAGGCGAATAGAAGTCGTATTGAATCCTGCCAGTTTATAAACATACTGTGATGTATGTGGGTAGTTTTAGTTAGTTATTTAATACCAAGTAAAGTGATGATGATGATATTGTGAATCCTTTGTCTCGATTAAACCTTGGAAGCGAACAGCCGTGTGTAATTTCATCCCTTAAGATAGGTATATCTCGGAGACACCCTTCCAGCCGTAGTCAGTTATTTCTCACATATCACTTACAAAGTCTCGAAAAAGGAAATCTAATTTGTGCCATGTTCAAGTTGGCGGTGTTTGTTTCACAGTACTATCATCAGTTTCTGCGTAAGCTGTTAAAATAGCATTTTATCTAAACTTGTTGACAGGAATAAGCGAGACTTTCCGATTTCTTTTTTCGCACTGTCTCGCGCTCAAACTCCGAAAATGCCCGGCAAATTCTGTAGAATGACCTAGGCAAATGTTAAACCTCCATTCTCGTGAGCATTGGGCTTATCTCCAACAGCAGATGTCTGTCTGCTGAAATGATGATGAAGAGCTGTTCTTGGTACCTGTGTCAAGAGGAGTTTTATTGCGCTGCGGTTGATCAGGTAGCTGATAGTGTTACCTCCAAAGCAGCGATGAAGATGCACACAACGCCTATGGCGATGCAGACAGTGCGTGCGGCGTGAGCTGCGCGCGAGTTGCAACTGGGGAAGGCGTTGACCGCTGTGCAGGCGACCGCCGCGTCCGCGCAACAGCTGAACGGCAGCGTTTGCAAGCCGTAGGACGAGGCACCCTCTGGACCGCAGCACTTCAGCTGTAAGTTTGTACAACTCTACTGATTGACTGACAGACAACGCACAACCTACACATTATCTAGATCTAGAAGCATGACTAGATCTAGATATTCTGCATAGGAGTTCATTAGCACTAATACAGGATTTTTGAAAATTCATCCCCTTAGGCGAACTTAGTTTGTACGGAAGTTCGTAAGTTTTGAAGTTATAAGGTGTTGCTGATGGGAGATGTCATCGCTAGTATTGTAATAATTGGTAATCATACTTCCTTGGACCCTTAAAATAGTACTTCATAAATTCAAAGCAATTCCACACACCGCGATTTCTAGCGGGTGAAAAGCTGTCTGGTTGTTGGTGAAGGTCTCCTTAAACTCGGCCTTAAAAGTGTCTATGAGGCTGTCCTCGTTCACGAACGCCGCCGTCGCCAGCGCAATGTTCAGGATCACCAGCGCTATCATCAGGACTGAATACTGAAACAGGAAACCTTACCTTAGTCAAAACTTAATGCGTTACGGACTAACACCTTTTCTGTGGACTTAAGTTCAATACTCAATACTCAATTCTTTATTGGTATTCCACAATGTAAAATTACAGATGTTAAATTTAGGGTCCCGGGCCCGTCTTTACATCTGCACCCCAGCTGTCTGCAACTGCACCGCTATCTCGATGATGACGGACTGGCATAATATTTCAAGTAATTTATCACTGAAAATTAGATAGCTTTACGTGGACGCAGTCGCGGGTAAAAGCTATCCTTACTTAATATTCTAATAATATTATAAATCCAAAAGCTTTTGTGTGTGTGTTACCTCGGTAGACCGAAGAGCTAGAAGACTCATTGGCGACGACTCACTTGTCAAAACCAAACTTCAAAGTTTGGAGCATCGGCGTAAAGTCGCTTGTCTTTCGGTTTTTTTCAAGGTGTATTATGGAGAGTGTGCCCAGGAACTACACGACCTCATCCCACCCTCCACTTTCTCCCACCGGTCTACCCGACGCCGGGAGGGCTTCCATCCGCATGTGGTTCAGTTTCCATTGGTGCGCACGAAGCGGTTTGCTTCGTCATTCATCATTCGTACAGCCAAGGAGTGGCACGCTCTCCCTGCGTCTGTATTCCCGGAATTGTATAACCTTGGTGTTTTCAAGGCAAGAGTGAATAGGCATTTTCTGGGTAAGCGTGTACCACCTTCGACCGCGTCGTCACTTAACATCTTCAGGTGAGACTGAGATCAAACGCACACCCATTTTTGATTTAAAAAAAATAACCTCCATAACCGCTGTAAATTTTTTTCACGAGAATTTTTACATAATCGTGTAAAGATTTTGTTAGACAAGTCTTTGTAGGAAACCATTTATTTTTCTGACACAATGATCGCTTTTTCAGCTGAAATTACCATTTTAAAATAGTTACGTTATCCAGTAACCTATCACAAAAAAATAAGCCGATAGCGTTACAGTTATTTCTTTTACTATTTATTTTTTTGTTCGGCGAGGTAGCTAATTTACTTTTTTTTTAAATCATAACTTTTAAACCGTTAAGAATCAAATCAGCACTTTTGGATTAAAATGATTGGAAATGACCGCCTCCATGTCCCTGTTCGATTTTATCCATACTTCCATGGACACCCTGTATAAAAAAAACAGTTCTTAATCACGAAGGCATTTTTTCTTCCCTTATCCTGCTACGGCCTTTGATGAGGATGTCCAAAAGACTAAAATCAGATAAGTTTATACCACTATACATTATTCACTAATTTTGACCCTTAATAAAATAAAAATGAATAGTCAAAATGATCTGATATTTCCGTAATATGCTTTTGTTTACATTTACTTTCAGAACATATATTTTAAAACTCATTTGGATTTTAATGCATCTCCCCACTATACGAAGTGACGAATGTAAAATGAAAATGAAAATGAAAATATTTATTTTGCAAGTAGGCCACAAGGGCTCTTTTACGTCTGAAGCTACCAAGCCTGTATGCCAAGATGCCAGTGGTGCTCAATAAGCAATCTCTGGTGTAGGCCAGAACCGGCGTAGGTTTGAACTCACGGTAACCAGCATGTAATAGCTCTCCCTGATGGCCCCGCAGCAGCCAAAGAAGGCGATGATGAAGACGACGGAGCCCACCACCATGCTGCCGATGGATCCCAAATGGTACCAGTCATCGATGACGTCTGTCAGGTCGCTGTTCGTCAGCTCCATGGCCACGCCGATGCCAAGCATCGCGAGGCCTGCCAACTGGAAGTTAAAACGTCTGTTTTTAACATCATTACGTGTATGGCCTAAAACATTCATAAATAGTTATAACTATCACAACTGAGTCAACTGTACAATTGGGTCATACACACGTTTAGGTTCAGAAATGTCCCCTACTGTTCCCGAAAGTTAAGGACCCTGAGACACAACCTGAGACCTGTTTTTTTTTGTTTGTACTATATATCCGCATGTAGGACATCAGGTCTAGTTTTGGCCTGCATGAAGAAACCGTACAATTAAGCAGTCGTTTTCGTTAACTTTTGGTCACAGGAGGGACATTTTTTGTTTCTAGAAGTGTGTATCACCCAATTATCAAATTAGGTCAAATTCAAATTAGTTATTCAGCAAATTGGCCACCTTGTGGTCTCTTTTACTTGTCACATGAATAAATTAAATTATTACTTAAGTACTTAAATAAATACAAAACTTCTCAAGGAATTGTAAATTGGAGGTTGCTTTGTAACTTCTTTGAAAGCTGTAACCACGGAGCCAAGTCCAAACCAGGAGGGCTAGCACGACATGCCCGCGAGTCGTTTGTCGCTCAGTGCGTCTCTGTCAAACTAGTCGAGTATGTAAGGGACGCACTGAGCGACAAACGACTCGCGGGCAGGTCGTGCTAGACGTGCAGGAAGTACTTATTTGAGTACAATTTGTGCCTAACACCGTATCTTTCTTCGATACTAGTGAGAGAGACGCACTGAGAGATAAAATGGGGATAGCTTATCCTCGTGCCGTTGCTAGGGCCGCTGCAGTGTTCTTGTACATTATATTAATAGGCTGTTTGTCCCGAATGTCTTCAGAGCCTCAACATGCAAGACACAAGGATAAGTTAAACCGTCTTATCTCTAAGTGCGTCTCTCTCACACTAGTGCCGACGAAAGAGATAGTCATAGAGATAAACGGGTTTAACTTATCTTTGTGTCTTGCATGTTAGGGCCGCACGATAACTCTGAGGCCACGTGTCCTGTGCCAGCGGCGCGCACGGTGTCGCGCAGGACCTCGCCCTTGCTCCGCGTCCAGGCGCTGCTGACTGCGCACCTAGAGTCAGCGCCCGAGTGTGACTTGTTCGTGTGGCGATGGGCTTCTGTGTGACATGAATGTCTAAGAACCGAATTTGAAAGTAGTTACCCACTGTGCGCACTATCAAGCTGTAAGGTTCTTTAACAAACTGCCGAGCAATCTTAAAAGTATAAGTAGTCCTAATATATTTAAAAACAAAATAAGGTCACTTTTGTTGGAAAAATGCTACTACTCCACTGATGATTTTTTTCAAATAAATGATATAAATTAAATAAATTAAAATATTGTATATAGGTATGTTAAGTATTACCTGTGACATTATTAATTAATTGAAAATTAAATGATATGCCTAATCACTTATTTATTTTTATTATTAGTGAATTTCATACACTATGTACATTGTTATTGAATAAACAAATACAAAATACAAAATACAAATATTTGGCGAGATGATGGATAATAGGCCTTCTAGTATTACCTGATGACTTTTGTTATTTAATTAATTGTTATCTCTCCAAATTTTGTATTGTTTTTGTTTAAATTAGTTAAGTTTCTCGGTTAATTGGTTTCATAATGTCATGCCGTGTAAATATATTTGAAACAAATAAATAAAATAACGTGATTGTGTATGAATGTGACACGTGACGTGACAAACATAAGAGTGCCATGTATAAAAATATATCATACAATACAATTATACACGACTAAGTTGCCAACAAGTGTTTCTCTTTATTGAACAAAACATAAAACATCTTACTTTCTAGGTTCCGCCCGCGACTTCGCCCGTGTGGGATTCTGTTATAGTTATATATTTCCCTCGGGAACTTTTGATTTTTGTGGGAAAAAAGTACCCTGTGTCCTATTCCAGAATCTAGGTCTAACTACTTATATACATAATCATAATCATAATCGTAATAATTTTTTATTGCTTGAAGTAATGTGATACAGGTGGTAACATTGAAAAGACAGTACATTATTTCACCGTAAAGGTATGAAATTTCGGGTACATTATATATTATTATTATTCATAAATAATCTAATTACTGATATTATTAGTGTTCAATTTACTTTATTATTAATACATTAATTCATAATTGTCATAGCAACTTACTTAAAAAGAAAAGAAAATATCAATGAAATCACATGCATAGGTATGAGTAGGAAGTAGGATTGTTGACAAGGTAGCGTACACCAACAAGATATCGAGGATTTGATGATGCCAAAAAATAGTACCCAAATAGTACCGAATTAGTACCAATTTAAAAAAATTGTACTCTTGTAGTTTTCGAGATATAAGGAGCAGTAGGTAGGTACGCTACCTTGACGTCAAGGTAGCGTACACCGAGTGGATCTCTGGATTGGCAGTGTTCCCGGAAATTCTGTATGAGCCAAAAATTAGTACCTAAATAGTACCACTGGCCCTTCAAATCTCATCTGCATAGCTATTGTAGAAGCTGAGATATTTGACTATTCGTGTAAAAATTAGCGCACCGTCAAGGTACACATCTATTAAAGCGGGATTTCACCCAGAAGGCCTTTGAATTTTTCAATCGGCTATATCCCAAAAAATACTACCCGAAATAGTACCCCTTTTACGATAAAAACAATACAGAGAAAAAACGTGGAACTTAGAAAGAACTTGAACCAAACTTCTACATAGTAAAAGTACAGTCACTATGTCAGTCATTTGACCTCATGATCAGGAAATAATTATGTTTTTCATTTATTTTTAATAAGAATCCCTACTATCCACATTACTTGTATTGCATGGCATACAAAGAACCGCAACCGCAACCGTATGCATCGATAAGAAAAGTAACAATAAATACCAAATTTCAACTCGATTGGTCCAGTAGTTTCGAAGCAAATTGGCTGTGACAGACGGACAGACAGACAGACAGACAGACAGACACACGAGTGATCCTATAAGGGTTCCTTTTTTCCTTTTGAGGTACGGAACCCTAAAAATGTGCCGAAATACCTTCAACTGACAAAAAGTTTTTTTTTTTATTAATTGAATATAGAAGTGCATTTGACCTCTATCTCACCTGATGGAAAATGATGATGAGGTTAATGACACCTAGATAACGCCTATTCACTCTCTCCTTCAAAATACCCAAGTTGTAGCGTTCTGGGAACAAGTCTGCAGGCAGGGAATTCCACTCCTCCAGCCGTTCGCCAAATGAATGTTGAAGCGTACCGCTTAGTGCAAATTCTTGGAATATCCACAACATAGGGATGGAATCCCAGCCCACGCCTAGTCCCCCGATGAAGGAATGGGGATGGCGGAATTAGTTTACGTAATTCCATCGAACACTCTCCGTGATAGATCCTATAGAATACCGATAAGCAGGCAGCTTTGCGGCGTTGTTCAAGGCTCTGCAGTTTCGCCTCAACTAATTCCGAGTCACCGATGAGCTTCTTGGCACGTTTTTCAATAGAGTCTAAGGTGGCTAGTTGGTATTTCACTGATCCATCCTATAGGTGGCTACAGTACTCCATACACGACCGGACTTGTGCTTGGTATAACTGTAGCAGCTGTCCCGGGGTGAAGTACCGCCTGACCTTGGAAAGGGTGCCAAGTTTCCTGGCTGCAGTTTTAGCCATTGACTCTCTATAACTGCCGAAGTTCATATTGGAAGACAGGTCCATCCCAAGAAGCTGGAGATGATCAGCTATCAGTACGGATATATCACAGAAAGTCGGAGTTAGATCGAAGGGACTCCGTTTTGCAGAGAATGAGAGGCGTGTTTACGCCTGCGTTTTGGCAGCGTTAAATCTGACAAGATTGGCATCGCCCCATTCGGAGACTGCCTTGAGTGTCGAATCTAAACGACTAACCATGGACTCTCGACAAGACTGGATTTCATCTCCTCCGGCCTTTGCGTTGGTCAAGTATCTATCCACAACTGTGCTGTCATCAGCATAAGCAATGGTACCTGGAAGAGGTTTTGTAATTCAATGATATATTGCAAAAAATAATTCTGAAACATGGAAATTTCTGAACTTATCGCAGGAGTGACCGTGAAATAAATATTTCTAGCTAAATTCATACAGTTCAAGTCCCGGACACATACATTACGGAATTAGAAAACTGAGCAATGTATTTTTTTTTATAGGGTTAATTATATTATATCGTTTTATGTGTGTGTTTCTGATGAACGGTATTTTTGATTATTTTGAATTTATTTTATATCATACTGCATTTTGTTCCTTTCTTTAGGAGTAAAAATTGCATTACATAGCACCACACACATAGCATAGCATAGCATAGCTCCACAGATTTAATTAAATTGAACTTACCGCAAAGAACAAGTTGGCAAAGAAAACAATGTATTTAATTAAGAATTCACCGCACTCCATGTTGATCTATTACTTGATTGATTTATCTTTGGACAGAACACAAGCGAGGTTCCTCAAGGGTTCCTCGCACGCTGACTTTTCCGACTAACGCTTGCTGACGCTGACGCCTCAGTTACGGCACGCGAAAACTGTACTGATAGGAAACCGACCAATCACGATACGTTATCCTGCTATCGTTTTTATATTGAATTGAAACCTTCATAGCACACAGACCTCTTTCAAAGTTGTTTTGCCGCAGAAATCGGACTTATCCCAGATTTCTAACGATGCTTTGCGTATTTTCGGTGACAAGCCTCATTACGCAAAAATCAAAACGAGATTTTCGAATGTACTCGTCACTAGTTCAGCCTATCACAGACGGGTCCACTACTGGAAATAGGCCCATAATAATTTGCATTCAGCTATCTCTGGGCACCTTTCTTACGTCAGCGATCCATCGGACTGGCAGGGGCGGATCCAGGGTTCTAGTAAGGGTGAGAAAATGTTGTTAGTTTATATGTTATCTCCTGACGCTGGTGGGGGTATTGGCATCCTGCCCGCTCTTGGATCTGCCACTGCGGGCAAGGGGACCTCCTACGATACGGTCTCGATCGAGGCGCGGTAACTGCGACCACCTTTGTTCCATACTGTACCTGCGCAGACGGCCGCCATTTTAGTTCAACTTTGCGCCGCCGGGGATTATACAGGCGCCTCATTCGGGAACGCTAAGTGATTCTGTAGCGACTCGTAAGCCAGATCTCTCATCTCGCTCTTACGCATTTGGCGTCGTGCGGAAGAGTGGAATGAGAAATCTGGCTTACGAGTCGCTACAGAATCACTTAGCGTTCCCGAATGAGGCGCCAGGCCTTTATTCGACATTGCCGAAACGATATGGATAATTATTTTATTAACATATCAATGTTAGCTCTTATTAACGTGATAATAAAGGCGTAAAAAAACCATACGCGATATCGCTAAGACAAACTCGAATAGAGGCCCAGCCCAGCGGCCCTGGCAAAGTTGACACAAGGATAAATTAAACTGTCTAATCTCTAAAGCGCTGTCTCACACTAGTGCCGACGAAAGAGATAGTCATTTCATTTTGATAGTCGTTTCATATTAGACGTACCTCACTGTTATGCTGTAGCTAAATATACAAAATAAGTATATTATTGTATAGTAAGTACGTTCATGTAAGTTTTTGCATGTACTTAATGCATTTTAGTGAGGTTCGAACCCCGCTAGGACCAAACTTTTTGCGATGAGCACGAATGATTGTACCTGAGGACCTGAGTCATGGATGTTTACTATGTATATGTATTTGTATGTATTTATTTATCGTCGTCTGGTACCCATAGTACAGGGAATCCTATTTGAGGGCTAGATCAATATGTGTCAGTGTCCAGTATTATTATTATAAGGAATAAATTTTGTATCCTACAATAAATAAAAGGCAAAGTATTTAATCTAGAACTTATACATAACATAATGTATAATCAGGCGCTCATTACATAAGCTGAATCTCCAGACTCTTCCGTTCATGAACTTATCGGTGAGCCTAACTTGATCCGTCCGTCACTCGGTGCGTATAAACTACATGTGTGCGAGTCTTCGACCTTCGTAGTATTTCGACGCAGCCAGCCACAAACGTAAGTAGTTAGGTACCTTACTCTGCTTATTGCCTACGAGCAGGTCAATTTATGATTGTCAGACGAAAATGAGAGCCGAAATGAGCGACAAGATTTGTTAAAGAATAACATAGCTGTTAGTCAGATTAAAACTTTTGTGAGACATTATTAAGACTAGAAATAAGCACGGCTTCGCTCACGATTTACAGTGAGAAATAGCCTGACATGTTTCGGAATCGCATGGAGTCCTTCTTCAGGGGTTGAGTGCGGTCCCCACCCACGCACTTCCCGCCGCGCGGCGCGTTGCGCCCGAGCTGAGGACACGGGGGCGGCGGGGGGCTGCACCGTTGTTGCTGATGCACCAGGCTGCGGCTCGTCGTTGTTGGTGAAGTGGGATTTAACTGCCTTTAGGCGCACAAAAGAAAAGTAGTAGAGTACCTACACTACATACATCGCGCAGCAAAATAAGCAGTTACCTCATACCCCACCTATCAGGAAAACTTTAATAGGTCAACAAACAAATTGCTTGCAGCAATAACATAACTATTTCCTTTCTTAAAACCCATAGTTATTGTTATTTTTACAAGGCATTTCAAAGAATTTTAAGCGTTTAATTACGGGTAAGTCTAAAGACGCGATGCGAAGTTGCACGCGAGTCAAAGCAAAAAAGCGTTAGAGTTAGACGTGCTTGTCATATTTATTCTGTGGTCTCGTCATATTACATTTTTGAACTTTAACCTTTTGACCGCCCCAGTCGGCTGCAGCCGTCCGCGCACAGGGTGAAAAATTCCTTCATTACCTTGACTTAAAGTTGAAATTCGTGTTACTTCTCAGACATGCTTGGCGGTCAAAAGGTTAACAAACGCGCGGGTCGCGCTCGGCTTGCCTTGGCGCGAGACGCAACGTGGCTGCATGATATGAGTGACGTATGTTACGACTTCCAATAGAAGATAACAGATGGCGCTACGCTCCGATCGCGCCGCGCTCCTGCTGCGCTCGCCATTTGAACGAGCCTTTAATTTGCATTACCCCCAGACGCCGCGCAAGAAACTTGCCGCCTATATTGTGCCAGGTCCTCTGCCTAAAACGATATATTAGTTTTAAATAAAAGCCAACTAACTACTTCTTGTAACATTTCGCCACATATCGTGACAATGGTATGACTTTTGACCAAATAATAATTATGTCACTAATTTATGCGATTAATTCATGACTGTACCGTCGTCTGCGTAAGCGCATTTTAAACTGTGACTTTGGTCCTTCGAGCCGGATTTTGGCTTTTATAATTTCCAATTGAGCAGGGGATATCGAAAAGGATCGTTTTGCAATCAGTAATAAATTAAGTTGGAATTAATTAGAAAATATCTCTAATTAGTTAATAGCGTATGAATTTACGTGTTAACGTATCGTATTATAATGATCTATTCAAACGAAGTCATTCTTTAGTAGTAAAACGCGTGTGTGAGTGGATATTTTTAGTGATCTACTCATTAAATCAATGGACTGCCGCGTAGCGCCAGCATCCACAACAAAAAATCATACTTACTTCAGTGTTACTTCAAACGCGACGAGGTGCGCACGTCGCGTGTGATAAAAATTATATTTCCATCGTAACCAATAATACCCAAGTTTTAACTTAAGTGTGTTTTAATCATGTCTAACGAAACCAAATTGGATATTATTACGGAGTCGCCGAGGCGGACGGCGAAACTGGCCAGTCCCTTGGATAGGGATGCCGTCGAGATGGTGTTCGGGAGATCGAATTCGCCGAAAGTTGTGCCAGACGTCCACTTGAAACATGACAAGGACAGCAATGGAATACCTGTAAGTTTTTTAGTTTAGGGCACTACTTATTGACCTACAAGAAAAAATAATAAATGGGACTTCTCCAGTAGTAGGGTGAACGCATCATGCATACATTTTTGTATGGGTGGGGCAACTGGGAGGCTGGCATTTTGGTTTGGTTAGGCCATGGCGCTCTTTTGTCCATACCATCGGCGCGTCCCAGTTTTACGATTTGATTTTCAGGCGTAGCTTTTCGCCTTTTTTCGCAGATGGCATACGAAAGGAAACGAAACCACAAAATTTTGTGATGAAACGGTGTCTGCTTAAACGAGTTTTTTCAAACCCGATTTTGTATAGCACAATGCTGTTAAAATCAAGTTTGACGCTTCTAATTTTAATTTAATAATTTAAGTCACTAGACTTTTAAATTTAGTGAATACACTTTCGAATGGGCCCCAGTGTCATGATAAAATGATAAATTAAAAATATTACCCTCCTTTTTACCCCGCTGCAGTCGGGTAAAAAGCTCCAAAGAAACGACAAAATTCTAAGTAAATTAAATTAATTAATTCAGACATAATTGTTTAGCTTGTTGAAGTCAGTTACAAGAAACGATTTCAAGTTCAAGTTTTGTAGCCGGTGAAGGTTAAATTTGTCCCGTTAACTCCGGTTACAATGCAATTCTTATCTTTTGCCGAATTGAACCAGTTTTCGGCATTAATATTTAACAATTATTGTCTTTTTTTATTGAATATTGGTTATTTTCTAGAATATAATAGAACAGAATTGAACATGTTTTATTGTTCAACCGTATTACAAGGGGATAATGATATGAATAGAGCTAATTAGCGAAAAGATAATGATTCAACATTTAAATCTATCTTCATTGGGTAAACACCATATCAAAATTACACCGTATCCTATTAGAGTAGAAATATTAACTATTCTAGACTTAACAGATAACTTGATAAGTATACCGATTAGTATTTTTATCTCACTGGACAGTTGGTTATAACTTTGGCACAAAGATAAATTAGAACCGTTTATCTCTAAGTGCGTCTCTCTCACACTAGTGCCGACGAAAGAGATACCGCTGCGGCCCTAACATGCATGGCACAATGATAAATTAGAACCGTTTATCTCTATGACATTAACAATTGGGACCAAAGATTTCAAAGTATTATTCCAGCAACAAAATAATTTGGTTTTTATCTTACGCAGCGGCCGAGCAAAACGCGAGGATAAGCTACCCGATCTTACCCTCAGTGCGTCTCCCCATAGTAATATCGAAGAAATAGATGCATTAAGAGATAAGATGGGGAAAACATATCAGTCAAAGTGAAAGTCAAACTAGCTTTAGTCAATTTAGGCTTTTACAAGCTCGTAGGAAGTTCAAGGAACGAATCTACCACCGGTTCGGAAAAAATCCTCTACTGAGAAGAGCCGGCATGAAACTGAGATATAATTTTTTCAAAACATTACACATATAAGTTAATAATGATGTCTACAGTTTTATACAAATCTAAGTATATACCCCATCGAGACCCAGGGATCGCCAGTGCAGGTCAGGATTGAAGCCAAACGTAGTCTTTTACTGTGTAATATGCACTAGAAATAAGAATTTGCTGTACAGTAGTTTTGAACATTGTGTCTATTTGTTCTATAATGTTTTTAGATATTTTATTCTAAGAACGTGTACAATTTCCTAAAAGGACTTTTTAGTTTTAGCCAGTCTATAAGTTGGTACTTTAAGCTTTCCGGTATTTCTAGTAGCTTTTGGCTTATCTACATTTTGTAGGAAAATTTTATAGATTTTTTCTGATATACATTATTATTTCAAATACATATAGCGAAGGCAGGGTTAGTGTTTCTATTTCCTTGAAAAAAATCCCTCAGTGACTCGCGGGTGGTGAGATGGGGAATTACCATGCCAGAGCCGCAGTTTCCCTCCGGATTTTATTAAGATTTCCCTTCTTTATTTCAGTCGGCAATAGTGTTTATTTTAATTGATTACCCGACTACTTCTTTAGGTTAATTTTATCTCAGAAGTTGCATCTAAGTTCGAACAATGTTTATTGTTTTAATACAAAGCCTTGATATGATTCATTCGGACGCTGAGCCCATATTGAATTAATATCTATAACCTTATCTGGAAGGAAGCTTTATAGTACTTACGGACTAACTACTTTTGTAAAAAAACCGGTCAAGAGCGAGTTTAACTCGCGTGCCGAGGGTCCCGTACTTACCTATGAAAAAAAAGACAGTAACTTGTAGGTACGGAACCATAAAAATGAAAAAAAAATGCTATAACTTTCTCAATCCCTTGTCTCTGTGCAACCGTCGAGTTTGATACGACCTTGCAAAGATTATTCCGTTCATACGTACAAATATTGAGAAATTTCCTGTCACTTTAAACACTATAGATTTCTTATAGGAAAAAATATTTTATACTAATTAATTATAATAAATACATAATAAAATAGCATTTGTAGTTTTGTCTCTTTCACGTTTCTAAAAGTGCAAAAATTTATGGCCCTCCCTATAATGGTCTGTGATTTTAGTCCAGTTTCCTACCAGGAAAACATAAGAAATCTATGGTATTTAAAGTGACATAGGAAATTTCTCAATTTGGAATAATCTTTGCAAGGTCGTATCACACTCGACGGTTGCACAGAGATAGGACATTGAGAAATAATTCTTTGTCTTATTTCATAGGTAGGTTACAATACAATACTCTTTACAAAAGCTTCTTTGAAAAGCGCACACATTAACATAGCCTTTCAAGTGATAACTAATAAAATGGGAGCTTTCCGTAAACAGCCCAACTACTTACAAGCATACAGGGATGTGATTCTCTTGCGCTGTGATCGCTCGCCGTCGAGTCTCAAACTAGCGCAAACCGGTTCTCTATGCGCTGGGGAAATCTTCATCGGCGAGGTAAGCACTTGCGCGTAAATGACACGACACGACGAAGTACACAGCTATATCCAATAGACTCCGCACAGCTGGGCGACACCCGCTGCCAGTATTAGAGGCAAGAAGCCGCGCATTTCCGCGAACCCGTCAATCACAGCGCTCTAAGTGTATCGCAGGAGTTCCATATTTTTCAGTCCCATATGGAACTAATGGGATATTCATTTTAAAGGAAATATCCCAGTAGTACCATATGGAACTACTGGTACATATTCACATGTAACGTTTACTCTGTACCTAAGTACGACTTTTAAGTATATCTACATAATTAACCACTACCTCCTGCGCTATTCCTCTGCTGCACTGGGAGTGAAGAAATAGCATAGAATGCGTGTAGATGCTTATCATCCTGGCATGTCGTAAAAGTCGACTAAGGGACGGGTCCTCTCCAACATGGTGGACTATCTGTATGGGCGATGGGCTGATCACCCATCACCATACGGTTCATCATACCATCTTAGGACTAATTCATCGAACGTCGCCACAAGTAGTCTTGTGGCTCTGCCCACCCCATTAGGGATTTCGGGCGTGATGCTGTGTATGTATGTATGTGTTAACCACTACGCATCGATTAAATACTTCAGTTGACATTGTCAATTGTCATCCTGCAGATGTTATATTCTTACACAAGGGATCGTGTCTGTAACGTTTGGTAACGATGTGTTTTACAATAATAAAACGTGGTCGGGGTAAGCACGGCCACCAACCCAATATTCATTGCTTTAAAGAATTCGCTTTTTTTTGCCAAAATCATAGTTTCAAGCCAATATCAGGTGTAAAACTTAGCATGTAATTCCATATGGAACTATTTGGATCATTAATTTGGCATTAACATATGTACCGATTGTTCCATATGGAACTAGAACTCTGGAACTCCTGGGATATAGGTACTTGCCCGCTCTAAATATTAAATGCTCTGTATAATTGTTTTGTTAGTAAGATTATTGTATATGTACCTATATCGCACATGCAAATTTTTTATCATGTGAGCCCACTGTGACATCTCTCGTCGGATGGCTACTCGTATCTGCGTTGATTTATTTCATTCTTGTCCGACAGCGTGAGCATGTCATGCTCGCTTAAAGGTCTTTGCTTACGGCGGCGTCGTTGATCGGGTCGCCACCTTCCCTAAAACATGGTTGAGGGAGACGATGGCTGAGATACGCGTCATACTCGTGAACGGGTGCTGTCTGTGGAGTCCGGACGGTTCATGCTTGCAAGGACCATTTAAATTGGTTAGTGTTTAATTTATTAGTTTTGTGCGATATCTGAACCTGACTAGAGAGACTTCATAGTGTTCTCTATACTATATTTGATAGTTTTTCATATTTGTATTATTAGGACATGAAATTTTATATTTCAAATTGTTTCTTTTGATATTTGGAGACCTTACATTTCCATTTTTATACTTGACAGTGGAGACTGTCTACACCTCCATTTAACCTAGATTAATCGATTTAGATGTTTCTTTGTTTCAATTTTTATTTTTATTATTATGACCCTTAGAGACTTTATACATCTCTAAGTTACTTAACTTGTCCAGACGCGGAGACTTTACATCTCCCTTATTAGTTATTTATCAGTATTAATTTGTACCCATTAGGTTTTTATATTGCACATTTTGTGTTAGTTTCTAGATAAAACTGTATTGCCAAAGTTGAAAAAAGACCTACTGCTGAGTTTCTTGCGGCGTTTCTTCTCAGCAGATGTCACCCTTCGAAGCGCTGGTAGATTCAGACATGTAAAAGAGCCCTGGTGGCCTACTTGTAAAATAAATATTTTCATTTTCATTTTCATTTTCATAAAAACCCCGCGCGGCCCGCAAGTGGCAGCTTTATTTGTTAGTAAAAGTTCTGCTAAACGGATATTAATTTGGTCTGTGATCAAAATTAGACTTCTGTGATTTGCCCAAACATTCTTTCTCGCGGACTCACAAACAATTGGAGTTAAATAAAGGCTTATAAAATATGTATTAAAGCATAACGAAGAATTCATCAATGCTTTATTTGAATATGTTAATTTTAACTAAAATAAGAAACGTCAACTCGATTTTGTATAACATAAATCTGACAACATCGAGTTTGACGTTTCTTAATTTAGTTTTGGATATTTAAAATTAAGAAGGCACCGTTTCGAATCGGACCCGGTATTTAAATTTTGTTTTTAAGTTTGTGCGTTCAATAAATATTTTCCTATTAACTTCGTACAAAACTTACGCGCGAAGTTCCGACCTTAGGATTTGAACTAAAAACTTAACCGCAATTTGCATCGCCTGCATAGGATTCCCGGGTATGACTCAGTTTCAGAGGCACCAAGTATATGCACTACAACCCTACCGTAGTGCTCAAGGAATACGGGTGATATTAGCTCAGCATAATATCAACCGCAAGTGACCACGACCAATTATGTGTATCCATAAATTAATGAGTATTATAACGAGTCATAATTCGTGTGATGCCGTAGAGGAAGTATTTCGTTTTATTATTTTCCGTCACGGTAGGTACCTATGAACGAAAAATACTGGAAATTAATGGATATTATTCACTATCCTTATGTCCTCCGGCCTTCCAATTATTATTAAATAAAAAAATCAAATCATTATTCTCGGTAAGGGCAAATATTTGTGTGATGAGCACGAATGTTTGTTCCTGAGTCTTGGATGTTTCCTATGTATTTAAGTATTTATTTATCTATATAAGTATGTATATCCTCGTCTAGTACCCATAACACAAGCCTTTAGAGCTTACTTTGGGGCTAGTTTGATTTGTGTAAAAATTGTCCCCTGATTTATTATTATTATTATTATTATTAAAAATGGAACAGATTTATAAACAACAAACTTTGGGTTCAAACCTGACCTGCACCGGCGATCCCTGGGTCTCAATAGGCGTACCTGCTGTGGTATATACTTATAGATTTGTATAAAACTGTAGACATCATTGTTAACTTATAGGTATGTGTACTGTTTTGAAAAAATGACACCTCACCGAGGTTCTTGCCGGCTCTTCTCAGTAGAGGATTATTTTCCGAACCGGTGGTAGATTCATCCCTTGACCTTCATAAGAGCTTGTAAAAGATAGATCAAATTTAATAAAGATAGTTTGACTTTGAAACAAACACACTTTCGCATTTATAATTAGTACGTAAGGATTAAAAGGTTTATTTGATTAACGAGAATATGGACGCCACGCCATGATTGACCTAAAATTTTCAAAAACCAGCTCTTGGACATATATGCCCCTGAACGTAAGCACAGTGTCAAAATCGAGTTTGATGTTTCGTGACTTTTAAATCTAGCGAATATATGAGATTATGAGCGATATCAGAAAAAGTATACTTTTTGACGGCTGTATTAAGAACTTAATTTCGATAAAACGTCTTCCCTCTTTACCTCAGCGTTTCACGCGAGCAATGCATCTCTCTCGATACAGCATAATGCGATAATGTGCTGCATTGTAGAGAAACCAGTGCATATCGCATTCCTGGCAGATGTCTGCACGCGCGACACTTCAACGAAACTCCGCAGTATCGCATCTCTGAAATCTGTGTTACATAGTACAATTCGCAAGACGTAAGTTTATCTCTGTGAAGTTAGCTACTAGTAGTGTCGCAGTAAACGTTTTTAGGTATCAAAGGAGTTCAACGGGAGAAGCGACATGAGTGTACTTGCGCCGTACACGGCTTAAGGCTAACTTCACGGAAGCAAACAGAATGAATTTACAAACATACTCGTATTAAGAGGACAGAACAATAATAAATAAATAAATCAGGTGACAATCTTTACTCAGATCAATCTAGTCCCAAAGTAAGCTCTAAGTAAAGGCTTGTTTTATGGGTTCTAGACGACGATTACATACTTATATAGATAAATAAATACAAATACAGGAAACATCCAAGACCTAGGAGCAAAACATTCTGCTCATCACACAAATATTTGTAATGTAACGGTTTGGTAAAAATAATACACACGAGAGTGTTTAGAAACCTAATTAAGTATGTTATTATTCGGTCTTATTTACTACAAAGGAATTTCCCTAAGTCTCATTTTTAGGTAAAGAGGGAACGGGATTCGTCGTGGATGTGAAGTTTTAGTACGAGTAAGTAGTTGGGAGAATCAGAGTATGGTATTACAATCAAGTACTGGTTGTAGGGTGACAATATAAGGGCAAGTTTTAGGGTTCCGTACCCAAAGGGTAAAACGGGACCCTAAGTATTACTAAGAATTCGCTGTCCGTCCGTCCGTCTGTCTGTCTGTCTGTCTGTGCGTCTGTCCGTCTGTCACCAGGCTGCATCTCATGCACCGTGAATACCGTGATAGTTAGACAGTTGAAATTTTCACAGATGATGTAGGTATTTCTGTTGCCGCTATAACAACAAAGGCTAAAAAACAGAATAAAATAAATATTTAAGGGGCTCCTATATAACAAACGTGATTTTTTTGCCGTTTGCCGTTGCCGTACGGAAACCTTCGGGCGCGAGTCCGACTCGCACTTGGCCGGTTTTTTTAAATAAATGAGCTACAGTTAAATGCGACGTTTTAACGTTGGAATTATTGCGTTATTTTGGCCGTCGTCAACTGAGCCGAAGACCTTGGCCTTGCATTACGTGTTCATAGTCACCGCGTATGACGTCAGGGATACGACAATTTGTGATTGTAATATCTTATTTAAAACTTTCTCTTCAAATGCATGTTGGATGGGTTTTCCCTTCATACAGTGAGTCAGTCAACGGGTTATACGTTATTAAAACCCTTTTCGGAAACCGGTCGCAATCGAGTCATATCAAATGAGGCACATGGTAATTAGTGACGCCGAGACAAACCGGTGTCAGTGGCGGATCCAGGGGGGCATGCCTCCCAGTCATTGGATAACACATAATAGATGGCCTATCAATCACCCATTTTGTCTTTGCAAACTCTTTCCAGTAAAGCCAGGTGACGAACCTAACCGGTGTGGACGTGTACAATATAGCGTTTACTCAAACTATTATATTTGTTTTGTGACGCAGTTTTTTCTGCCGTTTTCGTAACGTTTAAACCAATCAAGCAGAAGGCTTCTTCGTACTTATTTGAAGTCTCACGAATGTAGCCGTTATTTTAATTAATTATACCTACAGCATTATCCAATTATTTTGATGGATTGCAAGTGTTGAAATTGAGATTTATTATTGGTTATCGGCTAAGGAGTGGAATTCCCTGCCTGCAAACTTGTTCCCTGAACGCTACAACTTAGGTCTTTTCAAGGAGAGAGTGAATAGGCATTATCTAGGTGTGCATGCTCCATCTTCGACCTCATCATCACATTCCATTAGGTGAGATAGAGGTCAAAGGCACATCTATCTTCTATAAAAAAAAAACAGAATTTATAACCACTTAAATGGAAACTCAAAAGATATCCTGAAGCGTTCCGCAGTGGTGCCTAAAATACTCATTTGTTAATCCTTTCCTAGGACACGTTGACCTCAACAAAATCTTAGTTCAGTTTCAAAGGTCTACAAACTTTTTAAGGGGCTCGTAAATGGGCTAGTTTTTCAATTTATTGCTGAAATTCGGCCTCAAAAGTTTACATGCAATCTTTTTCTTTCCATTAGTGATGTACTAATATGTAATCGTTTTGGGAATAGCCCGAGTTACATACATACATAGCATCACGCCCGAAATCCCTAATAGGGTGGGCAGAGCCACAAGACTACTTGTGGCCACGTTCGATTAATTAGTCAATCATCTCATCTGCTTACGAAATGTCTCAATTGACATTTCGTAAGCTGGCTTAAGCATCAATATTTTTTCCCGGAAATATATTGTTCACTTGCTTCCAAATCTGGGCAACCATGACGCAACCAATCTAAGCCTTCGACAGCCTCAGTACAATTTTTGTAAGCACAGAGGCCACTATACATATGATAAACAGTTGAGTCAATATGTGTAGGCGGGGTCGATGCCTTCTCTTGGATCATGCATAATATTTGAACTGGTACAACCTGAACGAAGGCCGCTATTCACCTAAAAATGATCTTCCGCGCGTTAGCTCCACTTATTCCAATATTTGCTATTCTGATTGCTGGTCCTTTGATTAAAAATGTTTTTATTGTGATAATGGCGGCTCTAGTATTTGTATAATTAGCTTTCACATTGAATGCGCAGAACACAGTTTCGGTTCTCAATCGGGGTGTGGCATGAGATGCGACGCTTTTTTCCATACTTTGTACCTGGGCGGACGGCCGCGTTTAATTCAACTTATGTGTTGGGGATTATTATGGGATTATACTCTATTCGTTCAGGAATTGACTCAGCTAAACAGCCAATCAAGACATACCATAGACAAAAGCTGGTGAAGTGCATGTCGGACCATGGACAATGTAGGACTCCGTACTACCCAACACGCAACGCAATTTTTTTGAACAAAGTATTTGCCACAATATTCATGCGGCTGACGTTGGAGAGTTTGCTATAGAGTTATACAGAATATTGTAGGCGCCTATTACTCATGAAGCCTACTTAGTCGTGAAGTTGCAAAAACAAGCTACTTTTTCACAGAAATATGCACAGTTTCCTAAAGAATACCTAATTGTTCGTCAAAGATGCAGTCAAAAGATACTTCATGTTAAAAATCTCTGAGCATTAACGTAAATATTGTAAGAGTAATTAGGTTCATTGCTGTGTCAAGGCAAAGCAGCAATGCGATAACAAGTTTTGTAAAATCTACAACAATAATGAATAAACTAATTGCCCTAAATCCAGTGACGGACGTAGTGCACAATGCAATAGAACAACCCTGTGATGAAAAGCAACAAGATGGAAAAATACCAAAAAAGACATTAGCCTCTTTTGTGTAGCACACTCGACTGTGTTACTTTAGGTTTTAATAGTGGTTTTAGCAGTTGGAGACTTCGAACAGCTTTTATTGGATCTGATGGTAAGTCAGCGACTGCTATTTCCATATCGACCGCAGCGGCCCTAGCATGCCAGACACGGGGATAAGTTAAACCCGTTTATCTCTCTGACTATCTCTTTCGTCGGCACTAGTGTGAGAGACGAACTTAAGAGATAAGACGGCTCGGTTTTTTGTTAGCTACCGGCTTCTGTCCGCAG
Organism: Tortricodes alternella; assembly: GCA_947859335.1. Classification (NCBI taxonomy): domain Eukaryota; kingdom Metazoa; phylum Arthropoda; class Insecta; order Lepidoptera; family Tortricidae; genus Tortricodes; species Tortricodes alternella. The sequence goes on from OX401968.1 coordinate 8,940,702, forward strand.
CTTAGTTCACATGAAATTCGGTTATAGTTATTCCTTATATTTTTTTGAAGCCACCCCTGTATTAAAACGAACAAAACATAATATTTAATAAAAAAACCGACTTCAAATAGCCTCTGTAAAGTAAGTTTTATTTTCACATTTTAGTTACTATCATGTCATTTAACGACACCCATTTACTCCATCAAGTAAAAATAACATAATGCTAATTGCTCATCAGCATTTACAAATTGTTGCTGTCCAACATGCAAGGATATCAATCGTTGAGGAGTTCTCCTGGCTCTTCAGCACCGATTCTATTTTACCACATAGATTTTCATCAACATAAGTTGCTTCCGAACCTTATACAGAAATCTAATCGCCAGTCGTGAAATACTTATCATGTAGGAGTTCCAGTGATCATCTATGGTCTTCATCAACAGATCGGTGTAGCCAATTAGCCATTTTTGAGTTTTAGCGAGATTAATGCACGACAATTGGTTTTTATACATATATAGATGTAGGTACTATTAAAAGTGGAATTCTATGTTAATTTGATTTATAAATGAGGGCCCGTTCCGTTAGTGTTCGCAGATAGATTATCTCTATATCTTTACCCCTCTTTAAAACCGTGACTAATCAGATAATCATGAAGCATGAACGTTGACTTTGTTAGCAATCAACGGGAATGTACCAGAAACAAAAATAACGTTCAGAGAACTGTAATTACTAAGTCGCTTTGCATATCTGTCTGCTGAGTCGTGCAAATATAGATGGGAAAACCCGTCTCTCAAATAGATAGAGCTGTGCCAAATACCACGGATGTCACGAAAAAACATTTTCACGTCTAACTTAGCCTTTATCCGCGTCATCATCTACGTGGAAATTTATCTTTGACACATGAGATGAAACAACAGTATTGATGATAGCTACTTATTTTTAAATTTAGATCCGCAAAATACGGGTTGTTCGTACACAGGACTCAAACTATCTCGATACCAAGTTTCATCCAAATCAGTTCAGCGGTTTAGCCGTGAACGCATAACAGACAGAAAGACATAGTTACTTTCGCAATTATAATTATAGTATCAAAGTCAAACTATCTTTATTCAATTTAGGCTTTTACAAGCTCTTATGAAGGTCAAGGAATGAATCTACCACCGGTTAGGAAAATATCCTCTACTGAGAAGAGCCGGCAAGAAACTCGGTGAGGTATAATTTTTTCAAATCAGTACACATATAAGTCAACAATGATGTCTACAGTTTTATACAAATCTAAGTATATACCACAGCAGGTACGCCCATCGAGACCCAGGGATCGCCGGTGCAGGTCACGATTTAAGCCAAACGTCCCTGTGCATGACGTACCTATGACGTAGTCTTTTACTGAGTTATATGCTATCGGTAGCATAAGGTCGATCACATACAGTGTACAAGATCAATCAATAGAATTTGTTATTGCTAATCTCACACAGTAATGAATGCTGTTGTTTAATTGTGCGCAAATACCAATTTCGTTTGGGTAATGGCTTGATTAGTTCTGTATCACAAATTGGGTTCTTTCTCACGTAAATGATTGCCTTTCGAAAAAGGCGCACAGTCACACCAAAGTAGGCGGTTCTCCAGAGATGTACAAAATACCCTATACAAAGTATCTGGAATACAAAATAGATATCTTGTACTATTGAAATAAGTATTTGAAATTCCAAATACAAGATACTTTGAAAATTGTATCTGAAATACGTATTTTCTAAATAATTTTTGAAAGAAAACTCAATTTTATTGAACTTAAGTGGATTAGGTACAGGAATTATGAATAGATCACATTGATCGCGCAAATGTGGCAGAATATTATATTTTTAAGGTTTTAATTGAGACGGAAATTCCGATTATTATGATGGAAATATTCAAGTACTTATTTATACCTACTTTAAAATCTTGACTTTTCCAGCACCCGAACAACAAGGAATCAGAACCCGTGCCCCCATCGCAGCCGCTCCTGGAGCCGGACAGGGAGAAACAGAAACCACCCCTAGCTGGTAAGCCATCTCCATCATCACTAAATATTAACCACCAACCACAACAGTATTTCAAATATCCGTTACACTACAAGTTGCAATAAAAGTAACACGAATTTCAACTTTACTCAACGCCAAGCATGTCTGAGAAGTAACACGAATTTCAACTTTCTTCCTCTATACCCCTTATGGCCTGTATACCCTGACGGATATATCCGTCGCTGGCGTTCAAAAGGTTCAAAGTCACTAAACTTAAAATAAGAGATGTCTAATTCAATTTTGATAGCTTGGTGCTATACAATATCTAAAATTTTAATAATGAATATTAAAAAAATAAAAGCCATGTTACAAGTTACAACATTGCAAATTGTTGGCTTATAACACAAACCAGAGGCCACCAGCTCTGGTTTGTATTATAAGCCTACAATTTGCAATGTTGTAACCTGTAACTTTGTGAAACGGGTTGCGGAACGTAGTCGGCAAACAGTAACTTCCGAATTATTATTTTGAAAGCTTTATACCTAAGTACTTTTATTTGGCCTCACATGCACGGTTAATACTTTCTTGGCAACAGGGCCAGAAATCGATGACTTGGACGAGTCGCCAGCGACACACGGACCATACCCCGGCATCGACGATGGTTTACTTGACCCCGTTGACAAAAAACCGCCGCATGATAGAGGTAAGAATCATCATCACCAGCTTATACTATAGATCCCACTGTTGGGCAAGACAAGCATCATATTGGATTTGGGACTTCATCATTGAATATTTCGTAGTTTTGTGCAGGTTTCCACACGATCATCCAAATGTTAGTGATAAATATAACACTGAATTCCACACTAAGAAAATCACAGCGATGCGAATTGGGATTTCAACGTGCGAAGTGCTGCAGCGCGTCCACATAATGAAAACATATACCTACATTATATGTTTTTAGAAATGTCATTCAAGATCCTATTTTTATTAAATTGCACCGCCCACGATAAAATTTCTGCTATGCTCAGTTCGAATGTCAGAGAATGCGTCAGTGTGGCCAATCGTGTATATGTCCAATCTTCTGTACTCTAAGGTTTTTTATGTGCAATATCAAATTATTAAGTAAATCAAATAAACCCTTCAATAGGCGTTTCGAATGTTCAATTGTCCCTGACTTCGACGTCTGTTAATTCCGATATTTAGTTTGTAAAGGGATATAAGATACATACCCATACATCATAATGTTTGCGATATTAGGAGGAATCAAACGGCGTCTATTTACTGAAATTCACATCGCCGAGCGAGCGCACGACAATACAAACCTACCTACCTAGTCACAGATTATATAATACTAGTGGACCCGCCACAGCTTCACCCGCGGTATTTTCCATAAAATCTTTATCACCTGTTTTCACCCCATTAGGGATGGAATTTCAAAAATTCCTCCTTACTCCTTCCTCCTCGAGTACCCTAGAGGTGCATAGGGTACTCGAGGAATGTCTCCTCCAAGTTTCAAACCTCCCACCCGTTTAGGCTGTGCGTTGTCTGTAAGTAAGTCACGGTACTGTTTTATATGTATTGATACTTACTAGTATATCTTTGTGCGCGGTTACCGACGTACCCGACTTTTATTAGTGATATGACATGACATATTTGATAAAATCACATATACATGAAACAAAACTTTACATTGCAATGAACTCTTCATATTATTATCACCTTGAGGTCAGGAAGTGGCGACCTATTAACTATCTGGAGAGATAAGGGTGCCCTAACCAAGTTACATTGAGGTCATTTGATAAACACTAATTACTTATACCTTTAAATAATGGAATGGAATGCGTTCGTCCAAAAATACATTTGTCTCTAATGTTTATGCTATTCAAAAAGGTATACATTTTCTGCCAAGATCTCTTCTCCCATTAAGTTAAGTACTATTATTGGCGAGGGTTGAGGTTCACTTGAGGTCGTTTTTAAGGTTCCGTACCTCAAAAGGAAAAAACGAAACCCTTATAGGATCACTCGTGTGTCTGTCTGTCTGTCTGTCTGTCTGTCCGTCTGTCACAGCCAATTTGCTCCGAAACTACTGGACCGATTGAGTTGAAATTTGGTATTCATATGTAAGTTGGTGACCGCAATACGGACGCGTGACATAAATATATGAATTTTAAACATAGGGGCCACTTTTTGGGGGTAAATTAGAAAATTAAAAAAAAAAGGTTTGCCACCTATATCGTATGATATATCAAATGAAAGGGCTTATTGTGAGGATCTTAAATATATTTTGTTTTGAATTTTAAGTAAAATAGTTTAGAAGTTATTCAGGAAAATAGACGAAAAATTACCATTCCCCCCTCCTTATTTCCGAAACTACTGGGGCTAAAATTTTGAAAAAAATACAGAAAATAGATCTTTACCTAAAGATTATAGGAAAACCTATAAGAAGTCCATGGTATTTAAAGTAGCCTAGTAAATTTCAGATAATCATGTACGGAACGGAACCCTCTCCACGCGAGTTTAACTCGCACTTGTCCGGTTTTTATAAATATGTTTATTTTAAATAAAAGTTTCGCCGGGCACAAATCGGTTCTCTATTGAAATAACGAATAATTTTTGGCCGAAAATTGGCCAATTTTCATATCAGCGAAATCGTTTCGTAAATTTTTACATGGCCGAATTATTATGTTGCAAAATGTTCACATACCCTATTTTTGTTTGATTACTTAACATAACGCAGAAGATTTATTTGACCACTGTTTTATTCAATAGACGCTCTATTCGACTTTTACATTTAGCCGAATACGCATGCCAAAATATCGAAGACTCGAATCAGGGTTTCTTAGTTTATCAAATTAAGTTCTAATGATTTTTGGTTGGAGTCCCACACATAGTAATGTGTAACGAGTAAAGGTGGAGCCAAGTAAATCGACGTAGGTATATTCTCTTATTTACAGAAGGGTCGGAGCACAGCAGCAAGGAGCACCCCAGCACGCATGATGGCGCGGACGGCGACGAGGGTAAATGGAACTGGGGCACAGCCGACGAGCCTGACTATCCTTACGGTGACTGGTCGCAATTGTCAACGATATAGCTAAATAACTACCAACTTCTCTGTGAATGTCAACAGTTCTGTTTTCTTCGGAATATTCGAGTCTTTGTAGAACGCATCCGTGAGCTTATACGATCACGCTGAAGCGTTAAGTATGAACAGTTCCTTTTCATGTCATTTCGCAGATTAATTGGTGGTTTGGTAAACTTGACAGTGGTTATGTTAGAAGTGAAATGTTGAGAGAAACGATTGAGCGTGGTCTCTTCAAAACGGAGTACAGTATCAATTCTTAAATGACGTGTCTAGTATTTTAATCAATTAATTTTCCAAGGACCGCCCTTAACTCTTCCTTCATAACAAAGGCAAAGGGCTCTACTTGGCCAGACTGAAGTAAGTAAACAACTGTATAAAAATACTTGATATACACACGGTTTTACTCACGATTTATTGTCAGAAATAGTCGTTCTTCAGGGATCGCGACCGCACTCAACCCGTGAAGGACTCCTTCGGACTCGGAAGGACTATATCGTGAGTAAAGTCGTGTGTATTTCAAGTATTTTTATACAGTTGTTTAATTATTTTAGTCTGGTCAAGTTGACATTTTTCGAAGTCGTATGGAGTCCTTCTTCTTTCACCACGACCGCACTCAACCCCGGAAGAAGGACTCCATACGAGTTCGAAATATGTCGGACTATTTCTGACAATAAATCGTGAGTAAAGCCGTGTGTATTTCAAGTATTTATTCAGAATGTCTCACAAAACAAATGTATAAAAGATTGATGTCGATGGATGATCATTAAGTGAATAATACTTTTTGAAATGAAAGTACTTCACGACAATGATTCATATCAGTCTCATACGGCACAAAGCGGTTTTCTATGCTGAAGGTAAATCACGAAGAACAGCTGCATTCCTAGCAAGGATAAGCTATCACCATCTTTTTCTTCTTATCTCTCTCACACTACCACTACTATCAATGAAAGAGATGCACTGAGAGATAAGATAGGGATAACTTATCCTCGTGTCAACCATGCCTGTTCTATTTCCGGCTCACTGCGTTTCTCTGCTCTTACAAATAACCCGTAACGTGAACATAATCACTGTCATGTTTGATAAACTGCATGTTTCCACGTGCTATGTTGTTGACTATGAAGATCAAATTGGAATGAAAAGTTGAACCCAATGACGTCATCGTCATCAGATATTTATGAGCCTATCTCTATAAAAGTATAATGGATTATAATTCCGCTTGCCGACGATGACGATGAATCTGATGAATGATCTTTGTTTGCACACTATTTATACAAGAATGCGGAGAATTTTTTGCGATGACTTTGGTTCTTTCCGGTCTATAAAATAAGTTCTAGACTAAAAACTTAGAGGAATTAAATAAGGCCAGCTTTGGGGCCAATTAGAAAATGTATTCGCTAAATTTAAAAGTAGCCAAACTTGAAATACGAAGCGTCAAACTTGATTTTGACAGCTTTGTGCTACACAAAATCGAGTTTGACATTTCTTTTTATAAGTTTAGGAAATCTTAAAAGACACCGTTTCTTTCGAATTGGACCTTTTATTTGCAAACGTAGACCCTTAGCGTAGACCATTTTATTAACATATTACTGAATATGGCTGAATCAATTTGGGGATGTATTTCGACTGTGGAAATTTCAAATGTCGTAAGGGACAAAATGTCCCTTATTTCCAATGTCCTAAGGAACATTTTGCCATTTCCACAAAATGTTCCTTACGACATTTGAAATTTCCACAGTCGATTTGCATATGTGTGAGTAGATATAGTAATAGTGGTTTTTATATGAAACGCTTAAAAGCACAACACTCACAGCACAGTCACATATCCATCTCCAATTGATTCAGCTATAATACAAGTGGAAAGAAAGATCACGGTTTTTTTCGTGGTTTGTAATTATTCTGACAGACAGTCTTTTTCATCGTCACGGCCATCGCAACTTGAATTCCTATAAACATTTAATTTCGTATTCATGTAAATTATTATGTTCATAAATATCTGTGAGCCAAAATTTTAGATTAAGCTACAAAACGGCTGTTAAACTTGGTTGCACGACAAGCATGGCATGCTGCATGAAGCCAACCTTACTGGTTGGGCCAACATCGGCCAACGCAAGATACATTTATACGACACAATGAGATAGAGATATACAGGATGGGCCATAAGTTTTTGCAAATAGCAACACAGTTTTTTGTAAACTAATAATTGTGCGGTAGAACGGATGGTGGGATAAACGTCATTTTGTAAATTTTTATCACGATGGAGGGTTTTATGGGAAGGCAACATGGCTTTTGTTTTTAACAATTTTCAAAAAAATACATTCTCTCTCTACTATGCGTTGCCTTTTTAAGATTTAATACGGATTACGCCGTATACCTAAGTGAGTATCCCAGCGTCAATTTAATCAAAGTTTGGGCCGAAAAGTTTAAAGAAACTGGTTCAACAACGAATAGGTATTAAGCAAAAAGGGCGGTTGCGTACCAGAAGTGATGATTGTCAGCATCTTTTCCAACAATTGCGTAGTCGGTTGCAGGGTTGCCAGCAACAAGATGGAGCTCATTTAGACGACAGTGTTTTTAAAAAATCAAATTGATAATATACTAATTCATTATAATAAATATCAAATAAAATAACATTTGTAGTTTTATCGCTATCATATTTCTAAAAGTGCAAAATTGTATGTCCACCATACAATAGGTAAAGACTTATCTCATTCTTTGCGCAGCAATGCTTCCGCGAGTTGGCAGATGTTGGTCTTATAACCAGCATGACAAGACGACTAATGCAACACATAATATACATATGTAATAATGGAAACCATGCATGGTGTCTGGTGTGCAGTGACGGAATGAATGTCAATGCAAGTTTGTATGCAAATTGATAACAGCTTATCCAATTATGGTAGGCTTTATCACTTATATCGTTAAAAGTGATAAATCGTAAAGTAGAAAAAGTCTACACCCCAGTTTTTGAAGTTTGTCCGTCAAACTCGTGAAACAGTCGAGGGCGCGGTGGTAGTGCCATTGGCCTCTGTGCCGGAGGTCACGGGTTCAATCCCGCTAGAGGCACACTTTGTATGAAGAGCGCGAATGTTTCTACCCGAGTTATGAATGTCTAGTATTCATATATGTATGTTTTTAGCGAATTTTGTTTTCCAGAGTACCTCTACTCCCGCAGCCCTAAAGTTTTTATTTCTTGGAGAATATTAAATAATCACAGAGCATATACATAGTCAATAGACTCCGCATAACCGGGCGACCTCCGCTGCCAGCATTAGAGGCAAAAATCTATAAGCGGCGATTGCATTTCCACGAATGCACCAATCACTGCGCTCTAAAAACCCCACGCGCCCCGCAAGTTTGGCAGCTGTATTTTTTGGTAGTAAAAGTGTAAATACTACAGGGGTTTTTTTTATATAAGGACAGTTAAATGACAATGATTTGCCTCCGTTAAATCAATTAAAATAATAACGCAGTTTCGTTACAATTGGTGGTTTGTGAATAGTTAAAGTTACCACAGGGGGGGCAATTTACTACAGTACACTTTTTAATAAGGGTCTTATGGTTTCAGATGCAGCACACGGGTTTGGCGGCCTCGACCCTCGCTTCGGTCTGGACCGGCCTGGCTCCCCAATGATACCCGGCTCTGTAAGTACCCAAGTAATTTACACACAATTATTTGGATTATTTGACAACAGCTAATGACCCTGATAGATCGATCACTGTCTGTTTGCACCGGAGTGAACGAGAAGCACTTTCCGGTTATTTGTATAGCGATAATCCAAAACGTATGAATTACATAATGAATTACAAATTAATTAATGGGCGTGATGTAATTATGTTATTTATTATAGACCGATAAGTTAAAAAAATATATGACAGAATTGTTTAAAGAGAATTACAGACGTAACTTCTTCGATTTCATCAAATCGTGTTTTGGAAATAGTTAAGTTTTCAACAATATAAAGAATATGACCATATATTTTTTGCGCTTTGCCAAATCAAAAGTAGAGTTTATAGGTGTAGTCAGTGCCTTAACAGTTACATTGCCAAGGTTGACATGAGAATAAGCTATCCCTATCTTATCCTTTCTATCAGTATCGAAGAGAGAGAGCAGTGAGAGATATAATGGGGATAAACTTATCCTCATGCCAACCTTGCTGCTGGAGGTGCCACAGAAGCCTAATGCCCGATTTCCATTCGTCAAGTTTTTAGCGAAGTTGTTGAGAATAGTTAAGTATAGAGTGCGCGACTCACCACTGTCAGATCGTTTTACACAACTGTCCTTACCCACTGTACTGACTATACTAAAAACTTGACCAATGTAAATCGAGAATGAGACCCACTAAATGAGCTCATACGGGCGTTTAAAAGCAACTCAACGCCATACGCCCATTAGGCGGGTTCACGTCAGTGGCGTAGATACCGAAGAGCTAGACGGTGCCGAGTACCGGGGCCCCCAAGCTCAGGGGGCACTCGGACCCTGACCAGCAAACCTCGTATTGAACTATACCTAAAATTCTCCCAAATGAAACAGTTTAGTTAGGGCCCCAGTCTTTTTTGCACCAGGGCCTTTGGTTAGCTTTTGTTGGCGGTCGCGATGAAGAACGCCTGCTAGCATGGGCGTTGCCAAGTCCCCATAGAGATTCAAGAAAATTTTGCCAAATGCAAAGGAACCAAAGTTCTGAGTCCACAATTCATACTTTGCCCCCTCCCTGGGCTCGGGCATGGGATCGGCTGGCGACACGCCTTTGCCCGCTAGGCGAGTCTGGCGTAGACTCTAGTCATCTACCCATAACAGTACCGTGACTCACTTATAAACAACGCACAGCCCAAACGGTTGGTAAAAGAGGTTTGAAATTTGTAGGAGACATTCCTCAAGTACCGTAGAGGTGCACTAAGGAGGGATTTTTTGAAATTCCATCCTTAAAGAGGTGAAAAGGGGTGATAAAATTTGTATGGAAAATACCACGGGCGATGCTGTGGCGGGTCCACTAGTAGCTAATATATAGTCAGCCCTCCTATCGGGCTCTTCAGCGTGTGAGCAAAGTCCCAGAGCGCCCCCTAGGCGGGTCCTTAGCAATGGCAGTCTTTCAGAATCAGCCTGTACATAGTTGGCAACCTCTGTTCCCAGGTGATCGACGTGAACACGTACCAGCAGAAGAAGAATCTCGCACAGGGCATGATGGACTTGGCGCTTCTCTCAGCGAACGCGAACCAACTGCGCTACGTGCTGGAGTCCTCTGCCGTGCACCCCTACTACTACCCAAGCCTGGCCTTCATTACGATGAGCATCCTGCTGCAGGTAGGAGTCTGACAGGCACGACTGACAGGGCTCTCCGCCAAAATAACAATCGGGGACTGATTTGTGAGTTACGAGCACACGGGAGTTGATGAGATAATGATGTGCAAACGGTTCATTTTGGCATGCCTCCAAACGCCAGTTGTTCGATTAAAAATAATATTCGAATTGGAATATTACGGTTTCTTAAGATCGGTTTTCGTCACTTTAACGCTCGAAACTCAAAAAACACGTGATATTGTGACGATCGAAAACTCCGGGAGGTAGTTCATAAATGTCGGACAGATGTGCAGGCAACATAATTCGTCCTGAAACTCGTTTGTTGCATGAATGAATCGTCCTGAAACTCTTTCATCCCGTGTCATATCCGAAGCTACAAGCGACAGCGATGACAGATCCCATATACATACGAGTATCTGCCTTGCAGTGTTGCCAGTTTTTGTATGTAATTTTTAGCTTCGTCAAAAGGGTCACCGGTCTCCCCTACACAAAGTGCAATGGGCAAAAAAGCTTAGTATAAAAATGCACTCAGATCTTACCTAAAGAGATAAAAGATTTACTTATACATGTTAAGTTTAAGTCTTACTTTTTTATAACTTCCAGATAGCAGTGGGCGTGGGCCTGATAATGAACAGCAGATACGACGTCAACGACAAGAAAGAGATCTGTAAAGCCGACAAGATCAACAATATGACGGTGCTCGGCATTTTCCTCGTGACCATCGTCAACGTGTTTATCACTTCGTTCAGTGTAGCGACGCCGACGCTGACCACAACAGTTACTGTTGCTGGTGCCGCCAACGGGGTTTAAGAACAGGGGTGCGATTCTCTCGGCGGCAAATCCCATACTCGTAAACAGGATTTCTACGCGGCTGGCTCGTCGTCGAAGGAAGCGCGGTTGACGCTGTGCAGTGCACGTGAGACTTAAATCAGTCTTCAGTCTCGAGTAAACTGTACTATGCATCGCGTTACCAGGCGATTAGGTAATTTACTAATTCATTCTTTCATTGCAAGACATTAAATCGAATAGTGCTCCAGATACCATGATTACCGTCGCGATGAAGGGCGTCGCTAGGCGAGTTCTTTGGCGAAGATTAGTCATTAATAGCTACTATGGCCATAGCTCATCTAGCGCACTATTATTTATTTTGTGAGCAGCGGGATGTTCGGCATGTGAGGAACAAGCGCGGATCCAGAGGGTCATGGGAGATCCAGGGGGGTCATGGCGAATCCGCCGTTGATGACCAAGGCTCGGAGCGCCCGCTAGGCGGGTTATTGGCAATGGAAATGTTAAACGTCTTCTATAAACGCTTCTATCCGGCTGCTTCGAAACGTGTGCTAAAAGTGAAACTGAAAGATCCGGAGAATATGAACTTTTCATATTATCAGGACGTTGCCTTATGTAAACTTCTCTATTTGTGCAAAGTGCAATCTGTTATAAAAGTTTGCTTTATCAAACATTGGAATCCCTAATTAGTTCTTATGACACAATTGTACCACTGCCGTTATTTTCAGTATCAAATAGGTACTTACGAGTAGGTGTAATAAATTCGTAGGTATAGGATAAATTTATTAAGACATTTTCACATTTAGGCTAGTTTTTAGGGTTCCGTACCCAAAGGGTAAAAACGGGACCCTATTACTAAGGCTCCGCTGTCTGTCTGTCCGTCCGTCTGTCACCAGGCTGTACCTCATGAACCGTGATAGTTAGACAATTTAAAATTTTCACAGATGAAGTATTTCGGTTGTCGCTATAACAACAAATACTAAAAAACATAATAAAATAAATATTTAAGGGGCCTCCTATAGGATTTTTTTGCTGGTTTTTCGTTTTCGGTATTGATAACGGCAACAGGTAGACGCTTAAAATATTCACAGAATATTTAGATATATATTATTCACTTTATCTCGCTTTCTATCTCTCTCATCGGCCCTAGCGTGAGAGAGACGCACTTAGAGATAAAACGGTGTTAACTTATCCTCTTGTCAACCGTAGCAAGCTCATACTTTTGTGCATTTATAAGGCCCGGTCACATTGCGGGTGCGACGTGGCCGTGGCGCTATCCCGCTCACACGAATGCAACTTGAGTATGACGTGGTGTGACGCCATTATACCTCGTCCAAATGAAAAAGTGCTCTGGCGGTGGGGCCTGCGCAGTAGTCGATTTACCGGCCAAATTGGTGGCATGAGGTGAGGCGCGACGGAGGGGGTTACGCGCGGTATGTCTGTGCCGTCGCGCTATTAGTCGCGCGTCGCGTCATACAGTCACCCGTTGTCTCCCGCTTAGAGATTATGTTTCGTTCGCTCGCAAAGTACAGTTACGCAGGTTTCTTTCCAACATGCTTTTGCATACAAAGGAATATTTATGTTTATTGTTTTATGGCGAACGAAGCTGATAGTGGTGTAGTAAATAATTTAAAACAATGTATAAAACCGACACGTCCGAGGCAACAGATAGTGTCAAAAAAAAACCGACGGCCATATAATACATTTATGGCCATCAGCGCTCTTTTTACCTGACTTCAAAAAGGAGGTTTTCAATTCATCTGTATTTTTAATATGTATACCTATATTTTTTTATGTTTATTACTTCATAACTCCGACATTTGTTTTGTAAAATATATTTTTTCATCGAAAGAGTATACCTCCGGATTAATCCTGTTAAAGTAAAAGTTGGAGTCGTATGATGGGATCTATGATCCATCCAAACTTACCAGTTTACTATTATTCTACAAAACATTACACTTCTAATATTAAACAAGAGCCAAGCACTTTCGCGCGTGACTGTACACATGCGCGGACCCATCCCCTCCACTGCCACACAGCGCTCTTTTTGCCTTGGACGAGTTATACCCTGTACTGCATCGGTGTGAGCGGGATGGATGGCGCCGCGTCACGACGCGCTCGCAATGAGACCGCCTATAGTTAAGTTTTAAGCTTTAACTTGCAGATCTGTAATTGAATATTGAACCTTTTGTTTCATATTTGTATATTAATATGTAGCTTAAGTTATTATTAGTAAATAAATAACCGAATAAAATGTACTTATTTTAAGATGTTATGTTTGCGAGATGTGTATAATATAAAAAATATTTTACAATTATACAATTAGCTTAAGTTAAAATTATACCTACTCCGGGTAAAGATACAAATATTGGTGCTACTGGAATCTCAGTTTTATGCTAATTACCTGCTACATAGGTATTATTTGGGTGTTCTTTTACCCGTGAGCTCATATATATGCACTAGAATAAGATCTCATTAACTTATTTCTATGTAAATCAATTATACTTATTTTGATGTTGTTACCAATCACCAACCAGTGATTGGTAACAATCAGTGCCTTGTTCCGTTCTTAGTCACAAATTGAACAAAAATATACGTATTTATAAAAAAACTCTTTTTTTATCGTTCTGAAACAAACGGGTTCCCTCCCCAGCGGGTGGGAACTATCGGGAATATCCCCTTGTCTACAACCCCAATTAATCTTTCTTCTCGTAGAATTCACAAAGACCACTCAAATTGATCTTAGGTTAAGAGGACTGAACCAACGGCAAAAATCACGCTTTTCAGACAAAAGGCGATAACGATATCCACCCCTTAAGTAATTCCTTACTATAATTTTCTTTACTCAGGTAAATGAGAGCAGCACGTGCTAGCACGCAGACCAATTTGGTTTACTGTCATTAGGTACAAATGGAAAATCGTCCACGTGAAATAACCATTCTGAAGTTGGGTCAAAAGTAATAGTATTCAAAGTGAATTTAGTCAAAATGTAATTGTGCTGAAAAGTATTTTCAACCAAATTTATTTTCGTTGTAATATCATTAACCCTTTAATAATCGTGGACGTTCAAGTGGACGATTTTCCATTTGTACCTAATGACAGTAAACCACCAATTTGTGAGTAAAACTCTCGTTATGACTTTGATGTATCGCTTTCCACGAAATTGTTAAATGTAGACAAACGCCATCTAGTGACCTACAAAGTAATATGAAGCTAGTTGTCTGTCGTGTAATTAATTAACTGTCGACCTCTAGAATAAACAAGGGAATGAAAATTGCATATCTGTACTAGTATAGTGTTATATAATCTGTGGTATGCCAAAGCATAATCAGTTCAGCCAGTTCGCTGAAGCACTGATCAGTGCCAAGGTCACCTTGGGCATCATTAATTCGATTGATATTTGAATCCAATGGAATAAAGCATGAAGTTTTTTTATTCCGTCCGCAGATGAGGGAACACTGATCAGTGCTTGCTTACGCATACCAAAAGTTAGTCAAATGAAGTGATTTAATGGTCTTTTTCAGTGTAACACCATTTTAGTATCCCCAACTCGACTGGAAACGTCTTAGCCTTTTCAAGACTTGGGAGTTAACAAATAAAACACCATTTCAGAATCCAAAAATGTATTGAATACAAAACAAAACTAACAAATCGTCAGGTGGCAATTTAGTCTATTAATGAATAGTTGAGACGCCGGGACCGCAGGGACCCAAGCCTTACTATTTATTACCGCACTGCCCTGCCGCAGTGACACACAGACAACTACTTCGTTTTCTGGTATTAGCCCGTTAATAAATGCTTCGCGTACATGAGACTGTTATAGTTCAGGAGCCAGATACAAATTTCGTCAATCATTTCCTCTTGGGCGATAACTCTTAAAATGCTTCAGTTCTTCTGACGTTCACGAGGCTTCATGATACAACTCTCTGAAGCATTTCACGAGTTATCGTCCGAGAGGTAATTGGTCCTGAAAATCTGTAGCTGGCTCGCGTACCATTATGCCAGGCAGGGCAGATTATAATAGAGGCTCTATAGCAAATAAACTAACCTAAGTTACATACAAGTGCAGTGCGAGCGGTGCCCAGTAACAAAATACATTGGATCTCTAAATACTTGGATCGAGATGAATAATTTTAGTCTACGCTGGAGACCATCACGGCCTTTGATTAGCTAAACGATATTTGATATCTCGAAAAGTTTAAAGTTTTCAATCGAAATAATAAAAACCCCAGTGGCCTTACTGAACCCCGCGCGCCGCCGTATCCGATTTACAATTAATTCTAAATCAATTTCTATTTTAATTTAATTTTATACATTCCATTAAAATGCACCTCCTCGTATTGCAGCAGTCAATTTGTGACAGTCGCGGCCCGTCCGCGTGTAAATCAGAAGTAATACAATATTAAAAGTATCAAATAAAGTTATCTACGCATACAGGAACGAAGTGTCGGTAATAGAAGTAGCGATCTTATAGACTAGGTGAAAGCTGTCGATTATGGGGCTAGGGGACTAGCCTAGTGGAGTGGACCCGCCGTCCGGTCCGTCCGGGCGTGCGACCAGCCAACGAACTCACACTAAATGCTCCGTGACTCGCGTAATTCGATCAACGTTAATTTCAATCAATGATAAAACATAATTTGAAAATCATAAAATATTGTTTTAAGAAATCGATCAAAATAAATCCATTGCAAAAAGGTGTAAAAAAATGTATACTGATACAGATCGGTAATCCTAACAATAAATAGTGTTGAAACATTATAAGAATGTTAGTTATCATGCATCAGGTCAAATTGTAATAAGGTTCGAACTATCCGACAGGGAAGAAAACTGTCAAGTATCTTCGAGTGATTTACTGGCGGGTGTGTGTCTGTACCGTCGTATCCTACAAAGCCCTGGAGGCCTAATTACGCGAGCAACTTTTTCACGGCAATTTGTAGCCGACAACAATAGCTGTCTTACTGTAACTTCGTACGTTAGTATGTTGCTCGTGTAATTGCACTTTTACGATCGGACAGCGGTGGGATACAACGGTACGTGTGGTATGCAGCTTCGCTCCTAGATGGCGTCGATATCGACGTCGATGTCGCCGTCGTCGTCGGCGACGCGGCGCGGCGCGGGCGCAGCCGTAGCCTTTATGGGGGTCACCTTGGCGCGGTCGTCGTACTCGATCTGCATATATACAAACATGTTATACTACGAGATCCAAGATAGACTATCCATACTAAAAATGTAACTCTGTCTATCTGTCTGTAACACTTTCTCGCCTAAACTGGTGAACCAAATTTCACAAAATCATTTGTGAAATTTGGTATAGGTGAGTACGAACGCAATAATCACAGCGCTCTAAATACCCCGCGCGCCCCACAAGTTTGGCAGCTTTATTTGTTAGTAAAAGTTAGCCTACGTGTTTAGGATATTTGGTCTGGGCATCTTGTCGATGGAGCGACGCATTGCACGTCTAGCGCGACCGAGAGACGCACAGAGCAATAAACGAGTTGGTTTAACATGTGTCACCTCGAGGTCCTCGGCGCCGCTGCTGCTGTCCTCCTCGGCCTGCTGCAGCCAGTCGAGGAAGGGCTGCGCGCGGCGGCGCACGTCGGCGCACACGTCGCGGCTCAGCGTGTTGCGCGACGGCTTGTGGAACCACTCCACGATCGCCTTCTCCTCCACGATGTCCAGGTCGTAAAGCAGCTGTCGGACGACAAAACGGTTATTGTTGCGCAATGTGAAGCGATATCCACGACAGGAGCGTAGCTACCGCCGTATCAATCACGCGGGGCCCCCGGGCTAAAGGGGCTCCGAACATAGCTCCTAGATGTATTTATTGTAAGCTTATATAATCAATACAGGGCTGCAAATGCTATATGGTAATATGGTTAATGACCACATCAGCTGTTCAGGGATTCAGAACATTTTACTGTAAGAGTCGTATTTTATTTGATTTCTTTAAAAGTCAATAACTTTGTATCTGAGGATCAGATTTTTTTAAAATAATTTTTATGAAGTTCTTTGTATCTATCTGCACCCCCTTCCCTAAAAATCGCCCGGTATTTTCGGTACATGCTGTATTATAACTATTTTAATTCAGTGCGAGCGTTTATTGTATTTGTGAAAAATCTTTACACTTCATTTGGGCCCCTTTTGATACAGGGCGCGTCTAAGGCCTATGCCACCGATCTAGGATAAGTTATAACAACCGGGGAAAAGCCCGAACTGCAGTGATTGTCCAAAATAAGGGGCGTTCGAGTGGAAAAGGCCTGGCCAATCAGAACGATACTAATCGCGTGTAAGGACGCAATAGCGTCGTTGTTTCTTCATTCGTGTCGATACTATCTGTAAATATCGTTCTGTTCGTCCTCGTGTTGTTTGCGTGATACCTTGAGCGCGCCGGCCACCTTGGGCACGAGCGCGGGGTGCAGCGCGCAGAGCGCGTCGAGCGCGGTGAGCGCGGCGCGCTGGGCGCGCGGGTCGGCGCGCGTGAAGCGCAGCAGCAGCGCGCGGTGCTTGCGCACGTCGCCCGCCAGCGCCGCGGGCCGCACCAGCACCTCGAACAGCACCAGCGGCGCCTTCGACTTCACCTCCAGCCTGCGCACACCACGACGCGATCCATATTAATATTACGAATGCGAAAGTAACCGTCTATCTGTCCGCTTCACGGCTAAACTGCCGAACCGATTTTGATGATAAATGTAAAATTAGGATATTATAATATTATAAAAAATGGATCCGAAATCAAATCAAAGATGATTATACCCCGCCCAATGTAAAAAGATCGCTGCCGGCCATATAAAATGTATGACTCTTTTTAAATTAGGCGAGCTATAAAATTCTCAGAATAATGCTGGTTTTCTTTGAAACCACACTTTCTTGTTTTAATTAAAAATAAAAGTAAAACTATCTGAATAATTAGCCAAAGCTTTTTATAAAGCACCTGTTGAACAATCAGCCGTTTCAACAGTGAAATAGTGGCTGGAATAGTACATTACTGAAGAGACCAGTGAGTCAGCTATATTGGACGAGTGCGATTTGAAATCCGAGCCGTAGGCGAGGATTTCTATGGACGAGTCCACTATGGCACTTAATGGTCGAAGCTTGTATAGTGCTTTTCTGAAAAAAGTGTTTTTTTTTTTCATTCGTTTTATTCCCTTTGTACACCGTGAATTAGTTGGGTAATCAGGTGGGTAGAATAAACTATAGGCCGCGATAAGCGCGGGGCGGCTCCGCCGGCTGCGGCACGCGTGCAGTGATGTTATGAGATTTGTATCGTGCTTACTGGACACTTTTCATTCCGAAATCAAAACCTCTCTACTTACTGGAGACTTTTTAATGATGTTATGGCGACTTTACGTATCATTTTGAGAAAAAATAATTTACGGCTAGTTCGTACAATACACCCCTGTCGGCATTCTTTGATTGTGCAACGGGCACACTATATGAGCTTATAAGAAGGGTAATAAGTGGTGATGGTGGCGGGTACCGCTCGGCCTCGTGCAGCAGCTCGGCGGCGGGCTTGGGCTGCGACACGTCGCCGGCGGCGTGCTTCTGCTTCAGGAACGCGTAGAACAGGTCCATGCGCTGCTTCTCGTTCTTCTCGCTGTCCTCGCTCAGCGTCATCGACTTCGCGCCCTCCGTCAAGTCTGCAACATACATACAACTAATATTATAATTGCGAAAGTGGGTTTAGTGTATTTGTTACGGTTTTATGTATTTGTTTCCAGACGCGGAGACTATACATCTCCCTTATTAGTTATTTATTAGAATTAATTTGTACCCATTAGGTTTTTATGTTGCACATTTTGTGTTAGTTTCTAGATAAAACCGTATTGCCAAAGTTGAAAAAAGACCTACTGCTGAGTTTCTTGCGGCGTTTCTTCTCAGCAGATGTCACCTTTCGAAGCGCTGGTAGATTCAGACATGTAAAAGAGCCCAGGTGGCCTACTTGCAAAATAAATATTTTCATTTTCATTTAACCTCGTAAGTCCTATCATTTTAAATGCTCAGTAGTGATTCCGTCCCAGTGTACTAAAATAAGAACAAAATACGGAAATAGTTTTGAAAAAGTTGAAATTAGAACCAATTTAAGCAAAGGTCTTAATAAGGTACAGTAATTTGTACTAAATAAAGTACAAGGGGACTTACGAGGATAAAGTACTAAATAGGCCTTAAATTGTCCTGAAATTTGCCCACGCCAAATTTCTAGTTGGAAATGGACCACCACAGACCATGTACCCTATGGACTGCATAGCCGGGCCACTCCCGCAGCCAAACATTAGGTAAAGTAGTGGTAGTCTAGTGGTCTGACGTGCGGCCTTCTTAGCAGAGGGTCGCGGTATCAAATCCTTTTTGGATATGATTTAAAACCACGAGCATTTGGGTTAAGCAAAACATCGCGACGAAACCTAAATACATCTCTGAAGTAATTCAAAGTGTGTTTAAAATCCCCAATCCGCACTGGGCCTGCGTGGGGCCTACTGCCCAGTCTCTTATATATCTATAGACATCGCCTGTGCCCAGAGTGGGACGTATATAGACTGATGCTGATGATAATACTCCATGTGGATTAGTCAGCTGTACGCCGATAGGATAACGTGTTGGTGCGCTCACCCTGCATGCGCGCGCGCACGGCGGCCTCGCTGACGTCGACGGTCCAGGTGCCGTCGTCGTCGTCGTCGGCCTGGCGAGCCTTCTCGCGGCGCGACTTCGTGGCAGCTGCCGGCGCCTCGCCCTCCTGAACAGTGAATTAAAATATATTGGTAAATAAAAATATCAAAAATCAATTTTTTTCTCCCAATGGTCATTCTGATTTTTCCACAAAACCTTACAGGCCATGAGGGCCAAGACCTTAACCCATCGGATGCTTAGGCACGGATCCGTGCTCTTTCTTAGGTGCACTTTTTGCATTTTTTTTGTTCATTATTTTTTTGATACTCCATGGATCTAATGAGACGCGATTGCCGGTATTTTTTACCTCCCGTATCCAAGGGGTTAAAGGTGCTATATAAGTGCATTATTTCTTTTCTCGGCATCCCGATGCGGGCCAGATAAATATCGCTCATGGGCCGGTTTTGGCCTTCGTGCTATACTTTGGACACCCCTGGTCTATCATGTAAAGCGCTCCACTTGGCAACGAGTTAGTTCCCGCCGTATATAAAACTGGTTTGTTCCAGTATGAGATTTGTCGCAGAACGTTCATTCAGCAATCCCTACACACATATTTATGAAACTAGTTTCAGTTGAATACCATATTTTGTATGTCGTTAAACGATCAACTTGCATCGTGTATATGGCCCGTTAGTTCGTTCACTAGGATACTCTGTCAGCTAAGCACTCGGCAAAGCGCTTGCGTGTGTGCGTGAGAGTGTGTGTGTCTGTGACTGACCGGCTTGGCGTCGTTGCCGTCGGCGTCGTGGTTGCCGTTGGCGGCGCCGGGCCCGGAGCGCTTGGAGCGCTTGCCGCGGTTGCCCTCCGTCAGCGATGATCCCTATACAACACATTTATATTAATACAATGAATCCAATTCGAAACGTCCTCGCTTAAATTTAAGGATCCCATAACTTCATCACACAATCAATACATATAATACAGGAGCGTGACTTAACGCACAGCCTAAACGGGTGGTCCTAGAGGTTTGGAATTTGGAGGAGACATTCCTCGAGTACCCTAGAGGTGCACTAAGGAGGGTTTTTAGGGTTCCGTAGCCAAATATCTAAAAACGGAACCCTTCTAGATTCATCATGTCTGTCTGTCTGTCTGTCCGTCTGTCCGTCCGTATGTCACAGCCAATTTTTTCCGAAACTATAAGAACTATGCTATTGAAACTTGGTAAGTAGATGTATTCTGCGAATAGCATTATGATTGTCACACAAAAATAGAAAAAAAAAACACTATAAATTTTGGGGGTTCCCCATACTTAGAACTGGTAACTCAAAAAAAATTATAGAGGTCTTCAAAAATGATATTGAGGTTTCTGAATCATTTTTTTCTAAACTGAATAGTTTGCGCGAGGGACACTTCCGAAGTGGTAAAATGTGTGTCCTCCCCCTGTAACTTCTAAAATAAGAGAATAATAAAAATATATGATGTACATTAGCATCTAAAATTCCACCGAAAATTGGTTTGAACGAGCTCTAGTAAGTAGTTTTTTTTTAATACGTCATAAATCGTAAACCGCAATTTACCTTTCATTCAATCAACTCATATATAAATATTTAAACAAAACATTTAATTTGATAAACATAAACCTTATTTAAGCTTGATTATAGATAATGGTACGGAACCCTACATGCGCGAGTCCGACTCACACGTGGCCGGTTTTATTTTGTAAAGGCGTGATAAAGTTTTAATGAAAATACCGCGGGCGAAGCTGTGGCGGGTCTACTAGAATATCAATATAGACATAGCGTAAAGAGGAGTTGAACTTAGTATACCTGAGTGCCAGGGTCCTGCGCGGGCGGGTTCTTCAGTATGAAGGTGTTGAGCTTGTGCGAGAAGTCGAGCGTGCCGTGGTAGCCGCACGCCTTGCAGCCCTGCGAGATCGTGTTCCGCTTCGTCGACACGATCAGCTCCGTCTCCGGGTTGTCGCACTCCGGGCACAACACGAACTTGCGGATAAAACTGCACAAACACACAAATTCTATTATAACTAGTTGAGTATATCAGCCACACTTTTGGCCTGTATGAAGAAAACGTGAATTTGACCCGTCGTTTTCGTTAACTGTTGGCCACAGGGGGAACACAGTTTGTTATTAGGTGGAGTAAGCGATTTGATGGTGGAATGGAATTGCCAAATTTCACTTCCCAAAAAAAATTTCGCAGTAGTTTCATCTCCCAAACCAATCTTAGCATATTTCCATTTCGCATTTATTCATATGTTCTGTACGGAATACCGCACGATAGGTAATGTCAACGAACTAGGTCATGCATAGCTAAGCAGAAGTGCGTTTACTTGCACATTACTTTTATGAACATAATTATTAAATCAGTGTTAAACGAGCATTCGTGGGTTTGGTTTCGTACTTTAACTTTTCCCTCTACTAACTTTAATTAAACTATAGCTGTAGACGCTACATGTTCAAATTATCATTTGGCATCATTTTGCTTTGTCATGGGTAGGTTAGGTTAGGGTTAACCTGTGTCCCTTACGTAACTACTTATTTGTCAAAATAGTAGTTTATGCAACGGTTGCATAATGATAGGCCTTAAAACACTAGTGCGGTTTTCATGAAACGAGCCGATAGGCGAGTTTCATAATAAGATCGCACGTGTGTTTTAAGGCCAAATTATGCAGAGTTGGCTTCAGAAACAATATTTTCTGGCAACAAGTTATTTGTTGCAATCGTGGCTGCATATTTCCGATATCCGGCGCATTTTCACATCACACACACTCCGAGAAGACTACTTACTATTCATATTTTCAACTAAAATGTAAATTACAAACAACTTTTTCTATTCAATTCAAAAACAATTCTACTTTCGTTCAGCAAAACGCCAACATGGCGATCCTCCGTCAAGACCATTTTTTTTAAATCATAGACAAATGGATGAAATCTCTATTCTCACGTCACTCGAGATCAAATATTGTGCAGTTTATATTAAAAAAACATACTGAATTGATGTTTCGTATCAATAACTGTTTTAATATCTAAATAAAATACTAGAATAGAGACCACAGAAGTCATGTTATTTCTTTATCGCAGCACTGGTTTTTCCTAATTGGTTGTCAAAATGGAGGTCATTTCCTAAGGTTTTTTATTATCCAATGGTGGTTTTATGAAATGGGTGTAGATAAAATACTTTTGCTAACTGTAAAATTTCGATAAGCTGTTTCGACTAATGATTTCTTGCCATATGATAATTTGAGTAAAATAGTTTGGGATCTGATACTCTGGGAAAAGTTTTTGTCCATACATTAGTAATCCAATGGAATAGCCTCAATGGGGACGATGCATTAAAATCCAAATGATGTTTAAAAAACATATTATGAAAGTAAATGTAAACAAAAGCATATTACAGAAAAAAGAAAATCATTTTGACTATTCGTTTTTATTTTATTAATGGTCAAAATTAGTGAAAAATATATATTGGTTTTTAGTTTCTAGGACATCGTCATCAATTTTGCGTCATATTTTATTTGTACGATATTGGTTATAATTGCAGATTTCGTTTAAACGCCATACATTTTGTACAGTCTAACGACAGCTGTGACGTCATACCTGTTGTCCATTTTGTATGGAGTGTTTTTGCGAGTGGTATGAACAATGACTTTTCAATGCTTCATAACTCAAAATAATCAACAAAAATATTTTACGTACACAGATAGGTTTATATTACTCGGCACTTTCCAATACAAGATATAAAAAATTTGATGCATCTTCCCTATTGCTAAGAATGAAGCCCGTTTATCAGACAGACCCCTTGGTGTGAGTCGGACTTACCCATCGAGCAGGTCCTGCAGCTTGGCGGAGTCGTGCGAGCCGTTGACGATGAAGCGCTCGTTCTTGTGGTCGAACTGCGTCTGCGCGCCCAGCTCACACCCGAAGTACTTCGTCGGGTCTGTGGGTGTGTACGTGCTTAAATTAGGACACAGAGTAACCAAGGTCCAGAAGTTCCGCTGGCATATTCTGTGACGAAACATGTCTTGATACGAGCGATTCCGTAAGCCAAAGTTTCTTAACCTATTTTTAATCCGAGAAATATTTCATAATTTAAAAAGACCACTGAATCCTTTTTGATAGAATTCTAGAGAAGAAACTAATCTCAATAAATGATGTTAGAAACTTAATAATAAATAGTGTACCTTGTCCACGGACCTCAGATTAAGAAACCCTGCCGTAAGCTAATGTCAGCCTTATTCCAGTGAATGGTACTCTCACTATATAATAAAGCGCGCACGCAATCAAGCAAAGATAGCTCTTAACGCTACACGCCCAGAAGGTTAGAAGTAAACCCTGGTTATAAAGGATGCTAGACCATAATCCTATAGACTCCGCATAGCCGGACCCCCTCTGCCAATTTTCGGGGCAAAAAACTATAATTGGCGGGGCTACCGACAGGCAAGGGTGCATAACCACGATCGCACCAATCAAAGCGCTCTAAAACAGCCCGCACCCCGCGTTTGGCAGCTTTATTTACTATTGTGACTATGAACCAAAGTGACGACTGGGACAATAATACATTCCTTTCTTACCTGCACTATGCGACTACATATGCCAGTCACGCTTCGTAACACCATGCAAGTGCGAAAGAGACACCACGACTCTAATGGTTCTATGGCTTCAGTCGTCACTTTGGTTGACGGCCACTATAGTAAACGTTAGGCTCTTTAGGATATAGTCTGTTTAAGGGAGATAGATTCTTGTAGTTATTTCGATTGCCTGCTAGCATGAACGTTTGCGTGCGCGTACAGTTGGCGCGCAAGTTGATGCCGACGGGGCCTGAGATGAAGGGCGGGAGCATCTCCCGCACCCGCCCGCTCAATTCGCCTCCCACGCCCGCATTGTAGTGGTATCCCTGACTTCTATCGTACGCTCGCTTGTTGCTTGTTTGTCGTTTAATACCCAAAGATTAGAAAGACCTTACAATTTTGTTCTGTTTTCATCAATTATTTTTAAACAAAACAGCCACCACTGTGTGTGTGTGTGTGTATGTGTGTGTATGTTGTATGTGTGCGTGTATGTGTGTGTCTGTGTGTCTGTCTGTGTGTGTGTGTGTGTGCGCGTATACTCACAGGTGGCAGGGCGGCCGAGCGCCTTGGCGACCTCGGGCATGTTGACGATGACGGTCTTGATGCCGTTGCCCTTGCCCTCGACCTTGGCGCAGATGCGCGGCATCTTGTAGCGGTAGAACGCGTCCGCCACGGCGCGGTTCACGTTCAGAGTGCCCATGATTGCTAATAACTTATACGATACAACTAACTAATTATTCCGGGCTTGCTATACACTGGATCTGAAACAGAAGTCGAGGGTTAACTATTAAAGCCTAGAAACATAATATAAACAGAAGAGTAGCTCGAATCCGGCTCTCGGGTACTTGGGATTGTCCTAACTTGAACTTTTGGCTGTGAAGTCACACATACAGAAATTAAATAAATAAATCGCGGGACAATCTTTAAACAAATCGATCTAGTCCCAATGTAAGCTCTAAAGCTTGTGTTATGGGTACTAGACGACAATATACATACTTACATAAATAAATAAATACCTAAATACATAGGTAACATCCAAGATTCAGGAACAAACATTCATGCTCATCACACAAATATTTGCCCTTACCGGGGATCGAACCCGGGACGCTTGCTTCGGAGGCAGGGTCACTACCAACTAGGCTATCCGCGTCGTCAAAAATTAAGCATCGTAAAATTCTCTAAACGAATCAATGTGTATTGTCGATGCCAAACGCGGCATTGCACTGTCTGACATTTCCGTGAGTCATGTACGTACAAGGCACGCACACATGCGCGCAATGTATTTTCATTGAAGAGAAACTACTGTTTTGTTTATACTATGATAATAACATTCACCTGGCAATAGACTATAAGTCCCCGTCAACCAAAGTGACGACTGGGGCACTAAAACATTCCTTTCTTTCACTATGCGATCCTGTAGATGTATCACGATCCGTAAGACCATGCAAGTGCGAAAGAGACAGCACGATTCTAATGGTGCAATGGCTTTAGTCGTCACTGTGGTTGACGCCTTGATGGCCACTATCATTAAACAGTTGGGAAGCTTTTTGGCTGAAGGGGCGCGCAAAGAAAGCCTTGTTGGTTGGTGTCGGTTCCACACCGTGTAACTGAACGTAGCTTGTATGTGTGTGTGTCTTAGAATATTGAGGCAATAGAAACCAAGTCCGCGCGCGCAATTTGAAGCAACAAAATCGGAGCCATTTATGGCTCGAAATTCATACAAACGCCGTATTGTGAAATGTCAAAGCGTACCGGTTTATTGCTTCACTTTTTTCAGGGTGGTTTTACGTAAACCGTTCTATGGTTTGTAATTCTATGGTGTGTTTATGTGTGTGTGTGTGTGTGTGTGTGTGTCCGTGCGCGTGCGGTTACCGTGGCGGGTGCGCGGCGGGTGCGCATGGGGCGCGGCGGGGGGCTCGCGGGCTCCGCGGCGGCGCCAGTCACGTCTGCCTCAGCGGCAGCAGCTTCCGGTGCCTGTTACTGGAAAATTTTGATGTTCTGAAACAGAACACGCACCGGGGGTGCTTCGTACGGCTACAGGGCCCGTAGGCTCGTTCGACACGGGGAGGGGAGGGGGAAACGAAATTCGATCTTCGTCTAGTGGTATCCTCTTTCAAATTTTGTCCATTGGCAGCCAGCGGTGCGTTCAGGAAATCAACAAAATAAAATGTTTTCATTATTTCTATCTTTTATTTCATTGCAAATTTAACGTCGACTATTAGATTTCCTGTCCGCACCTCTGTTAAACTTTAACTGCTGCTGCTATTATTAATATTGAGTGATTTTCCAACGAGTTAGCCGCAACAAAGGAAAACTGCGGGAGAAAATGTTATTTCATCCCTTTTAACCTTTTCACCGCGAATATATCCGCACTGGTTCACCGCCAACGACGGATATATCCGTCAGGGGCATTCAGAATAGAAGAGCCCTTCATGAGTTTTACATAAGGTTGAAATTCGTGTTACTTCTTAATGCTTGCGAGTGAATGATCATTTTTGTATTTGAAATCTGGCTTGCGCATCAAGTGGAAAATCATCCTCAATGTCGGGTATACATGTTGGGCCGATGTCGGCCAACTCGCAAAGCGCACTGATGCGCAAGAATGATACATAATTATATATCTGTCTCGGCCTGACACAAATGCATCTTTGCTTTGGCCAACGTTGGCCCAACATGGTATAGCCGGCATAATAGAGCAATAGGTTTTTGTGCAGTAGAAACCGCTTATAAACGACAGCCAAGGGACCACTAGTCTTTCGTCGTTCTAACCGGATGAAAGATGTGCTTGCATTTATTCGAAAACCAATTAAATGTTCACAATGAACGAGGCTATGAGCAGCCGAAGAAGTCTCGCTGCTTCATATTAATTTGGGATAAAAAAAGCTCAATAGGCTAGATTCCTGAAAAATTATATTTAGCTGTCATTTACATTATCAAAAAAGATTGAAAACGTATTTTTCATAGTGCGTTGAAGTTCCACGTGACGTCACAACTTGGTACACTTTTTACCATAAAGTGACGTCATGAGCCCCCACTCCCAAACTGTGATGCTCATTCAGTGGCGAAGCGTCAAATATCTCCTACGGGAAGCCGGAAGAATTAGAACCGTACGGTGCGAGTCTGACATTTAGTTAGGAGTAACATGGACTTCAATGAAAGCTAGCCGTAGCTTTCCAGCTTGGTAAAGCCGTCAGGAATCGGCTTGTAGGCAGGCTGCGCCACTGTGCACATTCCTTTCATTCTTTGTCAATTTTGATTGATTTGATAAAGCAAAATGTACGTGTTCAATATAATATTTATGATAATCTAACTGATGGATTAATAGTTTTTTTTTTTTACCTAGGAAACTTCCCTATTTCGAAACGTCTGACCTTAGCAAAGACGATCAAACGACCCCGTCTTTATATCAAAATATAGAATGTCCTCCGGTTTCATTCAATTATCTCGTCCTAGTTGTACAGTAAATTGAAAAGCCTCCGGGCTCCGGGATTAAACTCGAGATCTAGAATCACGACCTAACTGGATTTGTCCGAGAAAAGAGTCGTGATTTTATGAGACTGTCGGTAAAACGAGACGTAATCTCTCTTTATTACTGAAATGATTCACTCGCATTTGTCGGTATGGATCAAAGAAACAACCAACCCAGCGATTTACATATTACAAATCGAAATGACCGCTTCGCTGAAGTCTCATGTTATCGCAAGTTAGCGATTCTTTTTGATTACCTATCAGCTTACTACTTTCATCTTTTATTTATTTGATTAAGTACTACTAAGCACTCAAATATATAAAAAGCTGTATATTTTTAAATTGCAACTTTAGTCAAATTAAAACTTTCGTGGGACATTATGAATACTTGAAATACACACGGCTTTACTCACGATTTATTGTCAGAAATAGTCCGACACGTTTCAAACTCGTATGGAGTCCTTCTTCAGGGGTTGAGTGAGGTCGCGGTCAAAGCAACCCCCGCACTGCCCACTGACTGCACTGTCAGACTATTTCTGACAATAAATCGTGAGTAAAGCAGAGTGTATTTCAAGAATTGCAACTTTGCTTAATGCAGCCTAAACTTTCGACTTGATTAACTTTTAAATAGTTTTAGAATACGATGCAAGGACATCCGTGGTCTGAGACACGTGTCGGCCCACCACGTTCCAAGACGCGCTTCAAGCTTGCTATCAGCACCGATAACGCGCTTATAACATGCTTACGGTCAATTCGGAACGGAATATAGCGCGTGCTCGGTGCTGTAAGCACGCTTGGAACCTTTGAGTAATTATGCATACTGGAGTGGACGCCTCAACTTGATCTTTTGTAAAGCCTGTTGAGGCCAAATGGCACAAAAGGCTATAAGAAAACGATCACCACCGGACGCGGCGCGCATGCCCGCTCCGTCATCAAGTGCTCGCTGTTTGAGATGTCTGCTCTAGTGTAACGTAATACTTCAATGCTTGGAACGTAGGGCCTGCCGCGCCGGTCGTGTCGTCGTGTGTCGTGTCGTGTCGTGTCGTGTCACGTCGGCGGGTACCTGCGAGCAGTGTTGCTAGGTGTTTGAAGCGTCATGCACGCTCGACGGCAGCCGGCCGCTCCCGTTGCCGCGACGCACCGACCGCTCTCCTCGCTCTGTACTGATGTCTCTGGAATAACGACAAATAGGATAATGCGGATACATTTTACACTCGCTTTCCTGCATTCGTGTATTGAGCGAACTTACCCTACCAAGAAGAGAGAGGGTACAGTCACCAAGACTCATAAGTAACAGGACTAACAGAGTCAAGATACCTACCAACTTATGGAAACTATCGTACTGTATTGTTAAAATTATTCAGAATAGATAATATCTTGAATATTCACACAGTTGAGTATTATTACCATCCTTTTGACAAAATAACAATCTGTCAATGTTGATTTGGTAGTGATACTATTTTTAAATGGGGAGTGTAACGAAATAGTTGGTCCGGATATTTTATTAAAGTATAGTCGACTTGATAATACGAAATACAATGAAACAATAGTAGTTTATGCAACGGTTGCATAATGATAGACCTTAAAATACTAGTGCGGTTTTCATGTAACGAGCTTTAGCGAGTTTCATACTAAGATCGCACGTGTGTTTTAAGGCCAAATTATGCAGAGTTGCATACATAACTTTATCTACACACATATTATAAATCCTCCATGATGTGTTCAGAAACAATATTTTCTGGCAACAAGTTATTTGTTGCAATCGTGGCTGCATTTCCGATATCCGGCGCATTTTCACATCACACAGTCACTCCAAGAAAACTACTATTCATATTTTCAACTAAAATGTAAATTACAAACAACTTTTTCTATTCAATTCAACAACAATTCTACTTTCGTTCAGCAAAAAACCAACATAATGGCGGCAATTCGATCCTCCGTCAAGACCATTTTTTAAAATCATAATCAACCGAATGAAGACTTTATTCTCACGTCACTCGAGATCAAATGTCGTTCGGTTTATATTAAAAAAAACATACTGAATTGATGTTTCGTATCAATAACTGTTTAATATCTGTGGATACTAGAATAGAGACCCACTTGAGTTTTGACAGCTGTTCCAAATTTAATCTCATTTCGATACTAAAATCGATACTGTAATAACATGGTGGTGGTCATTTCCTACGGTTTTTGATTACACTATGGAGGTTTTATGATATGGGTGTAGATAAAAAATATTGTTCATCGCATTCACTAGATGACTTAAGACTTCTAGAGAGTATCGTAACAAACTATAATTTTACTTGAATAAATAATTTTATCTTATTATAAAAATTGCAATGCGAACTTACGACTCCATTAATAATTTTCCTTATGTAATTTTCATCAGTCAGATCCCCATTTATAGGTTAAAATGTTAAGGTTAAAAGAGGCACAAGGGACTTTTACTATTTGAGGTGCAGATATCTTCGCTTCAACTAGATTGTAGAAGTGATGCTTCTATGAAATGCCACAATATACACGATAGGCCAACAATTTCATTTATCTATAAACACAAGCGTTTCTCAATTTGTCTTACGAGGGGTGATCCAAAAGTAATGATAACTGAATACTTATTGAATCGGATTAAAATAAATAGGTATGCAGTTACTGGCTATAAAGACTCCTTATTAAATAAAAAAAATAAAAATTAAAAAATATGTATCTGTCAGAGAGTTGCAGTTGTTTCTTCACGAGCAGTCGGAACAATAACGCAAAAATGGAGAAAACTGAGGTGAGAGCGGTTATTAAATACTTCTGTTTGAAAAAAATGTGTACTAAAGATATATACGCTGAATTAGTGGGCACACTGGGCGAGTCCGCTCCGCCGTATTCCACAGTGGCACGGTGGTCAAAGGAGTTTAACTTGGGAAGGACATCCACTCAAGATGAACATCGCGAAGGCCGTCCATCTGTCGCCATTACTGGAGAAAACGTCAAAAAAATTCATGATCTCGTTTTAACAGATAGAAGGATGACTATCAGGCATCTAGTTGAGCTCACAGGCATCTCGTATGGCAGCATTCGAAGAATCTTAACTGATGAACTACACATGAAAAAAGTCTCCGCTCGTTGGGTGCCTAGAATGTTAACGGCTGAACAAAAGAAAATACGATGTGAGATTTCGAAGTCCAATCTTGACAAATATCAAACTGATCCCGAAACATTTTTGCGTCGGTTTGTAACCATGGACGAGTCTTGGATCCACCATTTCGATCCTGAGACCAAACAGCAATCCATGACCTGGAAGCGAGCGTCTTCCCCTACACCGAAGAAATTCAAGGTAGCAAGCTCCGCTGGTAAGGTCATGGCTTCAGTGTTTTGGGATGCTGAGGGAGTCATAATGATTGAATACCTGGAAAAGGGTACCACTATTACGGGCTCCTACTACGCTGACCAAATACGCAGATTGAGACAGGCAATCAAAGAGAAGCGGCGGGGTAAACTTCGAGCTGGCATCCTGTTTCACCAGGACAACGCACCGCCCCACAAGGCCGGCGTTGCGATGGCTGCCATTCGTGATTCAGGGTTCGAATTGCTGGAACACCCCCCATATTCGCCAGACCTAGCCCCCAGCGACTTTTATCTCTTTCCACGGCTGAAGGAAGATCTTAGAGGCAACAAATTTTTGAATAATGGCGAGGTAATGGCCGCTGTGGAAGCATTTTTGGAGGGTCAAGAAAAAGATTTTTTTTTAAAAGGAATTCGTGGTCTGGAGAAACGATGGTCTAAGTGTGTAGACTTGGAAGGAGATTACGTAGAAAAATAAATTATTTTATTAAACATTTTATGTATCTTTCATACTGATTATCATCACTTTTGGATCACCCCTCGTAATAATGTTAAGGCGAAAATATATTTACCAGCGCCACGGAAAAAAAAATGAGAATTGATTTTTAGACCGAAATCTTTTTTTTATTTAGTCAGCATTAATCATGTAACATAGGATTATTAGTGACTAAGACCACTTTAGATGCCATTCAGTTACTGCCTATTAAAATGTAGGAAAATAATTAAAAAATTCTCAATAGGCTAGTTTCCTAAAATAATCGAATTAGTTCGGCATTTACATCATAAAAAAATATTGAACAAATATTTTTTCTTTTGTGAATTAAACAAAAAATTACGAAGATATAGTGTGTTGAAGTTCCGCGTGACGTCACGACTTGGTATACTTTTTACCATTAAGTGACGTCATTAGCCCCCACTCCCGAACTTCGATGCGCGTTATCTTTGTCAATTTTGATTTGATAAAGCAAAAAATACGTGTTCAATATTTTTTGATAATCTAACTGACGGACTAATTAGAATTACTATTTTTTTTACCAAGGAAACATCCCTATTGTTCTGGATCTAGGAAATTAAATTAAATTGCATAAATACTCTCAGATTCCTTGTTCTATAGATATTGGGGCTAATTCGAAAGTGTGTTCGCTAAATTTAAAAGCGGCTAAACTGGAAATAGGAAACGTCAAACTCGATTTTGACAGCTTGGTGCAATACTAAATCGAATTTGACGTTCCTTGTTTTAAATTTAGGTAGGCTTAAATTTAGGCGACACCGAATCGAATCGGACCTATTGTTACAAGTGGCTAGTTATTGGAACTTTACCCGAGCTATATAATTTTAAACTATGCAGATTATTATACACTTTGCCCTCTAAATGTTATTTATAGATTAGTATTTTTTCTGTACCCTCGTTACCTATCGATCGATTGTCGTCCTTTATAATGTCAAATTGGCTTTGTTTCTCCGATCTAAGATGCAACGGTCACTCACTGGGTCAACTTCGTTCCTTTGTGAGATTATACTATCGCGGTTGCACTAGTTCGATGGCATTGTTTACGCTCCAGCTAAAATTATCACAGTAGCAAACAAACCGATCTGTGAATAATCATTTACTTTGACGTAGACTCGAATAAATCCGAACAAAGGCATTAAGTACAGAGTAAATGTTGACAGACCTGATTGTTAATTGGGCTTCCATAAAATTTGATAAAAATGTCGGGAGTGACGTCAGCGCGATTGTTTCTATCCTCACGGCAGGCGAAGGAGGCAAGTAAACCAAATTACTACTTTCCCGGCAGTTTGAAAGAACCTTGTTCAATATGAATACCGCTTATCGCAATGGCAAGGTGCAAGCGAAGGCATAGAGTGCTGGCTCGCGATTGGCGCGCGCGCTCTCAGGTTACACGCGCTTTTCGATACGCCGTGCGTTGTAAACATTTAAAATTTTTATAGCGTCTCGCAAATTGTTTCTTAGGATTTGTGCAGTCGATGTAAGGGAAAACTTAATAGAATTAAAGTTACGCGAACAAGCCCGGAATATAATCATAACCGACAAAGTTTTCTACTTACATTTTTGCTTTTTTTTGTTGTTATGGGATTATTTTACGTCGGCAAGACGCCTCGTGTCGTGTATGCGTGGGCTAATCGGGTCCACACAGAGCGAGCAGCCTCGCGAGGCCGCTCGGTCTATGTAGATGTGCTTCGGCTGAGGAAAGCGCGCATACCGCCGCGGGCGAGCCACAGAAGGCTCAGGCAAACCAAACGCGGACCCGCGCAATTTGTACCCGGCTCACCGCAGGCGGGCAGCGGATTCAACGCGTTTCGAACGCGGGCCCACGTTGCCTACGTCTCGCAGCTGCGTTCAGGACATGTTGCGCGGCGCGGGCGGCAGTTGGCTTCAATATGTCGAAAAAATGCAACGACTATTACCCGTATGCGTTTGGTTTGCCCGAGCCTAGAGTGTTGGCTCGGACAGTTTCCCCGCTCGGCAAATGCCTCACCAGGCTGCTCGCTGTGTGGACCCGCCTAATAACTAGCGATTCGACCAGTTACTTGTATGCTGAAAATGTGTGCATCGCCACTCCTTGCCCGATTAGGATACTCTCATATAAATTTGGAGCTCATTTTAATCTAAAAAGGTGGAATTTCGAAACCTTAATGCCGCATTTCTTTCCTAACATCCGCATCTTTTTAGCATAATGCGTCAGCACCTGCCCATCGGGCCGGTGGTTGGATTATTTTTGAATCAAACAACAAAGGTAACCTAGGTCATCTTATACATGTAGGTAGGTATATTTCAAGTAGATTATTTTTATAACAGCTAACATGTATTTCGTGTAAAGTCGATCTCACTAAATTAGAATTGTGACCGCTGTAAAAGAACATTCCAGTCACGAATGAGATGAGTTACTACGTATTCTTTGTAAGTTTTTTCACAGTGTTAAACTGTACAAGCTATGAAAATTAAAATGAAAATAGTTATTTTGCAAGTAGGCCACATGGGCTCTTTTACATGTCTGAAGCTACCAGCGAGCGCTTCGAAAGGTGACATCTGCTGAGAAGAAACGCCGCAAGAAAGAAAGCTATTTAAAAGAAGTGTTTTAAATCATTTTGATTATCTTAAAGCATTTTTTTTAATGAGTTTATTTCACAAATAAACACCATCAAACAAACTTCTAACAATATTATGAAGTATTTACCAAAAAGTTTGAACATTGTTGCTTGCACCAACAACTTTGAATTTTACCATTTCGTTACGATTTTGTTTAGAGATTTTCCTACAGCACACATTTCTTTAAGAGGAGTGTGGACCTACGGCTTTCCCTACAAAACGATTTCCACCCCTTAAATGTTAACCGATGTTCACCAATTTTCGACAGGTTGTCAGTCAGAACAAAATCTAGGTCTATACGTTCTGGTTTTTTTCACTACTATAATCAATAAATTCAGATTTATAGCGGTTTCACTATTCTCATACTAAACGAATTTCGACGATTATTTGACTTTCTTGATCTAATCAAAATTCAAAAAACGTACAAACCTAGATTTTGTTGCGTCTTGTGACAACCTATCAAAAATTGGTCAAAATCGGTTAACGTTTAAGGGGTGGAAATCGTTATCACCTTTTGTATGAAAAGGGTGATTTTTGTCTTTGATTCACAGTCCTTTTAAGTAATTGTGTTAATTGGGTGAATTTCAAAAAAATTGTACGTAATTAAGGCGTTGCTAAGAAAAAGTTTAAGTTCCTCTGCGTTACGAAAATTAGCAATACAATGCTATGCCTTATGGCAAAAATTAATAAGGTATATAATTGTATGGTTATTTTTCGTAACACAGAGGAACTTTTTAAACTCTTTCTTAACAACGCCTTAATTACGTACAATTTTTTTGAAATTCTCCCAATGAAGAAACTAAATGAATAATTATTCCTTAATTATTAACACAAAATTTTTAAAGTTTCTATAACACGTTTGCAATTAAATAAAATGGTGTATTTTTACCGCACGCTACTTCAAAAATGCCCGCGTTCTGACGGAAGTGACATAGAAAATGGAGTAACCCTAATCTATTCCCCGTGAAAACTCTTTCAACAGCATCCTATTTCCGACTATTTAAGAGACAATAGCACGTCTGCCAACGTAGCGAGACTAGTGTCAAGCCGGCTGCGGTCCAATTACTCGCCCGCACTGCGCCACTGCCGCGGATGAGACAAAGTGGAACGCGCCTGAATGGACGCTTTCATTACAGCTGGTGATGAAGCCGATTTGTTGACAATTTCAATGCTTTGTCAAATAAGAATAGACAATTTTGCTTATTCAAAAGTGAGGTTAAACCGATATGGCTGCTTGTATTATAACGTATTTTCAATAGCTTAGGGGCCATCCATCATAAATAGGCTAGTTTCTTGAAAAATTCTAATTAGTCCGTTATTTACATTATAAAAAAATATTGAAGACATATTTTATCTTATTTCATATAAACAAAAAATTACGAAGATATAGTGCGTTGAACATAAGCCCCCACTCCCGAACTTTGATGCGCGTTATCTTTGTCAATTTTGATTGATATGATAAAGCAAAAAATCTAACTGACGGAACTAATTAGAATTTCATTTTTTATTTTATAAACATCCCTATTACGTCACACGTTAAGGGGGGAGGGGGTCAACAAAGTGTGACAGTCAGACGGCAGCAGATTTTAAACTGAATTCAGTGCCTCCATGCACACATCCCTAATCAGTTTAAGACAAGGCAATTGGGACTATATTTGGGCAGAATACAGCTAAATGTCACATGAACCGTATCGCCCTGAATGTGAGATCTTGCTGTTGACAGCTGTGTATCTCAGCCTAAGCTTAGCTACCTACACACTCATATTTGTATTTGTATTGTACTCAGGGCTTGAAAACCCCGGTTAATTGTTCTAACCGGTTTCGGTCCTTGACCACCCCAACTGGAAATGATATAAGTTCGGGTGCCGGTTACCATTACTTTAACCGGATAATTGATAAACCGGGTTTTACCAAATTACGTTTTTGTTGAACGCAGGAACTAAATAACCGGTTGATTTGAATTACGTCGGTAAAATTGGAGTTTGTCATATGCGATCCCTTTACACACTATCGGAACTCGGAATAAAAACCGAAAACACAGTTAATGAGTCTTTAAATTTCGATCTCCATATTAACCGGTAACCAAAATGATTCATGATCCCTTAATTAACCGGTTAATAGAAGAACAAAATTAAACCGGTTTTGTGAACGATGTTAAACTTCGAGCCCTGACTGCATACGCGTGGTCAGAAGGCGTTTATATACGGCAGCGTTTCTTGGCACCTATAATCAATACCTAATCTAGAAGCAAGATGGCCGCTGTCTCAGGTAACAATGCACTCGGCTATAGTAAAGCAGAATAACAATGGGCAGGATATTACGTGTGACGATGACAACAAAGTGTCAGTTACGCTACGACAATATCCGTTGTTTATTTACCAATTACAACGACCGACATTTCATTGATGGAGTATTTCTTCGGTGCGAGTGAGCAGCGGCGGCGGCGGCGTTTTAGACAAATAAGACAGACTGCAGCGACTTATCACAAACTAATAAGTTTACCTCACAATCGGATTGCTTTCTGACCAACAAGGCAAATCTCTATCATCGCTGAATCAGCCGAATTATTACTGCTGTAGCTGTCAAATACGTTGCTAAACTCCCACAGAGCGCGGTTATTTTACAGAGTAAGAAGTGTGGGGTAATGCTTAAACGACGAGAAATTATCTGTACTACTGTTCGAACTATTTATTTTATCCTAGAGTAGGCGCATGGCCGATGGCTTGCAGGTCGGGTGACAGTAACACGACACCCGCAACCCAACTGTATCTATGTTCAATCAAGTACAGTAGCACTTCCGAGGACGAGTGACAGACACACTAATCAAGATAGTTTCCTAGTTTTACAATCTAAGCCTATTATCTCAGACTTGGCAGGCCTAGGGCATTCAAAGCTCTTTACAGGGAGTGTCGACTCAAACTGGACCAATATACTTTGGAAACTCCGCCAAAACCAACTCCAATGTATAATTAGTTGGGGGTTCACGGGTCACTTCGGGGTTAAGTATATCTTAGCCAAGGTGGGATTTTCTGACCACACAATTTGTAGAATGTGTGGCGAAGAGCAAGAAACAATGAAACACATTATGTGTGAAAGTGTCGCCCTCGCCAGACTAAGAATGAAAATCCTTAGCCATGGATATCCAGATCCAGGGGAATTCAAGGCATTACCACTGCGCCCCACAAGTCACTTCATTGAACTGGTGGAGAATGCTATGCATTAAGTGCTTAGGAGAGAGGTAATTACACAAAAGATCGCACGTTCTCATCATATGATAAGATCCCAGAGCTTCTTCAGCATCAAAATAAAACAATAAATAAATTGGATAAACCATCCAATCTAATTCCCCTCCGATATTATTATAGATTATATGCTAAAGTGCACAGCCGAACCTTGAGAGAACCTTCACCGTGGTAGGAACCTGCTTCTAATGGATGTGCCATTACGCTTT
Organism: Tortricodes alternella; assembly: GCA_947859335.1. NCBI lineage: Eukaryota > Metazoa > Arthropoda > Insecta > Lepidoptera > Tortricidae > Tortricodes > Tortricodes alternella. The sequence goes on from OX401968.1 coordinate 8,978,380, forward strand.
AATGGGTTCATTTTCCAGTGACAATCAATAATCCATTTGTCAATACCGAGAAGGTTGCCGAGGCAAATTGCGAAGAGTCAGGTTACTTTGCGGATTTCCACTCCGATTGACCAATACCTCCATTCAAATTTAAATTTTTGCTGAGAATTCGTTAAACTTCAGTTCCAGACCACATATCCTAAAGACACCGCTTAGTATAACTTTTACTAGCAAATAAAGCTGCCAAACTTGCGGGGCGCGCGGTGTTTTTAGAGCGCTGTGATTGGTGCGTTCAGGGTTCTGCACTGCCCTCGCTTCCCTGTAGCCCCGCTGCTTCTTTTTGCCTCTAATACTGGAAGCGGGTGTTGCCCGGCTATGCGAAGTCTATTGGATAATATGGCCTGTGTACTTCGTCATCGATATACGCCTTAAGGATCGACCGCAGGCCCGTCGTGTCATTTACGCGCAAGTGTTTACCCTCGCCGATAATATTACCCCAGCGCATAGAAAACCGATTTGCGCGAATATGGAACTCGATGGCGAGCGATAACAGCGCAAGAGAATCACATACCTGGTCTGCTTGTAGTTGGGTCCTATTTAGGGAAAAGCACCCATTTTGAGAGAAAGATGTTGTAAAAGAAATCAAGAAGGCTTCTTATACCTAATAATCATAATTTCGCCCCGATTGAATACTGAAACTTCGGTTATATATCCGTAATTTTTTGCGCAAGGTATGAGTGATAAATCCCCCATAATGTGAATAGTTTTCTAGTATCGCGCTGGCATCCGGCGGCGTGTCCAAACATCGATATCGCAATATGGCGGGTTCCGGCCGCGGGCACAATGCCGCCGTCACACATTGTGCCATTTACTATTGACGCGGTAAATTTGGAAAAAGCAGAAAGCATTCATTTGGATTCCACTTCATCTTCCTAGCGCTTTTTCCCGTTACTAATTTGGGGTACGCTTCTACCATGATCCCAGATTTAGAAGGTTATTACTTGTGTCCGACCAAAGTTTTGGTTTCGGCAAAGTTTTCGGCAGGTTTCGGCCGAAGTTTCGGTTTCGGTGAAAAAAGTGCCGAACCTTTCGGTCGCGCCGAAACTTACCTACCCGTAGTATTTTGAGGCTAGCTGATCGTCATTTGTATAATGAAAACTCGTAATACATATTTTTTCAACTTTTATAAGCTAACTTGTTTCATTTTACACCACTTACACGACTTACAAGTGGTTTAATTGTTCATATGTCTAGAAATAACGGTCCACTGATGTTTTTATTAATAATATTTTTATTCATGATTTTAACACATGTATAGTAACATGTGTATTTCGGTTTCGGTTTTAGCCGAAACTAGAAAGAAAACCGAACCTTCGGTTTCGGCAAAAAAAAACATGTTTCTGTCGGACACCAGTTATTGCAGTGGTACGACTGCCTTCTGACATCTGTAATTCTTGTGGCAAGGGCACCAGACCAATTGGATTGGTTACACATTTAGTTAACGTGGTTGCAGGTTTCCTTAAATTTTCCCTCACCGTAAGAACATCGGTTAGACAAACTAATTGGTACATGGCAACCGCTTTGAACCCGGTACCTCGCGATCACGAGTCGACAGCCTTAGCCACTGATGTCCTTGTGTCTGAAGAGACTTCTAAGAATTCTAAGACTGCTACTAATAGGTTCCCTAAATACGAGATAAGCAGCCGTAGCGTCATTTTCACGACATCCAACCTAGTTATTATGCAAGAACGTAACGACAAATCTCAAGCGACACTAAAATAATGTGGGCCGCGTAAATAAAATATGTTGCAAGCGTGCGAGCCGCAGCTCGCGGATCGATAAGTCTTGTCACCCCGGATATGAATTGGATGTTTTTCTGTACTTTCACGCATGTCGGTTTATAAGATAAGCAATATGATATAACGTGATTAGTTTAATTTTCAAGCAACGCTGCGGATTTACTCGAATAAGCGTTTAAACGCCATTTGGACTCTGGCTTCTTTCCTACATTTTCAATTGATGGCTCCTGAAAGTTTACACACAAGACAGCCATGTATCGCGGAATCAATTTAACAAGGTAAACATGTGGCGAGTCCGGTGGTATACATATACGACGATGAAAAGCTCCCAAGAGTGGCAAGCACATAAATAGCAACGGAACTAAACCTAAGTATATGCGGAACTCTCGCTGTTCTGAAGCAATTTGTACGTGAACTCTGAACGTGTTCAGAACATCCCATTACCAAGCAATGCACTCTACGCCATGTCATGCACTTCTGATTTCATCAACTACATTATTGTTCGTTTGGTTGGTCACCTTAAAACACTGTGGGATTCACCAACAGAGGATATGACCGATTTCTGAATTGACAATTTGAACGTTGCAAACTCTGATCAAGATTGCATTGTTGTACAAAATTCATCCTTAAGCACATTTTGCAATACTCAACTTTAATTCTCAAAAAGTACTGGTAAACGTTCGTTTCGATTTAATCGTCTGTTAAGTCAAGAAGCTTGGTGAGTCAAGGCTGAATGTATTAGTAATGCGTAATTAGACCTTCCTACATGGCGTGTCTAGTCTAGGGGCATGGCGTTTTATTCAGTTACGGTTATTCCAGGTAGGTTATATAGTTCAAGTTTAAAATAGAAAAATGCGAAGCCCGCAATTTAAAAGAACAAAGCGAAATAATTTAGGCCTATTGCTTGAACAATGTAATAAAACTCAGAGAATTCCACCGCGTACAAACTGCGGTAACAAATGCGGAATGTGTCACCTCGACCACGTTGCAGCTATGAGTCTAGCATACATAACACGACAAACTTTTACGCTTATAAAAAGACAAATTGCATCATAACCATAAGGCTCCTATGTTGAATACAATAGAATAGAAACAATAAACACTGTAACTTAACTCTGTGATTATGGTATAGTTATAGCAGTTCAATAACGAATACATACAAGTGAGGAGCGTCAAGCGATCCGTGTCAGAGACAAGGTCTTCTAATGATCAATTGCTCGGAACACATTGCGACAACGTTAATGGTTGTCTCGTTATGCGGCGGTTAAGCCGTTCATCTGTATTAGGTAGTTGCATGGGGATTTGATGCCTTTTAGTTGAAAAAGCTGTTGTGACAATTTGAAAGTGTGATTCCGCAAGAAATGTTAACGGAGTCTATTCTAATACAGCTGTAGTTTCGTACAATCTAATTCCGAGACAAACAATCAAATTTAGTTTCAACTTAATTTCAAAGAGCATAGAACCTAAAAGGTCGTGCACAGCTGTCGCGAGTCCCAGTGAAACCTCAAAATCCTCTTATTTAGTAAGGAAAAGTTTCCAATTCAAACAATGGACACTTAAAATTATTCTCGAAACTCTGAGCCTCTGGTCGCCTAAGGCCCACGGACGGGGCGCACATGCGCGGTGCGAGCTATCGATTGTCGACCCGGAGCCCTAGACAAGCACATCGTTAAAAAAATTACAAACTGGCGATGGTAACGCAAATCGTCAGTGTTAGGCGCATGCCAAGAAGGCAAAACACCCTAGCCTTAAAATAATAACAGACATGTTTGATTTCTGCATGTATTTTGTATATACAGAAATGGATGAAAAATAGGTCAGTGAGCCAAGCGTTACTGGACTGCCGTGAAGTGTACGCATATTAAACAAACAATTTAATTAAAACGTGGCTGCGAAGCACTGAAATAAAATAAAATGAAACAAAGTGAGCTTTGCACATGGAGTTAAGGGGCTTGCTGGGAAATGTAATTTGCAATGAAAAGAGCTTTGCAGCGTTTATGTGATTAACAAAACGCGATCCTTTGAATAATGAGCTATAAAATGAATCTTATAATCCAGGATATCCTTAAAACGACCGCGCCGAAAATCTCTAAACAATGGGTGGCTTCTCAAGGCAATGCCTGGGAACAATCAATAGGCATTCCTATCCCACGATAGACGTAATAATAAGGCAAAAGAGTAATAAATAAATCACATTCAGGATCGGAAAAATCTTCGATGATGTGGATACCATGTCAAAAGGAATTAGGAACTTCGCGGATTATACTTTAGTCAATCCTAACATGCTTTTCTCAAAGCTTTTTGTATGAGGAATAAGCCACGTTTATAGGCAGAGATAGAAACGTCTTTCGCATGCAATTACAAAAGAAGGCACCATGCAGCATTTCAAATAATGTCGGAAGAAATGAAGAATTTTGTAATCAGTAAAAATTTTGTCATTCCTAACCGAAATTTGATTTACGGCAGGCCTGGGCAACCAGTTAATTTTACAAACCGGTGTCGGTCGTTGACCCCGAACCGGAAATGGTTCAGGTTTCGGTTACCGGTTGAGAAACCCATTTTTTTACAAATTTATTTCTGTTCACGAAATTAACCGGTTAATTTGAACTTCGTCGGTTTAATCTCTTTTACGCGAGTCTTTAAATTTCGTTGTCTGTATTGATCTAAATGATTTCAATTTGTTTAAAACCCCCCTCCCCTCCCCTGTCCCCTTAATAACCGGTTAATTGATGAACGAATTAAAACCGGTTTCATTACCGATTATTAAATTTGTACCGCTATTTCAAAACCCGTTACGGACCCTAAATTACGGACATTTTTCCAGCCTATTAGAATGCCTTTGCTCAGTATATAAACCGGTTAATTTTATTTAATTTTTATATCTACGTAAATCTTTGTTTTTTAATGGAATCTTCCCGAAACACAATGACATCATCAGATTGATCGATAGACGTGTCTGCTGCAACCTGCGTGACGCACGACTTTTACACTGGACAGAATCCCCTGTTACTCGTTGCGTGAAATTAAACTTCGCGTGAGAATAATGATATCTAATTTAAAACGGCTCCCAACCCCTTTTTGAACTTAAGAAACGTGCATACATCCCCTCTTTTAAAGTAAGATCAGCAGAATTGACACATATGCGCTAAAAAAAATTCGTTCTCTTTCATTTGCATAGCGAAATAGGCGCGGATCTACGAGGGGCGGCTGAGAAGTTATCTACCTAACTATGAAACAAAAGACGATCATGGCTAGTTTTTTTTATTTTTCAATATAGTCTCCTGACAGGGAAATGCACTTATTACATTTATCAATTAAAGACATTAACCCGTTAAAAAAAAAACTTTAGGTTTATCATCGAAAAAGTCATTAACAGCAGCCTTCATGTCGTTATCGGTTACGAATCTTCGTCCCCTCAGTTCTTTCTTCAAAAGTCTGAACAGGAAGTAGTCGGATGGGGCCAAATCTGGACTATATGGAGGGTGGTTGATTACTTCGTACCCATTTCCATTAATTGCTAGCTTCGTTAAGCGAGCAGTATGCACAGGTGCGTTATCATGCAAAAGCAGAATCCCTTTACTGAGTTTGCCCCTTTTTTTTTCTTTTATGGCTTCTCTGAGCTGGTCAAGTAAATCTGCGTAATATTCAGCATTCATTGTAGTTTTTTTTGGCAAGTAATCTACAAGCAGAATTCCTTCCGCATCCCAAAAAAATGTTGCCGTTACTTTGCCTGCTGACGGGCGAACCTTAAATTTCCGAGGAGGCTTTTCATCCTTGAATTTCCATTGTAATGACTCCTGTTTATTTTCGGGATCCCACTGCCGAATCCAAGTCTCATCACAGGTTACTATTCTAGAAATAATTTCCTCCTCTTTTCCACGGCTCATGTCTAAAAATTCCTCGCAACATTGAACACGTCTGTCCTTGTCAAACGAAGTCAACATTCTAGGGACCCAGCATGCACTAACCTTAGACATGTGCAAATGTTCATGAATTATTTCATTGACCCGTTCTTTACTAATGCCCACATCCCTGGCTAACTCCCACTGCTTAATTCGCCGGTCTTCTAAAATAAAATTTCTCACTTTGGCTACATTTTCATCGGTGACAGCGGAAACTGGTCGCCCACTACGAGGATCATCTTCAAGGCTCTCACGGCCAAGCTTAAACTGTTTCGACCAGAACTTTATTGTAAATTCAGAAGGGCACGAACCACCAAAAACAGGTAACATACGCAGTCTAATCTGCGAGGGTGTATTTCCTTCTTTAGTGAGAAATTTTATCACTGCACGCTGCTCAATTTTAATCAGATTATTTTTTTCTTGCGACATTTTGAAAACAATCCAGTCCCAAAAAAAGCGGGAAGCAAGAAACAAATGAATGTTGGTGATTTTGAAAAAAGAATAACCAGTGAACACGACCTCATAGTGGCCAGTATTATTTTCGCATAACATATAGGCTAGGTAGATAACTTTGCAGCCGCCCCTCGTAAGTCTGTCGATCAATTTGTAAAGCTGAGACTCGCCGATGGTATGTTCTAGAACTAGCCTCCCTGTTCATCTTCAAACAATACTAAAACAGAGGTGGGATCGTGACAGACATTCAAAGTCAAGGTGTAGAGACTTCAAACGTTAAAAATCCTAATGCGTTCGGACTGACGCGGCTTAAATGACTTGAAATTACAATCATTAAATACAATACGTATGGAAGAACTGAACATAACTAGCTACGTCCTATACGGAGTCAGTTATACGCCGAAAATTACTGCATACGTGATATAACTACGCTACTCAAGATCGCGTACCTACTTGCCTCTGTACAAGCCATTCAGAGTACTGTCTCGGGGAACGAACTCACTGAATCGGGGACATCGGGGTAGAGAGCTGATAAAGGTGTTTTTGTTCCCATTACATATGTAATTTTTTTTTGAATAGTCCACATTGCAATAGCAAATTGCCAAAAATCTAGCCCGTTTAAAAGCCCATTTCGCAATAAACACTGATTGATATTAATAATGAATAAGTCTAGCAGCAATAATAAAAAACGATTGCGCAACTGACATTTCACGTGTCCGATGATTAAGTGGAACCGTATAACTACTTTCAAATAGCAAGTGCCAGTTGAAAACACAACTTCTCATCTCAGTAATTTCGTAAGTATTTGATAATAGTCTTAAGTTCTTTTATAATAAAGCGATCATCAAAAAAAGTTTTCAAGAACATTAGAAGACTCGTCAGCAAACAACCAGTCGCTGTATTGGAAATTATTTGCCGGTGGACAATAGTGGACATATTAGCACGTACCTGTTAACCCGCCACATAACTAACAGTTGAATAAGACAATGAATAAAACAAATCCAGATGGGAAATACTGAGCTAGATAGAAGTAATCGGAGTAGATACATCGGACGCACGCAAACTCAATTCGATTTGGTAAAAAAACAAGACAGTAGTCGAGATGAAAATAACTGCAACTCAAAAACTTATTTCTTACCTTATCGTACATCCTACTAATCCCCCCCCCCCTCTCCTTGTTACAGATGATCGGTCACATTTGTGTGACCCGCCTCCCCTGGTGTGACGTCACAATATTTTAAGGTTTGATTTGAATACTTTAGATTTATACACGTGACGTCACGAAGCTTATCACTCGTAACGTGTGACATAATTTAAGTATGTGAGGAAGATTGGATGTATGTTCCTCAATCACCAGCAAACGGTGTTCGACCTTTGGCAGACAGATAGACCATTATCCGACTAATATTATAAATGCGAAAGTTTGTGTGTGTGTAATGTGTGTGTAATATAAGCTATATCCATTACATTTTCTTCAAAGTCCGTCCAAAAAAAAATGACCTTTGTGTTAATACCTATACCCTGGATTAACACAAAGGCTACTACTTCTTATCCCGGAAAAATAAAAAGTTCCCCAGGGAATAACGATAATCAAACTCTACGCGGACGAAGTCGCGGGCACAGCTAGTCTTGGAATAAAACTTAGGATACTTTCCATCATGATAATGTTATCCCGTGGGATAATTTGCAAGCAAAGTACACACTAGCGCGGCACAGCTAGTAAAAAAATATTTGTTAGTTTATTAACACTGTGACGTAACACGTTGAAGAGAGTAAGGAACCCGCTCGAGACAGAGTTAACCTTTCCCAGCGCTATTACCATGTTGCGAGAGGCTAGCCGAATTTGTTATGTCACGCTCACGAGTCGACGAACCGCCTTTCTCGTCTAGCATCAACTTAGCCCACAGGCCTCGTTAAGTCTTTCGCATTTAGTGCTGTTCGCGATTGATTCAGAGGATATTGTTGCATTCGGATACTCAGCGGAGCTAGACGGTTTAATTGGCTTTATAGACGGCATTAATTTCATCAGGAATCTGAGTTTTAACTTTAGTTGGAATTACTAAAAAGAAACCTTCTTACTAAGGATACGGCTTTCGATTTCGATTCCATTTGGTTCGCATTTGAATTATAGTAACTATTTGCTTTCGTATCAATTTTTCGAATTACCGAAGCGTCATAGTCGTTTAAGGAACAGGGCTTGTACTCAGAAAAACAAAAACATATACGATCTTTGTCCATTGGTATCCTCTTGGTCTCGTGGCGTGACACATTTGCGAGAGAGTAGACCCACAGGTCGTCGCGCCAAACTTCTAGTTCGCTCTGGACATAGACAGACAGTCTTGTTGCAGTCACATTACACAGGTTATGAAGATGACGTCTAATATATTTAGCTGTCCTGTAGGTACACTAAGTTTAGAAGTAATTTTTCTCAACACAATGGAATTTTGCTATTTTTCCAGTTCCTCGAGGCTAGCATTGTTTATCTAATAATTAATTAAAGCGACGATAAATATTCAACGAGACTTTGATTGAATTTTCTAACTAATCGATTTGCTCGTTACGAATGCAGTTTCGAAATAGTACCTAGACATTTTAGCAACGAAACTGAGTGCCGTAGAGAGCAACATAGACTTTTAGTCTTTTTTATTAGCCCCTAAAATTATATTTTACTTCTTTAGGGGAACGATAAACTTTAATTTAGCTATAATGCACTCTTTGTGGTTTTATATTGTGGTATTTGCGTCAATCCAGTTGAGCCGACGTGAATAATGAATAATGGAATTATACCGCTGGGATTACTTCGAGTGACGGGGTGCCTACTCGCACATTTGCGGTAATAAAGGGCTATATTGAATTACTTTCGCTGCCTGATATTCCGCTTGTGTTACACCTTTCGACCCTTCCAACCCTTACATCGCTAATCAATCAATCTGATGGCATTATCACCAACATCTAAACACAAAAAAATAAGACACGCTTTGTAATTTATAGCGTCCCTTATCTACCGAATTGTAAAAAAATAAAACTTTAAACTTGAAATAACTGGCTAGACCTGCATCCCACGCGTTACGGAAGAATCGTCGACCATCCGTCGTTTAGTAGGTAACTCGGTATTTGAGCTCCAGCAAAGTGCGTATCGATCTGCGCCTGCAGTGGCCTTACTGGGACTTCCAACACTTCGTACCTACCCTCTGAATCAGTTAAATACTTTCCGTACGAGGAGTGTGAACCTATGGCTGTTCATACAAAAGGCGATAACGTTTTCCACCCCTTAAATGTTAACCGATGGTGAGCAATTTTTGATAGGTTGTCAGTCAGGACAAAATCTAGGTCAATACTATAATCGATAAATTCAGTTTTATTGTTTCAGTATTCTCATACAAAACTAATTTCGGCAATTATTTGACTTTGTTGATCTTTAATCAATATTCAAAAAACATGTAGACCTAGATTTTGTTCTGACTGAAAATCTATCAAAAATTGGTCAGTCGGTTGACATTTAAGGTGTGGAAATCGTTATCCCCTTTTGTAGGTATGAAAGGGGTGATTTTTGCAGTTGGTTCACAGTCCTCTTAACAATATACATATTAAAATTTGCTTTTCCTTTGCCAAAATGTTAATGATAAGAGGTTTAAATTCAGATTTACGTTGTAAAAGTCAAAACTATTCACCATATTTAGTAGTAAAAATACTGTAACATTTGGAAACAGCAGAACTTTGATTCAACCAAATTGATTTATTCTATGTCCCCTCTGACTTCTGCATCACCCGTATTTAATTCTCATAAAAAAATTAACCCATTTTACCCTCTATTTTTTGTTTCAAGAAGAGCAAAGTAGCCATGGCATTCAAGTTAAAAATATAATAATACTAGCTGGTGCCCGCGACTTCGTCTGCGAAGAATAATAATTTAAGTAACCTATGTACTTTTAAACCTTCCCTAGACCTCCACGAACATTTCAAGACTAAGATAAGATAAATCCGTTCAGCCGTTCTCGAGTTTTAGTGAGACTAACAAACAGCAATTCATTTTTATATATATAGATGATGAATTTTAATATTAGTTTATAAACTACTTATTGTCCTATTCATTCTTCTATTCATAGGATTCAATAAAAAAAAAGCAAACCGACATTGACACAAGCAGCCTGGGCTTGGCCATTAAGGAAAAAAAAAAGTTTATTCAATATGTCTATTCCCTATGATTAAAATAGAGACCAAATATGTTGTATGATATTTAGTTCATTAAATAACCGGAACTTTAGCACTTCAATGAAAAAAATTACATTGAACAACATTAGGTTTGTGCATATATGTACATATGCTGCGCTACCTCAAATTGAACTTTAGCTATGGGCCTGCATGTTCTTAGAAAACTCAGCTTTGGACGCTACCATATTTTAAAACCAATCATTAGTTGCCAGTTGCACAAAATACTATTGTAAAAGTTGATTGTCTACGGCTACACCTAAACAAAATTCATATTGGAAAAATCTTGGCAAGGGCTTCAATGATTAATAATATGCATGTAATCAATTAACTTGGGAACTGAAAATAATTACAAAAATACAATTGAAATAAATAAATAATACATTCACCCCTAAAACAATGTAATTAGGACTATTATACCAATAAATAAATAAAATGGATAATGACCACTCAAATTAAAGCACAATTAGTTCATGACTTGTTCATGATAAACAAGTTCGAGATAAAGAGCCAAAACAATAAAAAATGCATTATCATTACTATACTACTACTGATTGACTGATAAAAAATTGGCACCTCGGTAAAACTAGTTGCCCCAATTACTTTAAACAGTATAAATTACTGTACTCACCTATATATCTTGCTAAAGTCATATAAAACGGTAACGCCCCACTGGACGAGAGCTGACAGACTGGATGAATCGTTGATCCTGGCTTCACTGAAGCTGGCACCAGGAAAACACGGCACCTCGAGTCGCCGGCCGCGCAAACCTGGCGCATTTCACAAAACACTTATAACAACCGCGATCAACAGCTCAAAACTACTTATTTGATCATTCTTAGATTATTATTCTAACCAATTTCTCCTACCGCAGTGTACGCACCAGCTGGCGAAAACGTGGTCTACGCTACGGATCTAGAATATCTACATAAATAATCTACCATAGCGATAGCAACATGGTGTGCGAATTCGATTTTACGTACCTTCCACTATCTATGACGAAGCACCTCACTAATCCTCTCCGTGAGGAGATCGTGTGTAATTAGAACGCGATTTACGATACGATCGACTACGAACGAACATAAAGTAAAATTAATTTCAACAAACGCTACGTTACCGTGGCTAAAAATGACGACAGAAAATAAATGAAAAATGTACACTTTCTTATGTTTCTAGAACTGAATCACACCGGAAATAAGGATTTTTTTAAACTTGCAACAGTGAAAATTACTTTTCGTCTAAGTGCATTTAGGCTGAGAATGTATTGCATTTCTAAATCTTTGACTGCGGAATAGTAACAAAAAATTTAATTGAGTAATTTATTATTAGAAAATAACGAGACACTTTCGAAAATGTTGAAAGCAGGAAATGAGTTTTTTTTTAAAATATTATATTGTTTATGGTAAGGTGTTAGTTTTCTTGACATTAATATAAAAATAGGTACCATGAACAAAAATAAATAAATAACAAATGTAGAAATCCCATATAATTACGAATAATTAAGATCTCAATAAATGTCATACGTTTGTCGATTGCAAAAAAATCCTTGTGCCTGTCAATCAATATTGTCTGTGGTCTTTTTGACAGAAGATTGCACGGATTATGAATGAATTTTCGCCAATGTCGTCATAAAAAATAGAATTTTCCGAAACACAACTATATTACAATAAGTTTATTAGTTAAAATATAATCTGTGATCTTTGAGTGTATAGTGCCGAAATGGTAATTTCTCTCCCTTATAAGTAAAGATCTCTTATAGGTTATGCGCCAGTGTCCTTGTGAATTTAAGGGTGTTTTACTATTTTTCAGCATGCATGTAGACAGTTTATTTACAGTCCAGCGCGATGGAAAACTGTGCTGCCGACTAACATCAAGACAACAGCTTTTGCCATTAAAACGGATCAGGTAAGACTCATTGCCAAAGTCCAACATTGGTTTAAAAAGTTAGATCCAAGAATATTGAAATGATAATCACGTAAGTAAATGCTCTAAGAATTTTCAATTATGCAGCTAAAAGAACTTGTCCTTACATCATTAAGGAGTGAACCAAATCTAACTTACACAAAACTATGCAATAATTTATTTTCAGTGCCATAACAACTTTCAAGAATGCCGACAGTACTCCGCACGGAAAGGTTTCTTCTCGTCAATTATCGAAAACATAAAAGAGGATATAGCCAAGAACAAAGATATGAAAGATAACATTAAGAAGTTCAGAGAAGAGGCGTTGAAGCTAGAAAACTCAGATGCGCTGCAGGCGGCACGGAAAAAGTTCAATGCAGTGGAGTCAGAAGCTTCAAAGAGCTCAGAGGTACTGAAGGAGACGCTTGAGGGGATTAAAGGGAAGGTGGGGCACGTGCTTGAGGAGGCTGGCAAGACTGAGATTGCAAAGAAAGCTGGTTAGTCAAACTTTATCTAGTTATTTTAGAGATTATAGGAAAAAGACAGTACAATTTTGGTTATTTCATGTTGTACAATTTCATATTTAGTAGGATATGAGACAGTAAATTTGAAATTCTTACTGCATGTAAAAGAAGAAAAGAGATACTATACATCCTAATAATGGCACATGTTGCAAGTGTTTTTATGTTTTTTACGATAAAAAAGGAATTTCTTGGGTGATCAAGAATCAGGTGTTAGTAAAAAAATGAATATCAGTAAAGCTTTCATGCATCTTTTCTTTCCTCTTCTTTTTCTTTCAGTATATCATTTTATTTAATAGCATTACAAACATTGCAGTAAAATAAAATAAAATCTACCATAGAAAGTACTAATAAAGTTCTCAATTGTCTTCTTTAGGAAAGTTTACAGAAGATTTTTCGAAAACGGCCAAAGACGCTGCAGAGAGTATAGCGGATAGAAGTCAGAAGCTCGGACAGACTTCAGCATTCAAAACCATATCACAGGTAAACTAAAAATTAATGTAAAAATACATTTTTACTTTGCTTTATCTGTATGATGTAATGTTTCAAAGTTGTAAAGACTCAGAGTTAGACTCACGCACTGAGGGTTCAATACCACCTCACAATATTATATGTGTGTGTTTATGAAAAACTTGTCGTTTTACTTTAGAGTTTGCACTATACACAAACCAAGCTTGACGTTTGTATTTATTACTGTTTTTACGATAGAGCAAAAACAATGAAGCATTGATAAAAACCGTTTTTTGTATTCATTATTATTTGTTAGGATATCTACCATATTAACACGTAATCTATGAAAATTTCAAAGGGCCATTACGATTGAAAAGATACAGGATAAAGGCAGGACAGACAAACATACGGTGTAGGCTTAGTACTGGAGTCTTGTTACCTTGGGTAGGAAACCCTAAAAAGGCGTAAAGCAATTTGAAACAATTACCCCTCATGCAGCAATGCTTCTTTCGTGTTGCATGTGCATGTCATTAAAAGAAATACTTTCTGCTACAGGCTGCACTTTATAAAGTTTCAAAATGTCACAAAAATAAGTTTTTCTTTTCCGAACTGAGAGGGCGTAAACGTAGTTCGTTCTTAGTCGGTCCCTCAGTATGATTGCAGAAATACAGATGCCGGGAGAGAGTTCCACACCTTAAGAAATCGCAGAATAATAAATAATAAATCAAGGGGATAATCTTTACACAAGTCGACCTAGTCCGAAAGTAAGCTCTAAAGGCTTGTGTTATAAGTGCTAGACGACGATATACACACTTGTATAGATAAATAAATACTTAAATACATAGGAAACATCCAAGACTCAGGAACAAACACCTGTGCTCATCACACAGATATTTGCCCTTACCGGGGATCGTACCCGGGACGCTAGCTTCTACCAACTAGGCTAACTGCGTCGTCAAATGGAAACCCTCCCGTTATCTGGTAGTGTGTTGACTGAATGTGGAAGAATATCTGAAGATAATTTGCTAGTCCAGCAAAGGCATAATCTGCAATCATTATTAAACTTGTTTTACAGGCAACTGAAGTAGTAAGAAACGAAATGGCGGCGCGAGGGTTGGAAGGTCGAGTGTACACATCACCGGCCGCACTACGAAAACGAGTCGAGGTAACACTTTTTATGTATAGTGAACCAACTTCGCAAACCAAAACACGGTCGATTTGGTTTGAAATTTTTACGAACTTTCATCTACAAATTGGCGTTTTTACGTTTTACGGGAGTGTTTGGAGGCGTGGCATGTCAATATGATCAATTTGATCATATTGAGGTGATACGAACCACGCCCCCATGCCACATCTCCCTTGATTCTTTTTTTTTATCCGAATTCATTGAGTAAGGTACCAGAATGAAGTATTTAAGGATTATCCGAAAATAAATAAAACGTACATTAATAGCAGCCAGGTTTTTTTTTTAAATTGCTATTACTTTGACTTGTGTATGTGTAACAAATTTCAACTCAATCGGTCCAGTTGTTCCACTCAAATGTGACGATCGGACAGACAGACACACAAGTGATCCCATAAGGGTTCCGTGTTTTCCTTTTGAGATACAGATCTAAAAATCAATACAAAGTTACAAATAGTATTAGCTTGTAGTTTATTATGCTGGTGCTGGTGATGAGCGGTGTGTGGGTGCAGGTGGCCGAGGAGTTCCGCACGTTCGCGCCCGACACCGAGACCGTGGGGCTGGAGCTGCACCGCGACTCCAAGTTCTACCAGCAGTGGGAGGACTTCAAGCATAACAACCAGTACGTCAACAAGGTGAGCAAGACGACCTGATAACTACCCTGCTGTGTCCATATAATAATAATAAATCAAGGGACCATCTTTACACAAATCAATCTAGTCCCAAAGTAAGCTCTAAAGGCTTGTGTTATGGGTACTAAACGATATACATATATAGATAAATAAATACTTAAATAAATAGAAAACATCCAACACTCAGGATCAAACTCGTGCTCATCACACAAATATTTGCCCTTACCGGGAATCGAACCCGGGACCAACTAGGCTAACCGCGTCGTCAAATATATCATACTCGTATATATAAATATATCAGCTAACTCGTGATTTCAAAACTGGACTCTGAACCAGATACTCTTCAGTGCAATAATGGGGTCAATTCGAAAGTGTGTTCGCTAAATTTAAAAGTCGATAAACTTCAAATAAGAAACGTCAAACTCGATTTTGACAGCTCGGTGCTATGTTAAATCTAATTTGACGTTTCTTATTTTGGAGAGTTTTAAATGTAGACCCCATTATTGCACTGAAAAGAATATCTGGTGCAGAGTCAGGCTTAAGATTATTTATTGTTCCAAAAAAAATTTTTTTTTTTCCGTAGACCACCAATCATCGAAAATCAACTTCCATAGAAATCGTCATTTTTTCTTGAAATGGCTTCTATTCACTATTTTTTATTAGAAAATGATCCTGAGTTAATTTGGTAAAAATGGAAAGTACGGTGGATTGATCCATACCTACTTATTTGGTTAACAAGTTTCTAACTCAAAATGCACCTTTATCTACACCCATATCATAAAACCTCCATTGGTTAATCAAAAACCTTAGGAAATAACCACCATTTTGACAACCAATTAGGAAAAACCAGTGCTGCGATAAAGAAATAACATGACTTCTTTATCGTTTTTAGTAAAGAAAAGAGATTAAATTTGGAACAGCTGTCAAAACTCAAGTGGTCTCTATTCTAGTATCCATAGATATTAAAACAGTTATTGATACGAAACGTCAATTCAGTATGTTTTTTTAATATAAATTGCACAATATTTGATCTCGAGTGACGTGAGAATAGAGACTTCATCCGTTTGTCTATGATTTAAAAAAAAAATGGTCTTGACGGAGGATCGCCATGTTGGCGTTTTGCTGAACGAAAGTAGAATTGTTTTTGAATTGAATAGAAAAAGTTGTTTGTAATTTACATTTTAGTTGAAAATATGAATAGTAAGTAGTCTTCTCGGAGTGTGTGTGATGTGAAAATGCGCCGGATATCGGAAATATGCAGCCACGATTGCAACAAATAACTTGTTGCTAGAAAATATTGTTTCTGAACCCATCATGGAGGATTTATAATATGTGTGTAGATAAAGTTATGTATGCAACTCTGCATAATTTGGCCTTAAAACACACGTGCGATCTTATTATGAAACTCGCCTATCAGCTCGTTTCATGAAAACCGCACTAGTGTTTTAAGGCCTATCATTATGCAACCGTTGCATAAACTACTATTTTTTGGCTAAAACAGCTTACAAATAAAGGAACCGACATTTTAGGCGTCACCTTATCAATTTTTAGCCTAAAAAAACAGCTGTTTTACCCAAAAATTGCACATTTTGAGGTTAGAAACTTGTTTACCAAATAAGACAAGTATGGATGAATCCATGTTAAAGATTTATAATCATTTTCGAAAAAGGGTCTAGCCGTACTTCCATGGCGAAGCTGCCCCCGATAGGTACCGATATAGTACGGCTAGATCCTTTGTGTGGAGCGTACATACTATACCTATATACCGTGTTTTTTAATTTCCTATAACTTTAAGGAAATATGCCTGAGGTCAAATAAAGTTAATTTTACTAATCATGATTCATCAATGATTTATTTTAATGAATTATGGTTCTTACATTAGTCTTAAAGGTCTTCAATTAAAAATTTCTCCAATCGACGAATCTTTATAAAACCCCGCCTAATGAGTCATTTTCATTTAGGTATTAGATTGGAAGATAAAATACGAGGAGTCCAACAACCCGATGGTGCGTGCATCGCGCTTCGTCACAGAGAAGGTCGGCGGCCTCTTCGGAAACCTCTTCGAGAAGACCGAGCTCTCTAAAACAGTCACCGAAATCTGCAAAGTGGACCCCAGCTTCACCTCTCAAAAGTTCCTCGACGACTGTGCTACCGACGTCATTCCGAACATCCTAGAAGCAATGGTCAGAGGTGACTTAGATATACTAAAAGACTGGTGTTACGAAGGTGTCTACAACATCCTCGCGTCTCCGATCAAACAGTGCAAGCAGCTCGGGTACAGACTCGACTCCAAAATCCTGGACATCGAGCAGATAGAGCTCGCTATGGGGAAGATGATGGACCAGGGGCCGGTTCTGGTGATCACCTTCCAATCGCAGCAGATCATGTGCGTGCGGGACGCGAAGAACAACGTGATCGAGGGCGACCCGGACAAGGTGATGCGGGTGAACTACGTGTGGGTGCTGTGCCGGGACCCGCAGGAGCTCAACCCGAAGGCGGCCTGGCGGCTGCTGGAGCTCTCCGCGAACAGCGTCGAACAGTTAATATAGTTCTAGTCGTATATGTACAAAGGTGGATTAAATCCTTGGATGATGCACATGTTTCAGTGGAATCCATTGACCTATCCTGTGATCCCGGTTTGGACCGAATGAAATATAATGCTATTTTTGTTTACAAAAATATTGAGCATGAATACTATTTGGATCCGACTTGAAGTTGTATTGTTTTTGATGGACGATGCCGTTTTGTAAGTGAAAGCTCAAGTGTTCTGCCGCTATTGACAGTGATTAAAACGCAATCGAATACAAATAACCATCGATTCGATTTTAGCATAGCCAGAAGTTAAATAGTTTTTCGTTTCACCAGCCACTGTTACTGAAGTCACTAGTAATTTGTTAATTTTGTTTTGCTGCGCCCTGAAGGGACGCCGTCGTTTAAAATCTTGGTATTTATAAAGAGAAAATAATATGAAAATCGTTGTAACAATACTCATTACGATTTTCTGCAAATATAATCTTTTTATCAACTATTTAAGTAATAAAGGCGTTGGATAAATGAACAGTACTCCAGTGCGCTAAAGTGGACTATGATGTAGGTGACCTAAAACAACAGTGTCCCGGGCGTAGTAATTTTGAGTTATGATTTATGTTTATTTTGTAATTACTAGTTTAATTTGATATGTTTTATTATTAATTTAATAAATTGATTTATTTTAAATTTTATTTTTTCGATTTTTTTTGTACTTTCAATAAGTGGATCGTTCAGATAGATTGTTGTATGAAGCGATATTTTTTCAAAGAATTTTAGGGTTCTGTACCCAAAAGGTAAAACGGGACCCTATTACTAAGACGCCGCTGTCCGTCCGTCAGTCTGTCTGTCTGTCCGCTTGTCACCAGGCTATATCCCATGAACCGTGATAGATTGTTGTATGAAGCGATATTTTTTCAAAGAATTTTAGGGTTCCGTACCCAAAAGGTAAAATGGGACCCTATTACTAAGACGCCGCTGTCCGTCCGTCAGTCTGTCTGTCTGTCCGCTTGTCACCAGGCTATATCCCATGAACCGTGATAGTTAGACATTTTCACAGATGATGTATTGCTGTTGCTGCTATAACATTAAATAATAAAAAACAGAATAAAATAAAGATTTAAGGGGGCTCCCATACATCAAGCCTGATTTTTTTGCTCGATATTGATAACGGCAACAGGTAGACGCTTGAAATATTCACAGAATATTTAGTTATATATTCACTTTAAAAATAAATAATTAAATTAAAATAAAAAATATTTAAGGGGAGCTCCCATACAACAGACATGATTTTTTTTGCCGTTTTTGAGTCCGTCGAGACGGACAGACAGACAGACAGACGGACGGACGGACGGATAGCGGAGTCTTAGAAATAGGGTCCCGTTTGAGTACGGAACCGTAAAAATATGGACGTATAGGAGAACAAACAAACATTTATGTAGTATATAAACGATTAAATGCATAAGCTTAAAGCTTTAGGGAAATTGTAACTTTTTTATAATGTGTACACTATAGACTAAACATTCTGTGAAATTTCTAACTTGCCGGCTCCTCTACGTTTCTGCAGCTCTAGCATGCCAGACACGGGGACAAATGAAACCAGTTATGCTCAGAGATACAATCTCTCTATGACTATCTCTTTCGTCGGTATTATTGCATTAGTGTGAGAGACATACATACATACATAGCATCACGCCCGAAATCCCTAATGGGGTGGGCAGATCCACAAGACTATTTGTGGCCACGTTCGATTACTTAGTCCTAAGATGGTATGATGATGGTAGTGTGAGAGACGCACTTAGAGATAAGACGGTTTAACTTATCCTTCTTCGGGCCGCTGAAATAGACTCCTCTCACAGATACATAGACGAACTTTGTAGGATCGGTAGAGTTCCGTTGAAACTCGGTACAGACTGACAATAGTAGTTTATGCAACGGTTGCATAATGATAGGCCTTAAAACACTAGTGCGATTTTATGAAACGAGCTTTTAGCGAGTTTCATAATAAGCAAAACACCAACATGGCGGCAATTCGATCCTCCGTCAAGACCATTTTTTTAATCATAGACAAACGGATGAAGTCTCTATTCTCACGTCACTCGAGATCAAATATTGTGCAGTTTATATTAAAAAAACATACTGAATTGACGTTTCGTATCAATAACTGTTTTAATATCTATGGATACTAGAATAGAGACCCACTTGAGTTTTGACAGCTGTTCCAAATTTAATCTCATTTCTTTACTAAAAACGATAAAGAAGTCATGTTATTTCTTTATCGCAGCACTGGTTTTTCCTAATTGGTTGTCAAAATGATGGTTATTTCCTACGGTTTTTGATTAACCAATGGAGGTTTTATGATATGGGTGTAGATAAAAGAAATTATTAATAGAGAAATGACCTAAATCCCAATCACAATAAAACAACAATATTCAATAAAAGTTTTATTAGAGGCACATTCAATAAGACGGATCCGCCTTCATAATATTTACACAAACCTACATTAGTGCTTACTTACGCGATGGAATAATTAATAAATGAATGAACTACGGTGACTAGGGTGTTAAAAACCGTTCGATTTTCACCAAAGGGAATGTCTTTTGATACTTAAAATAACAGTTAAATAACGTGGTTCAAGAAAATTAAAGGTATTGCACAGAACATAATTACCCTTATAATTTTGCTTGAAAATGTATTAAAATATTATAGAAGAAAGTGCACAATGCTTTCTGTTTTACTAAAAAAAAAACAAATAAAATAGATTAAAATCGTATTAAAAAACCATGTAGCGAGACATAATTTAATCCTAATTTGTAAAACTTGATCTTTATGGCTTAAATAATTAATAACTATAGTAATCGATTAAAACGTGCCACAAAAATATTATGCTTACGCTAAATTAGCTTAAAAGCTCAATCACATTGTAAACAATATTCGCAGTGTTGCAAGTGTAAAAACTATAATTTAGTGTTGCCATTATCCTAAATAATGTGACGGATTAAGTGATAATTAACATTTCTTTGTTTAGTCACAACCGTGCACAGGAAAATAATCTTACTATACCACTATACCTACTTAAGATGCAAAAAAACTGACTCGAATACAAGTATTTTGTCGCTCAAAAGTTGCTTGTTTCCAGTGGCGTAACTATACCATCTGGGGCCCGTGGGAAATTCTTTTGATGGGGCCCTATCAGTAAAAATCGTCACGTTGTACTATATTTTTGAGCTCGCGGCCTCTTGGGCCGGGGCCCTCTTGGGTCGAGGGCCCGTGGCATTTTGCCAGCCCTGCCACCCTATTGTTACGCCACTGCTTGTTTCACACTACTTTGAAAACCTTGTATCTCAAAATCGAATTCAACCTTTACTACTACTAATATCTATACTACTTAAACAAGCGCGTTAAGTAATATTTTTCTTTAGACCTTTTGAACGCCCCAGTCGGGTGTAGCCGACAGCAGATTTCCGTGCCGCAGACGCCACGATATGCAGTTTTCCATACATTTTCGTCGGCTACCTCGTGGCAAGCTTTTTCGCCGTTAGCCGTGGCATTCAAAAGGTTAATAAACGATTTTGAGATTTGAGCTTTTATCAAGATAATCGCGATATAATCTACCTTATATTTCCTGAAGCCGGTTAATTTATTAAATATTTAACTTAGGCATCAAATTAATCACTAAAATTTACATTCCGGCCTCTATTCGACATTTAGCTAAGCAATAGTAAGTATATCATATCGCTTTTTGTGAATTACATTAAAAGTGACAAAACAATACAACATTTTTGACATCGTAATTATCGATTTTGGATATAACTATGTCGAATAGAGGCACAGCTGCCATTATTGACAATTGAATTAAATCTTAATGTAAATGACACAATTATTATTATTAAAGAAGTTTAGACTTTAGTGCTGCGTCCGAGTTAGACTTAAATAACGAAATCACAATACCTTATCCGATTGGGTAATTGGTTCTGCTTGTGTACTTGATGCTTGTAAAAAATTTACAATTATAAACGCGTACTTGTACAAAGTTTTTGCCACTTTTATTAATATCCTTAGATTCACGAGATAATTATACTCTGGAATGTAAAATATTCGGGCTTAAATCACTTCTCAGACCGCACTGATAAGGATTATAGTACAAGTAAAACCACAAATAACTCCACAATGGGGCCAATTCGAAATTTGAAATAAGAAACGTCAAACTTGATTTCTGTGCTATACAAAATCGAGTTTGACGTTTCTTATTTTAAATTTAGTAAATTTTAAATTAAGAAGACTTCGTAATTTAAAATTTATAAACAAATGTTCTTTTGACATTATTTCCTGCATAATTAATTTCGTTTTCAGTCAAAAAGGATCATGATTAGTTTTCTATTCGACAGCTGGCCTTTTGCAAACTTAATTAATAAGCAGTAAAACTCACTACCGATAAATACAATTAACTTGTACTTGCAATAATGCTCTTCTAACTCCACAAAACTTCACTTCTTTCGGTTTTGTATAAGTTGTATTTTGGCGCGTAGACTGGAACTACATAACCTAATCACACCATCCACATTCTAACACCGGACTACCAGACGTCAGGAGGGTTTTCATCCTCATGTTTTTAAGTTTCCTACGAGCACTAAGGTTTGGTACACTCGCCCTGGCTCTGTATTTCCGTGTCTGTATAATCTTGGTGCTTCAAGAAGAGTGAATAGGCTTTTACTGAACACGTTCCAACTTAAGACTCCGTTAAAAAAAACTTTCTTTTAACCTTACGTCATTTCTTTAAATGTTCCGTTTAGCAGACAGACCGGCTAGATAAGTGACGAAGAAAAACTATCTACCTGATGCCATAGCAATAAAACAAAAGCAGTACTCTGTAAACAGTGATACCAGAACGCTATATCGACGTAATCGTCTCCTATCAGTGTATCTAGATATGATACTACAGATATTTTACATTAAAACTCATCACACTTGCTCGTAAAAACGGATCGTATGGCTAAAATACGAACCGCAGGCGTAATGGATTTTGTATAGGAAATTACGTTACACTACATGTGTACGCCACCCCTGGCCCCGCCGACGCTGCCACCATTTAAAAAGTTTGCTTTTATAATAGTAACCTTTTCCTTATTTTTTTAATTTTCATGAATGTCCTTTCTTTCATAATTGCTTCTTTACCGCCCCAAATACACAATGTACTATTACAGTCTTTTGATTCATAAATTTGCGTCGGCATTTGTGGGCGTGGCGTCAGTGGCGGTTTTGCAAAGTGTATTGCCGACTGTGGCGATCAGGTTTAGGTCTAGTCGATGACCCACTGCATGACGCTGGTGTCGAGGCCACCAGTGGACACGAGGCGCGAGTCGTCGGGCAGGAAGCGCACGCACGTCACGTGGGACGAGTGCCCTCCATACTGGTGGCACAGGGACTGGAAATAAAAAAAAATATTAATAATAAAAAAACCGGCCAAGTGTGACTCTGACTCGCGCACGAAGGGTTCCGTGCCATTATCTATAATATAAAAACGGCAAAAAATCATGTCTGTTGTATGGGAGCCCCGCTGAATATTTATTTTATTCTGTTTTTTAGTATTTGTTGTTACAGCGGCGGCAACATAAATACATCATCTGTGAAAATTTCAACTGTCTATCACGGTTCATGAGATGCAGCCTGGTGACAGACGGACAGACAGACGGATGGACAGCGGAGTCTTAGTAATAGGGCCGTTTTACCCTTTAGGAAGTCTTAAAATGGGTCATTCCATAAAAATGTAATGAAACTGACATTTATCTTGAGCAAGGAATTCAAATCTACGTTGAGCGACGTTTTTAAATCGTTATCTTAGATTATCTGTTAAAATCTATCATCTTTTTATATTGAGGGCGAAATATCTGTGTTCATGCTGTGTTCGCATCTAGAAGGTCGTTCAGCCAACCATGTATTGTCTGAGTTATTAATAAGTGCCATTTTCCTGTGACATTTTATTTGCGAACCTAATAAAAAAAAACAACTATTTAACAACTTCTTCCTACTTTCCTGGAGTAGTATCAGTTGAACAAGAACCAGATATTCGTGTTCAAAGTATTTGCATGGATACCCAAAAACGGTGGTTCAGTCTAGAATCTATGCACCCAAAAGGACGCTTTGGAATTTAGAGAATTTGAGATTCGTTTTATAATTTAGAAATGAGTATTTCTCAAAAAGATTTTCTAACAGCTTTGGATAAATTCTTAAGTTATTGTGTATTAAGAAAGTAAAAACAAGTATTTAAAAATGAAACATGTTAAATTATCTATAATAGGGATGTTTCCTGGGTAAAAAAATATCAGTTAGATTATCAAAAAATATTGAACATGTATTTTTTGCTTTATCAAATCAATCAAAATTGACAAAGATAACGCGCATCAAGGTTCGGGAGTGGGGGCTCATGACGTCACTTAATGGTAAAAAGTGTATAAAGTCGTGACGTCACGCGGGACTTCAACGCACTATTATATTATCTTCCTCATTTTTTGTTTTATAGACAAAGAAAAAATATGTGTTAAATATTTTTTTTTTTATAATTTAAATGACGAACTAATTAGAATCTTTTAGGAAACTAGCCTACCTATTTGATTGGAAAATCCGGTTGAAAACCCGCTGGTTATAAGCTATGTGACGTCACATTAAATTGAATATGGCGCTCTCTAGAGGACATAAGGTCATGAAGAACTAAATATATATATTTTTAATAATGACGTGTTGGCTATCTATTGAAAGGGATTAAATAGCACATTTCAAAAATATATAGTATTGTTTAGCTGTTTCATACTTTTTAGAGCATGATTTTTCAGTAGTCGGGGTTTTCTTTTTGAACCTATTATTTGTTTTAAATTAAATAAATAGAAAAACTGACCTTAGGCTGAGTGACGGGGTAAGCGTAAAGCTTCACTTTTCCGAAGTCGTCTCCGGTCGCGACGAGGCGACCGTCGTGCGATCTGCATCAAAATAACACGTGTTGAATCTTAGGAAGCCCAATCTGGTTAATGTCCTAAGAATAGCATCACCCCTCCTCCCGCGGGTGTCGTAAAAGGCGACAGAGGGACTAACCGAAGGATGGGCAGCGTCCTTCGAGTACTACCATCACCAACTGCGGTCGCCAACCCGCCTGGAACGGGCTGCCGAGCGTGGCGACTATGGCAAATCCCCCCATTTTTGGGGAGATCTATCTTTTGTAATGGACGTTTCACAGCTGATGATGAGTGATGTTTTTTTTTCATTGAGTGACAAACGAGCTGACGGTCCACCTGATGGAAAGTGGTCACCGCCGCCCATGGACATCTGCAACACCAGAGGTGCTGCCAATGCGTTGCCAGTCTAGGGAGGATGGGGGATGGGGATGGGATGGGGACGAGGGAATAGGCCTCCGGATCTCGTCACTCACCGTACGAAACGCAATAGCAAGCTATTTCTTTACGCCGATATTCTGTGAGAGTGTGGTACTACCCCGGTCGAGCCGGCCCATTCGAACAGTAATCATCTAGTGAGGATTACTGTTTGGCTCTACCACTACAATATGATGATGATATATTAGAATATATATAAGTTCTTGAGTGGCGACCACATACTGGGAGGCGCAGCGTGGGCACACTGAGGTGTGCATGTTATGATCAGACATAGTATATAAACATACGTACAATATTATGTATCACGTCGTTAAGTTGAGTTAGTATTAAAGGTACATCTGCGCAGCCAACACGTGTTTCACTGAATTCAGAAAGGCCACTTAAATTGAGCTTTAATTAAAGTGACGTTTCAGTGACGTTTCTGTCATGTTTCTGTATAGGTTGACAATTAGTTGAGGGACATTTAACTACTTAATATATATACTCAAATGCTTAAGTGGCGTTTCTGAATTCGGCCATATGTCTCTATGTCTCTCCTCGCCCCTCAACACCACCCACACGGTGAACTGACAACCTGGTGAAGGGGACTCGGGATGCGAGCAGGATAGGAGCGGTCGTTGTGGCGATCTTGGAGGAAGGCCTATGTCCAGCAGTGGACGTGTTTCGACTGAGATGACGGGCGGTACCTGGCGCAGGAGTTGAGGTCGGTGCCGTCGGCGCCCTCGGGCCACACGCCCACCGAGTGGAACGTGATGGGGCACGTGTGCGTGGCCCACGCCGCGTCGCGCAGGCTGCTCGGCGCCGTCACCTGCCGGCACGTCGTCGCGTTCCCTGCAACAATACAAATATATAGTAAGGAACTGCCCAACGCGATTATCGCGATGCTCACTTTTTTGGTATCAAATGACACCATCGCATACACTGTAAATATTGCTGACATCGGCGTTCTTATTACATTGAGGAAAGGTCCATTATTGGCTGATTCATGCGTTTTGTTTTTGTGGTTCGTAGCTCCTAGCGAGCAATGAAAGAGCGATGAATCAGGCAAATAAGACTGTGTACTCGTAAATGTCATAAGAACTAAGACGCCGGAAATAGAGCGTCGTAGTTTATAAACTTGTTAATAGATGGCGTTACCTTGACGAACAAAGTCATTTTTTCATCGCAGTTGTATTGAACGCCATATCCTTCTTTTGAGATCGTTGCCTGCAACGAACGCCATCAAATCCATACTAATATTATAAATGCGAAAGTAACTCTGTTTGTCTGTCGCGCTTTCACGCCAAAACTACTGAACCGATTTAAATGAATTTGGTACACAGATAGTCTAGAGCCTGAGAAAGGCCATGGGCTACTTTATAATGCGAAAAAAGGATTGTAAGAGGTTGAAAGGGGGGGATGAAAGTTTGTATGGAAATATGTAAGGTTTATCTGAATGCGGGGCGGAGCGCGGCGTGGAACGTTTGTAAAATAATTAAAAATGCTACCCAAAAACACTATTCCACGCGTACGAAGTCGCGGGCACAGCTAGTACAAATATAAATAGAAATAATTTATTTGCATAAACATGGTAAGTGCATTCATTTGACATTATTGTATTAAGGAAAGAGAGAAAGAATAACATTTATTTTCAACACAGAATGGTGGTGGACACACCGCCATTTTGTTATGAATAAAAAGTAAAATGGTGGTGTGTCCTCGTGGCAGTGATTGGGACACTGGCTCAGCAAGCTGAGGTGTAAGACACCTGCAGCGCTGATTTTCAGCCAGCACCGTCTGTGACTCACGAAGCGCTATACAAACATACCTACTATCTTTATATATATAATTCTTCTGTGAGTGTGTATGTCACTGAACTTCTCTCAAACGACTGGACCGATTTTGATGAAATTTTTTGTGTGTGTTCAAGGGGATCTGGGAATGGTTTAGATTCACAATTTTGTCCGCTGGACAATGTTTTTTTAATTAATTTTTAATTTATTAGTAGTTGTTGATTTTGGAATGTTTTACACGGCGCTACCATCGCAGTGTCAAATTTTAAATAATATTCGAATTTTAATTTTAGTCTGTCCCGACAGTTAGCGTTGCGATCAAATTAAAAAAAAGTTTTGTTATCATTGTGTTATTGTAGACCATGTGCTGGATCAAATATTAAATTAAAAGGTACTGAATGTTTTGAGAAGAGTTTTGAAGTGTGCCTAAAAAACTATACATTTTGCGAATTTAGTGCAGAATCGAAGTGAGTATATCTTTATATATATAAATCTACTGTACGTGTGTATGTCACTGAAATCCTCCTAAACGGCTGGACCGATTTGAATGATTTTTTTTGTATGCGTTTCGGTGGCGCCCTGGATGGTTTACATTCACCAATCGGCCCGGCAGATGGCGCTGCAGGACAACGTCTGACGGGTCCGCTAGTATACTAATAATTATCTATTTCCTGTTCGGATTGGTCACACATATTGTACTTAATATTGTCATAGTGTGTTTAGATACTTGTTACAGCAACATTAAGAGTTTCAGGTTTTAAAAAAACAGAAAAATACTTTTTTTTTATTAAGTGCCGGATTCAAATAAATTTTTCTATCAATTAATGCCAGCCAAATGTTTAGCCACTGGCGGCATTAATTTTTTTTAATTAGTATTATTAAATTTGAGTTAGTGTTTGACATAATAATTACTCTTTACAATATTAAAATTAATTGTACAAAAACATTTATTTACTTACTTACCCGCCGCTTATAGTTTTTGGCTCTTATTGGCAGTCCGGATATACGGTCCTCGGCTTTCGCAAACGCGTTAAAAATGGAAAAATCTAAAGTTTAATGAGCATATTAAAAAAACTTACAGAATAGTAGCTCGTAGTCCCCGGAGTTACTTCTGATGTATTGGCTGTCTTCAGACCAGTCCAGATGGGTGATGTAGCTGGAGTGGCCCTGGTAATACATTCCATATTTAACAACACAATCATCGTACACAAGGGGGCTCCGCTACTGAAGTGCGAATGATGAATTTGCAATGAACGCTACTGCGATAGATCTTGATTGCGACAAATGTTACTGCGAAAGCGCTTGGATTCGACAAATTATTTGCCGACGAAAGAAAGTGCAAGAAACTGAAAATCGAACAATGAAATTGCGACAAATTATATACCGACGCGCTAAGGGTTATACGGTACAAAAAATGACATGTCGAAAACTATAGTTGGCTGGTGAAAAATGTGTCACAAATATGCTTCATACAGTTTGCATGAAGCATATTTGTTTAACAGTCAATAATAATAATATAAAAATAAATCAGGGGACAATCTTTACACAAATCGATCTAGTCCCAAAGTAAGCTCTAAAGGCTTCTGTTATGGGTACTAGACGACGATATACATACTTATACAGAGAAATAAATACTTAAATACATAGGAGACATCCAAGACTCAGGAACAAACATTCGTGCTCATCACACAAATATTTGCCTTTACCGGGGATCGAACCCGGGACCGCAAGCTTCGGAGGCAGGGTCACTACCAAATAGGCTAACCGTATCGGCTATACTAGTACTTAATGCAATAAATAAAAGGAAAATAAATTAAAAACTTGGCATAATAGTTTTTTTGCAATTAATTCT
The DNA here is from genome assembly GCA_947859335.1 of Tortricodes alternella. NCBI lineage: Eukaryota > Metazoa > Arthropoda > Insecta > Lepidoptera > Tortricidae > Tortricodes > Tortricodes alternella. The sequence goes on from OX401968.1 coordinate 9,006,942, forward strand.
CGGAGAATTGTGGCCCAAAAGCAGCCCAAAATAGATTATAAGTAATAAGTCAAATTCTCGATAAGTTTTTGGTAAGTCGTGCATTGCTCATTTGTTCGTCGGTATATAATTTGTCGCAATTTCATTGTTCGATTTTCAGTTTGTAGCAATTTCGTTTGTCGAAAAATAATTTTCGCAAACAAGTACTTTCGCAGTAACATTTGTCGCAATCAGGATCTGTCGCAGTAGCGTTCATCGCACATTCACTATTCGGACATCAGTAGCGGAGCCCAAGCTAGCATTTGCTATTTACATTCAAACAAAACGAAAAGGGCGAAATGCGAAAAAAAAGCTAGCTAAAACTACTTCAAATTCCTACACATTTGGCAAGCCTATAATTATAAACCTAATTTATTAAAAAAAAAACCTATATAACTTTACATATTTCAACAAAAATAAAGAAACTATTTTTCTACCTGCACAAATACTAAAGTACATAGGTACTTAATTTACATATATATATATATATATATATATACATTTGTATCAGCATACATTGGAAAACCTTACATGATTTTATTAAAATAAAAATTATAAAATAATTAATAATGATAATAATTTTCCATAATCAGCCAATTGGAACGTGTGTATGGGAGTAAAATAGCGTATAAATCAAAGATTAAAATCAGTAGATGAGACATGCTATATACAGTGACCGCGCCAGAATATGTCACTCGTGAATTGAGCGAAGTCGCTCATTTGCAATTTGTGCTAATGATAATCAGGGTACAAACTTTTCCTGAGAAAAAGTGCCTGAGTAAAAAGATCGCTGACGGCCATACATTTTATATGGCCGTCAGCACTCTTTTTACATTGGGCGATGTATAACGATTCATTCGTAAGTACTCTTTTTAACAAATTTAAAATGAATGATCGAAAAATGGCGGGCGGATGGGTGAAGGAAAACGCAAGTGTTACAGTAGGAGAAAAAGAGACGACAGTATTCTCTCAGCTCACGCACACATTCATGAATAAGGCGACAAATGTCGCTATAGATTTTAAACTACTGATTTACATCTTTGGTAGAAAAGATTATACGTGGACCATGAAAATGAGTTACCCTTCTACGTTTTCTCTCCGTGCACTGATGTGGGAAATTTAATAAAATGGTTACAGTTCATAAACAGACGGGCCATTTCCCTGCATTTTAACCGCCGCTCATTGTCGGCAACAACTTGACTGCCAAACGGTACGCAACTAGTGTCAAAATTCACAAATGCCCCTCAAATTGACCTTTAATTAAAGGGACGTTTGAGTGACGTTTATGTATAGGTTAACAACTAGTTGACGGATTTAACTATTTACTCTATAATCAAATCCAAGGCGTAATTTTTGTCAGATTTAGGCGCTAATTGTCACCATTCCGTCTTGTGGACAAGTTGTTGACGACAACGAGGAAAGTTGAAAATCTCAAATTTTCACCCAGTACCAGCGGCCCTAGTAAGGTTAACACGGGGATAACTTAACCCCTTCTTATCTCTCTGACTATCTGTCGTCAGCACTAGTGTGGGAGAGACGCACTTAGAGATACATACATACATATTATCACGCCCGAAATCCCTAATGGGGTGGGCAGAGCCACAATACTACTTGTGGCCACATTCGATTAATTAGAGATAAGACAGTGTTAATTTAATTTACCCTCGTGCCAATCTTGCTAGGGCCGCTAGTGAGATAGATATAAAACGAATGTTTAGTACAAATCTCAATAGATGTCGCTTTTAATAAAATAGAATATGGTCATGAATTCAAGACAAGTTTGGAGGAGTTTATTTGGAAATATTTCGGGGTAGTCCTATTTGTTATCAACACGTTGTTGTTGTCGATGCGCTAATCTTTGTAAATCAGTCTTCAGTAGCTTTGAACCAAAAGTTGCCAGTAAAAAACATAGGTGGCGCTGATTTGTAAGATATTTGATAAATAAATAGATAAGGCGCTGCGTACTAGCGCCCCCTGGAGCTAAGAGGGGCGAGTGCCCTAGAGTTGCAGGTTAAAGTATGGAGTTGACCTATCTGGTTATATATGATCTGTGATGAAACTAAATTTATTAGAATAATTTCAATACCGATCGTCTAGATACATAATTAAGAATAAGATAAGGTTTTTTTTTAAAAAAAAAACCAAGATACAGTTTCTGTGAAAACTGCATTATGACAAATAAAATTATGGAAGATAGGACACTATCTGGACATACCAAGCACTTGCCGATGCGAGTGTACCGGCGGCCGGCGTCATCTAGTTGGTACACGTAGATGAAGTTGTCCCGGGAGCCCAGCGCCACGTACTTGTTGTCCGGGGAGTACTGGATCGTTTGGATCGGCTCCGTCCTAAGAACCAGTACATCATCATTAGCTCGCACAGGTTCACTCGGGCTCAAAGCATTTATTTGAATAAATAAATTATCACAAGAAAACAAGTAAAGTGTTTTTACACGAGAAAAAGTACAATAATAACTAAAGGTTAGCGTAGTTGGTAGTGACCCTGCCTGTGAAGCTAGCGGTCCCGGGTTCGATCCCCGGTAAGGGCAAATATTTGTGTGATGAGCACGAATGTTTGTTCTTTAGTCCTTGATGTTTCGTATGTATTTAAGTTTTTCATTATCTATATAAGTATAGCGTCGTCTATAGTAGCCACCAGATAAATCTGCAATAACGGCCTGACCGCCCAAGAAATCTAGAAACTTTACGATCAGGTCGCCGTCCATTCGAAACAATCGCAATGGCAAAACGCACACATTTCATAATACTAGGATTCCAGGAATCTACAATAACATACAAAAGTTGTAATCAGAGCTTTACCAAGAAGTCAAAATTCTTAGCGATGTTATCGCTCCCCCATTCACAAGTGTCGTGAACGTGTCGTTCCGAATGATTTCATTACTTTGGTATCAGGGAGTCAATGACCGTTATGTAGATTTATCTTATTAAAGACTTCTAGTATAATATGGATTTCCGCAAAGTAACGCCTGAATCTATTAACTATATAAATAGACTTTTCACTTTTACTATGTGCCATTTTAGTTTATAACATTTTACATCACAACACATAAACATAAATTTAAATAAGTACTTGGTTTGCGAGACAGTCTATACTGTTTTGTATGAAAAATTTAAAAAGCATAACCGGACCGACGGCTTATCAGTTATCTTAGGACGAGAATGGACTGACGTTTGTATAATGTATCGTTTGTGCAAAGAGACTCACCCGTCGTGGTGCGAGGCGACCAGCTCGCGCGAGTTGGGCTCGAACACGAGCCACTTGCCCGACAAGCAGCCCACGGCCACCGCGCCGCCATCTTGCGACCACGCGCAGCATTGCGCTCGCTCCTGGCACAATTGAAAAAGAATCGTCCAAGTCGGTTCACAAATGGAATTCTGAGGATACCAAAAAAACAGGCGACGAATTGAGATCTTTTGCTTGCCTCATTTTCTTAAGCGGCTCGGAAACGATCTAGTTTTTCGGTAATTTATTGCTTGGGCACAATTTGGGCTATTCCCCAAAAGGATAACAGCGACGGGTGCGCCGCAAGCCCCCACAGTTCGTCCACGTGCCCTGCAATACGTCGCCAGCTCCCCTCAGCTCCCCGTACCTCGATGTCCTTGCTCCACACGGTGGAGTGGCTGAGCCCGTCCCACAGCTGCAGCAGGCGGTCCCAGCCCGCCGTCACGAACTGCGCCAGCGACGGGTGCGCCGCCAGCCCCCACAGCTCGTCCACGTGCCCTGCAATACACGATACATGATACATTTTGCTAATGAAAACGGAAGATAAAACAAGCTTAGGGATCGTCCATTAATCACGTGAGGCTCGAAAGAGGGGTTAGGGTTTGGAAAAATTTACGAAATATCACAAAGGAGGAGGGAGAGAGGGGGGAGGGGCTACAAACAGCGCTGAGAACTCGACATACCGAGCACAGCAGGCGAGAATCCCAACTGCAAATCGCCGTGCAGGATGCAGTTCTTCGTCGTACCCACGAACAGCTGGCTGCCGCGGCCCTCCGCGAGCACGCGGACGCCTCCGTAGTGGCCCTCGATCTACAATAAACATCCGGTTATCCAGTTCATGTCTACCAAAGATGCATGCGAGATGAAAAACTTTTGAGATTTATTAGAAAAACGTCTAAAACGAAATAACGAAAGACCCTTTTACAGTTAAGTTCACCTGAAGCAGGGGCGTAGCTACGGCCATATCAATGAAACGGGGCCCCAGGGCTACCAGACTTTTGTAAAAAATCTTTACCCCGCATTTGGGCCCCCCAACAAATTTAAATATAGGGTCCGTCTAAGGCAAGCTACGCCACTGACCTGAAGGTTAACACGAGGATAAGTTATCCCCGTCTATCTGCCAGTGCATCTCTTTCTTCGATACTAAAGTCTGTTCGCCAAGAGTCGATAAAAAAATAAAAAATAATCAGGGCTTCTTAACTCATTACAAATGGAGGACTGCTAATTATTTTTACCGATGATAATAAGAAATTAAAGGGATAAACTATATTTTTTTCATAGAATATTAATATTGAATAGCCTGTTTATGTCTTATTGCTGGCATATCATCGAAGACGACCGGAGTCGGAGTCTCAGAGTTGGACGAAGAATCCGAGTCGGTGACGTTTATTAAGAAACGTTCAATTGCTTTGTCTAAAACAACACACGAACACTCAAACGACACACTCGAATCATCAAGTCCCGGGGAACAAACTTAAGTATGGAGAGACGCACCAACCATTTGTGAGGACCACCGGTGACCTAATATGATTGCAATTGGAGGAGGCCTGTATCCAGATGAATGATGAGGAGGCTACTCACCACATTCTCAACCCCCATGGCGTTGAGCTCGGCGTCGAACATGACGACGCGGCCGTCCTTGCCGCCGCCGCTGACCACGGCGCCGTCCTTCAGCGCCAGCAGCGAGAAGATCGACCCTGAGTGCACGCCCCGCACCAGCTTCACGATGGTGTTGGTGCCGCGGCCCCATACGATGATGTTGCCGTTCGAGTCCCCGGAGAGGACGTCGCCTGGACATTGTATTTGTTAGAAATAAAGAAAAACATTTGTTCATAACTCAACACAAAGAACAAAGTGTTTACATAGGATACACATAAGTAGTGCCTACGAAAAGGTCCCGACTCAGTATAATGTTGGATGAGTTAAGAGGATTGTGTACCAAATACTTTCCATACAAAACGGGAAAAGATGTAGAGGTGCCGCTGTGAAAAAGTTTTTACCTCTAAATATTAATTGGGAGGTAACAACCTTTTCGCTGTTTTTATGAAGAGTGATTTTTTCCTTTGGTTCACAGTCCTCTTAAGGCCAGAGCTGAACTTACGTTATAGATCGAACAACTTTTTTCTGAACCGTTAAAACTCATCTAAGCAAAACAATAGTTTATTCCAATGCAACAATGCAGTCCACTAAAGTCCACAAAAATGTTGGTAGACCTATAAACGCTACTGAATTGAACCGACAGAATCATTGAAGTTTTATCAATGCATTTCTAGATACTAGGTGGTACTGAAAATTAAAAAAAAGAAGTGGCTTAAGATAAAAAATGCACTTGAAAGAAAAAACTATCTAGAAAATGTGACGTACGTCATGGTCCGAATCTGAGCACACCGACTCACCGTTGTGGTTGAACCCGAGGCACGTGACGTACTTGGGCTTGTCGCGCGTCTCGAACACGCCCATGCGCTTGTACAGCATGTTGGTGTGGTCGAGCGTCCAGAAGGCGATGTGGTTCTTGCCGCACGTCACGATCTGGTTGCGGTCCAGCGGGTGGAACTCCGCCGCCACCACCGTGTCCACCGAGCACTGCGGGCGACAAGGGGTTAGGGGACTAACTCGCTCTGGGCTTGTGAGAAGGAATGAGATTAGGGATGAAAAGTTTACATTTCTCATAGTGTGAAGATCTTCATTCGACATGGTGGAAGTTTAACTTTGGAATAAAGGGTTAAGGAAAGTCAGCGCACTCACAAGTCTTCCTTGCTTTGTCAGCGTCAGGTAATGTGGAAGTAGTCAAAGTTCTTATGGCAGCGATTTCTTGATATTGATTCTTGTGCACTATATATAGTATCGATCCTCACACACTTTATAACTCACTTTATAATTCTTCTTAGATTATCAGATAGGAGAGCGATTGAAGGAAAGGAAGAGGTGGTGGGAACAGGAAATGGGCTCGGTTAAGGAACCAGTGTTGGTAAGTCTATTACTAAAATTATCATATATGCTAAGATATTTGTATGTTATATAGCTTGGCTGGTCCGCTTCCACCCACTATACAATAGGTCTATTCTGAGTTCTACTTACGGAACTAATAGGATTTTTTGATATAGAGATTAAAACTAGCTTACCTTGGTCTCGGCAAGACAGTGCCCCTTATCTCTCTGCCAGTCCCAGACGGAGATGACGTGGTCGGCGCCGTCGTCCACGCAGGCAAGCAGCGCGCCGCCGTCGGCGCGAGAGAACGAGATAGCTGCCACCCCGCGCTCCATCTGTCCCGCTCCGATCACCGCCAGGGTGGCCAGGGAGACAGAGTTCCAGACTCTGACGTGGGGCTGCAACAAATATTTGGATAAGTAACGATAATTTGGTACCGTCGAGCTGATCTGATCATGGAGCCCAGGAGGTAGATAGTGGAACTCTTCAATGGCTTTTAGTAAACCCATCGAGTTTAGGCTTATTTGGTTTGTTTTGGCGAGTCCAATACATTATACTTGGTGACTATGGTCTTTCTTTAAACAATAAAGGAGGGGTTTCGATGAGCTAAGCAAATTGGCCCCAATTTGACAAATAAATTAACTATATTTTTTTATATTTATCATTGTTTTAGTAAAATACAGGACACTACCTTAACGCTACAATAAATTAAACATTAAAATATCTACGTTTTCTTCATTAGGACAATCGATAAACTGAGGTCGAAATGGCATTTTTGGTAAATTGTGCCCCTTTTTTTACTATTTCGAGTTGTTTCTAGACATGAGCGCATTTTATTAACAGTTTTGTTTTTGTATTTTTATATTTATTGACGTCTAAAGAACAACATATACAAAAATCACCATGCTAAACAAATGCGCTCATATCTTAAAACGACTCGATATAGTAAAAAATGGGCACAATTTCCCAAAAATGCCATTTTGACCTCAGTTTGTCGATTTACCTCGTGAAGAAAACGTTGTCATTTTTAATTTTAATTTATTGTAGCGTTAAGATTGTCTCCTGTATTTTACTGAAACAATGAGAAATATGTAAAAAATATAGTTAATTTTTTGGTCATATTGGGGGCAATTTTCTTAGCTTTTGATTATGTAATTTCACCAAGTTGTGAGCCTTACCCTGGCGTCAAGCCGATCGTGTCCCGCGCACTGCCCGCTCGCGACGACCATCTTGTTGGGGTGGATGGCGAGACACTTGACGTCATCGGTGTGCCCTGTGTAATGGCGCTGGCACTGCTCTTCCACGTTGAAGAGTACGACGACCGCCGCCACGAAATAGACGATCTCGCCGGTGGGCAGGAGGTAGAGGTTGCTGCGGCAATCTTTGCCCCTGTAGAGAAAATGTAAGGTCGGTTCTTTCTATTTAGGGCTGGTGCGTAAGGGAGAGCCGTAACTCTAGCCGAAATTATAAAAAACAATAAGATATGTATAAAGTATGTCCAAACTAGTGAACAACCCGCGGAAATTTCTACAAAAGCATTGAACAAAGATTTAACTTTAAGACACCGGAGTAAATGTAATGTTCATAATAATAATAAACCAATCTCTAGTCTTAAGGTAAGAAATTTTGTAAAGTCATTTAAAATTTATTTACTCTATTTACATTGAGAGGGGGTATTGAAAAGATGGCAATGCTAAATAGTTTTTATTTAAGGTTGGCAACAAGCGACTGACTTCCTCTTCCGGTGTAATGGCTAAACGTGTGGTTTGCTGTGATATATAAAATAAACATTTGTCGAATTATATAGGCATCTTTTATTAAATTACAACAGAACCCTTATAGGATCACTTGTTTGTCCGTCTGTCTGTCTGTGTGTCTGTCCGTCTGTGAGTCAACCCCTTTTTCTCAGGAAAGCGTGAAAGTATCAAGTTGAAATTAATATCACGTATTCAGGTCGGCAATCTCTTGAAGCCGCGAAAAAATAAACTTTCTAAGTCAACGCAATCAAAAGATACGGTCGTTTATGCCACATATTTTGATATTTTCAAGGGAATCCAAAGGGAATCAAAACCTATAGGGTAGATACTTCCCGTTGACTTAGAATCATGAAATTTGGCAAGAAGCAGTGTCACAAGTAAAGGAAAAAGTCCGAAAACTGTAAATAAGTAGTTACATCACAAAAAAAAATAGTTTAACGGAGTAACCTAACGGAGAAGTAAGTCGTATTACACTCAACGGTTGCACGGAGAAAGGAGCTTGCGAAAGTTATTTGTCTTATTTCATAGGTTAGTTGTAAATGTTAGCCATTTACAACCGCCGGTTGTTAAAAGCCATTTTTTATTTTTAGGGTTTCGTACCTACAAAGTACTGTCTGTTTATCATAGGGAAGTACGGGACCCTCGGCGCGCGAGTCAGACTCGCACTCGACCGGATTTTTTTCATAATTTCATTATACTAGATATCGCTTGAAGCTTATACTGACACTAATTCGAAACGGTGTCCGCTAAATTTATAGCTCCAAGCTGTCAAAATCGAGTCTGCCGTTTCTTATTAAAAATTAAGCGACTTCTAAATTTAGCGAGAACACGTTCGAATTGGCCCCAACAGTGTGTGCTAAATTTAAAAGTGACTAAATTTGAAATCAGAAACGTCAAATTCAATATTGACAGCTTGTTCTATACAAAATAGAATTTGATGCTTCTTATTTTAAGTTTCGTTTTTTATTTTCAATTTAGGGGATACCGCACTGTTTCGAATTGGACCCATTGGCAAGTTGCAAAATTTTATCGACGAAATCGGTCCATCAATTTAGCCGTGAAAACGTAGCAGACAGACCGACAGTTCTTTCGCATTTATCTTCTTTTATACACCTATAAAACAGTACCGTGATTGACGAACAATGCACAACCTAAACAGTTGGTCCTAGAGGAATATTTCCTCTAAACTTCAATAGAGGAAATATTCCTCGAGTGCAATAAAGAGGGATTGTTTGGAGTGAAAAGGAATGGATAGTGGGCAATGTTTTTCAACCATCATGAATACGCGAAAATAATTTATAAGTAAAAAAATCTGGCGACTTTCCATGATCGTATTAATACTTTGTTAATGGTTTCGACGACGAGCTATTCAAAAACCTGGGCCCCAATTCTCGGTGCATTAGAGATAATGTCACATGTGAGATTAAACTTCAGTGCATACAGTTGTGTCAAGGAACTGTATAATCCCCGGAATATAAGTTGCACTAAAATGGCGGCCGTGCGCAAAAAAAAGCGTCGCACCTTATACCGCACCTCGATTGAGGCTGAAAATGTGTTCTTCGCATTTAAGGTCAAAGTTCAATTTACGTGCTGCGAATTATATGCACTGACATTTAATCTCAGACATGACATTATTATCTCGAATGCATTGAGAAATGGGGTCGTGGCATGCGACCGCGACCCCCGGAGCAAGGTTTTGCGACACGCCTGGGGGTCGGAATCCATGGGTTGAAAAACACTGGTATAGGGGTACATGTTTAATCATTACTACAGTGTTACTAAAATGAGAACAATAAACGCAGACGGGAAACCACGCCGAGTCAGTGACTCAGATGGCCGCTGAAGCGCATCTCGATGCGTCGGCCTTGGCTCTTTTTTACGTCTTGTTGCGAGTTATTTCGTACTTAGTGATTTAAGAAAAGGGTTTCTCTAAAGGCAAAGGGTCCCTCCAGGCGAGGGGAGAAGTTTGGATGGAGAGGTCCATACAAACTTGGTGGACTTATTTTCTGTTTGGGATTTCACACTAATTTTTTTATTTTTAGTATGTGTGTCAGTGTCCAAGATATTATTATTATTATTAAACTAGCTTTCACCCGCGACTTCGTCCACGTGCGATTCGTTTATCCCGCGCAGCGCCATCTATCGAGGAGTAGCATTTCTCATATTTCCTCTATAAAGATTCCCTAAATGCTTCTAGGATATCGGGATAGTGTCCTATATCCATCTACATATAACATGCTACATTATGCCAACTTTTATCGGATTCTGTTAAGCCGTGAAAACGGAATAAACAAACACACTTTCGCTTATATGTTAGTATGGATGTCGGCCTTGAAACATCGAAACATTGACCGACACGGAGCGTTTTGTTGCGTGACAAAAAAAATGGTGCGTGTGAGACAGTAGGTATTATACGTGTGTTGTTAGCTAATCGAATTGCCTAAATATTTAATTTCATGACCTAGTTATTAGTTTCGTCTAGACTAGGGGTCGGCTAACTTTTTAGACAAAGAGCCTAATGCCGGAAATCTATTGATGTTTCCGAAGCAAGAAGACCCGCTTTTCGGCAAAACCGGCCCCAACTCTACAAAGAAAATTTCTAGAAGAAACCGCGGCCTAATCTTTAGCACACCTAGTTTTCTTTCGGGTTAAAAGGTCAAGATAGCAATCGCTTTCGTAAAAATTAGTGCCTGCGGCAAGTCTAGACATTAAAAAAAATGTGATACCATCTAGCCTGCATAGTGAGTGGTTACGCTGTTTTAGGGTTCGAAATAAAGGCAATTATTAGGCTCCCGCTATTTACGAAATATTTGACCTCATTTGCATCTAAAAAAATATTTTTGAGTGTAACTTGTAGCCGCAATTGACCCTTCAAAGAGGCGTTTTCTGCAAAGCTATTGAAATTCATACAGTATTATTTTTATTTATGAAGTTAATTTATGATCGAGCAATGAGCATTTGCTTATTAATTAAATTAAATATTAACTGGGTTAAGTACATTTCTGTAATTAGAACAACCATCAATTTATACTCCCCATGGGGCTATGAAGTAAGTTGGGTAGGTAATAGAGAAATATTGTAGGTTAGGTAAGGTACTATGGTTTTTGCCAATCAGCCGACTAATCGATTTCAAAAATGCCGACTATTCGCCTGTCTTGACAGCATTGCAGACTATAAATACACTTAGTTTAAGCACTCATCTGCAAAAATTCGGCTTCATTCGAGTTGCACCACGCGAGATACCATCAAAGTTTTGTTATCGAAATAAACAAATGATAATTACCTTGAAATAGGAGTGCGATTTCGGATTTAGTTCAAAAAAATGCAAAATACATCGTCAAAAATGTTATATACAAAATATACCGATTTTCCCAACACGTCGGTTGGTAGCCGGCTCACCCTCTCGCCCTAACATACCAGACACGGAGATAAGTTAAACCCGTTTATCTCTAAGTGCGTCTCTCTCACACTAGTGCCGACGAAAGAGATAGTCAGAGAGATAAACAGGTTTAACTTATTCCCGTGTCTGGCATGCTAGGGCAGCAGGTAACGTAGGTTACCTTTCGACGATATTCACACGAAAATTAGCAGTTTTTGGACAGAAAAAAAAAAAGAAATTGTAACTAGTCTTACGCAGGGTTCTCTGAGTGCTGTCCATGAATGGGAAATCACAATCAATTAGGATCACTTACTCATCATGCGGAACCCTAACCAATATTTCCAATTTAGGTCAATACCAATGGGCAATCATGACCAGATGGCAACAACTAGGGTGAAACACAAATCCATAAAAGGTGTGCTATCAACGCCGTGGGTGGTAATCGGTTGGTGGCAATTGGCAAAGTGGCCATTTCAGCGCAATTTGTGACGTCAACTGGGAGGATAGTTGAGGAATACTTTAGATGAAGTTGAGCTTTAATATATTGGTCGCTATGCCCCTCTCAAATACATACCTCTGGATTAGTCCTGTTAAGGTAAAAGTTGGAGTCTGATGATGAGATCTATGATTTATCCAAACTTACCGGTTTACTATTATTCTACAAAAGATTACACTTCTAATATTAAACAATAGCCAAGCACTTTCGCGCGTGACTGTACACATGCGCGAACCCATCCCCTCCACTGCCGCCCAGCGCTCTTTTAGCCTTGGACGAGTTATAACTATTATTTTTATTTTTATTCGTGTATCATTGTCTAGTAGCCATTCTAAAGTCGATTCATCCCTTGTCTTAAGTATTTGGTAAACAAGTTTCTAACCTCAAACTACACCTTTGTTGGCTAAACAGTTATTTCCTTGCAACTAAAGCAACCGGTGATAATATTTTAGACGTCACTTTGCTTATTTTTAGTGTAGGATTGCTTTATTTAGGATAAAATGCCTGCGTCACCCAAAAATTAAGAGGGCGCCGACCGTCCAGTGGCGCCCTCATCACTGTTATTGTGTTTTCTATTAAACTTAAATATTTTATCAAAATCGAACCCATATAAGTTGTTGCGCCGTTTAATACACAATTTATATGCTATGTAATATAGCTTTACAAAGTATAAACAGTACGTCATCATTTTAACAGAAAATAGCGGCCACTATTTTCTATTAAATTGATTAGATGATGGTTATACTTTGCAAAGCTATATTACATAGCGTATACGTTGTGTATTAAGTTGCGTAACAACTTATACGGCTTCAATTTTAATAAAATACTTTCCTTTAATAGAAAACACAATAACTGTGATGAGGGCGCCACTGGACGGTCGGCGCCCTCTTAAGTTATCGAACGTGGCCACAAATTGTCTTGTGGCTCTGCCCACCCCATTAGGGATTTCGGGCGTGATGCTATGTATGTATGTCACCCAAAAAATTGCACATTATGAGGTTAGAAACTTGTTTACCAAATAAGACAAGTATTGATGAATCGACTATTTATAGTCCTAATTTGGAATTATATTAATGTGTGCTAGTGTCCAAGATATTATTACAAGCCATACCATCATTAGTAGGCGTCTCAAACGTGTGGTAGCTCTAAAAGTGCCAAGGGCGGAAACAGGATCTCATTTGGGGAGGGGGGTAATTTTAAAATTTTAATTTTTGTGTGAATTGTTCTAATTATTTAAATTTGATAAAAATAAGGTGCTCTGGTCGTGAGTCAGGTGGGGTAATTGCCCCCATTGCCCCCCGCGCCTGAATAATGTAGTTAGTTGTTCTATTACCAGTAAATGACGAATATTATCGGAATACCTATATCAATATAGAAAATTGGTGGAATATGAATATTACACCCTTATCATTAACCTTATCCTTATCCTTACCCTTACCCTTACCCTACCGATCCTTGGTACTTAATTATTTAATTGCTTTGTTTTGTTACATGCCCTCGCTTGTCTTATTCTTAGTTTGTGCATGAATGCCGACTTTCTGCGGTGTTAAACGTTATACCTATACCTAATGTATTGCTATCGATGAGAACCTGTAATTGGCTTTTTAAATTTTACTTTAGTTTCTAATTTGCTTGTGTAAGCTGTTGGTTTTCCATAAATAAATAAATTACATTATGCATGAACGACCTTGGTGGCTTATTATCAACCTCAGTCGATAAAGTTGAACGGGAAATATGTTGTTCACAAACCGCTTCGACTTTTGAATAATTTGAATACAGCTAAACCAACAATATAATTATAATTACAGTTTCAAGATATGAAAATGGACCCACAATGCAGCAAAACGAAAGTTTATTGAGTGAAAATGTTCTTAAATGTAAACCTGAGATCGGGATTGGTATGGTTCGCGTCGGGCCTAACATCTATAGGGCTATGGGGCTGCCATTGCTTTGAAAATTTGATTTTTGATGATTTGAACCTATCCAACACTTATAATTACAAAACGTTATTTACAACTAGCTGTGACCGCGACTTAGTCCGCGTGGGATTGGGATGACAAGTATCCTGTTTTATTCTAAGATTGATTCGGAACCCTAATGCGGAACGCCTCTTTTACTCCTTATAACACATCAGCTATCGGCCAGTGAAAGTCCCGTCAAAAACGGTCCCGCCTTTTTGGAGATTAGCCAGAACAAACAGACAGACAATTATTTTATTTTATTTTTATTATAAGGCAATTACCGTATATACTTTCATACGCATTTAGTAAAAAGCTGTTATTTTGACATTACAATCAGACACTTACATTTTATTGATTTATATAGATATGAATATTATTTTTGTCATGCAAGCCGCCGTCTGAAATTTAGCGCAAAATCTACATTCTGTGGCCTACAGCAGCCCGAGCAATGTTGACACGGGGATAACTTAACACCGTCTTATTTCTATCTCTTTCGACGGTTGTGTGAGAGAGACGCAATTAGAGATAAGAAAGTGTTAACTTATCCTTGTGTCAACCTCCTTAGGGCCGCAGATAGACTGCGATTAATTGGAAAACCACAGTATACCACAGGCATCCTAGGAGTCACTCACCTGTAACCATAGATCCACTCCAGCTTGAGCTTGCTCTGCGGCGGCGGCGCGACCTTCGCAGGGTCCAGGTTGTCGTGGTCGCTCGGTCCATACAGCACGACTGGTCTTCCTCGGAGGTACATGCGCATGGAGCCATCTTCCTCGTTGTATTGGCAGGTGTGGGTGCTAGAATTATATGATAGTCAATGTGCTATTGTAGCTAGTTTTCTTGCAGTCCAGTTCTAACTGGATCAAACCGGTTTTTTTAGCGGCAGCCCCTAGTTAATCGCTGAGCGAATTTGCACGTAAGTGAATCACGCGACTGAGTGGGAAGATGATACTTTAGGATAGTTAAATTGCGAAATGAGTATTACTTCAATATATCTTAATATGGACGTATTTGAGGCCTCGCCCTGAAATTAGTCAGGTTATGTCTAGTGGTATGGTCAGGCATTTTAAAGATGCAATCTACCTTTCGAGTCCAGAAAGGGTCAGTTAATTCCCGTGACAAAAATAATTGGTTTGAATTTCTTTTTATCTACACCCATATCATAAAACCTCCATAGTGTAATCAAAAACCGTAGGAAATGACCACCATTTTGACAACCAATTAGGAAAAACCAGTGCTACAATGTTATTCCCGTATCGTTTTTAGTATAGAAATGAGATTAAATTTGGAACAGCTGTCAAAACTCAAGTGGGTCTCTATTCTAGTATCCATAGATATTAAAACAGTTATTGATACGAAACGTCAACTCAGTATGTTTTTTTAATATAAACTGCACAACATTTGATCTCGAGTGACACGAGAATAGAGACTTCATTCGTTTGTCTATGATTTAAAAAAAAATAGTCTTGACGGAGGATCGAATTGCCGCCATTATATTGGTGTTTTGCTGAACGAAAGTAGAATTATTGTTGAATTGAATAGAAAAAGTTGTTTGTAATTTACATTTTAGTTGAAAATATGAATAGTAGTCTTCTCGGAGTGTGTGTGATGTGAAAATGCGCCGGATATCGGAAATATGCAGCCACGATTGCAACAAATAACTTGTTGCCAGAAAATATTGTTTCTGAACCCATCATGGAGTATGTATAATATGTGTGTAGATAAAGTTATGTATGCAACTCTGCATAATTTGGCCTTAAAACACACGTGCGATCTTATTATGAAACTCGCTAAAAGCTCGTTTCATAAAACCGCACTAGTGTTTTAAGGCCTATCATTATGCAACCGTTGCATAAACTACTATTTTGGTTCCAATACGACGCTTCTGCATCATCAATATTTAATTCCGATTATGGAAAGTAAGAAACAGTCGGTGATGATGAACAATTCGTAAGTCAATCCTTCGAATAGTTAAAACTTTAGATGGGATCCGAGAAGTTAATAACGTAGTTTTAAAGACAAGCTAATATAGTATGTCTAACTTTGTCTTTGAGTATGTTAGGCGACAAAATTGGACAAAACATTACGAGTCATTACCTCAATCATTCAATGAGACACCGAGGTCAAACGCAGATGTGTCAGAGTACTTTAAATAAGTCATTAAACCTATTAACTTAAGGTTTATTAGGCGTTTTAAAATGTTAGAAGAACGAACACGCAGTCTTAACATATTTCTGAGAATAACTCCGCGAAATTCCCAGCTCCCTTATTATAATTCTTTTAAAACATAGGTATTTAAGTAAATGTTATTATAATGTTAGTAATTGAGGGTAATTATGATGATTAATGACGTTAGTTGCAAATGTTCATGCGGTGATTCCCATGCATATTTTGTCAAAATGTCGTGTGAAGCCCAATCAAAAGTCTCAACCA
Source organism: Tortricodes alternella (assembly GCA_947859335.1). Taxonomy (NCBI): domain Eukaryota; kingdom Metazoa; phylum Arthropoda; class Insecta; order Lepidoptera; family Tortricidae; genus Tortricodes; species Tortricodes alternella. Next base: position 9,023,157 of record OX401968.1, read on the forward strand.
ACTTACACTGGGGTGAATGACATCGTTACGCCTTAAAAATTGAGTTAAAAATGCAGCTGATGCCAAAAAACACGCGGTTAGCTCCAAGTCCCTTTACCAACTTAATAGTCGAAACTAAAATGAAAATAAATAGTCCGTTACACGGCCTTTATATAAAAAGTTGCCATAATAGATCGTTATAATATACAACGAAGCCATTATCTAAAATCAGATAAGAAATTAATAGCTACTAAATAATGAACAAAACTGTTGTAAAAAAAATACTACATAAAAACAAGACACTACCTTTCATCCATGGCGGGAATTACTTTTTTTTAATTTCCGAAAACTGCACTGACGCTACTGCGCGCGTTACTTTTGACAAAACGAGTTTTCGAGACAGACTAATCTCGAACAGCCAGCGTCCGAAAGAAACCTCACCAGACTGGCGACTGGCGAGTGCGCGCCGCGAAACCAACCGCGCCCGTTGATTGCACTACAAATTCACACTGTACTTCATACATTACCGCTTTTGTACGAGACCTTGTAACGTCCTACATTCCAAAGCAGCAGCGGACGTGGAAAAAATTGAATAGACGTTCGCAAATTACTCGTAATTAGTATTTGAGTGGATAACCTTACTTTGCACACAGCGTATATTTACGTTTTTGCCCGTATGATTTAAAATGCCGGCGATTGAGTTCACAGCAAACTTCGCATTCGGAGAAATGTGACCGTGAAACGTGAATCATTCTGTTTAGCAACAGCCGGTATGCAGACTGCATGGTGGGTCTAAACTGACAGTTTGTTTATGTTTTTTTTATGCTAGGCAGTCACGAAGTAAGATCGGCCCCAAATCTCGCGTCAATAAAGTCTGTTCGCCAAGAGTTGACTTGTTAACCCATTACGAATAGCGACCCGCTAATTATTTTTACCCATGATAATAAGAAAATAAAAGGAAAAACTATATTTTTTGCTGCCTGTATACCTACGTTACATTGCTGGCATATCATCGGACGACGACCATGACGAAGTCTCAGAGTCGGAGGAAGAATCAGAAACGGGCACGCTTATTGTGAAACGTTCAATTGCTTCGCCTACCCTGCCATCAATTTGTAAAAATCTATCATCTTTTACCGTATAGTACCACCCGCCCGGCGCGGCGCCGCGCTTGACAACAACTGCTTGCCTTGTACCACGAAACTCATTGGGCCCAGCGATAAGCGACGCCCGTCATACAGTTTGCGGTAGTTAAGCGACAGTCGGTATTTTGAGACGATATCATAATATTTATCAACTCTCGGCGAACAGACTTTAGAGATGAAGTTACGTTCGAAGGGTAATGTATAGGTATGCGTAGACTTATTTTGTTATTGCCATAGGTAGGCAAGCAGCCCAACGACCCATCTGATGGAGAAAGTGGTCACCGTCGGTCGCCTATGGACATTTGCAACACCAGCGGCTAGCAAGGTCGACAGGTGGTAACTTATCCTCGTCTTAACTCTCTGCTTATCGCTTTCGTCGGCACTAGTGTGAAAGAGACGCACTTAGAGATAAGATGGTGTTAATTTATCCTCGTGTCAACCTTGCTAGGGCCGCTGCCAATGGTTGCCGGTCTAGAAACACATGGCGATATGATACGTGTCAAATGTATTCTCTATTGACACCGGAAAAACGGTTTATAATCCGGAATGGATGGCATTATTTATCACTTACGTTGGCAATGAGTTGAGTCGTTTACTATACGCATCCGAATGAACGTATTACCTAATTTGGTAGTTGGAGTAACGGTATAATATAAAGTCATCGATAAAGACCAAGAATCTCTGACAACACGGAGCATTTTGGCACATCTTACGTTTCTCTGAGACCAGAATTGAAACTGGATTCATGCATCGGAGAAAAACAGCGATGCCATGATGCAACTGTCATTACGAAGTGATTATGAAGTTGCTGTACGTAGATGATTTCATCCAAATAAGGAAAATCAGAGCAGCGATACTTGTCAGGTTATTACGTGACAAGCATTACGATTCTAGATTAGGTTCTTGGTTCGCAACTAAAGACTACAAATACTCAAAAAAAAAAAACGTGGCTATAAGCAAATGCCTCTGGACTAATTGATAACTTTAATTACCCTACTTAAGAGGATATATGCCAAAGTAACTGCACATTCTGGCAATATATGTACATTATAATTATATATGTATTATAAGTACGTACATAAACCCTGAATAAAGTCGTGATGTGTGAAAATTATACAATCATACAATCTTCGGTGTCTTCGAGGTAAGAGATAAAAATTGGTATTAAAACTGGACCACAAGTCTCCCTGCTTGCGAAATTAGTTTACTAGTGAGATTAAACGTCAATGCATACAGTTCTTTGACTCAAATGAATGAATCTGACATTAATCTCACATTTGACTTCATCTTACATAAACCGAGAATTGGGGTACTTTTTTATGGAAACCAAACTGTCAGGACCAACGAGGGTTGCCAACTATTTATGGGGCAAATATAGTATTTTCCAGTAAAAGGTATAAATAAAATAGTACACTGAAAGATAATATAGTACTTTAAAGAAAAACCTTTTAAAAAGAGTGTAAGGTATGATTGATTAAATTAAATACACAAAATTCGTCTTACTAATATTCCGATTGCGCATCTTGTGGCTATCCGAGCTGCGATAATGCCTATTTATTTATTTATTTATTTATTAAGGTACACCAACAACAAACATATTAAAAAAACACAAATACATTGAAATAGAAAAAAAATAAAAATCTGATATGCATGTCAATTACAGGTGTACACAACATTTGCAGCCAACATATTAAGGAAAGTGATTAATAATACCTAGTACATATTCAATTTAAACTAAAACCAACACTAACTTAAATTAAATGAACATAAATTAACACTAAATTTTACTAACGAATTTTAATAATTTGTCCTTGAATTTGGGAAGAGAGTCATGAAAAATATCAATTTCAAGTTTTTTGTTAAGCTCATTGTACTTGGTACATGACCTGGCTAATGGGGAGTTGTGACCGAGGTTAGTCTTAAAGAAGGGATTTTTTAGAATTTTGGTTATAGGGTTTCTTGGGTAGTGATATGGAACTGATAGTCGGATTCGCTCGGTAAGTAGGAAGGAATTGATTTTGCCATTTATAAGTTTGTGTAAAAATGTGAGGTCGTGTATCATTCTCCGTTCGCGAAGGGATGTCATTCGGAAGTATTTCAATCGCTGGTCATATGGGTTTCGATGTGAGAAGCCTTGTGATGCATATGCCAGATGTCTAGTGAAAGCTCGTTGGATACCTTCGATACGCTGGGAATGAACAAAGTAAAAAGGACTCCAAACCATACTAGAGTACTCAAGATGACTACGAACAAGTGCATTGTAAAGGATTAATTTAGTTTGTGCTTGGCGGAATCCTTTAGTGTTGCGCTTAAGAAATCCAAGCATTCGGGCAGCTTTTTTACAATTACATCTATATGGTGAGTAAATGTCAGTTTTTTATCGATTATGACACCTAAGTCACGAACTTCATCAACCTCTACAAGTTCGACGCCTCCAAGTTTATAATGCGACGGGAATGGTTTCTTCTTTCTTGTGTACTTTATATGATAGCATTTACTTATGTTAAGTTCCATACCATTAGATATGCACCAAGACATAATACTGTTAAGGTCGTTTTGTATAACTTGAGCATCTACCGACGTCTTCACTGTTTTATATATAAAATATTTGAATGTAATCAATCTATATTATTTGATTTAAACTTTCTGTGCTTCGGATCAGCAGGGCCTGGCAGGACTCGTTCTTCCTTACGTAGATTCGCCCGTTACGAACCCAGACAAATTTATAGGCAAGTTCTTTGGCCTTGATACGCGCTGCAGCGTGCAGAGACTTATTAGCTGGAGTCAGGTGTTCCATTACATAGACGGGAACGCGGGGACCTCCTATACCCAAGTGTTGAGAGCTCAATTTATCTTGGGCGTTCTTCTTATTAAAACTTGATACAGCAGCCAACACGGCGTCTCGCTGACGTGGGCTTCGTAGTTTGGCAACTACAGTGCGGGGCCTATCATTATCCTTGTTAAGTTTGGCGACACGTGTGACTTGCAGGATGTCGTCCGCAACCAAAGGGTTGTCGATAACACCTCCAAGCTGAATTACAGTTGTCGTGAGGTTCTCAGTTTTATGTTCTGGAATTCCGTTTATCTCAATATTACTTCCTCTCATTTGCTGCTCAATCAAGTGTAACCTGTTGTTTAAATCCTTTACTGTCGACTTCAATTCCGTGTTGTCACTTTGTAGGGCTTTAATATTGTTCGATTTATCGTCTATAATTGTTCTCATCTCTTCGTATTGTGCATTGAAAAAATTTATTGAGTCACGGAACGCTGCCATTTGTTCATTCATGTTACGCAGCTGAGTAGTAACAAGCTCCTGTATATTTTTTTTCAATGTGGCAGTCAATTCCTCGTTTATGACCATCCGCAGTCTCTCCTCGCTTACGAAACTAGGGCTCTCTGAAGGCAGCTGTTGCTGCCTCTGTTTGGAGCGCATTGTTACATTGCTACTATCGTGGGATTTGTCTTCAGTTTCAAGGTTTTCGCAAGATGCACTAGGCCGGACGACTGAACGGACGGGGGTGTCAGTGTTGTCGGATTTTGGTAATTTGTTTCGGCACTCAGGGCACTTCCAATTTGCCTTTAGGTCACGTTCCATCGCAATAAATCTTTTAGGTGCAATACTTGCGCATAGAAGGTCATATTTCAATTGACAAGTAGTACAAACTAGGAACTCCTTGTTATTTATAACATTTCGACAGCCCGAGCATTTATTGACACCAGGAGCCATTATTTATATATTTAAGGTCCAGTCAAAACGTTTCCTATTGCTTATTTTTTAAATAACAACAATGACTGACTCAATGCAGAACGCTAATACAGCGCTAAGGAAACTGCAGCGAAACGTTATCTGAATAAGGCGCTAGCTAGAATAGGTGCAACGAAGCGTTTGCAAGTGTGCGGGTAGCAGGAGAAACAGCAAGCACTTGTTTTGTTTGCCCTGTATTTATATATTGACGATTACTCACGAAATACAGCGAGTTTTAGAAATCCTTAAGCACCACTACACTGCTTAAATTAACAGCTTCGCAATTAAGCAAAACTTAACACCGAAATAACACTTTGTGGACGAAATTTTATTAATATTTTACGGAGCAAATGAACGAGATGTTGGTTCGTTGGTAGCGCGGGAAGCCTATTGAACTGGCCATCTCAAAGCCCATATAAGGTCTGACCGAAATATAGTATTTTTGCGTACTATATATTTTTTCAACAGTATATAGTACACAGAGCCAAAATATAGTACAAAACTATACATTATAGTACGGTTGGCAACCCTAGGAGCAACGGCAAAAATCACCCTTTTTCATACAAAAGGCGATAACGATCTGAAAATCTTAAATGTTAACCGATTTTGAGCAATTTTGATAGGTTGTCAGTCAGAACAAAATCTAGGTCTATACGTTTATTGAATATATTTTAAATATCAACAAAGTCAAATAATCGCCAAAATTTGTTTTGTATGAGATTACGTAAACAACAATAAAAATGAATTTATTGATTCGAGTGAAAAATCAAAACGTACAGACCTAGATTATGTTCTGACTGACAACCTATCAAAAATTGGTCAATCACGGTTAAGATTTAAGGGGTGGAAATCGTTATCGCTTTTTTATGAAAAGCCGTAGGTTCACACTCCTCTTAATGCTATAGTCAAGTTTCACGAATGATCGAATTATTGTCAGGCCTTGTTGATTGAGCTACATGGTTTCTAGGTAGGTCTTCTGTCAGGCTAGCTCAATGGAACTCAAAGGCCGTTCGAGATCATGATCAGATCATCTGTCCGCTGACGAGCATGTTGATGAGTTAACCCAGTTAAGTTTTAAGCGTAAATAAATCATTAAATAGTGTTATTAATCCTCATATATTTGATATCATAGTTAAGGTAAAATAACAAATAGAATTATCTTCTATAGAGGTGAATTTCATAAAAAAATTAAGTAATTAAACGTAGTTAAGAAAAAGTTAAAAAAATCCTCTGTGACATAATTTAACCATGCAATTGTATGGCTAATTTTCTTAACACAGACGACCTTTTTTAACTTTCTTAACTACGCCTTAAGTACGTACAAATTTTTGAAATTCACTTAATTTCTTTTATGGTTTTATAAAATTAAGCATGTGAAAAAGATAATAATGATTTAAAGACAAGTCGAAGTGAAATAAGCCCACCACATAATTGAAAACACCCCAGTACCCCTGGAAAACACAGGCATGAAGATACAAAAAACCACCACCAAAAACCCATTCCCGCCACTACTAAAATCGTCACTTACCCGTGTTTCAAAATTGGCCCGTTTTGCGACGGCTTAGAGTACAAATTTAACAACGACTTTGTTGTTGTAAATCTAAAGGGAACGAACAAAACATTAGAAAAGAAAATGGGACAAACACTTATTAAGGTGATAAATAAATAGGTACATCTAATTTCGGCAGTCCTTTACGTTGTAAATTGCACTAACAATTAAGTCGCAAAGAAGCATAGTCAGCAGTATCCAGAAGTAATTTAATGAAAAAAAAAAACGGAAAAATGGTTATTGCTAACTGCTTCTTTATGAGTTTATGGCTCAATTGTTCTTTTATATCTACCAGTGTTTTTCAACCTGTTTCAGTAGGTACGCGACCCCTTTACAAGTAAAAAAAGTCTGGCGACTCCCCACGACCGTATTGATAATATGTCAGTGGTTTCAATCACGAGGTATTCAAAAACCTGGCTTGCAACCGCGACCCTCTGAGCAAGGGTTTGCAACCGTGGCCCTCTGAGCAAGGGCTCGCGACCCCCCAGAGTCGCGACCCACAAGGGCCTCTATTCGGGTAATATCGCTTGGACGTTCCCGACTAGAGCCGCAGGTTGAAAAACACTGTTTGTGACGCCTCAAGCGTGATATGACTGCGAGACGGTATATTTTCACGGATTTGGATCGGATTCGGATCGGACGTAGTGCGGAAGTGCTCTTAGGGTACAGGACATACAGTGTAAAAGGTTGAAATTCGTGCTACTTCTCAGACATGCCCGGCGTGCGAGTTAAAACTTTTATATTTGAAAAGGTTAGAGTTACAGTACACAGTGGGCGCTCAGCGTTGCGTTGAGAACGCGTTTATGGCGACTGCTCTTTTCGTTTCGCGTTCCATGAACGTTATCTAATAGGGCATGCAAACTGGCCCTACTCAACACGAAATCAACATCGGACCTCTTGTTTTTTAACCTTTTGGCCGCCAAGTATGTCTGAAAAGTAACACGAATTTCAATTTTAAGTCAAGGTAGTGAAGGGCTTTTTTACCGTGTATAGCCTGTCACGCATAGTCGACAACGGCGGCCAAAAGGTTAAACGCGTTACCGAAGCGCACGCTTTTAAACGCTCAATGTGTACTAGCACTCCTAGCTCATAATGCTAGGTTAATACGGTCTTAGTATTTGTTGGGTAGTTGCTTGTCGCTTAGTAAATAGAATCGGCTTCTATTCACTCGCACTTCCAGATTCACTACTAAGCATGAATACAGTATGTTTACACGCAAGGTAAGTGTATGTGACAAGCACTAAGCAATAATTACTAAGCTCGTGTGAACCTAGCAATAAACTTGTTCATTGCATGTGCAATAGGCAACTAAATATAAACTCGATTCATTCTTGTAGTATTTGGTAAACAAGTTTCTAACCTCAAAATGCACCATTCTTGGCTAAAACGGCAATATCTTCGTAAACAAAGCAACCGGAGATAATATTTTGGACATCACTTTGCCAATTTTTCACCAAGGATTGCTTACATAGGATAAAATTGCTGTTTCACCCAAAATACATTTTGAGGTTAGAAACTTGTTTACAAAATAAGACATGAAAGGATGAATTAACTTGAAGATATAATGTTCGGCATACTGGTAACACAGCACTTGCTAGTGAGAGCTTTCATCATGGTACATGTATTCCATTATGTGAACGAATAAAGTTTTGTCTAAAGCTCCATTGTCGTCATCAACTTGTCCACAATATTGACGGAATGGTTAAAAAAGAGCGCTGTTGGCCATACATTTTATATTCAGCGCTCTTTTTACAGCGGCCGAGGTATACGTAGCGCAACGAAAAAAAAAAGCATCTTGTATCATGAAATTATTATACAGCTACATATACCCCTTCACACATTTGGCATCAGTACGGCGAAAGTCGCTGTACAGCGCCTTAGGTCAACAGCGGATCCAGCGAAGGATCATTGGGGTCATGATCACCCCTTGGGTATAACATACTATCTCCTTTTAATTAGATTTATTATTGAAATCATATTTGAGCCTGTCCTAACTAGACCTTGACGATACGACACCCCCCTTACTTGAAAGCTGGATACGCCCTTGCCTTAGGTAGTGTAGCGGCGTGAGAAATTGGGGGGATATTCCGTTACATTTCCCTCCCCCTGCGCGTCCTTCGCTACACAAGGTGCGGTACAAGGCATGTGTGTGGCCAAACTATAGACAAATTGTCGCCGACAATGATGAACGGTTAAAACGGAGGAGACTGGTACATTTACATAAAGTAAAAGCTAGTCTCTGCTGAAGCTTTTGCCCTTCAGATTTGTGACAATACTGAAGATTTAAAGCTTCACAGAAACAGCTGATTGGTGTACTAAAAATCCGTCAAAACATTTTATTCGGCGAAGCGTGTTTAGATATTTTAATAGAGACATGTAGAGAATAGGCAGCCGCATAGCAACCTACCTTATATTAGCTATCAAGCCTTGGGCGTTGAAGTCTCCAGTGGAGTTCCATCGTTTGGTGAGATTGTTTCCTCCGGGGGACTGGCTCTGGTTGCTCGACGTTGAGTTATTGCGGGATCTAGGATAAACTGCTAAATAACTACTAGCCAGTGACATACATATGCTGTAGGGAAACCAATCTATTCTGAACAAAATAAGCACCTTTTTGGGATTATCGCTGTTGTACACTATCATAAGTATCATAAACCAGAATTTAGTGATCCTTATTTTAATTAAGTCTTTAAATTTTATTATAGCAAGCTTTTTAAATCAGTTTTTAAAACTGGAAATCCAGGTCATAGTTCAAAGAGTTTTAGGCATAAAGAAAATTAACTTCCCTTTCTAATGATACTCCAAACTCATACCCTTAACATTGAAACACACACACAAACACCCACACATAAGACTTAAAATAGTTTGTAGTCAAACATACCAGAGGTGCGCTTTTTTAGATTTTGTAAATTAGATTGGTTTCTCTATATATCAACTATAGCAATAGAAATATAAAATACTGGACACGAATAACAAAATAAAACAATAGAGTGTAAAGAGTGTAAAGCTTAGCTTTAAGCATACAGCAGGACCTATAAAGGGTTTATTTATACATGAGAACACAACTTTTTAGACGACGACAATAAGAAAGAAACACTAAGAAAATAACAAACAAATCAAACAACAATATGCGCTGAAGAATTGAAGTTTTCAGAAGTTGTATGGATCCTATTAAGAAAACGATACTTTATACGATGGGAAGTTGTTTAAATTTGACTTCCTTATTTTGTGGTTCTTCTGTTTACCATTGATACACATTTTCTTACCGAGCAAAAAAATCTTCATCTTCTGCTAAGCGAAGTATTAATTGCATAAAATCGTACTCCACAAACTCTACTATCGTAGACCATCTTGGAGCCGACATTACGACTACGACTTAGGGCCGATGCTCACGGCGACTCAAGTCAAAGTCAAAATAATAATCCGTCTTTTGTATCACTTTTACTCTTTAACGTGTAAAATTACCAGCGACACGAAACGCGCGAATGCATCGCTGCAAAGAATCGCCGTCTGTACTTTAAGATGATGATTATAGTCCCATCATATTAACCTACCCAATGAAGATCTTAACTGGACGCGTGCCTGTATGAATTTGTTCCACAATACTTGGACCTACGCTTACCGGATCTAGCTAATTTCCTTGCTTTCTGCCTATATCACTGCTTCATTATACCAGGCCTTCCGCATCGTCTAACTGTCCACCTAGTCCCTCTCTCTCTTCTCTCTCTTCCTAGCGCTTTTCCCGTTTTTAATTCGGGGTAAGCATTGACTATGATCCAAGATTCGGCAGGTCGGGTTATTACAGTGGAGCGACTGCCGTCTGACCTCCGTAACCATTGTGACAGAACCAGACCAATTGGATCATGATCACACATTTAGTTACCTAAATGTGCATGCTTCCTCACGATGTTTCCTCACCGCAAGAGCATCACTTACCGCAATTAGCAAGCAGATAATGTACATAAGTTAGAATAACTCATTGACATGGCATCCGCTTGGATTCGAACCCGGACCTCACGATCACATGTCGACATACTTAGACATTAGGCCGCGGGACATTAGGGGCGTCCTAAAATATGTTTATCTATTTGTATGTCTTGTCCTTGTTTTTTATGCTGTTGCTGGCGGAGCTGAACTAACACTTTTACTAACTTATATTGTACCATATTCTCTGAAATAAATGATTGATTGATTGATTAATTAATCTGTTCCTTCGGCAATTAGGATCGGTATTCGACAACGCCTAAGTGACGTAGATATGAACTGGTTTAAATACCCTACAAGCTTTGTCCATGTACCATGCGTTCTTTTCCGTGTGTCGCCTGGTCGGATTTCTCTTCAATTAACAGGAACTTACAAAGTTTACAAAAGTTGTGTGGTTGCCCTTTGCTAACCACAAAATTAATCGTTTTGATGCAGCGATTATTGCAACATTATTTATAATTTTAACTTTTGCGTATTTACAAAAAAGCTTGCTTAAAATTGTACGAGTAATTTAAGTTACGTTAGTTTTTCTAGTAAAAGAGAAAATTGCATGAGGGCAATCGATAATTTAGGATTAGGATATTCAATCACTTTGTCTATTGTAAGTGAAAAGAGTCCCTCGTTTGTGCAACTGGGTACAAGACGGGTCACTTGGATTACGTTTATGTTTCCGACGATCGCTCGCCGTCGAGATGCCAGGTCAGTACACGGCTTCTAGTGAAATATTTCCTCTGTACCCAAAGATCTCGAAAGAAGGATATGCCTATCATTACAATTTCGTGTAACAAAGTCTTATAGTACGTTATCAAACGCCAGCGCCATGGCTTACCCGCCCTATTGCTGATGTCTTAGTTCTTACGACAGACATACAAAAGTCTAATATTGCTTGTGGACAAATATATCATTGCGGACGGTGTGGTCGGCGGTGCGGTCTCACACCGCACGATGCAGGAGGGTATTTTTCAATTAAGTATAACAGTGTCACTTAAGGCGCTGATAAGACCTAAACAGTTTTGTAACAAAATTTATTTGATTTGGCAAAGCGCAAAAAATGTATATTCATATTCGTTATATTATTGAAAACTTGACTAATTCCAAAACACGATTTGATGCAATCGATAGAAAAAAATCGTTCATCTGAAATCCTCTTTAAACAGTTGTATGTTCTAATATTTTTAGCTTATGGGTCTATAATTAATTGTTATTAATTACAGACCCATTACCTACACGACGTCCATACTCAAAAATTGACTAATTTATATTTTTTGTGTAGTGTGTTTACTTATATAATTCATCCGTTTTTGATTTTCCCCATACAAATAACCGCACGCAGTGCTTCACGTTCACTCCGGTGCAAACAGACAGATACCGATCGCTCAAGGTCATTGGCTATTGTCGTCTTAAATGAGCGTCAAGCATGCGCCAAGGATGGTGGTTGTCATACGACTGAACCTGCGATGGTGTCCGATTCGAGTTCTGACACCTCAAAAGTGAGCATCGCGAAAATTGCTTTAAGCAGTTTCTTACTATACCTCAGTGGCGAAGCGTGAAATATTTCGTGCGAGTCTGACATTTAGTTAGAGTAACATGGACTTCACTGACAGCTAGCCGTAGCTTTCTAGCTTGGTAAAGCCGTCAGGAATCGGCTTGTAGGCAGGCTGCGCCACTGCTATACCTACCTATTTGAATGTGTGTACCTGTAGGGCTGCGAGGCGAGCGCGACGTGCGACGCGGGCGCGGGCGTAGCGCGCGGCGACGGCGAGGGCGCGGGCGACAGTGACGACGACGACGCCGGGGAGTCCGACTGCAGCGAGCCCGTCGACTGGTGCTGCGCCCCGCGTCTGCCGACACAGACAACTCAGTGAAAAGCCATGTGCAGCTAACGCGTACAGCGGCTGATCAGTGATGAGGCACACATTTCAATTTGGATCACATGAAATTATTCAAACAGTTTAAATTAATAGTTTATACGCTGATGAGCTACTCAGTTCAAAAAAGCACTTACTGCCGAGTTTCTTGCGGCGTTTCTTCTCAGCAGATGTCACCTTTCGAAGCGCTGGTAGATTCAGACATGTAAAAGCCTATGCGGCCTACTTGCAAAATAAATATTTTCATTTTCATTTTGCGCACGTCGTAGACACCATAGTTCTAATATAATTAATATATTTCGATGGGTATATTATATTATAGTGGTTCCTAGATTTAGGTACAATATTTTGGTAGAATTTGCGTATTTTGATAATAGATTTTTGTTTATCGTAATTGTCAAAAAGTTTTGTTTTTGGGGAAAAGAGTGAATGCTATTAACATTTAATTATATTAATTTTACTAAGTTGTGAGATATGATTTGGTTACCAATATCCAAATCATATCCCTGTTTGAGTATAGTCATGAGCTGTCTCATCTACCTGATTGGAAAAGTGTTTTATTTGGGTGGTCTGCGGAGCATCCATTTAATGATATTAAAAGCATAAAATTAACGATTACCATTCAACCGCTTCATTAGCAGTTGCCAAATCGAGAAATAATGACGCAATCAATGATTGATTCAAGTCGTCGTAAAGTTTATTAATGGACCGACTATTGTAACAATCAAATGGTTAATGAATCGGAGAAGTTAGCGAGAATGCGTGTAATCTGAGATGTAATGAAATGTCCAGACTCAATGTCTGAGGACCATTCTTGAGTTTCACTGTTCCGCACCTCTAGAAGATAAAACTGAACCCATTGTAACTCATGTGTCTGACCGTCTGTCTCAGCTAAGTTTTAGGCATGTTCACGAAAGAAGTACCCATGCGATGCAAAATCCATTTCCGCAGTAGGAAAATTCGAGTATGCCACATTTAATAGCGATTCACTAATTTTAAAAACTTATAGCAATGACAATTAGGATTAGGTGAATAATCGCAATTTGCACAAAATTCCTATTGTTTGTATCCAAAGGTCCAAACTGATGACTGATAAGCACACCTCCATTCTAGGATGAACAGACGTGCACTTACCACCGTACATACCGTTTTAAAACAGCCTAACACATGAGGGCAAAGCCTTGTGGTATTTAGTGAACTTAATTATTAACTCTTATGAGAAGCTAATGGGCCCAATTCGGAACGGTGTCTTATTAATTTAAAATTTCCTAAAGTTAAAATAAAAACGTTAAACTCGATTCTGTATAACATAAGATAAGATAAGATTTATTCGATGATACAGAACACATTGTGCCCCTTGACAAGGGACACAATACGACTAAGTTTCACCGAAAGGACTCCCGCTCAGCATAATGCAATATATTATTTGTCATTGGAAGACTATCCTCTTAAAAAGCCGATGTGGCGAGACTACAGATCATCAAAAACTTGTAGAATAGGGAGTATACCTCTGAGGTAATGATGATGCTGTGGAGCCGTAACTGGAGGTCCGCTTAGCCGTCTCTCTGTAGGAAGGCTGCCGTAATCTCAGCTCCCTCGTTGGGGTGCCCGCCGACCCTGAAAATATACAGTTCCGATTTAGCTCGATGATGATAAATAAATAGTTAATGAAAAACGCCACAACGCTCCAAAATAGGATAACCCGCAGACAGGTGGACCTTGCTGGATGGATAGCTTGGAATAAAACCGTAGGATACTTCTTATCCTGATAATGTATTCCCGTGCGATAAGCATAGTTAATCCATACACAGGTAAGTAGATACAGGCTGTATCCTAATTAATATTTCTATACCAATATTATGAATGCGAAAATAACTCTGTCTGTCTTTTACCGCTGTTCAACTTGGTGCAATTTAGTATGGAGATAGTTAGAGCCTTGGGGAAGGACATAGGCTAGTTTTTTCAAGACAACTGATTTCTAAAAGAATGCAATAGGGGCTGGAAAATAATTTAACGGAAGGTCAGGCGTGGTCGCAGTCTAAAATTTTGTAGGGGGCCACTAATAATAAAATATTATGTCGAGTATATAAACTAAAATCATTTTTAATACAGGTTCAGATATTTCGTGTGACTTAAGTAGCAGAATACCAGGCAATACTGTGTACCTGTGTAAGCCCCATTCCGATGGGCGCTCTGCGGCGTGGGGGCCCTGCCCTCCAGCGCGTTGAGCCTCCGCAGCGCGTCGGCCAGGGTTGAGCGCAGGCACAGCAGCTCCTCGGCTTGCCGCGCGCAGCGCACCTCCAGCTCACCCACCCGGGCCGCCAGCCCGGCGCCCTCTCCTTCTAGCATCTCATCTGGAACAGGAAACAAGGATATCAAACACAATATAAGGACCTGAAGGTCAAATTTAGGCTTAAAATAACTACATCAAGGAAAGTGCAGGAAACAGTCCTGGTCCGCGAGCCAGCAACAGATTTTCATGAACAATTCCCTCCCGGGCGATAAAAATACTTCAGAGAGTCGTATCGTGAAGCCTTGTGAACATCAGCTGCGGTTTATCTGATAAATACTCAATCGAGTCGAGAGGGAATGATTAAAAAAATCTACGTTAAGAGGCTACCGCTGCTCAACCCACCCGCGGAACCGCAGCTGACGATCACGGGACTCCATGATACAACTCTCTGAAGCATTTTACGAGTTATCGCCCGGGAGGAAATTCTTGACGAAATTTGCACGAGTACCATTACCATGAGTTTACGCAAACCGTTCTCAATCTCGTAATCTATCGGAAATACTGCTTGTTGCCGATACAAGTCAAAGGGACCGAGCGATAGTTTTCTATTTACTAGAACGGTTTCATAAACTCATGGTAATGGTACTGGCTCGTGGACTATCCGAACGCGATGTAATCCCACACACAGAATGTCTGTATTCGTTTTGACATATTTGTAGATCCATTTAATGAATAAAGATACGAATGTATCTACATTTGGTGTTCCTAATACATTTACTATCACGATATGGCGCCTGTTAAACTACTTTTAAAATGTATTCATTACATACATGTTATGAAGGAATGTAAAGTCTGTTTGAGAAGCGTTTTCCGAGCTCAGCTCAATGTATAATCGACCATAGGATCTGAGAATTTGGTACAATACAATGCTGAGTGATAATCATGATGGCCCCAATTAAGCCCAGCTGGTATTAAGATCACGCGAACACCTTGCAACCAGATCCATATAGGGATGGATGTTTTTCAACAGCTCGAAGCCTTTAAGCAGACATACCGGTCTCAGCATTGCTACCTTTTCCAGAATTAAAACGTAATCGCATTGCGAAACCGCTTTCAGGTCAGCTTCGCACAAGTTGACCAAGTCACTATTGTGTGGGGGAACAATCGGTTATTGTCGAATTGGCGACATATGTGTCACTCGACTTTGGGCCTTGTTGATAAACAATAGGAGCATTCGTGTGGTGAGTTTCCTAATGAGAGCAGTTAAACGTTTGTTGTGACGAAAACGCATCAAGGACGGTAAAGTTAAGAAAAGACGATCAGAATACTGAATGTTGCCACCGTCGTACCTTTAAGCAAAA
This sequence comes from Tortricodes alternella, assembly GCA_947859335.1. Lineage (NCBI taxonomy): Eukaryota > Metazoa > Arthropoda > Insecta > Lepidoptera > Tortricidae > Tortricodes > Tortricodes alternella. The sequence goes on from OX401968.1 coordinate 9,039,018, forward strand.
GCAGATGTCAAATATTTAGGTCTTACACTCATCAGGTGACACTGAGGTAAATCGCTGGTCAGTTTTATAAAAAAGAAAACGGACTAGTGCGAGTTAAACTCGCAAGGAGAGGGTTCCATGTACATGATTATCTGAAATATCCTATGTTACTTTAAATATCATAGACTTCTTATATAGGCTTTCCGGTAATCTATAGGTGAAGACATGATTCTGTATGTTTTTCAAAATTTTAGGCCCAGTATTTTCGGAGATAAGGGTGGAAATCGACAATTATTATAATTATATAATAATTGACGACTGATTAAGAATAAATGACGTATAATTATAAAATAAAACACTTAGGATTCTCACAACGAGCCCTTTCATTTATTACACGCCATACTTTACAAAACTTCTTTTTAATTTTCTAATTTACCCACCAAAGGGCCACTTTTTGGGCATGTTTAAAATTCACGTCCGTGTTGCAACTCAATCGGTCCATAAGTTTCAGAGAAAATTGGCTGTGATAGACGGACGGACGGACAGACACATGAGTGATCCTATAAGGGGTCCGTTTTTTCCTTTTGAGGTACGGAACCCTAAGAAATAAATAAAAAAGTTGGCATATAGAAATATGATGTTGAAAAAAGATATTAACTAAGGTAGGTATGTAAAATTTGCAACACGTAAGTTTGCGTCTGTGAAGAGTTGCAAGCCTTCTTCGGCGCAGCGGGCCTAACATGTGGTTTGCATTTTGCCGTTTATCTCTATGACTATCTCTTTCTTCGGCATTAGTGTGAGAGAACGCACTTAGAGATAAGACGGTCTATCTTATCTTTGTGTCATGCATGTTAGGGCCGGCCGCTGGTACAGTCATGCCGCTTCTCCCGTCGAAAGCCCTTTGCCACCTAAAACGTTTACTGCGACGCTACTAGTAGCTAACTTCACAGAACTAGTAACTAACTGAATTTTGAAAAGTGCAGTTGAATTGCAATTTTAACAGGAAGTTTAGTTTATATCCGCATTCGTTGTGAACGAGTTTTAAGTCTTAAAGGTCTTGCATTCTTCGTTGCGTTGCAATGCGGTATAATGTGAACAGTTTCTTTAAATATTAACCTCTATAATGTTTTGCCTAGTTCAGAAATATTATGAACGGTGAAATTACTTACCTAAAATGTCAATGTAGGTAATTTTCTTCTAAATTGCTACTTATACCAGGAGATATTTGTGTGAGTTAAGATGTTAAGAAGAATGTTACAATAATCTGAAAATTGTCAATGCCGCAGATTATCTTTCATAAAATCTGCAATGCTAATGCCATCAACTTATTATTTTTTTAAAGATTTCCCCACTTTGAACGATATGTCGATAAATAACGTATGTTCTCACATCGTCGCCTGTCTGGGCAATCGCTCTTAGAACTCGGTGTTTCTGGTGGTCTGTCAGTTAAATCGAAAAGTTTACATAATTGAATAAGGTTCTGGTAAGTGTAAACTTACGCCAAGCTGCATAGACATCGTTCATGGTGTCCCCTGGCGAGTCGCTCGCCCTTGAACTCTTGGGCTCGCGGTCTCCATGGTTATCCATTTGATCCTTGCACTTTTACCACATTCTCAACGCTTAAATTACTAAACTATTATAAAATTCTCTAGAACATCTGATTACAATGAGTTAGAGTCAAAGATATACGGTACTAATGTTTTTGATGGTATAACAGGAACCAGTAACAACATAGACATCAGTGGCGCAGCCTACCTTCAAGCCAATTCCTGACGGATTTACCAAGCTAGAAAGCTAGCTAGGCTAGCTGTCAGTGAAGTCCATGTTACTCTAACTAAATGTCAGACTTGCACGAACAGTTCTAATTCTTCCGGCTTCCCTTAGGAAATATTTGACGCTTCGCCACTGATAGACATAGACAAGGGCGTAGCGAGTTACGGGCAGGGTGGGGCAGCTCCCCCCGTAGAAGATGCAATTGGTCACTAATGTACATTTGGTTTTCATCTTTAAGGTAACGACATGTCTATTGCCCGTGAAGCATGTACCTCAGTTATATTCTTGGTTTTTCTCATCATCATTATCAATTTCGGGAATCTCAAAAATTTATCGCTGTTCTAGTAGCATGAGTTCTTGCTACAAGGTCTTGTTTTTTTCCGATAGTTCTGTTTGATTCTTAGGCTTATGTACCTCAAAAGGAAAAACGGAACCCTTATGTAGGTACAATAGGATCACTCGTGTGTCTGTCTGTCTGTCCGTCTGTCCGACCAATTTGCTCTAAAACGACTGGACCGATTGAATTGAAATTTGGTACACATAGGTATGTAAGTCGGTGACCCCAACACAACACGGACACGTAACGTAAATAAATGAATTTTAAACAAGGGGGCAATCACGCCAGACAGGCTGAACGGATCTGGACGAAATTTGGCACAGAAACAGATCATAAGCTGGAATAGTACATAGGCTACTTTTAATCCCGGAAAATTTAAAACTTCCCGAGAGAATAACTTTAACCGAATTCCACGGGAACAAAGCACATAAAACTGCAATGTTCTATCGGTTAGAGGTTATCTTTTCACCACCTAAACAAAACTGTCAGCTTTTTCTTTCTGTGCTATAAAAATGGCCGTTTACAAGATCGGAATGCAAGATGTGTTACTTTCCAATAATGCAAGGAATTCCGGCTTAGCGGTATCTCCGGCGGACAATTTGCATAAGCCATTTGAAACCTGATCTGTCCCTAACTGTTTGCACTGAGGAAAGTTAAGTTGAACTAGTAGATTGTATCTACGTAATTTATCTACCGTAGGTATGACAGTGTCATTTGTTTGTTTGCACTGAGAGAAACTGACCTCTTAATTTAATCGTAATTCTGCATAAGTTATGAGTAATTCCTCTTAAAAACCGACTAGGCGTCCTCACGCACACATTATCCTTAAAGGTGAATTATAAACAAAAATCCCGACTGCATAACCTGGAAAAGAAAGAAACATGAAATTGATTCTCCGTGAAATCTTATTATAGCTATTTGAAGTCACCGACCTCTATATCCATATCGACCCCACGACCATGGCAGAATCAATTTGTTTCTTTCTTTTTGAGGTTATGCAGTCGGGTTCTTTGTTTTTCCTTATTAGTCCTTATAAACAGTATCGAACCTATGCTGACATCAGTAACAATTAAGCAGTTTTAAGTATGAACAATTTTAGTACGCAAGAAATATTTCATTACTAGCTGGTGCCCGCGACTTTGTCTGCGAAGAATAATAATTTAAGTAACCTATGTACTTTTAAACCTTCCCTAGACCTCCACGAACATTTCAAGACTAAGATAAGATAAATACGTTCAGCCGTTCTCGAGTTTTAGTGAGACTAACGAACAGCAATTCATTTTTATATATATAGATTAATGGTGTTGAGAAATATAATATGTCAAAATATATAGTCACTCGTCCCACAAATCTGTTATTCTTTCATAATTTGCGACACAGATCAAAATCCAATTACCTGATCAGTGTACAGTTTACGTAAACGCAAGTTATAATGAACTTAAATGTTTAAAGCTTATGTTTCATAACAGCTTGCGCCATAACGAGAACTTTACCGAACTTTGTCAGCAATTATAGAGGTTAAGTGATTCTTAAGAGGTAATGTGTTAACACTGTTATAAATCATCGGTGTAGGTAGTTATTAGCTTTTACCCTAAGGCTTTACTTCATTTTTAGGGTTCCGTACCTCAAAAGGAAGAAACGGAACCCGTATAGGATCCGAGAATTTGCTCCGAAACTACTGGACCGATCGAGTTGAAATTTGGTACAAATATGTAAGTCGGTGACAGCAACACGGATGTGTAACGTAAATAAATGAATTTTAAACACGGGGGCCGCTTTTGGGGGTTGAATTAGAAAATAAAAAATAAAAAGTACCTATGGCAAACTATGGCGTGTGACATATCAAATGAAAGGGCTCGTTGTGAGGATCTTAAATATATAATAATTTTTTATAATTTTAATTTTAAAATAAATGGTTTTGAAGTTATTATTTAAGACCACAAATAACCAGGCCAGGTCACCGGCTTCCTGTACCAGGCTTCCGGTGTGGCCTTCGTCTAAGAGCAACTACTTAATTAAAACCAAATTTTAAATAAAATTGCTAATTACACGTCCCGGTGAAAGGTGTAAAGTCCGTAACAGAGAATCTAAAATCATTTACACACACGTGAAGTAATTAAATTTTTTTTAGGTAATTATAATCACGAGTGGTCCAACTACTTTGATGAGGTAGCGAAAGTAAGAGCGATGTTATATCTTCGTCTGACTTAGTTATAAGCTAATATTTCAATCAGAGATACCGGTAAAATAATTGACGTCAATAGCTTTTTAAGTAACTGTGGGCAACGGCGGATCCACTACTGTTCCGAAATTTCCAAAACACAAGGAACCGTGACGACTCATATTTTGGCACACTGATTTTTAGTACTGCGCAAATCTCGCTCAGCGGCCCTAACATGCATGCCACAAAGATAAATTAGAACTGTTTATCTCTAAGTGCGTCTCTCTCACACTAGTGCCGACGAAAGAGATAGTCATAGAGATAAACGGTTCTAATTTATCTTTGTGGCATGCATGTTAGGACCGCAGGAGGGCTAGCACGGCATGCCCGCGAGTCGTTTGTTGTTCAGGGCGTCTATTCGGGAACGTCTAAGTGATACTGCAGCGACCCGCGAGCGAGAATCACATCTTGCTCTTACGCATTAAGCGTCGTGCGGAAGAGTGGGATGAGAAATGTCACTTAGCGTTCCCGAATAGAGGCGCAGTGCGTCTCTGTCAAACTAGTCAAATATGTATGCAAGGGATGCAGTGAGCGAAAAATGACTCGCGGACAGGTCGTGCTAGACGTGCAGGGGGGGTCATGACCCCCATGACCGACCGCCCGGACCCGCGCTTAACTGTGTGAGTCTCAAAGGCGTCGAAACTTCGAGAAATATGTTCGAATTTATACGCGAGACAAACCGAAACAATTGTTTTATTTTAATTGTGAAAGCATTACTAAAGCATAGTCGGAAACATCATGAATCGAGTAAAAACCAAAAAAAACTAAACAGAAGTAAAAGTTAGAAGCGCACTTGCAACTAGTAATCTTTAAGATAAATAAATATATTTATATGTAGAATATAGATTTTGAATCAGCGGCATCTGACGCAAGAAATATTTATTGATAATAAATAATCCATACTACGGTGCGAATGTAACACTGTCTGTCTGTTACGCTTTGACGACTAAACAGCTGAACAAATTTTTATGAAATTCGGTATGGAGATAATATGAACCCCAGAGAACGATATAAGCTACTTTTTTAAACACAATCAACTCCTAATAGGGGCTGGAAAATAAATTTACGCCAAGTTCGTGCGTGCCCTGTGGCAAACCGTAATTAGTGCGACTACATTTTAAAGTCAGTAACATGACTTTTTTATATTTTAAAGATACATTTCCACGCAGACAAAGTTGCGGGTAAAAGCTTGTGATAAATAAGTAAATAGATAAACCATATAGCTTAGCTAATGTCGACTAGGGCACGCATGTACGGATCCATTATCAAGAGCACGAATGTAGATCTAAGTTGTGAGATCCATCGCGGGATCAATCCAGACGTTCGACGTTGATCTAACCAGAACACTTTACGATAAGCCTCTATTACTTTATCAAACATACGATTTAACAAATAAACAAATGGACAAATTACAATACGACGGAACCCCAAAATCTCATGTCTATCATATAATCACATTCCCACGAGTGAGAAAGTTAACGGTCGTGAGAAAATACATAGAAAAATCAGATTACTGTAATTACGTACTCGCCGTTTTGAACTTTAACACTTTGTAATAAGGCCTGAGACATTTAGGAGTCTGGTTGCTTGACATGGCATAGGTTACCGGATGAGTCTTACATAAAAATAAAACGTTACATACGTTACAATTTTGTTACCGCCTGATATAATTGCGTAAGTCGATATTGAACGTTTTTACGCAACGCTGGGGTGTGATTCTCCAGTGCACAGCGGCTGATCAGCGGATAAACGAAACTATTAGACTTAGACTGTAAATACGAAGTCATTCGGTCTAAATTTGAATGTCCCCCTTATCGCCGAGGAAGAGACGAATCACATGGCAGGTGTTTAGATTTAAAAAGAATGAATACCTATATCACATTAATATTATAAATGCGAAAGTTTGTAAATTTGTTTGCGCGTGTGTAAGTAAGTTAGTTTGTTACTTCTTCACGCTTCAACTGCTGGATGGATTTGGATGAAATTTAGAATGGAGGTAGCTTATACACTGGGTTACCACATAGGATACTTTTCATCCCAATCCCATGCAAAAATAAACTCTGCCTGAACCGTCCGCGTAGAAGTCGTTTATCACTATTCCTTTGGGAACTCTAAATTTTCCCGGGATAAAAAGTAGTTCACGTCTCCGAACCTCACACTTATGTGCCAAAAAATCCGTTAATTCGTTTTGACGTGAAAAAGGAACCAACAAACACTCGCATTTATAATAAGTATAAGTAAGAATTTAAACAAATCAATCGTCATTATCGCCATTAATCGTGTTTGTATATCAATGCCAAATGACGTCATATACCTATACCATTTGCAGCTAACAGTACCGCGAGATTAAGATCAGAGATCTCACGACACAAAGTTGCACTTTGCAATGTTTGCAACTCGTATAGCTGCGTGGGACAACATACTGTGTCTGCATTCTTAATTAACATTAAATTTTATTTGTTAGTTTAATTGAAACTGGCCATTTCGGCTTGTTACTTTTAGGGTTCCGTACCCAAAGGGTAAAAACGGGACCCTATTACTAAGGCTCCGCTGTCCGTCTGTGCGTCTGTCTCCAGGCTGTATCTCATGAACCGTGATAGTTAGACAGTTGAAATTTTCACAGATGATGTATTTCTGTTGCGCTATAACAACAAATACTAAAAAACAGAATAAAATAAATATTTAAGGGGCTTCCATACAACAAACGTGATTTTTTTGCTCGTTTTTGCTCGATATTGATAACGGCAACAGGTAGACGCTTGAAATATTCACAGAATATTTAGATATATATTATTAACTTCAAAAATAAGTAATTAAATTAAAATAAAATAAATATTTAAGGGGGGCTCCCACAGAACAAACGTGTTTTTTTTTAATTTGTAACATTAAATGTATTACTAAAATTAATTTTGTCACAGAACCAGCGAATTTTTTCAGACATCCTGTCATTCTTTTTTTAGCTTAGCCATTTATTCATTTTTAGGTTATTATAAAAGGTCTCTGTTTTATAAACAAAACTAGTGGACCGCAGCGGGCCACAGCTTCGCCCGCGGTATTTTCCATACAAACTTTATCACCCCTTTAGGGATAGAATTTCAATAAATCCCTACTTAGTGCACCTCTAGGGTACTCGAGGAATGTCTCCTCCAAATTTCAAACCTCTGGACCACCCGTTCAGGCTATGTGTTGTCTATAAGGCAGTGAGTCACGGTACTGTTTTACTTATATGTATTGATAACGGGCAGATACATAAGCTCACCTTTGCTGATATGTATTTATCAGTGGCGAAGCGTCAAATATTTCCTAAGGGAAGCCGGAAGAATTAGAACCGTGCGTGTGAGTCTGACATTTAGTTACAGTCACATGGACTTCACTGACAGCTAGCCGTAGCTTTCTAGCTTGGTAAAGCCGTCAGGAATCGGCTTGTAGGCAGGCTTCGCCACCGGTATTTATAAACAATGTTGTACAGAACCCTTTGCGCGCGAGTTGAGCTTTTCTGCAGGTGAGAAATGAATGTTTCTATTGTTAATTTGGAAAGTATTACTATCCCACATCGATCTCCCACATGGTCCCCAAAACGGACAGTAACTCCGACATTTTCTATTCTAACATGGACCCAAAACACACCGTTTTTATAAGTAACACGATTCAAGCAACTATAGCCTTTATATGAACGCGATAAAAACTATGACGTGTCACTTGTTGTCGTTCTGCTATACACCCAAACGTACACTACTATCCAATTTCTGCCAGTATCGTATATCACAAAAGGCCACGGTAGGTATCTAGTGTCCGATCAGCTCGGATGTGACGTCACCGCGCCATTTTGTATTTCTAACGTCAGATACTATTGAAATCCTAAGCGCGTACGCATGGCCAACAAATCAATTAAAGGCTATGGTTAGCTGGGATATAAATAATGATCAAGTGTTAGAAATCGTCGATAGCGCGCAATTAACAAGTTTTATTTTTGATTAATTATGGCGTTACCACACTTTCGCTAACACCCCGTTCGCAAGGCTACTTTCAAAAATAGAGTTTTGGGTATACTGATGTGATTTTTGAAATAAAAGTGATTGTTACTGTGTTCAAACAGACGAATGGCGTGGCGTGTTAGAAACCTAATACGTAAATTATAGTAAATTAGTGGACCCGCCACAGCTTCGTCCGCGGTATTTTCCATACAATCTTTATCACCTCTTTTCATCCATTTTAGAATTTCAAAAAATCCCTCTTTAGTGCACCTCTATGGTACTCGAGAAATATCTCCCCCAAATTTCAAACCTCTAGGACCACCCGTTTCGGCTGTGCGTTGTCTATAAGTGAGTCACGGTACTGTTTTATATGTATTGATTTAGTTTAGCATGTGGCGACGTAGAGACATATGTTTTATATAATTTAAAGTGACATTAAACAAATTGGCCTATTTTTTATCGATAACATGGTTTGTTTATCACACTTAATACTAATTTCAATGAAGCCGTATTTTCTTTCCTATTTGTTAAAGGAATTTCCAAATACTTTACTTGCGGCGAATTCCCTAATTCAAAAGATATATACTTACCTTCCTTTTCAAAATCTAAATTGTAGTTTGAGAATGCCTTTAAGAATTATGGTCATAAGTCAAAATTTATTTATTCAACTTAGGCTTTTACAAGCTCTTATGAAGGTCAAGGAATAATCTACCACCGGTTCGGAAAAAACCTCTACTGAGTAGAGCCGGCAAACACTCGGTCTTGTTTTGTTCTACCGTTCCTCTACCTATACTTATTTCTTTTAAATACAATAAAATATAAATGCACTTTTAAAATACAAACCAATTAGTAACAAGGTAGACATTTAGTCGTTTAAATATTGAGTAAGCTTTAAAGTAAAACGGTAACATTCGCAATGTCCAAGGATTTTCCTGGCTTTCAGCGAAATTAGTTAACTCATGACAGTCCCATTAACCTTGGTATAAACTGCCAAAACGTGAAACCATACCGTTAATATATGACCATTACTGTACGACCACTAAATATTTTCTACTAGCGGTTGCCCGCGACTTCGTCCGCGTGTGATTTTGTTATCACTGTTCCTTGGGAACTATGCATTCCAGGATAAACAGTAGCCTATGTCCTTCGGCTTTCCAACTATCATTATACAAAACTCCTCCGCTGCACTGGGAGTGAAGAAATAGCATAGAATGCGTGCAGATGCTTATCATCCTGGCATGTCGTAAAAGTCGACTAAGGGACGGGTCCTCTCCAACATGGTGGACTATCTGTATGGGCGATGGGCTGATCACCTGTCACCATACGGTTCATCATACCATCTTAGGACTAATTAATCGAACGTGGCCACAAGTAGTCTTGTGGCTCTGCCCACCCCATTAGGGATTTCGGGCGTGATAATATGTATGTATGTGTATTATACAAAAAATTAAGTCAATCCGTCGTTCCGTTTTGACTTGACAGAGGAACAAACAAACGTTTAAAAAAACTAAAAATGATTACAAAATTCTGTCTCTTACGAATATTAAAGGCCAGATCAAAGAATCAGATACTTATATTTTTGGAAATTATATCTTCAAAACAACATACTAGATACGATCTTAAGTCTATGAAAACGCGTCAATTTTAGGATGTAACTTCTTAACAGTTCGTCATTGTGAAGGTATTTCGAGTTGTGAGATTTGTCATAGTTACAAAGGTCATCTTGTACTGTACGTTAATGCGTAGTAAAACAGATCTTTATAAATACCTATATCCCACAGTGCGCTCTTGAGCGATCTGTTTACACATACGTGATTATTATAGTTATTTTTCGACGCAGTCTGACTGTTTCAGGTGATTTCAGTTTGTAATTATAATGAGCTAAGACACTAATTTCAGGGACGACTATTGTTTCTACTTTGAATTTATTCAACTGGAATATAGGTTGTTTTATCAACAATGCGCATTGTAAACTTTTACCCTTGACATATATTTATAATTAAAACCGATAAACGCACGTTTGGCTTCGAGAATTGCGACATCAATATTAGTACCGTATATCTTCAATTTGTAAACAGATTTGTCTTATGCCAATCAATTTAAGAAGCAATAACTAAGCTTTGAGATCATCCCTTTCATATTGCGTGCACCGTTAACCGCACAACACGCAAAATAACTTCATTATTGTTTGTATGATCAAGTAAACACATTTGATTAACTCATAAAGAATCAGTATATGCACAAATAACAAAAACAACCTCAAAATGGGCGAACATAACCTACAAACACCACCTCAGCAAAAACCACCTCACAACACCGAATATAAAGTGTATTCACATCACAGCAGTAACAATTGTTTTTACTATAGCACCTTGAGATAAAAAAAGGTCTTTTACAATAAAATCTAGACTCAGAACGCCGGCAGCCTGAGCTCTACTAACTAAATTATCAATTGGGGACACACAGCTGATTAAATATTATTGCGACACAGTTCCAGAATTAGAAAAGAAACTTCGAAATGAACCTTAACTTCTGATAAGGAAAGTGGAAAGTGGAGAAATGGCTGAACGCTTTGGGACCGTGTCTGCGTAAGGAACGAAGGCTGGCGCGCATGCGTGGGGCGACACGATGGGGTTTTAAAATGAGATTTCTCTTTCAAATACAGACCCTATTTTCTTTCAGTTACAGTTAAAAATGGAAAAGCGGAAGCTTTAGCGCTTGCGTTGTAGCACGTAGTAAATATTTGAAATAATTTGTTTCAAGATTTACAAATAGTTGCCAAGGAAATGTGAACACTTGAGTACATAATGTATGTTTGATGACAGGTTGGAAGGAACTACCGAGGCGCATACCAGAGGAACGGGCGTACAAACAGACATTCAAACGTTTATTTTTGAACACTTATGTCAACTTGGTAAAACCCGGAGGAATCCCCCACCTTTCCAAGCGTGAAGCATTAATAATTTTAGACGTCAAAATACGTAAATATTATACTTCTGGATATTACACGAGACGTCATCGATTTTTATGTTTTAATAACCGGTCTAGAGCATTTCGGCCCATGCTCAGTGTAGGTAGGGTTCAGTAGCTGTTAAACAAACGATACAATTAATTTCCCCACACCCTGTCATCATACACACTTTTCAACCATAACTCCGAAAACCATAACCCAACCTTTACTATAAAAAAACTCCCATTTATCTATTATAGACAGTATTGTCATAACAAAGAATTGTTCCAGTTATGTGATCATGCGCTTCACTCGCCTCAACATCACCGGTCTATATACGTCCCACTGCTCAGCAGCCTCCTGTCATAGTGGGCACTGGTCACATAAAAGAAATCAAAATTAGAAACGTTTAATTATTAAATTGGCCAAATTTGTGGGCACAATGGGCTCTTTTACTCGTCACATGAGTACATTAAAATAAGATGAATATACCAGCGCTTCGTCCGTTGCGGATCCAGTGCAGATTTCGGACTTCACATCACATCTTTGCTACGGAGATCTGTGCGGGTTTCCTCCTAGCTACTTTGACCTTCAACATACCACACCCGTTGTAACTAAATGCGCCGCCGTCCAGGTAGACTGATGATGTAATATTGACATCACCGGCTGACCTTCCGTGTCATCTCCACGATCGTGACTTATCTGATAACGTTTGCTCTCGCATAACAGTATTGACAGTCAATATCGTCTGGCATAGATTTATTGCTAATATGATCTTGCTGGTTACAATGCTACTGATCTGGAACGAAATATTAACTTGAGCTATTGTTTTCTATTATGATAAATGGAATTCGTCGCACCTGTTCACAGAGACTTCGACTGCCGTGTCTGATCACTAGGTGAGACTTGTAATATGTGTTGAACGCACAGGCCGTTCTCGGCACTGAGCCAAAGAACGTAAAACGCATATATGCGTCGCCGGCAGTGAATACGTTAAATTAAATATACGTGAAGTTAAACAGAGGCCCCAGGTATGCTTTCCGGTTTTCCGTCATCCGCTCGGTAGCCTGCGATGTCCATGTATCCGACCGCTTGTTTTTGGCTAGGCGCCCCTATCTTAGAAGGATCATATACACGTTTAGGGTCAGAAAGGTTGTTTTCGTTAACGTTTGGTCACAGGAGGGACAATTTTTGTTTCTAGAAGTGTGTATTACCCAGAAACAGGGAGGGCTGGGTCATACACACGTGTAAGTTCAGAAATTTCCCCTCCTGTTCCCGAAAGTTAAGGACCCTGAAGGCCTGTTTTTTTTGGTTGGACGATATCCGCATGTTGGACATCAGGCATAGTTTTGGCATGCATGAAAAAAACGTACAATTATGCTGTCGTTTTCGTTAACTTTTGGTCACAGGAGGGACAATAAAATGTTTGTTTCTAGAAGTGTTTATTACCCGGCTAGAAAGATGTAATTTCCACAGATTATGAAGCCATTTCGAAAGTATGTTCGCTAATTTAAAAGTCACAAATCTTTTAGTTTAATAAGAAATGTCAAAATTGATTTTGATAGCTTGGTGCTTTAGAGTATTTATATGCTCTAAGCTTGGTGCTATACAGTTATGGCGTGAAAACTGACAAAAAATAAAACTATCAATAAACTTATTCTTTCTATTTCTTTCCGTTAAATAATAAACCTTCGTATTCCACATTGTTATAACAGAAACTATACCCAATCTATTGCAACTCTTGCAATGCTGATTTGTCAGGAAACGTTTAAGACTGCTTGATTAAGAAAACGGTGAACCAGCTGGAGGGTGAAGTTTTAATCGTCGATTGCGACAGCGCCGAGACCAACGTCCGTTGTGACAGGTATCATGTGTTGCAACATCCAGTGTGGACACGGTATGGAGCTCATAATATGCCCACTTACTTCTATTATCTTATTAATATTTACTTTAAGCGAGCAATTCTTGTTTATCATCATCAATATATATAACACAGTACCGTGACTCACTTATAGACAACGCACAGCCTAAACGGGTGGTCTTAGAGGTTTGGAATTTGGAGAAGACATTCCTCGAGTATCCTAGAGGTGTACTAAGGAGGGATTTCTTGAAATAGAAGGGGTGATGAAGTTTGTTTGGAAAATACCGCGGGCGAAGCTGTGGTGGGTTACTAGTATATATTATAAATGACACCAAGAAAATAACAAATTAATTCGTTTTTATTGCTCAAAATATTTTTCCGAGCTCTACGAAATATAGACGTGTGAGTGGTTTGTATCATGGCCGACGGGCAAATAGAAGGTTCCAGAGCTGTTCTCGATGAAGTGCAGCTTGAGCATGCCTCGCTCTACTTGGCTCTCGGAATATATAGTTAAAGCCTATTTGGATGAAACTTTGTCTTTAGATAACGTTTTACTTCCCAAGTTTATCTAGATAGGTGTCCTCCCTGAGAAAGAAGGCATTCATTCGCCCTGGTACTGTTGTTTATGCATTCCCTGCGGCCCTAGCAAGGTTGACACGAGTCAACATGCTTATCTCTATGTTTCTCACTCACACTAGTGCCGACAAAAGAGATCGTCAGAGAGGCAGGACGGAGTTACCTAATCCCGGTGTAAACCTTGCTACCCGGTGGGTGTGATTTTCTAATTTGCGCTCTGCCCAAAGATTTAGAACATATTGGTAAGCTCGTGCCAATATTTCTGAAATAAAGAACTGTTTTAATAGTACGCCTATCGGCTGTTAACTTCATCGGCGCTCCCATATATGTATTTGTTTGTTTCTTTGTTCCTCGAGGAATTACAATGATTTTTGCACAGCAATCATTGGAGAGCAGAAGACGTAGGCTCCTTTTTTACACGGAAAAACGATACAAGAATTGTATGCGTACGTAGTCGCGTCAGTCGCGTCGAATACATGACTAAATACAAATCAAAATAGCGTGTCAGATCAGAACACTAGTCGATTAAGTATAGAGTGTATGTTTAAGGGCCTGGCACTGTTGGCGTTGTACACTGTAAATGACTTGAAGGAGACAAGGTAAATATATAAGATATAAGAATCAGTTCGCGACTAACCAAAAACACCTGCATGTCTCCTAACAAATGGGCTGCGTATTCAAAATTAATTTTCAAAACACCTATCGTTATATCTCAGTAAAGAATACACTGAACGATTTAAAACATACCAAATATATTAACTTGATAACAACTCAAGGCCTCTAATATATTCTTTAATGATAAGATAAGATAGTATCTGCGACAATGAACTTTATAGCGTTATGTAGGTAAATGGGGCTGTGTTTATATTTTGATTCAGTATGGGCACGTTTGATGTCCACATATGGCATGACTAGGACTATGAAGAACTGACTGTTATAGCTGATTGTGACTGTAGTGTATGTGACATATTCAAATTACAGACACAAATACGCACACATTTATACTTTTCCATATTATATACACACATGCAAATGCTAAGTTACAATTTTACATGCAAAACATGGCAACACTGCTAGACAAATTTATGACATCTGTCATCGGTGTTGCCAGATTTTAACCGCAAAATCTTAACTTGCAGCTTTATGAAATAGGTCCCTGGACATCCACAGGTTGAAAGTTGAAGATCGGATGTTGCTCACAGTGTCCGTAGTGTGAACTGATAGGTTTAAGATGTGTTCAATCTCACAAGCCAATGAACTAAGTATCCTCCCACGTAACTCGAACTAGGTTATCTATTTATAAACCTAGGTTACGCAGCAATCGGCATAGAATTGACTTAATCATAACATCATTGAATTGTGGCACTACGTGACCTACGTCATATTATTTTAATGATCATCAATATTATCATATTAATTGCAAGGTGTACTTAATTGAAAATTTAAATTATAATTAACAATGAGTGTGTGCGTTTGTGCATTAAAAGAGTCGAATTATTTTTTCAGATTTTCTGCGCTTTTAGGGTTCCGTACCTTAAATGTAAATTATTATGGTGAGTCTTCATTGTCTGTCTGTATATCACAGCCGTTTATCTCAGCAACCACTAATGTTATGAACCTTGAATTTTGGAATAGTCATTGAACGTACGTGCCCCCGTATATTGTGGGAATAAAATATATAAATATATTTTACTGAAAAAGGATTTAAAGGAAGTAATTTTAAAAAGTCATCCGATATGGTCAAAATGGTTGTTATGTATGAAAGGGCTTTTTTTGCTTTGTGACATCTCTACAAGTTTGCTTATGGATAAAAAATTATTCCTCAAATATTGCAATCACTAAGCCCCTCATTAAATGGTAATCAAAATCAACACTATTCAAGTGGGTATTAAGAAATTATGGGCGGAGGAGTCGGCGCCGGCGCATGCATTTCGCTTAGATAACGGGCTTCAGTAGCACATGAGTATACACATTGGTGTTTACTCATGTATCAGTTAATAAGATTGGCTGGGCTCGTTTTTCAAAGCATCTAGTCTAATAAAATTTGTACATTATACTAGTGACTATTCCGGGGTCCTATTTCTAAAAGCATCACTAGTCTAGTACTATGTATGTACTAGTGTTTTGTCTCGTAATAAAAGTAAGACTATGTACTTTCGTGCAGACCTAGTAAGGTTGACACGAGCATAAGTTATCCCCATCTCATCTCAGAGTGCATCTCTTTATTTGATAGTAGTATGAGAGAGAGAGACGCACTGAGGGATAATATGGGGTTAACTTATCCTCCTGCTATCCTTGCTGGGTTCGCAGAAAAACTAGTTAATAGCGCTGTTTCTTTCGCATCCAAATGAAAAACACATGCTGAGAAATCAAGTGCATGGCATCCACTGAGGTGATTATTTTGAAGGGATTTGTGCATCTGAAGTTAAGGACGCGCCTATATTGATATTATAGCTTCTCATCTGACTTTTAAATGCATGCCAAAATAGAGTCAATTTTTATTATTTTTAAATGCAAATTGTTACGATATTTGGTCACTTTACAAGACTACATAGTCCCTGTAAGGCAATCCTACATAATGTATCACAACGAACACCATGTCCACCCACAACAAACAGGGGGCTGCCGGCGCGGGCGCACCTGTCTTCCGGCCGCGCTTCCTGCGTTTTGTGTGACGTCACGCCTCGCTGACCGCTTATCGATTGCATGTCGGAGGGTAGCCGATACGAGTACATAACACTTGTTTATACCCAGAAGCTTCGAAGTTATGGCGATCGGACGTTTTTACGCTCTTGGTATAACGTATACCTTACCTACCATACCTAGATACTATAGAGAAATGGAATATCGACAGACACCGATGAACGTCATTAGCCTACTGGCCCAGTTGCTCGTATTTAGAGCCGACGACCTTACTTAATAAGGTGATTGTCTGAATAATTGAGAATAACGACCAATTCATTAATGTAGTTGCCCAGACATATACCGATATATACATAAGTATATGTTTACAATTCAAAATAAACAAGCGCGTTTAATCCCGTCCGCGCAGGTAACGCGCGGCCTCTCGCTTCGCACCTCATCCCGCACTTCGATTGAGACCCGAAAATGTGTTCTGCGAATTCAAGGTCATATTCCAACTTACGTGCCGCGAAGTAACCATAGTTGTACCTACGTGCGCGAAGGTGGACGACCGCCATGTTGGGTCAAGTTATGTGCCGGGGATTATACGCACAAAATACACCCGTCTATATATTGGGTTGGGTCCAATTTGAAGCGGTGTTGACTAAATTTAAAATTCCCAAAACTTAAAATAGAAGCGTCAAGCTCGATTTTGTATAGCACCAAGCTGTCAAAATCGAGTTTGACGTTCGTTATTTCAAGTTTAGCAACTTGTAAATTTAGCGAACACACCTTCGAATTGGTCCCATTGTTATCTTAAATTTGCTGTATCTTTTTTTTGTAGTCAGTCGAACATAATGTCAGATTTAATCCTACCTGGGACCTTCCTTAACCCACTTGTTAAAATCCCATCAAAATTCCTTTAGTCGTTTTTCTGTGATAACTACCTGTTCAAACAAAGAGACAAACATTCTGATAACGAATTTATTTTATTCAAATTCGTTTATTTTGTCGTTGAAGTTTTTCTATAAGCTATTGGGGATGTTCATTTCGTTCAACAGAAACGATATAGGTATGTAAAATACTTCGCAATTAACCGGTTATATAACGGTAACATCAGTAACTGCAACCTTAACCGGAATCATTTCCGGTACAGGTCACCGACCGAAAGCGATTTGAAAAATTGTCCGGTTTTAAAGCTCCGTACCATTACCATAAGATTATGCACACCGTTCTCGTAACAGAAAACTATCGCTTGGTGCATTTTACGTGTATCGGCCAACAAGCAGTATTTCCGATATATTTCGATACGAGAACGGATTGTATAAACTCATGGTAATGGTACTGATAGAATCACACCCCAGTTGGGCCCGGTTTAAAACTTGACGGGCTCGTTAACGGGCTAGATTTTTGGCAATTTATTGCTGCAATTTGAGTTATTCTCATTAAGATTACATATAACATCACTACTGGGAAAAAAAGTTAAGTGTAAAGTTTTCGGGGATAGCCCGAATCGTAGCAATAAATTGCCAAGAAAGTTGCTGGTTTACAAGCACCTTTTAGAACTACCAACTATATTGTCCTTTCCTGTATTATTTTCTAAGATAACGAGTCATAACATAAAACTACTCCAACGACGTACTCAATTATATTTACGTTTCGCTTATGCAAAGCGTTATGGCTGCTGTTATTCAGCTTACACAATAGGATGCAATTACCGTGTGATGTGCAATTACAACGCGACCCTGGCGGCCATTTGCAAACGTGGCGCCCACGTGACGCGGGATCTATGGATTTTTGATCGATTTTTAGTGGACGACACTGGTTTATCGCTCTTCCATTAAAGGTCCAAAGATGACTTTAGGGTCACGCTTTGAGAGGGCCATAAATGCCATAATGCTGAAAGATGTTAAAAGTTAAATGTTTAAGCCAGCTTGTTTGTCATATGTACTGCCGCGTACTACTGCATTTTTATCCGACTATAGTACTAGTCAAGACAAATCCAACGAGCCCAAACATGACGGGACTATCTTTTTTAGTTGAGGAGTTCCTATGACCAGAGCACCTTCCGACTCCATCATCAAACCACCTGGATGGTATCACATTATTGTCTTGTCATTGTCACCAAAGTAACATAAGATAAAGTATGCCAAAAGCTCAATCGGATGCCAGCAAGCGCTTGAAAATTGACTTCCAATATTTGAACTGGTAAGACAGATAGACATACGAACGATAGGTACACGTTAAATAAAAGCTTGTAAAAGTGGTAGGTAGGGCTGACTGAACAAACACTAAAATACTTAATAGCAGTTGCCTTTTAAATTTAGTTCGTTAGTAATAAAATAACGAACTAAATTGACGAACTGACTTTATCACATTATTAGGTTGACTATTCATAACAGGTGAAACATCGTTTTTATTCTAGGGTGAGGCATAGTTTTATAACACGATATCGAATACGGATTTAAGTCCAATAAAAGTCATAAATGATAATCAACTTATGATAAGTATTAAAAATATTCTAAGAACAAACCGGAATCATAGCAAAATGAACAAATTATTATTCATAAAAGCTTGTCGGCGACTAACGATGAGAACCATGGGAGCCAAAGAACAATTATAGCCATTTTCTTACTTACAGTAATGGCAAAGACCTCTGTTTTAAACTAATTACAGAGCATTAGAATAGTCTACACTGAAACCTTGGCTTATTTCAAAAAAGACACTGAAATACATATTGCGCGTTATTATTCACAGTGGCGGGCGGCCCTGAAATTCTTTCTGCTAGAAGTGGTTCTGGTTCATTAAGTACATCGCTTACATACACTCTGTTGACATCTTATAAGAACCAATCTGCGGTGACGTAGAATCCGACTTCTGGCTGGCTGTCGAGAGAGTGAACCAGGTAAATAACCAAAAGGGAGATCGGTTATTTTGTTTTAGTACTGCACCGACTTGTAACGGGTAGTTATTTCATAGCTCATCGTTTATCTTCCTCCCACTTCCATGTTGGACAGCCAGCCTACACTTCCAAGCATGGTCCCGAACTAAGCCATTGCATCCATGTCATGTACCTAAGTCAAGACATGTTGGCAATTTATCTTTCAAGTTCACTTGCCTGTTCCTACCCGCCTGCTTCTATAGTTCAGGCTGCATGTGAGTGATGATAGAGGACGTTGAAGTACTCACTCGCATGGTCGTCGTGGAGCAGGTTGTGGTAGCGGTGTGGTTTCTCCGGAGCGTCGAGCCTCATCATCACGCTGTCAGCAGACGGGCATCGCGACTCTGCAACAACCGAGGGGTTACATTAACAGTTATGGCAGGCCAAATGTCTCGACGGGAATTTTAATGCGTGTTCTATAGATCTCATTCTTTCCTAATCCTTTCGACGCCAGAGCGTAGGATGACAACAAATGTCCTGAACTTCACGAGTATAATGATGTCCACTTGAAATGATTAATTTTAAGCTAAGCTTTTTGAATCGAATGCTCTAGTCAACTGAAAGTCGTGCATCATAATATACAGGTTTGCGTCTAGTGGCACTGCACGTATCGAATGTGGAAGAATAGATTAGCTAGAACTAAAAAAAAAAAAGACAAAATCAACCTTTTTAGTTCTCGCAACTTTAAACCGCTTAGCTATTGTTTCTTAATAACTGTCAAGTTATTTTTTATGCGCAAGTTCGCAACGCAGCATGCTTTATTTTGAGACGACAATCTGTATCCGCTTTTGTTTTATTTCCTGCCTATAAAAAGTGTATTTTTCGTTAGTAATCTTGTGGCAGAAATACTTATCTTACCACAGAATCGACAGTGTTTAGGTACGAAAATATGCCTAATCATGCCTTCTCTCTCCGACGCATAAAACGTGCTCTTTCGTGTACGCAAGGCGTGTCAGTTTTTGTATCATACTTCAGATTTTTCTAAACGTGTGACTTTATCGAGAATAGACTTACAAGTTAGATAAAGGAGTCGTTTTGCCTTTTACAACGCTTCATAACCGACTGCGCTATTCCTTCACTTTACTTTCAATAACAGAATTGTCAACTCTAACCCATTGTAATAAGTGTTGACCGTAAACGCCATTTCGCCATTGACCTGCGCCTAATAAAGCAAAAACAATGGGCGTGCGATTTCGCGCAATTTATCTAATTGTCGATAAATGGGTTGGTTAATGTATCAATCAATAACCTTGACGGAATTTCTGTAACTGTTGCAACGTAGATACGTAGTAACTGTATGCAGAGAAAGCTAGTTTAGAAGTCTAGCTACTGGTGACGTATAAGTTGCGTCCCGTGAACTATTTGTTTGTAACTTTCATCACAAAGTCATGATAGGGAGAAAACTTAAGAAGTGCCTTCAGCGCCACAATCATAGCGGATGTTAGTTTTTTTTTCAGCCAGTGAATTCCGCCAAAATAAATTTTTCTAACGACATCGTTTATTGAAATCAACTCAGCCTAAAGGCAACACATTACCCTCCTTGGCTTGCACGGATAGTAAAAATAGGTAAGCGCACAATCGAGTGCAGAAACAATAAAACTATACTCCGATAGCCACGGACCGTAAACCGTAACAGGGAGATAACTTTTACGATTCACAACCAACGCATAACCCACTTTCCGTAATGAAATTGGCAAAAACAATGTACACTAACTGTTCTGTGCAGTACCATTTCAAGAGAATTCCAAAACGAGATTATAATTACAAATTAAATCGACTTCCAAACGGAAGATTACATTTATTTTTGTAATAACATTCTTTCACAAAGTAAGAGCGGTCTTTATAATATCACTAGCTGTCCCCCGCGGTTTCACCCGCGTATATCCAACTTTGTACAAAATTTCAAGGGTTTTTTTTTGCGCGGAACCTTAATACCGTTACCTAAATAAAAATAGCCTAAGTTACTCCTTATAACATCAGCTATCTGCCAGTAACAGTCCCGTTAAAATAAGTCGAGCAGTTTTTGGAGATTAGCGGGAACAAACAGACAGACGGAGACAAAAAATTCAGAATTGGTTTTTTGTTATAAGTACCGTATACATTGTTATATGTAGGTATACGAAGTACTTATACGTATTAGTTTTGACGGTGGCGTCTCGGCTTGTACGCATATTGCGTCACATGCCGGAGGCGAGACAAGATACATGGGTGACGGATTGTTAGGGTTGCCACTTTGTCATTGTACGGTTATAAAAAAAATCGCAAAAACAGAAAAAAAGCAGTTAAATGCCACGCTAAATAAAAAGGTCAAACCGCACAATAACACCAGGAACTTGAAGCAGAAATACAAAAAAAACTTATTGTGATTGCCGCCTAACACAGAAGTGACATATTAACTAAATAAATAATCTAAATTTAAATAACAACCTTTACTTTACTTTACTGGTTACAAAAAAATTTTTTTGGGGTTTTGCTTGACCTCAAAATTTAATTATGAATCTTAATCAATATTCACAAGAAAATAATTTTAAAACTAAACACGTGTGACAACCCTAGCTGCCCGACATTATCGTAGGCTGTATGTGTAGGCGCGGTGCATTGAGCCACCGGGAATTTAAAAAAAACAACAATGATGGCGCCTAGTTTTTAGACGCATCCAAACAAAGTATAGCAAAACCACAAAAAAGTCACCCGTCACCGCTCTTAAAGCCTCCATGGAGAGGTTAGTTTTGCTTGCCTAGTCACTGATTAATTTGGTAAAATTGCAATTACATCATACCTAGGTTTGGTTAAGGAATTCCGGGCGTCCTTGTCTTATGATTTGTTTGATGATTTTGTATGATATTTTAGGATTTAACTAGTAGGTACTTGGACTTCCGAAGCACTAACCTCTTAAAAAAGATAATTAATTTACAGACTTATTCTTAAACCTATGATGATGATAGATAAGGCACTTGTAAGGGATGAAAGGAGAAATGAATGAAACTCAATAGTAGTTAAAACAAAACATTTATTGTAAGAAAGAAGTAGCTTTTAATTAATGATCACTTAAATTCACTAAAAAGAATTGTAAATTTAGAAAATAAACATTACCAAAATGTTAAAGTTGGAAATTTAAAGGGCATGTAAGGGTGTGACCCGCCTTATACATTAAAATAGTGTGCGAGCGAGATAGCTTAAGTAAAACAATAGACATGATAGAAAGAGAAATAAAAAGAGTCTTGAAAATTTCTTCCTTGGGTTTCATTTAACTTTACAGCACTAATATCAGGAATGTTCGCCGTTTTGAGGCGTAATCATATTACAGTAACGGTTAAATTAATATTATGTAGAAAATTGGCAAAAAGTAGGTATGCTTCTAAAGTTTTAGAAAGTATTAATCGATTTTCAATTTTTTTTATAGTAATACCATCATCATTAGCCGTAAAACGTCCACTGCAGGACATAGGCCTCCCCCAAAAATGGGGGGATTTGCCATAGTCGCCACGCTTGGCAGGCGGGTTGGCGACCGCAGTTGGTCGTGATAGTACTCGAAGGACGCTGCTGCCCATCCTTCGCTTGGTCCCTCTCGCCGTTAACGACACCCGGGACGAGATGGGGTGATGCTATTCCTAGCCGGCAACCTTAGAATAATAACGCAATAGAAACCCAGTCCGCGCGCACAATTTGCAGCAATATAATCGGAGCCATTTATGGCTCTAAACGCCGGGACGCTCCGTAGTGTTAAATGTCAAAGCGCACCGAACGCATCTCGGTTTATTGCCTCACTTTTGTCAGGGAAGTTGTATGTTAACTATCCTTCTATGGTTTGTAATTCTATGCCAGCAACACACGGACGTATAGTAATAATAATAATCCCTTATAATTATTTATTATTAACACCAGCAATGGAATGCCTAGAACTTAATTATCTGCTATCGGCGCACTTATTTGCACTAGATAAAATGCTCATTAATGCAGGTATTACAAGGCCATCGTCATAATAATCTAGGTCATATTTCAACACTAACGCATTCGTCAAAGGCATCTATCTAATCGATCTGTATCAAATGTATCGCCAGTCAAAATAACCTGTACTATGATTCCGTAAACCTGTTTTTCTACCTTCTGTACACGACACCTTTACAAGTAAAAAAATTCAGCCGACCCCCTATGACCGTAATAACTTTTGAACGCCACAGTCGGCTGTTGTCGACAGCAGATTTCCGTGCCCCTGACGCCACGGCATGCCGTTTTCCATACATTTTGTCGGCAACAGCCGTCACTCGGCATCTGGGGCACGCTTTCTCGCATTCAGCCGTGGGGTTCAAAAGGTTTACTGTCAGTGGTTTCAAGGACGAGGTATTTAAAAACCTGGCTTGCGACCCAGACCCCCTAAGCAAGGGTATGCGACCCCCCGGGGGTCGCGACCCACAAGTTGAAAAACAGCTATAAATTGTTAAAGTTGCTGGACAAGTTCCATACGATCTATATTATTTCTGTCAACGTTGAGACTGTCGAAGTAAATGCTCCACTGAACCTGTCGAGAATGAATGGCAAAAGGAGGTTATCTCGTGGCATAGTTTCTACCGAGATCAAGAGAAACACAGCGGTTACGTATGTATAAATAACGTGTGGCCATGCAGTCAGTGGATTGTCATAAATGATAGGAAGAGGCAGAGCTAATTTATCTAAAGTTCGCGGGAAGACGTTAAACACGCCAAAAGTGTTTATTTTATTTTACTGAATCCCGGGGTCTCGGGATTTGTTGTTATCACATGACAAATGATGCCGTAAATGATGAACGTTTTAGCGATCACAAATTTTCTCTCGTGCAAAGACGCATTTAACCCTCCATTTGTCGTTGATCATAAATATTCATTTTTTTTGGTCTAAAGAATAGTTTTAAACACTATGTACTAATGGTTGGAATTATGTATTTGTCCTGGCCCCCAATTCTCGGTGCATTCGAGATAATGTCGATTGCGAGATTAAACGTCAGATTCATAATATTGTGTCAAATGACTGTATGCACCGACGTTTAATCGCGATTGTGAGATTATCTCGTATGCACCGAGAATTGGGGGCCTGTTATTTTCAAATAGAATTTTAGCGGGATCACGGGATTCAACAAAAATAAAAATAAAATGACAGCTATCTTACTTGCGTGGTCGAAGTTTAGGCAAATTAGTCATTACTGTGGTAATATAAAGAACTCCTGTGCAAAATTTTATGCTAGACCCACCGGTTTAGGCTGTACGTTGTAAGTCAGTCAGTGTTCGTTTCATTAAGTAGATTGCCTCACCGATGCCTCACCGCTGCTCTCCTGGCCCCAGAAACAACACGGCAATTGTATGCAGATGTGACAGATGGCGAAAGTACCCCGCGGGAACCGAACCGGCGCTCTTTCACTAGTGATACTAGCACGGGTAATACGCTGGTCAGAGAAAATACGGGACCATTAGATGTAATGCTTTCTGATTTTCCGAGAGCAGTTTCTAGAAGGTTGTTTGATGGTGCCGGTGGAAATGTGGACGAATAAAATGAAACGACTGATAACAAATCGCATTATGGCGATCAGAGTTCTGATAATTCGAATATATTATTAGCAGTCACCTCGTGACACACGGTAGTGTGTCCGCCAAGTTCAGAAGAAATTGCAGGAACCATTTTGAGCTACTTGTCGCCCGTCGTCTATGTCTATTTAACTTTCTTACAGTAGGTAATTAAGTTTTGTGTGCAAACTTGCCAAGGTACTTATTAAGTAGCAAGAAATATTTAAGGCTTCTACACACCGAAACGCGGAACGGAACGGGAGGGAGTTGGAAGCGGGCCCACGTAAGCAGTGTCACAGGAACTAAAATAGATGCCTTCACATCAGTGACCGCGCGGCTGCCATGGGGATTGATGTGAAAGTTTACATTTCGGTTCCTGTGACACTGATTACGCGGGCCCGCTAGCGTTCCGCGTTTCGGTGTATGAAAGCCTTTAAAGTGTTATTTTACAGCAATCGAAGACGCATTCCTGTAGCAATGATTTAACGAATTTCAGTAGAACATGGGACTCTTTTGGATCTCTGTTTTGGCGCAGACCTGCAATCCTGCACGTCCGTTCACCGAACTTGGCCACCTTTTAAAATTTTATGTTTTGGTGGGGTAAGAGGAACTAAGCACACACACAGCTCAAATTAATTTATAGTTTCTCTCAACTGTCAAAGGTTAGTTTCAAATATCAAAACGATCAGTCGAAACAACTCAAACGAAACCCATCAATCATTTATATAATTAAACAAACCATTATGAAAGAATCGAAAGTAAGTTGACATGCTCTAGAATAAACATAATAATTTACATCACCATGTAATTGGATTCTTTATCTGGCTGAATTCTCGAATTTCATACCCCGGGATTGCGATTGCGACGGATTGGACGCAGCCTGTAGATGATATTGAATCTGTAATCGATTTTATTTCAATTGTACCGTAAGAATGGAATATAGGTTTCTTTCTAAAAATCACGGATTCCCTTTAACAGATTTTCGCCGCCTTATTGTGAGCCATTGGTCGTGAGAAGTATCTTATCCGATGTATTATGTTTATCAGATGAAATGAAAATTAAAATATTTATTTTGCAAGTAGGCCACATGGGCTCTTTTCATGTCTGAATCTACCAGCGCTTCGCGCACGAGTATGACGCGTATCTCAGCCATCGTCTCCCTTGACCATGTTTTAGGGAAGGTGGCGACCCGATCAACGACGCCGCCGTAAGCAAAGACCTTTGAGCGAGCATGACATGCTCACGCTGCCGAACAAGAACGAAATAAATCAACGCAGATACGAGTAGCCGTCCGACGAGAGATGTCACAGTGGGCTCACATAGATACATACATAGACTGTTAAACTCTATACCATTCTTTTGGCTTCTTGCAGTCGGGTAAAAATTAATAACTATACTCTGTCCGTTTAGGTAGTTAACTAAATGTAAACAAACTAACCCACGTGACTCAGCTAACCGGCCAATCCAGTGAATCCTTTTTATGTATGGTATGTCTTGATTGGCTGGTTAACCGAGTCACGTGGCTTAGTTTGTTTTACATTTAGTTAAATACCTACCCGAACAGGGTACCTCTACATACATACATACATTGCATCACGCCCGAAATCCCTAATGGGGTGGGCAGAGCCACAAGACTACTTGTGGCCACGTTCGATTAATTAGTCCTAAGTTGGTATGATGAACCGTATGGTGACAGGTGATCAGCCCATCGCCCACACAGATAGTCCACCATGTCGGAGAGGACCCGTCCCTTAGTCGACTTTTACGACATGCCAGGATGATAAGCATATGCACGCATTCTATGCTATTTCTTCACTCCCTGTGCAGCAGAGGAGTTACCTCTAACTAAAGAATAAACACTAACGTTTATTTATTAGTATAATTCAGCCCTCAACTAAGTTACTGCTAATCGGTTCAGAGTGAATAAACGCTAAGTTCGTTTTTAATTGCGACTAAATAAAATATTAATGATTTGTGACAAGTTTTTCAACAGCTGAAGTTTTTGAAGAGACCTCGAAATTGGTCAGAATTCAGAATTATGTTTTAATAGTATTTATTTAATTTACGCATAAGAAACCAAATCCCAGATCATATTTACATAGGAACCATGAAAACGATATCAAGTGACATTCGCCATCTTGGATTCAAAACTCTTCTTTGCATTACTACCAGAAACAAAATCGAATAGCTATGATTTTCCATTGGTTCGCAGTGAAGTCAACAAGCGTCAGTAAGTATATTCTTTATGCCGGACTTATCTTGACAGCTTTATTGTTAGTTTATTGAGAAACTAATTTGATTTCTAAAACGTTAGGGTCACTAATAGTTAGTGTAATTAATAGTTATTCTAATCGATAATTAATTGAATTGATGTTTAGTTTCATTTATAAATAAATGTACGTTCAAACGGTTTTTATTTTTTTATGTCAATTGATAAACGAGCTGACGGCCCACCTGATGAAAAGCGGTCACCGCCGCCCATGGACATCTGCAACACCAGAGGTGCTGCCAATGCGTTGCCAGTCTAGGGAGGATGGGGAATGGGGATGGGATAGGGATCAGGGAATAGGCCTCCGGATCTCGTCACTCACCGTACGAAACGCAATAGCAAGCTATTACTTTACGCCGATATTCTGTGGGAGTGTGGTACTACCCCGGTCGAGCCGGGCATTCGAACAGTAATCATCTAGTGAGGATTACTGTTTGGTAATCTTAAGAACACTGTCTTTCACTATATGTTATACAATATCTACCTGCAATATATACATACTTTAATTAATATGTTATTTTGATATTTCCTTTAGCAATTTAAAAAAAAACACGCAATGAGAATTCCTACCATACATACCAAACGCGGTTGCGGCGCGTTTGCGGCGCGAACGCGGGTCCGCGCCGTTGTCGAACAGCGCGAGCGAATTTACCATGCCACACCAAAGTAGCCGCGGGACCGCGGCGGTCCCGCGCCGCCGCGGTGTGGCATGACATATTAGCTCGCGCCGTTCGACAACGGCGCGAACCCGCGTTCGCGCCGCAAACGCGCCGCAACCGCGTTTGGTTTGCCCCGGCCTTAAGTCCACGTTTTGTACCCTAAGATTCGTACTATGCAATATAGATTAAATAAATAGATAAATTACTGAATAACGTTTTAGTGTGATTGATTAGTTATTAGTTGTGACTAATGTATATGGCTAACACTGATTGGCTACAAAAATGGACAATTCATAAATCTATGTAGACTTTTCAGCGCCGAGGTGTTTCAGTTTAAGGTTAAG